>JBBGZY010000742.1:0-1455000 GCA_037952925.1 Lithobates clamitans | reverse complement strand
GTGGCAGGCAGGAGGAGACCGGGCCCATGGACAGCCTGGAGGAGGCCGGATTCACCATCATCCTGGAGGAGGCTGGGCCCAGTGTCAGGCAGGAGGTGGCTGCTCCCAGTGAGGTGGCTGGGCCAAGTGAGGTGGCTGGGCCAAGTGAGGTGGCTGGGCCAAGTGAGGTGGCTGGGCCCAGTAGGAGCCTCACCCAATCCCAAGTGCCTCCCCTCCACCTTCCCAAAAAAAGGGCCAGGAAGGGGATGGTCAAACAGGACGCGTCCCTGCGCCTCATGCAACAGGCCACCCGTTTTTTAACAAGCCCCCCCGAAGCGGAAGAAGCCTATGGCTGCTACTTAGCCAGCAGGCTTCTTCAGATGGATTGGGAGCAGCGCCTCATTTGTGAGCGCCTATTTGGGGAAACAATCCATAAGGGGCTGCAGGGCACGCTAACAAAAAACACCCAACTACATGAGGCAGCCCCCCCCCTCCTCCTCCTCCTCCTCCTCCTCCTCCTCCTCCTCCTCCTGCCACAACTGAAACACCAGAGCCACAGCCTCAAAAGAAGGCTACAGGGAAGGCTGCAGGGAAGGCTGCAGGGAAGGCTGCAGGGCAGCGTGGAGGAAAGGCTGCAGGGAAGAGAAGAAAGTGATGACCTGGGTTCAGTCTGGTCTGACAGAAGACGTAGGCTGTTGTAGGACCACAGTCTGGGGACATCTAGATCATCTGCTGGTGCTGTTGATCTCTGGGATTCTTGGACCAGATTGTGCTCCCTCTTATATGGACTCCTCAAGATCCCAATTTTCTTGTACACCGACTTTTTCCAGCGTTGACTTCCTCTTTATTTTATTTTGACCATGAATAAATGGATCTTTTTTGAGTTTAGCAAAAGACTTTATGTGTTTTCTTTTAAATCATTGATTTTACACACAATGTTAAATTAACAAGGGACAACAATCTCATTGAGTTTTAAAAAAACACACCAAAAATACATTACTAATGTTAAGAATGTTCAAGTGGTAAGTCTTGAAAAAAAAAAAATATACATAAACAAAAACGGTGCTTTGGGTTAACTTTATCTAAAAAATAAAAAATAATCACTAGAAAAAAAAAAAAAAGAATAATGGGTTCTTTGTGGTAACTTTACAAACCTAAAAAAAAAAAAAAAAAATAAGGGAAAAAGTATTATTAGTATGGAAACATTGTTTATAAAAAGCATACTATATCATTCATGAGATCAAAGAGAAAAAGAATTCAGAAATCAGTTTGGGAGAACTCTGATTATGAACAGCAAAACACCTTCGTTCTTTAGAGCATTCGTAAAGAAGAAATAAAATGCGCTGCATTCAACGATCACAGATTTTGCAGCGTGATGAATGTGCTACCTACAATACGAACACTAGTTTTACTAGACCGAGTGCTTCCGTTTAGTTTTTGCTTATGAGCATGCGTCATTTTTTTGTCCGTAGGACTAGCATACAGACGAGCGGACTTAGGGGTCCGTCGTAGTTACGACGTAAAGATTTGAAGCATGTTTCAAATCTAAAGTACGTCGGATTTGAGGCTAAAAAAGTACGTTGAAAGTCCGAAGAAGCCCACACACGATCGGATTACCAGCCAGCTTTAGTCCGTCAGCGTCCGTTGGACTTTTGTAGACGAAAAGTCCGACCGTGTGTACGCGGCATTACTTCCACCAGGTTGGCCATAGAATAACTCATATACAGGTCCACCGGGTGGGACAGTTTTCTCAACATGTTCTGCAAATTTTAATTCACAGTCAGGAGAAGAGAATATAGTTTTACAGTTATTAAGTATAAACCACACGATATTATGATTATAATAATATAACATCAACATAATCCAAACCATAGGTTAACCATATAATATATATTATATAGGTCAATCATATAAAAACATTAATGTCAGTTACAGAATAAGTTCTCATGTATAAATCAGCCCATATTGAAAATGAAAATCTCCAGGTGGGGAACAACAAAAGAGGTATAGCCTGGGAGCAGTGGAAAGTTGGGACTCTAAAAAAGGGACAGGGGAGGAAAAGAAGGGGACAGAAAAAAACAGGCCAGAGGGTAAGCCATTTGTAGTAGTTCTTCGTACAAAATGTGTAAAAAGACATACGTTTTAACCATTTTCCTATATTAGAATCCCAAAGAAAAAAGGGAGGTTCAGAGCCTAAAGATTTTTCAATTATTGCATTAGCCATAACAATAAACAATCCGAATATACAAAGATATATTTCAAACCACAGTTACCCTATTTAACAATAGAAAAGTCAGTCCATAAAAGAACATAGGAAATAATAATGGTATCTGCGCTCCCACTTATGATATAACAATTCAATATATGGTCACAATGCTTATAAGTAAATTAAAATGCCACCAAGATGATGTGATTGATGTTAATACATTAATGTGAAAAAATATATAGTCTATAAAAATAAAAATATAGCAAAGTCCAAATGAAATCCAATTGAAGTGAAATATTCATCCACCAAAAGTGAAGACAAAGTAACGTCCTTTCCATCAACATAAAGATGCACAGCGCGCTCACCAAACACTTTTGACCCTTATTACAGAGAGTCAAAAGCGGCAAGGGGATAATAAACAAGCTTGTCACCACACACCAGAATCCAGATTGCTGTTAGCATCCAACCAGATATCCTATTTAGGAAGTCATTTAAGATTGTGTAACATGGCGCTCCTGTGCCCTAATATAACTCAGCATAGGTTTGCAGATGAGAAGGGAGAGAAAAGAGAGCTCTCATCTCTTTATTATAAAACCAACTGTAATGCACTTACATTTAAAGCGGAGTTCCACCCAAAATTGAACTTCCGCTCATTGGATTCCTCCCCCCTCCGGTGTCACAATTGGCATCTTTCAGGGGGGAGGGGGGTGCAGATACCTGTCTAAGACAGGTATCTGCACCCAATTCTGGGAATAGACTCCCGCGGGAGTCACGCCCCCTCCCGCACTCCCCCGCTGTCTCCTGGGAAAGATAAAGGTCCCAGGAGATAGCGGGGACCATTGAGAAAGTGCAGCGCGACTCGTGCATGCGCAGTAGGGAATCAGGAAGTGAAGCCGCAACACTTCACTTCCTGATTCCCTCACTGAGAATGGTGGTGGCAGCACCCGAGGATCGAGGGACGGTTCGGTCTCAAGTGCCGACATCGCTGGACCCCGGGACAGGTGAGTGACCTTATTTTAAAAGTCAGCAGCTGCAGTATTTGCAGCTGCTGACATCTAAAAAAAAAATTTTCGCCGGACTCCCGCTTTAAGTAGATACAATCCAGCATTTAAAACATTGGGAACCTTGGTTTGTGTTCCACCTGTGTTCCAGCAAACAGAAATGACATATCCCAGAAGGCTCCACCCTACGCTTTTCGTCAGCATACATCTGATGTCATCAGGGGTCAATCACCCAAATCGACCTCTCCGCTCTTCTCAAGACCTCCTGCTTTCAAGCTCTCTCATCTCCTCCTCCCATGCTCGTCTCCAGGATTTCTCCAGATCCTCTCCCATCCTCTGGAACTCGCTACCTCCATCTATCCGGCTATCCCCTACTCTTGCTACCTTCAGGCAATCCCTGAAAACCCATCTCTTCAGGAAAGCCTATCACGTCTCCAACTAATCTCCTACCACTTCCACCAGCTCATTCCCCACAGTTACAACCTTTTGTACCACCTGCCCCACCCTATTAGATTGTAAGCTCTTCTGAGCAGGGCCCTCTTAATCCTATTGTATTGTATTGTATTATAACTGTATTGTCTCCCTTTTATATTGTAAAGCTCTGCATAAACTGTTGGCGCTATATAAATCCTGAATAATAATAATAATAATCATAGGCTGAAGCCTTCTAGGATACGTAATTTCCATTTGTTGGAATGCAGGTGGAACCCAAACTGACGTTCCCAATGTTTTAAATGCTGGATTTTATCTACTTAAATGTAAGTGCATTACTGTTGGCTTTATAATAAAATAGTCTTTAAAACTACACCATGAGAGCTCTCTTCTCTCTCCCTTCTCATCTGCAAACCTATGCTGAGTTATTAATTACTTATATATTATAATCAATGTGACCATATATTTGATTGTTATATCATAAGTGGGGCCGTGGTTACCATTATTATTTCCAATTTTCCAGGTAGTTGCTACACCTTATAACGGGCAGCTCCGTAACCATGTTTATATTCATTATTTAGCACATTTTTTTCTTATTTAGATATTTTGGATACAGCACTAGCCATTAAGGCTATAAGTTTGTTTCACAATTTGGTTAAAGTGGATGTAAACCCATTCTCATCTTTTTTAAAGTACTGCAATAGTGGTGATCTATAAGGATATACATGCCTCCTGCATGTATCCTTACCTTTCAAATGTCTCCCCTTTAGCTGTTTTGAGCCCCCAAAAACGCTGGATTCAGTGGGCGGGTCCGTTGTATGGCACTCGGTGGGCGGAGTCATGACATCACCAGACTCTCCGCCCACCTCTACACTCGCGCCTGGCCAGAGTGAAAAGTGTGCGCACAGGAGAAGAAGAGCGCTCTCATGGCTCCTGTCATGTCAGGTGTCACTGTCCAGTGACAGTCGGGGATGATCGCTGTGGCTGGGACAGCTGTGAGCACGGATCCCCCTTAATGGCTTTTCCGCTGAAAGCCACGGAAGGCAGAGAAGGAGAAGCGGCTGATCAAACGCCATGCAGGAAGATCGATGCTCATAGCTGTGCCTCTACTGCACCAATCCACCCCGACTGCCCCTTGTGTCCTCCTCCTCCAGCGCCTGACCCGTTCTCCTCTACCACCACCACTTCCCCGTCTTCTCTGGCCCCCCTCCTGTCCTCATCTGCCCGCTGTGTCTTCCTCCTCCACCCCCCCTCATCCCCCGCACCCGACTTCCCTCCATTCCCAGGGGCTCTGTCAGGATGGAGAGCGGAGGAAAGGACGGAAACGCTATACATGTAATTTACGGGGGGTGGAGTGCTGCTGGACACAGTTATATACAATGTGTCCAGTAGCACTCCACCCCCCCATCAGACCAGTGGAGTGTCTGCAGCCAGGGCTGAGATTATGTGGAACATCCAATCCTGGCAGAGCAGCAGAAGAAAGGAGTGGGAGGGAATTAAAAAATACTGCATGTCTCTTACTTAGGCTAGTGCACGAGATATGTAAATCACCTGTCACTCACAGCAAGGGGGAGTATTTGACAAAGTTTTTCTCAGTTTGTCAAGAATTATCTCACTGAACAATAAAAGAGGATTGCTCAGAGATGGATTAACTCTGTGTGGCAAGACTGGGCTCAAATGATAGGAATTCTTATACTCTACAATATGACATAAAAAAATTAAAAACATTTCGGGTTTACATCCACTTTAAAGTCACTAATTTCACGGGTGAAGGAACCAATCTTAGCTTCCACACTTATTGCATAAAAGAACATACAACCTTGCTCAACCGGTAATATTACAGTAAGAAACCCTCTTTGACATCCATATTGTAATCCCACTCAAAAGTAAATGGAAGGGATGAACCAATCCTGGGAAACTTACCTTATTATATCTTTACATCAAAAATCTATGTATTACTTTGAATACTTCCTTTAGCATTACAGCCTATTCTCCTACAAACCCCCCACCCCACACACAAACGACCCAAATTGTGCAACACAGACCAAACATTGTCGTTGAGACATGCAACATAATCACCTACATGCTGCCTGAGACGCTGTGTGATGACGTCGATAGGCCACATAAATTGTGCATCATGATGGCACCCAGTGAGATATACTGTGATTGGAATAAATCAGCCACCGGCTTTTTATTTGTATTTGCTGTATTATTAAAGTGTTAATATATATTTTTAACCATATAGGAACGGTTGAATGAATAGTGATGTACCTCTAGAAAAGTCCAATGGGTATTAGTGGGGTTTTTTTTGCAGAAAACTGCAGCATGTCTGCATTTTTGCACACAGCACATCACTGCTGCTTCGCGTTGTGAATGAAGCACATAAAAAATGTTTTGATGAGATCTAGTGGTGATCTACAGCATTCTCGTGTGGAAATATATAGGTTACTGCATATACCACAAACGAGCCCTGAGGCTGGGTTCACACTGCAACACGCTCCGGCTCACAGCAGCAGTCCGGTGTGTCCCCATTCATGATTTCAGGTCCGATTTCAGCCCAAATTTTTGTCTGAATTCGGACCCGAAACAGACCAAAAGATACACAGGGCTTCTGTGCAATTCGCACCGGAGCCGCTCCAGAGATGTGTGACCCGGCTCCATAGAGAGACATAGGTCACAATCTTCTGCTATGCGAATTGGATTGGGGAAATCCGCATCCAATTCACAGTAGTGTGAACCCAACCTTAATGTATTTAAAGGTTTCAGTACCTTAAATACATTAACTGCTTGCTGACCGTAAAACCTAGATATACGGCAGAAGGGTGGCTCTCCTGTGCCAGATCATGTACCTAGTATGTAATCTGGCACTTCCAGGTGGGGGCATGCCCATGCCACAAGCGACCCGGCTCTGCTGTGATTTTACACAGCAGATGTCGATCAGCGGGAAAGTAATAGATTTTTTTTTCCGCAAAGCAGGGAATTAAATCGATGACATTCCCTAGTAAAAACACAACACAAAGTAACCCTTTGATCACCCTAGATGTTTAATCCCTTCCTAGTCAGTGTCATTAGTACAGTGACAGTGCATATTTTTAGCAACAAAAGTCGAAGAAAAGTCCTGGATGGCCTAACTCCAATGTAAAAATGCATATAAAAGCAAAGGAGAAGGCCTTCAAAAATACAAGGTTGAGGGATCATCATCAGCATTCAGACTTTATAAAGAATGCAACAAGAAATGTAAGGGTGCAATAGGGATGGCTAAGATAGAACATGAAAGACACATAGCAGAGGAGAGCAAAAAAAAAATCCCAATAAATTATTTAAGTATGTAAACAGTAAAAAAGGTAGGACAGACCATATTGGCCCCATAAAGAATGAGGAAGGATATCTGGTTACAAAGGATGGGAAGATGGCGAAGGTATTGAATTTATTCTTCTCCTCAGTCTTCACAAGGGAATCGGGGGGCTTCAGTTGCCAAAACTGCAGTGTTTATCCTCATGACACATCATAGGAAGCACCTCCATGGTTAACAGAGGACAGAATTAAAATTAGACTTGAGAAACTTACCATTAATAAATTACCGGGACCAGATGGCTTGCACCCGAGGGTACTTAGGGAACTCAGTCAAGTGATTGCCAGACTGTTGTTCCTAATTTTTACAGACAGTCTACTGACTGGAATGGTACCAGCTGATTGGAGAAAAGCCAATGTAGCACCAATATTTAAAGAGGGCCCAAAATACATCCCTGGGAATTACAGACCAGTTAGCCTAACATTAATAGTATGTAAACTCTTGGAGGGGATGATAAGGCACTATATACAAGATTTTAGTAATGAGAACGGTATCATTAGCAGTAATCAAAATGGATTCATGAAGAATCATTCTTGCCAAACCAATCTACCAACCTTCTATGAGAAGGTGAGTTGTCAGCTAGATAAAGGAAGGCCCGTAGACGTGGTGTATCTGGATTTTGCAAAAGCATTTGACACAGTTCCCCATAAACGTTTACTGTACAAAATAAGGTCCGTTGGCATGCACCATAGGGTGAGTACATGGATTGAAAACTGGCTACAAGGGTGAGTTCAGAGGGTGGTGATAAATGGGGAGTACTCAGAATGGTCAGGGATGGGTAGTGGGGTCTCCCAGGGTTCTGTGCTGGGACCAATCCTGTTTAATTTGTTCATAAACGACCTGGAGGATGGGGTAAACAGTTCAATCTCTGTATATGCAGACGATACTAAGCTAAGGAGGTCAATAACTTCTCCGCAGGATGTGGAAACCCTGCAAAAAGATCTGAACAAATTAATGGGGTGGGCAACTACAGGGCAAATGAGGTTCAATGTAGAAAAATGTAAAATAATGCATTTATGTAGCAAAAACATGAATGCAATCTATACACTGGGGGGAGAACCTCTGGGGGAATCTAGGATGGAAAAGGACCTGGGGGTCCTAGTAGATGATAGACTCACCAATGGCATGCAATGCCAAGCTGCTGCTAACAAAGCAAACAGAATATTGGCATGCATTAAAAAGGGGATCAACTCCAGAGATAAAACAATAATTCTCCCGCTCTACAAGACTCTGGTCCGGCCGCACTGTCACGTACCTGACGGTAGAGCCTGATATGCAGGGAACGGCCTCTCTTGCTCCTCTGATTCTGGCCCCCTGATAGAGTAGACAGGAGGAGCATAAGTGCATAGTCGCACAAGTGCCAAACAGTTCGTCTTCACTGTAATGTAGAACAGCGGCAGGTGGCACGGTGCTGGAGCAGGTTTCTCCAATGAGCGGAAGATGCAGGTCGGGCAAGCCGAGTCAAACACTGGCGGAAACTTCAGGAGCAGAAGCGGAGGCAGGTGCGTAGTCTGGATGCAGGCAGGGTCAGCAACGGGCTGGCAGTGTGGTAGTAGAAGGAGCAGGCAGATGCTGAGTCAGAACAAGCTGGGTCAGATGCAGGCAGGTAGCAGAGTCAGAGGCAAGCCGGGTCGGTAAACAGGTGCAGGTATCACGGGTAAAGCAGGCAGGAACACACGGGAACGCTGTAGAACGGACAGCACTGGATGCAAGGACAGACCAAGTTAAAAAGCCTCTTGGTAATGTGCACACAGGTGAACCGAAGGTGTTCTGACAGAGGCTGAGGTCACAGGTCGACTTCTCCGTCGGTCATCTTGAGTACTGGCTGGTCTTCCCTGACAGGCTGAGGTCACAGGTCGACCTCTCCTTCGACCATCTTGAGTACTGGCTAGTCTTCCCTGACAGGCTGAGGTCACAGGTCGACTTCTCCTTCGGCCATCTTGAGTACTGGCTGGTCTTCCCTGACACGCATCTAGAGTATGCTGTCCAGTTCTGGGCACCAGTCCTCAAGGAGGATGTACTGGAATTGGAGCGAGTACAAAGAAGGGCAACAAAGCTTATAAAGGGTCTGGAGGATATTAGTTATGAGGAAAGGTTGCGAGCACTGAACTTATTCTCTCTGGAGAAGAGACGCTTGAGAGGGATAGGATTTCAATATACAAATACCGTACTGGTGAACCCACAATAGGAATAAAACTTTTTCGCAGAAGAGAGTTTAACAAGACTCGTGGCCACTCATTAAAATGAGAAGAAAAGAGGTTTAACCTTAAACTACGTAGAAGGTTCTTTACTGTATAAGCGGCACGGATGTGGAATTCCCTTCCACAGGCTGTGGTCTCAGCGGGGGGCATCGATAGTTTCAAGAAATTATTAGATAAGCACCTGAATGACCACAACATACAGGGATATACAATGTAATACTGACATATAATCACACACATAGGTTGGACTTGATGGACTTGTGTCTTATTTCAACCTCACCTACTATGTAACTATGGTTCCCAAAAAGTGTCAAAAGTGTCAGAATGTCTACTGCAATATTGCTGTCCTGCTATAAGTTGCTGATTGCCACCATTACTAGTAATATATATATATATATATATATATATATATATATATATATATATATATATATATATATATATATATATATTTATATTTATATATATATATATATATATATATATCCCACAGTTTGTGAACGCTATACCGTTTTCGCAAACCAATTAATATACGGTCATTGGGAATTTTTTTTACCAAAAAATATGTAGCTATGTAGCAGAATACATATTGACCTAAATTTATTAAGAAATTCGATTTTTTTTTTCATTTTTTTATTGGATATGTTTTGTAGCAGAAAGTAAAAAATATTGTTTTTATTTTTTCTAAATTGTAGGTTTTTTTGTTTACAGTTAAAAAAAAAACCCAGAGGTGATTAAATATCACCAAAAGAAAGCTCTATTTTTGGGGAAAAAAGGACATACATTTCATTTGAAAACAGCGTTGCATGACTGCGCAACTGTCAGTTAAAATAACACAGTGCTGTATCGCAAATGAATGCTCAATTGGGCTCAATTTATTTGAGCACACTTGCATGGGCATGTGACTGCCCCCCCCCCCCCCCCCCCACACATACACACACACTTTTTTTCTTTCACATGGCTACTTATGGCATTTACTTGCAGAAAATTTAAGGTTTATAAAATTGTGCACTGTCTCTTTAAATTTCCCACACCTTACGGTACAGGTAAATTGGTGTCCAATCAGATTGAGTGGAACTTGCCAGATGGTGTGGGGCATGCTATATAAGGGGCTGAAGCTCAGGTGTGTTCCTTTTTGGATCATCACAGAAGAAGAGCTACAGTACCTGTGCCATGGAGAGCCTAGTACATCGCATGCTGGAGATGGCACAGACAAGCAGGGGGGAGAAGTGGCTGAAAATCTGTCTCCAAATGGCTTCAGTAGAAGGAACTCAGCCCACGAGGGAGGAAGAAGCCGGCGGGTCACCGGCCCCAGCTTTAGTGAGTGGGCACGGTAGGAGAGGTACCCCCCAGAAGACAGCCGTCCCAGCCTCGGCGTTCTCACCACTGCAAGCCGCTGGAGCACAATATGGTGCCTGTGTCGGGACCAGAGGAGGAGTCCCATAGAGCCAACGAGGCTTCGACTGGCATCGGAAGCGGTGGGCGACTCGGCCAACGTAATAGGAGGAACAGGTGAGCCTATCCCATAGCTCCCAACTGTCCCTGATTTCGAGGGACTGTCCCTGGTTGGAGCAACGTCCCTTTGTCCCTCATTCCCCCTCATTTGTCCCTCATTTTGGTCTGATATATATAGTTTTATATAAAATTCACTTTTCAAAAAGTTTTTCCAAGTGCTAAAGCTTTCATCTAATTTCTAAATTGCTGCATTTGTACATTTTAATAGCCAGTATAAAGGAATAGTAGTGGTAAAAAAAAAGCCCTTATGGATTTAATTAACTTTTTTTGGTTAATTCTCCTTTAAGGGGGTTTGGCAGGGGGTGTGTCCTATGCCTACATACATTTGCCAGTAGGTGTCCCTCATACCCATCTCAAAATGTTGGGAGGTATGCTATTCCCCCTGTTTCTGGCAGTCTTGTCATTAGTCATGCTGTCCCTGAGCCCTGCTTTAAAGAAGTTCTCCCCTGTCATATGTCTCCCTTAGGCTTTCACTTACCCATGCCAGTGAAGGAGAAGATTTGGAAGGGAGAATTTGTAGACATATTAACTTTTCTTCCCTTTTATAGGGTTTCAATGCTCGTTGGGATAAAAGGGCGGAAGCAAACATGAAGGATGACAGACGCAGAACGGTGAATAGGTCATTTAATAACTGGTTTTAGGCTTACTGTATATTTGCTTGCATTTTGGGTGAAAAAAAAACCTGAATTATGCAGTGGGCTGTTTCAGCATCTCGATAATGTATTAGAAGCCTATAAAAACTTTGACGGTTTAGGCTGGTTTAAATATGATGAGTCGTTCCGCCAAAAGCTTTTGATTCATCATAGTTTGAAATTGGGTATGAAAGACGTGGGGTTGTGGCTGAACCTCATTTTGCCATCCAAGATTAATATTAATAAACAATTATCAACCACTTCGTTAGTCTCCCCCTACAGGAAAGGTTTCTGCTATGCATACAATGAAAGCCAATGTAAATGGAAAGCGGCATGTAAGTATAAGCAAGAGTGTTCACACTGTTCTGGAAATAACCCGGTTGTGAAATGCTTTAAGAGGGCTAATGCCGCCAGCCAAGCACATTGCGAAACCTTGACCAAAAACATTCACTCCTGTGAAAATAGCAAACATGTGCCCTTGGCTGGACAGATATCCAGACGGAGACAACTCTGCTCATAACTGATGGTTTTACCAATGGTTTGGTTTTGCCTAAATTCAATGGTTTAGGATGTAAGGTAATGGGCAATTTAAAGTCAGTGGATGTTTATCCTCACATAGTTAGGGAGAAATTGTCTAAAGAAATTAGTGAAGGGCGTATGGCTGGCCCTTTTCATTCCAACTTTTTCCAATTTTAGAATTTTGCCACTAGGGGTGGTGCCCAAGAAAGAACCTAATTAATTTAGGTTAATCCATCACCTCTCATTTCCCAATGGGGGTTCCTTAAACAATGACATTGATTTTGCATCAGCATCCATATCTTACAGCTCGTTTGAGGAAGTCATAGGGAAAATTAGGCAGTTTGGTGTTGGGGCCCTTATGGTCAAGGCAGACATTAAAGCGGCATTCAGTCTGCTACCAATATCCCTGAAGCATTTAGCTCATTGGGTATTTTCTTTGAATGCTACTATTATTAAGACATGTGTCTTCCAATGGGGTGCGCTTTATCCTGTGCATATTACAAGAAATGATCGACTTTTTTACATTAATTAGATGTTTTCAGTCTGGTCACGATAGTGTAATTCATTATTTGGACGATTTTTTGTTTATAGGCCATGCTGATTCTCCTCATTGTTTTAATCTATTGCGTTTGTTTTTAAATATTTCAGATTTTTTTTGTTATTCCACTTGCCCAAGAGAAAACAATTTTGCCTTCATCTTCTATTGAATTTTTGGGTTATCAAATAGATACATCCCTGATGGAATTTAGATTACCAGCTACCAAATTAAAGCATTTAAAAAATGTACTTTGTTTTTACCTCAGAAGAAGCAAATTTATGTTAAAAGAACTTCAATCTCTATTGGGGCTTTTAGCCTTCGCAGCAAGAATTATGCCTGTAGGCAGGATATTATCTAGGAGGTTATACATGGCATTGTCAGGTTATAAATCCCCATTTTCCCATATTAGATCATTTATTTCCGCAAGTGACTACGAATTGCATGCTGATGCAACAGGAGCTAAGCGTTTTGCGGCTGTATGGTGCAACCATTGGTGTTGTGATGTGTGGCCCCAGTTTTGGGTAGATAACAAGGTCACTAAGAATGCCATACTCCTGGAACTCTTTCCAGTAGTGGTAGCCTTAGAAATCTGGTGAAAATTTTTTAGGAACAAACGTTTAATTATTCATACTAACAACAAGGGAGTTTTGTTTGCAGTAAACTGCCTATCTTCCAAATCACTCTTTGTTGTTAAACTCCTAAGGCATTTTGTGTTTCTCGGTCTAAAATTCAATGTTTGGGTTAAGGCCCAATATTTACCTGGGAAGCTAAATAATGTTGCGGACGCTTTGTCTCGATTGCAGATGTCACGTTTGAGACCTACTTCCAGGTGCAGATCCAGACAGCCACCCCTGTCTGAAACACCTTTGGGATTTGACTTAAGCTATATGGCATCAGTAATCATAAATTCCCTGGCCCATCAAACTTGGGCTCAATATGTTAAAGCAAGGAATGTGTGGGTCTCCTTTAACAGGAGGCTAGGGTCTCCATTCAAGCATCCATCAGAGGGAACTATTTTAGCCTTTTGGTGTTATCTGATGGCACAGCATTTATCATATAACCATCTAGCTAAAACACTGGCTGGTGTTTCCTTTTTCTTTAAGATATTGGATTACCCAGCTTGTAAACGTTTTTTCAAGGTTTGTCAGGCTCTAAAGGAGAGTCAACTGTACCCCAGATGATAGAAGGCGCATTTCTCTCTGTCTACTGGAGGAGTTGTGTGCTGCTACTAATTCGGTATGTTTTTCGGTATATGAATCATTCCTTTTTCAGGCAGCATTTACTCTTGCCATTTTTGGGGCCTTACTAATCTTGTATTTAATCCCTAGGGACAAGATGGTTTCTACAGGGCTTCAGTTTAGCCATGTAATTATATTTGATGATTCTGTTTATTTATCAAAAACCCAAAACAGATCAACTAGGCAAGGGGATATGGTTTGCCCTTCCCCATTTTGGGAATACTACTATTCGTCCCGTAACTATCATTCAGAGGTTTGTTAAGCATAGACCCAATTTTTTACAATTTTTTCTTATTCACAAGGATAGTTCCCCACTGACGCAGTTTCAGTTCAATGCTGTTTTTAAAAAAAATTTTTGTTCATCTTGGTATGGCCAATTTTCACTACACATCTCATTCTTTCCGCTTTGGCACTGCAACAGATTGGGATAGGATAAAGCCTTTATCAAAAAACTGGGTAGGTAGGATTCTGTTAGATATGTTTCATATGTACGTCCTAATCTCTGTATTTAAGTTCTAGGTCACAAATGCTACATGTGAATTACTCATTTGTGATCTGGGCCTCAAAACGTGCATCACAGCGTTGCTACTCTACGAACTTGTCTTTGAATACTTTGTTTTTTTTCAGTTCTTTGAAAAGGCATTAGGGGTTTGAAGTGGGCAAATTTGAATTTGAGTCACAACAGGTTAATGCAGATTTGCACCCCCCCCCCTTCGGTTCTCATTGTGCATTTAGGGGGCAATGACATTGGACGTACCAAAACTTTAGACCTCATGCATATGATTAAGAGTGATCTGTACCGATTTAAAATGCCCTCCCCACAGAGAACCATAATTTTTTCTGAGATTATTACACGTCTAGCATGGCTGGCTTCTCCTGAGCTTAGAAAACTGGATAAGATAAGAAAAAAAATGTGTAGATGTATTCAGAAATGTATGCCAATGATTGAAGGATTTTCGTTCAGTCATGTTAATTTAGAAGGTGGCATCTCATGCCTTTATGGGCAAGATTTGATTCATCTTTACAATATCGGGAATGATATACTTAACCTAGACTTTCAGTCTTCTATTGAGTGGGCCGCAGGCTTGGGGGAGGCCAGCCTTATAGCTATAATCCCGGTGGTGGGGACTTGTTTTCTGTATACTTGCTATTTGCTTGAGTTTTTATGACAAAGCAAAGATAAATATTATTTTATTACTAATGATATTTAATATATGGTTTTTATTATTATTATTATTTACAAAACCAAAATAAAGTGCCGTGGCCATATTTTTGCCACAATAAAGTCTGGAGTTTTTTATTTGTTATTTATTGGTTGTCTTTGGGGAATGTTTTGATTGAGGGGGGTTTTATAGGTGCAGCATGCATGCCCATGGCCTGGTCCTGATGCAGGGTAAATCTTCCAGAGGTCAAGTAGTTAAGGGTGTGAATAAAGTTTTGGAGGACAGTAGTTTAAATATGAAGCTAAGATCAAGAAGATTGGAACATGACATGAAACTAGCAGGTGGAAACTGCAATGTATAATTTTTCTTGAAATGCATTTCTCTCAAATGCATTTCATAATAGTACAGTATATAAGAAGATTGCTTGCAAAGTCCCCAAAGCAGCTCCCCAGTCCCCAGCTTATTAGTGGAATCTCACATAGTTTTGGCAAATATCAGGCCCTAATTAGTAACACTAAGCAAAGATGTTGTTTTCTGCAACTGTCAAAGCTACACTCAGACAAGTTTCTAAAGAAGAAACCCCCACAACAGCATTTTTAAACCTTTGCTGGATGCTGGAAATGTCTTTAAGATCTAGTAGCACTTTAGTATTGGATCTACAGTATATGCTCCCAAGACATTTTGCCTTTAGGCTGGGAATTCGTGGACAGCATTGCTGGCAGTAAGTGTACAACCCAATAATTTGAATTGCAAAAAATGTTACTGTACATATACAAGTGGTTAACAACCAGCTTGTGAGGGACAATGGCCTGGGTGGCTCTTAGAAGAGATGCACATTAATCTGGCTCCTTTCTCCCTTTATCAAAGAGACCTACATAGCACCATTATAGGCAATCCGAGTGACAGGGGCATACAATCCCTAGGTGTAAACAATTCCTAAAATCAAACTTTGCCCTCAACAAGTTGCTTTGCCTTGGGGCCTCCAAAATGGTGACCATTCCTGCCATACTCAGGGCTGGTGCAAGGATTTTTGACACCCTAGGCGAAACCTAATTTTGCCACCCCCATTGGCTCAAATCCTTTGCACTGCCCATGTAAAAGAAGGCGCCGCTATAGAGGAAGCATCTGCTCTGCTTCCTCTAACGCTGGCTCCAGTGCTGCGCTGCGCCTCTAATTACACTACCGGTCAGACTGCATTAGTTACGTGCTGCAGCCTACAGAGCATGCAGACGCGGAGGGAAACCAGCGGCCAGGCGCCCCTAGGCAGCAGTGCGCCCTAGTTTGCCAAGTGGTAGCACTGGCCCTGGCCATACAGCACTCACCAGTCAGGGGGGACCCACTGCAAAGAGCAGATTCCTCACCACAATCTTATGCCTCCCCTGGCTTGGAGGTGGACACTACTTTTCCCAGTCTGTCACCATCATTTATGTATCCCCTTTTTGCATGGGTAGGAGAGGAACTTCTGGGAACAGGCTGAGACTCACAGGTAGCAGTATAGTCATAAAGGCTCTCTATAAACACTGCAACACTCATCCACCTATACAGAGATGTAGTATGAATCAGGACCTATAGGACAGGAGATACCTCCACAGGCAGAGCAGAATGCGGTAGAGCATCCAATGCAACCTATGCCACAAGCCCAGCTGCTTCTACAGCACCACCACAGTACAATCAGGTCAAGATCTTGCTCAGCATCAAGGAATGAATAAGTGACTCCTGCTAAAATCACTAACCCAAACTCAATATTCACTAGCTCTAAAATGGCCTTAAGGGCAACACGCACTGCTATCTGCCACAACTAGGGCCCCATACACCTAATCCCACCACTAAAATACTAAAGCAGGGCCCCAACATCCCTCCTGCTCACGACACTCCTTCTACTCATTCCTCAATTACATTTAAAGCTGATACAGATTGCCTGTGTAGCACCCTCACTGTTGCCGTAGTAGGTACATTTAGTTTGGCTCCCCTGTAGGAAGAGGATCTTGGGTTAATTTTGTCAGGAGGCTGTGCAGTGCTTCAAAGGCTCTGTTACCTCGCTCTGTCTTCTGGAACTTTCTGGATAGTTTCAGAATCTAGTGGATGGAGGAACCTGAGAATAGCCTGAATATTTATGGAGTTTCCACTAATCCCTGGGGAGGTAGGGCCCAGAAGGTGGAGAAATAACCTATAAATACTCAGAAATCTGGCAGTCTGGGAGCACAGCCTGGGGTTCAGTCATCTGGAGTAGACCCCTGTGCTGGGGGGCTCTGCACCTGGGGCAGAAGAAAGAGCGAGAGAGAAGTGGGAAGCCTCAAGCCTTTAATCAGCTCTGTCTCAGCTAGGTTTAGATGCAGACATCAAGTACAACCAAATGAGCCTGTGCAGCAGAGAGGCCAGTGAAGCAGCTTTCTGGATTCTAGGAGCTATTAACGGGACTGAGTGAGTACATTCCAGCCATCACACCCAACAGGAGGACAGTTTTAGTGCAAGTGCAAGGCAGCAGGGAGCACCCCAATATCTCTAGCATGGGTCATGAGCAGCCAGGTGCAGTGAAATTCAGCAAGGTGCTGCATCTGCAAGTTTAACTTTTGGAACTTTTGTTTGTTATTCTAGCTGCACCATCACCCCCCACTGGTGTGCAGCTCAGTTTAAAGTCAGTTCATAACTGTTTATTCAAGGTTCTCCATTTCTGGGCATCTTATATATCCCTAAACCCATCCAAGTTCAATGTTTTATAATAAATCTTAAGCCTAGGTTCACTGCTATGGGATTGAAATCGTGCAATTTTAGCTGAACTCGCACGATTTCATACTGCATGTCAGTCCGACTTTGGGGGCGATTTCAGAGACATCTGTGCAGGGTTCCTCGATTTGGCATGTCAAATCACATGCCAAATTGCATCAATGTGAACCTAGGCTAAAAACCAAACCTCCTAGACTGATTATTGGGCCATAAGAGAGAGTGTGGAACATCCCTTTTTGCCTGGCTGTGGGTGTTGTGTTGGGAAAAAGAGTCGAAATTCAGTCGTCCTTTCGGGGTAGCGCTTCAACTGTTTTGATGGGACTATGTTATACAAATACTGTAGGTACAGTGAGCACCACTTACAGTAAGTCATATAGCAGCTGATGCTCAAAAATACATAAGAGAACTGAGTAATCAGAATTGAATAATTCGTAGGATAGCTGTGCCAGACCCTGGTCAAAAGAAAGAGGAGGAGGAAAAACCCAACATTTCAGGGGTTTAAGAACTACCTTTTTCAAGAAAGAGGCAGGAGGTTCTTGTGAAAGGTGGTTACACCCCCAGAAATTTTGGGCTTTTCCCCCTCCTCTCTCCTTTTCACCAGGATCTGGCTAAGCTTCCTCATTATTTCATTTAGGTTAGGTTTACACTGATGCAGTGCGATTTGAATGAGTTTTATAGTGCATAGTATCTGCATTCATCTGTGATTATAATGCTTTTGCAATGCAATTTGGATGCAGCTGCAATCGCTCTCTCTCCAGCACTTGAGAAACATAGCACAGAGAACTAGATGAATGCACTGTTATCGCATTACATTTGAACACCTTTGCATTTTGCATGCAGTTTCCATTCAACTGTATGGGCCTCAAATTCACATCGCATTGCACCGAACATGCACATGACCCTTTTTAAAATTGCATTGAGTTTGAGCTGTATATATATGAATAGCTTCCAAAGAAACACATGTTATTTCACTTGTCATGCGAATCGATGCGTTCTGGAATGCATCCGAAATCACATCCGTGTGAACCAGGGTTTAGTGTACTCTATTCCTGTATGTATTTCTGGACATTAACTGCTATATGAATTAAGTGGTGCTTGCTGTACCTATATACATGCATGTACTTTTGTTTAGAATTAACAATGCAACAAATACCCATGTTGTATTATGCTTGATGTGAAATGAAATACTTGGATATTTGTACCTATTGTATAATTGTACGTATATGCCTAACAACTGCATTGCTAAAGCCTTTTTATGTGGTGTACTTAATATATATATTAAAAACTATTGTACTAACAGATTGATACACTGTGGAGGGACTTAAGTGCTCTAAAAATAATCTATTGTTGTTTGACTAATGGTGTAGATAATAGTAGTGTGCAGACCTTTATTGCTAAATACAGTATATACTCGAGTATAAGCCGAGATTTTTAGCCCTTTTTTTTAGGCTGAAAGTGCCCCCCTCTGCTTATACTCAAGTCACCGCCGTCTGCCTACCTGATCAGCGTGTCATGCAGACAGATGGCGGCCAGCGTGTCATAAAAACATATGGCGGCCATTCCAGTGTTCAAAATCCATGCCTCCTCCTCGTCTGTGATAGGCAGAACACTCAATTTCCCAGCAGTCAGTGTTCAGCCTATCACGGATATCCTCTTATCCTCGTCCGTGGTATGAGGATGAGCGGACGTCCGTGATAGGCTGAACACTGACTGCTGGGAAATTCAGTGTTCTGCCTATCACAGACGAGGAGGAGGCACAGCTTTTGAACACTGGAATGGACGCTGTATGTGTTTATGACATGCTGATCAGTGCAATGGATGATACAGAGTGTCACATGGAGCCTGCAGATCGCCACACAGAGGCATTCACAGGACACAGAAAGGATGCAGATTGGCACAGGTAGGCTGCACAGGACACAGGGAGGCATACACAGGACACAGGGAGGCATACACAGGACATAGTGAGGCATGCACAGGACACAGTGAGGTATGCACAGGACACAGGGAGGCATGCAGCTGCAGATGGGCATTGTTGACCCTCTTTTCCACTTACAGTAGCTGCTGCATTTCTCACCCTTGGCTTATACTCGGGTCAATAAGTTTTCCCAGTTTTTGTGATAAATTATTGGCCTCGGCTTATATTCGGATCGACCTATACTCGAGTATATATTTGGTACTATGTCATACACATACTTTATCTACTGTATCTACAAGGCTTTTGTGGCTTAAAGCGGAACTTCACCCAAAAGGGGAAGTTCCACTCATCTGCCATAACCCCCCCCCCCCTGTCTTTGAATAGCCAATCTAACCAAATCAACTCAGAGCTACGCACCATTGGCGTGGAACAACTGAACCAGCCCCTTTCCTACTCTAACCCCTCCCATTGAAGATTTATGCATACCCTATTTTCTTATACTGTATATGCGTTTCTTATTTTCGTATATATGATATACAATCTGGTCTTCCCACTGTGGAGCAAGCATATAAAGCTTTTTAACTCATTTCACAAGGAAAGGCTCCATCATTCTCACTACCTTCTCCACAAGACGCCACATTATCTGTCTCCTTACGTCTCACAGATCCTAACCTCCAGTCCATAGTTAGCTACATACTTACTCTTCAGACAGGCCTTATCAATCTTGAGTTCAGGACAACAAAGCAGGACTCACACTTCCTCTTCACTATGGACTCATGAATTACACTTAGAAGATATCTCTTGGCACCATCTGAGTAACTACATACACCAATTCTTTGACCACCCCAGTACTACAGAGGACAGGTCAGGTGGACTTCTCTGCCCCTTGCTAATATGGCTCACAGTACCACTCACAGTATTTTACTATTCACTAGAACCACTCCTTCTCTTTTTACTAAACCTAGGAGTGTACAGTGATCTGACACTCTCAATTACTGTCGATGCTGTTCCTTTTCTTTTTTCAAATGTTACTGTTTGTAATATCTACAGTGCCTTGAAAAATTATTCATACTCCTTGAAATGTTCTACATTTTGTCATGTTACAACCAAAAACGTAAATGTACTTTATTGGGATTTTATGTGATAGACCAACATAAAGTGACACATAATTGTGAAGTTGAAGGAAAATTATAAAATGTTTTTCAAACTTTTTTTACAAATAAATATCTGAAAAGTGTAGCGTGCATTTGTATTCAGCCCCCCTGAGTCAATACTTTGTAGAATCACCTTTTGCTGCAATTACAGCTGAAAGTGTTTTTGGGTATGTCTCTACCAGCTTTGCACATCTAGAGAGTGATATTTTTGCCCATTCTTCTTCGAAAAATAGCTCTCAAGCTCTGTCAGATTGGATGGAGAGCCTCCATGAACAGCAATTTTCAAGTCCTAACACAGATTCTCAATTGGATTTAAGTCTTAACTTTGACTGGGCCATTCCAACACATGAATATGCTTTGCTCTAAACCATTCCATTGTAGCTCTGACTGTATGTTTAGGGTCGTTGTCCTGCTAGAACGTGAACCTCCGCCCCAGTCTCAAGTCTTTTGCAAACGCTACAGGTTTTTTTCTAAGATTGCCCTGTATTTGGTTCCATCCACCTCCCATTAACTCTGTCCAGCTCCCCTGTCCTGGTGTGTTCAGGGTGATGTGCAGTGTTAGTTTTCCGCCACACATAGCATAGCATTTGCTTTTAGGCCAAAAAGTCCAATTTTGGTCTAATTCTGACCAGAGCACCTTCTTCCACATGTTTGCGTATCCCCCACATGGCTTCACGCAAACTGCAAATGGGACTTCTTATGGCTTTCTTTCAACAATGGCTTTCTTCTTGTCACTCTTCCATAAAGGCCAGATTTGTGGAGAGCGTAACTAATAGTTGTCCTGTGGACAGATTCTCCCACCTGAGCTGTGAATCTCTGCAGCTTCTCCAGAGTTGCCATGGGCCTCTTGGTTGCTTCTGGCCTTTCAGTTTAGGTGGACAGGCATGTCTTTGTAGGTTTTCAGTTGTGCGATACTCTTTCCATTTTCAGATAATGGATTGAACAGTGCTCAGTGAGATGTTCAAGGCTTGGCATATTTTTTTTATAAATGTTTCTAAAGAAAAAATTTGCGCTAGGTGTACAAACAGTAACTTGGTGAATATCACCCGTGAAGGAAAATCCTGCAGCTATGCACTATACCTTGATAAGGGCACTACTAAATAGATATAACAAAAAGCACAGCGCTGGATATAAATGCAAAAATACAACAAAAATTGATATTACTATTAAAGCACCAACAACTTTCATATGTGGTAAAAGAAAAAAAGAAAAATAAACAATAACATGAATGCTTCACTATAGTGATATATATGCATGAACAATAACATGGATGCTTTACTATAGTGATATATATGCGTGACTATTCCCAGTTTTTTATCCACACATTTAGAAAAAGTCCAAAGATGCAAAAATTATGTCAAAACAAATGTCCAAAAAAGCAATTAAATGTGACTTTCTATGAATAATAAATCCGTGACTGTCACCGTGTTGAAATCCCGTCACCTGGTAAAGATTGAAGGCTTACCGGATAGCCTCTGATCAGAGGCATAGAGCTAATAGCTTGGGGTTTGCCCTCCACAGCGGCTGGAACTTTAGCTGGGATGATGGATGTAGATCCACAAACGATCGCCACAGGCTTCCAGACAGCGGTACAATCAGGGAAGAGAGCTCTCACCGTGTTTAAAAGAAAAGAGAAAACTCCAATGGTGTAGAACGTTTTATCTCTTGTTTATTAAAAGTCGCCTCACTGGCATCCATAAAAACACTTTTCCTTGCAAGGAACCAATACAGCTTTAAAACGAAACTTCTCGCATGCGCCGTCGGTACGAGCGTGTCAATCCTACGGCCGTTTCGTCAGAAATGACATCATCAGGGGCACCATGATGATGTCATTTCTGACGAAACGGCCGTAGGATTGACACGCTCGTACCGACGGCGCATGCGAGAAGTTTCGTTTTAAAGCTGTATTGGTTCCTTGCAAGGAAAAGTGTTTTTATGGATGCCAGTGAGGCGACTTTTAATAAACAAGAGATAAAACGTTCTACACCATTGGAGTTTTCTCTTTTCTTTTAAACACGGTGAGAGCTCTCTTCCCTGATTGTACCGCTGTCTGGAAGCCTGTGGCGATCGTTTGTGGATCTACATCCATCATCCCAGCTAAAGTTCCAGCCGCTGTGGAGGGCAAACCCCAAGCTATTAGCTCTATGCCTCTGATCAGAGGCTATCCGGTAAGCCTTCAATCTTTACCAGGTGACGGGATTTCAACACGGTGACAGTCACGGATTTATTATTCATAGAAAGTCACATTTAATTGCTTTTTTGGACATTTGTTTTGACATAATTTTTGCATCTTTGGACTTTTTCTAAATGTGTGGATAAAAAACTGGGAATAGTCACGCATATATATCACTATAGTAAAGCATCCATGTTATTGTTCATGCATATATATCACTATAGTGAAGCATTCATGTTATTGTTTATTTTTATTTTTTTCTTTTACCACATATGAAAGTTGTTGGTGCTTTAATAGTAATATCAATTTTTGTTGTATTTTTGCATTTATATCCAGCGCTGTGCTTTTTGTTATATCTATATTTTTTTTATAACCCAACCCTGCTTTAAACTTATCCACAACTTTATCCCTGACCTGTCTGTTTGTTCACTAAGGTTCTCTAAAAAACCTCCGAGGGCTTCACAGAATTTATACTGACATTAAATTACATACAGGTGGACTCCATTTACTAATTAGGTTCCTTCTGAAGACATTTGGTTCCACTAGATTTTAGTTAGGGGTATCAGAGTAAAGGGGCTGAATACAAATGCATGCCACTATTTTCAGATATTTATTTGTAAAAAAAAATTGAAAACCATTGATCATTTTCCTTCCACTTCACAATTATATGCCACTTTGTGTTGGTCTATCACATAAAATCCCAATAAAATACATTTACGGTACTTTTTTGGTTGTAACATGAGAAAATGTGGAACATTTCAAGGGATATGAATACTTTTTCAAGGCACCGTAGTTAACTAAACAATATTCAATACAGTTAAGCTGACTGGATGTGCACCTGACATCCATCATGGCTACCGTATGGTCTTTTCTTTAGCTACAGCTCTTTTGAGTCCTGGACCCTCTTTAAGTTTAGAACTCCAGAGGCATGTGGGATTCTCTGAATCATATCTACCTGTGATAACTGTTGTTCATTGTTTGTTTAGTTTGTTAATTCTCTTTGCTGTACCCTACCCTACCCTACCTGTCTTCCTGGAGTCCTTGGGACACCAATATCAGCAGATGCCTTGGAGCCAGCCCATCACTACAGCGTGCACTAAATTTAAATTTCTTATATGTCAAAAGTGCGGTAAAACGCACATATTTCCTCCATCCACATCATGACTACGTTTCTATCAAGGGGTTAAACTCTAATGTTAAAAGAAAACCAGTTCTTCAAAAATTTAGTGACATGCCATGTGGTTTTCCTTCAAGAGATTCACTTAGATACACCAGGTACATTTAAATATGCTACTTAACACTATCTACTAGCATATTCTGCCACAGTGAAGAATAAAAAAATAGGCCAGAGTAACCATACTCTGCCACACAAATGATTTTTGACCTTATTAAATCAATATTTGATTCATACAGGGCAATCCCTTATCTGTAGTTTAGACTTAACTGGTAATATTTAACGCCTCCTTTTCTGACACGGATCCTAAATTGTCAAACTCAAGTATATCTTTTTAATACTGGCAGGCAACTTCAGTTTACCACACATCCCCTCAGCTTGTTCACTCTCCCTAAGCACTAGGACCGCCCCACCAGAAACCATCCGCTAATCCCACAACGTTGGACAAAGAAAAATAGACATCTTGATCTTTTTGATGTCTAAAGGAAAACCACCCCACAAACAAACATTGTATTCCTACCTAAACCCCAATCATACACAAACTAGAATAGGCTACATATTTATCAACACTCCAGCTTTCCGCACTGAAAAACAATCCTCCAGCCTCCAATCTTCAACTAGTTTGGCCATGCAAAGTAGTACACAGCTCAAAGTAGTCACCCTTGAAGTTCCACCTCCACTGCACAAGCAAAGGGTGCTGGCCCTGCACATAGCAGAAAGTCTGAAGTAAAGAAGAGATGTCTGGATGGCCACACTCAAATAAAATCACCTTTATTTGAATCCAAAAAAGCATAAAAAATGACAATCCATACAGCAAGCGAGGGAATAAGATACAGCAAGCAAAACAGCTGACACATTTCACACCATTCTTTTAGCGTAATCATAGCTCATGCTATGGTGCTATGATTAAGCACCAGGAATGGTATGAAACACATTAGTTGTATTGCTTGCTGTATTTTATTCCCTCGCTTGCTGTATCGACTTTTGTTTTTTATGCTTTTTTGGATTCAAATAAAGGAGATTTTATTGGAGTGTGGTCATCCAGATATCTCTTCTTTACTTTAGTTTGACCATGCACCCATAAGCCTGACTCTGGAGCTGCAAACCCATCCATTTAAAAAATATCACTAACAGCTTAAAGTAGAACTAAAGGCAAAAATTATTTTTAGTTTTGGATAGAGTGCAGAGGGATTAGAACTCCTGTCAGTTTTTATTGCTGTCTGTGCCCACGTTAGGAAGTTCACGCTCTCTGTTTGTCCTGTTTATCATTATCCTTGAAATTGAAAGTAAAGAAAATCCCAAATTTTGGGTTGTACTCAGAACAGTAAAAGAGGGGAAATCTTCTAATTGGTACACTAGTTCTGGTGACCTGGGGGTCCCCAAGGGATTTCCTTAAAGCGAAGTTCCACCCAAGTTCCACCCAGTTCCACCCAAAAGTGGAACTTCCGCTTATCTAATTCCTCCCCTCTCTGGTGCCACATTTGGCACCTTTCAGGGGGAAAGGGGGAGGGGATACCTGTTTCTTACAGGTAACCTGTCCCCACTTCCGGGAGACCGGGCCGCGGCAAATTACGTCAGCGCTTGGCCCCCCTCCTCCTCCCTCCCCCCCCCCCCTGCCAGGCCAGTGAGAGAGTGCAGTAGGAACTCGGCCATGAAGCCGAAAGGCTACACAGCCAGGTTCCTTTACCCGCAATGCCAGTAAACATCACCTGCTGAACTGACATCACTGAACTCCAGGACAGGTAAGTATCCTAATGTTAAAAGTCAGCAGCTACAGTATGTGTAGCTGCTGACTTTTAACTTTTAAAGGTGTGGGTGGAACTCCGCTTTCATTTGCAGTGATTTCCTCTCACTTCCTGTTTGGTTATGGGACAGGAAGTGAAGGGAAATGAGACACAGATGGCCAGAAAAAATATGACAGGAGATATAACCCTCCCTTGTTCTATCCAAAATGAAAAAAAAACGTTTTGCTTACAGTTCTACTTTAAAAATTACCTATTTATATTTGTACCTAACAAACAAGGCACTGAACCCATAGTTTGCTGAAAATGTAACAATATGTGGGAGGCACGTAAATTGGTTAACAAGGTCAATGCAGTCAGAAATTCTCTATGATTAAAGCGGAGTTCCACCCATTTAAATGTCAGCAGCTACCAAAAGTGTAGCTGCTGACTTTTAATAATCAGACACTCACCTGTCCTACGGTCCAGCGATGCGGGTGCAGGAATCCTCACTCCTCTCCCCCTCCTCTCTGCGGCGCTGGCATTCTAACTGGCACAAGCCGCGCTGCACGCTGTGAATTGCTAGGTAATCTTCTGGGACCTGTTAAGTGTCCCAGAAGATTCCAGGGAGGGAGGGGGGAGGGGTGATCTTCCTTCCGGCGCCGCGGTGCCAGGGGGGGAAGAGGGAGCTAGGTGCCTGTAAAAACAAGGTACCCACTCCCCCCCAAAAAAATGACATGCCAAATGTGGCATGTCAGGGGGTCACCAGCACTTAAATCGGAAGTTCAATTTTAAGAACGACCAACCATACACATACTACACACTTCCCCTCACAATTTAGCCTACAAAAAATGAATCTCTTCCACAACTTCCTTAGGTTTCTCACACTCATATTTCAATGTTCCATAAATTGGGTTAACTATTACATTGACCATATATGGCAATATTAGGTCAATGATGTCACCAGCATCCCTGTCCCTTTGTTACATATGGCAGCAAGACAGGGAATTCCATGCCAACAGCTGTGTGTGCTGGTCGCCTGCTATCATGTTACAGCTTCCTGTAGGTTCTGAACATTACTACTTGGGAGGAGTAGCAGAATGTGTTTTGAGTTGTAATTTTAAGTACAGTGTCTTGAAAAATATTCATACTGCTTGAAATTTTCCAAATTTGTCATGTTACAACCAAAAACGTAAATGTATGTTATTGGGATTTTATGTGACAGACCAACATAAAGTGGAAAATAATTGTGAAGTGGAAAGAAAATGATTGATGGTTTTCAAAACGTTTCACAAATAAATATGTGAAAAGTGTGGCGTGCATTTGTATTCAGCCCCCTTTACTCTGATACCCGTAACTAAAATCTAGTGGAACCAATTGCCTTCAGAAGTCACCTAATTAGTAAATAGAGTTCACCTGGGTGTAATTTAATCTCTGTATAAATACATCTGTTCTGTGAAGCCCTCTGAGGTTTGTTAGAGAACCTTAATGAACAAACGACATCATGAAGGCCAAGCAACACACCAGGCAGGTCAGGGATAAAGTTGTAGAAAAGTTTAAAGTCGGTTAGGTTCTAAAAAATATCCCAAGCTTTGAACATCTCTCAGAGCACTGTTCAATCGATCATCCCAAAATGGAAATAGTGTGACATAACTGCAAACCTACCAAGACATGGCTGTCCACCTAAACTGACAGGCTGGGCAAGGAGAGCATAAAACCAGAGAAGCAGAGGACAACTATTAGTCGTGCACTCCACAAATCTGGCCTTTATGGGAAAGTGGCAAGAACAAAGTCATTGTTGAAGTAAAGCCATAAGAAGTCCCGTTTTCAGTTTGCGAGAAGCCATGTGGGGGGCACAGCAAACACGTGGAACGAAGGTGCTCTGGTCAGATGAGACCATAATTGAACTTTTTGGCCGAAAAAGAAAAAATGCTGTGTGTGGTGGAAAACTAACACTGCACATCACCCTGAATACACCATCCCCACCGTAAAACATGGTGGTGGCAGCATCATGTTGTGGGGATGCTTTTCTTCAACAGGGACAGGGAAGCTGATCAGAGATGATGGGAAGATGGATGGAACCAAATACAGGGCAATCTTAGAAAATCTGTTAGAGTGTCAGAAATCATGAATCAGACCGAGACAGGAGTGCAGTTATAATCACACTTGTTTAATAATAATAATAGTAAAAGGTAAACAGAGCAACGTAGTCAAATCATAGAGTTTGGTAACTGGTACGGATAGTCAGACAAGCCAGGACATCAGGGAGCAGCGTACTTCAGGACAGGCCAGGAAATCAGGAACCTGGAGAATCAGCGTAGTAGAACAGCAAGCAGGATCAGGTACCAGAAGGGACATCAGCCAAGTAAGTCTTTAACAGGTACACAAGAGAGAGTCTCTGGATGTGTTGACCAAGGTGAAGGCAGAGAGGAACTAAACTGAACAGCTTAAGTAACCAGCAAGACTGACGAACAGGATATCATCATCAGGTGAGTCACTGTGGAAAAGATTGGATCTGGTAATTATCCGACAGCTGAGCGGCCTGCTCTGAGAAGGAAGGGCTGAGCCCAGTCTTGACAGTACCCCTTTCTCAAAGACCCCTCCCCCTCGGAGACCACCAGGTTTGAGGGGAAAACGTCTATGGAAAGCAGGGAGGAGGACAGGGGCAAGTACGTCCGAGGATGAGACCCAAGAGCGTTCCTACGGACTGTACCCTTTTCAATGCACCAGGTACTGTATGCACCCAAGGAACCTATGGGAGTCAACAATGGACTGTACTTCATACTCCTCAAGGCCCAATAAACCGAGGTGCCAACTTCAGTGAGGAAACACAGAGTCGGAAGTTGCGAGATGACAGCCAGACCCTGTCCCCAACCTGGTAGAAAGGCACAGGCAGGCGTCTGCAGTCCGCATGGAGTCTGTACCCATCATTGGCATGTCGCAAAGCCTCCTGGACCTGTGCCCAAGTGTAACGAAGACCACAGAGATGCTCCTCTAATGCAGGGATGCTCTGTGGAAAAAATGAGTCAGGCAACATGGAAGGTTGGAAACCATCATTTGCCATAATTGGGGACAATCGGGAAGCAGAATTCAAGGCACTATTGTGAGCAAACTCTGCCCAAGGTAAGAGGTCTGACCATTTGTTATGATGGTCAGAAATATAGCAACAAGGACTGGTTGGCTTGTTCTGTGGCCCCATTAGACTGCTGGTGATACGCAGAGGAGAATTCCCAACTGTGCATAAAAGGCTTGCCAGAACCGGGACACAAACTGACTACCCCTGTCCAAGACAATCACCTTGGGTAGCCCATGTAAGCGAAAGATCTTCCGAGCAAAAATGGAAGTCAGTTCCTTAGATGTGGGCAACTTCTTAAGTGGAATACAATGAGACATCTTCGAGAACCGAACAACCACCTTAAGCATAACTGTGTTGCCCTGAGAGTTGGGTAACTCCATAATGAAATGCATGGACAGGTGCGTCCAAGGGTTCTCTCCATTGGGTAGGAGTTGTAAGAGGCCCACTGGAAGGTGTTGTGGTGTCTTACTCTGAGCACACACGGAACAAGCGGCTACGAAGGCCCACTGGAAGGTGTCATGGAGTCTTACTCTGAGCACACACGGAACAGGTAGCTATGAAGGCGGTTACATCAGCATGTAGACTAGGCCACCAGAATTGTTGGGAAATGGCCCAAAAGAGTTGATTCTTCCCAGGGTGGCCAGCAGCCTTGGGAGAATGGTAAGTCTGGAGCACGGCAGTACGGAGACTCAGGGACAAAGCAGCGGTCACAAGGTTTCTCAGGAGGAGCATGGACCTGAGCGGCAAGAATTTTGTCACCCAAAGGAGAAGTGAGACTGGTGTGAACCGTAGCCAGAATACAATCAGGAGGCATCACAGGAACAGAAACTGATTCCATCTTGGAAGTGGAGGAAAATTGTTGCGACAGCCTTACATTCAGCCCTTACATTTTTAGTACCAGGTAAGAATGAGACAATGTAATTGAAACCTGACCAGAAAAGAGCCCATCACGGCCTTCTGGGAGAGAGGCATTTAGCTTCAGACAAAAATGTGAGATTCTTATGGTCAGTAAGAATGAGAAGCGGCACAGTGGTACCTTCGAGGAGTTGCCTCCATTCTTTAAGGGCTAAAATGATCGCTAACAACTCTCTGTCCTCAATCTCGTAAATGCATTCCGCAGGTGACAATTTTTGGAAAAGTAGCCACAAGGATGCATAGCGCTCTCAGAGGTAGGACGTTGAGACAGAAGGGCACCAACTCCAGTCTCAGAAGCATCAACCTCAAGGATAAAAGGTAACATAGGATCAGGATGTGCCAACACAGGAGCAGAAACAAAGGCAGCCATGAGACTCTCAAAGGCCTTAATGGATTCCAGAAACCAGTCAGGGGCTTGACCAGAGATGAGAAGTTACGAATAAACTTTTGATAATAATTGGCAAAGCCAAGAAAACGTTGCAGAGGATGTATACCCACGGGTCGGGGCCACTGTAGGACTGCTGGAAGTTTCTCTGGGTCCATCGAAAAACTGGCAGTGACAATTACATAACCCAGGAACTTAACCTGTTCACGACAGAACGTGCAATTGTCCAATTTACACTAGAGATTGTTCTTTCTCAGCTTCTAAAGTACACAACAGACTTCTGTGTGGTGGTTCTCTAGGGACTTTGAAAAAATGAGGATATCGTCGAGATAAACCACCACACATAGCTGCAACAAATCTTGGAGGACATCGTTGATAAATTCCTGGAAAACTGCCAGAGCATTGCAAAGGCCAAATGGCATTACAAGGTACTCATAATGGCCTGTTCTGGTATTAAAGGCAGTTTTCCATTCATTAACCTTCTTGATCCTCACAAGATTGTATGCTCCTCTCAAATCCAGCTTTGTGAAAATTGTTGCTCCCTTGAGGCAGTCAAATAACTCTGTAATCAATGGAATTGAATAAGCATTCTTAATCGTGAAATGATTGAGACCCCTATAATCAATACAAGGTCTCAGTTCAAAACTCTTCTTCTTCACAAAGAAGAAACCAGCACCAGCAGGACACGAGGACTTGCAGATGAATCCTCGAGAAAGTGCGTCTGCAACATAGTGCTCCATGGCCTTATCCTTCGAGACTGAGAATGGGTAAACCTGGACACGAGGGGATATGGCACCAGGTTGAAGGTCAATTGCACAATCATATGACCGGTGTGGAGGCAAACTACCAGCTTGACCCTTGTCAAAGACATTGCTAAAATCGCAGTACTCCTCTGGCAGGGAGGAGAGTGAAGAGGTGCGTAGAACCTTAGCCACATTCTGGAAACATGTCTTGCTGCATTGTGGTGACCAGGAGAGAACCTCAGCATGAAGCCAATCAAAAGAGGGTTTGTGACTCTGTAACCAAGGAAAACAAATAACCAGCGGAAAACTTAGGTGAGGAAATAACTTGGAATTGGATTATCTCATGGTGAAGAGCCCCTACGGCCATAGACAATGGAACAATGGAAAAGTCTCATGAGTCACATGGGCAGGCTGTAAAGTTCTCCTGTCAAGAGCCTCAATGGCAAGTGGAATGGCACTAAGCTGCAGTGGAATCGAGGATTTAGATACAAAGGCAGCATCAATGAACAGGCCTGCAGCCCCAGAGTCGATTAGAGCCTGTATCTCGACGGATGACTCAGACCAAGAAAGGGTAACCAAAACCAGGGGCTTATCCTTCTGGATAACTGGGGACGAAACAAGGCCACCTAAGGTCTGTCCCCTACAGGACCTCAAGGTCCGGGCGTTCCCTGGAAGGGTAGGACAAGACTTCAAAAAGTGTCCTGCCTGGCCACAATAAAGGCACAATCTCTCCCTCCTCCTAAAGGTTCTCTCATCCGCAGAGAGACGTGTGAAGCCCAAGTGCATGGATTCATCTTCACTGACTGACTCCGTACCAGGAGGAATGGGAGGTGAAGGAGGCAAGGGTGGGACTGCAAAGCTTTGAGACAAATGTACAGGAGGCTTCTGCAAGCGCTCCTTAAAAGAGAGTCTTTCTCTGAGTCTGAAGTCAATGAGGATAGCAAACGTGATCAACTTCTCCAGCTTAGTGGGTATATCTCAGGCTGCTATCTCATCTTTTTTTCACTTAAATACTTTTTTATTATTTCTGAAAAGCAAAAAAAAAGAAAAACGTTACAACATCGTAATACAATATATAGCATTTTACAATACTTAAAACATTTATATTGCTTTATCATCCCATTCCTTCCCTCCCAATCCCTCATAAGACCTCATATAACTGGTTTAGCCAATTGATACCCTGCCTCTCCCACTCCCCGGGCCTCTCTATACTCCTTACTTCTGCCAGGTTTTTATTATTCCATAGGGGAGTATATTCTGTCATCCCAGGCTGCTATCTCATCTTTGATGGTATCCGAGAGACCATGAGAAAAAGCAGCCACAAGGGCCTCATTGTTCCACGCAACCTCTGCTGCCAGAGTACGGAATTCAATGGCATAATCGGCAACAGTTCTCATACTCTGTTTGATGGACATGAGGCACTTGGCCGCACAAGCAGAGTGTGCGGGAACGTCAAATCTCAATACCCTTTTAAAGGAAGCCACAAACTCTGGGTAACTCAGAACAACGGGTTTCTGCATTTCCCATAGAGGGTTTGCCCAGGCCAAGGCTTTCTCAGAAAGCAAAGATATCACAAAACCTACTTTGCTTCTGTCCGTGGGAAACGCCTGGGTCAGCATCTCGAATTATATCTCAACCTGATTGAGAAAACCCCTGCATTGCACTGGATTGCCCCCAAATCGCTGGGGAAGTGGAGCAGAACCAGACATACCTCTTATATAGGTACTACTCGAGGCGGGTGCCTGCACAGAGACTGGAGCAGCAGCAGGGATGGCCTGCAACACAGGTTGTACCAAAGCAGCCACAGTGGGAGATTCCAGGTGAGCCGTGCAATTCAGGAGCGTATGTAACGCTATGGCAAACTGATCCATACGGTGATCCTGCTCATCCAACCTAGAAAAAATATTACCAACAAGTGGATTGACTGCATCTTATGAATTCAAGACCTTCAAGACCTACTGGCAGAAACCATGAATCAGACCGAGACAGAAGTGTAGTTAAAATCACACTTGTTTAATAATAATAAAAGTAAAAGTTAACAGAGCAACATAGTCAAATAATAGCCAGAGTTCGGTAACCGGAACGGATAGTTAGACAAGCCAGGACGTCAGGGAGCCAGAGATCAGTACTTCAGGACAGGCCAGGAAACCAGGAAACCGGAGAATCAGTGGAAGTGGAACAGCAAGCAGGATCAGGAACAAGAAGGGACATCAGCCAAGTAAGTCTTCAATAGGTATACAGGAGAGAGTCTCTGGATGTGTTGACCAAGGCGAAGGCAGAGAGGGCCTAAACTGAACAGCTTAAGTAACCAGCAGGACCGACGAACATAATATCATCATCAGGTGAGTCACTGTGGAAAAGATTGGAGTTGGCAATTAACCGACAGCTGAGCGGCCTGCTCTGAGAAGGAAGGGCTGAGTCCAGCCCTGACATAGAGTTTGCAAAAGACTTGAGACTGGGGCAGAGGTTCACCTTCCAGCAGGACAACAACCCTAAACATACAGGCAGAGCTACAGTAGAATGGTTTAGATCAAAGCATATTCATGTGTTAGAATGGCCCAATCAAACTCCAGTCCTGAATCAGGTTGAGAATCTGTGACAAGACTTGAAAATTGCTGTTTACAGACGCTCTCCATCCAATCTGATATAGCTTGAGCTATTTTACAAAGAAGAATGGGAAAAAATGTCACTCTCTAGATGTGCAAAGCTGGTATATAACCAAAAAGACTTGCAGCTGTAATTGCAGTGAAAGATGGTTCTTTTCAGATATTTATTTGTAAAACATTTGAAAACCATTTATCATTTTTCTTCCACTTCTCAACTATGTGCCACTTGTGTTGGTCTATCACATAAAATCCCAAATACGTTTTTGGTTGTAACATGACAAAATGTGGAAAATTTCAAAAGGTATGAATACTTTTTCAAGGCACTGTATGCCTATGCTATGTGTGAGAAATATCTTATTTAAATTACAACTTTGTGAATAAAAATTATTTTCATCTTCTTTTTTCATTTTTCAAAACTTGCCGCAAAAAAACAAAATCTTCGAAAAACTCACCACGCCTCTTAATAAATACCTTGCGGTGTTTGCTTTCCAAAATGTGTTAAATCTTTGTTGGAGTTTGTTGGAATTCCCTGGCCGTAAATGTATAGTCTGGTGGCCTGCTATCATGCGACAGCTTCCTGTGGGTTCAGTCCAAACATTACTACTCAGAAGGTGTAGAAAAAAGGTGTTTTAGGGTTTAATTGTAAGTATTGTAAATATGTAAGTATATTTACTTTCTTCATTTTCCAAAAAACATACTTGGGGTATCTACTGTTTTGGGGGTGTTTCTTCTGTCCTGGCATCAAGAAATGTGACAGGCAGTCAGAAAATCAAGGCCCAAGTACATATTTCAAATATTTACAATACTGTGCAAACGTTTTAGGCAGGTGCGAAGAAATGCTGTAAAGTAGGAATGTTTAAAAAATATATATTTTAATTGTTTATTTTTATCAATTTACAAAAAGCAAAGTGAGCGAACAGAAGACAAATCTAAATCAAATCAATATTTAGCGTGACTACACTTTGGCTTCAAAACAGCATCAATTCTAGGTACACTTACACACAGTTTGTAGGAACTCGCAAGGCAGGTTGTTCCAAACACCTTGGAGAACTAACCACGGATTGCCTGTGGATGTCACCTCAAATCTTTCTGTCTCATGTAATCCCAGACAAACCTGATGATTTTGAGATCAGGGCTCTGTGGGGGCAAGACCATCACTTCCAAGACTCCTTGTTCTTCTTTACCCTATAGATAGTTCTTAATGACATTGGCTGTATGTTTGGGGTAGTTGTCTTGCTGCAGAATAAATTTGGAGCCAATTACACACACCCCTGATGGTATTTATATACTGTGTGTGTGTGTGTATATATATATATATATATATATATATATATATATATATATATATATATATATATATATATATATATATACACACACACGTAAACATACCATTGTTTGTAGATTCTAACTTTAACACACATTGTACATTATAATAGACATTTATTTGTTTCTTTTTTACAAATAAATGTAGCAAAATTCCTTTTTTTATCAAAGTTCATATCAATCTATTTGATATGCTTTATAGTAATAATAAAAGAAAAACTACTGATTCTTCAATACCACCAAAGGAAAGCATGATCTGTCTTAAAAAAAATTGCACGTGACTGAGAATTTCTAAATTAAACTAGCACAACACTGAAAACCTGAAAAATTACCTGAAAAAGAATGGGGAGTAACATACTGATGTTGAGATGGTTAAACCAGTCTTCATTTTCACAGCCTATGTATAACAATTCCATTTCCTAGCAATGACATCTTGCTAAAAAGCATTGGCACAATGTAGGACTATCCTGTTATTTAAAGATGTAAAGCATACAATTACCTAGGATTTTAAACGTTAAACAACATCCTTACATTTTTACCTTATAATTATGAGAAAGGAAAGATGGCACAGTGCAAACAATATGCTGTTGTGACATACATTCCATACTGGTAAATAATGAGTATATTTCCCATACTCTTCGGATATATTTGCTAAGCACTGCAGGTTGATTACTTCCATGTAATAACCACTGCATCACGTTTGATGAGACAGACAACTTGATTATATTTTATGTACATTGTCTTTATTGCTGCAGCATTCATCTCTTCCAACATAAGGTATTGATTTTTTAACAGCACAAGATCAAAGTAAAGTATAAAACAAAACTCCACATTGCAAAGCTATGAACGATGGAGAACAGAGAGAACCTGTCCAGGAACTATCAATTTGTCTGACAGCAAGAAGGATAAGAGTGTGCTAGCATACAAGTGCATTCACAGGTCCTAGGGGGGACCTTTTTATCAGCTCAGAAAGGAAACAAATGCAGTGACATGGCGCATATTATAGGCCACAGATAGAACACACACACGGCTGAATGAATGAACAAAATAATCTCACTGATTCATTCTAGAAAGCATTGTCACACCACATTAGAGGATGTGACCTGGATACAACTTCAGACACTACGACATAACAAGTGATCTCACAACCAGACCACCATGAACACAAACAGATTATCATTTTCAGGGCTCATGCACAAAACTACCATTTTGTTGTTGCAATCACATCCATCTTCTACTGTAACACAAAAAGAAGTCAGTACCTTTTGCAATGCTGAGACACTAAAGTGTCTACAAAGCAATAAGCAGGCAAGGATGGAAAAATAACATACTGTCCTATTTGTTATGCATATTCATTACTCTGGTGCCTTTTATAGATGTCCTTGCCTGATGAACCTGTCCAATGAGTCAGTGTTCCCCTATGAGTATGAGGTGTGTGCACATTAGTAATGGATGCAGTCAACTTTTGCTGCAGTAAATGTTCAATACATTACATGTTCTTCCGCGCCAATCTAAGCATTGAAAGTGTGATCTCCGTAACTTACAGTTAGTTGTGTTGAGATGTCGATAACCCCAATCTTATTTGGATAAACAGACAGTGACTCGATTCAGACGACACCTTGTTGATGTTGTGAAGTTTAATCCATAAACTGTGAAGATCTTACAACAATGAACATCGGATAGGTCAAAAGATCATAATGTGATCCAGTCAGACATGTGCTGATGCATTACTGGGAGAATGAACAAAGGGTGGGGCTAACTATACAGGATAAGCTAAAATACAGGAAGGGTAGGGACCAGGGACAGAATAATACATATAACATTTAAAGGCATATCACAAGCATGTGAAACATGACACTCCCGGTCGAAATCTATGATTTCTATTATTAACAAACTTTAGTCCAACTCCAAATACTGAAGATTCTTTCCAAGAACACCTGCAAAACAAGAGGGAAGGGAAGAACAAGGGAAACAATGCAAACATTAACATATACTTGCAGATGTTGGTCTCGAAGGTCCAGGCTGTGACAAGGATATATCCATCTTCAGAGGGGAAGGCAGCAACATGCATCAATCCTTCATACCTCCCTTTGAATCAAGTTGATGACCTGTCTTCTTCTTTGGGCAAAAGAAGTACTAGTTCCTTTATAGGCCTGAAGTAAAAGTGTGCAGAACCTTCTTTCATTACTTTAACTTCTATTTTCCGTACTTTTCCGTCAATACTTGGCATAGTCTTTGTAATAAGACCCATAGGCCAATGCTTGCGATGAGAATCTGTTTATCATTCAAGAGTACTGATGGAGATAGCCATGATGTGTCCAGAAATGCAGTAGTAGGTACTGAACGACTGCTGCGATCAGCAGGGTTGAGGTTAGTGGGAACATAGTGCCATTGTTCAGGTGTAGAGAACGTCCTAATGCGTTCCACTCTAGTATTTGGTAGTCTCTTTCTTGTGATACGAAATAGTAGAGGTGCTACCCAACTGTTGGAATCATCTTGGTAAAACTCTTTACTCATGATTTTCAAAAATCCTTTGTCTTCCATAGTAGCTGCCAACTCATTGACTTTAGTGGTTACCTTGAACAATGTGTTGCCGATGTCATCATCCCAGAAATTATCGTCTTGTATGATGTGCCATTGTGCACCTTTTTCAAACAGTCTATCTTTCACATTATATTGATATGGTCGTTGTGCAGAACAAGTAGTCCGTCTGTTTGACAGGACGTGTGTTTTAAAGGAAGAGACTGAGTAAGACCTTCTGGCTTTGTCTCGACAGACATTGCCTATGATGACCCAGCCTAGATCCAGACACTGAGCATATGGTGCATGATGTGGGCCATTGATTTGCTGACGAACCTTGTGCACCCTTAAGATGTCTTGGCCTAGTAACAGCAGGATATCAGCACTTTCGTCGAGGGCTGGTATTTGGTCGGCTATGTCCTTCAAGTGTGTCTCGGTTTATTTATGGTGGTGGTGTGAGATCTGGCCGGGCTAGCTTGCCATCTGGGTTTGGTTTTCCTACCTGGGAGCTGTGATGTGTCTGGCAGGCCTCCTCCCACTCCCCACCCCTTGTGTGCCTAGCGGGTGTGGGCACACCACATCGCATCAGCATCACGCATCCCGTGTCTGACGTGCGGCGCCCTTCTGAGCACCGTCACGCCTTGACACATGGGAGCTATGCTCGCAAGCATACTGAGGGATTGTTGGTGCGGGCTGGCCGGACCTGACGCCCGACACGTCCTGCCCCTCCCCTTGTAATGCTATGCGGCGTGACGTCAGTGGGCGGTCCTGTTGCGACGCTCCTTTCCACACCGGTCAACACACAACTCAGGCTCTCTTTCTTCCTAATCACTCCAACCTTTATCCCAGGTATCCAATTATCATCACATCTGTTTTCTACGCTATTTTTATCTTTTTCCTTCATTGGTGGCACTCTCTGTTTCTTTTCCTCTTCTTCACTCATTCTTTCCATCACCTTTGTGGTGTCAGCTCTCACTTTCACCTTCCCCCCCTCCCACCATTCTTTCTTTTTTCATTCCCTCACGCTTCTCACTCTCCCCTTGTGAACACCCTGGTTCACCTTACCTTTCACCCCACACCTAGGTTGCCTGGTTCCGTGCCCGCCCTGGTTGGTGCCTGTGGGGCGCCGCTGCTGGTCTGCCCGCTGCGGCTCCCGGTGGGGAGTGCGCCTGGATGGCTCGTGTTGCCCGACATCACACCGCCATCTTTTTGAACTCGAGTAAGTTAGAATGCATTGGGTATGGGGGCCTTCCTAGTTTCACCCCCTCTCACCTCTGCACTCATTCTATTATTTATTATCAAAGTTAATGCCAATATCTCTACTTTTAGAAACATCAAGTGCTGGCTCCTGACGAGTGGAATTCCAGCCACCAAACGCGTAGAGCTGCCATACGCCTTGCTACTTAATATCCATATAGCTTTGTTAGCTAACCATACACCCTACCTAAGGATCCAAGAGGCCCCAGTCTCTGCAGGCATTATTATATTTTATAATTTTATCCTTATGATATTTTTGGTGCACTTTGGAAAGTTGTTGCTTGCTGTTTCTTGTGATATTCAAGTCATGATTGAGATGTATTGTATTACCCATGCATTACCACCATGTATATCCATATTTATCAATGTACCTTGTTTTTTATCTTATGGCAACCAATAAACTCCATTTATGTTCACCAAATGATGCTCTTGCTACCACATGCTTCACTCAAAGTCCTGCCCCCTTGCTCTCCCCCCTTTGAATATAACAAGGATGGAAATGTGTAACCCTACCGGGCCACAATTTCATTTAAAGTCCCGAGGGATGGAAGAACTGGCCTTACCAGGTCATGCCTTCATTTAAAGTCCCTAAAACCAGTTTTGCTATTAATACTAGAATTAGGCATGGAAGCACGTGGTAATGCTTAAATTTTCCAGCCTTTGTCATCCATCTTGCAACTAATTTTGACTCCAGAATTGCCCTTGGAGATTTACCTAATTACTGTTTTATCCATAGTAACATTGTCATTAATTTATTAAATTGTAGTATCCCTTTTTTACTCATAGTGTATCCGTTATTGTGTCTCGGTTCATTTATGGTGGTGGTGTGAGATCTGGCCGGGCTAGCTTGCCGTCTGGGTTTGGTTTTCCTACATGGGAGCTGTGATGTGTCTGGCGGGCCTCCTCCCACTCCCCGCCCCTTGTGTGCCTGGGGGGGTGTGGGCACCGCCACAACGCATCAGCGTCATGCATCCCGTGTCTGACGTGCGGCGCCCTTCTGAGCGCCGTCATGCCTTGACACATGGGAGCTACGCTGGCAAGCATACTGAGGGATTGTTGGTGCGGGCTGGCCGGACCTGACGCCCAGCACGTCCTGCCCCTCCCCTTGTAATGCGTGATGTCAGTGGGCGGTCCTGTTGCAAAACACATATTAGCGCCCTCCGGGCGGTGCTCGGCACACCAGGCTCCTCTCCACACCGGTCACCACACAACTCAGGCTCTCTTTCTTCTTAATCACTCCAACCTTTATCCCAGGTATCCAATTATCATCACATCTGTTTTCTACGCTATTTTTTATCTTTTTCCTTTATTGGTGGCACTCTCTGCTTCTTTTCCTCTTCTTCACTCATTCTTTCCATCACCTTTCACCTCCCCCCCCCCCACCATTCTTTCTTTTTTCATTCCCTCACGCTTCTCACTCTCCCCTTGTAAACACCCTGGTTAACCTTACCTTTCACCCCACACCTAGGTTGCCTGGTTCCGTGCCCGCCCTGGTTGGCGCCTGTGGGGCACCGCTGCTGGTCTGCCCACTGCGGCTCCCAGTGGGAAGCGCGCCTGGATGGCTCGTGTTGCCCGACATCACACCGCCATCTTTTTTTTTTTTTTTTTTCTTTTTTTGTCACTTCAGTCGACCATATTGAGAGGTGCGAATCAGCTTTACAGCTCATATATATTCCATCTCCTCTCGTTTGTCTCATCATTGTGACATTTAATCATATCAAAAAAAAAATACCAATTACATCCGGCTATTGTAATATCTAACATCTTTGGCTAATCCCCCCCAGGGGTCACCTTAACCGAATGAAGGATGTCAGCTTCTTCTTAGTGCTCCCCATCCCTCCTCCCCACCCATCCACCCGCAGCCCAACCTCTCCAGGGTCAAGTACACCCATCTCTCCTTCCATATTCTAGGCCTATTTCTGTGTTCTACACCACCTTTTTTTGAATTTTATCCACTGTTCCCACTCCTCAGAACCCATAGCACCTTTTCCCTCTATTGCGCGGGCCCTATTCTCCAGCATGTATGTCTCTTCAACAGCATCTATCCATTCCCAAATCTCGGGGCTCTCCTTCCTCTGCCAGTTCTTCGGGATTATTCGCTTCGCAGCGTTCAGGAGATGGGGTACTAATGACTGTTTATATTTTTTAATATCTCCACCTCCCCCATGGAACAAAACCTCCCAAGGATCATCTGCTATAACTTTTCCGGTTATTTCCTTGATTAACCCGCATATCTCACCCCAGAAAGTTTTTATTTTAGGGCATGTCCACCATAGGTGCGACATTGTTCCTATCTCCTGGCATCCACGCCAACAGTACGCCGTTTTATTTTGATATTTGCATACTATCTCTGGGGTGAGATAGCTTCTGCTTATGCATTTATAATTCATCTCTGCCGTACGTGCGTCTCGTGCCGAGTTACAAATCATATCCAAAATTCTCTTAATTGTGTTAGCATCTTTCTTTGTGCCTAATTCCCTCTCCCATTTATCTATGTATGGAGGTATCTCCAGCTGGTCAACCTTCATCAAAACTTTGTACATTTTAGAGACTATATTTCTTTGATCTTCGGTGTCGCATAACCTCTCGAGTTCCGTGAGCTTATCTCCTGCCCTAATCGGGCCTGGTAACCCACTCACGAAATGACACAGCTGAAGATATCTCCACCCATCTAGCCCGCGTGTCTCCTTTCCAGCTCTAATCTCGTGTAATGTCATAATTTTACCCCCCCTAATAATGTGTCTTAGTTGTGTCTTACCCCACAGTGCATCCTTGCCTCCTATACTTTCTAATCCCGGTGGAAAAAAATTATTATCTACTAGTGAAATTAGTGGTGAGTTATAATTTCCAATCACTTTCTTATATACCCTGTCCCAAATTTTAAATACGTTATGTGTTATAACATGTGTGTCTTTATCAAAAATTCTAGCTTGTGGGGGATTCCAGATCATACTTCCAAGTGGTGCTTTACATAGAAATTCCTCTATTCTAACCCAGTGTTTTTCATTTTCTCGTTTTGCCCATTCGGCCATTCTAGACAGCACTACGGCGTTGTAATAATGCTGAATGTCCGGAACTGCCATGCCACCATGTGTTTTCTTTTGTTTTAGAACCCTGAAAGGAACCCTCGGTTTTTTGTTTTTCCATATGAAGCTCATTATAATTTTTTTTAAATTTCTCAAGTAATATGGGGGAAGTGGAAGTGGTACCATCTGGAATAGATATGTGATCTTGGGGAGTAGGAACATCTTAATGACGTTGATACGTCCTATCCATGAGAGGGCTTTGTAGGCATAGTTTTTACAGTCAGTTCTTATGGTGTCGAGTAAAGGTAGGTAATTTAATATAAATGTTTTCTTATTTGATCTAGCCAGCTTTACTCCTAAGTACTTTAGTTCTTCGGTCCATCTGAAACTATGTTCTTTTTTCAATGTATCTATTTCTGATTTATTTAAATTTATATTTAATATTTCTGATTTTGCGAAGTTTATTTGGAAATTAGACAGCTCTCCATATTCCTTTAGGGCGATCATTAACTTAGGCAGGGTAGTTATAGGATCAGCGACATAAAATAATATGTCGTCAGCAAAAGCTGCAACCTTGTGCTCATCTTTGCCGAACCTAAAACCCCTTATTTCTGGATCTGCCCGTATTGTTGCTAAAAGAGGTTCCATAGAGAGAACGAAAAGCAACGGGGACAGGGGACACCCCTGCCTCGTTCCATTTGCCATCTCGAAGGGCTGAGACATTACTCCGTTCACTCCCACCTCAGCCGTGGGATATTGATACAGGGTTTTTATCCGCTGGATCATTTTGGGTCCAAGACCCATATTCTCCAATGTCAGGAACATGAACCCCCAGTCTACCCTGTCGAAAGCCTTCTCGGCGTCAATCGACAGCAGCAGTCCTGGGGGTCCGCCCTCCCCTGTTTTTTGGAGCATAAGCAGTGTCCTGACCCCGTTGTCCTTCCCCTCTCTTTTAGGGATGAAACCCACCTGGTCTGGGCTAATCAAAGCGTTCATTGATCCCTTTAACCTCTCCGCAAGTATTTTTGCGTAGAGTTTCGTGTCAATGTTAAGAAGAGAGATGGGACGGTAACTTGAGCATAGTGTTTTTTCTTTTCCTTCTTTGAGTAAGATCGTAATAGAGGCCTTTAAGGCCTCTTTGCTCATCTCGTAATCCTTACCTAACCCATTAAAATACTGGCACAACCTGGGGATCAAGACTTCTTTGAATGATCTATAGTAGGCTAATGTGAATCCATCCGGGCCTGGACTTTTCCCCAGAGCCATTCCTGCTATAGCTTTACTCACTTCTTCTTCTGAAATTGGTGTTTCCATGCATTCCCTTTCTTCTTCTGTAATTTTAGGCAACATTGCTTTTCTTAAATACTTAATGTTTCTCTCTCTACTATTTTTGAGCTGGGTACCCTGTTTTGGAATTGAATAGAGCTCCTGGTAGTATTTTTTAAATACCTCAGCTACTTTCTTGGAAGAGTACTCTATGTGGCCATCTTTAGTCTGAATTTTTTCTATAAAATTCCTGGTTTTCCTTTTTTGTACTGTTTTTGCCAGATGTTTACTCGGTTTGTTGGCCCATCTATAGCTGTCTCCTAGGGTCTTCCTATATATTGCCTGAGTCTCTTGGTCCATTAAGTTTTTCAACTCAGTCCTTTTAATTATTAAATGTTTATACGTAGCTTGTGAGGGTTGTCCTGATTGTGTCTTATGCTTCAATTCTAAGCTGGCCAGCTCTTCTATTAATTTTTGGCGTTCCTTGCTTTTCTCTTTTTTCCGCCTTGATCCTAGCTCTATTAATACTCCTCTTATATAGGCTTTATGGGCCTGCCATAAAGTACATCCAGATATTTCTCCTGTGTTGTTTTCCACGAAGTAATTCTTTAACTCCTTATTGATTCTATTGAACCCATCCTCCCACCTTATCAGTTCTTCATTTAAACGCCATTGCCCCAACTGTCTATTTTCTTCGCTTATTTTTATTTCCATGGTCATGGGTGCATGGTCTGAGTGAGTTATGTTTCCTATCCAGGAGTCCACCACCTTCTCTATTGTGCTGTGGTCGATCAAACCAAAGTCGATCTGGGAGTATGTCCCGTGCACAGGGGAATGAAACGTAAAGTCGCGTTTCTTAGGATGGTGTATTCTCCATATGTCAACCAATTGCAGGCTGGCTAATTTTTGCCTGAACTTTCTTAGTTGCCCACTGGTCTTCCCCTGTGCCCGGGCCGTACTATCCAGACCCGGATCTATACAGAAATTAAAGTCGCCCATTATTATCAAGTGCCCTTTTCTAAATGCTGTCAACTTCTCCAAGATTTTTAACACATAGTCCACCGGATTTTTGTTTGGCGCATATATATTGGCTAGTGTATATTCTTTCTCATTTAGTCTGCCTCTTAAAAATAAGTATCTGCCTTCTGAGTCAACTGATCTTTCTTCTAGCGTGAACCTGACTCTTTTTGAGAAACCGATGGCAACGCCTCGTGTTCTACTTGAAATAGTATCTCCTTGGTACCAGATCGGGTACTCCCCCGAGAATAGTCTTAGTCTTGATTGGTGTGAAATATGTGTTTCCTGGAGGAATACCACCTCTGGACCAAGCAGTCTAAGCTCGTTGAATATACTTCGTCTTTTGTGGGCTGCATTTAAACCTTTAACGTTATATGTAATGCATTTTATTGTGGTGGATGTCATTTTTCTGTGTCCCTACCGTCACATTCTATCTTTGGACCCTGGAGAGTTTTTACACGCCTATCTGACTTAAACCCTGGAGAGGTGTCCCTACATTCCGTATATAAACTAAAAGTGCAACTCCTAACCGTCACCCCCACTCCTACCCACCCCCCCCGCTTCCCCCTTCCCTCCGTCCTCCCCTCCTCCTCCCCCCCCCCACTCTCCTCCGCACCCCCTTCCTCACCCCCGTTAGTCCCTATTGATCCCCTTCCATCCCTGTCTCCCACTTTCCCCCCATCCACCACTCCCCACCCCCTTTTCCCGGTCCCAGATGGACCCTTAAACCCTCGAGGGACCCACCTATCGTGAGCCACTCTCGGATACCACCTCCAAGGGTGGAGCTCTCGGTGTGTATCGTACCGAGCCGCCGTTTAACGCGGCGACCCGTTGGGCTGGCCAACTCCTAGGGCCCCATTTATTTTAGCTGAGTCCCCCCCCCCCTCACCCAACTCCCCACCCCAGACCCCAAAGATTTATATTCCCAAGACAACCCACTGCTCATTAAACCAGTCCAGTAATGGGGGGGCTTGAATACCCAACTTCTCACAGAAGTCCCCTAATTCTTCAGGGAATCTTAGCCTTGCTGTTCTGCCATCTTTGCTTCCAAATAAACATGCCGGGAACCCCCACGTATATTTTATGTTTTGTTTTACCATTTGGTCTAGGAGGGGCTTCAGGTAGCGCCTCCTAGCCAAAGTGTCTTTGGCTAAGTCAGCGAAGACTAATACCCTTGCCTCCTCGTATTTGAGTGGGGTTTTCCCTCTTAACTTTATCCATAGGTTTTCTTTGTCTTCATAAAAACTGAACCTCACTATTATGTCCCGGCTTCTTTCCGTTCGTTTAGCATCGAACCTTCCTACCCGATGAACCCGCTCAATTTTGGGAAAGTCTCTTCCATCTAGTTCCAGAATGGGGGTAAAGATTGCCACAATGATCTTCCTCAACTCTTCGCCCCTCTTTTCCGGTACCCCACGGATTCTTAGGTTTTGTCTACGATTCCTATTTTCCTGGTCTTCCAACCTGTAACTGATTTTTATTTGGTTTTGCTGTATGGTTTTAAATTGATTTTTTAAGTCAAGGAGGTCCCGCTCATGTTTATCTATTGTGTCTTCCGTTTGCTCGACTCTGGCCAATATATTCCCCAGATCTGTCCTAAGAGCCTGTATTTCCTGTTTGATTGAGGCCTCTAATGATTTGAACATTTCAGAGATTTCGTTTTTCGAGGGGTACTATGTATCCAATCTAAGTTCCTCCAGTCTAGTTGTCTCTAACGTGTTCTCCGCTAAAAGCTCTTCTCTGGAGTGGTCAGGTGTCTGAGCTCTCCTGTTGTTCTCCCCAGTTTTCCCCTCTGCCGTGTTTAACGTTTGGGGCTCAAGATGGGTTTTCCCCGGGCTACCTCCCCGGGTCATGTATTGCTTAATGGAGCTCCCCGTAGTTGAACTCCCTGTGGTGTTGTCTTTGGGGGTCTTGGGTACCCCCCCTCCCAGTTTTTGTCGTATTTCTACTCATGGTGTACTCCTGAATCTTGGGTGATGTCTTCTATTTTAAATCTATAGTTTGTGTTCTTATGCAGTGATTTGAGTTGACCCCTATATTCTTTAGGGGAATTTGTGGGGGTTTTTTAATACTGCCGGAGACAGCACACTTTATCCCTGGGCTTTTATTGGTATTTTATTAGTTCGCTGCTGGGATTGGTGCTCAGTGTGTTACTCAGTCTAATTGAGTTATAAGTGTTTCAATAACAAGCAGCATAGGAAAGGCTAAACAACCTCTGCAGCACTCACTCAGTCCGCAGGATACCAAAAAAAAAAAAAAAAAAAATGCAGGCTATAGTGTTCCACAGTTAAAGACCATTTCCCCGTTCTTAATAAAGCTCATACCTTCAGCATTTCTTCAACCTTGTTTGACATGGAGGGGGCTGTTTTAATCTCTTACCTCATAAGCTGAGTTCATGAGACCGTTCTTACCCCAGTCCTTAAACCAGTGTGTGCAGCGTTTTCTGGAGGTAGTATCAGCTCTCCGTTCCTTGTCCAGTTGTCAGGCTCAGGTGTCTGTGTGCTGTCAGGCTCGGGTGTCTGTGAGCTGCTTCATCCACATCGCGTTCCGCTCTGTGTCCCTGTCAGCAGGGATGAATCTTACACACAGCGCTCGTTACCTTGCTACTGGAGAGAGAGAGGGAGGGGGGAGGGAGGGGAAGGGAGGGGGCCGAGGGACCCAAGACAGGCAGCGAGGATTATCTCGGCTCTACGGCCGCTTCTAGTGGTTCCTAGAGAGAGTCTGCCTGTGTTTGCCTGTGTTCAGGCACTCGGAAACCCCTCCAGTCCCTGTCCTCCGCTGTGCCGTTTGTTTGTTCCTCCACGAGGCCTCTCAGAGCCGGCCAGCCCACACACCTCCATCTCCTCCCCTCCCGGCCGACGTCCTACGTCATGACCCACCCTCCGATAACTGATACTCAGTCACACCGCCATCTTTTTGAACTCGAGTAAGTTAGAATGCATTGGGTATGGGGGCCTTCCTAGTTTCACCCCCGCTCACCTCTGCACTCATTCTATTATTTATTATCAAAGTTAATGCCAATATCTCTACTTTTAGAAACATCAAGTGCTGGCTCCTGACGAGTGGCCTTCCAGCCACCAAACGCGTAGAGCTGCCATACGCCTTGCTACTTAATATCCATATAGCTTTGTTAGCTAACCATACACCCTACCTAAGGATCCAAGAGGCCCGAGTCTCTGCAGGCATTATTATATTTTATAATTTTATCCTTATGATATTTTTGGTGCACTTTGGAAAGTTGTTGCTTGCTGTTTCTTGTGATATTCAAGTCATGATTGAGATGTATTGTATTACCCATGCATTACCACCATGTATATGCATATTTATCAATGTACCTTGTTTTTTATCTTATGGCAACCAATAAACTCCATTTATGTTCACCAAATGATGTTCTTGCTACCACGTGCTTCACTCAAAGTCCCACCCCCTTGCTCTCCCCCCTTCAAGTGAGAATGGTGAAATGCATCTTCAGGAGTAGGGATCTCCTCTTTGTTACTTGGGATTTGGTTGCACTCAGTGATAGTGGGCAAGAATATTTACACATTGTCATTCAGGGGAGCAACTACAAGACCACTGTCTCTCCTACCTAAGACTTCTGTAGTGCCGGCACTAGTACTCAGGGTATAAGGTAGAGAATCTCCTGTTATGTTCAACAGTTCAAAAAACTGTGTTCTTGCAAGAGATCTGTTGCCCTGCTCATCCAGAATAGTATACACTATGGCCTTTTCAGGTTGACCTTTGGGGTATACACAAACCAAGCAAATCTTTGCACAGGATTTGTCACAGAGTCCTTCTCCACATACTTCTGTACATGTAGAGAACACTGAGGTGCTGTCTGATCTGTGCGCTCCCTGCCTTGCTTTGCCTTGGGAAGATTGTTTGTGAGTGTAGTAGAGTTGTGTGGATATTGATGAAGAGCTTGCACATGGTCATCACTGTCACACACTATACATTTGATGATAACTTTACAGTCCTTTGCAAAGTGTTCTGTGGAGGCACAGCATTTGTAGTGAACTCCAGATTTCTTTAAAAGTTCCTTACGTTCTTGTAGGGTTTTCTTTCTGAGGCCGATACATTTCTTAAGTGGATGTGGTTTGTTATGTATCGGACATTGGCAATTTGGGTTTTCAATTTTCTTGTTTTGATCAGTCTTTTCGAGAACTGTAGCAGGTGCAGGTAGAGCATTAGTCCTTTTCACTAACACTGGACCTCTATGGTCTCTGTGTGTCATATGTGTGTTCATAAGTCATGAAGAGGGTGAACTGAGAGTATTATAGTAACCATAGGAGAAACTTGGGTCATTCTTAGTGTCTGCAATTCTTTTGATGAACTCACAGAAGTAGGAAAAAGGAGGAAAGGCAACTTTATGATTTCCTTATAGTTTGATCCAAGCGCTGCCCATTTTTCTTGAATGCCATATGGCAGCTTGAGAACAATGGGGTTGATGCCACGAGCGGTGTTAAGGTAACTGAGACCAGGTAAGTTGATGTCCGCCTTAGCAAGTTGAAGCTCTAACAGAACATCGTTGAGTTCTTCAAAACTTTAGATTGTCTCTAGAAGAAATATTTGGGAAGCTTTGCGACCTTTTGAATAAGGCATCTTCAATGACCTCTGGGCTGCCAAAGGTAGTCTGTCCCAAGCAGCATTAAGGCCTGCAGTGGGGTTGTCGATATGAACTGCTTTGAGCTTCTTGATGCATTCAGTTGACTGGGGACCTAACCATCTGATCTGCGGAGATTATTCCTCTGTGGCATTGATGTCTAGGTCACTCATTGTGGCCTTAAAGATGGATTTCCAGCCTCTGTAATTTTCAGGCTTGTCATCAAACTTGGTGGGGTCTGTCTTAGTGAGCTCTCTGCGGAGCATGTATTTAGCAAACTGTGACATGTCCATGTTCTCAGACTTTAGATGCATGACTGTAGGTGGAACAGAGTTAGTTGTGATGGCTGGTGCATTGACATTAAGTGACTTGGGAACATATGTTGGTGCAAAGGCATTCAGTGCTGGAGCTGGCTTAAAGTTCATTGACATATTGGTTTGTAGCTGTGGATTAGTGTGCTTGCCAGGAGGTACTTGGTTAGTGCTAAAGTAAGGTAGACAGTCTGTTATATGCATACCAATATCTTCTGCTTGCTGAGATGCTGCAGTCTGGTGTACTGGAAAATATAAAGGCAAATTGTCTTGAGGTACAGTAGGTGCAGATAAGAGACTTTGATTGAGTGCTTTGGTTGCTGTGACAGGGAGTTGACGTTCTGGAGAGGTATGTGAAGAATCTGATACAACAGATACAACTGAGTGTCTGCAACTGTTGTCTCTTTCGCTTTCACTAGCGGCTTGTTCTAAGACCCTTAACCTTGCCATGACTGTGGCATGCTCACATTGTTTTTCCAAAACATCTATTTCTGCTTTCTGGTGTGCAGCTTCAGCTTCATACTCTGCTTTCTGGCGTGCAGCTTAAGCTTCTTTCTCTGCTTTCTGGCGTGCGGCTTCAGCTTCTTTCTCTGCTTTCTGGCGTGCAAAAGTTGCCTGAACTTTAGAAGCTTCAACATCTGCACAGGCATTTATGAGTTGTTGACTGAGTGCAGAAGATCTTGATTGTAGGGATTTGGAAGATCTTGTGGAGCGTGTAGTAGATGCAGAGCGATAAGATCTGGATTCATGAAGCCATGTTATTCTCACTTCTGCCTTTGTCTTTGTTTGCACCACTAAATTGTCTCTTTCAAGATTGAGCTGCTCAAATCCCTTTAATTCTTCCAATGACCCTTTAGTGTTTTATCACTTTAAGAGATCAGTATATTTAACACACAGTCTTTGATAACTCTCATAAGCAACATTCAATTGCTTGATAGCACCCTCTAGTTGTAATGGCTCATGAGATTATTGGGAGAGAGCAGACATGCATTTAACAGTATTAGACCATAAGTCATTTATATTAAACAGTAGTTCTTCTTTGTCAGCTTTGAGATTTTCTTGCACTTTCCAGGTTGGTTTTGTTAAGCGTTTTTCCCTTTGGTTTGATTCAGGGTTTAATTCCTCATCTGGAAGGAGTACTAAACCTGGCTGTGCAACCCCAGATTGCATATTGTCTTGCTGAAACATCTTGTTAACAAGCAGAGGGTTCCAAATCTGAGGACTTTGAAAATAGCCAGGGGCTGACATTTTTTGAACAGTAAAGGGTGAGGATGTGCATAAATGTGGTATAATGCACACTGTTCAGAAATGTGGAAATGGCCTATTAGAAATTGTTATATAGACATTGATTAATGGGTGTGGCTTTACCATGACACAAACAGTAAAATAGGAACACTTTTGGCAAAAATGTTTTTCCAACAAAAGTTTTAATAAGTTACAGGGAACCCTACTCTCAGTCTAATTTTAAAGTAATACTAAAGGCTCCATATAAAAAAAAATAACAAACATGTTATACTTACCTGCACTGTGCAATGGTTTTGCAAAGAGCAGTCCCAATCCTCCTCTTCTCAGGTCCCCCTACCCGCACTCCTGGCTCCCAACCTCCCACCGAGTGCCCCTATAGCAAGATGCTTGCTATGGGGGCACTCCTGCGTGCTCGCTCCCAAGCTCCTTTCTGTGTATCCATAAGACACAGAGAGAGGGGCTCAGCCCTGCTACCCACTCCTCCCTCACTGGCTGTGATTGACAACAGCGGGAGCCAGCTTCAAATCCACTACAGTCATATAAAGGGAAGAATTCCAGCACTCCAAATAGAGTGATGCCCTTTGTTTTAAGAAAAGTATAGTAGTAGCTTTAATAGCAAATCTTTTTAGATCAATAGTAAGATCTAATATAAAAAGGAGGCAGCCATCCTCAGAGGGTGTCCAGTGCCTCTTAATAATCTGCACCAACTCCTACTGGTTTCAGTGTATTCATTGTAAGGTATAAAACTTACAGGTCAGTGGGGTGGAATTGCCCACCGAAGATAATAACGTCCTGGGGTGCTTGGATGCCGCTCTGCGGGCACCGGTATCAATCCCTTGGCTGTGGGGGTGTTGATTTCAGTCACAGGCTTCTGTGTAGTATCCACTAAACAGGAAGCTCCACACTGACCAGTCTGGAATGCGGAAGCGGAAGTGACGTCACCACGGCAGGGAGGCTACTGGCCTCTAGAAGGAGCTGTGAGCTCTGAGCGCGTAGCCTGTACCTTTCAAGCATTGCAAATCCTCAGATTGGATGCCCACCCTGCCGTGGTGACATTGCTTCCATTTCCGTGTTCCAGACTGGTCAGCATGGAGCTTCCTGTTTAGTGGATACTGCACAGAAGCCTGTGACTGAAATCAACACCCCCACGGCTGAGGGATCGATTCCGGAGCCCGCACAGTGGCATCAGAGCACCCCAGGACATTATTATCTTAGATGGGCAACTCCACCCCATGGACTTGTAACTTTTATATCTTACATTGAATACACTGAAACCAGGAGGATTTATTAGGTTGGCGCCCCCCCCCCCCCCTCACTTTCTTTTCAAATCCACTACAGATTGGAAGAAAGCCAACATCCTACCCACAATGTATTTGCGAGAATGAAGCTCCTGGCTTTACACCAGGTCCACCATGGCTCTAAAAATGTGGGAATGTCTGCATTAGACACCCCTTTATCCTTCCAAACTCTGGCTTCAACAGCCAAGCCATTAAACTTCACAACTGTAAAGAGGGATTGAAAAACCAGACTCTGTGACAGGCAGTCTGGTTGAGCCAGAAGTACAACAGCCAGAAGTACAACAGATGCAGAAGAAGCGGAATTGGAGAGAATGCATAGATCAGAGAGAACTAGATCCCTGATGTCATTAACACATCCACTGCAAGGGCTTGTGGATCCCTGGTCCCAGACACGAATCTGTTCAACGTTGTATTGAAGCTGGATTTTAGATGACCCACTTCCAACATGCCCCATCACTGACAAAGTTCTCCAAACACCTTAGGGTAGAGAGACCACTCCCCTGGCGCTAACTGCTTTTAATTGAGGAAATCTGCCTGCCCATTTTCCACCTTCCCCATTCCGTTAGGCTGGCATCTGTCAACAACACCTTCCAAGAATGGAGAGAACAATCTAACTGTCCCCATCCTCAGAGGAGACATCCACCAGTCTAGTGAATGCAGAGTACTGCGATGCAAAGACTTTAAACAGTCCAGCAACTCCTGTCCCATGTCCCATGCCCACAGGACATTCTGCTGCAGGCCTGGAATGGAACGGAGCAAAAGACCTGCCTCTAATAATAAATGGAAATCGTGATGTCCTCCTTACTGTCTGTCGACACCCTTCTAGGCAGCAGCTCCCCCCCCAACCAAGACTATGAGAGACACCAATTGCTGCCCCAGGTCCAGCCCTGTCTTTATGATCGGCATTGACGGAGTACTGTGGTTTTTCTCTCATACTTACCAACATTATCCATTTAATTGTAACCTCATCGGTATTTTTATATGCACTTTCATTTTTATTATGTGTTAATAAAGCTTTTTGTTATAAACTCTTAATCTATGTTGGAGTTCATACCCTAGAAAATCATATTAGAGTGTCCAGACCATACAGACATTTCGCGAACAAGCATGGTTACAGTCCAAATGGCCAGCAGTTTGTGGCCCTAGAGAGAATTAAATCCCATGGTGGGGGGGGGGGATTTTGATAAGAGAATATTATAAAGGGAGAGCCTTTGGATACATACCCTTTAAGCCTGTAAAAAAAAACGGACTCAATGAAAAATTACATTTCGCCCCATTTTTATGAATGATTAAATTGGGAAATGCACCTGATGTTGCAGTTGGCAGGATGTGGGGGAAATGGGCCTGGAAAGAGTGATCCCACCCTACTGGCTTTATAACCTTTCTTCCAGACTGGTAAATGGCTGAACAGGAGTGCTGGGGCTTCGGTTTGTTACCCCAATGTATGTCATGGTTGACTGGTCACTGTGGGGGTGCTCCAATATGAAAAACAGGCCAGCGGTGCATGAGCCCTTAGGCTGCACATCCTCTCCGCTCCATCCCCAAGCTCCGCCCCAACAGGTGAAGTTCCTTGTTGTGGTTAGAGAAAAGGATAACATACTTTTTGATTTGTTGATATACAGCATTTTAGGCTGCAGGGAAAGATGCTAAAACACAGTTGTGTTCCAATGCGGTCAGCTAAACAGGTCTCTCAATCTATAAGGCACAGCAATTCATAAGGAAACACTTTATATGAGCAAACAGCTGCCAGCAGTTAGAATAGAAGGAATCAAGTTAGACACACTAAAATTATTAGGCATTTTTAAACATTTCATTGCATACTCTTCTGACAGAAAATTGACATATTTGTGGAACAAAAAAAAACAAACAGTTAGTTTAATTGCAGGGCTTCAATGATAATATAACTCCTGAAGCTGGTAATTAATTGTGGGTGTCTTAGCAGGTCAATTTATGTGAACCACAAGTAATAAGAACAACTGCAATCCATTAAACTGTAGTGTTAAGCCCCAGAGGGAAGGCTGGAAATAATGGGTCTCTCTTACCTACTCAGAGGCTGCCAGGACCAGATACCAGTTTCAGAGGACACAACAAACACAGGCTCTGTCTATGGATCATCTTTTTGAAGTTTTATTGCAGTGCTTAAACAGAATAGAGGGAAGAGGGTGCAGGAAAGATTGCCGCCATTACTAATGAAAAAAAATGATAATAAAAATGCCATAAAAGTATCTCCTATTTTGTAGACACTATAACTTTTGCGCAAACCAATCAATATACACTTATTGCGATTTTTTTTTTAACAAAAATATGTAGAAGAATACATATCGGCCTAAACTGAGGAAAAAAATAGGTTTTTTTATATATTTTTGGGGGATATTTATTATAGCAAAAAGTAAAAAATATTGCATTTTTTTCAAAATGATCGCTCTTTTTATAGCTCTTTTTATCGCTCTGTTTATAGTGCAAAACATAAAAACCGCAGAGGTGATCAAATACCACAAAAAGAAAGCCCTATTTGTGGGAAAAAAAGGACATCAACTTTGTTTGGGTGCAACGTTGCACGACCGCGCAATTGTCAGTTAAAGCGACGCAGTGCCAAATCGCAAAAAGTGCTCTGGTCAGGAAGAGGGTAAAATCTTCTGGGGCTGAAGCAATTAATGTCTAAACCACTGGCAACAATGGCACCTCTTGGCAAAGAACTCTCTGAGGATCTGAAAAAAAATTGTTGCTCTACATAAAGATGAGAAAAAAAGGGGGGGAAAACTGCGCTAAATTGTGTAAAAAATGTGACGTGAGTCAAAATTATATATAAACAGCAGCGATTCTAACAATAAGACACCAATATGTCACTAGAAAAATTAAAAAACAAAAAGAATCGCGCTAATGGGTATCAAAATGTGCATAAATTATAAAACAGTGACAAAAATTAGTGGACACAGTTATATGCAAACACAGTGTAAACAAAAATAAATCAAATCAAAATAAGTCCCTCATGTGATCTTTTAAAGTCCAAAGGGTGAACTAAAAAACAGTGAAAGCTGTGGCACTAAACCACCAGTCTAAATAAAACTCCAAGTAATTGGCAAATATTCATCCATGAGAGAGGCAGTCCACCACCAAGAATGGAAGGGGTCACTCCTTACCAGAAGGCCATGATCCCCCACTACAGAGGATCACAGCTCGCAAACACAGCTGAAACTGGCAACTGGAACCCGCATCAGTATCCACTACAGGGTCATTGCAATGTCAGCGATAAAGGACCAACTCGGAAGGAGCCGGAGTCAGGTGAGCTGGTGGGGAGTGGCAGTGGCGGGGAACTAGATTGGGGGTCCCCCAGATTGCAAGCTAAGTGTGGGTTCCTGAAGGCGGGTCTGGATGAGTGGGTTTCGACCAGCTCGTCTGACACAGAATGGGACTGGGGGGACACTCCAGAGGAGGAAGCGAAACTGCAGGCAGGATCAAGTGAGTTATCTGTGAGTTATCTGTCACCAGTGAGTGGATTGTCAGGTCACCAGTAGCTTGCCTTCCCAAGGGGACAGAAGATTTAAAAAGACTCCCGTGTTTCTCCAGGTTTCAAAAGGAGGTGCAATAGAGAACTACCCTTATGTTCCCGCTGCCATTATGGAGGAAATTGAAGTAACCTGACCTTAGTGGGAAGATGATCTAGTCTGTGATTTCTTCCATGTGTCCAGCCTCGTAGGGGCCACATAACCACGAAGCATGGACTCGCTTTCAGGATATCAAGCAAGAGTGGTGCCTGGGGAAGGCCATACATAAGGAAAAAGTGGTGGTAGAGGCCCGTCAGCCCACCTGTTATTACTCTTCCACCATTCAGGGGCCTGGATGGAATGACACTCTTGACCCTCAATATTACTATTAAGCACAACTGTCCATCTAGTTGTTGTTCTTTTTGGAGGACGCTGCTCAGCTTGATAAAAAAAGGAGATTGATGTGGGAAATATCAGCCCTGAAGACACGTTTTCCTGTTATGTTACAGAGAGGACCCTCTGCCTTCACTTCCTATGGACATGGCTGGTTTGTTGTTGATCTTTCCTCCCAGTTAAAGTACATACCTGTTAATGCAGTTCTGGGGAAGAGCTTGTTAGACATTTTAATATAAAGGAAGGAGACTTGTCCTCTAAACTCTACTTTCCAAGCTTTTAGTGGAACTATTGACTCTGGGCTTGCAGAGCCAATCCTTTGATTAAAGTGCTGTGGACTTTGAGTTCTTAAAGTGTTGATAGAGCACCTATGGTCAAGCTCTTCTGGCAGGACAAATAACCCCCTGCTATGTAGAACCTTTTTGTTCAGCGTTATAGATAGTGTATAGGTTAGTTATGATGTGTCTTTCTATTTCCCTTAGGGCTCTGTGGGAGCAATGTGTCAACATTTGACCACTGGATGGTCCACCATTCGGTTAGGAATCTATGGACTTTTCAACCAACAATCTAGACAGGTTATGTTGTTGCAGAAGAAGAGCCCTCTCTGCGGAGGCAGTGCTTCTTTCTGATATATATTAATATGAGGAATAACATTTTTTTTTCTTTTTACAGGAATGCTGTATATATGTTTTATATTTAGTAAGCTAGTGACAGGGATCTGTTAACTAGGAGGTGAATTTACAATACATACAGTATCTCACAATAGTAAGTACACCCCTCACATTTTTGTAAATATTGTATTATATCTTTTCATGTGACAACACTGAAGAAATTACACTTTGCTACAATGTAAAGTAGTGAGTTTACAGCTTGTATATTTGCTGTCCCCTCAAAATAACTCAACACACAGCCATTAATGGTTAACCACTGGCAAAAAACGTGAGTACACCCCTAAGTGAAAATGCCATTTTCCCTCCCCGGTGTCATGTGACTTGTTAGTGTTACAAGTATCATTCTACATACACATCATACTCTAGAGGAGTGTCTATACTTATATCAAATGGATTAGATTACATGTAGACAAATTAAAAAGGACAGCAAAGGGCAATGAATTTTTTTGCACTGTACATTATTAGGTCGCTCAAATGTGATAGGAAATATATATATTCCTCCGCCATATTCAACGGAAGCATTTAAAGAATATATTCAGTTTATATCTGATAAAATAGATAATGCATGCCTGTTAGTTGGTGATTTTAATAATTATATGAACTCCACAATAGATAAATATAACATAACGGATCATCAAACTTTATTGGAGCCCACGGCCTTTGCTAGATATATAAAAGAGTTGGGATCGATAGATCTCTGGAGACAGCGTAATCCAACAAATAGGCAATTTTCTTGCTTTTCATGTAGTTATAAAACACTCTCTAGGATAGATTTAGCATTGGGAACAAATTCTATGTTGCCATACCTTTGTGATATTAAATAGTAGGCTAGGGGTATTTCAGACCACTCTCCTTTAACACTAAATTTGTCATTTGGGACTAAGCAGGGAAACACCCTATGGAAGGGGAACCCATATTGGCTGTCATTATTCCCTTCATCGGAAGAAATTATGATGGAGCTAATTATTTATCAGAATATAAATAGAACTTCGGCCTCACCCTTAATATATTGGGATGCAATGAAAGCGTATCTTTGAGGTATCTTTATTGCACAAATCTCAAAAACTAAGAAACAATCTAGGCAATGGGAAAAAACTCTAGCTGATGACATGATGAGGTCTGAACTTCTATTTATACCTAACCCCAATGAAGATACAAAAAAAGAGTGGTTTCAGAGTCAAATACATTATGCAACAGTGGCTAAGAAGAAGGCAGAAAATAAAATATTTTTTCTACAACAACCATACTTTGAGGAGGGAGAGGGGACAGGACACCTATTGGCAACTATTGTAAAAGCTCAGCGGGCAGCATCATATATAACTGAAATACAATCATCCTTATATAAGAGGGTTGATACTACTCCAGAGATACTGGGCGTATTTAGGGAATATTATCAGGCATTATATAAGGTTAATTAAAGAACCTAGTGCCAAAAGTACCTCAATAAGCAGGGTGACTCTATTATATAAGAGCAGGGTATCCTACTCGGAAGAGTCCTTGAATGGATTCTTTGATACTATTGAATTACCAAATATCTCAAAGAATGAAAGGGAGGCTTTGAATGGCCCATTAACTCTGGGTGAACTAAGAAAAGCAGCAGGTAATTTACCTAACAATAAAGCATCAGGACCAGATGGCCTTCTAGGGGAGATATATCAAAAATATATATCAAAAATATATCTTTGCTAACATCAGACATTAAGTTGCTGGCAAAGGTATTGACAACTAGATTATCAAGATATATATCCAACTTAATCCATCGTGATCAATCGGGATTTATCCCCAATAAATCTACAGCTAACAACATTAGACAGTTATTCTTGAATTTACAACTCCCAACAGATAATATGGGAAATAGAGCTATAATGTCACTTGATGCAGCTAAAGCATTTGATAGCATAGAGTGGGTCTTCTTGTGGAATTGCTTAAAACGATACGGGTTTGGTCCTAGATTTATTAAATGGATACAGCTCTTGTATGACTCCCCAAGAGCAAGGGTACAGGTGAACGGATGTGTACCGACCCATTTCTCATTGACCAGAGGGACGAGGCAGAGAGATCCATTATCCCCGCTGCTCTTTGCTCTGGCCATTGAACCATTGACTAAGGTTATTTGTTCATCTGTTGATATTGTGGGATTCCGCAGATCTACAGATGAAGATAAGATAGCACTCTATGCGGATGACACTCTTGTGTTTTTGTGAGATACGGGTCCATCCATATCTGCAGTTATGTCCTTAGTAAATATATATGAATCCGTCTCAGGATTTAATATTAATTGAGACAAATCTGTAATAATGCTTGTGAATATTGAATGTATGGGACATCTGCACCAGACTCAGCAGATGTCCCTGGTTACATCATTTAAATACTTGGGAGTGGTAATTACACTGAATGTTATAGATTAAGCAGATAGGAATATACTCCCTCTCATTGTTAAATTTAGACAACAGAGTAAAATATGGAGTAAACTCCCATTATCTATGGTAGGGAGGGCAAATTTGGTGACGATGGTGTGGATGCCACAGATGTTATATGTATTGCATAATTGTCCCATATGGTTGACGTTACGATTATTTAGGACCATCGACGTGGTCTTTAGGGACTTTGTGTGGAGGAAAACCCAGTATTAGATTTGAAATATTACAACAGCCCATTAATAAAGGGGGAATTGTGATACCCAATGTAAGATTATACTTTATTGCTTCACAATTACAACATTGGCATGGCTGGGATGCAGTGGACATGGAGGACCCTATACAAAAGATAATAGCATCACAATTTAAAAAATACTCTTTAGTTCAATTAATAGTAGCACGCCATTTCTATAATAAATAAAGGTTACCTACTTTCCATTTGACTCACAGAGTATGGGAAGCAGTACAAAATATTGCTCAACATAAGGGATATACGAAATAGATGCCCATATGGGATAATTACTGCCTCTATGAATGAAATAAACTATCAGAATATTTAGACTAGAATAAGGCGGGCACAATTTTCCTGTACTGCCCCGTACACACGGTCGGATTTTCCGATGGAAAATGTCCGATCGGAGCGTGTTGTCGGAAATTCCGACCGTGTGTGGGCTCCATCGGACATTTTCCATCGGATTTTCCGACACACAAAGTTGGACAGCAGGAGATAAAATTTTCCGACAACAAAATCCGATCGCGTCAATTCCGACCGTGTGTGGCCTGTTCCGACGCACAAAGTGCCACGCATGCTCAGAAGAAATTCCAACACGGGACAGCTCGTTCTGGTAAACTTAGCGTTCGCAATGGATACAGCACTTTCGTCACGCTGCAATGTAAAAAATGGTTTAATACAGCGCACTCTCTTCTTCTTTATAATGTGACAAGAATTAAGTAGTTTTGCTGCTCATATTCACACACACTTCTCACAAAGTTTTATTTGTGTTTTTTTAGTGGGATTCCCTCAATATATTGTTATTAGTTGTCACATCTGACAGTTTTATATTTTTTATGTATTTTTTTTTTGTTTTTAAGCCTTTTTTTTTCTTTAATGTTTGGATTTTTTCCAAGGCTGATCTTTGTTCAATGTTATTTTTATTTTTACTCCAGAATATTTTTGTGTGTGTTTTGTGTGGCAAGTTACCCCAACACCATTGATATATTTTATTATTTAATCTCAAGGAGATTGTTTGTTGTTGGTGTCCCTTGTTCATTTCACATTGTATATTTGAAATGTACCTGAATCCTCACAAACAAACCATCATTTTTGAAGTAAAACACATAGGAGAGTATAATTCAAAACAAAAATCCTTTATTAAGGGCTCAGAACCAAACAAAGAGGAAGGCAACACTGGATCAACAGGAGAAATTAGTGAAGCCTGGGACCCCCATGGCAGACATCAATTCTTAAACCTCAAAATTGGTGGCCTGAGGAGTCCATATGTAAGGGAGGGCAGTCTGGTCCGGGATTCACAGAGATCCAGATAGCAGCAGATGACATCAGTGTCCCCAGGCTGTGGTACCACAAGAGGCTGCATCTTTTGGCCGACCAGACTGGATCCAGGGTCCTCACTGTCTGGTCTTCCTTTCACACTTCCTTCCGGGCTGTGGCTGTGCAGTTGGAGATGTGGCAGGAGGAGGAGTAGGACCTGGAGGAGGAGTAGGACCTGCAGGAGGAGGAGGAGGACCATCCCAAAGCTGTGTGTGAGGTGTAAGTTGGCCCCTCACACCTTTCGCCAGAGCCTCTGATATGAGGGCCTCACACATGGCTTTTTGGCCCTCCTCCATCCTCTGCATTTTATAGGCTATGAATGCAGCAAGGTTCTCCTGCCTGGTGTGTGGTGCTCCCAGGACCTCTGTAGCCCTACAAAAAAATCTGATAGCAGCCTCCTCTAGGGTACTCCTCCTACTGCCACTTTCTCTTTTCAGGGGGGGTGGAGGGACCTGCAGATCAGCCACCTCCTGGCTGAGACTTCCCTGTGTATGAAAAAGGGACATGGTTTTAGTTTTTGCATCATCAATCACAATCATAAATTAGTACTCCCAACTAACATCTAGTTAACATCATTGATTGGACAAGCAGGAATATTTGGAGGAATGCTATACCTGGCTCAATCTGGGCTCCTCCACATATGGCCTGGAAGGCCCAGGTTGGGCGTCAGAAGCCTCAGCCGGGGGGGAAGGAAGCGTGGAAGGAAGACTGGAGAGGGATGGCCTGGGTTCAGTCTGGCCTGCCAGAAAGTGCAGCCTGTCGTAGTACAACATCCTGGGGACATAGATGTCATCTGCTGCTCCGGATCTCTGTGAATCAAGGACTTTAGTGCGCTCCCTCAGATATGTGCTCCTCAGGCCACCAATGAAAATCTTTAAAAAAGTGATGTCTGCCGTGGGGATCACCTGCTTCACAATTTCACACAATTGCTCCAGTGCTGCCTTACTCTTTGCGTGGTTCTTGTAATGGGGGTGTTTAATCTCCCACAGACAGGGCAGCTCCCTTAGCATCTCTATGAAGACTGAAATGAAGTCCTGATCTTCCAGTACCATATCCATGTTCACTGCAAGACACAACACAAGACAAAGCCTAATGTCACACCAAACTCTCCCAATCTTGTTACAATATAGGCCTCAATCTATAGAAGCAGTATAGGCCCAAGTTTGTCTCTTACCTTCGTTCTTACGATCGCCGCGTTCAATGCTCCTTCCCCCGTTTACAGATCAAACGTAATACGCACGCGTGTTACGCTTTATATACACTGCGCATGCGTGTAACTCCGCCCGCCCCTGACGTTCTTTCTAGTGTATTCCCCGCCCCTTTTTGTTCGGCGCAGTGGGGGAAGAGCATGATGGCGGACATACAGCAGGTGCGGGCTAATTGTAGCAACGAGGAGGAGGAGGAAAGGGCAGATCCAGGCACGTCCCGATCCAGAAGGAGACGTTTTAAGGCCACAAATATGTCGTTTGGGGAGATGTTGGAGATGGTAGACATCATGAGGAAGTCAGACTATGACGGAAAATATGGGCCTTACCCCCACCCCAACATCCGAAAGGCCAAAATCATTGGTAAAGTGGTCCGGAGTCTAGAGCGAAATTTTGGGGTACGAAGGTCTAAAGATCAGCTCAGGAAGCGGTGGACGGACCTGAAGTTGAGAGAGCCAGAGCAGTACTGAAAGATCCGGAGAGTGCTGCAAAAAAGTAAGTAGTTGTGCTGTGTTCCTATTCTTTCTGTCTTTATTACGTTCGTTCTGCTCCATATGCTTAGATTAGTTGTAACGTTTCCAAAGGTCAACTTTAATGTTCATGGGCACATTATTCGTTCGTATCAAACATTTTTCTTTCGGCCTCTAGAACACCATTGTTTAGGCCATATGCATTTTCACACATTTTTTGGGGCCTACTTGGATGCCAAATATTTGTTTGTGTAGATGGGTTTGTTACTAGAATGAAATGCAAACTAGATTGTGTGTAAGGAGAGGACACTGAGCAGCTGTTTTCACATCTGGACACTGGAGCACTAGTGTGGGACACAAGAACACCATTTTTATTAGGGGGCCACACAGGTGCTCCAGTGTATACTATAGGGGGGTCTCCATCTGTGAAGCTTGTACCAAACAGGTAAAGTATTGCAGCTTGACAAAGGGCAATAAAAAATATACATCTTGGAACTCGGCTAAAATAGACAATTGTACCCCACTTCCAAGCAATGTTTCCTATTTCTCGTTCTGCCATCAAATATCTGTGTGCTAAGTATACCATTTTTGTTTTACATAGGGGAGAAAAGACTCGGACACCCCTCATCCCAGGAGACCAGAGACCCCCCACCTCTGGAAGAAGGGGAAATACCAACACAAGAAGAAGAGCAAGAGGAAGAAGAAGACGTGGTGGAAATTGGCACCACAACAGGTGAGTGTCTGCGACCACAGACTCAGGTAAAAGAGATGGCTGGTGGCAGATTTTTGAGACCTTTTTTTTTGTTCTTTATCTCTTTTTAGGTGATCGTGATGTGAGGGATCCAGAACGATTTACATCTGAAAGTGCCCAGATACCGATAGGGGAGATCATGGGGTGTAATCTCCAATTGCAAAACATCCAGCAACAAATCAGTGATGTTATTAAAAAAAATAATAACATCATTGATGTTTTGGGGCGAATTTAAACCCCACAAAATCACCTGTTTTATGGTACCAAACTTTTTTCAATGTTTAGAAAAGCCAAATTTGGAGGATGCACACAGTGTGCCAACATGTGCTATCTGCCATCACGGGAGATCAATGGACGCGTTTTGGGAGGCAACCCCTTCCTCAATTATAAAGTAGCGTTGAGGAAGGGCTTGCTCCCCCAAAACACGTCCCTTGATCCCCCCTGATGGCAGATAGCACATGTGGACATTTGTAAATTGGTGTGCATCTTCCAAATTTGGCTTTTCCAGGGGTGATTTCCCCCCATCTGAACGCTATATCAAACCCAGTTCCTAAATACTGATGTCTGATATAGCCTTCAGGTTTTACCTAATGTGAACTTTGTAAGTTCTAGTTTTTTGGCTTTCTTGTTGGTTTTACACAGGCCTGTTTTATCTGAAATGGATATTTTGATTTTTCATAATGCTACTGCAAACATTGTTATACAACAAACATGTTGGTTTGTTTTAAAAACCTTTGGTAAATGCGCATGTGATTGTGCAGGTATAAAAAAGTGCCTTACTCAAGAATGTGTGGATTATTGTCTCAACACTACAACACTTTTGGGGTGATGTAATTGTTGTTTTATGCACAAATGGGGGTTATTTCCTAAGGGCAAATCCTCTTTGCACTACAAGTGCAGGTTCAGTGCAGTTGCAAGTGCACTTGTAGTGAAATGTGTTTTTGCATTTAGGAAGTACCAGCCAACACTGTTTTTTATAAGGTTACCCAATCACGACATTTTCTGCACTCAACACATTTCTGTCAGGGTCAGCTAAAACAAACACAAGCAGTAAATGTCCACCAAGAATTTCTTTTGGATGTTTTTTATTTGAAAAAGGTGTCACATATTGTCTGGCATATTGATAGCCCCCCTACCCGCAAAGAACTCCAGGTATCGTAACCGGACATCACGGGCATTCAGGGAGGGCAAGCCAGGATGGCCGCTTTCAAGTGCCGTCATTGTTGAAGTATTTGGGATTCCGGCCTCAGGCCCAACTGAGCCAGCATAGTTGGCTGAATGTTTTCGTAGAAAATTATGGAGAACACAGCAGGCAAGTATTATATGGTCCAGTTTATACTCCGCCATATGGATGGGTGTCATAAATAATCGGAACCGGCTGGCCAGGATTCCAAATGTGTTCTCCACCACTCTTCGGGCTCTGGCCAGCCGGTAATTAAAAACCCTCTGTTCCGGGGTGAGGGCTTGCCTCATGCAGGTATCCTGCCTGCTGATATAGGGGGTCAGCGAAGCCTAAAGACGGTGAAACACGGGGTCCGTCATCCTGAGAAAGTTCCTGAAATCATCAGGATTATTCTCACGGATCTCACGGAGCAAAGGCATATGACAGAACTGGTCACGCTGAAGCAACCAATTCTTGGTCCATGAACTCCTCCCCACCCTGTTCATGGACTGGACTTGTGTCAAGGTCAGGACCCCAACACCAAGCCCCCGCACAGCACGAACTCTACGAGGAGTACGCATACGCAACATGGCTAGAAAACGGTCGGCTGCTCAGAACGAAGTAACAGAACGCACTGAAGAACAGCAAGGCCTGTGAAGAGCGACCTGAAAAACAGCAACGAGCGGACAAGATCGCACAGAAAACTCCAATACGAACTGACTGCACGCACTGAAGAGCAGATACCTACCCACAAGCACAAACTGAACGGCAGAAAACGATCTGAAAGCCACGAGTCTGAAAAAGCGCGAATCGTCTCTCACCAAACTTTTACTAACACGAGATTAGCTTGGTTCTGAACTGGCCTTTTCTAGTCTCATCGTACGTGCTTGACGTCACCGCGTTCTTGGCGATCGCAAATTCCGACAACTTTGTGCGACCGTGTGTAGGCAAAACAAGTTTGAGCCAACATCCGTCGGAAAAAATCAGAGGATTTTGTTGTCGGAATGTCCGAACAAAGTCCGACCGTGTGTACGGGGCATTCCAGTTATATGAAGGGGACGTTTTGCTTCCTTTTAATATACTGAAAGACCTGTATTAGCTAACAAATAAAAACTTTTATCAACACCTCCAAATACATCACGAATTACAAATCCAAAGCTCAAAAAGTCAACTACAGTATGAACACTCTAAAATATTAACAAAGGCAACCTCGGCTGCCTGTACGAAAAGCGGATTAATAGGAGATCTTTATGCTAATTTACAAATAATGGAGAACACTTTGCTCGGTGGCAAGGAGATATAGAGGGTTTAGATGAGGAGGACTGGACACGTGCCCTTGAAACACTTTCTAGGACATCCCTCTCGCCGTCTCAAAGGCTATCTCAGCTTTTTATTATACTTAGTGCTCATTTATACTCCACAAAAACTTTATGCATGGGGAAGATATATAACATAATTATGCCCGCGATGTTCTCTATTCAATGGCTCCCTTATCCAAATGCTCTGGCGATGTCCAAAGCTCCATCGGGAAAAAGTATTTATATATATGTTTATTTATCCAAACATTTTTACAAAATTTTATATATACATTCAACAAATAAATTTCATGCCAATTGACCATGATACAATGTTAACCTTCATTTATACATAATCATAATCAAGGGTTCCACTTTAAATTCAAACCCCTGTGATTTAGTCTACTAATAATACCAAGCTGACCCTCCAACTAAGGGCCACAAGTTCATTTCTTTGATATTCTAATCTAAAGTGGAACTCCTAACCACCTATTGATAAAACAACCCTTAACAATCCATCCAACCACACACACACGCCCACACCAAAGAAGAGAAAAGGAAAAAAAAAAAAAAAAAACCCGTACCCGACCCCTCCTTGTCCAAGTTCTCCCCTTTTACTTCTAATGAAGAGTGGCTCTATACTCTCCTCAAACCTGCCAAGAAGCTAAAACCTGTTTTTTTATCCCAGTTTCCAGAATCATCCTCTCTTCTAATGATCGCATATCGCCCATTTCACACTCCCATTCCCCTATAGAGGGTTCCAAATTACTTTTCCATTTCCTGGCTATAATTGTGTGTGCTGCTGTTAGAAAATGTTTAAGGATACCTTTTTTATGCTTTTTATTGACCCTGGGATCATTGAAAGTACTGTTATAAATATATCAGGCTGGATATTACTTCCTGTTATTACCCTATATATTTCGAAAATTTTCTTCCAAAAAATTTGAACCCCCGGGCAGAAGTGCCATATATGCAATGTTGTACCCTTCGCCTTCTGACATCTCCAACAGATGTCTTCATTGTATGATTTTATCTCATGTAGATCTACGGGGCATCTATACCATCTTGCCGGAATCTTAAAATTTCTCTCTTGATGTCTATAGGAGATCGATAATTTATGTGTTAATTTAATTGCCCTTTCCCATTTTTCTTTGGGGATGGTCATCCCAAGTTCTGCCTCCCATTTTTTAACATATGTTAACTCATGTATCCTATTATTTGAGATTAGATATCTATATATCCTAGAGAGTGTGTGTAGTGGCTTTTGCCTTTGTAGAAGCAGCTTTTCCAGATCTGTAAATGGTCTATCTAATACCGCCTCTTTCGCCAACAAGAGGATATACCTCTGAAGCTGTCTATATTGAATCCAGTTTGTTTTATAATCTATACTCAAGGCTTCAAACGGAAGAAGCCTATTCCCTTCCATAGTCTCGATTATCCTGGTGTCTTCATTTCTATGCCAATTAAGATAGTTCCCAACATCCCTTTCTGGTGGGAATGCTGGATTGTCAAATAAAGGGGTCATTGGACCTCTATATGTCGACCCTATTCCCAGTTTCCACAATCCATCCCACACTTTCAATGTTGAAGCAACCAGAAAGGGTAGTTCTCATTCTATAACCTTTTATTATCCAAGGTAATGATTTCAGTTTAACCGCCGCAATCACTTCCTCTTATCTTACCCATTGCTTACTATCAGCCCCGTGAAACCAATCCACAATCCTGGTAATAAACACCTAAGATATGTTGATAAATCTGGGAGGGCCAACCCGCCGTCTTGTTTTAATTTAATTAATGTTACCCCACTGATTCTGGCAGTTTTGCCCTTACAGATAAAACTCCCAATGATTTTCCGTAGTTGGTTCAAGATTTTTGTTGCAGGGAATATTGGGACAGTCTGAAATATATAGAGTATCTTAGGTAAGATATCCATTTTTATAATACTTATCCTTCCCAACCAAGAAAATATTCCTTTATTATACTGTTGTAATAATTTTATCATTCTTTTCACTATTGGGAGATAATTATATTCCTGGATCTTACGAATATCCAGAGGGATGTATATTCCAAGATATTTAAGCACATTATTTTGCCATTTGAACGAAAAGTTCTTTTTAAGTAAATCCACTATAATATTTGGTAAGGTGATATTAAGTACTTCTGATTTATCAAAATTCACTTTGAAATTGCTCACCTCCCCAAAACGCTTAAATTCCCTAATTAAATTTGGTAGAGTAACCAAAGGGTTAGTGATATATAATAATAAATCGTCAGCATAAACTGACATTTTATATTCATTATCCCCTATTTCTATACCTGAGATATCTCTATTATTCCGAATAGCTGTTGCTAGATGTTCGATAACTAATATGTATAATAAAGGGGACAATGGACGTCCCTGTCGGGTACCATTCGCTATGGTGATTGTATCAGATACCTCACCATTTGTTCGTATTCTCGCAGTTGGATTTTGATACAATGCCATTATTTTTTCTAAAAGCACTGGCCCCAACCCCCACTGTTTTAAAGTTTCCTGTAGAAAGCACTATCCCACCCTATCAAATGCCTTCTCAGCATCTATTCCCATAAGACAGGATGGGATGGTGTATCTCTGAATGTATTCCACCAATGTCAGGGTTTTTAAAGTATTATCTCTTGCCTCTTGTCCTTTTATGAATCCCACCTGATCCAGGTGTATATTATTTGGTATAATCGGGGTAATTCTATTTGCAATTATTTTAGAATATATATTCTCAGATCAACATTTGTCAATGAAATAGGACGATAATTACCACACAAAGTGTGGTCCTTTTAAGGTTTGGGTATTAGTGAGATATAAGCCTGCATGCCTTGTGAAACAAAGGGCTGCCCGGCAGAAACAGAATTATATGTCCACTTCAGAATGGGGACTAGTAGAGCTTTAAAGGTTTTATAGAATCGCGGGGTAAAACCGTCAGGTCCCGGGCCGGTACCAGTGTATCTATTATATTCTGTATTTCCAACTCCGAGAAGCCTGTTCTAGTTGTTCTACTTCTGTTAACGATAAAGTTGATAAGGCCGTATCTTTAATATATTGGTGTACTCTCTGCTGGAATTTTTCCAGGTCCTGCTCTGCTAGTTGATTTGGAATATTGTATAATCTGGTATAAAAGGTATGAAAAGCCTTTAGGATCCCCCTCGGGTCATACGCTACGTCACCAGTTTCCGATTTGATCTTTATAATAGATGATGTATTCGTCTGTTGGTGTAGAGCTCTAGCTAACAATTTACCCGGTTTATTACCCTGTTGAAAATACAGAGACCGATTTCTATCCATAGCCCGCAATGATTGTTCATTTAACAAGGTTCGCAGCTCTGTTCTTTTTTCAATTAATTCCTCACATTTTCCCAGTGATGGTGTTCCCTTATGTAATAACTCTAGTCTCGAAATTTCCTTTAGCAGTTCATCTGTTCTGTTCTCTTTAGCTTTTTTTAATCTAGATCCATGTTTTATGAATAAACCCTGTACCACACATTTCAAGGCCTCCCATTGCATAGGCACAGAGGTGGTATCCCCTATATGATCTTTTACAAAGTTTATTATAGCTTCTTTAATCTAAGTTACACAGGGCTCATCAAACAGAAGGTTATCATTTAACTTCCAAAAACATCTGTTCCTATTCTTATTGGAATCTGTTACCACCATAAATATAGGCCTATGATCTGACCAGATCGCGCTGCCTATATTCGAGGAGGAGACTGCAGCCGTGGCTAGCTGATTAGTCAGAAAATAATCGAATCTATGATGGGTATCATGAACTTTTGAATAAAATGTATATTCCCGTTCCATTGGGTGAAAAGCCCGCCATATATCGACCAACTGATACTTTCCCAACATATCCTTAAATTACTTTTTATCCCTACCATTCTGCACTCTCAGGGATGTAGTAGTGTCCATATCCTGATCAAAAACAAAATTAAAGTCACCCCCTACTATTGTTACCCCTTCTGCCCTCCTTATAAGCTCTGTTAACAGGTGTATTGCTGTTTTTATTTGTTCATGGTTAGGAAGATAGACACTAATAAGAGTGTATTTCTTACCCAGTATAACAAGTTTTACCAAAAGTGCTCTACCATCTTTATTTCTCCATGTTTCTACTAACTGGTGAGGAATTAATTTATGTATTGCTATTGAGACTCCCCTAGATTTTGAATATGAAAAAGAATCATGGTACCGAGTTGTACAAAATCTATTTTGTAAATTAGGTATATGGTCTGTTCGAAAATGTGTCTCCTGGAATAAGGCAATATCTACCTTTTGTTTATGCAGAGAGTATAGGATTTGGGATCTTTTTATTGCAGAGTTTAAGCCTCTAACATTGTATGAGCAAAGTTTTTTTGTTCCCGACATAAGGAGGAGATAAAAAAAAGGGGAGAAAGAAGAAAAGAGAAAAAAAAAAAATTGTACCCCCCCCCCCCCCCCCAACAATCACACAAACCACACACACTTGTACTCTTACTACCTATTCGATTCTTTTAGAATCAGTCTTACATAGTAAGTTCCCTATTCAGGGGGATAAAAGGGTTTACCCTAGAAAACACGTTTCCTACCCAGTCATAATATTGTAATATTTTCTTTTTGTTCCCAGCAATTCGACAAAAAAAAAAAGAGGGGAGGGGGGATATACCCCCCTCCTTCCCTCCCCCCATAATTTATTCTGGTTATAAATAATATACAACCATCAATATTGCAAATTTAATATCCCAACGTTATAAGTCATTTAACTCTATTCCCCAAAATATAATACCTTCTTCATTTAGTGTTGTCAAAAGCTTTAGACAATGCATACTGTGATATCTCATTCACTATTAAAATTATATATTTTGAGGAGTATCCCTTAATTTTTTCCAGTAATGATATTTTCCTTCCAATATACATGCAACAACTAAATAATCAGACTCAATGCACTTCTAGATAAATGAATGCCCATATGTTATAAAAATGCTAACAGTGCACACTAATGCCCCATACACACGGTCGGATTTTCCGATGGAAAATGTCCAATCGGAGCGTGTTGTCGGAAATTCCGACCGTGTGTGGGCCCCATTGGACATTTTCCATCGGATTTTCCGACACACAAAGTTTGAGAGCAGGCTATAAAATTTTCTGACAACAAAATCCGATCGTATCAATTCCGACCGTGTGTGGCCTGTTCCGACGCACAAAGTGCCACGCATGCTCAGAAGAAATTCCGACACGGAACAGCTCGGTCTGGTAAACTTAGCGTTCGCAATGGATACAGCACTTTCGTCACGCTGCAATGTTAAAAATGGTTTAATACAGCGCACTCTCTTCTTCTTTATAATGTGAGAAGAATGAAGTAGTTTTGCTGCTCATATTCACACAGACTTCTCACAAACTTCTTTCTTTACTATTTATCAGGATTCCCTCAATATATTTTGATTTGTCACATCTGACAACATTATTTTGGTGTTGTATTTTTTTTTTGGGGGGGGGGTTTAAGGCAGACTAGTTATTTTTGGTTTGTATTTTTTTTAAGGCTGATCTTTGTTTTATTGGATTTTTATTTGGACTCCAGAATATTTTTGTGTGTGTGTTTTGTGTGTCAAGTTACCACAACACCATTGATATGTTGTTATATTTAATCTGTAGGAGATTGTTTGGTGTTGGTGTCCCTTGTTAATTTCACATTGTATTTTAGAAATGTACCTGAATCGTCACCAACAAACTGTCCTTTTTGAATGAAAACACACATAGGAGAGTATAATTTTCCAAAAAAAAACATTTATTAAGGGCTTACAACTAAACAAAGAGGGAGGCAACGCTGGAGAAACAGCGGAAATTGGTGAAGCCTTGGACCCCCAGGGCACACATCAACTATTTTGAAGCAAAATTGGTGGCCTGAGGAGTCCATATCTAAGGGAGTGCAGTCTGGTCCAGAAGTCCCAGAGATCCGGAAAGCAGCAGATGACATCTGTGTCCCCAGGCTGTGGTCATACGAGAGACTGCAGCTTTTGTCAGACCAGACTGAACCCAGGGTCATCACTCTCTGGTCTTCCTTTCACGCTTCCTTCCACGCAGTGGCTCTGGTGGTGGAGTTGTGGCAGCAGGAGGAGGAGGAGGATGGTCCAACTCAACCACCTCGGTCTTGGGTGTGATTTCGCCACTCACCCCCTTAGTTAGGACTTTATAAATAAGTTGCTCACACATAAGGCGTTGACCCTCCTGCATGCCCTGCAGTTTTGTGGCAGCCATGCAGGCAAAGGCCTCTTCAGGAGTGGGTAAGGCTCGGAGGGACGCAGAAGCCTCCTGAATGAGCCTGAGTGCTGAATTCTGCATGTGAGTCGCCTTCCTCGCCCTTTTGTATGGAAGGCGGAGGGGAGGAACCTGCGATTCAGTCAGGCTGCAACTGGTCCCAGGCTTCTCTTGGCTGACACTTAGCCCCGCCTCCTCCTGTCTGCCACTAATCCCCGCCTCCTCCTGGCTGCCACATTCCACAGCCTCCTCCTGGCTGAGGTCTTCCTGTGTATGAAAAAGAGACATAGTTTTAGTTTTTTATTCATCAATCACACACAATTTTCACCTCCTGACAGTTGAAAATTGAATGTTAACAAATATAACAGACTATCATTCTGCGCTCAGCATTTTTCATTCTTGTCCCAATTTTGGGTGCCCACTACTGTCTATTGATATGTAAAACACTTTTTTCAATCAGCAATTAGTGATCAATAATAACATCTAGTAAACATAATTTCTTGATTGACCAGAAATCTGTAGAAGAATGCTAAACCTGACTCCAGCTGGGCTCCTCCACTTCTTCCTGGCTGGAAGGCCCAGGTTGGACATCAGAAGCCTCAGCTGGGGTGGAAGGAAGAGTGGAAGGAAGAGTAGAGAGGGATTCCCTGACTTCAGTGTGGTCTGACAGAAATCGCAGTCTCTCATAGTACCACAGCCTCATCTGCTGCAGCTCCAGATCTCTGGGAATCTGTGACCTTCTTGCGCTCCCTTAGATAAGTGCTCCTCAGGCCACCAATTTTGGCTTTTAAATAGGGGATGGTTGCTGTGGGGATCACCGGCTTTACCAACTCCAGCAGTTTCTCCAGCGATGCCTGCCTCTTTTGTTTATTATTGTATTGGGGGTGTCTCACCTGCCACAGACAGGGCAGTTCCCTGTATTTGTCTATGAACAGGGGGAGGAAATTGTGGTCATTGAACACATCCATTTTCTCTGCAAGACACAACACAAGACAAACCCTAATATCAGGCCAAACTCTCCGAATCTTGTTACAATATAGGCTTCCATTTCGAAGCAGTATAGGCCCAAGTTTAGATCTTACCTTCGTTATCACAATCGGCGCCTCCGATGCTCCTTCCTCCGCTCACAGATCGTACGTAATACGCACGCGTGTTACGCTTTATACACACTGCGCATGCGTGTAACTCCGCCCGCCCGCAACGTTCTTTCTAGTCTATTCCCCGCCCCTTTTTGTTCTGCGCAAAGGGGGAAGAGCACATGGCAGAGACAGAGCAGGTGCGTGCTAATTACAGGAACGAGGAGGAGGAGGAGGAAAGCCCGGAGCCTGAAACGTCCTGATCCAGAAGGAGATTTAAGGCCTCAAATATGTCCTTTGTGGAGATGTTGGAGATGGTGGTAATCCTGAAGAGGGCCGACTATGATGGGAAGTATGGACCTTACCCCAACCCCAATGTCAGAAAGGCCAAGATCATGGCGAAAGTGGTCAGGAGTCTGCACCGGAATTTCGGGGTACGACAATCGAAAGATCAGCTCAGGAAGCGGTGGTCGGACCTCAAATTACGAGAACATGAGCAGTACAGAAAGATCCGGAGAGTGCTGCAAAAAAAGTAAGTAGTTGTGCTGTGTTCCTATTCTTTTTCTGTTTATTACGTTCGTGCTGCTCCATGTGCTTTTCTTAAAAGTGTCCATTTTAAAATGGCAACTTTCATGTTTATGGGCACATTATCCGTTCGTATCAAACATTTTTCTTTCGGCCTAGAAAACACCATTGTTTTGGCCATATGCATTTTGCCACATTTGTAACGCCCTACTTGTATGAAACTCATTTGGTTGTGTAGATGGCTTTGTTACTAGAATGAAATGCAAACTAGATTCTGTGTAAGGAGAGGACACTCAGCAGCAGTTTACACATCTGGACGCTGGAGCACTAGTGTGGGACCCCAGAACACCATTTTTATTAGGGGGCCACACAGGTGCTCCAGTGTATACTATAGGGGTGTCTCCATCTGTGAAGCTTGTACCAAACAGGTAAAGTATTGAGGCTTGACAAACGACACTGAAAATGCTACATCTTGGAACTCTACCAAAATAGACAATTGTACCCCACTTCCAAGCAATGTTTTATATTTATAGTTCTGCCATCAAATATCTGTGTGCTAAGTATACCATTTTTGTTTTACATAGGGGAGAAAAGACTCGGAGGACACCCCTCATCTGAGGAGACCACAGACCCCCCCTCTGGAAGAAGGGGAATTCCCACAAACACAAGAAGAGCAGGAGGAAGAAGACATGGTGGAAATTGTCACCACAACAGGTGAGTGTCTGCGACCACACGCTCAGGTAAGAGATGGATGCAGGCATATTTTTTATACCTCTTTTTGTTTGTTTTCTCTCTTTTTAGGTGATCGTGATGTTGTGGATCCAGATCCTTTCACATCAGAAAGTGCACAGATCCTGATCGGGGAGATCATGGGGTGTAATTTAGCTTTGGAAAAACTCAATGATGTTATTCAAAAAAATAAGAACATCATTGATGTTTTGGGGCGAGTTTAAAACCCCTCCAAATCCCTTTTTTTTTGGGGGAGCTACAAAGTTCAAAATGTTTTAGCGATTTTTAGAAAAGCCAAATTTGGAAGATGCACACAGTGTGCCAACATATGCTATCTGCCATCACGGGAGATCAATGGACGCGTTTTGGGGGTGCAACCCCTTCCTCAATAATCAAGTAGCTGGGAGGAAGGGGTTTCTCCCCCAAAACACGTCCCTTGATCCCCCGTGATGGCAGCTAGCACATGTTGATATTGGCAAATTTGTGTGCATCTTCCAAATTTGGCTTTTCCTGGGGTGACTTCACCCCATCTGAATGCAATATCAAACACAGTTCCTAAATACTCATGTCTGATATTGCCTTCAAGTTCCACCTAATGTGAACTTTGTAAGTTCAAGATTTGTGTCTTTCTTGTTGGTTTTACACATGCCTGTTTTATCTGAAATGGACATTTCTATTTTTGAAAATGCCACCCCAAAGATTGTTATACAACAAACATGTTGGTTTGTTTTAAAAACCTTTTCTAAATGCACATGTGATTGTGCAGGTATTAAAATGATTGTTAATCAAGAATGTGTGGATTATTGTCTCAACGCTACAACACTTTTGTGGTGATGTAATTGCAGCTTTCAGGGAAAATGGGGGTTATTTCCTAAGGGCAAATCCTCTTTGCACTACAAGTGCAGTTTCAAGTGCACTTGTAGTGCAAAGTGTCTTTGCCTTTAGTAAATAACACCCAACAGTGCTTTGTATAAGGTTACACAATCACGCCATTTGCAGGACTCCCCATATTTCTGTCAGGGTGAGCTAAAACAAACACAAGCAGTAAATGTCACCAAAGATTAGTTTTTTTTGGATTTTATTTGATCAAGGCTTCACAAATGGTCTGGCATATTGATGGCCCCCCTACCCGCAAAGAACTCTAGGTATCGTAACCGGACATCACGGCACTCAGGGAGGGCAAGCCAGGACTGCCACTTTCAATCGCCGTCAGGGTTGTTTCATGTATAATTCCAGCCTCACGCCCAACCAAGCCAGCATAGTTGGCAGAATGTTGGCGTAAAAAGTTATGTAGAACACAGCACGCCAGGATTATATGATTAAGTTTATACTCCGCCATATGGATGGGTGTCAGAAATAGGCGGAACCGGCTGGCCATGATTCCAAACGTGTTCTCCACTACTCTTCTGGCTCTGGCAAGCCAGTAATTAAAAACCCTCTGTTCCGGGGTGAGGGTCCTCATCGGGAATGGCCGAACAAGATGGTCCCCCAGCGCAAAGGCTTCATCCGCAACGAAGACAAATGGGGGTCCTTCCACATTCTCTTCTGGAGGTGGCAAGTCCAAGCTGCTATTCTGGAGATGCCTGTAAAACTCCGTCTGGGCGTCGACTCCACCATCGGACATCCGGCCATTCTTCCCCACGTCCACATACAAGAAGTCGTAATTAGCCGACACCACCGCCAACATCACAATACTATTGAACCCCTTGTAATTATAATAGTATGACCCCGAGTTGGGTGGTGGAACGATGTGGACGTGTTTCCCATCAATTGCACCTCCGCAGTTAGGAAAGTCCTACCGCTGGGCAAAGTGGGAGGCCACAGTCTGCCATTCCTGTGGCGTGGAAGGAAACTGTTGAGGAAAACAAAAAAATTAGTACCGTATTTATCGGCGTATAACACGCACTTTTTTCCCCTTAAAATCAGGGGAAAGTCGTGGGTGCGTGTTATACGCCGATCCCCGCTATCGTTATGTGAATTTTGGCGATCGCCGCCGACATTCACATAGCGAGTAGTTTGAAATATGGCGCCGCGGAGTTCGGAAGGACTCGGCGGTGCTGTACGAGCGCCGCCGAAATCACAGAGCCGAGATACACATAGTCGAGTGTATTCGGCTCTTTCCGGCGCCGCTCACAGTCACGCCCAGTCCCGCCATTGGACCTGTGTTATGTCCATCATAGGGCGGGACTGGGCGGTACTGTGAGCGGCGCCAGAAAGAGCCGAGAACCCTCGGCTATGTGTATCTCGGCGGCGTTCGTTCACTTCCGCCGGCCCCGAGTCCCTCCGAACTCCGCGGTGCCATATTTAAAAGTACTAGCATGTGTATGGCGGCGGCGGCGGGGACAAGGCTGCTCTGTGGACAAGGCTGCTCTGTGGACAAGGCTGCTCTGTGTACAAGGCTGCTCTGTGGACAAGGCTGCACTGGGGACAAGGCTGCACTGGGGACAAGGCTGCACTGACAAGGCTGCACTGACAAGGCTGCACTGACAAGGCTGCACTGGGGCAAAGCTGCACTGACAAGGCTGCACTGACACTGAAAAGGCTGCAATGACACTAACAAGGCTGCAGATGAACACTGATGAGGCTGCATTGATGGGCATTTTAATGTAAGTTTCTTTTCCTTAAACTTCCCTCCTAAAAGTTTTTTTCCTTAAACTTGGGGTGCGTGTTATACGCCGGCGCGTGTTATACGCCGATAAATACAATAATTTTGGCACATAAACATGGAAAGCAGATTAGACACAAACATTCTTGGCCAACATCCAGATAAAACATTTATTAAGGGGAATTTTACAATACCAAAGTATAAGGTACACCTATCAAATTCCCCCTCCCCCCTCTCATGGGCTATTTCTAACATTAGAGGGGGGGGATCTTGGACAGGTAACCCTCTTCACTTCATTGAGAGATGACTGCCTAAATACAGTGTATTACTTTGAACAGCCCCTCCTTAGTTACACTATTGGCAGCCCACTGGACAGGTAAGAAGTGTCATAATACAAAGATATAAATACACATTGTACACATTTGAGCACATTTGGACATTCTGCTCTTACCTATCAAGATAATAATAGGATACAAAAACTTTAAACAGTACCATTTGCAAGTATACAGGCTGGCCCTACTACATGCTTTGGGGAATTCATCCATAAATCTCACCACTAAAGAGATGGGTATAGTGTGTATGGGTTTGGCCAAGTCAGCAGATAGATGATTGAGGATAGATAGATAATTGGAATCAGCTGACTTAGCAGTTGGGGGTAGGGAGGGTTAATAAAAATGATTTGGGGACACTACAAAAAAATGCCTCTGGCACTTTGCCTAAATTTAAAGCACAAATCACATGTAAAAACATTTTAGGGGGTGTTTGGGGTAAAGCACTACTATGGAGCTGATAAAATACATTGGTAAGTGACTACATGAGGTTAATATAGGGCCAGGAGAACATGCTGGGGAGGTTAGTGAAGGCAAATATGTATGAAGGACAAAAAAATAATGACATAAAAATCCAGCATGCTTGAGAACAAAGGGGACATTCACAGCATATTACAATCATGGTAATTAGGGAATGAGGAAAGAAATACAATATATTGGCAAACATTCAATACAATAAAATGTGATATTAAAGGATTACAATCTTACCTTCATATACTCCTTCTGCAGGACCTGGATGATGGCAGAACAGGTCTCTGGGATAATGATACCCAGAGCCTGGGGGGGAGATGCCTGTCGAGAACTTCAAGTCCTGCAGGCTTCTCCCTGTCGCCAAGTACCCCAGGGTAGCCTCTGCTCCGGAGTGATGGCTTGCCTCATGCAGGTATCCTGCCTGCTGATATAGGGGGTCACCGAAGCCAACAAACGGTGAAATACGGGGTCCGTCATCCTGAGAAAGTTCCTGAAATCATCAGGATTATTCTCACGGATCTCACGGAGCAAAGGCATATGAGAGAACTGGTCACGCTGAAGCAACCAATTCTTGGTCCATGAACTTCTCCCCACCCAGTTCATGGACTGGACTTGTGTCAAGGTCAGGACCCCAACACCAAGCCCCCGCACAGCACGAACTCTACGAGGAGTACGTATACGCAACATGGCTAGAAAACGGTCGGCTGCTCAGAACGAAGTAACAGAACGCACTGAAGAACAGCAAGGCCTGTGAAGAGCGACCTGAAAAACAATAACAAACGAACAAGAACACAATGACTAAGTCACGCAGAACTTGCTTGCACGCACTGAAGAGCAGATACAAACCCACAAGCACAAACTGAACCGCAGAAAATGATCTGAAAGCCACGAGTCTGAAAAAGCGCGAATCGTCTCTCACCAAACTTTTACTAACACGAGATTAGCAAAAGGAGCCCAAAGGGTGCCGCGCTTGGTTCTGAACTGGCCTTTTCTAGTCTCGTCGTACGTGGTTGACGTCACTGCGTTGTTGGCGATTGGAAATTCTGACAACTTTGTGCGACCGTGTGTACGCAAAACAAGTTTGAGCCAACATCCGTCGTCAAAAATCCTAGGATTTTGTTGTCGGAATGTCCAATCAATGTCCGACCGTGTGTACGGGGCATAATAGTGTGAGATCTATAACATCAATGCATATAGAACCCATATACAATGCAAAATGTAGTGGCAAAAAAAAAAATAAAAAAACACCCAACCAACCTCTAAAAAGTCACTTACCACCCATGTGATATCCCATAATGTGGTACACCCAGAAATTTAAAAAACAAATATTAACCTCGTAATAAATTATTTACGCAAACAGTGTTTGATCCTAATTACTATTAATTGGGAAAAAAAAGCACCCCCACCCCGCCACCCGCCCACACCCCCCGCCACCCTCCCCCCCCATAATCCCACTAGCTAATCTAATTAAGATCAGACATAATCAGACACAATGCTATCTACATAAGTGAATGCCCATGTGTTATTAAAAGACTAACAATGCACCCTAAGGGCCCTTTCACACTGGGGCGGGGGCATGCTTTTATTTCTGGGGGTTCTGGGGGTTCCTCTGTGCTGGGTTTCATTGCCTGGACACGCTCCCTCAGCTTCAGTTCATGGCATTTCTGGCTGGCTTGACATTCAGGGCTGGACCGCCATTGCGGAGATATATCTGTAAGTTTGTGGTCTAATGCCGCGTACACACGGTCGGACTTTACGGCAGAATTTGCCAGGCGGACTTTTCGTCGGACTTTACGACGGACTTTCTGAATGAACAGACTTGCCTACACACAATCCACCAAAGTCCGTTGAATTCGTTCGTGATGACGTACGACCGGACTAAAACAAGGAAGTTCATAGCCAGTAGCCAATAGCTGCCCTAGCGTGGCTTTTTGTCCATCGAACTAGCATACAGACGAGCGGACTTTTCGACCGGACTCGATTTCGACGGATTGATTTAAAACATGTTTCAAATCTAAGTCCGTCCAACTTTTGAGAAAACAAAGTCCGCTGGAACCCACACACGATCGAATTGTCCGACGAAATCCCGTCCGCCGGGCAAAGTCTGCCGTAAAGTCTGCTCGTGTGTATGCGGCATTAGTGTAATAATGTGGGATTTCATGTTTTGCATTTGCCCACTTGCTTTTCAAACTATTTAAATACTGCTGTTTCCCCTATTCATAGGTGGTCACTATGGTTTTGCTCCTGATGAGTGGCTTTAAGGTCCCAAAATGCGTAGAGCTTACAACTACCGTTATGTGTACTCAATTATTATGTATGGACGTTCCAATTTTATTTAATTTTTGATTCTGCTACTTTTTTCTAGTGACACTTTTTTGTGTCACATATTTATCTTATTATTATTTTTTGTTCATATGTCCTCATGTGTTTGCAGAGAAGTCCTTGTTGGAATGTATTTTATAATAGATTACAAATTATCATTGTAGAGCTATGTGCCTAAGTATGTAAATATATTAATATTTGTATTAATTTATTAAAAACTGCTATTTTACTCAATGTATACTTTTTCTCCCGTGTGCTTCATTTAAAGTCCAGGATCTGTTCTCTTTTTTACTTTAATATTGAACCGGGATGGAGGAGGGGTTTTGAACGGCCCCACTATCCTCATTGAAAGTCACAATATTCCATTTCTTTTCTCCTTTTAATCAAATAATTAGGGATGGAGGCACACGGTCGCACTATCAACCAATACATTATTAACTTATTTTTATTTTATTCATTATCTATTTACTTTTTACTTTGAGTTTTCCAATCATTACTTTGATTGTCCCCATTTAGAATCAATCATTGGGATGTTATTTCATGTTTTTGTCCTCTGATATTACGATCTTTCACACTATATGTGCGCACTGGTGGTATTGGTCGCTGCTTGTCCTATGCCTTTGCCCTTTCTGTCATGTCCCGGAGCTGCGATGCGCACTGTGAATTCCCCCTCCGCCCTGTTCTGACGTGGGGCGGGCGGGGTCTCTTCCACTGCGCATCAACGTCATGCTTCTCGCGCCGGCTGTTTGGCGTCCCCGTGGCGCCCATATAGAGGTTGCTTGGTTTTCCATCTCCAGTGCTTGGGGGGCTCGGTATGACGCTCATGGCTGGCCAGTTTAGCTGGTTAACTGGCAGGGTCATGGCGCTTCCCTGCTCCCCTTAGTTTGCTGATGCTTGACGTTGGGGGTGGTTCTGTGGCGGCGCTCCCCGCTTTGGCTTCTCCCAGTACAGGTTCTCGCACTCCGGTCTCCATTCACCACAATTTCCACGCAACTACATGCTTTTTGCCATTCATGCCCTTATTCACATTTCAACAGGTATGTTTTCTTTTCACCCCCTCTTCACTCACCTCTTTCCTCTCTGTTCTGTTTTCCTTTCCCTCTGGCTATTTATTTGACTGCCCTGGTCTTTCTCCCAGGTTCTATTCCTTTATTCTAATTTTTTCTCATCACTTTCTCTCCTTCCTCCTCTCTTCCCTTTAACTCTTTCTATCCCACTTTATCCTCATTTGTTCTTCACTCTTTCTTATCCTCTGTACATTATATTATTTTACTCACTCAGGTTGTGTTATTTTTTACGGTTTTTACCTCTTTTGAGGTCACCTTTATCACCCCTTGCTTTTATTTCCCACACTTTGACCCAATCTGGGGGTTCCTCTGTGCTGGGTTTCGTGGCCCGGACAAGCTTCCTCAGCTTCGGTTCATGGCATTTCTGGCTGGCTTGACATTCAGGGCTGCACCGCCATTGCGCAGATATGTCTGTAAGTTTGAGGTCTAAGTGTAATAATGTGGGATTTCATGTTTTGCATTTGCCCACTTGCTTTTCAAAGTATTTAAATACTGCTGTTTCCCCTTTCTAGTGACACTTTTTTGTGTCACATATTTATTGATTTATTATTATTTGTTCATATGCCTATGTCCTCATGTTTTTGCAGAGAAGTCCTTGTTGGAATGTATTTTATAATAGAATACAAATTATCATTATAGAGCTATGTGCCTAAGTATGTAAATATATGAATATTTGTATTAATTTATTAAAAACTGCTATTTTACTCGATTTATACTTTTGCTCCCGTGTGCCTCATTTAAAGTCCCGCAACTGTTCACTTTTTTACTTTTTTGTTTGGTTTATGTTTTTGTTTGTTTCTTTTTGATTATATTTGTTTATATGATTTTGCAAAAAAAATAAAAAAAGTATTTGATTGAATAAAAAAGTGTTACAAGGCCTCAGGTGTGAATGGGGAGCAGATGTGTTATATGTGGTGTTATCATTCTCACTCTCTTATACTGGTCACTGGAAGTTCAACATGGCACCTCATGGCAAAGAACTCTCTGAAGATCTGAAAAAAGAATTGTTGCTCTACATAAAGAAGGCCTAGGCTATAAGAAGATTGTTTTTTTGGAAAGATTTTCCCCAGTGGGGCTTTAAAACAGCAATAGGCAAAAATAAAAAAAAGTGGTCTATTAAATATAGACAAATATTTTATTGAAAACCATTGTCCAATGACATGGCTTGATTAATTACATTGGGTACAATACCAAATCTGATCCAATAACACAATTCATATTCCACAGTGCAATAAAAACACAAGTACACCTCGTTACATTTCATCAGCATTCCACAATAAAAAACACATGGTACACATCATTACATTCCATCGTGTTATAAATTATACAAGCCCTGACACGTTTCGACTTTGATGCGGTCTCTTCAGGGGGACACATAGATCTAAAAAATATTACATATGTTAAGAATTAAAGAAATATATCATCCTTCATCACATTGAATGAACTATGATGGCATGGCCATCGTCAATTAGAGGAAATTTATCAATAGTATTGTTGTATTTCAAAATATGTATATTATATTAAGACTGACAAAGAATATGTTATCTTATTATAAGTATATCACGGTAATACATCCTGTGAAAATAGCTAACCAAGTATAGATAGTAATGTAATAAGGCATTATAGTGGTATATAAAGGAAAAAAGTGTTGATGGTTCATTATGCTCATTGGATGTAGTGCTGGGAGACTACAAAATGAGTATGTGAGAGATTGGCAATTAACAGGGTTAAAAACGTGCACGGGGTGCAGAGTATTAAAATAGCTTAAGTGATGCGTTGAGTGATTGAAAAATGCATGCTGTGTGCCAATTAGCGCAAACATTAAGTGAAAAAAATTATGATGGTAACAAAAAAACTAAAAAGTGAAAAAGATAAAAATAAACAATTAAATGGTGAAACAACCAAAGTATGTGAATGTGAGTATTGAAGTGTGATGGGATGGAGAATAAGGTGATTCATAAAGAGGAAGTGTAGTTTACCTTATGTAGTGTTGTAGTTCGTGTAGGCTGTAGGTTATATTAAGCTTGTAGGGCTTGTTGGAAGTTGAAAGCCTGACTGCAATTATGCAGGAAAGGCAAGGAATCAATACCGAGAGAAAAAATGAATAAAATAAATGCAGCGCCGCCCATCCTGGCCTGCATGGAATAATGAATTAATTTTCAATCATCAGTCTATTTTTTACCTGAAATTGGGCTAGTGGGTGGTCACACACAAGTGCAAATGCTTCCCCCTCCCCCTAGGGACATGGCACACGGGCCGCTAAAAAAGGCGGCCCTCGTGTGGCTCCCTCGGCATCCCAGAAGACCCGAAGGTCCCGACCACTGCCGTCATCTCCACCGCAATGCGCGTGATGTCATGACGCCGCGCGCATGTCGAAACTCGCACATGCGCACTGCGCCACAAATCGTCCGGAGATGAACAAAGGACGCCACCGGCAAGGCAGAGCCCATCTCTGTGACCACTGGCAGATGCCCCACCACCGACCTGAGCAAAAAGGGGGGCGGCATGCGGAAACTCCACATACCCCCCCCTTGCCGGGAAGCCATGAGGGGCCAGACTCCACCCCCGGGGGACAAGCCCAGCCAAAACCACCAGGATTCACAACAGTCCATACGCAAATAGCCTGATTATGGTCATGCAACTACGATATTGAAGTATTTGGATTCAAAACATCATAAAATACAAAAAAAGAAAAAAAGTTGTTCTTAGTTTTGCACAAGAGCTGTGTGCTAATTCCATAACTCCACCCTCTTGCATGTAGTCCAATTACTTTAAGCAACAAATAACGTCTAGGATATTTGAGCGTCATGCAAGTCAGGAGTCTAAATAGTGCCCCCTGATGCATGAAGAGGGAAAAGATTGGATCTCAATCTGGTTTCCTAATTATACCAAATGAAAGGTACAACAGAAGTGAGGATGGCAAGAAACATACACAGCTCATGTCTTGTCTCTAGTGTGTCATAATGGGGAAGGGGGCACTATTTAGACTCCTGACTTGCATGACGCTCAAATATCCTACACAATATTTGTTGTTTAATGTAATTGGACTACATGCAAGAGGGTGGAGTTATGGAGTTATGGAGCTCTTGTGCAAAACTAAGAACAACTTTTCTTCTTTTTTGGTATTTTATGATCTTTTGAATCCAAATACTTCAATATCGTAGTGGCATGACCATGATCAGACTATTTGCGTGTGGACTGTTGTGAATACTGGTGGTTTTGGCTGGGCTTGTCCCCCACCCTCCCGGGGGTGGAGTCTGGCCCCTCATGGCTTCCCGGCAAGGGGGGGTATGTGGAGTTTCCGCATGCCCCCCTTTTTGCTCAGGTCGGCGGCGGGGTATCTGCCCGTGGTCGCCGATGGGCTGTGTGTGACCACCCACTAGCCCAATTTCAGGTATAAAATAGACTGATGATTGAAAATTAATTCATTATTCCATGCAGGCCAGGATGGGTGGTGCTGCATTTTTTTTATTCATTTTTTCTTTCTGTATTAATTCCTTCCCTTTCCTGCATAATTGCAGTCAGGCTTTCAACTTCCAACAAGCCCTACAAGCTTAATATAACCTACAGCCTACATGAACTACAACACTACATAAGGTAAACTACACTTCCTCTTTATGAATCACCTTATTCCCCATCTCATCACACTTCAATACTCACATTCACATACTTTGGTTGTGTCACCATTTAATTGTTTATTTTTATCTTTTTCACTTTTTAGTTTTTTTTTTTGCTACCATCATAATTTTTTTCACTTAATGTTTGCGCCAATTGGCACACATCACGCATTTTTTCAATCACTCAACGCATCACTTAAGCTATTTTAATACTCTGCACCCCGTGCACGTTTTTGACCGTGTTAACTGCCAATCTCTCACATACTCATTTTGTAGTCTTCCAGCACTACATCCAATGAGCATAATGAACCATCAACACTTTTTTCCTTTATATACCACTATAATGCCTTATTACATTACTATCTATACTTGGTTAGTTATTTTCACAGGATGTATTACCGTGATATACTTATAATAAGATAACATATTCTTTGTCAGTCTTAAGATAATATTCATATTTTGAAATACTTACAACAATACTATTGATTCATTTCTTCTAATTAACGATGGCTATAATGGATGTTCATTGCAGGTGCGTGCTCCTCCGCCCCATGGGGGGCATGTACAGTGTGGCTCTTTGCAAGCCCCTTGGGGGTCAGCTCCTCTTCCACGGGGGGGGTGGAGGCGGCCCTCGGACCCTCCGGTTTTCCCAGCGGTTCCTCCTATCCTGGACTACACAACATCTATTCCACTTTTAAGCGGTATAAGCATGTCATCATAGTTCATTCAATGTGATGAAGGATGATATATTTCTTTAATTCTTAACATATGTAATATTTTTTAGATTTATGTGTCCCCCTGAAGAGACCGCATCAAGGTTGAAACTCGTCGGGGCTTGTATAATTTATAACATGATGGAATGTAATGATGTGTACCATGTGTTTTTTATTGTGGAATGTTGATGAAATGTAACGATGTGTACTTGTGTTTTTATTGCACTGTGGAATATGAATTGTGTTATTGGATCAGAATTGGTATTGTACCCAATGTAATTAATCAAGCCATGTCATTGGACAATGGATTTCAATAAAAATGTTTCTATATTAAATAGACCACTTTTTTTGATTTTTGCCTATTGCTGTTTTAAAGCCCCACTGGGGAAAATCTTTCCAAAAAAACGAATATATATTTTTGGGGTGTGCAGCTCTCTTTGTCTCTTCCATATGTGTCTTTTTCCCATTGTAGTCTATAAGAAGATTGCCAAGACCCTGAAACTAAGCCAATGCATGGTGGTCAAGACCATACAGCAGTTTAACAGGATCCAGAGGTTCCACTCAGAACAGGCCTCACCATGGTCGACCAAAGAAGTTGAGTGCACATGCTCAGCGTCATATCCAGAGGTTGTCTTTGGGAAATAGACGTATGAGTGCTGCTAGCATTGCTGCAGAGGTTAAAGGGGCAGGGGATCAGCCTGTCAGTGCTTAGACCATACGCCGCACACAGCATCAAATTGGTCTGCATGGCTGTCGTCCCAGAAGGAAGCCTCTTCTAAAGTTGATGCACAAGCAGGCCGAAAACAGTTTTCTGAAGACAAGCAAACTAAGGACATGGATTACTGAAACCATGTCCTGTGGTCTGATGAGACCAAGATAAACTAAATTGGTTCAGATGGTGTCAAGCGTGTGTGGGGGCAACCAGATGAGGAGTACAAAGACAAGTGTCAGTTAAGCATGGTGGTGGAAGTGTCATGGTCTGGGGCTGCATGAGTGCTGCCGACACTGGGGAGATACAGTTCATTGAAGGAACTATGAATGCTAACATGTACTGCGACATACTGAAGCAGGGCATGATCCCCTCCCTTCGGAGACACACCTCCAAGACAACCACTGCCTGAGGGTAAAGGTGATGGACTGGCCAAGCATGTCTCCAGACCTAAACCCTACTGAGCATCTGTGGGGCATCCTCAAATGGAAGGTGGAGGAGCGCAAGGTCTCTAACATCCACCAGCTCCATGATGTTGTCATGAAGGAGTGGAAGAGAACTCCAGGGGCAACCTGTGCAGCTCTGGTGAATTCCATGCCCAAGAGGGTTAAGGCAGTGCTAGAAAAGTGTCATGGTCTGGGGCTGCATGAGTGTTGCAGACACTGGAAGCTACAGTTCATTGAGGGAACTATGAATGCCAACATGTACTGTGACATACTGAATTATTGACACTTTGGTCCCAATTTGGACATTTTCACTTAGGGGTGTACTCACTTTTATTGGCAACAGTTTAGACCTTAATGGTTGTGTTGAGTTATTTTAAGGGGACAGCAAATTTACACTGTTATACAAACTGTACACTCACTACTTTACATTGTAGCAAAGTGTCATTTCTTCAGTGTAGTCACATGAAAAGATATATTAAAATATTTACAAAAATGTGAGGGGTGTACTCACTTTTGTGAGATACTGTATTTGTTTATAGCTAATTATATTTTTATAACTTACAGTGTATTTATTACCGTTGTGATTATTACTGTAAATATGTTATCCCTTTGCCCTGTTTATTCCCCTTTCCCCTCCTTTTTCATGGGATGCCCTTGCTTCTGGGCTCAGGAGACATTTTTGGGCCCATGAGGACGGGGTCTATTTTTTAGGAGGGGTGTAGGGAGCACCCTCCGTGTACAGAGTAGGTAAATCTAGTTGACTCCTCTGTAGGCAGAGAAGCCGGTGTTAATTTGTGTGTTAGCTGGTAGAGCTTCAAGGGCTGGGTCTCTGTTACTTCCCCCTGGTTTATGGAACTTGCTAGATCATTCTGGAACTTAGAGGGTGGAGGAACAGGAACTAAGCCTAATTATTTATGGAGTCTCCACCAATCCCTGGGCAGGTAAGGCCCAGTAGGTGGGGTGACAGGACACAAATGTTCTGGAGCCTGGCCATGTGAGCAGAGACTGTTACTGGGAGGGGACCTGTGCTGGGAGGGGGGGCTCTGCCCCTGTGCAGAAGGAAGGAGACAGAGGAAGAGAGTGAGAGAGCTTAAGACTCACATCCCTTAACAGCCTCAGCTAGGCTTAGCTGGAGCATCTTGACAGTCAGGAGTTGGGCCTGTTCAGCAGGAAGTGTGTGATGCAGCCATCTGGACTTCAGGATTAACTCAAGAGGGACTAAGTGAGTAACCTTCATTTTTCACACCTCAAGCTTAAACAGAGGAAGGACAGCATGGTGCAATACTATGCTTGTCCATAACTAGAGGGGGCAGCTTAGTGACAGTTTGCCAGCAAGAAAGCCACCCTACACCTCTAGCTGGGGATTCAAGAGCAGCCAGGTGCATTAACATTTCTCTGTGGAGTAGCACCTGTATTCAGCAGTTGGGAAACTTTTGCTATCTGTTTGCTGTACCATCAATGCTATGGGAGGACAGCTTTGTAACTTTAATTCCTAGCAGCCAGAAAGTCAGCAAGTCCTTTAAGCTTGCAATCAAGTTCTAAGGTTCTGGGCACCCCATGTTTCCACTTCCCATCCATGTTTTAAGTTTTAAAATCCCCTGGACTGATCTTTGAGTCTGCATGAAAGCTGCAAAAATTTCTGTTGCCTGGTTGTGGGCATAAGGGAAGACCTGAAAATCCAGTGGCCCTAACGGGGAATAGTGCTACAATTAAAAAAGGCTTTTAATGCCTATGTTGTAAATCTTGATTACTAATTTCTCCACAATGCCTACAGATACAGTACAGAGAGAAATTAGGGCTTGTTAAGGCCTCATGTACACAGAAGCTTTTGTGCACGTAACCTAAATTGCAGACGTATTTCCACACCCAAGAGAGACAGCCTCTGCAAAAAGCCACAGAAAGTAATATATGGCTGTACAAGCCCACCGTATGCTCGGGTACAACTAGCAACCCCTTCCCTTCAAGAGTAACTCCACTTCTGTTGAGAAAAAAACATTCCCCTCTGGGTAATCTATGTACATTGCAGGGAATTTACCAAACTTTGTTGCAGACTCCTACCTTTTGTTACTCTGAATAAGTAGCTGTTTGTCTGTGTCTATATGCTAAATTAATCTGTATGGGAATGTTTTTTCTATTATCAACAGTCTGCTGCACCTGCAGGGCTCTAATGAAGATAGTAGCAGGATCTACATCCCTTTAGACATGATTTCCTTTTGAAAGTATTTCACTAAAAGTGACATTTTTGTTGCAGGGGATGTTCAAAATCTGATTTGTGTCTTAGTTCAGACTTCTGGGAAAATCAGTGAGCCAATCACACAAGCAGCAAATGACAGTTCTAGGGGGAGTTCTGTACACCAACTGCAATTTTTAATAACATGCAATTACAATATGACTTGTGTTGCAATTGTATATGTTATATTATTATTTTTATTTGCTAATTTTTTTTCCACTAAAGTGGAGTTACCCTTTAAAAACCCTAAGTTTAGCCAAAAAAAAAAAAGACATTACATACGGTCAATGCAATGTGACCATTGCTGCAATGGCTGCCTAGTTAGTAAAAAAATTCTGTCCTACGATACTCTCCAATCCCCGCTAGCTTAATTTACCAGTGTAGCAGGGGTTAATATAGCCAATGGACCTGTCAGGGGTGCAGACTATGCCCAACCCTTCTCCCCACCACCTCCATTCAAACAATCTGTACTATAGCTTCTATGAAGGAAAAACAATCTATGAATGATGGGCAGACAGATGAATGAAAGATCTGCCTCCTCCATTCATAGATCATTTTTCAATGATGCAGAGGGTACTGAAGAGAGAGACAGCTTGGCAACAAGAATTTCCAAAAAGGAGGTCAGCCATGGCAGCCTCATATTTCTTTTACCACAACTTTCTGTTAATGATACAAGGGGTCTTCAAAAAGTTTCCACACTTTTTTTAACTTTATTATATATTTAAAAGTGCAGAAGACCCCTCATACTTGCAACTAACTTAGACTTCAAGTAGTAAAAGAACAGCAAGGAGAAAAACATATGTTTATATGCTATTCCATTCTTAACAATATTCCTACTTCACCACAAGAATAAATAAGCCAAAAAAAACTGAATAATTATGCAAATTTCTGTTTAATTTGGCGGAATAAAACCATTCATTATGTGTGAATAAGTGGGGTTCTTTTCAAGTAAGAGTCAGACACGAGTTACCAGTTTATTCTGAGAGCTAATATTTTAAATAGGCTTTCTCAGAGTAAAATAGTTAAGGGGAGTTGAAAATTAGGTCACCTTAGTCTTTAGGCATCCAAGGAATCTGAGACCATTCCTAGGTGTGCTGTTCTTCAAATTGACAGTGCTTTTTTCAGTTTCACAATGATAAAAACAATATTTATGCATGATTCTAAGATACTAAATGCAATAAACGTTCAAATAAAATTGACTGAGAGATGGTTTATGGCAATTTGCACAAATTATGGAATTGCAATTCAATGTGAGTTGAACTTCCTGAAAGGTTTGGTGAGCAGAAAATAGCACTAAATATAAAATAAGTTGACTTGCTCTCTTTCTGGATGCAAGAATTAATGCCCTTTTTTTCCAGTCGAAGTTCTAAGGTGGCCTAAAATTGGACTCTAATTTAACGGCAACACAATATTATGAATGTTGTGGAGAACAGTTGTATCTTTAGGTTTACAAGTTAGAATATTAACTTGCACATTCTTTTTTTTTTAAAGAAGAAGTAGGGGTCCAAAAATATATTTAATCTCTTTTACAATCACAGTACATCAAATCTTTTAGCAACTAACAGTTTAAAGCCCAATTCAAGTTTACTGCAAAAGTATATAGATAAAGGGAGGCTGCAGCAAAACAGTTTAAACTTGCAGGTATGTTTAAAATGCAGTCCAATGGCCTGTAGAAAGCCCTGAGCGCTATCAGTAGGCTGCGAGTAAAGCTGTGCTTCTGTGTGATAGCAGTAATGTTCTGTACATCGGTCTGACATCCCTCTGCCTTAGTCACAACTACAGATCTGCAGTCAGAAACTCACACTTTTTGCTCCTGTTGAACTTACCTGTTCTGTAGAGAGCAGCCCTGATCCTCCTCCTCTCGGGTCCCCCATTGGCGCTCCTGACTCCTCCCCGCCGTCATGTTCCCACCATAGCAAGCCACTTACTATGAGGGCACCCATGCAGGCTCGCTCTGGAGCCGTCTCGGTGTGTTCATAGACACACACAACACGGCTCGGCCCCACCCACTGCCCCCTGCTCCCACCTCACTGGCTATGATTGATAGTAGCGGAACTTAGCCAATGGCTCCCACTGCAGTCTTTGAATCTATGAGGAGGGAGATAGTCCCTGCTTTTGTGCACATTGCTGGATCAAGATCGGGCTCAGGTAAGTATAAGGGGGGGGGGACTGGTGAGGAGAGTTGCACTTGGAAGATCTTAATGCAGAGAATGCATTATGGTAAAAAAAATAAAAAAAACCTTCAGCCTTTAGAATCATTTAAAACTGCTGGCTAGGTTTCCTGAGCTTTTTTGAGAAGTGCCACCCTCTCCTGGACAGAAGATATAAGAAGGGAAACTGTATCTAGGCCAAGGGTTCCTTGGGGTTCCTGTTTTACTCTCTGCATGGGAAAATAAGGAGAGTGCTACTGAAGATGTAATTGCCACTTTGCCACTTTATCACCCCTTGTGGGAGCCCAGTCAGGGTTCCAAGGGTATGGACTTATGCTGCTAAATGAATTAAAGGACTAAAGGACTTTCTGACCTATCTAAGGTTTGACTACCTCATGTGGCAAAAGGGAGCACCAGGGCCACTTAGAGGACTATGTACAAGAATGCGTATGGAAGATGTTTCTGAGAACTGTTCATGTGTTATGTTTAAGTACTTCAGAAAAGAACTTTGTCGTTACTTATATTGCCTGGTTTGTGGGGTGCATGCATGGCATATTCAAAGAAGAAAGCTTGTCAAGGGAGAAAGATGAATAAGTGAGGATGCTCAATAGTCAATAATGAGCAGAGAAGCTAGCTGGTGGAGGCTATATTTACATTGCAAATGGCTACAGTACTAGTGTTGTGTGCATAAGTAACTAGCCAGTCAGGAAGAGGGTGACATGGCAAGGGTGACGGAGGCCCTGGTAGTGAAGTAGCTTGGTGTTTAGGCTCCTTCCCTAGTGACCAGTACCCCATATACAGGGACTGACTTCACAGCACTGGGCATTCTAGGGACCTGGAATGAGAGTCACAGCTGGTGATGCAGTGAGGCCTCAGGAGATGAATAAACATGGGGTATGCACAAGTGAGCTTCCTAGTATCCAAGTGCAACAAATGGATTGATGTCACTGGGAGTGAGGTGACAGGTTACTGGGTTGGTGGAGTCCGGTACAAGCTCTGCAAAACAGGCTCAGAAATGCTGCACAAACTTAAGAGAGAGAAGTGTTGTGAGTGTTATGAGGAGCAATGTGAAGCCTCTCTTTTAAGTTGGAGTGTCTCCTTAACCCTGTACCAGTGTGAAAGTCGGTCTCAGCCCGATTTTAGGGGACTAGCGAGTGCTTGCTCTGGATCCCTCACTTGGGTGCAGTAAGCCATGCCTACACATTACCTTCTCCATCAGTAACCTGAACACGCCATCCAGTGATTTAATTTCAATCCCCAGGTGTGACAAACAAGTGGTAGAGTATATTGTTTTCTTGTGGGCAACTGAAGCTACAAAATGATCAAACGCAGACAACACGATTCTTAGCAGTCTTTTGCAATCTTTCGTAACCCCTTTCATATCCCTCCCTTATCAATAGGAAATCATCTGCATAGTGTGTGACTTTACCCATCTCCCCTTCTATGCACCACTGCAGAAAACAGCTAAACGTTTTGAACAAGGAGCAGGATATTGCCCCCCCCCCATGCAGACATAAATTATTTAAAATTGTCCCTCCGTTTTGCAATCCGTAAACTAGATTTATTGTCTATTTTTGCTAACTGGGCATTCCTCACGCAGACCAGTGCGACTGATACCTCACCATGCATACCTTATGTGCTATGGCATCATTCGACCACCTGCCCTTGGCATATGAAAGGTGCTGTATCAAACAATATATTCCCTTGTCCTTTTTGGCACCAACTCCAGCAGTGAAACTGGCATACCCCTTATGAGTGTATCTTTGAAAGCTCCAACTATTCTGCCCAGATTGACTTCCTTGTCAACTTAGTCCTTGAGCACCCCTGGAATTTCTTCTGCAGATTTCAAATTCACCTGTTTTTGGGATCCTTTGACACTTCCCAAAACAAGCAATTTAAACCCGGATTTAAACCCATCCCTGATCAATTTCTCCACCTTCCTTCTTGTACATTTTTGCAGCCACGGTATCAGCCAGCGCACCCTTATTTGGCTCTTCCCAGGAGCATAAAAAAAAAGTTCTTCTACCCTGATATTATATGTATACCAAATTGGCCACCGTGCTTACGTTTCACCTATCTCAGGCACAATTGAATCCTGACCCTTTTGGCACACACTCATTTAGAATTGGTGAGGCCACTTTTATAGCAGCAAAAAGGGGGAAGTAGATGTCTAAGTGATATGGGCCAAGGAAAGGGTTATTTGAAGCTTGACGTCAAACCATCTCTCATTTTATATCCTAAGGGAAGGTGTTTGCTGGGCTGCTCTTTTATCTACTGGGCATAAAACAGGGCTATGATGAGTATTTATGGAACTGGGGTTAGAGCAGGATTGCCTGCAAGTCTGCTAGCTAGGCAAAAGGGGTCAAGAGTAGGGGCAGATGAGAGGGCTTAGGGAGGAGGCAGCTGTGAGGTGGAGCTCCCTTATCTGTGATCATCTTCCGCATAGGCAGCAAAGACCTTACAAGCATAAAGCCACTAGACCTAATATTTGACCTAAAGACAGTTATACACCAAGCCTCGTAAAGGTGGACAGTTGTGAAATTATTCTGGTCAAGAATAATCAGCAGGTTGTTATGATGGTGAGCAGCATCTGGTTTAGCTATAGAGAGGTCCAGGAAGAACGTGAATAGAACAGTCAAACTGTTCATATTAGGGCTTGGGGATTCCATAATCGAGCATGGGCTGATTGAGAAGGATTGCCCTACACCTCTCTGATGTAGACCTGGACATTTTAAATAATAGACAACAGGATAGACTAGATGGTGCTCTTACTATCGATGAGTGTGGGGTAATAAAGCAGGAAGATGAGTGTAGGTTACAGACCCTAGTTTGTTTATAGTGTGAGATCACTGTACCCCACAAAGTGGATTTGGTACCCTCTCTGGGCAGAAAGAAGGAATGGACTCTGACTGTGAGAAAGAGTTCAGGTACACAAGGCAATAAAGGGGAAGTGAAGACTTCATAGTGGGCATTCTGAAAAGGGGCGTGTCTCAACATCCCCATGGGCAGCTGAGGTCAAGCAGGCTCAGCTACAGAGTGGGGCCCTAGCAGGCCAAAAATATATTTGGGGACCCTGGGGCTGAGTGCAGACGGCCCTCTGTGGAGTCTGAGAGGGTTTACAGGGGGCAGTCTCAGTGAATTTTTGAACTGCCTATTTACTGCCAGAAGTTATATTATTTCCATCTCATTATCAGCCATTCTAACTTGTGCCACAGATACTTGACTGGTTCAGAATAGCTTCATGCAGTTTATTTTAAAAGATTATACCATTTCATACAGATAAAAAAAGTTATCTTACAGTTGACAGTTCTTATGGTATGCAATGACATTATCTAGATTTAATTTTTTTTTCAGTGACATTATCTGTACATTTTTATTAATGTTTTTCCACGGACTTTAGCATAATAGAATTGCTCAACAGTATGCCTAAACTCTTTTGGGGCCTTCAACAGGGCACGTAATGACCCACCTGCTGACAGCTGCTACCTTTGCTATCCTTGTTATGCACTGTGCTTGCTTTATTTATTTACATCACGGTGTTGGCAGAAACAAGACACTGGCAAAGAGGCAACAGCTCTCACTTCCAACTTTTGAAATGGTCAGAATTGGAAGTAATTATGTGTTGCGGTACGACAAATAAAACATGTCTCATTAGAATGAATTTTTTAAAGGTTAGTACTGCACAGACTGTGCCAATAAACGAATGCTTCTTTGCACCTCACACACACACTGCTATACTTTAGCAAAGAAAATAGTTTACAGCTATATTAATGGTAATAATATAAAATTACTTCAAGTATAACTAAAGGCAAAATGTTGGTTTGAGGTAAAATTTTAGTTTGTCCCCAAAAAAGGTAAGAGAGAGAAAATCTTCCAATGGGGACACTAATTCTGATGAGCTGGGGTCCCCAAGGGATTCCCTTAATTTGCAGGGATTTCCTCTCACTTCCTCTTTTGGTTTTGGGACAGGAAGTAAAGTTAAATCTCCCCAATGGGGCACAGATGTAAAAAAATAAACCAACAGGGATTATTGGTCTGAAATTCGGAATCCTGTGGAGCTGTCGGGTATCAGGAAAGGGATAGTTTTTTACTTTTTCTCCCCTTCCTCTACGTTAATTCCTTTATCTTATACTGACCGCTACCCGGTGGATGGTCTGTGGACGACCCCTCGCCTCAATTATTCCTCACCTTTTAAAGTTTATTTGGATGCGTTTATGTACCTTGTTGCATTTACTTCCTGGAATCCATCTGCCCTTAGCTCAAGTATGCAGACAGAAATGTAAAAAAAAAAAGTTGAAAACAAATAAATATGGTTTACTTTCCTATCTATTTACTAATGCTGGATACTAATATTTATAGGTAAAATTTATCCAGTGAATGTCCAATTGCATCTTGGGGGTTCAAGAGGGATTTTTTCCCCTGCTGGAGCAAATTGGATCCTGCTTTATTGGGTGTTTTTTGCCTTCATCTGGATCAACTATGGGTATTGGATTGTGCATATGGGATTGTATAATGTTTTTCTCTTCTATGGGCTGAACTGGATGGTCTTTTTTAAACCAGACTAACTATGGAACATAAGGATTAAAAATAATCAGTGTTGATTGAGAGAGCAAAGGTCCATTTTAACAGTTTGTAGACCGCCCCATGCACATATACTGTGGCAGGGTGGTCGCTCTGTGCCAGATCACGTACCTAGTACATCAGGGCCGATCCTAGGTGGGTGCTCGGGGTGCAGCACCAGAGAGGTGGGGGCGCTGAAGCACCAGAGTGCTCCGCTCCCTCCTCCTCCTTCTCTTGTCCATGTCCAGAGGCGGCTCTCTCTGCCAGTCACTGTAACTGCCGCTGTGTTTCCTGCTCAAGCCCCTCCCCCCTCCCTCCTCCTGTCAGAGAAGGAGAGCAGCCGGAGATGAGATCGGAGGAGGAGCAGCTGGTTTCTGTGTGGAGAGAGACCAGCCGCGGAGTGATGTCACTGGGGGGGGCGGTCCGTGCCTGACACATGTTCTCCCCTTCCTCTCTGTGTCTCTCACTCCTGCCTGCTGTGAACTGTTCTCCAACCGGACGGTGCGGCTGCACACTGTCCTCTCCTCTCCAGCTGCCGCCGGGTGTTTTTATGTACCCTAATGGAGGGGGGGGTCTGTACTAATGAAGGGGGGTCTGTCCTGGGGAGGTCTGTACTAATGGAGGGGGGTCTGTCCTGGCGGGTCTAAACTAATGGGGGGTCTGTCCTGTGGGGGTCTGTACTAATGGAGGGGGGTCTGTACTAATGGAGGGGGGTCTGTCCTGGGGGGTCTGTACTAATGGAGGGTGTCTGTACTAATGGAGGGGGGGTCTGTCATGGGGGGTCTGTACTAATGGAGGGGGGTTGCCCTGGGGGGGTCTGTACTAATGGGCAGTCTGTACTAATGGGGGGTCTGCCCTGGGGGGATCTGTACTAATGGAGGGGGGTCTGTCCTGGGGGGTCTGTACTAATGGAGGAGGGGTTTTCCTGAGGGGTCTGTACTAATGGAGGGGGATCTATACTGATGGAGGGGGGTCTGTACTGAGGAAGGTCTGTACTGAGGGAGGGGTTTATACTTAGTGCAGGTTCTGCACTGACGGAGGGGGGTCTGTACTGAGGGGCGATTATAGTTGGTGGAAGGGGGGGTGACCCTAACCCTAGTGACACCACTGTAGCTGCAGGCTCTTCTTTCCCCCCTCCTTCTCCCTTTGTGGGACATGTAGTCCCAAGGACTGGCAGCCCCACTGTAACACAGAAACTGCAGCCCACACAGCATGCTCAGCTGAATGGGAGAGAAAAAGAGACAGGAGCCTGGGAAAGCTTTCAGGGAAGTACACCCAGGACTCCAGAGGGAGAGGACAGCGCTGAGAGAACACCATCAGAGAGAGAACCCTGCTGCCCTGTGCCACCAGAGGGAAAGCCACACAGCCTAGCACCATCCCTGGCGGAGAAAGGAATGGAGTCATTGCAGGAACACAGATCTGCGTGCTACCCAGCGGAGTCGTCACGGGCAATTCAGCGTGAGCTGACTCCTGATCAATGGAACCATTGCTGTATCGCTGGATCAGGTGAGAGGGCTGATCGACCATTATGTACTAACGTTCATAGTAGCTGCAGTCTCTTACCATCTCCTGTACTATGTCTGCAGTCTCTGACCATCTCCTGTACTATGTCTGCAGTCTCTGACCATCTCCTGTACTATGTCTGCAGTCTCTGACCATCTCCTGTACTATGTCTGCAGTCTCTGATCATCTCCTGTACTATGTCTGCAGTCTCTGACTGTCTCCAGTAGTATGTCTGCAGTCTCTGACTGTCTCCTGTAGTACGTCTGCAGTCTCTGATTGTCTCCTGTACTATTTCTGCAGTCTCTGACTGTCTCCTGTAGTATGTCTACAGTCTTTGACCATCTCCTGTAGTATGTCTTCAGTCTCTGACCATCTCCTGTATTATATCTGCAGTCTCTGACCATCTCCTGTACTATGATTGCAGTCTCTGACCGTCTCTTGTATCATAACTACAGTCTCTGACCGTCTCTTGTATCATGTCTACAGTCTCTGACCATCTCTTGTATCATGTCTGCAGTCTCTGACCATCTCTTGTATTATGTCTGCAGTCTCTGACCATCTCCTGTATTCTGTCTGCAGTCTCTGATCATCTCCTGTATTATGATTGCAGTCTCTTACCATCTCTTGTATCATGTCTTCAGTCTCTGACCATCCCCTGTACTATGTCTGGGGGCTCTTTCTAACAGACTCTCTAACAGAAGCCCTCTCTGTGTGCATCAGAGAGACTCCCCTCCAGGTCTCATTAGTGTACACTCTTCCTGTATTTTCTTTATTGTTAAAAGATCATGGGAGGATCCCAGGGTAACAAAGACTTCTTAGGGGAGCATCTCTGTGTTTGAGTCGTTGCCATAGAAACATTTGTAAAGGGGAGGAGTTGGTAAGATGACCACGCCCATGTGGGGGCGCCAGAAATATTTTTGCACCCAAGCGTCTGTGACCCTAGGATCGGCCCTGTAGTACATGATCTGACACTTCTGAGCCACCAGAAACCTGCTCCCGCTGTGATTGGACACAGCGGGAGCCAATCAGTGGGTCCAGCTGACACAATGTCTGTCAGGACCCAACGATCTTTCGTAAACAGGCAGAACTGTGGTCTGCCTAAGTAAACAAGGCAGACCAGCATTCTGTGAGAGGGGAATGTACTGATCCTGTGTTTCTACTAAGCAGGAACATGGATCTTATCCTTCCCCCAGTCAAAGCACCTTCCCACAGTTGGCAAGCACTCTCTAGGAACACAGTTAATCCTTTGATCACCCCTGATGTTAACCTCTTCTCTGCAAGTGTCAATAGTACAGTAATAGTGCATTTTTTTTTAGCACTGATCATTGTGCTAATGTCACTGGTCCTCAAAAAGTGTCAAAAGCGTCAGTTAGGTGTCTGATTTGTTTGCAAAAGTACATTTAAAAAGCCATATAATTTTTCAGCATTTTTTACCTGCGCTCGACCTGGATTGGAGGCACAGCAGCTAGATGTGCAGCCAGCCTAAAGTGACTCTATCGCTTTAACAAGAATTACCAAAAACCTCCCTGGAAAAGAAGATTCTTAATACTTACTTCTCAGATGGGTGGTGAGCAAGGGCGGCCCGTCCATTAAGGGCGCACGGGTGCCACACCCTCTATCCACGCCACCCTCCTATATTTTGTTTAAGCACCTGATTAGAGCCATAGGCTCTAATAGGCTTCAAAATAGGGTGGACTTGTGGCACAGAGCATTGCGCTCGGAGCCCACCCAGGTATGTTAGAAAAGCAAATGAATATTTGCTTTTCTAACACTGAATCGCCTCTCCACCAATCAGGAAGTGCGGGTTTGATACCCTTTTCCTGATTGGCTGAAAGGTCAGACAATCCTATTGAACACCTAGGAGGAGGAGGGGGATGTACGGCGGAAGCCGCCGTGATCCACACCACAGGAGGAGGAAGAAAGCTGACGGACATACTGCCCGCCTGTCCGCTTCCTATATGGAGTAAGTGCGGGGCTTTGATGTCCCGATTGTTCTCCGGGGGGGGTTTGCCACCCCCCAAAAGAAAAAAACACCAGCTGCCACTGGTGGTGAGTCCTCACTTCCCTGTTCAGTGAACAATGTGTCCTCCAGTGCACAATTTGGTTCTAGTCGTCAACCCATCCTAATCTGTAACTGGACAATGAAGAAACAGCAGCATGCCTATGAGGTCTCCCATCCTTATTTCACAGGTAGCTCCATCCAAAGCAGCAGAGATTTGATTGGTTCAGTTTGCTGAACCTCCCTCTTCCAGCCTGAGCACTACTATACAGTGGATTACAGGAAACTGATATTCAGATAGATTCAAGTATTTTTTTCAAGTTCTATGTAAAAATGAATTTAATGATTTTCTAATGAATGCATAACTGGATTAAATTGTGTTTCTTCACATCTACCCAAAGTTCAGCTTCAAAAGTAGTGAAGCACAGAAATGAGACACACTTAATTAGCTGGCCTTTACTGTTATAGGAGTCAAAGGTACATTATATAAATAACACTTTTTAATAAAATGAGTCTGTGACCTATTGAGGCGTGTCACAACCAACCATCACTATATGAAAAAGAGAAAATATAATGTTTCATATACAGCATAGAAAGATAGATAGATAGATAGATAGATAGATAGATAGATAGATAGATAGATAGATAGATAGATAGATAGATAGATAGATAGATAGATAGATAGATAGATAGCAAATTGAGTCTTAAAGAAGAACTCGTAGGCAGGTACAGTCTACACTCTCTGCTGTAGGTAGCGCTCATCCACATTGAAGTTGGAGTCAAAAGGAACATGGTTCCTCTATGGTTTATGAGATCACTGGGAAAGCTGTCTGATTGGATGTTGTCACACCATGTGACTCTTGCAGCCATCCTGGGTCTGGTGGAGCCTAGCTTGGCACGCATTTGCAAGTGGGTAGAGTAGAGATAGGTACCCTGTCTGTTAGGGACAGAATTAGTGGCAGGGAAAGGCGAGGAGGGAAAGCATAGGGTTCACAACGTCTCTGGACATCTTCCCACTTGGGCACAAGATGGCCAGGCCGCATTCTACCCCTCCTAACAGGTGCTGTCAGTTTGGCTGAAACCTGCTCTCTGCATGCTATTGGGACCCGTAAGTGTTCCCAGTTGAGTTGTCATCCAATTGGGTTAATTGTGAACTGCCTTTGTATTACTTTAATACAAGTTCTTTACATCGCACTTGGACTGTCTGTGTTATTGCTGCCACACTGCACCTTACCTACAAACTGAACTGTGGAAGCTGTACCCAAAAAGCCAAGAAGAAAATGAAAATTATGAAAATTCTCAGTACATTTGATGACTTGAAAAAATGGCATTCAAAATTACTTCACAATTTAAATTTGCTTTTAATATTTGATTTAGGAATAAATACACTTTCCTTAACAACAACATACACTGTTAGAAATTTTTTAATTTGAGAAAAATGTTAAATCCTGCTCCTTTGATTTTCCTTGTCACTGCAGTTGAAAGAGAACTTTGATTTGATCCCACCAATGATTAGCAAATGTTCTTAAAGTGAAAGATTTCAAAATAAATTCTACTAGTATATAACCAGGTTTAACCAGGGGCGCTTACACACACAGATCCACGTCCCTGCTCTGTGACCGGCAATCGGTGCCTGGTGGACATCGCGGCCATCAGGCATGCGCATCGGCTCCCTAGTGACGCAGCCGGGAAGCTGAGGACATCATATGACGGCTGCCCAGGATAAGAGAGACACCTTGTGGCCGTCATTTGACTATATATGTATATGGGAACAGGTTAACATAGAAATGAAAGGCAAAACATTTCTGTAATGATATAAAAAAAGAAAAAAAAAAAGTTTTTTTCCCCTTTTTTTAATATGTGATTACATACCCCCTGTTCTCAGCTGCATAAAAGCTAGGGGAGGAGACACAGCAGCACACCGATCTTCCCAGTGAAAGGCTGTGCAGAGGGGTGTGTCAGGACACATCTCATAATTGGAGGAGAGCAGGCTGAGTTTCTAGCAGAGCTAGAGAACTGACCATGGAGTGCTCTCCTGCTTAGTGTTCTCAGTTTTTCATAGGAAAGCAGAGGGACTGACAGGGACACCAGGGATTTCACACAAAGGAAGCAATACAAAGAGAACAGGATACTTTTTCATACAAGTACATGGTACAGCAGCCACATATCAGAGATATAAAATGTTGGGTTTACATACTCTTTTATTAAACCAACCTAGATGTCCAAAAGTAGCCCAGCTGAGGTGTAGGCAACACAGCAAACAATGCCAACAGGCCCACTAAACAGACTCAGAGAGCAACATGTAGTGCCTTACACCAAAAACTGACATTAGAGGAGGCCTGAACATTCACCTGGTAGAACTTAGGTGTTTAGACAGCTGGCCTTTGCATGCTGTCTAAACACCTGCACCAGCTTACCCGAGTACAATCCCTGCAGGTCTCTACCGGAAGTGAAGAAACACGTTGGAGCGTGGCTACACGGCAACTGCATGTTGAAGCTGGGATGGTGTTCTGATTTCTAGCAAATATAGCTGTGGTGAGATCGCAGCACAGAGCCGCTTGGCATGCCTTATACCATGTTACAAAAAAGCTGGTTTTAACTATAGTTCATGTAGTGCAATATTTATTTTAAATAAATCAATATCTGAAATGATTTTACACTATTGGAGGCTCCATTTCTCCTTCTATTTTGTACATGTGGATTCAAATCTGGGCATCTGAACGGAGTGTGGCGTTTTACAGCAGCTGTTCCATATAATCTTTGAGCTTGTTTGCCAAACACGAGAGTGAATGGCAACATCAACTGGTGAGCTTGTTTCTTAAGGGGAGTTGATCTCCCATTCATCACTTTGGTGGATGAATTGGTGTCATCATTACACATATTGCTTTTGCACTCTTTAATTGGGACATTTTTTTTTAGTGTGGATACATAAGACTATGTCACAATTTTTATATGTTTTTTCACCATATATTTATTAGGGATGGGCAAACAGGTTTGGCCCGAGCATAAGTTTGCTCCGAACTTTGGTTGTTCGGATGTTTGGCGAACAATGAAAATTCGAAAGCCACGGAACACCGTTAAAGTCTATGGGACACTAACATGAAAAACCAAAAGTGCTAATTTTAAAAGGCTTATATGCAAGTTATTGTCATAAAAAGTGTTTGGGGACTCGGTTCCTGCCCCAGGGGACATGTATCAATGCAAAAAAAAGTTTTAAAAAGGGACGTTTTTCTAGGAGCAGTGATTTTAATAATGCTTAAAGTGAAACAATAAAAATGAAATATTCCTTTAAATATTGTGCCTTGGGAGTGTCTAGAGTATGCCTGTAAAGTAGCACAGTTTTCCCGTGTTTAGAACAGTACCACAGCGAAATTATATTTATAAAGGTAAAAAGTATTTCAAAACTGATCGCAGCTGTAATGAATTGTCGGGTCTCGGCAATATAGATAAAACTCATTGAAAAAAATGGCATGGGTTCCCCCCCAGTCCATTACCAGGCCCTTTTGGTCTGGTATGATTATTAAGGGGAACCCCAAACCAAATTTTTTTAAATTGCGTGGGGGTCCCCCCAAAATTCATACCAGGCCCTTTAGGTCTGGTATAGATTTAAAGGGGAACCCTGCGCCAAAATTTAAAAAAATGGCGTAGGGGTCCCCCCAAAATCTATACCAGACCCTTATCCGAGCATGCAATCTGGCAGGCCGAAGGAAAACAGGGGGGCGAGAGAGGGCCCCCCCCTCCTGAACCATACCAGGCCACATGCCCTCAACATGGGGAGGGTGCTTTGGAGTAGACCCTCAAAGCACCTTGTCCCCATGTTGATGGAGACAAGGGCCTCACCCCCATAACCCTTGCCATGCAGTTGTGGGGGTATGCGGGTGGGGGGCTTATCGTAATCTGTAAGCCCCCTTCAACAAGGGGACCCCCAGATCCCAGCCTCCCTTTATGTGAATTGGTAACGGGTACATTGTACCCCTACCATTTCACAAAAAAAGTGCCAAAAATAGTAAAAAAGACAGGAGACACTTAGGGACATGTCCTTTATTAAAAGATAAAAAAATAAAAATGTCCCACGATGTAGGTCCATCTCATGTCCCCCAACGAGCCGAAAAAAGAAAAAAAAAGCCGCAACAACAGATGACCCCGCCCCCCTCTGACACCACGTGACATCAGGGGAAGGCAGGGTTGCCCGTTTACGTCATCGAGTGGCCCCGCCCTCAGCTGTATAACAGCTGTCATCAAGAAGAAGCTCATCGAGTGGCATTAAATGGACCTACATCGTGGGACATTTTTATTTTTTTATCTTTTAATAAAGGACTTGTCCCTAAGGCCTCATGCCCACGGACATTTTTACAGCCCGGTGGACTTTTTACTCCCTGTGTAATGCTGGTTCCATTGTGTGCAATGACTTATATTGGTATGGGGCGGCGACACCCGATGACATAAGTTAGAGGACACACCCCTTGTGATGTCATCACCCGGGGCATTATGGGGTGATGAAATCACAAGGGTGATCACTATATGTCCCCGCCCGCAGACCACCAGGCAAGGGCTGTCGGGAAGAGACCCTTGTCCTCATCAACATGGGGACAAGGTGCTTTGGAATGGGGGGCACAGGGACCTCCTCTGCCCCAAAGCACCCATCCCCCATGTTTAGGGCATGTGTCCTGGGATGGTCCAGTGGGGGGGGGGCGCTTGCTTGCCCCCCTTTCCTGACCTTCCGGGCTGCGTGCTCGGATAAGGGTCTGGTATGGCTGTTGGGGGAACCACGAAAAATTTTGTCAGGGTTCCCCTTCAAGATTTTCAGCACACAAGTCACACTGCAAGTTGAATCATCTTATATCTCGTCGCATAGGGAACCATTGATTTTGAATAGCGACAGAGAAACGCGAAAAAAATCATGTTTTTTTCCTGGCGTTGGTACTAGCTTTGCAGTTCATTTTTGAAAACATCCATGGGCATGAGGCCTAAGTGTTTCCTGTCTTTTTTACTATTTTTGACACTTTTTTGTGAAATGATAGGCCTTACCAATTCACATGGGGGGCAGTATCTGGGGGTCCCCTTGATCCGGGATCTGTGGGGATGAGGCCCTTGTCCCCATCAACATGGGGACAAGGTGCTTTGAGGAGCTACTCCAAAGCACCCTCCCCATGTTGAGGGCATGTGGCCTGAGGCCTGATACGGTTCAGGAGGGGAGGCGCTCTCTTGTCCCCCCTCTTTTCCTGCGGCCTGCCAGGTTTCGTGCTTGGATAAGGGTCTGGTATGGATTTTGGGGTGGACCCCTACACCCTACGCCATTTTTTTTTAAATTTGGCGTAGGGTTCCCCTTAATTTCCAGACCTGAAGGGCCTGGTATGGATTATGGGGGGATTCCCATGCAATTTTTCTTTGGTTTGGAGTTCCCCTTAATATTCATACCAGACCCAAAGGGCCTGGTAATGGACTGGGGGGGAACCCATGCCATTTTTTTCAATGAGTTTTATCTATATTGCCGAGATCTGACAATTCATTACAGCAGAAATCCGTTTTAAATTACTTTTTTCTTTTAGAAATGTAATTTTGCTGTGGTACTGTTCTAAACTTTAATTTAAAGGAATATTTCATTTTTATTGTTTCACTTTAAGAATTATTAAAATCACTGCTCCCGAAAAAACGTCTGTTTTTAAAACTTTTTTTGCATTGATACATGTCCCCTGGGGCAGGACCCTGGTCCCCAAATACTTTTTATGACAATAACTTGCATATAAGCCTTTAAAATGAGCACTTTCGATTTTTCATGTTCGTGTCCCATAGACTATAACGGTGTTCACCTGTTTGTCCCAATGTTTTGCCTGTTCACATGTTCTGGTGCGAACCGAACCGGGGGGGGGGGGGTGTTCAGCTCATCCTTAATATGTAAATACATTTTTCATCACTAAGGACATGTATTTGTTAGCATGCAGCCTCTTCCTCTTCAAATGAGGAGGATTCAGACCAACAACTCAAACCCATAAAAAAGTTCCAAAAATTCCCTGAAGGCATTTTTAAAGCAAACTATAAAGGAAATTGATAGCCTACCCTTAACACGTCAACCCATCAGTAACCTCAACAACAGACCTAAACAAGTCTGGTCCAGAATGACCAAATTATCATTAAACTGGCCGATAAGGGCGGGAATGTGGTCATGATGGACAGGAACCAATATGTGTGAGGCGATTTTGAGCAATACATGGCACCAACCAGTCCCTGAGGATTTGCTCACTGATCTTCGATCTCAGTATAAAACAATCATTGACCAGGCCTATCATCAATGTTTTATTGACAAGGATCTTTTTGAATATCTTGATGTTGAATGGCCCATCACACCTACATTCTTTGCCCTCCTGAAGGTCCATAAAAACCTAAAAAAAAACTCTGTACTCCCGATAGTCTCGGGAATTGGCTGCCATATGGAAACAGTGAATAAATATATATATATAGTCAACTTAGACCCCATGTTATGGGGTTACCATCCTAATTAAAGGATACTCTGGAGCTGCTAAAAGTAATTCAGGGCATAACTGGAGCAATTTTAGTGGCTATTGACATGGAAGCCCTATACTCCAGTATTCCCTATAGAAAGGAGGTCGAGGTAGTCTCAGATTTCCTGAGGGAACAGGATAGAAATAGTTAATGGTTGTGTGACTTTGTCACAAAGTTACTGGACCATATCCTTACATCTAACATTTTTCTTTTTAATGGATCCACATACCTCCAGGTGCAGGGGGTTGTGATGGGGACTTCCTGTGCTCCATCGCATGCCAACCTGTACCTGGGGGTTGGGAGAGATCCTTGTTTGCAGATAACGGTGCGCCGATCTACCTCCACCATGTCTTGTTATGTCGGAGGTATATCGACGACATGCTGGTGATCTGGACGGGCACCATGAGTGAACTTTCGAAATTTATGACATTGATCTCTGTTAATGAGTTTCATTTAAAATTCACCATGCAGTCGGATACTCAAAGCATTCCCTTCTTGGACTTGAGATCTCAAACCAGACACAGCACTCTCTATCGTAAAGAAACTGCCTGAAATACCATTCTACACTATACCAGTGCCCACCCTCGCTCTCTGGTACGCAGCATTGGATTCAGCCAATACCCCAGGCTGCATCGAAACTGCGCCAGTGAGGAGGATTTCGAATCTGAAGCTAAAGCCCTTTTTGAGCGACTCCTAACAAGGGGCTACAGCAAAAAAGTTCTGAAAAAGGCATACCAGAGGGCAAAATCCAACCAAGGAGAACAACTCATTTTTAAACCTAGGGCTTGTAGTAACAACACCACTACTAAATTGATAACTACCTTTAGTGCCCAAGAGAAACAATTTTGTGCACTGGTAGCCCACAATTGGCATTTCCTTGCAGAAATGAAGTATTAAGTCATCCAGAGATAGTATATAGGAGATCCCATTCTATCAGGGACAATTTGGTACATAGCCACTACTGACCCCCAGAACCACTGGAGGGAGCAGTCGGGGGGGGGGGGGGTGAGCACCTACAGATGCGGCAGTTGTGGCCAATATCCCTGGATTAAGGAAGGTGACATCTGTCCATTACCTAGGGGTGGATATCTCAAATCCAAGATATATGCAGACTGTCGCACCATGGGAGTGGTCTACTTAGCAACTTGCACATGTGGAGCATTCTACATCAGGAAAACTAAACGCACATTCACAAGACGAATACAAGACCACCTGCACTATCTCGATGTTGGTCTTCTGTACACACCACTATGCAAACATGTAGGTCTTAATCAAAGCTATGACCCTTCAGTTATTTCATTTTTTGTTTTAGAAGTAATTCCCCAGCACCTACAGGGAGGTGATTTCAATAAAAAGATCCTACGACCGGAGGCCAAATGGATCTATAATCAAAAGGCAACTATGCCCTCAGGAATGAACACAGCACTCACTTTTAATCCATTTCTGTAGATGTGGAATATTCCCAAGAGGGATCTTTAGGATTTGCTTTTGCTCTACTCTGTACTAAACGCTATGGGATTCCCTGTAATTGTGAACAAGTAGTTGTAAATATATCTGTTGTAATTTTTTCTTTTCTTTTGAGAGATATACACTTTATTTTATTGTATGTATTGTTGTTTTTTGCAATTTTCCGGCATTATTGAGAGGGGTCTAGCCTTGGTCTGGCATGGTTGTGTGGTGAGGCATTCGTGTGCCCTTGGTGGATGAGGAGGTTCTCTTCTCCTCGGTACCTGTCTGCCTTAGCTCCTTATGCAGACAGGAGGCGCCGTGTGCGTCGCCTCTTCATTGCAGTCCTCGGACGCGGTTGCGCTCATGAGCTCCTACAGGGGAGCCACATTACGGCAGTGGAGAGGCACGGCACTAGGGTTTGGGGGGGAATCTGTACCCTAGATCCATGCACCACCATGAATGTTATCTCTACTACATCCAGGTAATTAGTCATAGGCTGGGCTAACCCTATATAATTATGCTTATATATTTGGACATGAATTTGCAGTGCCCCTTAGAGGGTGGTATAGTACTTATATAGTTGTATTGATCTATTTGAGATTTATGATATGTTGTGCTTGTTTGGGTGATGTCCCGGGCTAGATATGGGTTTTCGCTTTATGGTAGAATTTTAGGGTGCCCACTGTGTCATGCCTGAGGATAGCTGTATGTTGATATGTTTGGATGGTTGTTTTCATGTACAATATCTCACAAAAGTGAGTACACCCCACACATTTTTGTCAATATTTTATTATATGTTTTCATGTGACAACACTGAGGAAATTACACTTTGCTACAATGTAAAGTAGTGAGTGTACAGCTTGTATAACAGTGTAAATTTGCTGTCCCCTCAAAATAACTCAACACACAGCCATTAATGTGTAAACCGCTGGCAAGTGAGTACACCCCTTTTAAAGTGGAGTTCCACCCACTTTTACAACTCTTCAGCATCCCTCACTAAACTGTGCACTGTAAACAAATTGGATTTTTTTAATTTTTTTTTCTCAGCACCTACTATATATCTGCTGTATTCATTTTTCACTTCCTCCTCCCTAGTCGCGGCCCATCGCATCATTTCCTGTTTGCAATGCCTTCTGGGAAGGGGCGGCAACTTCCTCTGAAACTGCGGTTGCTATGGAAAAATGACCTGAAACCTATTACACTGCTTGTGCTGCACTGAGCATGTGCAAGATCTGCAAGGATGAGATCCAGGAAAAAATACAGTCTGGCTTCAAATGCCCACACTTAAGATGGCCACGGCCTGCTGTAAGTTTATAAAATAACAAACTACTGCTATAAACTAACAAAACAGACCTTAGTTTACAGACTAACTTTACTAGAATACATTAAGCTTGTGTATTATAGGGGTATTTTTATTTAAAAAGTATAATTTCGGCCGGAACACCACTTTAAGTTAAAATGTCCAAATCGGGCCCAAAGTGTCAATATTTTGTGTGGCCACCATTATTTTCCAGCACTGCCTTAACCCTCTTGGGCATGCAGTTCCCCAGAGCTTCACAGGTTACCACTGTTTGAGGATGCCCCACAGATGCTCAATAGGGTTTAAGTCTGGAGACATGCTTGGCCAGTCCATCACATTTACCCTCAGCTTCTTTAGCAAGGCAGTGGTCATCTTGGAGGTGTGTTTGGGGTCGTTATCTTGTTGTAATACTGCCCTGTGGCCCAGTCTCTGAAGGGAGGGAATCATGCTCTGCTTCAGTATGCCACAGTACATGTTGGCATTCATGGCTCCCTCAATGAACTGTAGATCCCCGGTTCCGGCAGCACTCCTGCAGCCCCAGATCATGACAATCCCACCACCATGCTTGACTGTAGGTAAGACACACTTGTCTTTGTACTCCTCACCTGGTTGCTGCCACACACGCTTTACACCATCTGAACCAATTAAGTTTATCTTGGTCTCATCAGACCACAGGACATGGTTTCAGTAAGCCATATCCTTAGTCTGATTGTCTTCAGCAAACTGTTTGCGGCCTTTCTTCTGCATCATCCTTGGAAAAGGCTTCCTTCTGGGATGACAGCCAGGCAGACCAATTTGATGCAGTGTGCGGCGTTTGGTCTGAGCACTGACAGGCTGACCCCCCACCCCTTCAACCTCTGCAGCAATGCTGGCAGCACTCATACGTCTATTTCCCAAAGACATCCTCTGGATATGACGCTGAGCACGTACTCTCAACGTCTTTTGGTGGACCATGGCGAGGCCTGTTCTGAGTGGAACCTGTCCTGTTAAACCACTGTATGGTCTTGACCACCATGCTGCAGCTCCGATTCAGGATCTTGGCAATCTTCTTATAGCCTAGACCATCTTTATGTAGAGCAAAAATTATTTTTTTCAGATCCTCAGAGAGTTCTTTGCCATGAGGTGCCATGTTAAACTTCCAGTGACCAGTATGAGAGAGTGAGAGTGATAACACCAAATTTAACACACCTGCTCCCCATTCACACCTGAGACCTTGTAACACTAACAAGTTACATGACATTGGGGAGGAAAATGGCTAATTGGGCCCAATTTGGACATTTTCACTTAGTGGTGTACTCACTTTTGTTGCCAGCAGTTTAGACATTAATGGTTTGTTGAGTTATTTTGAGGGGACCGCAAATTTACACTGTTATACAAGCTGTACACTCACTACTTTACATTGTAGCAAAGTGTAATTTCTTCAATGTTGTCACATGAAAAGATATAATAGAATATTTACAAAAATGTGAGGGGTGTACTTACTTTTGTGAGATATTGTATGTATTAGGGTGGTCTAGGTAGGTATGCATGGTACATTTGGGGCATGCTTGGTGTATATGTGTACATATGCACCTTCCGGCCTGCGGGGGCCCACCAAACCCCCCCCCCCTCTTTACTTATCACCCACTAATCAGTGTATATTTAGACATACATTTAGGCACAGTTTGTTTTGTAACTTCTGCATATATGATGATGTAAAGAATTTTGCATCTGAGTATACATCTTTGGTATTGTAGATAACTATTGGTCGATGACCATTGCCTTGGATATGATCCGATGCCCACCAGACTAGATTGATGACTCTGACATCATTGATCATTTGCCAGATGATGGTCTGTCCTTTCTCTGTGATGCTGCAGGTTGTGATGCTGCATATAATCAATATCATGTAATTTGGCAAACACTTATATTAATGGTATCATACTATATATATATATATATGATGAACTTTATTGAATAAATTAATTGTAAATGATACTAATGTTATTTTCATGATGCTGCCCAGAAGAAGCAGTTAATGACTCTGTGAAATACGTCGGCTTACTCCATGCACAAGCATCTTTCAACTTTTTATATGGATTGAGTATCATTTTTGGCCAATTTTCTATGTGGCTTGATGCTATTGTTAAAATGTTATGCTACTATATATTTGTTTTTTGTTTTTTTTTAAATCAGAAAGGTTTTTATTGAGATTTTCAAGAATTAACAACATCCAATAGTACATGAACATGCTATATATTTGTAATAAATTTATATTTTATCATTATCAATTGTGTGCTTACCTCAGTGACAGTGACATATCCGTTAAAGTCCCATCACCTTATGGGAGAGTGGTGTTTTCCCAATTTTCTTTTCAAGGAATTTTTTTTGTCTTTTTTTAACACATTTATGAGCGCTACTGTGGATTATATTATATATACACGGTTATATATTTATTTTTTTCATCTTTTGTTACCAAATATTGGTATCCGGGGGCAGCAGAGATGACCAGTTCAGTGTAGCAGTACTTAGGAAGCTGGAATTAGACTGAGTAAGATTAAAATAACACCTATTCAACACCAATCATAAACACAGCAAAAGTTAAAAATAAATAGGACATGAGCAGGACTGGGACTTACAATAAGGGGGGCAGGTATTGGGTAATATTACACAGGGTATTGGATACAAGCTACCGGATAAGGGCAGGAATCCGCAAGCAGGTATATGGCTAACAGGCAAAACACTGAGGCAATGATGAAAATTAAGGGAGGGGTTTTATATCACCCCAGCAGCCAGCATCAGATGGAGCCTAATTACTGGGATCTGCTGGTTGCTGGGATACACCCGCTGATTGCAACCTGAACTGTGCCCTTCAGCTTTGGGAGCCACAGTGCCACTAGGAGGTGATTCAGGTCCTGACACAAGGCGGCATAAGCGAAGTATGTGCTCGGGCACCACTCAGGGCAATACCTGCATGCACATTAACAATGCAATAGGTGTACTAGTGCATTAAAATAGGAACTAAAAGTACATTTTATCTAAGCACTTCTGGCTCCCTGCCGCCACTACTGAAAGGGTGGTCAGCAGGTCCTAAGGAGTTTTAAAGAATAAGGGTCATCCTGGGCTAAAGTTTTAAAGGGCATTTGGCCTGTACTCGCCACTGGTTATCCAGTGGGCAGGAGTAGCAGGCAATTACCTCATTCTGGCATCCCCCTCCATGATAGGCATGTCCCCAAAGGACTCTTCTGGGACAGAGCTCTGCTTTGCATGTAAGGGCAGCACCCACTGCAGAATCCAATGCATGGGGTAATATTGCAGGTCGGCCTTACTTCTTTAATCTGGCAGGGTCTGGGGAAGTCACCCAAGGCTCTTCTGAGGAGTCAATTAATCCAGAACCATCACGAGGAGCCACAGTGGAAATGGTGCAGCAGGAATCATTATAGAAGAATCATCTTGGTGGAATATCATCATTCAGAGAGACAGAGAGAGATAAAGAGAAACCTCCAAAGAAGAAGGAAAGCTTTTCTTACTAAAGAGAAAAGGTCCATCACATAAGTACACTAACAAAAAATGAAGGCTAGCTGCCAGTGGGAGGGGCCATAGGAAGGATGTCCCTGCAGCCTTCCTTTTTTTGCCATTGTCCAGTCACCTGTAGATAGCTGCATATAACCCAGTCATAATAATTAGCCTGTATCTTGTATTATGTAACTAAAAAATAAAAATATTCTCAAGAAATTGCTAATGGTTAAAACTATGAACAGCGATGTGGTTTTATGACTGACATTACTTATAGAGCTCGCCACACCTATTATATACTAGGATCATATTACTGTGTGCTATCTTTTCTGCACAGATTAACTGTAATGGCGCGTACACACGATCAGAATTTCCAACAACCAAACCGTGTTTTTTTTTCCAATGGATGTTGGCTGAAACTTGTCTTGCATACACTCAGTCGCACAAATGTTGTCGGAAATTCAGATTGGCAAGAACGTGCTGACATACAACACGTACGACAGGACTAGAAAAAGAAAGTTCAATACCCAGTGCGCCACCCTTTGGGCTCCTACTGTTAATCTCGTGTTTATCTCGTGTTAGAAGTTTGGTGAGAGACAATTTGCGCTTTTCAGCCTCGTGCTTTTCAGTTTGTTACTGCTTTTCAATTTGTGTTTGTGGGTTCATATCTGTTTTTCAGTGCGTGTAGTCAGTTCGTATCTGTTTTTCAGTGCGTTCTTTTATAGTTCGCTTCTGTTTTTCAGTGCGTTTTTGTCCGCTCATTTCTGATTTTCAGGTCGCTCTTCTCAGGCCTTTCTGATTTTCAGTGCGTTCTGTTAGTTTGTTCTGACCAGCCGACCGTTTTCTAGCCATGTTGTGGGTACGTACTTATCGTAGAGTTTGTGCTATGCGGGGGTTTGGTGTTGGGATTCTTACTTTGACCAAAGCCCAGTCCATGAACAGGGTGGGGAGGAGTTCATGGACGAAGAATTGGTTGCTCCACCGTGACCAATTCTCTCATATGCCTTTGTTGTGGGAGATCCGTGAGAACAATCCTGATGATTTCAAGAATTATCTCTGGATGACAGACCCCGTATTTCACCGTCTGTTGGCTTTGCTGTCCCCTTATATTACCAAGCAGGACACCTGCATGCAGCAAGCCATCACTCCGGAACAAAGGCTAGTCGCCACCTTGCAGTACTTGGCGACAGGGAGAAGTCTGCAGGACATCAAGTTCTCGACAGGCATCTCTCCCCAGGCTCTGGGGATAATTATTCCAGAGACCTGTTCTGCCATCATACAGGTCCTGCAGAAGGACTATATTAAGGTAAGTTTTCTTCTTTAACATCACATTCTATGTATGTAATGTTTGCTAATGTATTGTATTTCTTTCATCATTCCCTAATTACCATGATTGTAATATGCTGTGAATGTCCCCTTTGTCCTCATGCATGCTGTAAGCTTTTAATGCTCCTTTTTTGTCCTTCATGCATATTTGCCTTCACTAACCTCCCCAGCATGCTATCCTGGGCCCATACACACCTAGCCTAGTTACTTACTGTATTTTTTCAGCTCCATTGTACTGCTTTACCCTAAACACCCCCTAAAATGTGTTTAAATGTTATTTTTGTCCTTAAATTCAGGCAGAGTGCCAGAGGCTTTTTTGGGGGGGTCCCAAACTCATTTGGAACCCTCCCTCCCCCCCAACCGCTAAGTCACCAGATACCAATCCTCTATCTGCTGACTTTGCCAAACCCATACTCACTATACCTACCTCTTTTGTGGTCAGATTTATAGATGCATTCACCAAAGCATGTAGTACAAGGGCCTGCCTGAATACTTTCAAATGCTAAGGTTTAAAGTTTTGTTCTCCTATTATCTTGATAGGTAATTGCAGAATGTAAAATTGTGCTTCAATTTGTACAGTGTGTATTTATATTTTTGTATTATGACACTTCTTACCTGTCCAGTGGGCTGCCAATAGTGTGAGTAAGGAGGGGCTGGCCAAAGTAATACACATTATGTATGCATTCAGCTCTCAATGAAGTGGAGAGGGTTACCTGTCCAAAACATCCCCCCCCCCTAAATTTTTTTACAATGGGCCATCAGGGGGGGTGAGGAATCTGATAAGTGGACCTTATATTTTTGTCTTTAAATACTCCTTAAAATAAATGTTATACTGATGTTGGCCAAGAATGTTTATCTGCTTGCAATGTTATGTGCAAAAGTACTCATTTTTTGTTCTCTTGTTTGACTCCACAGTTTCCTTCAATGCCACAGGAATGGCAGACTGTGGCTTCCCAATTTGCCCAGCGGTGGGACTTTCCCAACTGTGGAGGGGCAATTGATGGGAAACACGTCCACATCATGCCACCCCCCAACTTGGGGTCATACTATTACAACTATAAGGGGTTTCATAGTATAGTGATGTTGGCGGTGGTGTCGGCGACATACGAGTTTTTGTATGTGGACGTGGGGAAGAATGGCCGGATGTCGGATGGTGGAGTCATCACCCAGACAAAGTTCTACAGACGGCTCCAGAGTGATAGCTTGGGATTTCCACCTGCTGAAGACATCATGGCTGGTCTACCATACATCTTTGTCGCTGATGAAGCATTTGGGCTTGGTGAACATCTGATGCGGCCATTCCCCATGAGGACCCTCACCCTGGACCAGAGGGTTTTTAACTACCGGCTGGCCAGAGCCAGAAGAGTGGTGAAGAATGCTTTCGGCATAATGGCCAGCCGGTTCCACCTATTCCTGACGCCAATTCACATGGCAGAATATAAACTAAACCATATAGTGCTTGCATGCTGCATTATGCACAACTTTCTAAGGAGTAATGCTTCGAACTATGTGGCTTGAGTCCAGATTGTCAGATTAGTCAACCCTGATAGCACTTGAAGCTGGCCGTCCTGGCTTGCCCCCCCAAAGCGCCCGCGAAGTCCGTCAAAAATATCTGGAATACTTTGCGGGTAGGGGGGCCATTGATATACCAGGAAATGTTTGAGAAACATTTTTTAAATACATTTTTATTTTATACTGAAATAATATTTCATTTGATTTACTGCGTGTGTTTCTTGTAGCTGTCTCCTAGGTTCTCCAATGGGCTTTTCTTTTTGGCCATTTTCCTCAATAGTGTAAACGTAATTTATTTAATACATGAAGTGACAATCTCTTCTTCAGCTAACTATTATGTTGTGGGTCTGCTACACACACACCTAGTTTTTGTTGTTAATGTATGTAATGGATTAATGATAAAAAAACACATCCTTTTCAGCACCATGAATTAATTGTTTTGAGTCCCGAAAATGGCCTGATTGAGGCAAATTTTAGAGCACTGTTGGGGTTATTTACTAAAGACAAATCCACTTTGCACTACAAGTGCACTTGAAACTGCACTGAAACTGCACTGAAAGTGCAAAGTGGATTTAAGAGTTCACATGAGTTGCAAAGGGACAGTAAAAACAAGTCATTCGTATCCGTGCTTTTACCAATCACCAAACTACAAAATAATAAGGCAGACGCTCAGGCATACATTGCCACAGCTATGATCAGGTGCAGCAAATATAACTCGGCATGTCAGGTTTGGCAGGTGGTTCCACTTGCTAAACACGTCTACTGAAGTCAATGGGACCTCACTGTACTATAGTGCAATGTAAAATTCCCCTTGGGATTGGAAAAAAAAGGTATTCAGGAGGCAGAATATTGTCTCTTGAATGCCTGCAAACCATTCAATCGTGGATTACTTTTCAATAAGTAAAAAATGAGGCCAAACAATGAGCACAAGCAGAGGAAAGCTGCAAAAGGACGTAAGACTACAGAAAATTGGTAAACATCTTATGAGACCATCAATCTATTATAGTAATAACACTGGGTCTCTCCCACAGTCCACACCACAAAAATGTAAAAGAGCCTTTAAAAATTATTTTTGATACTCCTCACTTTACTTAAGATTTAATATTTTTAAATAATTCTGTTCTCCCTTTGGCTACGTTCACATCTATGCATGTGAGGTTGATGCATTTTGAGGCCTGTTATATGGCGCATTTTGCATTTTTTTCATGCACGCTTTCGGGATGTGTTAATGTTGCTAGGAGGAGGTGTCTGTTGTCAAGCAGAAAAATGCATCAAAACACTTGCGTTTTTCATGCATTTTTTATGTGATCCTATGGAAGTCTATGGAGCCAAAAATGCACTGTGCTGCATGTAAAAAAAAGTCCCTGTGCTGCCCCAACAAAGCATAGAATTTATATATATTGTTTTCCTAACCATTTTCTATGGACTTTTATGTTTATTTTACATGCTGCCATCTAGTGACCCTTTGTGGTAATGCACTTGTCTCTTAAGTTTATTTTTTCCTTATGTTATGACACACTTCCTTTGAATGTAATGCTCCACCCTTCTTCCTGTTTTTTATACTTCCTGTGTCATGGATGCAGCAGCAAGCCACATGTAGCAGGACACATGTATTCTGCATAAGTAAGCTACAGACAGTATCATCTTTTGACCGCACAATACCACAACCTGTTCATCTGTTTGTATCCTGTCATCTGCTGTAATCTGATGTTCAGAATAAAGCATCTGTGGATGGAAATTGGTATTGGTGAGTTCAAGCTATCTGATGAGGATTGTCCTTCGTGATTATATCTGCTTATACAGGCCAGGCATAGAGGTCTCACAAGGGATAAATTGTTTCACAACATTCGGAGTCAGAATAGTCTCGCACCTTTCCAAAATAATGCACTGGTGGAAACTGCATAGATGTGAATGTGAGCCATAGGAATTAATGTTACATTGGAAACCTGCCAGAACAAATGTTGCTGCAAAATCCTGTAGATCTTACTACACTGTAATCTTTACATTCTTCCTACTACTGACTGTGTAGAGCCTGCCATCTTTATTGGAGAACAGGGCATTGCTTACTCATGTCAGATCTGAACCCCATTATAACTGGTGATACTGTATATGAAGCAGCATTAGAGGTACAGAAAGCACAGAATGAATAGAACAAAAGCAGGAGAATTATTACACTGCAGCTTTCTTTCTAGCAAGTAGAACAGTAAGCAGTACAGTACTAACATCACCACACCTCAGTCCAAAACTTGTAAGACTAGCAATTACTGACAGCGTTACACTGTAGATATACAACTATGAGGCTGTAGGCACCCTTATGCTGGCCATAGACACGTCGATTTTCTTTCCCAGAAAAACAGGAAGCGTCCCTGCCGGGAGAACACAGTGATTATTGCTAGCGGCTATAACAGCCACTAGCAATAATCACGTGTAAAATCCGGTAGGCTGATTGTATCCAAGTTCATCAACTAATCAACCTGGTGTACATTCAGCCTGCAAATACACAGTTCGAATCTTGGCTGGTTCCTGTTTAACAGGATCGAACCCTCTATGGCCAGGTTTATGTACCAGGAAGTGTTCTTTTTCAGGAGTAATTTAGGATAAAAGGTAAATCTTCAAGGCAGGGGTAGGCAACCTTTGAGAGATGGAAATTTACATGGACAATGTCACGTACCTGATGGCGAGCTTGACGTGTAGAGCAAGGCCTCCCATACAACTCCGGCTGGAGGGCCACTGATAGTGGGACAGCTGACGCTGGAGCACGGTGGAGTAAGAGTGCCTAGGGAAAGTCCTGAAGTCTGTGTAGGTAGTTGACAGGAACACACAGGTGGGCAGCTGGACTAGTCTGGAAGCAGACAGGAACGTAACTGGATCACTGGCAGGTCTCAGCAGCAGAGAGACAGATCAGATGTCACAACTGGCAGGAATGTAGTCAGGTCACAGCCAGACTTGGCAACGGCTAGGCAGATCAGGTACAACCGCAGGCAGGAGAGTAGTCAGGTCACAGGCAGGTTTGGGAGCAGGTAGGCAGATCCGGTACAAACAGCAGGCAGAAGAGTAGTCAGGCAGCAGGCCGTAACGGTAATCAGGAGTCAACACAGGTAACAAGAATTCGGGTACATGCTGTAGACCAAGCAGCAACCAGCCAGTACTGAGTCTGTGTTTAAATAGGCCATCTGACGCCAGTTCTGATGACTGGCGTGCACGCGCATGCGTATTTACTGATGCGCCCGTGGCTGTTCTGTGAATACCCTGTTGGCGCCTGCGCACAGGTGTGCACCTGAGAGCATCAGCTGTACTCTGCGGACGACTTCCCTGTCAGACAACAAGAAAAAGATCAAAGGTCCCTGGGGTGCGGCACCCTTTTTTTTTTTTAAGAAGTTAACTAACAAGCCCGCAATGAAAGTTGAGGACAAGGATGGCATGGAGATAACTTGGAAAATATAATAAAGCTAATGTCACTGTAAAAATATAAATGTAACCTACCTTAAAAGCTTTGGTCAGAATCTCGGCATTCACTTTCATTCACAATTTTTTTATGTCTTGAGAGTAATTGGTCGCCTTCTCAAGTCTGATGCCGGAGTCCATCATGAAGGCAGAACATCTGGTACTGCAGGCTGACTTGCTTGATTAGTTTCAGGACTGGCTTTCTGCTCTGTGTTCTAAAAAAGTAGTAGGTAGGTCAGTGTATAAAGGTCAATAGTAGGTAGGGCAATATACAGAGGTCAATAGTAGGTAAGGCAGTGTACAGAGGTCAGCAGTAGGTAGGGCAGTGTATAGGGAAAAATAGGGCAGTGGGTGAGCAGGACAGGGGGTTAGCAGAGCAATGTACAGGGAGCTCAGGAGGGCATGGAATGGGAGGCTCAGGAAGGCATGGTTAGGTGGGTTCAGGATGGCCTGGTACAGGAAGGCCAGTGGGGCTTTGTACAGGGGGCCCATGAAGGCAGGGTATGGGGGTTCAGGACGGCCTGGTACTGGATGGTCAGAAGGGCACATTACAGGGGACTCAGGAAGGTACAGGGGGTCAGGAAGACACAGTTTGAGGGAGTCAGGGGGACACGCCACTGGGGGCCTCAGGGGGGCACGCCACAGGGGGGCATGCCAATGGATACCTCAGGGGGCACACCACTGGGGGTATCAAGAGGGATACAACTGGAAGCACTGGGGGGACACCACTGAGGACCTCAGAGGGGCTCGCCACTGGGGGCATCGGGGGGGCACACTACTTAGGGGTTAAGAGGGCACTCTACTTGGGGGGTCAGGATGGCAAAACATCTGTTACCTCATGCATAGAAGTGCAAGCTACTGTGGCAGATGTCCTAGTGCTGACCCCAGCCAGCCCTCCTCTCTCATCCTGTCATCTATAAAAGCCTTGGAGGGACTGAAGAGGAGGACCGGTGAGGATCAGCACAATACACTCGTGGTACGAGCTCGGGAGACCAAACCCGCCCACTGTCATAGGCAGCAGAGGCTTTCCCTGCCCGGCATCCCAACCCCCTACTGTCATAGGTGGCAGAGGCTTTCCTCACCCTGTAGCCCAAACCCACCCGCTTTATAGGCAGCAGAGGCTTTCCCCATCCTGCAGCCCTACGTAAGCAAAGGGCATGCTGCAGGGGTGGGGAATGCCTTTGCCGGCTTTTGACAGGTTCCCAGCAGCTCATTGCTTTCCTGCACAGCTCTGACAGTCGGCAAGGCAGGGACATGATAGTGATCTACCAGTCACCTGCCTGCAGCCAACTGGTAGATCGCGATCTACGGGTTGCTGCCCCCAGCTTTAAGGGAACTGCTTTGTCACAATGACCATTTCTAGATATTAACTATAAGATAGCAAACTTTTATTTTAAGTGCACTTTAACAGTGGGATCCTATATATTTTTCTTCTAAAGATATATATATAGAATTTACAGTATGTATTTAGAGTTTTGTTATAACGACACTGCAGTGATCATCAGTGTGCATTTCTAGAGAGACAATATCCTATGCAGGGGAAAATGATAATGTTTCTAAGGTGACTGTCTGGCTTCAGTTATTCAAAACTCACAAGTTATTCTGCGCTGCACCTGTCTTCAAATTGAAAACCAACAGCTTCTAAGTATGTTGGAGCATTGAACCTAACTCTAATCATGTCACAGGCCTAGCAGCAAATCGGTAGACCTGAGCACTGTCACCCAACGAAGGCAGGTGACAGCACAGATCCTCATAGAATAGGCAAACTGACAGCATCTCTTAAAGAATATTTTATTAAATGTTGACAATTGCACTAAAAAGATTGTATACTAAATGAATAATATAGAAACCATAACATTTCTGTCATTATTTAGCAGTGGCCAAAGCATAAAGCTTACGCCACCAGAACTGCAATAACAATTTGTATATTGAGAGCTTTAAAATGAGCAAAAAACTGATTATATTTGCCAGTCATTATTAATTTTAAGGATTACAAAAAACATATACTGCAACTGACCGTGCTGATGTTAAATGGGTTAAAATTCTGACAATTAGCAAGAGCTTTGAAGTCCTCTGCAGGTTCTTTTCTCAAACACTATGAACTTAAGAAGCAAAACAATTTCTATAATCATTTAAAACCCACAAGCAATTTAAAATTAGCTTTGGTTTTACCCCAGATAGCAAAATTTCTACTCTTCTCAGAACTTAAAAACAAGCTCTGACTGAAGGTATTCGGGCGTGAAATATCTTGTTTAATCATGGCTTGATGGTTTGGAAAAATCCAATTACAAATGGGTATTTTGATATCCCCCAAATACTAAAAAGGTATGATCAGCTGAAGTAGAGCATTTTGCCTCTCTAGGATTCCGCTAACAAAATTAACAGTGATTGCCGGCAGTGGCACAAACATACAAGAACATATTGCAGAAATTAGGAATTTCATAAGTCATTTCTGCAGCAGACATCCCCCAAGCTTTGTTAGCCACATTACGTTTGAAAACCTTGTGCCAAATAATAATAATCACCAATAATGTAGCATTCAGGAGCAGCACATATTTACCTTCCTTTTACTCTACCGCATATTTTAAAGTACCAGGAGCAAGAATAGAAATCTCTTTGTAAACTCTGACTTGCTGTCGTCAAATATACATAGGGCTAGAAGCATAGAAGGACACAGAGGGCGCGGTCTAGCGCATTATCCTCAATACGTTTTTTTTTTTTTTAAATAGAGGTAATTGTACTCACAAACAAGTGCTTGTGTCATAGCATTATAATAAAATCATCCGCTTAAGTCCATTACAGAATGTGACATCACATAAGATGATCACAAAGCATTACATTACAGCCCAAGAAACTAGTACCATGCATGAGTCCCAGGTGGGAATGTAAAATGTCACTTAAACAGCAGCTATTTGTCCCAGTGCCTGTTTAAAGCAGCATCAGGACTAAGCAGCTCCCACGGGTCCTGGCCAGGTTTAAAGTGCTACTAAACCCAGGACCCTGCATTCACTATATCTGGTCTCCCACAGTACACAGAACATTGAAATGCAATTATTTTAGTAAATATAAACTGCTTAATACCTTTTCTCATCAGCAGTATATACCAGTCTTGTGACTTTTATCAGTGTCTGGTTAAAGCTTATAGGAGGAGTTTTCATTCACCTCTGACTGTCCTAAGAGGCTGCAAGACCCCTGACCCTCTGTCTTGGCAGTGCTGATTGACCTTGTGCTAATCACATGTACTCTCCCAAGAAAATAAAACTCTCTAGCAATACACACCAAACTGAGCATGTGCAAAGTCACTCCATAGGGTCTGTCTTAACAGAAGAGTGATTGGGGAAAGTGGAAGAAGGGGAGGATCAGAGGAGACAGGATTAAACAGCCGTTTTACACAATGCATAGGATTACCCCTCAGGTTCCACAGTGAGTATAACAAGCATGCTTTACTGCATTATACATACTGATTTTATAGTTGTGGGTTTAGTAACACTTTAACTGTAGAACTTGTGGCTGTCAGTGGCTTCCAATTTTGCTACATAATGTTTCACAGTAACATACTCGTGTGACATCACATGTGACATCACAACACTTCCTGTCAGTCTGGGGGCTAGGGCAGAGACGATGCAGCTCTGTCCTGCCTCCACGAGCAGCAATAGATCACAGCAATAGCAATTCACTGTTGGCTGGTTATAGCCGGCAATAAATCATGAAGGTGAAATAAGAATGGGGGGGGGGGGGAATTTATGCCAATAAATTGTTGTTTCCTGTGTGGTTGAACTGTTGTGTCGAAAGGGGAAAAAAACAAACATTCACTTTAAGGTTTGCAATTCAGTAGCATTATAAAAAAAAATGCACCTTTTTTAAAATCCTTTTAATCAGTAGACTTTTCTGGTTACCCTGGCAAAGGCTACACAAAATGCATTTTTCTATTTTTACTACCTATACCTTAATAAAATCTAGGAAATCAAATTATTTAAATCCTAATCTGCTACCCTAGCCTGATCTGTCCAGAATCCAAATGGTAATTTGAATGGAATGTTACGCGTTGATGAATGCAATTCTAGAGAAGGTTTCAAATGAGTTCTTTAAAACAAAAAGTTCAAGAACAAAGTGTTGAATACAAAGCTCCCCTGAATATGTAATTTGTTTAGAGGTGCCAACTCAGGTTTGATTCATTTGAAGATGCCAAGATAAAGGTACTATGGCAGTGAGACTGAAATAAAAGTCTTGGACAAAAACTTTTTTGAAACACAAATTGATAAAGTTTGTAAGGCCAAATGATTTAGTTCAGTTCCCTTAAAAGTACACTTTATATATGATACTCTGAATGGTGGGAAATTTCCAATATTACCTTCAGAGCGACACATCTTTCACTCCCACTCCATCAACAGACTGCTACAAAAGCTTCTCTGCAATTTAATATGCATGCCATCTTTATCCACCTGCATTAAAATGCAAGAGCTTCTTATACAGTTGTATGCATACGAAGACACTAGAACATTTCTGGTACAAAATATTATAAGATAACTAACTTAGCCATATCTGGGCAGAATGTTATTACTAATAAACTTGGCAGGTCTGGGGGAAAGAAACGTTAATGAAAGATTTCTATAAATGATGCAACAATAGAGTGGTATCATCTAGCTATAAAATGTTGTTCATGCTGTGTGACATTCATTAAAGAATAATAAGTATCATTGATTTGTCTGCACGATCTCTACTCACCTCAGATCAATACTGTATTTTAATTTTCCACATACATTCTTATGTACTGCTAGCTGACACCTCCACCATTAGATGACAGCTCAGTCTGACAGTGAGCATGTTTTTCGAAGCCCCAGTGTTACTGTACTCAGGATTCCTGGGTAGTAAGATGAAAAGCAAGACAGGGGTGGATCCTTAAATATCCCTATAGTTTATGAAAATGGATAGAATCTGAACCACCAGAAGAACAAACTAACATTTATAAATTATCTGCAAACAGTGATCTTTGTTCAACTAAAACGTTTTTATTGCTCAGTAATGTGGACATAAAAATACTCTAGATCAGCCTTTCTCAACTTTTTTACTTTTGGCAAAAACTTTCAGATATTGTATAAAGTTCATAATTATACAGTCAGGCCCAGACTGAGACAAAAACTAGGCCTGGGCATCTCAGAGTGAGCAGCCCGGGGCGCGGGGGGGGGGGGGGCAGGGTCCTCCTCACTGTAATGTAAAGGGGCACTTTGATATAAAGAGGACTGCACTGTAAAGGAGCAATATAATCATTACAGTGCCCATTTACAGTGCAGTTCCCTTTATATCACAGTGCACCTTTATATTACAGTCTCCCTAGCAATCAGAGCCCCCCATAACAGTGACCCTTGCAGTCATGCCCCCCCCCCCTCTTCTTTCTAATCACAGTGTCCCTTTTACTCTCCTCCACCCCTGCACAGTCTTACCTTCAGAAGGACAGGGGCAGGATTCAGCCTGTGTGTCCTCTCACGGGGAATTAGCAGGGTAGGGGGTGGGAGGAGCTTCAGATCTGGACCATATTAACAAGCGGGTGATTATCTCTGTGCATATTTCCAGCTCCTCCCACCCCCTGCCCTGTTAATACCCTGGAGAGGACACACAGGCTGAATCCTGCCTATGCTCCCTTCCAAAGGTAGGACTGTGTAGTGAGGCAGAGAGTAAAAGGGGGCACTGTTATAAGAAAGAAAAGGGGGGGAGGGCATGACTGCAAGGGTCATTAGTGGGAGGTGAGCAACGACTGCGGTCTGTGTTGGCCCTGTCCAGGACGGCACTCGCGCTTACTTCCCACTGTGCAGCCTGGCCACCAACAGGCCACAGATACCGGTTTGTGGCCCAGCTGCCCTAGCCCACCGGGCAAATATCCAATGTACCCTATGGCCAGTCCAGGTCTGTATACATTTATGGTTATCTTGATCTGACAGCAGTGCAACAATTGCAGGTGAAATGGGTGAAATCGAAAATGGTTAATAGGGCTCATTGCCCAACAAACATGGACACCAGGCATGTTTTGAATTTGGTGAGAAACGTATAGCTTGCTTAAAAGGGATTCCACTTTTTTGGTCATTACCTGAGAACACATTTACATTTTTACATTTTAATGAGCACACCAAGCAATTACCAAGTGCAGTTCATCATCTGAAAGCAAGTCGTTAAAATGCAATCTCCTTTTAAGTAAGCTATTCCTTTCTTAGCAATTTCATAACAAGCTTGTTGTCCAGATTTGTTGGGTAATTAGCACTTTTAACCATTTACATTTTCACCTGTAACGGTTGCACTGCTGTCCAATGGCAAAGATCAAGATAACCTAAAACTGTAAGGCTCGGTTCACATTAGGGACGGCACGACTTGCAGGTCGCCTCACCGAGGCGACCTGCACACGACTGCCTGGGCGACTTGCAAAATGACTTCTGTATAGAAGTCTATGCAAGTCGCCCCAAGTCACCCCCAAAGTAGTACAGGAACCTTTTTCTAAGTCGGAGCGACTTGCGTCGCTCCCCTTAGAACGGTTCCATTGTACAGAACGGGACGCTACTTGTCAGGCGACTAGGTCGCCTGACAAGTCGTCCTAGCGTGAACCGAGCCTTACTAAACCCAGGACCTTGCATTCAATATATCTGGTCTGCCACAGTACACAGAACATTAAAATGCAATCATTTTAGTAAATATAAACTGCTAAATATCTTTTTTCATCAGCAATTAGAGCAGTCATGTGACTTCTAACAGTGTCTGGTAAAAGCTTGTAGGAGAAGTTTTCTTTCTGCTCTGACTGTCCTATAAGGCCGCAGGACCCCTGACCCTTTGTCTGGACAGTGCTGATTAGCCCTGTGCTGATCACATGCACTCTCCCAAGAAAAAAAAAACCCTCTCTAGCATTACCTGTCCTCTCTTCTATCAGGAGATGTATTGGTGACTCTGGAAGAAGGGGAGGATCAGAGAAGACAGGATCAAATAGCCATTTTAAACAGTGCGGAGAATTAACCCCTTAGATTCCACAGTGAGTATAACAAGTATACTTTACTGCATATACAGACTGATTTTACTATTGTGGGTTTAGTAACACTTTAAATGTATATATTGGCTGCCATGTATGTATTGTATATGTATTGTGTAATTGTGCCTTTTGAAAAACCTCTCTGTAGGAGAAGAATTTTCGCTTTAAAATACCCTTAAACACATTAGACATAGCACGACTTTAACCTTGAAAAGGAAAAGCATTAGTTACATTTAAACTAAGAACAGTGTGTGACTTTTTAACAGTGTGTGTTTTGTTTAAAGTTTCCTGGAATCAAAAATGGAAAATATATTTCAGTAGTAAATGTCAAAATGTATCACACAACAAAGAAGTTAGTGGGAAAAAAGTTATGCCTCAGCAGGCAGATGAATGTCTTAATAGTTCTACCACCAGTGAAGAAAAAAACTAGACAATATAAGACCAGTTTGACAGATCCGATCTGACCACTGACCAGGGTCCAGGGACCTGATTTTGAAGAAAATCTGTCACTTTGCCCTGAATGGGTACTCTTGACAGGCTAACCCCCCAACTAAAACTCACATTTACCATGCTCACAAACTACTCCATTCATCTGTAATGCCCTGTATTCACGACCGGTTTTCCCGTCGGAATAAACTCTGAAGGTTTTTCCGACGGAGTTCTGTCAGAATTCCGCTGAAACTGTCTTGCGTACACACCATCCCACCAAAGTCTGACCATCAAGAACGCGGTGATGTACAACACGTACGACGGGACTAGAAAACAGCATACAGATGAGCAGTTTTCCCGATAGGAATTGGTTCCATCGGAAATATTTAGAACATGTTCTATTTCTAGGTCCGTCAGAATTTTCAACGTAAAATGTCCGATGGGGCATACACACGATCGGAATATACGATGAAAAACTCCGTCTGACTTTTTTTGTCGGACATTCCGCTCTTGTGTACGGGGTATCAGAGTCCTCAAAAATGCCGGGTACTTTCAGCTATGTCAGAGACCTCAGAAATACCCAGAACATTTGACCATGGAGGTTTATGTGACCTTCTCCCAGTACTTCTAGAATGCAGTGCTTGGAATGAGTGTGCCAATTGATAGGTCTAAACTCTATCACACGTGAGTGGGGCAAAGGTCATTAGCCCTGTGTAACCTCCAATACAGAGCTCACGTATTGGTTAGACAAAGGACTCTGAAAAAAAACTGGGCAAAAGGGGAGGTAAATATAAGTAGTTGGGAGGAAACCTGTTATAAAAACCTGCCACATTATACTTAAAGAGAAACTGCAGTCTGCTCACATAATTTGTAATAAAAACATCTTTGCCATTCTGAAGCTTCCCTCCAACCACTTTGCATATTATTTTATATATACTGTGATTCTGTACTTGCCAAATATGCTGCAGAAATCTTCCTCCACTGGGTCTGGCTGCAACCATTTTAACTGTGGGCAGCTGAAGCTGCTGCCTGTTTACTTCCTGGATTTACACAGACACACAGAGACACACCTCCAGCTCTGCAGCTCTCATTGCCCCCCTTATGACGCATCCCCCCTCCCTTCCTGGAAAACTCTCACAAGAGTGAGAGACAGAGCTGTGCATAATGTCATATACCTAGGCTTTTTACCAGACAAGAAACAGGAAGTGGGCTGTATAAGGTATTTACTGGCAGAAAAAAAAATGTTTTACTATCCAAAGTTAAAACAACAAGGGCAGAGGATTTAATAGATGGAAAGATGAAAAATTGACTGAAGTTCCGCTTTAATATAGAACAAGGAAAGCCTGTACACCCGCCATGTTCATATATATATATATATATATATATATATATATATATATATATATATATATATATATATATACACCCCTCACATTTTTGTAAATATTTTATTATATCTTTTCATGTGACAACACTGTGCAACTTAGCAGGACCCAGAACTCAATTTGGGGAATATCACCACCAGCAAACCTAAAATATACAGTAAGCCAGTGAGTAATTCAGTCTACCAACTAAAATACTGAGGCCTTAAAAAAAAGTCCTATGTACAGTATCTCACAAAAGTGAGTACACCCCTAACATTTTTTAAGATATTTAATTATATCTTTTCATGTGACAACACTGAAGAAATGACACTTTGCTACAATGTAAAGTAGTGAGTGTATAGCTTGTATAACAGTATAAATTTGATGTCCCCTCAAAATAACTCAACACACAGCCATTAATGTATAAAACCGCTGGCAACAAAAGTGAGTACACACCTAAGTGAAAATGTCCAAATTGTGCCCAAAGTGTCAATATTTTGTGTGGCCACCATTATTTTCCAGCACTGCCTTAACTCTCTTGGGCATGGAGTTCACCAGAGCTTCACAGATGACAACATCACGAAGCTGGTGGATGTTAGAGACCTTGCGCTCCTCCACCTTCCGTTTGAGGATGCACCACAGATGCTCAATAGGGTTTAGGTCTGGAGACATGCTTGGCCAGGCCACTACCTTTACCCTCAGTTTCTTTAGCAAGGCAGTGGTAGTTTTGGAGGTGTGTTTGGGGTCGTTATCATGTGGAAAACTGCCCCGATGCCCAGTCTACGAAGGGAGGGGATCATGCTCTGCGTCAGTATGTCACAGTACATGTTGGCATTCATGGTTCCCTCAATGAACTGTAGCTCCCCAGTGCCGGCAGCACTCATGCAGCTCCAGACCATAACACTTCCACCACCATGCCTGACTGTAGGCAAGACACACTTGTCTTTGTACTCCTCACCTGGTTGCCGCCACACACACTTGACGCCATCTGAACCAAATAAGTTTATCTTGATCTCATCAGACCACAGGACATGGCTCCAGTAATCCATGTCCTTAGTCTACTTGTCTTCAGCAAACTGTTATGGGGCTTTCTTGTGCATCATCTTTAAAAGAGGCTTCCTTCTGGGATGACAGCCACCAGACCAATTTGATGCAGCGTGCTGCATATGGTCTGAGCACTGACAGACTGACCCCTCACCCCTTCAACCTCTGCAGCAATGCTGGCAGCACTCATACATCTATTTCCCAAAGACAACTTCTGGATATGACGCTGAGCACGTGCACTCAACTTCTTTGGTCGACCAAGGCGAGGCCTGTTCTGAGTGGAACCTGTTAAACCACTGTATGGTCTTGGCCACCATGCTGCAGCTCAGTTTCAGGGTCTTGGCAATCTTCTTATATTCTAGGCCATCCTTAAGTAGAGCAACAATTCTTTCTTTCAGATCCTCAGCGAGTTCTCTGCCATGAGGTGCCATGTTGAACTTCCAGTGGCCAGTATGACAGAGTGAGAGCGATAACACCAAATTTAACACACCTGCTCCCCATTCACACCTGAGACCTTGTAACACTAACGAGTCACATGACACTCAGGAGGGAAAATGGCTAATTGGGCCCAATTTGGACATTTTCACTTAGGGGTGTACTCCCTTTGGTTGCCAGCGGTTTAGACATTAACTGGTTCCCGACTGGCTCACGCCGATATATGTTGGCAGAATGGCATGGGTGCGCAAAACCACATACCTGTACGTCTCTCACGCCCGCAGGGGCGATCGGATTAGTTGCAGAACCGATCAGTCTTCAGGTCCAGGCCATTTATTTCTGGTCTGGACCTGCTGATCGGTTCTGACCAATGAAATGCTTCCCCTGCCTGTAAGTGTAAACACAGGCAGGGGAAGTTAGGTTTTCCGATTTTACCTTATCACTGCATTGGTGTCACTTGTGACACTAATCGCCATTGGGGTAGCTAGTAGTAGGCCCAGGTAGGTCTAGGGTACCCCCTAAACAAAGGTTTAACCCCCGGTTAACCCTTTCACCCCCCTGTCACCAGTGTCACTAGTAGATCTAATTTCTGATCGCCGTATTAATGTCACGGGTGATGCTAGTTAGTTAGTTATTTTTTATAGCGTCAGGGTACCCGCCGTATATTACTTAATAAAGGTTTAACCCCCTGTTCACCCGGCGGGTGACATCAGTTAGGTTTTAGCATCAGTTAGGGTCTGCGTCAGCCCCTGGCAGCATCAGATTAGTGCCAGTAGCGCTACCACCCACACACGCACCATACACCTCCCTTAATAGTATGGTGTCTGAACGGATCAATATCTTTGAACTGATCAGATATATACTAGCGTCCCCAGTAGTTCTAGGGTTGCCAAAAATGCAGCGTTAGCGGGATCAGCCCAGATACCTGCTAGCACCTGCGTTTAGCCCCTCCGCCCAGCCCAGTCCAGCCCACCCCAGTGCAGTATCAATCAATCACTGTCACTTACAAAACACAACACACATAACTGCAGCATTTGCAGAGTCAGGCCTGATCCCTGCGAACGCTAATGCCCCGTACACACGGTCGGTCCTAGGATTTTTTCAACGGATGTTGGCTCAAACTTGTCTTGCATGCACACGGTCACACAAAGTTGTCGGAAAATCCGATCATTCTGAACGCGGTGACGTAAAACACGTACGTCGGGACTATAAACGGGGCAGTGGCCAATAGCTTTCATCTCTTTATTTATTCTGAGCATGCGTGGCACTTTGTCTGTCGGATTAGTGTACACACGAGCGGAATTTCCGACAACGGATTTTGTTGTCGGAAAATTTTATATCCTGCTCTCAAACTTTGTGTGTCGGAAAATCCGATGGAAAATGTCCGATGGAGCCCACACACGGTCGGAATTTCCGACAACACGCTCCGATCGGACATTTTCCATCGGAAAATCCGACTGTGTGTACGGGGCATTACAGTTTTTTTGGTAGCGACTGAAGCAGGCTCTGACAATCAATGTACTTCCCCCATTCACTGGCCAACCCGGAATTCAGGTAGAAACAGTTGATTTTACCTCACTTGATTTTTATTCACTGTTTTTCATGGAAGATCTCTGTATATCTATTGTGGACCAAAGCAATTTGTATGCTAATCCCCAGTTGACCCTTGCCAGAGATTGGAAACCTATTACGGAAAGATCCTCCTGGGCCTATCCCTTCTCATGGGCATAGTTTAAAAAAGTGAGTTGCAGTCATATTGGTCCACTGACCCAATTCACCATATGCCCGTGTTCTCAGCATCCATGACCAGGGCTAGATACGAGCAGATCTTGCGGTTCATGCATTTTAATGACAATCAACTCTGTCATCCTCGGGGTGACCCTGAATACGATCGGCTCCACAAAATTCAGCCCCTTGTGAACTACTTCAACCAACAGTTTGCAGCCTTGTTTACTCCTGATCAAGTTGTCTGTGTTGATGATTTCCTGATTACATTTTCTGGCCCCTTGTCTTTCAAACAGTATCTCCCAGCAAGTGTGCCAGATATGGGGACAAGATGTATAAGCTCTGTTACAGGGCAACAGGCTATACATATAGTTTTATGGTTTACGAGGGAAAAGGCAGTCACGTGGAGCCTGAGAACTGCCCAGACTACATAGGGAGCTCTGGCAAGATTGTTTGGGACTTGGTGTCACTCTTATTCGGAAAGGGGTACCACTTTTACCTGGACAATTATTACATAAGCGTGCCACTTTTTAGTCACTTGTTTGCTCATGGAATTGGCGCATGTGGCACAGTGCGATCTAATCGCCGGGGCTTACCCCAGCGGCTTGTAGAGTCCCATCATAGACTGGGGGAGAAAGCCTGCTTGAGAAGTAATAATTTGCTCACAGTGAAGTGGAGATATAATCGGAATGATTTTGTTCTGTCCTCCCTTCACCCAGATACGACAATCAAAATTCCAACGGTGACTGGTGTGGAGAAACCCCACTGTGTCCACGAATACAACCCTAATATGGGAAGGGTGGACCTCAACAACCAGTTGATGGCGCCGTACTTAATTGCCTGCAAGGCCAGACACTGGTACAAAAAAGTGTCTGTATACTTATTCCAATTGGCTCTGCTGAACGCTTATGTGCTATACAAAGCTTCAGGAAGAACTGGATCCTTCCTTAAATTCCAGGAAGAGATCATCACAGCTCTTCTGTTTCCAGGTGGTGCTGTGGCCCAACTTCCCAATCCAAATCCATTGAGCCAGCTGCATGAGAGGCATTTTCCATATGTCCTCCCTGGTACCCCTACCCAACGATCACCCTAAATAAGATGTCGTGTCTGTAGCAGGCGCAGATATAGGGTGTGACACCCACTATTTTTGTACCTCCTGTCCTGGCCAACCTGGTCTTTGGTCTTTGAATGTTTCGAACGCTACCACACACTAGTGGAGTAATAGCATAGGGTATAGCACGGCACAGTCTAGGGTACACTTTCACAGGGTCTCCATCGCCATCGCATTTTGAGAGACCCGAACCTGGAACCATTACAGTTACAAATAAAAAAGTAAAATATATATATATATAAAATAAAAAAGCCAAAAATAGTTGTCGTTTTATTGTTTTCTCTCTCTCTCTATTTTCTCTCTATTGTTCTGCTCTTTTTACTGTATTTTTTAACTGCAATGTTTTATTGTAGGCGCTGTAGGAGTTCATTTCACCACCACAGTTATAAAAAAACAAAGAGCATATATGCCAAAGCATGTGGGTAGGGGTGGAGGGGTGATTTGCCCCTAACATTAGGGCAGATTGCCCCCATGCTTCAGCATATATTTTTGGCATATATTTTTGACTCTTTTTTTGGCACAGATTGTTGTTTTTTCGAGTTAATGTTTTATTGCTACCATTGTTTGCTTTTCAGGTACACCATTCAGCTGCAGCACTTATATTTTTATCTTGACAGCAACAGCGTTTGTTCTCACGATACGTAAATCAGTGACTCCAGCGCTGTAGGAGGTGATTTCACCACCACAATTAAAAAAAAACGGTGCATGTATGCCCATGATTAGAAGTGGGTGGATGCAGGGCGGTATTCTAATGGTAGGCATAACCACTGGTCAATCTCTTTTTTCGTTCAGCCACAGGCTGCATGAAAAAAAAAAGAACATTACAATATATGCCGAACAAGGACCAGCAACGTACTGGTATGTTGCTGGACTTTGAGTGGTTATACCAGAATGATGCCTGCAAAATACCAATAACTTTTTTATTTCACAAAGTTGTCACTAAATGATATAAATGATATAAATGATATTTTTTGGGGTTTTTTTTCATTTTTAATCACTTATGACGAAAAATAAAATACTCAATGTGCTCAACAAGCCTCTCAGCAAACTCCTTGGGGTGTCTACTTTCCAAAATGGGGGCATTTGGGGGTGGGGTTTGTTCTGCCTTGCCGTTTTAGCACCTCAAACAAAAAAAATATACGCTTATTGAATCTTTTTTTTAGCCAAGACATGTGGCTGAATTCTCTTTGGCCTAAATGTATGACTAAAATTTTTTTTTTTTATAACAAAAATTAGAAAATATTATTTTTTTTCAAAATTTTTGGTCTTTTTTTATTTATATCGCAAAAAATAAAAACCGCAGAGGTGATCAAATACCACCAAAAGAAAGCTCTATTTGTGGCAAAAAAAGAATTTAATTTGGGTACAGCATTGCATGACTGTGCAATTGTCAGTTAAAGTGACACAGTGCCAAATTGTAAAAAGTGCTCTGGTCAGGAAGGGGGAAAAAATCTTCCGGGGCTGAAATGGTTAATGGCTGTGTGTTGAGTTATTCTGAAGGGACAGCAAATTTACACTGTTATACAAGCTGTACACTTACTACTTTACATTGTAGTAAAGTGTCATTTCTTCAGTGTTGTCACATGAAAAGATATAGTAAAATATTTACAAAAATGTGAGGGGTGTACTCAATTTTGTGAGATACTGTATATTGGCCTTTTTTTAAGGCCTCAGTATTTTAGTTGATAGACTGAATTACTCACTGGCGTACGTACTATAGATTTTAGGTTTGCTGGTGGTGATATTCCCCCACTTTTGTGAGATACTATATATATAATATATATATATATAATATATATATAATATATATATATATATATAATTTATATATATGCAAAAATGAATCAGATTTCTTTTTTTACTATTTCAAAGACTGTAATTCTGAAGATGCAGACCTCAGATCTATCTTCTATAGCCTACTGACTTTTTAGTGCTAATGTGGCTCACTTTCATTATAAACTAACATGTTTAAGAATGCCCCAAAAAATTGGCAGGTATGGTTAGACTCTAAAAAAGAAGCATAATCTATTATACAATGTTCCTCACAGAAAGGAAGACTGGGTGAGGGCTTTCTGTGCTGCTCTTTTATGTCAAGATGTTCAAAATGATCTTCAGAAATAAATATGAGGAGCATTTACGTCAATGTGGCTTCAGTGTCACTACTAAGACTCCTACCGCAAGCTTTAAAACAGAAAAAGAAATATATGAAGAAGACAGTGGTCATTTATGTTACAGCTCAACTCTAGCCAAAACAGTTTGTTCTGATAGATTGGAGGGGATGTGGGTAGAACCATTTGTCAGGTTCTTTTTCCCTACATTTTCTGTCTTTACACTTCCTAACAAATGAGAAACATATACAATAGAAACAGGAAGACACTTCAAGTACAGTGGCGAAAGATAAGAATTCCTTTAAGGCTTATATTGCTGTCAGTCCCTTCTTGGTCAGATAACCACTGTAATGCCGCGTATACACAATCGGAAATTCCGCTAGCAAAAGTCCGATGTGAGCTTTTGGTCGGCACTTCCGACCGTGTGTATGCTCCATCGGACTTTTGCTGGCGGAATTTCCGCCAGCAAAAGATTGAGAGCAGGTTCTCTATTTTTCAGACGGAAAAAGTTCCTATCGAAAATTCCGATCGTCTGTAGCAATTCCGACGTGCAAAATTCCTGCGCATGCTCGGAAACAATTTGACACATGCTCGGAAGCATTGAACTTCATTTTCTTGGCTTGTCGTAGTGTTGTACGTCACCGCGTTCTTGGCGGTCGAAAGTTCAAGAGAACTTTTGTGTGACCGTGTGTATGTATGCAAGGCAAGCTTGAGCGGAATTCTGTCGGAAAAACCATCCAAGGTTTTTCCGATGGAAATTCCGATCATGTGTACGCGGCATTAGTCTCATTTATTTTCCTGCTGTCACTAGGGTAAACTTAAAGTGTTACTAAACCCAGGACCCTGCATTTACTATATCTGATCTTCCACAGTACACAGAACATGGAAATGTAATTATTTTAGTAAATATAAACTTCTAAATACCTTTTCTCATCAGCAGTATATAACAGTCATATGACTATCAGTGTCTGGTTAAAGCTTGTAGGAGGAGTTTTCATACTTCTCTGACTCCTATGAGGCTGCAGGACCCCTGACCATCTGTCTGGGCAGTGCTAATTGGCCCTGTGCTGATCACATGCACCCTCCCAAGGAAAAAAAAACTCTCTAGCAATACACACCAAACTGAGCATGTGTAGAGTACCTCCAAGGCTCTATTCTATCAGGAGATAGATTGGGGACAGTGGAAGAAGATGAGGGATCAGAGAAGACAGGCTCAAATAGGCCTTTTTCACAATGCAGATGATTAACTCCCTAGGTTCCACAGTGAGTATAACAAGCATGCTTTACTGCATATACTGCACACACCGATTTTACTGTTGTGGGTTTAGTAACATTTTAAGGATGAATCTTCCCATTAAGGTTACAGACAGTGACAAAAACAATAAAAGTAGGGTGTGCCTTTGTTTATTTTATTCAAAACAAAAGAAAAAAAAGAAGATTTGGCTGGAGATGAGTTTTGACTATCATACTATACTATAATACTATCTTTTTTTGCATATTTAAGAGACTGACACAAGTCTGTGTAAAAATGAAGCAATGTAACATTTTATAAAGTACCAGGCATGTATCTGGAGCAAATGCTTTAAGAATCACAAAGAGTAAACCGGTGACAGAAATCATGCTCTGTGTGCAGCATGTAGATACCTGCTCACATTTTTGGAGGAGGAAATGGGAAAAGGCTATTCCCAGCTATAGAAGAGGCTCAGAATCGCAAAGCTCGCGCTTAAAGCAAAACAATAGCCCATTTCCTGGTCTCCGTGGAAACTGGGCTCTTGCTGGTAAGATGTGTGCGTTTGATCCATATACATATTAAAATATACAAAATATGTAAATATTACAGTGTTCCATTTACATAATAGAAACTTCAACAAATCATTTTTGTATGAATGCAGCCTATCTCGGAAAGATAAAAACAATGCCATGAAATATTCCACAACTTTGCTGAGTAGGTGATCTATGTTACAAGAACACAACTTCATTAAAATAAAATAGAGCTACCCTCAGGTATCCACTCTAATTTACCAAAATACAGTATGGTATAGAGGTAGGTTATTAAAATGTGCTTTGAACATATCCATTTTCCCAAACCTTTATGCTAGACAGTTTGGTCCGTTATAGAAAGAGAAAAAAGAAAACATATTTTTGCAGGTTCAACAGCTAATAAAGCTGAGTTACAGATGGGCTCAGAAAAGCTGCTGTGTTAATGCTGGTGACAGACTTTGTGCCAATACTTAACACAAGCAGGAAGCAGAGCCTGTATATGTAATGAGCAAATATAGTTGTCTCAATATCTATAAAATTACAAATTATACGAAGAATTAAGGTTTTCAAAATGTTATTAATTATTTACCGTATATTAAAACTAAAAATGTGTCACAGAAATCTTAGTTCTGAAAGTAGAAGGAGCTGGTTAAATTAGGAAGACCATAGGGGCCTAATCTGTATTAAACTTTGTAAATTCTGAGGAAGAAAGTTACAAAGTAAAAAAAAGTTAAATCTTACCACATTTGAGTCTCTATGCATGCAATCTAATCCCCCTACGCATTCGTGTCCTCCCTTTATAACCTTCTCCTAACCATGATTTTTTCTGATAAACCTTCCTACTTCATTGAATGGGAAAGGGAACTACAGTGCCTTGAAAAAGTATTTTCCAGATTCTTTAATGTTACAACTAAAAACGTAAATGTATTTTATTGGGATTTTATGTGATAGACCAACACAAAATTGCACATAATTGTGAAGTGAAAGGCAAATGATAAATGGGTTTCAATTTTTTTTTACAAATAAATATGCGAAAAGTGTGGTTTGCATTTGTCAATACTTTGTAGAACCACCTTTCACTGCAATTACAGCTGCAAGTCTTTTGGGGTATGTCTTTACCAGCTTTGCACATCAAGAGAGTGAATTTTTTGCCCATTCTTCTTTGCAAAATAGCTCTGTCAGATTGGATGGAGAAGGTCTGTGAACAGCAATTTTCAAGTCTTGCCACATATTCTCAGTTGGATTTAGGTCTGGACTTTGACTGGGCCATTCTTACACATGAATATGCTTTGATCTAAAACTAAACTCTTAACAGGTTTTCTTTTAAGATTTCATTGTATTTGGCTCCATCCATCTTCCCATCAACTCTGACCAGCTTCCCTGTCCCTACTGAAGAAAAGAATCCCCACAACATGATGCTGCTACTACCATGCTTCACGGTTAGGAACTGTGTTGACAGGGTAATAAGCAGTGTTAGTTTTCCACCACATATAGCGTTTTGCTTTTAGGCCAAAAAGTTCAATTTTGGTCTCATCTGACCAGAGCACCTTCTTCCACATGTTTGCTGTGTTCCCCCACATGGCTCCTCGCAAACTGCAAACGGGACTTCTTATGATTTTCTTTCAATGATGGCTTTCTTCTTGCCACTCTTCCATAAAGACCAGACTTGTGGAGTGCACAACTAATAGTTGTCCTCTGGACAAATTCTCCCACCTGAGCTGTGAATCTCTGCAGCTTCTCCAGAGTTACCATGGGCCTCTTGGCTGCTTCTCTGAATAATGCTCTCCTTGCCCGGCCTGTCAGTTTAGGTATACGGCCATGTCTTGGTAGGTTTGCAGTTGTGCCGTACTCTTTCTATTTTAGAATGATGGATTGAACAGTGCTCCGTGAGATGTTCAAAGCGTGGGATATTCTTTTATAACCTAGCCCTGCTTTAAACTTCTCCACAACTTTATCCCTGACCTGTCTGGTGTGTTCCTTGGCCTTCATGGTGCTGTTTGTTTACTAAGGTTCTCTAACAAATATCTGAGGGCTTCACAGAACAGCTGTATTTATACTGAAATTAAATTACACACAGGTGGACTCTATTTGCTAATTAAGTAACTTCTGAAGTCAGTTGGTTCCACTAGATTTTAGATAGGAGTATCAGAGTAAAGGGGGCTGAATACAAATGCACGCCACACTTTTCACATATTTATTTGTAAAACATTTTGAAAATCATTTATCATTTTCCTTCCACTTCACAATTATGTGCCACTTTGTGTTGATCTATCACATAAAATCCCAATAAAATACATTTACATTTTTGTTTGTAACATGACAAAATGTGAAAAATTTCAAGGGGTATGAATACTTTTTCAAGGCACTGTAGGTGTCATTTTCATTGAGGAAGAAGTCCACAAATCTTGAATCTTGACTCATAAACTCTATATTGCGAATAAAGCACAGGAGCGAAATTATAAAGTCATTACAAGATGGTATTGTTGCCCCTGGATTTTACATAAAATTCCAAAAATATCTGACCGCCGCTAGCGATGTCTATCTCATATAGGCACCTGCAACCTATATGATGTAATTGCCCTTCTCTGCACCCATTCTGGGACAATGTCTTGATAGATAATGCTTTTACCTCAGACACAGTGCCCTAAATTCCTTGAATAGCACCATAATCAATGCTCCCAGAATCTATTTCTGGGGTCCAGAAAAGGAATTTTACGTTTCTTTTTAGTGGCTACTATGGCGGTAATAAAGGGAAATTGGAAGTCCCAGTCCATATGCTCTATAGCAGAGTGGTTAATGTAACTGAAAAGCCTTATGAGGATAGAAGAGCTATCAGCATAGCTACAAGATCAACAATCTTATTCTGAGTAAATATGGCTCCCTGAGATATCTTTTATAAACAATTCCAATTTTGCAACCTTACTATCCTAGAATTCTTCTACATGTCCTTCCTAAATCCGATTTTTTTCACATAGTATTGGGTATCTCGCCAGTCAGTCAATTTCTCCCCCCCCCCTTTTTTTTCTTTCCTTTCCTTATTTTCAACTATGGTTTTTGCTATTTAACATCTCAATTATACAAGCTTTTTCTTTTTCTTTTTGGACTTATATGTCTCAACTTGCTTACTTCTTTTAAATTTGCAATGTTGTTTTAATCCTCTTAAAGCAATCTATACCAAGAGCAATCATAAATACTTAAAACACTCTATACCTATGTTGTCAGTTGTATTTTGTAGTACTCATAAACTCTACTTTCAACTTAAGTTTCATTTCTCCCTTTTTTGTAAATTTTTATGATGAAAATCTTAATAAAAATGTACTATTTAAAATGTGAATATGAGAACCTGTCAGGTATGCAATTGCATGCAATGGTATGTAAAGTAAAAAGCTGCATGTGCCCAAGCTGTGAATCACTGTCAATGATTTGTGATGTGACAAGGAACTCCCTTTCAGCTTTCACTCTTGTGTCACAACACTATTTACTGTCTGCCAAAAAAGATCTGTGCTGAGTGTTAAGCATGTTTAATCTGCTGATGGACATCTCAGCTTAGCTGTGATTATTATGGACAGTGCAGTACCCACATAGTGGTTAGCTAGCTGCCTTTGGTACCATACATTATGCAACCGTGTCAATATAATTTTTGTGTTCTAAAAAAAATGCAGAAAACAAAGTTAGGATTATTAAAAACAGATGCAGATTTCTAGGAGACTTGATGAGCTTTTTTTTATTGCAGAGTTTCTTACTGATTAGGGTAGTTTTACATGAAAATTATACAAAGATTTGTACTGCTTTACTTCTTGGTGGCCCTAAATTTTGTATGCCATTTATATATACTGACTATATCTATGTGCATCTTAGGCTAAGGTTGCTATCTGTCCCAATTTCCAAGGGACAGTGCCTATTTTGAGGGGGCTGTCCCCAGCAAACAAACATCCTGATGATGTAGTAGTTTACCTTCTTTGAGGTCACTTCATGTCACTTATTCATCTGCTCCTGCTGTCTATCAAACCTGTAGCACTGAGCCAAGAAGTTTTAGAGCACTTCCCTGATAGGTGGTAGCTGTATAATTGACATAATAAAGAAAATGCAGTGCCCTTCTCCTTCTAACGTGACCTACCCCTGTTGCCCCTTGAGATCACCAGCATTGCGGGTGGTGTCCAGTGGGTCCCACATGATTGCCGAAAAGAGGCACTTTTTGTTTATTTTTGGAGCGATGATCCCTCACAGAAAGAGCTGTGAAAATGTGGAATAGACTCCCTCAAGAGCTGGTTCTGGCCAGCTCAGTAGATTGCTTTAACCACTTAAGCCCCGGACCATTTGGCTGGCCAAAGACCAGAGCACTTTTTGCAATTGGGCACTGTGTCGCTTTAACTGACAATTGCGCGGTCATGCGACGTGGCTCCCAAACAAAATTGACGTCCTTTTTTTCCCACAAATAGAGCTTTCTTTTGGTGGTATTTGATTACCTCTGCGGTTTTTATTTTTTGTGTAATAAACATAAATATATAGCGATAATTTGGAAAAAAACGCATTATTTTTTACTTTTTGCTAAAATAAATATCACCAAAAAATATATCACCAAAAAAAAAAATTTTTTTTTCTCAGTTTAGGCCGATACGTATTCTTTTACATATTTTTGGTAAAAAAAATCACAATAAGCGTTTATTGATTGGTTTGAGCAAAAGTTATAGCGTCTACAAAATAGGGGTTAGTTTTATGGCATTTTTATTAATAATTTTTTTTACTAGTAATGTCGGCGATTTGCAATTTTTATCGTGACATTATGGCGGACACATCGGACAATTTTGACACATTTTTGGGACCATTGTCATTTTTACAGCGATCAGTGCTATAAAATTGAACTGATTACTGTAAAAGTGACACTGGCAGTGAAGGGGTTAACCACTAGCTGGCTAGAAAGGGGTTAACTGTGTCCTAGGGAGTGATTCTAACTGTTAGGGGGCGTGGCTACGAGTGACAAGTCACTGATCACCACTCCCGGTCACGAGGCAGAATGGGGAGATGCTTGTTTACATTAGCATCTCCCCGTTTTTCAGCTCTGTGAGATGATCACGGGTGTCCCCGCGCACGTCGAGTCCGCGGGAACCGCGATCCTACTCACAGTGCTCACGGCAGGGTCACACACGCGCCGCCGCCGGCGCGCACGCGACCACACATGGCAAATTCAAAGGGATGTACAGGTAAGCCCATTTGCGCAGCCCTGCCATTCTGCCGACGTATATGTACATGCAGCGGTCGGCAAGTGGTTAAAAAAGGCCTGGGTCTTTTCCTAAATGTACATAATGTAACTGGGTGCTAACATTTATAGATAAAGTTGATCCAGGGAATATCCGATTGCCTCTCATGGGAGAAAGGAATTTTTTTTCCCCTGCTCAAGCAAATTGGATCATGCTGTGCTGGGTTTTTTTTGCCTTCCTCTGGATCAACCGTGGGTATGGCATGGTGTATATGGGATTGTATGATATTTTTTCTCTCTCTCTCTTTTATTGGTTGAACTAGATGGACTTGTGTCGTTTTTTCAACCTGACTATGTAATTATGTAACACGTGGATCCAGAAGTTGTCAGCAGGTGATGATTTCATGGAAGCCAGTCATGGTATACTTTCTGCCATTACAACTAATAGCACAAGCATAACTACTATTGATGATGCTGAGGGGATGTATATATACACATGTGCCTGGCCCCCATTTAAACACTGTGATATTTAAAGATACACTAAATTACCAAAAGTATTTGTACGCCTGCTTTTACATGCACATGAACTTTAATGGCATCCCAGTCTTAGTCTGTATGGTTCAATATTGAGTTGGCCCAACCTTTGCAGCTATAACAGCTTCAACTCTTCTGGGAAGGCTGTCCACAAGGTTTAGGAGTGTGTCTATTTGAATGTATGACCATTCTTCCAAAAGCGCATTTGTGAGGTCAGACACGAGAAGGCTAGCAGTTTCCGCTCTTTCATCCCAAAGGTGTTCTATCGGGTTGAAGTCAGGACTCTGTGCAGGCCAGTCAAGTTCCTCCACCCCAAACTCGCTCATCCATGTCTTTATGGACCTTGCTTTGTGCACTGTTGCGCAGTCATGTTGGAACAGGAAGGGGCCATCCCCAAACTGTTCCCACAAAGTTGGGAGCATAAAATTGTCCAAAATATCTTGGTATGCTGACGACTTAAGAGTTTCCTTCACCGGAACTAAGGGCCAAATTCCAACCCCTGAAAAACAACCCCACACCATAGCCCCCCCTCCACCAAATGATTTGGACCAGTGCACAAAGCAAGGTCCATAACGACATGGATGAGTGAGTCTGGGGTGGAGGAACTTGACTGGCCTGCACAAAGTCCTGACCACAACCTGATAGAACACTTTTGGGGTGAATTACAGCAGAGACTGCGAGCCATGCCTTCTCTTTCAACATCAGTTCTTGACCTCAGAAATGAGCTTCTGGTTAAACACTCCCACACTCCTAAACCTCATGGACAGCCTTTCCAAAAGAGTTAAAGCTGTTATAGCTGCAAAGGGTGGGCCAACTCAATATTGAACCCTGCGGACTTAGACTGGGATGCCATTAAAGTTCACGTGCGTGTAAAGGCAGGTGTCCAAAAATTTTTGGTAATGTAGTGTATGTAGTAATATGCAAAAAAAATGGTAATATTCTGTGGGAATAGTGTGGATATACTGCCAATTACTATGATAATGCATACAGTATAATGTGATAGTTATATGAGTAAAGGAGATTTGTTATTGTTGCTTATAAATTTCAAACAGATATTTGTGCACAGTTATATACCCTTATCTGATTAGAGGGGAGGATCCCTTAGATGTTTGCTGATCAAGGGGAGGGCCATCTAAAGGTAATATATGTGCACAGCAGGTACCTCTGACAAGGGGGGTTTGCATGAAAGTGTAAGCCAGGTCACATGCTTGAGACAGTGATTACTTGTTGCTGAATAGTTTGAACCATTGAACATCATAGGAAAAAAAGATAACCTCTCAAATGATTGGTGGGACTTTAAAGGCAACGGAGTAATAAAAAACAATTTTATTGGTACAAATATACAAAAATATAATAATGTTCACAAATATGTTAACATTATTATATTTTTGTATATTTGTATATTTGTACCAATAAAATTGTTTTTTATTACTCCGTTGCCTTTAAAGTCCCACCAATCATTTGAGAGGTTATCTTTTTTTCCTTATATCTAGGGATGGTGGCAACCTCTATGATCTACTTGGATGGTATCCTCCTTTTTATGTTATGGAACATCATAGGGTTTTGACACATACCTTTGTGAGTACAAGACATGTTTTTACAATAAAGATGCGTTGAAGATACCACACAATGTGTTTTCCATTTGTTCTATAGTGCTTAAACATGGCATTGAGTAATTATCTTCAGAGCAAGAGGGACTCTCACCACATAAGAAGTTGATGTCTGCTGGGTGCAGGCTTTACAGAGATTATTCAGGTCTATGATTGTAGAGCAGAGGTACCGAGGTAAGGCAACATTTTTAAATGGACACGTACATCAATGATAAATGGAGGAGGAAAGACATTGATGCAGAGGCTGAAATATCCACCCATGAAAATGTGAGGTCTTATAGGGCTCCACTCCTAGATCTGTTGAATGGACTCAAAAACAACAGCTAAGGAAGGGTAGCACAGGTTTCATGGGTGGCATGCTGCAAGTGCATGTGCCTGAGAGAAAGTCCATAAGGGACAAGAGAGAGTGCATGTGGGACAGAGAGAAGCAGCGATGAAGCTGTAGAGAGAGGTCCAGGTGGGACACAAACAGCAAGGAAGCTGTAAGGAAGACTAATAGCTGAGGTGCAGCGTCTGTGCATAAACACTGGGACGTGTTTCATGGTCAAGTGGATCAAACAAAGGTACTAAAGTTCAGGAGGGAACCTGAAGAGGTACTTGCAGTACAGTTGCCACAAGAGAGCCAGAAGGCTGAATGTTATGTTTTGCAGTAATGTTGAGAACCTCCTGCGTGAAAAGACATACCTGTGTGAAGTTTTTGATGTTTGGTTAAATAAAAGTGGTCAGGAAATCCCTGAAAACTATATCTGGTGTGGAGTAAACTCACGGTTTTGACGCTACCATTGAGCTAAGAAACTCTGCTGTATCACAATACCTATACCGTATACAGAAATAAGTGCTGCTTGAGGTATGCTGTGTCTTATTTACTCTTGACCCCTGCACTCTGGTAAAACTTACTCTTGATGCCTGCAATCTGTATAATACTTACATTTGACCCCTGCACTCTGCGCATTACACACCCATTACCCCTGCACTCCGTGGGTTACTTACTCTTGACCCTTGCACTTTGTATGTTACTTACTCCTCACCCCTGTACTCTGTGCATTACTAATTTCTGACACTTGCACTCCATACACTATTTACTCTTGGCCCCTGCAATACACTCTTGACCTCTACACTCTGTGCATTATTTACTAATGACCAGTGGCAGCAGCTCCATTAGGGGCGCCACCCCCTAATCCATGCTCCCGGACCCTAATCTACATACAGGGCACTGGACGCATGGACAGAGGAAGAGATGCAGGGGGAAGCCACCAAAGCTGCCATGACCTGGATGGGGTAAGTGCGGGGCTGGTGAGTGGACGGTCAAGTGGCGGGTGGGGGTTTGTTGGCCAATCGACCGACCGGGGGGTGGTTTGTTTGTGCCCCCCAAAAAATGGAGCACCACCCACAACTGCTCTTGACCTCTGCAATGTGTGTGTTACTTACTCCTGATCTCTGCATTACTTATTTATGATTCAGAGCAGAGTAAGCGCAGGCTTTATTTAACTCCTTTAAGCCCTTCCCACTGTTCCCACACTTTGATCACACCCACAATTCCCCACAACACACTATGCATGCTGCATCATTTCCCTACTCAAGATGCCCAAGGTATTTTGTCTTTATACCCTGAATGTCTGCCTCTTGTTCCAAAAGTCTGTGACCATTTTGTTTTGTGGTGTTTTAAAAATAAGGGCAAGCTTTTGTGGTTGTGGCTACAAATGGATCAGTGGATTTGATTTTGAAAATCAGGTTAGCTTATTTAAGGCACATGACAGAGCTTAAACTAACTAGCAAAGTAAAGGGAAACCAAGTCAAATATGGGAAATGACTTGTCTCAAAGGTGAGAACTCTTGGACTGTCATCCTTATCATTGCATCACTACATGGGAGGGCACTGATCTGAAACAATCGGCCAGAAGTCCTTACTTCACTGGCTGAAGGCTTATTTGATTTAGTAGTAGAACTGAATCTATTAATGCACTTTGTAAAATACTAATAAAATTATCCTGATGCATTTCATTTGCCAAGAAATACTAATTAATTTTTACCCAGAATTTGTTCTGAGTAAGCAATGTACCTTCTTCTTTCTACCTTCGAGCCCCTGCATTCTTACATTAATCTGTTAAACTTCCCTTGATGCTTTCACTTTCTAACACACGCTTTATGAGTTCCTTCCATTGAATGTTCAGAAACGTTTTGTTCTTTTTTTTATACCTTTATATAAGAAAGTTTAAACAAATGAAAAATGTTACATGCAGCTTTTGATTGTAAGTAAGAATGCTCCCGTTGACTTCTCTTATTTTTTCTTATCTGTTTTCAGAACGTTTTCCAACAGGCATGGTGCACAGTAATAAAGAACAAGCAGGACTTGGATTTATATAGGCTCTGTCACCGCTGTGGCAATGAATATTTATTTCAAGGCCAAAGTGTTATTTTTGAATAAACTCTGTCATTTAAAACAAGATCTGCTAACTCTCAGGTGCAAGCACCTAGCACATACTGTACCTACCGCAGCCTGTAATAACCCTGCTTTACCCCAATGCTGAGCCATCCTAATCAGGTAAATCTCCAATATTTCTTGGTAGTGCTGAAGCCCACACATATCTGAAGCAGAAAAAGATGAGCAATCTACAACATGTCCACTAAGTTTTGGAGATATGCTCTATCAAAATATTATGGCATCCAGAAGTCGTGTAGATCAGTGGTCATCAACCCTGTCCTCAGGGCCCACTTACAGGCCAGGTTTGCAAGATAACTGAAATACATCACAGGTGATATTATTTGCTGCTCAGTGATTGCAGTATTCTAGTCTGCATCTTCCCAAGATAATACATAAAACCTGACCTGTTAGTGGGCCCAGAGGACAGGGTTGATGACCACTGGTCTAGGGGACTGCAGACTGCTGAAGGTAGGGCCTGATTTAAACCTTGGGGGGCCCAAGGCACAGGGCTCATACACAGAGCTGGTTTACATTCTCAATGACAGTCACATGTTTTTAAAATGCATGGCACAATGTAATTCTGAGGTCATGCGCACACACACACGCAGCCATAGCACTCTATGTGTGGTTCGCTTGAGCTGCCAATAGTCATTTTTAAAAACAATACATTATCCAGTCCAGAGTAAAAGCCTTTAGGCCCCTTTCACACTGGGGCGGCGCTTTACCGTCGTATTTGCAGTGGTATTCGGCCACTAGCGGGGCACTTTTACCCCCCCGCTAGTGGCCGAGAAAGGGTTCAAACCACCGCAAAGCGCTGCTGCAGCAGCGCTATGCCGGCGATATAGCCGCGCTGCCCCATTGATTTCAATGGGCAGGAGCGGTGTATACACCACTCCAAAGATACTGCTAGCAGGACGTTTTTAGCGTCCTGCCAAAGCACCGCTCCAGTGTGAAAGCCCTCGGGGTTTTCACATTGGAGACACAGCAGTGGCTCTTTCAAGGCACTTTGCAGGCGCTATTTTTAGCGATGTAGTGCCTGCAAAGTGCCCCAGTGTGAAAGGGGTCTTACAGATAATGGCCGGCAAACTTTTACTTCCCAAGATACATTTAATAAAAGAAAGAAATTATTATATATTTTAATGAGCAAAGCCCTCTGATTCCTCTTGTACCAAATTGTATTGTAACTGTAATCTCTGCCTTAATTTTGTAAAGTGATGTGCAAACTGTTGGCGCTATATAAATCCTGTATAATAATAATATTAATAACACTAATAATATTTTTTATATTTTTTTGATTATTTAATAAAAATGTTTATATTTTTTTATGATTTTTTTTTTTTATAGAGGGGGGGCCTCTTCTGTCAGGGGGCCCAGGGCAGTTTCCCCTTTTGCCGCCTTATGAATACAGCACTGGCTGCAGGTATATATAAATGCACCTCTAGGTACTTACCTGTGAGTCACTTTCTTTTTCAAGTGACAAAGTCACTTTACGTGATATAATTACAATTTATTCTTAATTGTGCTCTACTGATACAATATTTCAAAGTCAAATGTAAGGACAACATCAAGATGATTCTCTCAAGCTGGAAATTGCCTCGTTGTGGGTGAACCAAGAATATCTTCAACTCATTTTCAGTGAACACATATTCTGAGTAATCACAACATTTAAAGTAAATTGCATGTCAACCCAAAACCTAATTCAAATGAATAATTTTTAATGCCCCTACACATGTAATATTGCATAGTTCGTTATATTTTTTATTAGCAATGAGCTAAATGTTCTATTTTCTTCTTTCCATCCTGTAAAGGTAGTGTAGATAGCATGACAACATTTACACACTGTTATTGAACAGTGTGTGCTCCAGCTGCCTGCCTCTGTTCTCCCTACATCAATGGAAAATGCAGAACAGCAACGTCACCCGTAGCAAAATTCCTTGATGTCAGTGATTTAAAAGCCAAACATTAGATACATTTTTTTTTCTTGTTTTGGAGAATGGGAAAAGGTTATAACCTATACCATGTTTTTATTAATATATGTTATCTCAATTGGAGACATTTTCCCCCACCCCTTGTCATGATGACAGGGTGTCAATGGACATGAAATTATGGGAAATCTCTATAATGGGAACAAAGACAAGGAAAAATTCTAGTGGAGGGAAAGAGGGAAAAAATAAATGTCAGGATGCCATCAATACAGAAACAAAGGCAGCGCTCTATGGGAAAAAGTAAAAAATATGTAAATATATGTATTAGTATATCAAATTGAATACACCTTGGATTCAATTAAAAAACAATTAATTGCACTTAGATTAAAGCTCAACAATATCCATAGGGCTATAGATGTTGGTGTGAACAGCAGTAGAAGAAAAATTGTAACTGTACAATTGATCAAAAAAGTTTAAAAACGGTACCACCGTATGATCTTGAAAGAAAGATGTATGTACATATATATCTATATATGTCTTTCTGTCCAGCTAACACTCATGGTCATAATTTCTTTCACCGGTGTCACACAACCAAATGATGAGGGTGAATCCTTCTAGTGGAGTCAGAGACAGCAATAAAAACCTTACAGAGATCTACTTTGTTCTATACTTATTGTGAAAGAAGAATACAGGAAGTAAAATAGAGTTTTTGTTTTCCTCGTATCTTTAACCACCTGAATACTGGGCACTTTTACCCTCTTCCTAACCAGACCATTTTTTAGCTTTTAGCGCTGTCGCGTTTTGAATGACAATTGCGGGGTCATGCAACACAGTACCCAAATTAATTTTTTTTATCTTTTTTTTTTTCACAAAAATAGTTTTCTTTTAGTGGTATTTAATCATTGGTAGGATTTTTATTTTTTACTAAAAACAAAAAAAAAGATTGAAAATTTTGAAAAAAAAATTTTTTTCTTATTTTCTTTCAGTAAATTTTGTAAATAATTAATTTTTCTCCTTCACTGATGTGCGCTGAGGAGGCTGCACTGATGGGCACTGATATGCTGTACTAATGGGCACTGATGAGGTGGCACTTATGGGCACCGATGAGGCAGCACTTATGGACACTGATAAGGAGGCACTAATATGCTGCACTGATGGGCACTGATAGGCGGCACTGATATGTGGCACTGGTGAGCACTGATAGGTGGCACTGGTGGGCACTCAGAGGCAGCAGTGGTGGGCGCTGAGAGGTGGCATGAATAGGCAGCACTGATGGGTGGCACTGATGGGCAGCACTAATGGGCACTGATGGGAGGCATTGATGTGCAGCACTGATGAGCAGGCACTGATGGGCACTGATGGGAGGCACTGATAGGCATTAATTGGTGGCACTGCTGGGGCTTTCCTGTAATCAGGGCACTGATGATCAGTGCCCTGTTTAACTGCGTAGGTCTCCTCTGGGAGGAGATGCCGCTGATCGGCACTCCTCGTCACACACTCTGTCAGTGTGAGGCGAGGAGAGCTGATTCACGGCACTTCCGTATTTACATGTGACCGGCTGTGATTGGACACAGCTGATCACATGGTTAAAGAGCCGCGGCACTTCACAGAGATCAGGGTCACACAGTGTCCTAGCAACATGGCGCTGCCACGATCGCCACACTGCATGCCATCATGGGCGCACGATAGAGGCCGTTCTGGGGCACCGTCATATGATGTCCTCCCAGAACGAGAGCCGCACCGTCCCTCTGTCATTTGACAGAGCGGTTAATCTAATATAGAAATTGCATGTTATTTTTTTGTTGTTGCTAATTGTTTAAATAATTTTTTTCTTATTTTATTTTTAGTATTTTAATCTTGTGTGCGATAGTTTATTTCTATGGTTTTCTATACTTTTAAAGAAAAAAAATATTTAAATCCAATTTGATGAAGAAAAAAAAATAAATTGTATGTTCAAAATAGTAATATAGAAGCTTTAATAGAAGGAAGAGTGATAAATTGCAGTGTTGTATTTCAAATAAAAAGTGTACTTTAAAAGTAAAAGAAATAAAGAATACATTTGGATGCTGAACTTCTAGAAAATGACTACTGCATTGGAAGTGTTCCATAGTAATGGAGGTGGTGAGCTTTTTAGTGTTTGGGTTCCCTCTTCCTCTCAGCCCAGAAGTTTAGCACCTCCTTCCATTTCTCCCTGGAATAAATACAGATCACCTCCAGAGGCTAGAAGACTGACTGGCCACTACAGGCTGCTCTGGGGAGGAGCTTATGCCACCAAAGGGAGGAGGAACTGAGCAAATAGCCCAGAAACTCCAGGCTCAGCATCTCCTCCTCTCTACAAAGGGTATGACAAGGGGAAGCAGGGACAGGGGATAGTGTGGGGATATGAAGTGGCACAGTTGCTATCTGGCAGAAAGGTTCAGTGTCTGAAGTGTTGAGGTTCAGAAACACGGTTGGCGAGAGGGAAAGTTTGAGAGTCTGGGGTGCAGGGGGTGCTGGGAGGCAGGGAGGTTCAGAGCCAGGAGTGCAGTGGTAGGGATGCTGAGTGGCAGGAAGATAGAATATCAGGGTGCAGAATGCCAGGGATACTGGATTCTACATGAGCCAGAATACAAATACGATCTACTTACAGTGCCTTGAAAAAGTTTTCATACCTCTTGAAATTTTCCACATTTTGTCATGTTACAACCAAAAACATAAATGTATTTTATTGGGATTTTATTTGATAGACCAACACAAAGTTGCACATAATTGTGAAGTGAAAGGCAAATGATAAATTGGTTTTAATTTTTTTTACAAATAAATATCTGAAAAGTGTGGTGTGCATTTGTATTCAGCCCCCTGAGTCAATATTTTGTAGAACCACCTTTCACTGCAATTACAGCTGAAAGTCTTTTTGGGGATGTCTCTACCAGCTCTGCATACCTAGAAAGTGACATTTTTGCCTATTCTTCTTTGCAAAATATCTCAAGCTCTGTCAAATTGGATGGAGAGGTCTGTGAACAGCAATTTGCAAGTCTTGTCAAAGATTCTCAATCGGATTTAGGTTTTTGACTTTGACTGGGCCATTCTAAGACATGAATATGCTTTGATCTAAACCATTCCATGGTAGCTCTGGCTGTATGTTTAGGGATGTTGTCCTGCTGGAAGGTAAACCTCTGCCCCAGTCTAAAGTCTTTTGCAGACTCTAACAGGTTCTCTTTTAAGATTGCCCTGTATTTGGCTCCATCCATCTTCACCAAATGCCTAGTGCAGGGATATCAGATTAGCGGACCTCCAGCTGTTGCAAAACTACAAGTCCCATCATGCCTCTGCCTCTAGGTGTCAAGCTTGTGGCTGTTAGAGTCTCGCTATGCCTCATGGTACTTGTAGTTCTGCAACAGCTGGAGGTCCGCTAATTGCATATCCCTGGCCTAGTGCATTACCTTCAACACCAATGAAAATGTATTAAAAATGCCAAAGTCATACTCACAAACATTCAAAGATAAAACATATGTCATATATAAAACTCCAGTGACAGGGATAACACTTCTCTGTAGTTGGAAATCTGACACGTTTCAGGAGACACGCTAACCTTCCTCAGAGCTCTGAGTCACCAAGACCAAGCCACCAGGGCCTCAGCTGATCAAAATGCAATTCAATTACATGTTACTAAATAAACCTGTACATGTTTTGGGAGGTGCATGCAGGGATTTTTTAGTGTATACAAAAATAAGAGTTACCTATTGATAGTGAAAGTTGAAACTACAATTTATTTACTGTATACTCCATTAGGAGTGTAATTAAATAATACATAAGCCAATTTTACGAATGTACAGTCTCCTTGAGCTTTGGCATTCAGTCATACAGAAAACTAACCAGCACACTTAGCAAATCTATAACTCAGAATAAAAGAGATGCGGTTGGCAGAGTCTGAAGCACATGAGCTGCCACAATATAAGCAGCACATTTCCTAGGTAACAAGGCCAGCACTCTCCTCTTATAGTGCTCAACACATATATTTTTAAAGAAGCATTCAATCAGTTACCACTTTATCCATCATTTTACATTTAACCTCTACTCACCCTAGAACTACCAGCAAAATGAATGTTTTGTGCCGGTTTTGTGATGCAAAATAAAATTAATTCTCTCTAAAGCAACAAGTACAAAACTGCTAAACTGATTTAAAAAAATATATTTTCAGTTATGTATTCCAAACTCAAAAAAACGTCTATTGCTCTCACTCAGCCTACTACATATTTGTTTGCTTTGCTACTGTGATCCTAATTCCTCTTGGAGGGTGACTATGTTCATTTTCCATGGTTCCATGTAGCCATCCTCCCTTGCTGGCTCCTGAGATGTACCAAGGATTACTGACAATGGCATCTGTAGAATGCATAGAGTGGTGCACATGAATGCAACTAACATGCACAGACAAGCAGAAGTGAGAGGGAAAAAGAGAGGTTCAGATGCTCACATCATTACAAGGAGGCAGAAAAACAGGAAGGATTTATTGAAAAAAAGATTAGTAGTGGATGTGTATAGATTATTTTAGGAGAATGGGGATATCATTTAGTATCACTTTAAAGTGGTTGTAAACCTCATACTTGTGTAGCAAGGTCCCAGGCCTCCTTTGATCTAATGAGAACCTCCAGGGCCAGGGACAGCTGACATCCTTCTGTATGTAGTGGGTTGTGAGGCATGGTGGGTGTAGAGTAGTTTAAGTTATTGGGCACCAGACACTTCTTGGATGCAAAAGAAAGTTTATTTCTTTTAACAGACCTTTTTTTGGGGGGATAGAGGGTTAGGGCTAGGACACCCTTAGGTTCTTGCAAGATTAATTGGCAGGCTCCGAGACTTCAAAAGGAGGACAGCCATGCAGGGAAAGGCATCCATGAAGACGCCATATCTGCATGTGTAGGATCGCTGTCTTCTATGGCAACAGTCTTTAACAGTTCCTATCCTAACACAAAGCTTAACAGTTCCTTTACTTTCACTACAATCGCTCCTTGTAGTTCTTCAGCACACTGAGCTCTCAGTCTCTCACTAGACCCACTGATTCACTGCCACTGAATCCCTTGAGCTCCTTTAATCTTCACAGTGGTATCGTCCTCAAGCGTCACCCCCACTTCTCTGCTGGGTCCCTAGCTTGGCACCCTAGATACCTCTCAAGCTTCACCCACACTGGCCTGCTCGGTCCCTAGCTTGACACACAAGGCTGCTCTGCAAGCATTACCTCTGCTGGCTGGGTCCCTGGCTTAATACCCACTGAAGTTACCCGATTTTTCACTGCCCCCGGTTGGTGAGAATGCTGCTCGGGTACTTGCTTCAGTTATTCACTGTGGTCCCTGGTACTTAGGCGGATAGTCCCCTACTGACGTCAGCTTCCCCTCTACCTCTGACCATGACAGGTTCTCCGGCCAGCAGAACCGTCACTTCTGGTTGGACTGCAAGCCGCAATCCCAACCCTGTGCTGCTCTCTTGCGGTTTTACATCTGACCGTGGTCCACGGCTTCACCCGATCCCCTGTCAGCACACCAGCTGGCTTGGCAGGCTGACACGTGTGATACGGCGTTCCACCTTACCGCCTCCTCCAACACGCCCAGCTCCCTAGTCCACGCCGTCAAGCAGGTCCTTTGTCCGGCCAAGTGCAACAGGGATATTGGCCCCTCTCTTACTGCCAGGTTCATTCCATCTGTGAATGCTGTCAGCTCCTCGTTGCCATGTGAACCCCAGCGTCACCGTAAGCTTTTTTTAAAATTAATTTACATCCCTTCCATCATCCACATCATCATTGCGTTGACACTGGATTTTGGTTTTCTCATGTATATTATTGATTACATTTTCAACCCATTGAGCGCTGACACCCCGTTTTAAATTTTTGTTTTGCGTCATTCCTCTGCTATCAGCATAAATCACTTCTGACAAATTTTCCTGACACCAAGAGAAAAATGGTGACAGGGGAGGGATCTCCAGCTGATTTACAGCCTCCATTCAGTTCCTGTGTGCTGTGTGAAGGGGGGGGGGGTCCCTTCTCTCCAATCAGCTCTCACCCCTTTTTTTCTCAGACAAGCTTCATCAAGTAGTTTTTTTTTTAACTAATTTTTCCTTAATACGTTAAAAGACTCAAAAACACACAAAACATTTCCATCATAACCCCACGTAACAAATAAAAAAAAAAATCTGCGCTCACCAGGCCATACTTTAAAGCGGGGTTCCACCCAAATTTTGAACAATATCTGTATGTATTCTCTTCCTTGCCTAGATGCTGACATGCCGTTTAAAAAAATTTAAATCGCCGTAATTACCTTTTATTTTTCTATTCTTCTTTGCACTTCCTGGTTCTCCTCCCGTGGGAGTAGGCGTGTTTCTAGCCTCTCCCAGACTCCTGGGAGCTAGTCTCAGGCTTCCCAGGATGCCACTGAGCATGTGCGGGAACGAGCGGTGAATGCTGGGAGCACAACATTCACCACATCCAGGAAATAAATGCTTGTGGGCTTCAAATGCCCACAATGAAGATGGAAACCACCTGCAGTGAATAATATTATAATAAGTTATTCTTTCCGACAAAAATCTGACACAGGCGGACATATTACACACAATATGTGAGCATGTAATGCTGAGAAGAAAAGTTTGTGAATGAACTCAAAAAAAAAAAAACGATAGATAGGTGGACTCCCGCTTTAACTATTGCTCAGAAACCTCCATCACATCAGGCCCATTACCAACCTTCTCCTAAATAAAGTTAATAACATTGTAAAACTAGCCTGAGTGTTCCATTTAATTATTACCTCTTAACAATACATACAGTATATACATATACAATTATTCCCCTCCAAAAATCATCAATCTCCTTAATAACTTTCCTCAGTGTAGCCCTTTCCAGGAGCCCGATGGTGACTACTGGGATAGGGATGGCTGACATACATTCTCAGGGTGCAGGTTCGTGGGCATGGTGGGTGATGAACAAGAAATTAGTTGGGCGCCAGTCACTTTTATACTTTAAACAATAGAGAAGTTTATTTCTCAAACAGGAAAAATATGAGAGAGAGGGGTAAAGGACACACTTAGTAACGATCAGCAATAGGCAGATTGACAGACTCTTAGACAAAAATAGGTGAAGTAAGGCAGTACAGGGATAAGAGCCTTTAAGCTGAACCAGCACATCTGTACTTTGTAGGACAAGCTGTTTCCTCTAGCAACTAAACTTTACTCACTGCTTCATGCACTGATTCCCTTTGGATGAGTTCTCTCTGAAGTCCGCCCAGCCAGTTCATAGCCTCCAGCTCATGAAAAGTCCCCTCTGGTGCTTCCTTAGAACTCCATCCCACTAGAATTGTTACCGGATCTTTGGCAGGCTTTCCTCTGCATAAACTTGAACACCTGGATAGGCCTCAGTCAGGCCTAGCAGCCTGAAGCCTCCTGGATAGGCCCCAGGCTTCGGGCCTAGCAGTCAGGAACTCTTCATACACCATCCACCCAGGTCGTAGCCCTGGGCAGGAACACACTGCCTGATCACCTGACTTCATTCCATTAAATACCATTTCCCAGCATGCTTAGCCGCAAATATGATTGGCTGGGAAAAGTATGTTTATCATAACTTGAACTTCACTGTAGCTCATCACTCTAATGTCAAAGGCAACAGCACCACTTACTGACAGAAAGGAGAAGCCACACTTAGAATGGAATTAACAAAAGTCATGTAATCACTGAATACTACAAATTGCCCAGGCTAACGAACACCTGGCCCACTAAATTTACCTGTAGCCTGTTCTAGAGACAAGGGTGGTATACTCTCCCCCTGCCAAGGAGACTACATCCTCGGAGTCTGCAAAAAAAAAACATTTGCTCTCAAGCCTGAGAGTGGATGTCCTGGCAAAAAGTGGATGGGAAAGAGTAAAGGAAAGGTTGAACTTTAAGTAACAAATACGTGTAGCATTCCACACGAGGACAGGTGAAATATGCAATAAAGCAATGATATTACATAATAATATTACATCCTAACTGTCTATCTATCTAAGATACTATACGATAAGTAATAGAAATTATTGGTGTTAAACCAATTTAAGGCACTGTCTCTCCGTAGCCAAGGAAGATGCAATATGGAAATACAACTTCCTGACAGCTTACTATACTATATCTACCACTATAGTAATATCTATCCTACAACAAACATTTATGTACACATCTGAAATGTTGTCTGTTCTCAGCCGAAGAAGTCAAGTATTATCACTATACTTTACACTAAAGAACCCATATCTACATATATCTATTTATAACATTGTCTACTCTCAGCCAAGGAAGACAAGAGTGTATAAGGTAAACTCGCATTAGTATATTTTTACATACTCTACAGTTTTAACAATTAATTGTACACTGAAATATTAACAGTATGTAGCAGGCCCTACTCCTGAGAGAGTAACACCTCCTTCCAAGAAGTATATACACATCCTATCAATATACCTAAAGTACTACATTTCTAAACATTGGTTTCCTTGACGATCTGATAGTGGTGCTGTAACGCCGTAGGTCAGCTTAATTAGGCCGTCTCATAAAAACACAGTCCGGGTAAATGTGTCGGCTGTAATCCCAGGTTTGTAAGATAGTAGTGTATCTTTCTGCATTTCTGGGTGACAATTTCTTTACATCAAACAAACTGCCGAAATCTTTAGTCCCTGATGGCGGTATCAATCCACTGTGCGCGTTTACATTGGATCTCAGCAATCAGAGTTTCTGGCACATATGGGTACAGATAACCATACTCCTCAGCTACCCTTTTCACTACAAATCATTGCAATTTAGACAGCCTTGGTAGAAGCAAAGGGTCTCCACAGCCAGGTAACACTAGAGTATCAGGAGCACACTTGAAAGAGTAACCCGAATAGTAACAGGCTTTGGAGAAATACTTGTGAAGGAAAAGGTTACTCGCACAGCAACATTTATGGTTTTTGCATAGTGTGTCCACCGCTCCTCCTCTGGAGAACATGCCAAACAGGGAACATGCGGGGTGCAGGTGAACGGTTCAGGCCTATTACTGTGAGTACAAGCAGGTGAGGGAACATCCTCCTCTATAGGCTCAACTTGCTGCTCAGAATTACTATCAGTCCATCTTTCTCCAAGGGACACAGTGTCAGACAGCCACTCAGATATTGTATCAGACAACACATCTGAGTCTGACTCAGGAGAGAACTCTTCAACTGGGAGTAAGTTAGGTCTCAAACATACAGTGGCAGACCTTCCTGACTCTGCTCCCTTCGTGGCTACGGGTTTCACTGTCCCAACAGGCACACAGCAATCATTCAAATCTAGCTTACCCGGCTCAGTAGTTTTATCCCTGGGAGGCTCCATCATCAGGAAATGTAGCCGACCTCGACCGCGGGCGCGGCAGGTCACAAAGGTGCCTGGCTTTATAGCGGGCATGGTTGCAGTAGTAGTAGATGCAGGCACCCGATCAGAATCATTGGTGACCGCAACAGACTCATAAAGAACAATGGCAGTGGGAACTGACACTTCCACTGCAGGAGCGTTGAGTCCAGCAGGTGCGGTGGCCTCTGTCGTGGCAGGATCAGTAACAGCAGACAAGAACTTATGATGAGCGGTGAGAGTGGGAACTGACACTTCCACTGCATGGGAGGTGATGCTGAAAGGTGCAATAGCCTCGGTTGTAGTAAATACAGCTGTGGTAGGCACAGTGGTAGTGGGTACATTTGTGGACAAAACAACTGTGGCAGCAACCACCGGAGCTGGTTCCGGTGCAGCAATAGCAACACACTTGCCCCAATCTACTTGCAATGCCGTGGCATTAAGGCTGGCGAGACTATCTCTAGTAGCGATTCCCCGCAGTGGCCGCAGGTGATGCAAGGCCGGATATTTGTAGCCAGTCCTGAGCAATTGGAACATAACAGCCCAATCTCTTCGTAGCCTCCCGCTGTGTAGAGCGCCAGGTTACCTTTAGGCATGAAGCACACTCCAGTGTCGGTAATCACTTCTCTCAACCCGACAGGCCCAAGGCCGACACCCGGTGCAAAGGTTTTGCAATCAGCACTGGAAACTCCAAGATACACCATGCTTGCCTCTCCGTCTCTCTCAGCACGTGGATCCAAGATGGCGATTTGTGCCACTGCTTGCCCTCCTTTGCAGAGCGGCAACAACCCCCCCTGCCAAAGGATTGGTCCGGTTACTCAGCAGAAACTTCAACGCCTGCCTCTTTCTTCCAGCAGCCTGCCAAAAATGTTATGGAGTCTGCCTTAACCCCTTCAGCCCTGGCGTAAAGTGACAAAAGACCAGGTTGAGACCCATGAGCAAAAAGACAATTAGGTTCTTCCCCATGTGGTTTACAAGAACAATATCACAGTCTCTGAGGTACACAAGCCCTACCTGACACTTTCACACGGAGCCAAGCAAAATTCCTGTGTGATTGCATTCCGTTGCCAGGGGCGACCACCACAAAATTAGCGCTTTTCCCCACGTTGGGCGCCAAATGTAGCCCTAGCCTCAAGTTTCTGGGAATCCGATGGTGACTACTGGGAGTAGGGATGGCTGACATATATCCTCAGGGTGCAGGTTTGTGGGCATGGTGGGTGATGAACAAGAAAGAAGTTGGGCGCCAGTCACTTTTATGCTTTAAACAATAGAGACGTTTTTTTTTTTCCAACAGAAAAAATGTGGGAGAGAGGGGAATAAGGCACAGGACATCCTTAGTAACGATCAGTAGTAGGCAGATTGGCTGATTACTTAGACAAAAATAGGTGAAGTAAGGCAGACCAGACAGCAGTACAGGAATGAGAACCTTTAAGCTTAACCAGCACATCTGTACTTTGTAGGACAAGCTGTCTCTTCTAGCAACTAAGCTTTACTCACTGCTTCATGCACTGATTCCCTACAAATTGGCCAGGCTAATGACCACCTGGCCCAATAAATTTACCTGTAGCCCTGTTCTGGGACAAAGGTGCTATAACAGTATCATTGATATATTCAGCTGACTGCTCAGATAGGTTAGATACTAACCACCAGTGCAAGATTTTAACAATTTTTTTGGGACTCCTCCTATGTTTATATGCCAATTCCGCTTGTCTTAAATTGAGATTAATCGCTTTAGTCCATTGGTCTATTATTGGCGGATAATTTTCTAACCATTTTTGTAATATAAATTTATGGGCCATATACATAGATCTCAACTAGGGATGAGCTTCGAGTTTGAGTCGAACTCATGTTCGACTTGAACATCGGCTGTTCGCCAGTTCTCTGAACAATTTGGGGTGTTCGCGGCAAATTGGAAAGCCACGGAACACCCTTCAAACGTCTATGGGAGAAATCAAAAGTGCTAATTTTAAAGGCTTACATGCATGGTATTGTCATAAAAAGTGTTTGGGGACCTGGGTCCTTCCCCAGTGGACATGGATCAATGCAAAAAAAAGTTTTAAAAACAACAGTTTTTTCGGGAGCAGTGATTTTAATAATGCTTAAAGTGAAACAATAAAAGTGTAATATTCCTTTAAATTTCGTACCTGGGGGGTGTCTATAGTATGCCTGTAAAGGGGCGCATGTTTCCCGTGTTTAGAACAGTCTGACAGCAAAATGACATTTCAAAGGAAAAAAAGTCATTTAAAACTACTCGCGGCTAATAATGAATTGCCGATCCGACAATACACATATAAGTTCATTGATAAAAACGGCATGGGAATTCCCCACAGGGGAACCCTAAACCAAAATTTAAAAAAAAAATGACGTGGTGGGTCCACATAAATTACATACCAGGCCCATCAGGTCTGGTATGGATATTAAGGGGAACGCCAGCCAAAATTTAAAAAAAAAAATGGCATGGGGTCCCCCTCAAAATCTATACCAGACCCTTCAAGTCTGGTATGGATTTTAAGGGGAACGCCGTGCCAAAATAAAAAAAAATGGCATGGGGTCCCCCCAAAAATCTGTACCAGACCCTTATCCGTGCACGCAACCTGGCAGGCCGCAGGAAAAGAGGGGGGGACGAGAGAGCGCCCCCCCCTCCTGAACCGTACCAGGCCACATGCCCTCAACATTGGGAGGGTGCTTTGGGGTAGCCCCTTAAAACACCTTGTCCCCATGTTGATGGGGACAAGGGCCTCATCCCCACAACCCTTGCCCGGTGGTTGTGGGGGTCTGCGGGTGGGGGGCTTATCGGAATCTGGAAGCCCCCTTTAACAAGGGGACCCCCAGATCCTGGCCCTCCCCCCTGTGTGAAATGGTAAGAGGTACAAAAGTACCCCTACCATTTCACAAAAAAGTGTCAAAAATGTTAAAAATGACAAGAGACAGTTTTTGATAGTTCCTTTATTTAAATGCTTCTTCTTTCTTCTATCTTCTTTCTTCTATCTTCTATCTTCCTTCGGTTTCTTCCTCCATCTTCTTCTTCTTCTGGTTCTTCTGGTTCTTCCTCCGGTGTTCTCGTCCGGCATCTTCCTCCGCGGCGTCTTCTTCCCTTCTTCTTCTCGGGCCGCTCCGCATCCACCATGATGGGAGGCTCCCGCTGTGTGACGCTTCTCCTCTTCTGGCGGTTCTTAAATAATGGAGGGCGGGGCCACCCGGTGACCCCACCCCCTCTGACGCAAAGGAAATTGACAGGGACTTCCCTGTGGCAATCCCCGTGATGTCAGAGGGGGGCAGGGTCACCCGTTACGTAACCCCGCCCCCCTCTGACATCATTGGGAATGCTACAGGGAAGTCCCTGTCAAGTCCCCGTGCATCAGAGGGGGGCGGGGTCAACGGTTGGCCCCGCCCTTCATTATTTAAGTACCGTCAGAAGAGGAGAAGCGTCACACAGCGTGAGCCTCTCATCATGGTGCATGCGGAGCGGCCCGAGAAGAAGAAGGGAAGAAGACGCCGGCGCCGTGGAGGAAGATGCCGGACGAGAACACCGGAGGAAGAACCAGAAGAACCAGAAGAACCAGAAGAAGAAGAAGATGGAGGAAGAAACCGAAGGAAGATAGAAGATAGAAGAAAGAAGATAGAAGATAGAAGAAAGAAGAAGCATTTAAATAAAGGAATTGTCAAAAACTGTCTCTTCTCATTTTTAACATTTTTGACACTTTTTTTGTGAAATGGTAGGGGTACTTTTTATGACAATAACTTGCATATAAGCCTTTAAAATTAGCACTTTTGATTATTCATGTTCGTGTCCCATAGACTTTAACGGTGTTCGCGTGTTCGAACAAATTTTTTGCCTGTTCGCATGTTCTGGTGCAAACCAAACAGGGGGGTGTTCGGCTCATCCCTAATCTCAACCACATCACATGTATTTCAACTGGGAAAGTATCTTTTGGTATAATCCCTAACAAAGCTATTTTTGGATCAAGATGAACCTGTGTACAGCACAGGGAGTTTAAAGTATCAAAAACATCTTCCCAATAGCGATGTCATTTAGGACATCGCCACCGCATATGTATAAGTATTCCTTTATCAGTGGTACACCTTGGACAGTTTGATGTAGTTGCTTTGCCCTAGGAGCATAACTTTAACCACTTCAGCTTCCAAAGATTTGGCTGCTCAATGACCAGGTCATTTTTTGCGATACGGCACTGTGTCGCTTTAACTGACAATTGCGCAGTGGTGCAATGCTGTACCCAAACAAAATTGACCTCCTTTTTTCCCCACAAATAGAGCTTTCTTTTGGTGGTATTTGATCACCTCTGCTGTTTTTATTTTTGCGCTATAAAAAGAAGAGCGACAATTTTAGTTCTTGCTATAATAAATATCACATTTTTTTCAAAAAAACTAATTTTTTCCTAAGTTTAGGCTGATATGTATTCTTCTACATATTTTTGGTAAAAAAAAATCGCAATAAACATATATTGATTGGTTTGTGCAAAAGTACGCTCTCCACCCCCCACCCCCCCGCCTCCATATTCCCATATTGACATGGTCTAATTAAGGAGAGTTGCCCATCCCCAAATGTGCAGTGTGCAAGTTCTCCAATCACTCACTAATCATCTAGCCCCTCAAAACACTCACCTTTCCGTGTTACCATATCCACAAAAGATCCTATGCTATGACTCAGTGTGGTTAATCAGATATCGTTTCCATGGAAGCCATCCACCCCCCCTCAAACCTTCTCAAACTTGTTCAGAGCCCCTCTGCTCAAGTATGTAGCTTTGTAAAAGGGTACTGCCCTGTTGACCAATTTTTTCCAAGACTCTAAGGTCAGTGACACAGAGCTCTTCCATGAAAGGATATGCAGTATAATGGGGGATTGGGACTTTAAATGAGGCACTTCAAAAGATGTGCCTCCATCCCGGGTTCAATAGGGCAAAAACAAAGGAAGTTTGGGACTTTAAATGAGGTGGTTGACACGTGTAGATAAAAATATAACAGATTTATTGTTGGAATACAAAATGAATAATTAATTTGATGACAGTGGTGCAATACATAACAAATCATTGAGTAATTAATGACATATTCATATAAATAGTACCGTCGTATTCGCAGTTCTGTATAGTCAGCACGTCATAACAACAGATTGATAAAATTTGTATAAAACAGTAGGTATGCATGACAGTTAGCAGTTCTGAAAAATAAAAAATATAGCATATACTATATCCATGAGTAAGTGAGTATCTTAGTAGGGCACATAGCTAGGTCTTGGGAGCCTAGTGGGGCACAGAGCTTTGTCCCTAGAGCCCGACGCGTTTCTGTGTATATAACACTTCTTCAGGGGAAGATAATTTGTAAGATCTGTAAAAAACATACACATGACGTGGGGGTTAGTCCCGAAGTTGGAATAGGTACAACAGGACAAACCAGGGCTATAAGCCCTATGTACTTACATGCCAGCAAATAAAGACAGCGAGCATCATGAACAGAACGGACTGCAGAGATGGTCTGTCCCGGGAGCTGAGGTGGTCATTTACCCCGCACCCAAAGGGGCGCACCATCCGGCCACCCAGGGAAACGCAGATCCTTATTCTCCAAATTATAACCCAGATGTTAAAGAAAATGAGGGTAGCTGTGTAATCTGTAGGAATGAATGAAGTGACTATGAGTTGATGAAGATAGGTGGAAATGTAGAACTGAGTGGCAAGTGAAGTGCTGTGTGTGCAGTGAGGGAGTGAAAGAAATATAGATGTGGTTGAAAAATAAAAATTTTTTAAAGAAAAAATAAAAATAAAAAATAAAAATAATAATAATAATAAAAATAAAAAATGGAATGAACATTATAAAAGATGTGGTATGAAAAAATAATATAAATGAAAAAAAGTGAAAAAATGAAAAATATAAAAAAAATAAATAAATAAAATGGAGAAGTGTATTGGATATGTGAAATGTGTGACAACAGTGGTGATATGAACCACCTATATGTGTTAAATAGAAAGAAAAATCGCAATGCAATGAGAGAGCTAAAAAGAAAATGGAGCATGTTGGGGAAGCACTGAAGTAGAATATTGTATGAGTATACCTAGGGTAAAAATAGTAGGAGGCTTCCAAGCGGTAGACATGCTGTCATGTCTGTGAGGAGAGGGGAACTGCGCTCCAAGAGCGGCCTTAAATACGCCCGAGGGGGGAGGGGCTACCACCAACGTCACGCGCACGCCAAGAAGAAAGCCTGGACGTACACAGCATGCACCGCCCATGGCTCAACTTGGCGACCAGATGACCAAAAGGGGGCGGCCCCACTGCGGCGCCGAGCATGGCGCCATCCATGGAGCCGCTGTGCGTGACACCGATGCGCTGTGGACACCCGCCCACCGCCCCCAGACCCTTCCGAAAGGCCGGAGGAGGGGAGGGGGGCCGAGGGCGAGCGCCAGAGCGCATCGCAGCTCCCGGGATCAGACAAAGACACAGACCCAGATCGGACATGATGGCATGACTGTCAGAACTGCTGGCTGAAGTAGATGGCTAGTATCAGGTGCATCAACATAAATGCATAATGTCTCTCCACTGATAAAAGGCTACACAAAGATGGCAGGGGAACACTACCAATCAAAGTCAACCACCTCCATCCCTAATGCATATGCAGTATAATGGGGGATTGGGACTTTAAATGAGGCACTTCAAAAGATGTGCCTCCATCCCGGGTTCAATAGGGCAAAAACAAAGGAAGTTTGGGACTTTAAATGAGGTGGTTGACTAGTGTAGATAAAAATATAACAGATTTATTGTTGGAATACAAAATGAATAATTAATTTGATGACAGTGGTGCAATACATAACAAATCATTGAGTAATTAATGACATATTCATATAAATAGTACCGTCGTATTCGCAGTTCTGTATAGTCAGCACGTCATAACAACAGATTGATAAAATTTGTATAAAACAGTAGGTATGCATGACAGTGAAAGGATAATACGCTTTTAAGCATAGAACAGTAACAGGGTAAGAGGGGTCTGTATGGCCCTGGTAGTGGCCAGGGGCTCCACTAATTGTTGGAGACATACTTCGATGGACATAGGGATAGAGACTGAAGTGACCGATCTTATACAGGAGGCAATGGGTTGCCAATAATTAGTGGGCATTCCCAGAAAATATGCATAGTTAGCTAAGGGTGTAGTGCATCTCTAGCACAGAGAGTGCTGGTTCCCAAACATCTTTGCCAGTCTAGCTGGAGTGAGGTAGATTTTGTGCAGGGATTTGTAATGAATCAATCTATCTCTGCTAGATACTAGATACTGAAACACGGTCCCCCACATATCGTCCCAATCTCTATCCAGCCCCGGAGCTATAGCCTCCCAAGCTCTCCTGCAAGACCCCAACAGGAGGGTTGTTTCATGGAATAGGTCTTTATATAGGCAGGAAACTGGTCTTTGCAGCGATTCACTGCGGGTCAGTAGCTCCAGGTCACCGGGCTCAAGGTCAAGGGGCTGCCTACCAAATTGCGAGCAAAAAGCATGCCGCAATTGAATGTACCTGAAGAAGTGTGAGTTTGGCAGATCATATTTTAGTTTTAATTTACCAATGGCAATAAAGTACCGTTTGATACAATGTGGAGCAAGATTTTAATGCCATATTTGGTCCATACCACTGGATCCGGGTAACCGAAAAAGTGGGTTAAATTGGGATTCTTCCACAGCGGGGTATTAGGAGAAAGTCTGGTCGAGCTAGGCGATCGCATTCCCTGGGCCATAACCCATGCCCTCACTACTGGAGCGCATGGAGGATGTCAGTGGGTATGGAGCTTTTAGACCCCTGTATACTAGATGAGACAGCGCCTCATTGGAGCCCACACAGGCTGCTTCCAGGGACACAGAGGCATCATCCGGAGGAGCAGTCAGCCAGCGGTTGGCCACCGTCAACTGTCCAGCAAGGAAGTATTTGTGAAAATTAGGAACCGCAAGGCCCCCTTCTCCCCATGGCTGTTGTAGTATTGGTAGTTTAAAATTGGGGATTCCTCCCTGCCACAAAAAGGAGGAAATCGTGGCATCTATTGATTTAAAAATGGACTTGGGAATCCAAACCAGGGAATTCCTAAGGTTATACAATAAAAGGGGTAGAATTTTCATTTTTGTCAAGTTTATCTTCTCAATGAGAGACAGGGGGAGGTTTTTCCAGGCCTGAAACTTCTTAGCTATTATAACAAGCAGCGGGGAAATATTAAAATTGATGAAGTCAGACACCAAGTTAGTAATCTGGAGCCCTAAGTATTTGATTCGGGCGACCCATTGCAGGGGGATGTTGGGGTTAACTTGTTCAGGGAAAGGATGGGAGCGCAAGGGGAGTATTTTGGATTTAGACCAGTTAACCTTGAGCCAGGGCCGAACTGGGAATAACATCCAGCCCTGGAAAAAATTTCATACCAGCCCCACAGCATTATTATACCACCGCAACAGCATAACGTCATTGATTTCTTGTTCATGAAAGGGAAAACCATAAAATGCACATTTGAAGAGTGTATTATATATAGATAAGACAGATATGAAATCACATAGGGCTTTATATAAGCAAATTCCAGTTAAAAGTGGTAAGTGATCAATCATCAAGGGGGACCCCAGGAACTCAGAACGTGGGAGGGGGGGGAAACCACCTTCCGCAGAAAGAATACACTAAGGTAAGGGGGGGTGGGTTACTGATATAAGGCTGTGCTTTATATCGGTGCCCCCTTACATTATCGTATTCACTCCCCCCTTACATCAGTGACCCCCCCTTCAGACTGGCCTAGCGGTGCTGTCACTGACCTCCTCTCAGGTGAACCGTGTAGGGCTCAGTCAGTCGGCTCCAGCTCGGTGGCTCTAGTTTTATCCTATAGTCTCCTCTCCACAGTCCACACTTGTCTGACTTCTCCCATGACCCCCATCCCGGCGGTGCTCCCACTCTTGACTCCTTTGCAGACTCCCTCAGAGACTGCAGACATGATACAGGAGATGGTCAGAGACTGCAGACATGATACAGGAGATGGTCAGAGACTGCAGACATGATACAGGAGATGGTCAGAGACTGCAGACATGATACAGGAGATGGTCAGAGACTGCAGACATGATACAGGAGATGGTCAGAGACTGCAGACATGATACAGGAGATGGTCAGAGACTGCAGACATGATATAGGAGATGGTCAGAGACGGCAGACATGATACAGGAGTTCAATTCAGCCTCCCCAGTGCCCATCAAATGCAGCCTCATCAGTACCAATCAAATGCAGCCTCACTGTGCCCATCAATGCAGCCTCACTGTGCCCATCAATGCAGCCTCACTGTGCCCATCAATGCAGCCTCACTGTGCCCATCAATGCAGCCTCACTGTGCTCATCAAATGCAGCCTCACTGTGCTCATCAAATGCAGCTTTACTCTGCCCATGAATGCAGTCTCACTGTGCCCATGAATGCGGCCTCACTGTGCCCACCATTGCAGCCTCACTGTGACCACCATTGCAGCCTCACTGTGACCACCATTGCAGTCTCACTGTGCCCATCAATGCAGCCTCACTGTGCCCATCAATGCAGCCTCACTGTGCCCATCAAATTCAGTCTCACTGTGCCAGTGAATGCAGTCTCACTGTGCCCGTGAATGCAGTCTCACTGTGCCCAGGAATGAAGCTTCACTGTGCCCATCATTGCAGCCCCTCCTGTGCTCCATGGCCCAGTCAGCAGTCCCTGTCTGTGGGAAGGTGTGTTGTTGATGCTCGGTACGGTACCTTGCATGCCAGCAGGATATCCATGATGGCCAACAGCAGGCAGGGTCTGTTCTCGTTTTGGATGGGGACAGTGCTCCTTCCAGAGGATCTGTTTGCTGTGAGATGGAGTGGTCCCTGGCCACCTGCACCTTCAGCCATCCTCATTTTCCAGCCCCAGTCAGCCTGTCCTCTGGTCCTGGGGAAGTGGAGAGCACTGGGTGGGAGCTGGAAAGAAGGGGGAGCAGAGAGTACTGGCGGAGTTGGAGAGCACATGGGTGGGGGCAAAGAGCAGGGGGGAGTGGAAATCACAGGGATGGGGAGCGGAGAGCGCTGGGGGGGGACTTGAGAGCACTGGGGGTCCAAAAAGAACAGAGGTGGAGAGCAGTGTGGGGGCTAAGAGTGTGGGATGGCGAAGAGTACTGGGGGAGGGGCAGAAAAACAAGGGTGGAGAGCACTGGGGGGTACAAAGAGCAGGGGGGAGTGGAGAGCAATGGGGGGAGCTTGAAAGCACCAGTGGGGGCCAGAAAGAACAGGGGTGGAAAGCACGGGGGACTGGAGAGCACTGGCGGGGGTTGGAGAGCACATGGGTGGGGGCAAAATGCAGGGGGGAGTGGAAAGTACAGGGGTGGGGAGTGGAGAGTGCTGGGGGGGAAGTTTGAGAGCACTGGAGGGGGAGCCAAAAAAAAACAGGGGTGGAGAGCACGGGGGGCAAAGAGCACGGGGGGGGCTAAGAGTGTGGGGTGGCGAAGAGCACTGGGGGAGGGGCAGAAAAACAGGGGTGGAGAGCACTGGGGGGTACAAAGAGCAGGGGGGAGTGGAGAGCAATGGGGGGAGCTTGAAAGCACCAGTGGGGGCCAGAAAGAACAGGGGTGGAAAGCACGGGGGACTGGAGAGCACTGGCGGGGGAGTGGAGAGTACAGGGGTGGGGAGCGGAGAGTGCTGGGGGGGAAGCTTGAGAGCACTGGAGGGGGAGCCAAAAAAAAACAGGGGTGGAGAGCACGGGGGGCAAAGAGCACAGGGGGGTTGGAGAGCGATGGGTGGAGCTTGAGAGCACCGGGGGGACCGAAAACAGGGGTGCGGAGAATGGGGGGCTGGAGAGCACTGTGGGGGGCGGAGAGCACTGGGGTGGGGGCTGGAGAGTGATGAGGAGAGCTGGAGAGCAGAGGGGGGAGAAAGAACATGGGTGGAGAGCACTGGGGGAGTGAAGAGCACTGGGATGGTGGCTAGAGTAGGATGGGGAGAGCTGGAGAGCAGGGGGGGGCAGAAAAAACAGGGGTGGAGAGAACTGTGGAGGGGGGGCTGGAGAGTGTGGTGAGGGGAGGAGAGCATGGGGGGAGCACAAGAGGAACTGGGGGGGGCAGTAAAAGAAGTTGGATAGGAGGATCGGCTGGGGGGCGCATATAGAGGAAATTAGCTTTCTATATTCCTCCATGCAGCCGCTGAATACTTGATTCTTCTCCTCTCCCTCCTGCAAGTATTCAGCGGCTGCATGGAGGAATATAGAAAGCTAATTTCCTCTATATGCGGCCCCCCTCCTCTCCCCCTGCCGATCCTCCTATACAGGCTGAGGCACACAGGGCGGACTGTACGGGCGGGCATCTACAGTATCCCTCTCTCCTGCTCCGTCCCTCTCTCCTGCTCCTGTGTGTCACGGAGCTGGCTGTGTCTGTGTTCGGCGGCCGCGCTGTAACATGGTCCCGCCCCCCTAGACCGGCTCGTGTGATAGGCGGAACACTGATTCTATCCACTATCACACAAGCCGGTCTAGGGGGGCGGGACCATGTTACAGCGCGGCCGCCGAACACAGACACAGCCAGCTCCGTGACACACAGGAGCAGGAGGGGAGCACTGCAGCCGCAGCAACTCAGGCGGCCTACCGGGAAATCTCCCGGTATCCCGGCAGGCCAGTCCGGCCCTGCCTTGAGCCCAGAGACCAGTGTGAATCTGTTTAAGAGTGCTAACGCAGCCTGTAAAGAAGGTCCGGTGTCACCGACAAACAGAGCCAAGTCATCCGCATAAAGTGCTGTGATTTCAGTTAGGGTGCCTACCTTAATACCCTGAATCTGGGGAGAGGAGCGCAGTGCAATCGCCAAGGGTTCCATTACCAGTGCAAAAAGATCAGGAGAAAGGGGGCACCCCTGCCTGGTGCCCCTGAACACTGGAAAAGTCTCCGACACCCCCCGTTAAAATAGAGGGCCGCTACCGGGCGCTCATACAACAGCAATATCCATTTGAGGAATGTAGGGCCAAACCCCATGCGTTGCAGTATGTGGGACATATAGCCCCAGTCAATAAAATCAAAGGCCTTTTCCAGGGCAAAAAACACCAGTGCCCCCCCCAGAGGACCCCAACTGTGTATGGGTATATACTCTCCGTATGTTGATATCTGTGGCTTTTTTGGGCATAAATTCACTCTGATCAGGCAGTGGCGTCATTAGGGTTGGTGTCACCTGGTGCGGAAAAAATTGGTGTCACCCCCTTAGTGCAGACCTCCCCCCATCAGTATATACACCCCCATCTCAGTGCAGACCTCCCCCCATCAGTATACACCCCCCATCTCAGTTCAGACCCCCTCCCCCTCAGTGCAGACCCCCCATCAGTATAGACACCCCCTCCCCCTCAGTGCAGACCCCCCATCAATATAGACACCCCCTCCCCCTTAGTGCAGACCCCCATCAGTATAGACACCCCCTCCCCCTCAGTGCAGACCCCCCCATCAGTATAGACACCCCTCCCCCTCAGTGAAGACCCCCCATCAGTATAGACACCCCCTCCCCCTCAGTGCAGACCCCCCAATTAGTATAAACACCCACCCTTAATGCAGACCTACCCATCAGTATAAACATCCCCCTCAATGCAGACCCCCCTCAGTATATACACCCCCTCAATGTAGACCCCCTCAGAATAAACAACCCCCTCAATGCAGACCCCCCCATCAGTATAGACACCCCCTCCCCCTCAGTGCGGACCCCCTTATTAGTATAGACACCCCTCCCCCTCAGTGCAGACCCCCATCAGTATAGACACCCCCTCCCCCTCAGTGCAGACCCCCCATCAGTATAGTCACCCCCTCCCCCTCAGTGCAGACCCCCCATCAGTATAGACACTAGGGCTGCGCATCTTCACTGGTCTCACGATTCGATTCGATTACGATTATCTGGTCAACGATTCGATTCGATTCGATTCCGCGATGCATCACGATGCATCACGATTACCGACGAGCTCCCACTTCCGCTTGGGCCGCCTAGGTGGCCCTTCCACCCTGCAATCTTCTGGGACACATCACAGTTCCCAAAAGATTGCCCGGCTATGCAGGACAGCGCAGTGAGACATGCGCACCCGGCTGTGAAGCTGCAAGCTGTCACAGCCGGATGCCCACAGTAGTATTGCCAGCGCTGTGGACAGGCGGGGGAGAGAAGGGAGGGTTTGGGTGGCCACGTCGCTGGATTGTGGGACAGGTGAGTGTCTTTTTATTAAAAGTCAGAACATGCACTTTTTTTGTAGCTGCTGACTTCTAATAAACAAAAAATTGACTGGAACTCCGCTTTGAATTAAAAATAACCTCACTCCCTAAAAAGTGCACTAATCCGGTGCACTACAGGGTACAGACATTCACACACACTGCTGCTGGGAGGTCAAAAGGGATAGAATCCACAGATGACAAACAGCCCTGTGAAGTTCCCTGTACTGTCTCTGTGCTGACCAGTGGCAGCTGGTGCTCAAAATTTTTTGGGGGGGCGCAAACAAACTGAAAAATACTGAACCTCCCCCGTCAAACGCAGCCACTTGTGCCCGTCAAAACGCAGCCACCTGTGCCCATCAAATGCAGCCACCTGTGCCCAAACGCAGCCACTGTGCCCAAACGCAGCCACTTGTGCCCAAACGCAGCCACTTGTGCCCGCCAAACTCAGCCACCTGTGCCAAAACGCAGCCACCTGTGCCCAAACTCAGGCACTTGTGCCCAAACTCAGCCACTTGTGCCAGCCAAACTCAGCCACCTGTGCCAAAACGCAGCTACTTTTGCCCGCCAAACTCAGCCACCTGTGCCAAAACGCAGCCACCTGTGCCCAAACTCAGCCACTTGGGCCCAAACGCAGCCACTTGTGCCCAAACGCAGCCACTTGTGCCCACCAAACTTAGCCACCTGTGCCAAAACGCAGCCACCTGTGCCCAAACTCAGCCACTTGTGCCCAAACGCAGCCACTTGTGCCCGCCAAACTCAGCCACCTGTGCCAAAACGCAGCCACCTGTGCCAAAACGCAGCCACCTGTGCCCAAACGCAGCCACTTGTGCCCGCCAAACGCAGCCACCTATGCCCAAATGCAGCCACCTGTGCCCAAACGCAGCCACCTGTGCCCAAATGCAGCCACCTGTGCCCAAACGCAGCCACCTGTGCCCAAACGCAGCCACCTGTGCCCGCCAAACGCAGCCATCACTGACCCCCCCCAATTACTTTCTTTTAATAAATATATTACAAAGGATGGTGTGCCCCCGCTGTATGTGCTTTTAAAAAACGATGTCACTTCATACCAAATTTCACCGGTATACGATCATGTGACTCCCGGCCGTCCCGCCCCTCTCCGCTCTCCTCTTCCCTCTCCGCTCTCCGCTCACGTGTCTCAGTCCCGCCCGCTGACTATAGTTATCGTATCAGAAGAGAGGCGGGCGGGACTGAGAAATCCCCGCTGACGTCAGGACTCAGTAGACGGAAGCGGAGAGCGAAGAAAAGAGCGGAGAGGGGCGGGGCGGGCCGGGAGTCACATGATCGTATACCGGCGAAGTTCGGTATGAAGTGACATTGTTTTTTAAAAAAGCACATACAGCGGGGGCACACCATCCATTGTAATATATTTATTAAAATAAAGACGGTTTAAAAATTTTCTCGAGCGCTTTCCCGGGAGGGGCGGGGCTACTAATGACGTCACCAAACATCGATTTTCAGGGTTTTATGCATCGATGCCGCATCGGGGACATCGATGCAACGATTAATTTCAGCACCCCTAATAGACACCCCCTCCCCCTCAGTGCAGAGCCCCCCATCAGTATAGACACCCCCTTTGCCCTCCCATAGCACCCCCCCATGTCCATCTAGACTACACATAGTAAAGTGTACAGATCTCAGAACAGTCAGTTCGGACGGATACACACAGCGGTGTCCCTCTGTCTCCTCCTCCTGTGTGGATGTGGGAGGAGGAGGAGGAGGCGGCTTCAGTCCGCTCTGCTGAGGGACACGAGAGATCTGAGAGGAGCAGATTAGTGTAGGGCAGCAGGCAGTGTTAGCCCGCACCCCCCGCACCCCCCTAGCAACGCCTCTGTGATCAGGTGATACTAGGTGGTGTATAATTTTCATCAGTCTGTTGGCAAGCATTTTGGTGAGTATTTTTAAGTCCATATTCAACAGGGCCATGGGCCTGTATGAAGAACAGCAGAGGGGGTCCTTGTCAGATTTGGGCAATAACACTCCATGTGCCTCATAGAAGGAAGTTGGTAAACCCCCTTGTTCAAAACAGTCCATGTAGAGTCGTAGAAGTCTGGGCGACAAGACATCTAAATATTGCTTGTACCACTCAGCTGGGAGTCCGTCAGCGATCCCGGTGATTTGCCATTAGGAAAAGATGCAATAGCAATTGCCAATTCTTTGTCCGTGAAGGGACAAAGAATTTGTCCGTGACGGGGGCCTCAAGACTGGCCACCACCTCATCGAGCAACACCGGGATCTGGGGGGGCCCAGCAGGTCAGTCAGTACCTGGTGGTCATACGGGGATAGCAGAGTATAGGTCCGAGTAATATGCTACAAAAGCCTGCATGATACCTTCTCTATCTCTTACCATGTTACCCTCCGAGTAATAAACACAGGGTATAGCCGTATGTGCCTGTGTATCTGCAGTCAGGTATGCCAGCAGCTTCCCATTTTGTCCCCTTTCTCAAATAGTTCCTCAGCCCTGTTTCTGCAAGTACATTGAGTAAGGTTTTGGAAATGCACCACTAGGGCCCTTCTAGCCATCTGCAATTCGGTTAGGGAGGATGGGGAGGGTGCCTCAGCATGTGCCTTAGCACAGTGTGTTTCATGAGCCTGGAGCTCATCAGACCTGGAGTTTTTCTCAGCCTGTGCAGCTTTAATGGCCAACACATATGCTCCTCTAGTGGACGCTTTAAACGCGTCCATACTACAGGCCCCCCTGTCGAGTCCTCATTGTGTTCCCAAAATTCCTGTAGATGAGGCGAAACCAGGGCCTCGACCGTGGGCTCACTTACCCATCCAGGGTGCAGTCTCCAGGACCCGTTGCGGCCACCTGTGGCAAGAGTCAATGTCACCTGCAAGGGGGTGTGGTCAGACAGACCCCCAGCCAGGTAACCGACCTCTGAAATGTGGGGCAACAACGTTGGATTCGTGAATGCCAAATCGATGCGGGAGGAGAGGGTACTGACGTGAAAAGATAGGAGTAACCTCTCTCACCAGGATGTTTGCATCGCTAGACCTCCTCCAGAGCAACAGACTCCGCCCAATGCCCGAGTTCTAGATTCTGCGCCCTGATCGGGTTTGAAGTGTCCAAGGAGTAATCCAAGATGTTGTTGAAATCATCCGCCACGAGCAGCTTTAAAAGGCCGAAAGTGGCAACTTTTTCCAACACCTGGTATAGCACCTCATTTTTGAGAGGAGGAGGGACATATACATTAGCAATAGCAATCAGCTGAGATTCAACAGTCATAACTACAATAGCATAGCGTCCCAAAGGATCAGTTACCACATGTTCAATAGCACATGTCAGCTTTTTGTGAATCAAAATAGCCACCCCTCTGGCATAAGAGGAGTGGGTTGAATGTATGGCTCTCTGTATTCAGTTCCGGTTGAGGGACAGTATCCTGTTACCCATTAGGTGCGTCTCCTGTAAAAGGACAATGTGGGGATTCAGAGATTTAAGGTATTGCAGGACCAGTGACCTTTTAAATTTGGAGTTTAATCCAAGGACGTTCCATGAAAGAAGTTTGAGATCACTCATTAGGTAATGTATTGTATAACACGAGGACAGGTGAGGGACTCAGACTGGGAGAGACCTGGGGGGGAGGAAGCTGAACACAGAGAGCCACAGTCACCAAATAACAATAGTTAAATTTCATGTACCATACTGGGCAAGCAAAACATTCATCTGCACCAGCCTTCTCAATAGGATGCAGACAGAGCATAAAAAAGACCCCAAAACAAAAATTAAAAAAAAAAAAAAGGAAGGAGAGAAAAAAAAAAAAAACAAAACAGTCCAAAAAGAGAACAGTTCAAGAACTCAACGCCCTGTTTTCTCCGGGCCAATTGAACCAAAAAACTGCTGGAGAAACTTTGATCCCAGAAACCAAAAAAAAAATTAGTGGATAGTTCCTAGAGCTCTTCCACTCAGTGGGGGATCTTAAAGATAGACGTGCAGCTGTATCCTCCACCTCTGATACGGTGTTCCGCTTCAGTGACGCGCAGGGGCGGACTGACCATTGAGCCACTCGGGCAGTGCCCGAGGGCCCTGGGCCACTAGGGGGCCCCATCAGGGTTGCCAGCCTCAGTAAAACCAGGGACAATATGTATAAATCTGTGTTTTTTTTACATCTGTCTGTGTATACTGTGTTTACATGTATGTGTATACTGTGTGATTGTATACTGTGTGTGTGTATACTGTGAGGCCCCATAATCTCTGATTGCCTGGGGGCCCCATAATCTCCTATTGCCCGGGGGCCCCATGAGTTATCAGTCCGCCCCTGGTGACGCGGCCTCTAAATGTATCCATGTCTTGTCTTATTAGCCCGCATTCAACAGTCAGAGTGTCAATTTTTCCCTCTACAGAGGACTTACTGTCTGCTATGGCCGCCAGGATCATTGCAGTGGACTGCTCCCCAAGTGGCTCCAGGTCCGCCTGTGGTGTTGTAGAGGCCCCCTCCCAAGCCGGTCCGTCGGGTCCGTCTGTACTGCAACAGATGCTGGAGGCACGGAGGTAGTGGACAAGATGGCCGTCGCATGTGTGTTCGGCGGGGGGGGGGCGGGATATCTGGACAGCTGCTTTCTTGGAGAATCTGCGTTTGCCTGTCATGAAAAGGATGGTTGTGTCCCCTTTAAGAGATGATGTTTTGCAGAGAGGGAGGCTTTCATGCAGGGACAGCAGATATCCCTAACTGATGCAGTCCTGTGTTCCCACACTGAGGCCTAATTGGAGCCGTCCGACAGCCTCCAGGTGCTGCCTGTCCCCTGCAGAGATGCTGTTGTTGGGGTAGGAGTGTGGGACTGCCGTTCTCCTGCTGATCACGGCACTCGGCTGAGGAGGATGCAGTAGGCCCTGTAGGCCTCAAGATGGTGGCAGGCCACGGGTAAGAGGAGCTGAGCACTCAATCGCCCCCCTCTGGAGACGCTGCTATAAGTGGGTGAGTGTGGAGCGGCCGCCCGTCCTGCGGATAGCGGGACTTGGGCTTGGGGGCCTCCATAGGACTCAAGATGGCGGCGGTCTCGGATGAGTGGAGAGGGCCGTGGGCCATGTAACTACACAGCCGGATGGCCGGGCTTCAAAATACAGGCTGGAGCTGAGGCAGGGGGTGCCAAGGGACAGGCAGGGTAGTTTTTAAGGCTCACTGGGTTGTGCTGTGGGCAGGATGGCAGTGGATAAAGTCAGGATGAGTGGAGCTCTGTGCCTGCAAGTCTTCCTTGGCTCACATCTGGACACGCCCCCCCCAAATTGGACACTTTTGACACATTTTTTGGGCCATTGACAATTATACAGCGATCAGTTCTAAAAAAATGCACTGATTACTGTAGAAATGTCACTGGCAGGGAAGGGGTTAACACTAGGGGGCGATCAAGGGGTTAACTGTGTTCCATAGGTGTGTTCAAACTGTGGGGGGTGGGACTGACTAGGGGAGGAGAGAGATCAGTGTTCATACTTAGTATGAACACACGATCTGTCTCCTCGGATTTTCCGTCGGATTTTCTCTTCTTCTTTATAATGCTAGAAGAATGAAGTAGTTTTGCTGCTCATATATACACAGAGTTCTTACAAACTTATTTATCTATTATTTATCGTGATTCCCTCAATATATTTTGAATTGTCACATCTGACAAAAATTTTTTTTGTTTTTTTTATTTTGTATTTTTTTCAGGGCTGATTTTTTTTTGGTTTTGTATTTGTTTCAAGGCTGATGTTTTTTTTGCTTTTTTGTTTTTTTTACTCCAGAATATTTTTGTGTGTGTTTTGTGTGTCAAGTTACCACAACACCATTATTATCTTGTATTATTTAATCTCAAGGAGGTTGCTTGCTGTTGGTGTCTCTTGTTAATTTCACATTGTATTTTTTAAATGTACCTGCCTCCTCACAAACAAACTGTCCTTTTTGAAGGAAAACACACATAGGCGAGTATAATTGGAACAAAAATTTCTTTATTAAGGGCTCAGAACCAAACAAAGAGGGAGGCAACGCTGGAGAAACAGCAGAAATTGGCGAAGCCTTGGACCCCCAGGGCACACATCAATTCTTTTACAGCAAAATTGGTGGCCTGAGGAGTCCATATCTAAGGGAGTGCAGTCTGGTCCAGAAGTCCCAGAGATCCGGAAAGCAGCAGATGACATGTATGTCCCCAGGCTATGGTACTACAGGAGGCTGCATATTTTGCCAGACCAGACTGAGCCCAGGGCCATCACTCTCTGGTCTTCTTTCCACGCTTCCTTTCACGCTGTGGCTCTGTGTTGGAGATGTGGCAGGAGGAGGAGTAGGACCTGAAGGAGGAGTGTGAGGTCACAAATGTGGGTTGCACATGTGATTTGGCCCCTCAACCCCTTATTTAGAGCTTCCACAATCAAGAACTCACACAGGAGTCGTTGGCCCTCCTCCATCTGCATCATTTTGCATGCAGTTATGCCAGCAAAGTCCCACACTGTGGGGTGTTCTGAGGGCCTCTGTAGCCTTCCAAAAGAGGCCTGTTGCTGCCTCCTCCAGGTTACTCCTCTTCCTGCCACTTTGCCTTTGAAATTGTAGGGGAGGGACCTGGGTATCAGGCAGCCTGCTTTGCCCGGCCACCTCCTGGCTGAGACTTTCCTGTGTATGAAAAAGTGACATGGTTTTAGTTTTTGCTTCATCAATCACAATCATAAATTAGTACTCCAAACTAACATCTAGTTAACATCATTGATTGGACAACCAGAAATATTTAGAAGAATACTATACCTGGCTCCAGCTGGGCTCCTCAACATGTTGCTGCCTGGAAGGCCCAGGTGGGCATCAGAAGCCTCAGCTAGGCGGGAAGGAAGTGTGGAAGGAAGAGTGGAGAGTGCTGGCCTGGGTTCAGTCTGACCTGCCAGAAAATGCAGCCTGTCATAGTACCACAGCCTGGGGACATAAATGTCATCTGCAGCTCCTGATCTCTGGGAATCCTGGACCTTCTTGTGCTCCCTTAGATAAGTGCTCCTCAGGCCACCAATTAGGATCTTCAAATAGGTGATGTCTGCCGTGGGGATCACTGGCTTCACAAATTGCAGCAAATTATCCAGCGCTGCCTTCCTCTTTGTTTGGTTCTTATATTCGGGGTGGTTTATCTGCCATAGACAAGGCAGCTCCCTGAACATATCTATGAAGATTGGCATAAAGTCCTGATCCTTCAAGATATCCATTTTCACTGCAAGACACAACACAAGACAAACCCTAATGTCAGCCTAAAGTCTTCTAAACATGTGCAAATACAGGCCTCAATCTAGAAGCAGTATAGGCCCAAGTTTAGATCTTACCTTTGTTATCACGATCTGCGCCTCCGATACTCCTTCCTCCGCTGACAGATCGTATGTACTACGCACGCGTGTTATGTTTTATAGACACTGCGCATGCGTGAAACTCCGCCTGCCCCTAACGTTCTTTCTAGTCTATTCCCCGCCCCTTCTCGTTCAGCGCAGTGGGGGAAGAGCACATGGCGGAGACAGAGCAGGTGTCTGTTAATTACAGCAACGAGGAGGAGGAAAGCCCGGAGCCAGAAACATCCCGATCCAGATGGAGACGATTTAAGGCATCAAATATGTCCTTTGGGGAGATGTTGGAGATGGTGGACATCCTGAAGAAGGCCGACTATGACGGGAAGTATGGACCTTACCGCAACCCCAATGTCCGAAAGGCCAAGATCATGGCAAAAGTGGTCAAGAGTCTGCACTGGAATTTTGGGCTATGACGATCGAATGATCAGCTCAGGAAGCGGTGGTCGGACCTCAAATTAAGAGAGCATGAGCAGTACAGAAAGCTCCGGAGAGTGCTGCAAAAAGTAAGTAGTTGTCCTGTGTTCCTATTCTTTATGTTTATTACGTTTGTGCTGCTCCATGTGCTTTTCTTAACTGTTGTCCAGTTTAAAATGTCAACTTTCATGTTCATGGGCACATTATTCGTTAGTATAAAACATTGTTCGGTCGGCCTAGAAAACACCATTGTTTTGGCCATATGCATTTGCCAACATTTTTTATGGCCTACTTGTCAGAAAATAATTTGGTTGTGTAGATGGGTTTGTAACTAGAATGTAATGCAAACTAGATTCTGTGTAAGGAGAGGACACACAGCAGTTTTCACATCTGGACGCTGGAGCACTAGTGTGGGACAAAAGAACACACTTTTTATTATGGGGTCCCACATAGGTGCTCCAGTGTATACTATAGGGGTGTCTCCATCTGTAAAGCTTGTACTAAACAGGTAAAGTATTGAAGCTTGACAAAGGACACTAAAAATTCTACATCTTGGAACTCTGCCAAAACAGACAATTGTACCCCACTTCCAAGCAATGTTTCATATTCCTATTTCTGCCATCAAATATCTGTGTGCTAAGTATACCCTTTTTTTTTTTACATAGGGGAGAAAAGACTCAGAGGACACCCCTCATCAGCAGACCAGAGACCCCCCACCTCATGAAGAAGTGGGGATCCACCAAAGCCAACAGGAGGAGGAGGAGGAAGGAGATGTGGTGAAACTAGTCACCACAACAGGTGAGTGTCTGCGACCACAGGCTCAGGTAAGAGATGAATGCCGGCAGATTTATAATACATGGTGTGTTTTTGTTTCTATCTTTTAAGGTGATCATGATGTTGTGGATCCAGGGTATTTCACCTAAGAAAGTGCACATATCCTGATCGGGGAGATCATGGGGTGTAATAGTGACTTGGAAAACATCCAGAAAAACATCAATGATGTTCAAAAAAAAATTGAGAACATCATTGATGTTTTAGGGAGAGTTTAAAACCCCTCAAAATCCCTTTTTTTGTGCTTTTTTGTGACCACTACATTTGCCAAACCCATACACACAGATAGTTATAGTGTGTATGGGTTTGGCAAAGTTAGCAGATAGATGATTGAGGATAGATAGAGAATTGGTATCAGCTGACTTAGCAGTTGGGGGGAGGGAGGGTTCCAAATGATTTGTGGACCCCCCCCAAAAAAAGCCTCTGGCACTCTGCCTGAATTTAAAGCACAAATCACAACAGAGGGTGTTTGGGGTAAAGCACTACTATGGAGCTGATAAAATACATTGTTAAGTGACTACATGAGGTGAATGTAGGGCCAGGAGACCATGGTGGGAGGTAAGTGAAGGCAAATATGCATGAAGGAGAAAAAAATAAATACATAAAAATCCTGCATGCATGAGAACAAAGGGGACATTCACAGCATATTACGATCATGGTAATTAGGGAATAAGGAAAGAAATACAATATATTATCAAACATTAAATACAATAAAATGTGATATTAAAGGATAAAAATCTTACCTTAATATAGTCCTTCTGCAGGACCTGGATGATGGCAGAACAGGTCTGTGGGATAATGATCCCCAGAGCCTGGGGGGAGATGCCTGTTGAGAACTTCAAGTCCTGCAGGCTTCTCCCCATCGCCAAGTACCGCAGGGTGGCGACTGGCCTCTGCTCCGGTTGATGGCTTGCCTCATGCAGGTATCCTGCCTGCTGATATAAGGGGTCAGCAAAGCCAACAAACAGTGAAATACGGGGTCCGTCATCCGGAGAAAGTTCCTGAAATTATCAGGATTATTCTCACGGATCTCACGGAGCAAAGGCATGTGACAGAACTGGTCACGCTGGAGCAACCAATTCTTGGTCCATGAACTCCTCCCCACCCTGTTCATGGACTGGACTTGTGTCAAGGTAAGGACCCCAACACCAAGCCCTCGCACAGCACGAACTCTACGAGGAGTACGTATATGCAACATGGCTAGAAAACGGTCGGCTGCTCAGAGCGAAGTAACAGAACGCACTGATGAACAGCAAGGCCTGTGAAGAGTGACCTGAATACAGTAATGAACGAACAAGAACACAATGACAAGAGTCACGCGTAACTCGCTGCACGCACTGAAGACCAGATACAAACCCACAAACTGAACAGCAGAAAATGATCTGAAAACCACGAGTCTGAAAAAGCGCAAATCGTCTCTCACTAAACTTTTACTAACACAAGATTAGCAAAAGGAGCCCAAATGGTGGCGCGCTTGGTTCGGACCTGCCCTTTTCTAGTCTCGTCATACGTGGTGTATGTCACCGCGTTCTTGGCGATCAGAAATTCCGACAACTTTGTGTGACCGTGTGTACGCAAAACAAGTTTGAGCCAACATCCGTCGGAAAAAATCCATGGATTTTGTTTTCGGAATGTCCGATCAATGTCCGACCGTGTGTACGGGGCATAACAGTTGGCATAATGTGAAGGTTTAAAAATCCTATCATTGGGGAGTCTAATATTGCTTCCTGTATACATGTATTGGCAATAACCACATCCCCTGCATCGGAAGGTGCCCAGACGTTTACATGTTTTAGGGATCTCGTTCTACAATAGGTTATAGGTGGACTCTGTGAAATAAAAGGACTCAGAGTGGGATCAATACATAAAAGGTGCCAATATTTTGATATAATGGCTCTGATTTTATTGTGTTGTTTAGTATATCGCATAATGATCTATCATGTTTAGGACTAAGGACTTTGAGAGTCTCATGACCAAATACAGAGAGCAAGCACAGGAGTCTGAGATGGTGGCTCTTTTTTCACAGCTTTCCAAGCTGGTTGAGAGAAAAGTACATCTTCTTTGGCACATTGAGGGATTTGATCAATATACCAAAGATGATATAAATCCCTTTGGACTACGTATCCAGATATTTCCAAACTTTGAAAACACAGATGACCTCAGCCTCCTCCTGGCTGAGGCTTTCCTGTGTAAGAAAAAGGGACATAGTTTTAGTATTTTGTTCATCAATGACACACAATTTTCAGCTCATGACTGTTGCAAATTGAATGTTAACAAATATAAAAGACTATCATTCTGAGCCCAGCATTTGTCATTCTTGTCCCAAACCTTTTTGGCTCCTACTGTCTATTGATATGTAAAACACTTTATTAAATCAGCAATTAGTGATCAATAATAACATCTGTTTCACATAATTTATTTTACGACAAGAAAGATGTTGAACAATGCTATACCTGACTCAAGCTAGGCTCCTCCACTTCTTCCTGGGTGGAAGGCCCAGGGTGGGCGTCGGAAGCCTCAGCTGGGGTGTAAGGAAGCGTGTAAGGAAGAGTGGAAGGAAGGGTTGAGAGGGATTCCCTGAATTCAGTTTGGTCTACCAGAAAATGCAGTCTGTCATAGTACCACAGCCTGGGTACATAAATGTCATCTTCTGCAGCTCCTGTTTTCATGGATTTCTGGACCTTAGTACGCTCAAGATTATATGTGCTCCTCAGGACACCAATTTTTTTTTTTAAATAGTTGATGTCTGCCGTGGGGATCTGCGGCTTCAACAACTCCAGCAGTTTCTCCAGCGCTGCTTGTCTCTTTATTTTCTTATTGTAATACAAGACAAACCCTAATGTCAGGCGAAACTCTCCTAATCTTGACCCAATATAGGCTCAATCTATAAGCAGTATAGGCCATTGATGCACCAACTTAAAATTGTACCTTCGTTATAACGATCGTCGCTTCCGATACTACGTCCTCCGCTCACAGATCGTACGTATGACGCACGCGTGTTATGCTTTATATACACTGTGCATTCATGAAACTCGGCCCGCCCCTGACGTTTGTTCTAGTGAATTCCCCGCCCCTTCTCTTTAAGCGCAGAGGGTAGAGACCATAACGGAGACACAGCAGGTGCATGCAGACAGCAGCAGCAATGAGGAAAGCTCAGAGCCACGAACATCCCGATTCTGGAAGAAATTGAAGGCCTCAAATATGTCCTTTGAAGAGATGGTGAGATGGTGGACATCTTGAAGAGGGCCGACTATGATGGGAAGTATGGACTGTACCTAAACCCAAATGTCAGAAAGGCCAAGATCATGACTAAAGTTGTGAAAAGTGTGCGCCGGAATTTTGGGGTACGACGATCCAAGGATCAACTGAGGAAACCTGGTCAGACCTGAAATTAAGGCAGCACGATCAGTATAGAAAGATCCGGAAACTGCATCAAAAAAGTAAGTAGTTGTCGTATTACTTGCATGCTGATTCATGTGCTTTTCTTTACTGTTGTACAGTTTAAAATGGCAACTTTCATGTTCGCGGGCACAGTAACGTTTGTAGGAAACATCGTTCGTTCGCCCATTAATACAATGTTTTTGGCAGATGCAGGTTAACTACATTTGTTCAGGCCTATTTGTATTCAAAGAAGTATATGACATTGTTGTCTAGATGGGTTTGTAACTAGAATGAAATGCAAACTTGATTCAGTGTAAGGAGAGCACACTCAGCAGCTGTTTACACATCTGGACGCAGGAGCACTAGTGTGGGACACCAGAACAAACTTTTTAGGGTGTTCCGCACAGGTGCTCCAGTGGATACTAGGGGTGTCTCCATGTGTGCAAATTGTACAAAAAAGGTAAGTATTCCAGCTTTAGAAAGGAACTAAAAATGTCTTCACCTTGGAACTCTGCCAAAACAGACAATTGTACGTCACTTCCAAGCAATGTATGTTTCATATTCCTATTTCTGCCATCAAATATCTGTGTGCTAAGTATACCTTTTTTTATTTACATAGGGGAGAAAAGATTCAGGACATCTGAGGACACCAGGGACCCCCCACCTCCTAAAGAAGGGGAAGTCACCAAAACCCAAGCAGAAGATGAGGAGGAAGAGGTTTATGAAGTGGGCGGAATTGTCACCACAACAGGTGAATGTCTGAGACCACAGCTTCAGGTAATAGATGGATGCCTGCATATTTATAATACATGGTGTGTTTTTTTCTTTTAGGTGATGTGGATGTTGTGGAAGAAGAATCTCATTTCACAAGTGAAAGTGCCCAGATCCTCATCGGGGAGATAATGGGGTGCAAAAAGGATTTAGAAAATATAAAGAAAAACATCAATGATGTTCAAAAAAAAAATTAAGAACATCATCGATGTTTTAGGCAGAATATACAAAACAACAAAATTGTACCATTTTATGTGTATTTTTGATTTTTTTTTTAAAAAGTTTTTAAGTATTTTAAAAGCTAAATTTTGAAGATGCACACTGTGTGTCAACATGTGCTATCTGCCATCATGGGATATCTATGTACATGTTCCAACTCAATTAGGTGAGAGGAAGAGGTTGCACCCCCAAAACACATCCATTGATCCCCCATGATGGGAGATAGCACATGTTGACATTAGACATGGGATCAGGAGAGAAATCCCCAGTTTGAATCCCAATTTGTGTGCATCTTCAAAATTTGCCTTTTACAGGGGTGACATCACCCCATCTGATGAAGGCAATATCAACACTATTTGGACATACTAAAATATCTGATTTTGCCTTCACTTTATTAAAGTTGAACTTTGTAAATTCCTGAGTTGTGTATGTTATGTTTTGAAACATGCCTGTTTAACCAAAAAAAGGCTATTTATAATGTGACCAAAAAAATGTAATACACCAAAGATGTTGGTTTGTTCAAAAACCCTTTTCTAAACGCACATGTGAATGTGCTTTGAGTAAAATGTTTGCTACTTAAGAATGTGTGGCTTGTTCTTTCAATGATCAATAGCATTTTTTGGAGTAAGTTAGTGTTTACAGTGGCAATGGGGGTTATTTACTAAATGCAAATCCACTTTGCACTACAAGTGCACTTTCAGTGCAGTTTCCAGTGCACTTTTGCAGTGCACTTGTATTTCAAAGTGGATTTGCCTTTAGTAAATAACACCCACAGTGGTTTATAAAGGGCCACAATCAGCCCATTTTCGTGAATCCACAAATCTCATTCATAGTGCTGAAAATGATGAATATTTTTATCATTAATGCATTAAAGACATTAACAACAAAAACAAGGTGTGTGTGTAGCAGAACCACAACATAATATTTCACTGAAGAAGAGATTGTCACCTCATGTATCAAATAAATTAAGTTTGCACTATTGAAGAAAAAGGCTAAAATAAAAAGCCTATTGGAGAACCTAGGAGACAGCTAAAAGAAACCCAAGCAGTAAATCAAATGAAATATTAGTTCTGTTTCAAAAAGATATTTATTTAAAAAATGTCTCAGACATTTGGTGGCATATAAATGGCCCCCCTACCTGCAAAGTACTCTAGATACTTTTGGAGAACTTCAAGGGTGCTTTGGGGGGCAAGCCAGGACGGCCAGCTTCAAGAGCCGTCAGTGTTGGATCCGGTAAGAATCCAGCCTCAGGCCCAACTGAGGCCACATAGTTTGCTGCATTTTTGCTCAAAAAGTTATGTAAAATGTAGCAGGCAAGAATTATGTGATTAAGTTTATATTCCGCCTTGTTAATTGCAGTGAGGAATAGGTGGAATCGGCTGGCCATTATCCCAAAAGCGTTCTCCGCCACTGTTCTGGCTCTGGCCAGCCGGTAATTAAAAACCCTCTGCTCCGGGGTGAGGGTCCTCATCGGGAACAGCCGCATCAGGTGTTCACCCAGACAAAATGCTACATCAGCAACAAACACCAACAGGAGTCCTTCAAAGTTCCCTCCCGGAGGTGGCAATCCCAAGCCACCACTCTGGAGACGCCTGTAGAACTCTGTCTGGGCGATGACTCCACCATCTGACATCCAGCCATTCTTCCCCACGTCCACATAGAGGAACTCATATGTCGCCGACACCACCGCCAACATCACAATACTATTAAACCCCTTATACAGTAGTTATAATAGTATGACCCCGAGTTGGGGGGTGGGACTATGTGCACGTGTTTCCCATCAATTGCCCCTCCACAGTTGGGAAAGTCCCAACGATAAGCAAAGTGGGATGCCACAGTCTGCCATTCCTGTGGCGTTGAAGGAAACTGTGGAGTCAAACAATAAAAAAAAAATTAGTCATTTTGCACATAAACATTGCAAGCAGATTAGACACAAACATTATTGGCCAACATCAGTATTAACATTTATTTGAAGGAGTATTTAAAGACAAAAGTATAAAGTCCACTTATCAGATTCCCCCCCCCCCCGATGGCCCATTGTAAAAATGTTAGGGGGGGGAGATGTTTTGGACAGGTAACCGTCTCCACTTCATTGAGAGCTGAATGCATAAATAATGTGTTTTACTTTGGCCAGCCCCTCCTTATTACACTGTTGGCAGCCCACTGGACAGGTAAGAAGTGTCATAATACAAAAATAGAAATACACACTGTCCTAATTGAAGCACTTTTTTACATTCTGCAATTACCTATCAAAATAATAGGAGAAAAAATATGTTAAACAGTACCATTTGAAAGTATTCATGCAGGCCCTTTCACTACATGCTTTGGGGAATTCATCCATAAGTATGACCACAAAAGAGGTGGGTATAGTGTGTATGGGTTTGGCAAAGTCAGCAGATAGAGGATTGGTATTGGTTGACTTAGTGGTTGGGGGGAGGGAGGGTTACAAATTATTTTGGTAACCAAAAAAAAGCCTCTGGCACTCTGCATTAATTTAAGCACACAAATAACATTTATACACATTTTAGGGGGTGTTTAGGGTAAAGCACTACTATGGAGCAGCCAAAATACATTGTTAAGTGACTAGACTAGGTGGATACGGGCCCAGGATAGCATGCTGGGGAGGTTAGTGAAGGCAAATATGCATGAAGGACTAAAAAGGAGGATTAAAAACTTCCAGTATGCATGAGGACAAAGGGGACATGCACAGCATATTACAATCATGGTAATTAGGGAATAATGAAAGAAATACAATACATTAGGAAACATTAAATACATAGAATGTAATGTTAAAGGAGAATTCTTACCCTATTATAGTCCTTCTACAGGACCTGAATGATGGCAGAACAGGTCTCTGGAATAATGATCCCCAGAGCCTGGGGTGAGATGCCTGTTGAGAACTCAATGTCCTGCAGACTTCTCCCCGTTACCAAGTACCGCAATGTAGCGACTAGCCTCTGCTTGGGAGTAATGGCTTGCTGCATGCAGGTGTCCTGCTTTGTAATATAGGGGGACAGCAAAGCCAACAAACTGTAAAAAAACGGGGTCCGTCATCCGGAGATAATTCCTGAAATCATCAGGATTCTCACGGATCTCCCTCAACAAAGGAATATGACAAAATTGGTCACGCTGGAGCAACCAATTCTTGGTCCATGAACTCCTCCCCACCCTGTTCATGGACTGGGCTTGGGTCAAAGTAAGAACCCCAACACCAAGCCCCTGCACAGCACGAACTCTACGAGTACGTAACCACAACATGGCTTCAAAACGGTCGGCTGGTCAGAACAAACTAAACAGAAAGCACTGAAAAACAGCAAAGGCCTGAGAAGAACGAGCTGAAAATCAGAAACGAGCGGACAAGAACGCACTGAAAGTCAAATGCGCACTATAATAATAATAATACGCACTGCCAAACAAATGCGAATTGGCTACATGCACTGAAAAACAGATACGAACCCATAAGCACAAACTGAAGAGCAGTAACGAACGGAAAAGCACGAGTCTGAAAAGCACGAATTGTCTCTCACCAAACTTCCACTAACACGAGATAAGCACGATATTAGCAGAAGGAGCCCAAAGGGTGGCGCACTTGGTATTGAGACAATTCCCTTTTCTAGTCCTGTTGTACGCGTTGTACATCACCGCGTTCTTGACGTTCAGAATTTCCGACCAACTTTGTGTGACCGTGTGTATGCAAGACAAGTTTGAGCCAACATCCGTCGGAAAGGAAAACATGGATTTTGTTGTCGGAATGTGCAATCGTGTGTACGAGGCATAACTCTGCTAAAACCTGGAGTAGTGCACATGGAAATAATATTTAGAGCATGATATAATTGCCCAAATAGTAGCAAAATATGCGGTATATTATTTTAAGATAATCTGTTTTTAAACTGTGTGAAAGAGTGATTTCTACACTGAAATATCTTTAAAAGTCTGAGAAGAGATAAACTCCCCGTTTTTGTACAACTAGGTGCCAACACAACTGAGCATGCTCAGACCTGCAAATAGCTCTCATTTTAGCTCCAGTGTCTTTTTTACAGGGCACTATAGTAAATACCAGAATGAGCGCTGTGTTAAAGAGCATTTTTTGGGAGTGAAAATCGGCGCTATTATAGTCCAATGCAAGTTTTAGCCATTGATTCTAATGATACAATTGTAACTTCTCCAAATAAATCCTTTTAATGTTGAGATAAAATGTATCTTTCTCTGAAATAAATTTTCCTTTGCAACATTGCTGCTTCTACTTAATCTATTTTTTTTTTAAGAATGCTAAAATGCGGAATGTTTTGATGTTTTCACTTTCACTTGTTACTCTCCATCTCACAACAATCTTTACCCAAACTCACACAGGTGTCTTTACAATTCGCAAACAATACCATTGCTGATACAAATTTATAATGAGTCACATTTTTTTGTGCTTTTTATGATTTCCAACTAATCATAATTTGAGCCCAAAAAATGTGATATGTGTACCAACATCAGAAATCAAAATGCAATTCCCAAAAAATGTGAGGGTAATATCACTATTCTACATTCACCCACAAAGAACCAGCAAATATCACAGAATAAATCAAGAAGAATAACTCTTGAGTACTGAAATTCCATCACCTGTATGTCCAAAGAAATGCAGTATTTATGTGTATTTATGTTTAGGAGGTTTTCACATGTGGCAGCTCCGTGGCTTAGAGGTTTAAACTTTTGCTGAGCATCTGGGTTTGAATCTCAAGCATGCTGCTTCATGTAGAGAAGTCTCATTGCCCAGGTCCTAAAACTATGTCTGATAAAATAGATAAAAACACTCACATTTTTTAAAATTTTTATCTATTGTAATAAATATTTTTAACATACATGCTGCACTTAGAGGGCCTGTCCTTCTTTCTTTTTTATTGTTCCAGAGCTTCTTCTAGCTTTTATAGACTGGCTGCCTTCCATTTACTCAGCATCATTTTATCCTCACATGGATTAATACCTGAACTTGTTGTGAAACATTAACTACCATCACCAAGTTCCCCCTCTCAGGAACCCCCAACCCACCCCCTTCCCCCCACCCTTATTGGTTTTGTATACCCGGCTATATCCATTGTGCGCCGTATTAACCCCTTGATCGCATATTTATTTCCTAAAACTATGTCTAAATGTAGTATTTATGTGTAGGAGGGTTACACCACCATTGTAAATATTGCCAGATACACTATCTAGCCAAAAGTATTGGGACACCTTCCTTTTCACACACACGAACTTTAATGGCAGCCCAGTCTTAGTCCATAGGGTTAAAATTTGATTTGGCCCATCCTTTGCAGCTAGAACAGCTTCTGGGAAGGCTGTGAAGGCTGTCCACAAGGTTTAGTGTTCCCATGGGAATGTTTGACCATTCTTCCAGAACTGCATTTGTGAGGCCAGACACTGATGTTGGATGAGAAGGCTTGGCTCGCAGTCTCTGCACTAATTCAGCCAAAAGGTGTTCTATTCGGTTGAGATCAGGACTCTGTGCAGGCCAGTCAAATTCCTCCACCCCAAACTCGCTCATCCATGTCTTTATGGATCTTGCTTTGTGTACTGGTGTGCAGTCATGTTGGAACAGGAAGGGGCCATCCCCAAACTGTTCACACAAAGTTGGGAGCATGGAAGTGTCCAAAATGTCTTGATATGCTGATGCCTTAAGAGTTCTCTTCACTGGAACTAAGAGGCCAAGCCCAACCCCTGAAAAACAACCCCACATCATAATTCCCCCTCCAGCAAATGATTTGAACTAGTGCACAAAGCAAGGTCCATATAGACATTAATGATTGAGTTTGGGGTGAAGAAAGTTGACTGGCCTGCACAGAGTCCTGACCTCAACACAACAGAACACCTTGGGGATGAATTAGAGCAGAGACTGTAAGCCATGCCTTCTCGCTCACCATCAGTGCCTGACCTCGCAAATGCACTTGGAAGAATGGTCAAACATTCCCATAGATACACTCCTAAACCTTGTGGACAGCCTTCACAGAAGAGTTGAAGCTGTTATAGCTGCAAAGGGTGGGCAAAATGAATTTTGAACCCTATGGAATAAGACTTGGATGCCATTACAGTTCATGTGTGTTTAAAGGCAGGCGTCCCCATACTTAGGCCAATTTATTGAATATTGCTTGTGACACTGAGCATGGCTATGGACTTAGGGCTGGTTCACATCACAGAGATGCAGACAACACGTGTGAGGCTGTGTGCTGGCTAAGTGGTTAGCAGCACTGTGCTTTCTGGTTTAATTCCCCAACATGCTAATGCTTGTGTTGAAGTTTATATGTTCTTCCTGTGTGGGTTTCTCACCAAAGACATGCTGGCATTTTATTTGTCTCCTGTCGAAATAGTCTCTAGTGTAAGACAGTAAAGCCTCGTACACACGATCGGATTTTCAGCAGACAAAGCGTCAGACTTTTGTCTGAAGGGCATGTGCCAGGAACTTGTCTTGCATACAAACGGTACACAATTGTCGGCAACAAACACGAACATAGTGACGTACTATGTGGAATTTCAGCTCTTGAGCGCCAGCCTTTGGGCACCTTCTGCTAATGTCGTGTTTGGTGATCATTGATTCCGAGCATGCGTGTCTGTACTTTGGACTTTTGTGTGATGGACTTGTGTACACATGATAGGAAAATCTGACAACAGACCGTTGTCCGCCGAAAATTTACTACCCTGCCATCCAACATTTGTTGGCGGAAAGTTATACAACAATTGTCTGATGGAGTGTACTAACGATTGGATTTCAGGCAAACAGTCTGTCATCACACAATTCCGAGGCTTTAGTTTTGGATTTTAGATTGGAAGCTCATCCCCCCTTCCCCCTTCCTTTCCCTCCCCACGTCTCTTTCCCTCCCCCTTCCCCCGCCCCCATCTCCTTCCCTTTCCCCCCTCTCCTTCCCTTTCCCCCCTCTCCTTCCCCTTCCCCCCTTCCTCCCCCTTCCCTCTCCCCCCTCTCCCCCTCCCCTCCTCCCTCCCCTCTCCCTCACCCCCCTCCTACCTTGACACGTTCCAACCCAATTGCACCACCATATTGTGCAGTAATTGGTGTCCCCTCACCCCCCATGGGCCCTATAAATTAAATCTAATTGTTCCTTCTATTTACCATCATTATATTTATCCTTAACTATAAGAGGCCTTGTACAATCCCCCACGTCCGCCGTGGGGGGAATTTTCTTAGAGGTCTGGTTACGTATCAGTGTATAATCTTCTGGGGGAGCAGATCTTTCTGCTATAATGTTTGCTGTATATTATGTTTCTGATGATGTAATTATTGTATATGTTATTGTGTTTTCTGTTTTATAGACAGTTCCTCCTGAAGAAGCAGTTTCAATCCGCTAAACTAGTAGAGGATCAATTTGTCTATACCCCACATCAACAGTTATCTTTCGGGTGACCCCGTTAGTAGTTGTCTGTGATTGCGTTTAATTTCTTGTCTTTTGTATATCTTCTTTTATATGTATAAAATACAAATGAAAAAAAATTATATATGCCCAATTTAAAACCAAGCATTAACAGCGCTTCATATGAATAAAAAATATCCACCAATAAAATATCTCATATAGTGCAATGGTCAAATACCCTCATATCTTGCTTATTAAAAACAAAAATGAAGAAATCCAACATCTACTAAAACTGTCCATCAGTTCATCAGAAAACTCATAATGATATATATAGGGTGATGTGATGAATCTTCTCCTCCTATTGACAGTTCAATATAATTAAGTGCATGAAAAAAGAGAGAAGAAGAAGGCTTCTGATCCAACAGTGATTAAAGTGCGCAAACTTTTAACTGCTACACCTTCACTGATCCACCTTGTGCACACCCCTTTGTGTATCTGCTTACCAGAGGTGCTTCTTAACAGGGCCTGTATGATCCTTGGCAGCATAAATCTGCAGCTATAGATGTAGATGTTGGATTTCTTCATTTATGTTTTTAATAAGCAAGATATGAGGGTATTTGACCATTGCACTATATGAGATATTTTATTGGTGGATATTTGTTATTCATATGAACCGCTGTTAATGCTTGGCCTTAAATTGGGCATATAACATTTTTTGGACTTTATTAACTATTGCTAGTTCTTTGTTATGTGAGGCAACACTCATAAACTTTACAATTTCCAAAAGTAGTTTCAGTACTACTTTTTGGCGACTTCGGGGTGCGATTTTTATTGACATCAGTGCAGAAACCTGCACATATGTCTCTGAAATTCCCCCCATAGCCGGGACTGACATGCGGGAATGAAATTGTGTGAGTTCAGCTGAACTGGGTATGGATGGGATGGCTGGGTATGGCTGAGTATGGATGGGATGGCTGGGTATGGCTGAGTATGGATGGGATGGCTTGGTATGGCTGAGTATGGCTGGGTGGGTATGGCTGGGTATGGCTGGGTATGGATGGGATGGCTGGGTATGGCTGAGTATGGATGGGATGGCTGGGAATGGCTGAGTATGGCTGGGTGGGTATGGCTGAGTATGGATGGATGGATGAGTATTGCTGAGTATGCCTGAGTATAGGTGGCTGAGCATGGATGGATGGATGAGTATTGCTGAGCATGGATGGATGGATGAGTATTGCTGAGTATGGATGGATGGATGAATAAAGTAAGGAAATGGGGTAAGTGGCGCTCCCTATACAGTGGAACCTCGGTTTGCGAGTAACGCGGTTAACGAGTGTTTTGCAAACCGAGCACTGTATTTCTAAAATTCCTAACTCGGTTTGCGAGTGTTGTCTCCCAAAACAAGCAGGATTCAGGCCAAAAGCGGTGTGCAGTACCGCTTTTGGCCTGAGGTGGGGGGCGCCGGAGCCGAGCAGAGCCGAAAGTCGCCGATCGGCGCCGTTCGGAAATGCACGGAAAGGCCCGAGGACAGTTCAGCTGACTTCGGCAAACCTCGGAAAGGCGCGTGAATGGAGTCTTTCAAAGGTTTGCCGAGGTCCGCCGAAGTGTCCCTCGCGTCTTTTCGGACGTTTCCGAGGCTCTCCGGCGCCCCCCACTTCTGGCCGCATGCGGTATTGCATCCCATTGAAGTCAATGCGGAATGAATTCTTTTAATTTCCATTGACTTTAATGGGAAAACTTGGTTTGATATGAATGTACATTGGGTTACGAGCATACTCCTGGAACGGATTATGCTCGTTATCCGAGGTTCCACTGTACTTTGGGGAATGTGCTCCCTGCTTAAACACAAAAGTGTGCTCCCCACATGTTAAATACTTGCATCAGCAAAAAAATATATATATAATATGTTGGCTTATGCCTATGCTGTAAAACCAAGCATTTGAAATGGTGAAAAAAATGTCTCAAAAAATGATTAAATATATAATATGCCTAACATAGTGACCGTTATATCATTTGATATTATATAGGCAAGTGACCCAAAATAAACTAATAAAGAAATATAAAAAGATACATATATAATTATAACACAAAGATAAAAGTTATAAACCAATTGTGCAATAAAAACTGATCAGTTCCCAACTGTCATCAAAAATTATGACAAACATGTATGGGAAAAAAATGTGTCAAAAGCAAGTCCAATTGATAAAGTGTCCCAAAACAGCAATGATAACAAAAAGTAAAATATAAAAAATGGCAAGGTGTTCAGACAATCAATTGACTCTTGTGCTTGATCAAAATCAGGTGACTCGGTTGCTCGCCCTTAAGAGTCCCCACTCACCAGCTCCCGGTACCCCTGCAGGGGTGGTAGGCATGTATAGATAAAAGTGGATGGTCTTCTGTCCCAGATCAGAACGTCCGCACGGGTCATCCGCTCAACACATCCTCCATCACCATATCCAGGAAGTGGTTCGCCGGCTCCTTATGGTCAAGTCCAGCTTCAATCACCCCTATAGGGGTATCTCGCATGTAGGACAGCCTTAGTGCCCAGATGGTGTTTCCAGCATTGACACCATAAGACCCCAAATCCCTCCTTTGCACTTGAAAGCATTTAAAGAGCCAAGATCGGTATTTTCTAATACTTTTGATTTTCAAAAAATGGCACCGTTAAGGTGTCAGTAAACCAGAAATGATGTCATGTCATTGCTTCAGGGTTACCATAGCAGAAACCCGATGAAAGCTGATCCCAGATTTCTCCGGGTCTCTCACTAGCCGGCAGACGTGCCGGCTAGTAGCTCAGGTCTCATGGTGGAATGGGAGAGCCAGGGTGAGTGGCGGAAGGCTTCTTGTAATACCAACCGAGTGGCTGGTTAGCTGCTACGGTTGTTATTACCAGAGAGCTGACGGCTTTAGAACTCCACTTTTGTTGAGAAGAAAAAACAACCCCCTCAATGACCAATGTACAGTACTGTTCAAAAGTTTTAGGCAGGTGTGAAAAAATGCTGTAAATTAAGGTGATTGTAAAGGAAAACATTTTATTAGAGACAAATAACAAACATGTTATACTTACCTGCTCTGTGCAGTGGTTTTGCACAGAGCAACCATGATCCTCCCCTTCGCGGGTTCCCCGGTTGAGCTCTGGGCCCCTCGCCCTTGATGAGTGCCCCCATAGCAAGCCACTTGCTGTGGGGGCACTTGTGCATGCTTGCTCCCGAGCCAGCTCTCTGTGTCCATAAGACACAGAGAGCGTGGCTCAGCCCATCCTCACTGGTTGCATTTCAGCCAATCACGAGGGGGAGACGCAGGAGAGCCTCAAATCTTGTGCACATCACTGGATCAAGATCAAGCTTAGGTAAGTATTAGTTGGGACTAAGGACGGAGCTGCACACTGAAGGCAGTGGCGGCTGCTCCATTAGTGGCGAAGGGGCCCCCTAATCCATACGCCCGGCCCCTAATCTACATGCAGGGCGCCGGACGCATGGATTTCAATGGGGGTATTTTTTTTTAAGCACATGATTAGAGCACATGATTAATATTTGCTCTTATCTTCCTACTTCTCCTTCCGGCCAATCAGGAAGCGGGTCTTAAACCGAATGGCCGGAAGGTGAAGCGACCGTATTGGCTGCTGAGGAGGAGACGCAGGGGGAAGCCGCCGAAGCTGCCTGCGATCTAGATGGGGTAAGTGTGGGGCTGGTGGGCAGACGGGTGAGCGACGGGGTGGGTGGTGCTTGGTTTGACGATCGACTGAGCAATGGGGTTGGGGGTGGTTTGACTGACAGACCGACCAAACGGAGGCTTTCAGAAATAATTTGTACCAATTACCAAAATGGAATTAAATGAACAAAAGAGAGATCCAAATCAAATCCATATGTGTTGTGATCACCCTTTGCCTTCAAAACAGCATCAATTCTTCAATTCTAGGTACACTTGAATATAGTTTTTGAAGGAACAGGTAGAGGTGGGCGAATAGCAAAATCTGAGTTTATATTGTGCCACATCCAGTATTCAAGAAAAAGAATCTTCCCCACCTTGGACGATCTGGACACTGAGTTCTAACGAACACGGGAACAAATACTTCAGACATGTTCACGTAATCTAATAGAGACTCTAATAGGGGAATACACAAAAAGATCTAAAGCCCTCGAAACAGAGATCATCAATTGATGTGGGAAACTACAGAACTTTAAAACACATAAATCTGCTATAGCTAAAGAGAAAAAACTAAAAATACTTTCAATAAAGAAATTCTCATTAAAAAAGAGACACAAATTCATACGAGACAAAAATGCATTTGAGGATGGCAACTCCCTCTCAAACATCTCACAAACAAAAATTTACACCAGGCACCAAATGCCAATATCATGGCGATTCTGCACAAGACCAAAAAGCCAAGGAACAAGTCCTGGAAAACACATCCAAACTTCCTCACCTGATCACTCCGATACCTGAATCACCAATGCATGGTTCCACACAAAAAGCACTACCAAGGGACTTGGCATCCCAAACTATTTATGCACCCCCCCCTCTCACTCACTTGAACTAGGGCTTAATGACTCGTCTTTTTTAGAGCAAATTTTAGCAAGCCTCAAGCCAGCACAACCCAACCTCAATACATATACACAAAAAGCACTATAAATTCTCTAAAAGAACCCCAAATCCAAGCCAATACTTATTTAAGCATAGTTAATTTATCCTCTTATAGCTTATCCAAGGAATAGATCTCAGTCCTAAAGAAGGGATTTAACTTCTGTCCAAGTCAAAACCTGGATAAATTCGAGATATAAAAACATCTCCAATTATTTATCCATAAATTAATTCTAAAAAAACTTTACCATAAGCAACAAGGCAATACAGAGCATACCCCTCAAGAGAAGAAAGCTCTGGATCAGCTGATCTCACTTCTTGAAGAGACTGATACAGGAGATCTTATTGACTCTATTGATCTATCTCGAATTCTATAGTTGGTTGATAAACAGGAGGACTACAGTAAAACCAATCCCTCTAAGTCACTTTTGAAGAAAAAATCTGACTTTTGTCCACCTCCCAGCATTAGTCCAAATGCTGCGGCATTTCTGAAGCTAGTTAATAATGATCTGGAGAAACTAAAGTTAAAAGCCAAGGGCTCCACCAACCTAAATGAGAAAGAGTCTAAAGCATTAAAACTACTTGCCGATAACAATCAAATTACTATAAAACCACTGGATAAAGGTGGTAATGTCGTTCTTCTCAACAATGAAGACTACATTAATATATGTAACAAAATTCTCAACAATCACAATTGGTACCACCATATTCCAGCAGATATCATCGAGCAATACAAAAAATAATTTTATGTACTGATCGACACAGCAATATTAACGCAATATTAATGCAATTAATGAAAAACGTGGAGCTTTTTTAGAAATGTTTTCCCAAAGATACCAACATTTTACATACTCCCCAAAATTCACAAAAATACCATCAAACCCCCAGGCAGACCCATTATCTCAGGAATCGGCTCAATTAGTGATAATGCAAGCAAATTGGTGGATGAATTCCTAAGACCGTATATAACATCATTACCATTGTATGTGAGAGACACTGTCTACCTCTTACAGATCATTGACCAACTAGGCATTCCCGACCATGCTTTTTTGGTCACAATAGACGTGGAATCACTGTATAGTTCAATTCCACATGACAAAGGCCTAGCGCAGTGGTTCTCAACCCTCTAGTGCCGTGACCCCTTGATAAAATTTCAACAAAGTTGTGGGGACCCCGAACAGAAAAATTCTTTTCGTAGCATGGGTTGTCAGTACCCAAGGCAAGGCAAGTCATTTGTGCTCCTAACCCATGGACATTTAGCGCTCCCTTAGTCCCTTCCACTTGTACAGTATTAAAACCTCTTATGGTACATTTTAGGATGTACCGCTCTCTCTTTCTTCTCCTTTCTTTCCCTTTTATCTCTCTCTATCCTAATTTCTTGTTTGTTTTCCCCATCCCTCTCTTAAGCCGTCTTTTTCTTATTCTTTCTCTCCCTTTTTCTTTGTTCCTCCCCCTCTTTTCCTCTCCCTTCCATGTATTCTCTATTTTTATTCCTTCTCTTACGCCTTGGGGGGTGGGGGGAATGGGATGAGTGGCAGTGCTGGGGGGAGGTCTGATCAGCCAACTTAGGTGCTCTTGATCAAGGTCATCTGCTGATCTGAGAACTGTAGTGGGGACTTTTAATGGCAACTCTAATCACAGGTAGTGTTACTCACTGTGTCTCCGGCTTCACTGTGTCTCCAGCTCTGTGGTGTCTTGCAGCAGTGACACCTATGCCGAAATCAGGAGATAGGGTCTCCTCCAAGCCCTACCATGTCACATTCCTCACCAGTCAGCTGACCTTTAGTGTCTGCCCCCCACCTATGAATGAGCGGCTGGGAAGAGGCTGAGTGGGCGGCCGCGGGCTCCAGGAACAGCTCAGCTGGGATTCCACAGGCTCCAGGGACAGCCCTGCTGGGCGGCCGCAAAAAAGCTGGGAGAGTGGTGCGGGCTTCAGGAACAGCCCAGGATTTGGTGACCCCTGGCAAATCATCAGCCGACCCCCAGGTTGAGAGCCACTGGCCTAACGGCTATTAACCATGTTCTGCAGCAAGCTACTGTTGTGGATCCTGTCTACAATGAATTAATTCTCTCACTGCTGGAGTATGTCCTCCTACACAATGTCTTTACTTTCAACGGCTCCCACTATTTCCAGGTGCAGGGGGTTACGATGGGGACTTGCTGTGCCCCATCATATGCCAACCTGTACCTGGGGGAGTGGTAGAGAATGTATTTGGCAGATGAAAATCTGGTTATTTACACCGACCACATCCTTGGATGGTATCGTTATATTGATGATATCTTTATCATCTGGGATGGATTTGAGGACATGCTCCAGCAGTGTCTTTTAAGAATGAACAGAAATTATTTCAACCTTAGTTTCACCATGTCCTTCGACAAAAAATGTATCACTTTCCTGAACGTGAAAATCTATAAAGGAGAAAATGGCAAATTATGTAGCAAATTGTATAGAAAGCCTACAGCGGGAAATACAATACTCCACGCTTGACTCCATTCCTTACAGTCAATATTTAAGGATAAAACGTAACTGCAAAGATGACGAAACCTTTGTACAAGAAGTGGCGAATCTACGAGATAGACTCTTTGCAAAAGGCTATTCACATGCCTCTCTTAAAAGATCTTACAAGCAAGCATCTTTAAAATCCAGAAGAGATCTATTGTATCCCCAAAAAAAACTCAAAATGATAACAGCAATCTAAGAATTATCACCAGATATAATAAACAACATCATCAAGTGAAAAGAATCATTTAAAAATATTGGCACATGCTAACATTGGGACAATGTGTCCCGACAAAACATCTCTTTACATTTAGAAGAGCCTCCTCCATCAGTGATAAAATTGTTAGTAGTGAGTTTAAAAATGAGTCAATGAAAACGCACTGCAAATACAAAGGCACGTTCATGTGCGGTACATGCAACTATTGTAGATACACGCTAACACAAAAAAAATCCTACCCTCCCTAATGGGAAAACTTTCTATCCGAAACATTTTGAGAACTGTAGGACCTTTGGAGTCATTTATATGTTGCAATGCAGTTGTAACTGCTTTTACATTGGTAAGACTAAACTGGAATTCTGGAGGAGCAGCATGCAGGTATGCAATCCTGACCTCCCCCTGGGTCGCCATGTCTCTTTGGTACATGGTGGAGTATTCCCCAGTGTCAAGTTTTTGATTCTGGATCGGATACATCCTAACTCCAGGGGGTGGTGACTGGAATAAAACCCTCCTCCAAATGGAATTAAGATGGATTTACCAGCTTGAAGCTACATCACCCCCGGACCTAAACGAGGCCGTTGGCCTCAAACCATTCCTTGAGGGCTTCTCATCAGGTGGAATGGAGAAATAAAACAATAATATACTATTCTGCTTGCTGGCTTGACTTTCTCTTCACCTACTAGGGACACACATATATATCCCACTTCTCTCTATTTATGTTTTTCTGTTGTTCCTCCATAATATACAATATATATAGATGTGTATGTACCATCCATAACGAACAATGTCATGCTGTATTTGTATACTGTTAAAAGAGATTAGTCTGGTTTGGCTTCCTTTCTCATTTGAATCCAATTATCATGTATTTCTCTTTCTGAATTTCAGATAGCCACAATCCAATCTAATCCAACTTATGTATGTGTCACGGACTAATACTCACCGAGGCCGAGATGCCGAGAGCGGCTCGCCCTTACGACCACGCGCACCCAGACACCCGAAGTGGGTACAGAGAGCTGGGGGCACGCGGAGGCACGGGCTTCCCGTAGGCAAGAGATCCGAAGGTTGGAAACGGGTGAACTGGGATCTGTAGGAGGGACCAAAGATCAGGACTGAGTGTTAGGCAGAGGCAAGACCGTAATGATAAGCAGGGGTCGGATGGGTAGCAGGCAGTTAGACAGTGGTAAGTCTGTTTATGCAGGCAGAGGTCAGGGTATCAGGCAATCAGGCAGAGGCAAGTCTGTTACACAGGCAGAGGTCAGGGTATCAGGTAATCAGGCAAAGGCAAGTCTGTTACACAGGCAGAGGTCAGGGTATCAGGCAATCCAGCAGAGTAATGGTTAAACAGGCCAAGGGTTCAGTACACAGAGCAGGCAGGTAAACAGGATAATCCAGCAGAGTAATGGTTAACAGGCCAAGGGTTCAGTACACAGAGCAGGCAGGTAAACAGGACAATCCAGCAGAGTAGTAGTTAAACAGGCCAAGGGTTCAGTACACAGAGCAGGCAGGTAAACAGGACAATCCAGCAGAGTAGTAGTTAAACAGGCCAAGGGTTCAGTACACAGAGCAGGCAGTTAAACAGGATAATTCAGGCACAGGGAATCAGGGAGAGCTGACGACGAACCAGCAACCCGACTGGGCGCTGGAGCCGTCAGAAATAGTCTCCCTGCCCGGCGAACACATCAGCGTGACGCGCTACCGGGCACCCGCACGGGCGACGGCGCGCACACGGGGACCACCGTGCACCCGCGCGCGCCGCACCATCAGGCTGCGGACGGGTGTGCGGCGAAGCGCCAGTCCACCGCGCATGCGCACCAGAGCCCGGCGAGCGGAGACGCTCCCAGACTCCTGACAGTATGTAAGCATCACTGTGCCTGTGGAATTGCTTCCTATGTACTAAACCATCAGTACACAACTGCTGCCTATGGGGATCCTCTTCTAATGCTATGTGGGCATAGTTATCTACATCTTTAAAAAGATTGTTCTCTGATTGCTTCTTATATTAAGTTACTGTTTGTCATCTTTGCCTATTGGTTTAAATAATCCCCCTGATTGGCATTTCCTCTGTGCTGCAGCGAACCACTAGGATTGCCCGGCACACAAAGCTGCCTGGTTTCCTAACCATGGGTGGCGCTTTGGAGTCTGCTGGACGTCATCAATATCTCCGCCCCCAGCCTCCATCTTGCCACTCCGGCGGGCATGCTCAGTCCGCCGGTGAGGCTCACTGTGTCGGTGGGCTGGGTTATGTGACGCCGTTCCAGCGCGCTGACGTTCACACATGCGCGGTGGGGGCTGGGCCACGCACACTCGATCCAGGGGGCCATCAGAGGATGTCTCTTTGGTCTCTCCCTCTATATCAGCTGTTCGCAATCTCTTGCGACAGCTGATTGGGAGGAACCTAATACAAATACCCAGCCGGCGCACTCCCACACCCGACACTTATCTGCTGGATGTCAGGGTGTGAAGCTGGCTCTTACAATTACTCTCTAGACAAGGTAAAACTAGATGAATACTACATTTGGCTACATTATGGTAAATACTAGATTAATGCTACTTTTGGCCATAGTTTGGTACAAACCACATTAATGCTACCTTTGTGTTATGTTCAGCAGACCTTTGACAATTAAACCCTGTTATTTATTTTTGCTTCAGTACCTACTAACTAAATCAATACTTTGGTTATATATATTCTACCAATATACTGCTTTATAGGGAGCTTATTGTTTCTGCCACTGCCATGACAATGCATTTATTATTACTTTTTGCCCATTTGGCATATATTATACAAATATTTTTCTATATCATCACTACCTGTGGCAATCAATATATCCCTGACATATAGATATATGTGTTTATTTCTATCTTGCATTTGTCCTTACTATGCACTATGTTACACTCCCAGCTAAGGTAGTCTTTAATATGGATATAATACATATTTTGTATATCCCCAGCCCTTAACCTCCATATCTATTATTATATATCTACGTCTAAATTGACAGACGCCTTTCTACGATCTCCACAGTTGCTGTAAACTCATCCCCCTACTACATGTGGTCCCTTCTGCTGCTTTGTGTCTACATGTATCCATGACACTCAGGTACCCCACTATTTTTTACTTCCATATGTAGCCATTTGTATCCACATCACGATGCACTGTCTATCTGCCCTTTCTTGGGAGCTCTAATTCAGTATGATGTTCTCAATTTTAGGGATTTCCACATTCTGGCCTCAGTATATCCTTCTAGTCACTCTGCTGCCTTGGAAATGTGAGGAGATCACTTTCTCCCTCGGGGACGATATTTACAAATCTCCTGTGTAGAGATTTTTTATCTGCGTTGTTTCATGCCCATAGGCCTTGAAAGAGCAACCCCAACGGCCCAGTTCTTTCGTGTTGTCAACTTACTCTTTTAATGTTCATATAATTAAATATTGAAAACCACCCTGCTCTTCAACACTATGTAAGTTGTCTATCTAAATGTTTGGTATTTTATGTACGATGACTGCAATTTTTTACATGTGAAACTGATTATATATATTTTAAATTATGCTATAGACGAATCTCTCCTTTCTATGCACCCTGAAGAAGGATTAAACTGTACCCCGAAACGCGTTGGGTGTAAGGAGGTTATCTCATATACCCTTCAGCACGATGAAAACTAGCTGATTTTGTCTAGATAAATCAATATTTCATTCTGATACACACTTTTAACTATGTGTAAATTATTAATAACATTTTTTTTGTATTACTATATCTATATATTTGTACATATGATATTATTAGTTGCCTTAAAAGTCCACTTAGGGGAAACCTTTTTCTTTTTCTTGAAGGAACAGGTAGGTTGTTCCAAACACCTTGGAGAACTAACCATGGATCCTCTGTGGATGCAGGCTGCCTCAAATCTTTCTGTCTCTTCATGTAATCACAGACAGACTCAATGATGTTGAGATCAGGGCCCTGTGGGGGCCAAACCATCACTTCCAGGTCTCCTTGTTCCTTACTCTGAATATAGTTCTTAATTACGTTAGCTGCATGTTTGGGGTTGTTGTCCTGCTACAGAATAAATTTGGGGCCAATTACACACCTGCCTGATGGTATGGCATGATTGATTGCCTGTATTTCTCAGCATTAAGGACACCATTGATCCGGAATCTCCAACTCTATTTGCAGAAATGCAGCCCAAAACTTGCAACAAACCTCCACCATGCTTCACTGTTGCCTGCAGACACTCATTGTACTGCTCTTCAGCCCTTCACGAACAAACTGCCTCATGTTACAGGCACATATTTCAAATTTTGACTCATCAGTTCAGAGAACCTTCTGCCATTTTTAGGCACCCCAGTTCCTATGTTTTCATGCATAGTTGAGTCTCTTAGCCTTGTTTCCATGTCCAATGACAGCCTTCATCCACAAGAAGTTGGTTGGATCATGCTGGCTGTCATTCATCTCAGTACTTGACATCAGAACAATATTCGTGAAGGATAGCGTCAGGAATAGGGTGAGCATTGCAGCTAGACCTGCATGTTTTATTTTAAAAGGCGACATATAAAAATAAAACTATGATTTAGCTTGTCAAAGTTTATGGGAGATATTATTGAAAGGGCTTACATATATTTTAGTTCTTGAGTACAAAATGGCAAAATATTAGCAGATCATACTGATCTAAATACCTGCTGGCTTCTGATATATTTGTTTGGTCTTTTCTACTAAAGGATCTGGATGCTTATCTTTCCTTGCTGATTAAAAAATATCTGGCTCCTAGACTGCACAGATTGGGTCATAGGTTTTACATTATTTTGTCCTGATGCAGCCATACACAAAGTTATAAAAAAAAAACAAAAACTGAAGATTAGCAAACTGTTTGGCTTTTTTTGGAACTGATATAGTTAATAAGGGATTTCTAAAATTCCTCCAAGCCGCATAATTGTCCTAGTAGCAAAGAACATGGACAAAAGACACAGAGAGCTAATGACTTTTAGAAAATATCTTCAAATATAGATGGAAAGGAAGGTGCTATTTTGTAGATGTGGTAATTATCCCACCCCGACATATCACAATCTATGACCGCATCAAAGTAAGCACACAGGATATAAAGGAATATAAGGACAGAGGTCTCTCACTCTGCCCCAGGGCTTGTTAAGCACACTCATAAATAAACACAGCTATTTTAATTGGCTGTTATCTATGGTCAGTATAGATCGGAACATAAAAATGTGTAAAATCTGAAACACAAGCTTGTACAGTCATAACATTTCATAGTCTGTATCTGAGTCTTATCTTCGGTCAATGGAAACCATAAAAACAAGAATATGGCAAGAAGAGAGAATGAGGCATACATTTTCATTAAAATACCATTTGAAACACTGTTTAGAACTGAAAGGTTTATTATTTAAAGTGTCATTACACCCAGATCATTAAAAACATGCTGTATTACATGTTGTTCAAAATCACTCAGTCACTATGGGAATCATTTTCTGTATTCTGCAAAAAAACCTGCTTGATCCTGTTGTTTACTCTCCCTCCCTCCTTGTCTGTGTCCCCACTGCAGACTGAGATTGTGACCAGCTGTTGCCACATCTACTGAGCATGCTCCAGTTTCATTTCTCTTCTAAGCTGTTCATTTCCTCCTTTTTCTTATCTGCGCAGTCATGTGACTATAGAGTCACACATGTAGGCTTATACAGTACACTCTGGATAAATGACACCCCCTCCCTCCCTCCTCCTGCCCATTAAACACTCAAGGGGTCGGATGATACATGTTTGTTGATGGAGAATTCACCTCCCTGTAATTGTAAGCACATACAAACAATATACACCGGTTGTATGTGCATGGAGCAGGTGGTAATTGGCAGATCCTCCCCCTAGATGGCCCACACCGTGTTTTTTGCAAATACATAATAAAGATTTTAGTTCAAATACATATTTGTATGACAAGTTAAAACATTTATTTGATATCAATTATGTATATTTCCTGTTTTTGAAGGCTTTTTTTTTTAAGATGTGGCAGCAGAGGACTAGAAGCTCCTTCTGCCAATGTTTCCCTGCACGTGACAGCTGTATATCGATTATGAATAAAAGGTACTCAGATATTTTTGTAAATTAAAGATTTAGTTACATAAGGTATTTTAGAATACTGGCATGTGAATGATCAAGTGTTGGCCAAGACTTGTAGTAATGGAATGCAAATTAATATGTAAAGCGGTCCAACCTACCATCTGGCACAAAAACACTCCCCATACTGTGGCATTGGTCTGCCTCTAGTGCCAAATTAAGCCGTCTTGCAGGGGTGTCTCTATCACAAGACTGGCTGTACAGAAACACAGACGCTTTGGTAAAACACGTTCCATAAACGCATTTTAGAGGTGTATTGACTTGATTGCATGGAGTTTAGTTTTAATTTCTAGCAAAGGTAAACTCCCACTATACAAACAATTACTGCACATCACATAATATCTGTCATTATTCTGCCTTCACTTCAGCCCCCCAATATCAGTGTAACTGTAAGGCTCTAGAATTCCAGATATATTGAATTAATTAGCTTTTACTGAAGACTGAAACTAACTGTTTAGAAACAACAGGAGATGAAATCGGTTTAATATTATTACAGACTTACATAATGCATCACACAGGTTGATTGATTACTACTCCTGAGCAAGCACACTTTTTAGAAATCCTACACAAACATGTAAAATGTTTCTCAATAAATTTTCAAACAAAAAGTGGAACATCGATAAGACGACAAAGGTCAACAGCTACAAAAGCCAAGAAAAGATGTTATATTACAACTATTTACTATATTTCAACAATGTTAAGATTAATTCATCAAACTATTTTGATGTGTATGTGTGCCACTATTTGCAGTTGCCCAGCTGTGGTATTTAAAAAACCCTTTGCTTTCAAAACCACATAAATTCTTCTAGGTACACTAGCACACAGTTTTTGAAAGAACAGGTAGGTAGTTCCGAACATCTTGGAGAACTAACCACAGATCTTCTGTTGATGTAGGCTGCCTCAGATCCTTCTGTCTCTTTATGTAATCCCAGACAGACTCGATGATGTTGAGATCAGTGCTCTGTTGGGGCCAAACCATCACTTCCAGGACCCCTTTTTCTTCTTTACACTGAAGATAGTTCTTAGTGACATTGGCTATATTTTTGAGGTTGTTGTCCTTCTGTTGGGGCCAATCACACACCTCCCTGTTGGTATGGCATGATGGATAAGTATCTACCTGTATTTCTCAGAATTGAGAACACCATTGATCTTCCATTCTTCTTAACCAAATCTCCAACTCCATTTGCAGAAATCCAGCTCCAAACTTGTAAGGAATCTCCACCATGTTTCGCTGTTGCCTGCAGACACTCAAATATTTTGAATGTTGACTCATCAGTCCAGAGCACATGCTGCCATTTTATGCACCCCAGTTCCTATACTGTCATGCATAGTTGAGTCGCTTAGCCTTGTTTTCACGTCCCATGACAGCCTTGATCCACAAGAAGTTGAGGGGCTTAAAGGGGATCAATGAACAGAATCTGTGTCTAGTCCCTATATACTCTGCATACATATGACAGTCCTTGAACGCATAAAATATTACTATACCACAACTGACAGCCTCACAGACACAAATAATCCTCAGGACAAAGAATCAATTTTTTTTTTAAATGTAACATTTCCATTGCATATGCTTTAATGCACACAAAAAGGACTGACTGACTGAACCTACCTTAAAGAAGAACTTAATTGAAACCAGCAACTGTTGGGACAATGACCACTTTTGTCAGGATTATGTAAGAGTTCTCCCTTGCAGAGTCTGATGTGGGGGGGGGGTGGCGGGGACACCTTCTGCAGAGTGAATACACTAAGGTAGTGATGGTTGCTGATATAAGGGGGAACCTTTATATCAGTGTCCTCCCTTACCTTAGTGTATTCACTCCCTCCTTACATCAGTCACCCACAACAGACTCTGTGTGGCCTGGCTGGAGTTGTCTGTCACACTGACCACCTCACCCATTGTTTGGGTGCAGGGAAGGCACTGAGGGCAGTCTAAGTCAGACCTTGGCTTTGATTGATTATCTTCATATCCTCCCAGTGCTCCCGCTCCCCCTCCTTGCATTCTACAATTTTTGGAAAAGGTGCCAAGCGTCATGATATCACTGCATGCACGCCCCAAGCCCACTCTGAGCCCGAGCACCATTCCCAGTCATCTTTTTACAGGCATCCATTGCCATGCCCCGACATTTACAGACAGGAAAAAAATTGGCTGATTTTTACAAACTGTCTGTAAATGATATGCCACGTACACACGGTCGGATTTTCCAACAGGAAATGTTTGATGGGAGCTTGTTGTCGGAAATTCCGACCGTGTGTAGGCTCCATCGGACATTTTCTGTCTGAATTTCCGACAAACAAAATTTGAGATCTGGATCTCAAATCTTCCGACAACAAAATCTGTTGTAGTAAATTCCGATCGTGTGTACACAATTCTGATGCACAAAGTTCCATGCATGCTCGGAATCAAGCAGAAGAGCCGCACTGGCTATTGAACTTAATTTTTCTCGGCTCGTCCTACAGTACGTGTTGTACGTCACTTTGTTCTTGACGTTCGGAATTTCCGACAAGTTTTGTGTGATCATGCGCATGCAAGACAAGTTTGAGTCAATATCCGTCGGAAAAAAAACATGGAATTTGTTGTCGGAATGTGCGATCATGTGTTACGTGTCATAAGAGTGGTTGGCAACCCTGGTTATGGGTAATTGAGCATCGGTACTCTGCAAGTCCAAATTAGGAGCCACATTTAAAATAGCGGAAAGCCACATGTTGCATTTTAGCCAATGACCTGAGCCCACTAATCTATGTTGATCTATGTTATGCTGAGCAGGTGCTTACAGGACAATCTTGTTATCAAAATAAAAAAGGCAAAAAATGTGGTGGGTACTACACGTGGTTGATATATTTCCAGCACCATATTGGATTCATTACTTGCCATGAAAAGTGATTGGTACCTCGAATTTGCATAGCTCTAGGTGTGTATATAAATAGTTAGACATATGATATATACACACATCAAGAATTCCCTTTGTCATTAGCTACGGAATACATTCCTAATACATTTCATTTTATATCATCAGCTGCAAAACATATCCGGCAGCCAAGATCAATCAATACGCAGCTAGGCAGCACTATGAAAACGGCTCCTCTGGGCCTCAGACCAGGTGAGATAACAGTCACATGGACTTACTTATTCTTTTCAATCTGCAAAGTTATTTTGCAGAAACTGCTTTTTGGATTGATCTATAAAGTATGCTTTATAACATATTTGGTTTTTGCTCAGTATAAAGTAATGTCAATAATGCTACATGTAATAGTTTAGATATTCCAACTTGTCTGTGAATGTTGCTAATTTGACAATAAAATGGCATTAAAATGTGTAATGTTTGTGTGGTCTAAACATATTTTGGGTTTCTGTCATTAAAGGAAAGTAAACAATACAAATGAGCATTGTAACTTGCAGACTGCTGAGAGCTTTGGCGTAAAACAACGAAAGGAAGTGTTCTGAAAGAAATATGTAGGCTTCCAATGCTGAAAATACTAGGTACCTTGCTGTCATCCTGATCATCTATCTTCAGTATTTTCTGACAGCTGACCCAGATCAAGTATGCAAATTGGGTACTTCAACTTCACTTGATGCATACCTGCTCATTGTTCGTGACTCAGAAAGTGTAACGTACCTGGAGATGGAGTCTGATGTGCAGAGGTAGGTCTTCTTACAGCTCTGACTCAGGAGCCCTGGTAAGGTAACAGGGAATTGCCGGAGCACAGAGTGGAACGAGTGCCTGTAAAGTCTTCTGCCAGCAGGTGATGTGCAAAGGGGGTGAGCAGGGCAGGTGGGACAAGGGGTGGGCAGGAGGAGTAGTTGCCTTGGGCGCAATGGTTTATTGCATGAATGTGGGCAGCCTAAATCTAACCCTAAGTGAAGGGGGGTGCAGCTAGGCATCTTTGCCCTATGCACTGGATGGCCTTTTCCCGGCACTGCTGGTGAGAAACACACAGGTGGAAGGATCAGGCTAGAGACAGGCACTGGTCAGGGGGTGTAGATACAGGTATGCAGGCCAAGACATAGTAAGACAGCCCAGGTTGGCAATGTTTGAGCAGATAAAGACACAGACAGCAGGCAGCAGGATAGTCAGGAACCAGGCCAAGGTTGGAAACAGCAAGGCAAGGCAAATAATCCAGGAGAGCAGTCAAAAGCATAGTCCAGAGGCAAGCCGGGGATCGGTATGCACACCAGCTACAAGGCCATGGGCAGGAGTTCACTGGTTACTGTGCAGACAAGAATGTCAACGTCTTTCATGACAGAAAGTTTTGATGCTATTATAGCAAACTGATTGCAGGGCAACCAGCATTTATAAATGGAAGTTGACAACAGCATCCTGCAAAATGATGGCAGGCCAACAAGCAATTTCAAAATACCTTGGGATAATTTGCTCACTTTAGCTTTTGGCTTGCAGATCCCTTCTGCTCAACTCAACAAGAGACTAAAACAACGTCACAATGGAATTCATTTTCTTAAATCACCAAATGATGCCTGCACATTCATGGAAATATCAGGTGCCACAAAATTAGATTCACATTTGTACTAGAGCACATTTACAAGTACATTATGTCTTTGAGGCCAGGACTAGAAAAAGCCCAAGGGTTCACCAAACCAGAAAAAAAAGACTTATGGAGTCTTCCCTGTACAGTAGTTTGAACTGTAACCTTAATTTATTAAGCCACATAGGGTGTGATCTAGGCTGACAGCCAGCCTGCCAGTCAGCCAATAACACATTTTTCATGTACAATACATGGTTCCAACTATCCCTTCTGCCACCCAGTTGTGGCCTCACTCTGCATTGTCTGTGTATTTTCATTGGTGGTGGAATAGTAAACTGCATAATTGAAGTGTGCACAAAAAGGCACAAAAGATGCAACGCTCCATCCATTACAGCACAATTTCAGAAACAGTGGGGTCAATTTACTAAAGGCAAATAGAGTGTGCACTTTGCTAAGTGCAGTTACACACCGAAAGAGCAGTTGCTCCAGAGCTTATTAAATGAGGGGGAGCTCTGCTGACTTCCATCATCCAATCACGTGCAAGCAAAAACACATTTTTTTTTTCTCCTAGCATGTTATTGGATATTCTCCGCAAAGTGAAGCTTTACCTCATTTGCTATGCCCTGGAGCAACTGCACTTTTCAAAGATCACAGTCTATTTGCAAAGTGCAATTTTGCACTTTGCAAATCAACCCCAGTCTGTCAGAAGTAAGGGGAAAGTGAATCAAATGTCAATTCAGCATAATTTATTTATAATAATGTAACGGGAAAAGTTCTATTCTCCTCATCTGTATTTTATAATGTATTTTACATCATGCCTTTAAATGAAACCGAAAGATACAACCACATAAAAAGATGCGCACAGGGACTCACACATAAGATTTCACAATCGATTCATGTGAGCATATATGTTTATGCATTAATCAGACATCTGGCTCTGCAGTTGGCCTAGGGGGTTAGAATGTTTAAATTCAGCCTTGCATACAGGTCCTAGACTAGACTAATGGGTGAAGGAAGACATTGTGAATACAATATAACTCAGAAAGCTTTCAAACTGTGCATGCTTTGTGGATTTCATTATGAAAGTAGAGGTAGATGAAGTAATCATTCAACCATGAAGGCATGTCTACCTTGACTCCTTTTGGGGAAGTCAAGAAAACACCAGCTTATATACAGGCCTGAGCACAGATTTAGGAACCATATTTAATATGGCATTCAAATCTGCACTTTAGAATACATCAAATAAAAATTAAAGGGTTTAAATGGTGTCCATGTATATATATTTTAAAATTGAGAGTCCACTCCAGCCAATGTAGCAATACTTTAAACACATGCTTTTTTTAATTTGACCGCATACAAAGAAATCTGTAGCACACTACTACAAAGTAGCAAAAAAGTGTAAAGCATATAACATGAGGGCTGTTGTGCCATTGTGCACAGCTTCATATATATTAACTATAATGCATTAACTGCTTCAATACTGGGCATGTTTCACCCCCTTCCTGCCCAGGCCAATTTTCAGCTTTCAGGACGTCACACTTTGAATGACAATTGCGCGGTCATGCAATGCTGCACTCAAATGAAATTTTAATCATCTTTTTGGGACAGATATAGTTTTCTTTTGGTGGTATTCATGCACCACTGTGTTTTTTATTTTGCTTAAAAATCAAATAAGACCGAAAAAAAGTAAAAAAAAATAAGTTTTTCTTAGTTTCTGTTAGAAAAATTTGTAAATAAGTCATTTTTCTCCTTCACTGATGTGCATTGATGAGGCTGCACTGATGGGCACTGATGAGGTGGCACTAATAGGCATTGATGAGTCAGCACTGAAGGGCACTGATGAGGAGGCACTAAAATGCAGCACTGATAGGCGGCACTGATGGGAATTGATGAGGCGGCACTGAAGGGCAGTGATAAAGAGGCACTAATATGCTGCACTGGTGGGCACTGATGAGCAATGATAGGTGGCATTGATGGGCACTGATAGGTGGCACTTACGGGCACTGATAGGAGGCATGGATAGGTGGCACTGATGGGCACTGATTGGCGGCACTGATGGGCACTGATTGGCAGCACTGATGGGCAGCATTGATGAGCAGACACTGATGGACACTGAAAGGCAGCACTGAGGGGGGCGTGACCGGAAGCCGCTCTGGATGGCAGCCTAATCCTCCTCCTCTCTCCCAGCCCGTGATATTATAGCGCACAGGGGACGTTTCGCTGATCGCACATGGGCAGATCCAGGACCACTAGATCCACAGCAGCCAGGGGATCATCTTTACCCCCGCCAGGAACTTACACGGACCTCCGGTCCTATTTTCCGCCGACGGACATGCCTCCCACCGGACCAGCCAAGATGGCGCCGGACACATCCGCGGCCTACACGCGCGGCTCCGCTCGGATCTCCCCATCGCCTCACTCGCCGTACAGGCAGCCCACGGACCGCGAATCAGCCCAGACGAGCAGCGCAGCTGAGCCTCCTCTGCCAGGAACGGTGAGTCCTAACCCCGAACCCACCACCCATGAGGCAGCGCCACAGGCCGCACAAGGCGCCATGATGGGCCTTCCCTCGCAGCAATATACACAATGCTCAGAGGCATATCCTTGCCTACTAAGAACAGCATCGGATCCCTGCATGCAGAGCATTGAGCCATGCTCACCGACCCCCTCAGACTTCTCTGCGGACTTTCCGGCTCTACCAAACCCTATGTACCCAGTTACCCGAATTCCACCAGAGCCCGCACTGAGCCCAGCGCCCTCCAGTCACAGGGACTCTGACTCACCACCCTTAAAAACGCAAAACTTAACCTCCTCATGGGCCAACAGCTCACCCACAGAAAGGACAGTGCCACAGACCACTTATGCTAAAAAAGTGGGTACACCTGACCCCCACCCCCAGAGGTTGGATAAAAGCACGGGCCCCCCGCACGCTCAAGCTCCATCTTGGAGTGAACCGTGGGATTCCCCACCCAGATCTGCACAGCAGCTCACAGGCCCCCTACCACCACGTACAACCTCAGAGCAGGATCACCCGGCACCAGCCCACACCCAATCGGTACCCCCACAATGGCAAACATATTTAGAGGCGATCCCCACTAAAGAAGACTTCAGACAGCTGATAGAAGACGTAAAGTCCACATGTCGCTCAGAAATACAAGTACTTCAGTCAGGCCTTAAACACTTAGCAGACAGAGTGGAAATGGCTGAGGAAGAGATCCAAGAAACTAAACTGGCAGTACACAGAACCCAACTCCAAGGAGCAGACCACCATACTATGTTAAGAGATATGCAGCGGCATGTAGAGGACCTAGATAACAGGGGACGAAGAAACAACATACGAGTGAGGGGGATACCGAAGGTCCAGAAGAAATTCAACATACTGTACAAGACGTGTTCAATAATCTTCTGGGTGAACCCATTACCAACTTTATAGAAATGGAAAGAGCCCATAGAGCCCTGCGCCCCAAGGGCTCCACCTCGCAACCGAGGGACATCATCTGCAGGATTAATTCATATCCCCTGAAGGAGGACATCATGAGGCAAGCCCGACTAGCCCGCAAAGTGACCTATAAAGATGCCCATGTACAACTATACCCAGATCTTTCATGGATCACATTGCAAAAACGAAGACTCCTCCAACCATTGCTGCGTATCTTGCAAGACGAAAACATCACCTATCGTTGGGGATTCCCCTTCAGCCTTACAGCCAAAACCCAAGGCAAATCTGCTGTTTTAAGATACCCGGAGGACATAGAAACCTTCTGTGAAACCATCGGAATCTCCGTCCCTCGACTCCCAGACTGGGATCTTGTTACCACCCCGCCTGCACCGCCCACAACGTGGCAGAAGGTGCCTTCTTCCAACCGATCCCGGAACAGAGAAGCACCTCGCAAGAGCACCAAGCAAAAGAATGGTTGACTCCAGTGATAGTCTTCACGCTTTAAATCATTTATTGATGAACAGTTTTTTCCGCCCGGTTCCGCTGGTGATCCAGCCCTGGACAAAGTAGCAAATTTAGTCCCCCCTTATATGCGCCCTAGTCTTATACTTTAGTCTACAAAATGGGCATGTCTCAGTAGAGACTCGAGAGAATAGGAACTCCCACTCCTAGTCACCCCTCTCCTGGTTAAATGTTAGCAATGTTAGTTGTTCTGCAGTTCATGTTATGTATGACCAATTTTCGGCTCCATTGCATCCGACCGACGGGCCCCTCGGGACCTTTGTTGGGAGGATCCCTGGAACCCCGCATCGACCTAGGCCCTTTAGCCTCTCAAGGTCAAGACATGTTAACTATACGAGTCTATAAATGTTTAGCATGTACTAACTACCTTTTCTTCTTCTCACCCTCTTTCTTCTCTTTTCTTCTCCCATCCACCCCTCCACTACCGTATGACATACTCCACAATCGGTGGAGCCTGAATGGTTCTCCTCTCGAAGAATGCATATCGTCGACCCACAACCTCCGAAACTTCTCCTCCACATCAGGTAAGGCATACCCCCTCACTCACTCGGTACCATGGCCAAGATCTTATCCTTAAACATGGCCTAAATTCCAGTAAAAAAAGACACTTGGCGTTGAGAGAATTTAAACAATCAGGGGCAGACATCGTTTTCGTCCAAGAGACACACTTTGACAAAGGGGGTTCATTTACATTCGCCTCTAAACAATATTCCCAAATATACCACTCCTCAGGTCTGCACAAAAGAGCAGGGGTTGCAATCCTCATTGAGAATGGGGCCCCCTTCACCTGTACAACTCAGTACAGCGATCCACACGGCCCTTTTGTTATCCTGCAGGGACACTGGCAACAACAAGCAATCACCCTTTGCGCCCTATATGCCCCCAACGTTAAACAACACAACTTTCTGTCTAAAGTACTCACTCGCCTCTTTAAACTCGAGCACGGGATGCTGGTGATAGGGGGTGACTTTAACCTAATCCATTCCACAATAATGGATCGCCAGGTGGTGAGCCCCAGGGTGACACCAGCTCGAGCCCTCCGAGACTCGAAGCTTTTTCGTAAACTTACTAGAAGATATGCTCTCTCTGACGCCTGGAGGGCTCTCCACCCTGGCGATAGACAATACACGTTTTACTCAGCCCCCCACCAGACACATTCAGGTATCGATTATTTTTTTTGTAAATAACCACACGCTTAGAAACACACGAGAGGCACAGGTACTTCCGATTTCGTAGTCTGACCATGCGCCTATTTTAATCAAGCTGGCAATAGGATCCCCCAACTGTAGACCCTATAATTGCAAATTAAATACATACCTTCTTCAGCATCCCCCATCGCAAATGGAACTAGTAACCACCTTAAAACATTATTTCACAGAAAATAACACTCCTGACATATCCACTCCCATACTTTGGGAAGCCCACAAGGCAGTACTCAGAGGCAGGTGTATAGCACTGTCATCTGCCATGAAAAAAAGATGCCCTACTCACCAAAATTCAAACTGAAAAAGAACTTAGAACATTAGAACATCAACTGCAAAAAGCTCCTACCCTATCCCTTCTCAAGAAAATCATACACTTGAGATCCATTCTGAGTGACCTGGCAATGGGACGGGTAGAAAAGGCCATCATTAGACTTAGACAAAGGTACTACGACAAGGGCAATAAAGCTTATTCCCTACTAGCGAGAAAATTACGAGACAATGCACACATGACCACGCCACACCAGATTAAAAATAAACAAGGCTCCCTGATGTCCCACCCCAAAGACATTGTCAATACTTTTGCAGATTATTATCAGGAACTTTATAACAATCCTAACATACCTAGTAAACCCCTCTCTCCCGACCTACACCAACATATGCAGCAGTATCTCGCACAGAGTGGAGTCCCACAAATACAAACCTCAGATCTAGCAACCTTAAACATGCCGATTACCGAAGAAGAAATAGAACAGACCATTAAAACCCTCCTATCACACAAAGCCCCAGGCCCGGATGGGCTGCCTTATGAATACTATAAGGCCTTTCTTCCTATCCTACTACCCCATATGTGCAAACTTTTTAATGCCTTCTATCGAGACTCTCCCATCCCACCTGATATGCAGCGATCATTTATCACTGTGATCCCTAAACCAGACAAGGATCCCACCCTATGCGCCAACTACAGACCCATCGCCTTACTGAATTCGGACCTAAAAATTTTTACAAAGCTGTTATCAATCCGCTTGAACATGATCCTCCCATCCCTTATCCATAAGGATCAAGTGGGCTTTGTCCCCCTTAGGCAAGCAGGAGATAACACCAGAAAGGTGATTGACCTGATAGACGTGGCAAATAGAGAGAAATCAGAATCCTTGCTGCTTAGTCTAGATGCCGAAAAGGCCTTTGACCGCCTTGGGTGGCCCTTCTTGTTTGCAACACTACAGCATGCGGGGTTCCATGGACCCTTCATGAGAGCCATACAACACCTATATTTCAAGCCCTCTGCTCAGGTCAGAACACCCTTTGCCATCTCAACTACCTTCCCGATAACCAACGGCACTCGACAGGGATGCCCACTATCACCGTTACTATTCGCACTATGCGTCGAACCACTGGCGGCTTCCATCCGAGGCAACCAAAATATACGGGGAATCTCAGTCAGGGGTCGGGAGTACAAGATCTCACTGTTCGCTGACGACGTGATCCTCACCTTGACCCAGCCCAGAATTTCTCTCCCAAACCTACATGCAGAACTTAATCGTTATGGAGCCCTCTCAGGCTATAAAATTAACACATCTAAGTCAGAAGCCCTCCCAATCAATATCTCGGACGAGGAAACGGCGCACTTAAAGACCAATTTTAGCTACCACTGGAAAGATACCTCCTTGAAATACTTAGGAGTACATATCACCCCAAAGTTTAACACCTTATACCAGGAGAACTTCCCCCCCCTCTTCCGCTCCATCAGAATCCTGCTCACTAATTGGAAAAAACACCATATTTCCCTGTTGGGCCGGATTGCATCTAATAAGATGACGATCCTCCCGAAATTATTGTACCTCTTTCAAACATTACCAATTCCTGTCCCCCCCAAACATTTGATTAAACTCCAATCTGATCTCCTTAAATTTACCTGGAATTATAAGGGACACAGAATCCCTCAATCAGTAATGATGGCAGCATGCTCAGATGGCGGTCTTGCCTTTCCCAATCTTACCAAATATTATCAAGCAGCCCAACTCCGGGCAATAGCATCATGGTTCACGCAAAGATCATATAACAGATGGACAGAGATAGAAAAAATATGGCTAGCCCCGACCCATCCTAACAGCTTACTATGGAGTGCGGGGGCAGAGGTGCCCCCCCGAGAGACTATTGGGACCTATGACTCAGCTCCGACGCTTATGGAACAAACTATCCCGCTCACATACATTGGCCTCAGAAAAATCAGTCCTAACATCGTTTGTCTGTAACCCCAAAATCCCAGACAGCCTCACCCACCAGATGTCATACCCGTGGATGTCACGGAATCTCTTCCACTACGGAGCCATCCTTCTTCCCTTCTCATCTCATTTTCTTCTTTCCCCCCTCTTTCACTATCCTTCTACTTTACTTTGAGTGTTTCAGTGACTTGCTTAGTTATAAGCAAACTAGAAGATGAAAACAAAATAAGAGTTAAAAAAAAAAAGAATGCCTAGCATATTTGTATTTTTTTTTTGTGTGACAGACTCTTGTCGCTTATTACCTTTATTATATCTTGTACTTCTGTACCGCAAAATACTATAATAAAATGTTATTTGGAAAGAAAGCCAGCACTGATTGGCATCACTGCTGGACACTGACTGGCATCACTAATGGGTACAGACTAGTATCACTGCTGGGCACTGTTGGGGCTGCACTGATAATCAGGGCACTGATAATCAATGCCCTGATTATCTGTACATGTCTCCCCTGGGAGGAAATGCCACTGATCGGCTTTCCTCTCTTCACATGATGTCAGTGTGAGGAGAGAAAAGCAGATAACTGGAATTTCCTTGTTTACAGTCAGGTCCATAAATATTGGGACATCAACACAATTCTAATGTTTTTGGCTCTATACACCACCACAATGGATTTGAAATGAAACGAACAAGATGTGCTTTAACTGCAGACTTTCAACTTTAATTTGAGGGTATTTACAACCAAATCAGGTGAACGGTGTAGGAATTACAACAGTTTGTATATGTGCCCCCCACTTTTTAAGGGGTCAAAAATAATGGGACAGATTAACAATCATCCATCAAACTTTCACTTTTTAATACTTGGTTGCAAATCCTTTGCAGTCAATTACAGCCTGAAGTCTGGAACACATAGACATCACCAAATGCTGGGTTTCATCCCTGATGATGCTCTGCCAGGCCTCTACTGCAACTGTCTTCAGTTCCTGCTTGTTCTTGGGGCATTTTCCCTTCAGTTTTGTCTTCAGCAAGTGAATTGCATGCTCAATTGGATTCGGGTCAGGTGATTGACTTGGCCATTGCATAACATTCCACTTCTTTCCCTTAAAAAACTCTTTGGCTGCTTTCGCAGTATGCTTCGGGTCATTGTCCATCTGCACTGTGAAGCACCGTCCAATGAGTTCTCAAGCATTTTGCTGAATATGAGCAGATAATATTGCCTGAAACACTTCAGAATTCATCCTGCTGCTTTTGTCAGCAGTCACATCATCAATAAATACAAGAGAACGAGTTCCATTGGCAGCCATACATGCCCACGCCATGACACTACCACCACCATGCTTTACTGATGAGGTGGTATGCTTTGGATCATACGCAGTTCCTTTCCTTCTCCATACTCTTCTCTTCCCATCACTCTGGTACAAGTTGATCTTGGTCTCATCTGTCCATAGGATGTTGTTCCAGAAATGTAAAGGTTTTTTTAGATGTTGTTTGGCAAACTCTAATCTGGCCTTCCTGTTTTTGAGGCTCACCAATGGTTTTCATCTTGTGGTGAACCCTCTGTATTCACTCTGGTGATGTCTTCTCTTGATTGTTGACTTTGACACACATTCACCTACCTCCTGGAGAGTGTTCTTGATCTGGTCAAATATTGTGAAGGGTGTTTTCTTCACCAAGGAAAGAATTCTTCGGTCATCCACCACAGTTGTTTTCCGTGGTCTTCCGGGTCTTTTGGTGTTGTTGAGCTCACCGATGCGTTCTTTCTTTTTAAGGATGTTCCGAACAGTTGATTTGGCCACACCTAATGTTTTTGCTATCTCTCTGATGTGTTTGTTTTGTTTTTTCATCCTAATGATGGCTTGCTTCACTGATAGTGACAGCTCTTTGGATCTCATATTGAGAGTTGACAGCAACAGATTCCAAATGCAAATAGCACACTTGAAATGAACTCTGGACCTTTTGTCTGCTCCTTGTAAATGGGATAATGAGGGAATAACACACACCTGGCCATGGAACAGCTGAGCAGCCAATTGTCCCATTACTTTTGGTTCCTTAAAAAGTGGGAGGCGCATATACAAACTGTTGTAATTCCTACAACGTTCGCCTGATTTGGATGTAAATACCCTCAAATTAAAGCTGAAAGTCTGCAGTTAAAGCACATCTTGTTCAGTTTGTTTCAAATCCATTGTGGTGGTGTATAGAGCCAAAAATATTAAAATTGTGTCAATGTCCCAATATTTATGGACCTGACTGTACATGTGATCAGCTGCGATTGGACACAGCTGTTCACATGGGTAAAGAGCTGCGTCATCGGCCCTTTACCAAGATCGGGGATGCGCTGCATCCCAGAGACAAAGCACACCGCTGATCGCCCCACTGTGCACCCCTGTGAGGGCTCAAGCGCAGCGAGAGTGGGATGATGTCATATGAACCAGAGAACCACCCCTTCGCTGTCAATTGTCTAAATGACGAGCTGGAGGTGGTTAAAGTGTCACTAAGCCCAGGTTCAAACTGAGCTGCGCATGTCAGTCCCGATTTCGGCAGTGAATTCAGTGACATCTGTGCGGGTTTCTGCACAGATGTCAATGGAAATTGCACCCTGAAATCGCAAAAAGTAGTACAGAAACTACTTTTTGAAATCGGTGCAGCACCGCAGATGCGGCGTCGCACTGATTGGAATGGTGCCATTGATGGCAATTGCCACCAATTTGACATGTCAAATTACATGTCAAAACGCTCCAGTGTGAACCAGGGCTTAAGGCTATTTTGATTGTTTTAGTCAAGAGTAGGGATGAGCTTCGAGTTCGAGTCGAACTCATGTTCTACTCGAACATTGGCTGTTCGCAAGTTCGCCGAACAGCGAACAATTTTGGGTGTTCGCGGCAAATTCGAATGCCGCGGAACACCCTTTAAAAGTCTATGGGAGAAATCAAAAGTGCTCATTTTAAAGGCTTATATGCAAGTTATTGTCATAAAAAGTGTTTGGGGACCTGGGTCCTGCCCCAGGGGACATGGATCAATGCAAAAAAAAGTTTTAAAAACGGATGTTTTTTCAGGAGCAGTGATTTTATTAATGCTTAAAGTCAAACAATAAAAGTGTAATATCCCTTTAAATTTCGTACCTGGGGGGTGTCTATAGTATGCCTGTAAAGGGGCGCATGTTTCCTGTGTTTAGAACAGTCTGACAGCAAAATGACATTTTGAAGAAAAAAACACATTTAAAACTACCCGCGGCTATTGCATTGCCGACAATACACATAGAAGTTCATTGATAAAAACGGCATGGGAATTCCCCACAGGGCAACCCCAAACCTTATGGATATTAAGGGGAACCCCAGCCAAAATTAAAAAAAAAAATTGACGTGGGGTTCCCCCTAAATTCCATACCAGACCCTTCAGGTCTGGTATGGATTTTAAGGGGAACCCCGCGCCAAAAAAAAAAAAAAACGGCGTGGGGTCCCCCCAAAAATCCATACCAGACCCTTATCAGAGCACGCAACCTGGCAGGCCACAGGAAAAGAGGGGGGGACGAGAGTGTGCCCCCCCCCTCCTGAACCGTACCAGGCCACATGCCCTCAACATTGGGAGGGTGCTTTGGGGTAGCCCCCCAAAACACCTTGTCCCCATGTTGATGAAGACAAGGGCCTCATCCCCACAACCCTGGCCGGTGGTTGTGGGGGTCTGCGGGCGGGGGGCTTATCAGAATCTGGAAGCCCCCTTTAACAAGGGGACCCCCAGATCCCGGCCCCCCCCCTGTGTGAAATGGTAAGGGGGTACTTACCCCTACCATTTCATTAAAAAACTGTCAAAAATGTTAAAAATGACAAGAGACAGTTTTTGACAATTCCTTTATTTAAATACTTCTTCTTTCTTCTATCTTCCTTCATCTTCTGGTTCTTCTGGCCCTTCTGGTTCTTCCTCCGGCGTTCTCGTCCAGCATCTCCTCCGCGGCGTCTTCTATCTTCTTCTCCTCGGGCCGCTCCGCACCCATGGCATGAGGGGGGAGGCTCCCGCTCGTCTCTTCATCTTCTTCATCTTCTTCTTCTTCTTCATCTCTTCTTCCTTCTTCTCTTCTTCATTTCTTCTCCGGGCCGCTCCGCAGCCATGCTGGCATGGTGGGAGGCTCCCGCTGTGTGACGGCGTCTCTTCGTCTGACGGTTCTTAAATAATGGGGGGCGGGGCCATCCGGTGACCCCGCCCCCCTCTGACGCACGGTGACTTGACAGGGACTTCCCTGTGACGTCACGGGGAATGCCACAGGGAAGTCCCGTCATGTCCCGTGCGTCAGAGGGGGGCGGGGTCACCGGGTGGCCCCGCCCCCCGTTATTTAAGAACCGTCAGACGAAGAGACGCCGTCACACAGCGGGAGCCTCTCACCATGCCAGCATGGCTGCGGAGCGGCCCGGAGAAGAAATGAAGAAGAGAAGAAGGAAGAAGAGAAGAAGAAGTAGAAGATGAAGAAGAAGATGAAGAAGAGAAGAAGATGAAGAGAAGAGCGGGAGCCTCCCCCCCATGCCATGGGTGCGGAGCGGCCCGAGGAGAAGAAGATAGAAGACGCCGCGGAGGAGATGCTGGACGAGAACGCCGGAGGAAGAACCAAAAGAGCCAGAAGAACCAGAAGAAGATGAAGGAAGAAAGAAGAAGCATTTAAATAAAGGAATTGTCAAAAACTGTCTCTTGTCATTTTTAACATTTTTGACAGTTTTTTAGTGAAATGGTAGGGGTAAGTACCCCCTTACCATTTCACACAGGGGGGGGCCCGGGATCTGGGGGTCCCCTTGTTAAAGGGGGCTTCCAGATTCCGATAAGCCCCCCGCCCGCGGACCCCCACAACCACCGGCCAGGGTTGTGGGGATGAGGCCCTTGTCTTCATTAACATGGGGACAAGGTGTTTTGGGGGGCTACCCCAAAGCACCCTCCCAATGTTGAGGGCATGTGGCCTGGTACAGTTCAGGAGGGGGGGGGGCCGCACTCTCGCCCCCCCTCTTTTCCTGCGGCCTGCCAGGTTGCCTGCCAGGTTGCGTGCTCGGATGGTATGGAATTTTGGGGGGACCCCACGCCGTTTTTTTTTTTTTTTTGGCGCGGGGTTCCCCTTAAAATCCATACCAGACCTGAAGGGTCTGGTATGGAATTTAGGGGGAACCCCACGTCAATTTTTTTTTTAAATTTTGGCTGGGGTTCCCCTTAATATCCATACCAGACCTGAAGGGCCTTGTATGGAATTTAGGGGGACTCCCACATCATTTTTTTTTTTTAATTTTGGTTCAGGGTTGCCCTGTGGGGAATTCCCATGCCGTTTTTATCAATGAACTTCTATGTGTATTGTCGGCAATGCAATAGCCGCGGTAGTTTTAAATGTGTTTTTTCCTTCAAAATGTCATTTTGCTGTCAGACTGTTCTAAACATGGGAAACATGCGCCCCTTTACAGGCATACTATAGACACCCCCCAGGTACGAAATTTAAAGGGATATTACACTTTTATTGTTTGACTTTAAGCATTATTAAAATCACTGCTCCTGAAAAAACGGCCGTTTTTAAAACTTTTTTTTGCATTGATTCATGTCCCCTGGGGCAGGACCCAGGTCCCCAAACACTTTTAATGACAATAACTTGCATATTAGCCTTTAAAATTAGCACTTTTGATTATTCATGTTCGTGTCCCATAGACTTTAACGGTGTTCGCGTGTTCGAACGAATTTTTTTCCTGTTCGCATGTTCTGGTGCGAACCGAACAGGGGGGTGTTCGGCTCATCCCTGGTCAAGAGGGACTAGCACACCTGTCTGGGTTTTATTACTGTCTGTGCCCACATTTGGGAGATTCACTTGCAGAGAGCGCTGGTCGGAGTGTTCTGGAAGGGGGCGTCCCCCTGTCAGAACACAACAGCTCAGCGGGGGGAGATCGCTAAACTAACCTTGCATGTTTAGTACAGCGGCTCCGACTGGAGCTGACCAAGTTAAAAAAAATGAATAGCGTGTACCCGGCTCTACCCTATCCAATATGAAAAAAAATGTCTTTAGTGACACTTTAAAATCTATTTATTATATACACAAGCAATTAATCTTGCACATACATAGTATACATAAATTATTTTATCAGGCTAAATTATATGGATTTCATTCAATAAACACTAGAAAGTCATAGCTAGATATCATAAGTGATCCAAAATGTCAAAAATAACATTATATGTCTCACTTAGAAAGTGATTAAACTTCCATATATGGGTAGAAGGGACACATTGTAATGTCCCTTGTGATGAATTTTTGACTAAACCTAGGCTTTAAAGAAGAATGAGAATAACTAGTATTACTAGGAGCCATACTAGATATCTCATTAATAAATGTAGCAATACCCCCCGCAAAAGCAGTTTTGAGTCCTCTGCACTTGTCTGGCCCTACAAAAGGTCCCAGACTCGCTGACACCACCAGAATACTTTGTCTGCGAGCATTTAGCAGACACACAAGAATTATACACACCCTTGATTAAAGAGAAGCAGACTGTATTGGCATATTAAAGGCACAAAAGATAATGAATCAGGTTGGTACATAAAACAAAAATCAGTACACATGAACAAAATAGCAAAATGAACAGTATACTCCACAGAAGTACCTCTAGGGTCAAATCCCAGCTTATACTGTAATATATGGAGCGTAAATTTCTCCACATGAGAAGTTACCCCTTGGGGGTTTGTTCACATATACTGTGGCCATGGCTCACAGCATGGAATCCGGTGCATCCCTGTTCACCGATTCAGGTGTAAATCAGGTCAAAATTTTTGCCTGAATTCGCACCTTAATTGGACCAGAAGATGCACAGGACCCATCTTCAATGCGGACCGTTGCCACCCCGGAGCTGTGTGAACCGGCTCCATTGAGAGCCGGTCACACTCTCCTGTCATGAGAATTGGATGAGGGGAGACCCGCATCCAATTCGCATGTGTGTGAACCCGGCCTTAGTGACCAAAGAGAACTATAAAGAGGTGGAGAAGGCTACTTCACTTGAGCACTCTCAAACAAAGGGGCTAGGCTTAGGCCTCAGAATTTTTACTTTGTAATAGAAATCCAGTTCTGCCCTCAGGAATATAGTATCTCAGGCATGTCTTTTATAATAAATGTTTGCTGGCTACATTGGGGCCCTTTAAAACTGTTGGTGCGTAAGGTATTGAGAATGAATCAAAGGGTAGCGTTAACAGCAGTATATTGTACAGGTTGGGCTCAGTAGATATAAAATTCCTTTGTTACAGCAGGTGCGAAGAGTGGAGCAGGGCCAAAGGTAGTAGATGGGGTAAAAGAGATTTGAAAGTTTTACAGCAATGGCCATCAGGTGGGAAGCAGAGCAAAGTCAGCGTTTTGGAGTACTAAGGGCCTTATGCTCTATGCATGAGTTTGATAACCATGGATCAACAATGGATGCAGCAGCAGGTGTAATAAATCTCTAGGTGGAGAATGTCAGTGGATAGTAAATGACTCATTATTAATAAGTCTGAGCCAGGAAAAAGGTTAACAGATGATTATACAGTATTTAGAATATGGGTCAGAGACTCATCAGATTCCTCTCTATGCAGTCCTCTGGTGGCAGCAATTGCTTTGTATGGTGGAGGGGGGCCTTATTCAGTGGTACTGCAACGGCAGCCGATGCAATGGCAACTCTCCCAGTGATTCTGGATGCAGGTGTCCCGGGTCACTGGTATTGCTACAGTCGCTCTCTGGAATAACCTCCGGTTCCAGCCTCCAGCACAGCAATCCACTTTCTCTCTCTGGAAAGTGCACAGCTTGGCCCAGCACAGCTCGGCACAGCACAGTTTGGCACAGCACGGCCCTTTCTCCTCCAGTTGGCATGCTTCCCCAGCTACCCAGCTCTTTCCCAGGCTTTTGCTTTTATCTAACCCCTCCTACTCCCAGGGGCTTATGGGCCTTGTAGTTATTACCCAGGGACGGCTATAGTTAAAATCCTTCTTCAAGACTACAACTCCCAGAGTGCTCCTGTGCAACCTGTACGAAACCAGTCACAGCTAGGCCAGGCGTAATAGCAACACCATCTTGTGGACAAAAAAAGTTCTGTAATTCAGTAACATTGTTATGCCCCGTACACACGATCGGACTTTCCGTCAACAAAACCGTGGATTTTTGTTCGAAGGTTGTTGGCTCAAACTTGTCTTGCATACACACGGTCACACAAATGTTGGCAAACAATTACGAAAGTGGGAACGTGGTGACGTACAAGACGTACGACGAGCTAAGAAAAAGGAAGTTCAATAGCCAGTGCGGCTCTTTCTGCTTGATTCCAAGCATGCATGAACTTTTGTGCGTCTGACATGCGTACACACGATCAGAAATTTCAACAACAAAGTTTTGTTGGTGGAAAAATTGAGAACCTGCTAGCAAACATTTGTTGGCAGAAAGTCCGACAGCAAATGTTCGATGGATCATATACACGGTCGGACTTTCCGACAACAAGCTCACATCCAACATTTCCCGTCGTAAAATCCGATCGTGTGTATGCAGCATTAGTGTTACATAAACAAACGTGGTTGCTGAGGAGGAGGCCCCTGGCAGCTTTGTTGTCCTAGGCCACATTCTAGGTTGTCTATGCAGACATCTGGCCCCCGATTATATAACTGTATGCAAATTGAGACATCTGTTTTCACTGAAATATAAGCAGCGAGTTATACAGCTAATGGCCCATTCAAATGCACCTTTCAAGTTCATTATAAACTCAGTGCATATCCCATTTAGACCTATAAATTTATTGGAACTGACTTCAAAGGATCAGTATGATTCAGTTACAAGCTGCTTTATACTTACAACTGTAAACCGTTACCATTTGTTGTTATTGTGTACATAGAAATAAGGTCAACACTTTGGCAATTTAGACAGGCAGCTTTATGAGGGTAGGTGTGAATTTAATTATGTGTCAGTCTTTGCGTGAATGTTATGAGATCGATAAGTGTTTTCATTGTGTGACAAGCTTGCTGAATATGTAGTGGTGGGGGAGGACAGCTAAAGCCCTTCCAGTGGCTCATGGCTGTGTGAGAAGCAATTAGCTGAAAGGCAAACACGTGAGTCAATGGTTTAACAATAACCAAGTCGTTTTGGTCAGGATGTGTTAATTTCTGCTTTATCAACGTGCTCATTTCTGAGTGCTCATTTATTAGTTTGATTTATTGGTGTCATGGGCATGCTTTATAGTGTTGTATAAGTAATGGTGGTATCTTCCCCTTCAATTAATATGATCTCTTTAGTTGAATACCCTTGCAGTAATAATCGCGGACGTTTCATCTGCTACAAAGGATTCATAAAAAGTCTTCTTCGTGCATTTTTCTAACTTGAGATTTTATGTTCAAGGGCTCAGTCAGATGAGCCTTACATCTCCCATTGCACCTGTATTATTGTGCAGTGTACTAAAATAAGTGTAATCTTAAGAATTGGTGTGAGCTCTCAGTTTGTCACATTATAATTTGTTTTTAATACATGTTTCTATAAATAGTTGGTAATTATACCTGGGAATTGGGGAAGCTATATTTGCGTATTGCATAAAGACATTTTGCCTCCTGGTTAGTAGTGCTGAACCATGATTGTGCTTTGCTGTCTCTCCCCGAATTTAGTTTTGGAGTTTTTTTGCTAACGCTGAAGAGTGCAAAATCTGGTGCAGCTCTGCATTGAAAACATTTAGCTCCCAGGTTTTATTGCCAATGCTTAAAGTGATTGTAAAATCCTGTTTTTTATTTTCTCCAAAAATAACAAACATGTTATACTTACCTGCACTGTGTAGTGGATTTGCACAGAGCAGCCCGGATCCTCCTCTTCACTGGTCCCTCCACAGCTCTCCTAGTCCCTCCCTCCTGTTGAGTGCCCCCACAGCAAACAGTTTGCTATGGGGGTACCTGAGCCACAGCTCCTTGTGTCCATTCAGACACAGAGCCCCCATTCGGCCCCGCCTCCTCTCTCTCTCTATTGGCTAACTGATTTTGATCAACAGGGAGCCAATGACGCTGCTGCTGTGTCTTAGCCAGTCAGGAGGAGAGTCAAAGACGGCCGAGGAACTCATGGACATCGCTGGAGAGAGATAGGGCTCAGGTAAGTATTTAGGGGGCTGGAGGGGGGCTGCTGCGCACAGAAGGTTTGTTATCTTAATGCATAGAATGCATTAAGATAAAAAAAACCTTCTGACATTACAACCCCTTTAAAGTGATTGTAAAGACAGAGGGTTTTTTATCTTAATGCATTGTATGCATTAAGATAAAAATCCTTCTGTGTACAGCAGACCCCCTCAACCCCTCTAACACTTACCTGAGGTTACTCTAGATCCAGCAATGTTGTAGGATCTAGAGAAACCTCAGCTGCCGGGACTCCCCTCCTCATTGGCTGAGACAGAAGCACCGCGCCATTGGCTCCCACTACTGTCAATCAAAGTCAGTCAGCCAATGGCTCGGGTGCCCCCATAGCAAACTGCTTGCTGTGGGGGCACTCAACAGGAGGGAGTGGCCAGAAGCACTAAAGAGGGACCCAAGAAGGGGAGGATCTGGGCTGCTCTGTGCATAATCACTGCACAGAGCAGGTAAGTGTAACATGTTTGTTTAACTAAAAAAAAAAAAATTCGATTTTACAATCACTTCAATTGAACAAGCTGAAGTTAGAAGCTGATTGGCAACCATGCACAGCTGCACCAGATTCTGAGTGCTCCAGTTTTCATAAACCGTCCCCACAGTTTCCTCAGATTGAATTAACTAAAAATCCGGTCAAGCAGCTATAATTATTTGAAATAATAAAATAGGTACTGATTTACCTCCCAAAAGATGTGTCTTTCATCCAAAAGTCATGGTGAGACAAACTGTCCACACTGAACAGAGAACATACATACAATTCAGTAGAAGCAATAGTAATGATTAAAATATGGAACAGCAAGCATGTGAATATGTGAAATCTTAAAGCGGATCTTCACTGCATCTGAGCACCACAAACCAAAAACACCATTTAATTAATTTTTAATATTCAAAACAAACTCCCCGATCCATCTGTGCTTCCATGCTTTGTTTTCTTGAGAAATCACTATGAAAAACACCCTCCAGCATTTCTGGCTGTGGCCATCTTGAGTAAGATTCATGTAGCATTTACTTCCTGGAATCCATCTGCCCTTATCTCAAGCATGCATGTAGAAGAGTCTGCTTAGCTAAGAAAACCCATTCTCCTCTCCTGAAGACTCCTGGGATGTATGACATAATTTGCCTAGACAAGAAACTAGGAAGCAACTGAAGAAATATAAAAAAAAAAAGTTTAAAACAAGTAAATATGACTTTCTTTATTGACTTCTTCTCAATCCCTGCCACCGTCACCGCCATTATGATGTGGCAAAGAGTTCTTCCCAGCCTTTGGGTCCAGACAAAGTCTTTCGGCACATCTGGGCATGCGCAGTTTGGTTTGCTGCGCAGGTTTGGATTTTTTATGATATCTGTCTTTGCACAAGCGTGGGAAACACCCACACATGGGCAGATGGTTAGGCAACCCATGCGTACACAGATGTGCCACAGGGCTCACTCAGGCTCAGTTCACATCACAATTCCGGAACTTCTTTTGGTCGACAGGTGTACTGCAATTCATCAGGCGTCAATCGCTGCAAAACCGCGCCGTGATCGGTGTGCCATTGGAAGTGACGGTGACTGCAAGGGCGTCCCGCATTTTGCGGTGATTCCGGATTGCAGGCAGAATCGTGGTGATTCAACCCGCGATCCGGGAAGCCTAAATGTGAACGGATCCTCAGGACCCGGAGCCCTGTAGCACATCTGTGTTTTAAATGTTTCAGCAGATAACAGAAATACATATAAGAAATGCACTTAGAATGCATGTAAGTATGTACCAAGAGAACAAAGAAAGCGCACAAAATGCATTTAAAACCATTAAATTGTTAATCTGGCCCAGCCTTGAACATACAGTAAGCACTTCTTACAATGGCCTTCAGTGCCACTTTGAAACATACACAAACCAACTGTAAGCAAAAACAATGACTACATATCCGCAAGGTCTCGTGTACCACAGTAGCATGCTGTATATTTTAGCAATAGGCAATAAACCTTTGTAAATGTTTGTCCTGTAAAGTGAACCTACCAACCCGTTGGAGCTTTTAAGTAAAAATCATGCATACGATAAGCAATGACCCTATGTTGATAAGCCCTAGCCACCATCCTACTGTCTAAAAAAACAAGAACGCTTTAAAGCGAACCTACACTCAATAATTACACTTTCCACCAGCCCAATCCTCCCATATACAACATAAAAAAGCAAACCATTTTTTTTTTTTTTTTTTTATAAATTCTTTATTTTCAATTTTGCAAAGCAAATTTACAGACAAGTAGCCACCTGAGAAAGACAAAATTGAAAGATACATAGAGCATTCAGCAGATCATACATGCATAACAATATGAATACTCGTAGAGCTACTTGCATATAAGAAGGTACATTAGGAATACAATGAGGCAGAGCATTTTAAGTTAGAGACGATTCCTTCATCTCTCAGCTATTTTTTTTTTTTAAAGAAATTTTATTCGGGTTTACCATAGTACATCAATGTTAAAGAGAAATAACAGACCATAATAAAATATAATCCAAACCAAATAAAATAAAGTACAGGCTTTGCTCAAATATTATGGGAGCAGAGATTGGAACTGTTTAAAGCAGAACATTAGGCAACACTCGTGAGGCCATGCATTAGCACTAAAAATGAAAAGGCCTAGTATCTGATCTTATGTTCTGCCTACCAGTAGATGTGGTCAGAACAGAGAAGAAGTAACTGATAAGCGTAGATGATATGGGGCAACTTCATCAAAGCCCGGCAGCGCTTTAATGCGCAGCGCTTCTATATACACCTTATGAGGATTCATAACTAGTGAATATAGTACAAAAGATTCAGGAAAAGAGTAAGGATTAATGGCAAGTCCATTAGAGGATGGGTACAGACAGCAAAGGTGAGGGCGTTCACTGCCCAAGTTGGGTTCGGAGTCAAGTAGTTTGAGTGTGCCCAGGGAAATGGTAAGGTTTGCCTTGGAATACCAGGTGGTGTATTGAAAGGTGACCATGAGTTGCTGGGTTTTCATCAGTGAGAAAGAGTATTCTATAAAGACTTGCCAGCGGGTGAAGAACGCTTGGTGGTCCCAAGGTTCTGTAGCATATCCTCTCTCAGCTTTTTGATTGTGATCAGCATAACAGTTGAACAAGTTGTTAACACACTTTAATACCTTCTTAGACAATGACTTAGTATTTGAAGAACTAACTGTCATTAGGGCTTGGAAACCGGCTTTCAAAACAAAATGTTTCCAGTAGCCAGTGGACACACAGTGGACGGAACAGGAAAAAAGCCAGATATATTTCTGCATTTAAGCAGAGCAACCAGACGGGAAGGTACGTTAACAAAAACTTGCCTTAGATATCCCTCGGAGCAAAATAATTTCTGGTAGATAAAAGAGGAAGAAAAAAGAGAGGAAATAGAAGACGAGGAAAGTGTGGGGGGGGGGGGGTTTAATAATGAAAAAATGGTAGGGGATGCTGTTGAGAGGAGGGTGCACCTCTGATCCGAAAGCTTGAGTACAGTTATAATCATTGAATCATTGCTCTTCAAGCGTCCATCACAAAAGACTGATAAGCTGATGAGTAAAGAAAGTCGGTCCAACAGAACCAAGCACATTTTTTTTTTTTAATATTCTTTTATCCTTTTTTTTTAACTTGTGGTTGACATGTCCCCGCCTCCATTCTCACATAGGCTAGAACGATGTAATGCCTTCTCCACAACTTCACATATCCCGGGAGGAATTCCTTACAACATCCTGTCATAAGGGAAGCAGCAGCAAGAACCCAGAAGAAACAGCTGGCTTCCAATGATGAAGAGAAGGATGATGGCAGCATTAAACAGTATGTGCAGTGGCAGAGCAGCATGGGAGAAAAGGATAACGCACGATTTGTTGCACTTGTAAGTATGTTGCTCCTGGATAAAAGATCAACACAATATTGGGAATGAATGAACTGGGAATGAGCCAGCATACGTGAAGGTACTCTTTAACCTAGCACACACCAGGCTGAACAAGAGAAAATCAATAGATTTTCCCTGCTGATGATGGAATTTAGACTGCAGTAGCACCTGCAGCTGTCTGAATACCTGAACAATGACTGCATCTAATAGGACTCCTCCGACTTTTAATTTGACTTTTGTCGAGCAAGGCGAACAGTGAAGTTGCCGGGGGAGGTGAGGACTGAAGAAATGTCACTTGTATGACTTGTATCACTTGTATGACAGTGTATGACTGTATGACAATTACTTGTAAGAAATGTCACTTTCAGACAACTGCGAGTCTGCTGGGGCCGCTGACATCACATTCCTTATGGTGAGCCAAGCAGCAGTCTCAGGGCTTTTTGGATGTCTACACAGGGAAGGCTTTTAAAAAACAAAAACATGTTTAAAATGCACATATCGTATGGAAAGATTTTTTTTTAATGAATGGTCTGGTGACAGGGTTTCATTAAGCCACTACAACAGACTGAACCCAAGATAAGACAAGGGGCACAGAAGACGATTTTCAGGATAACAACATAATCACAAATACTGTGATTTTCAAAATATAAAAGACTGTTGGGTTATCTATGAGGGATGGCACAGACCTTCCTGTGCTTATTCACTGCAATACAGACAGCATCAGCTTGCCAAATATGCGGGTGTAGCACTTACCCCTACAGGAGCCTCTGGATATGACTGGGCTCTCTGTTCTGTCTCGACTCTCTAAACTGCTCAAACCCCATTGACAGACCTGTGTAACTTAAAAGTTAGTATGCTACCACTCTATAATACACAGAAAATAGGCCACAAGCAACTAGATTGTAGACTGAAAGGGTGTACTTATGCCAATGCATTTAAACAATGCAGGAATCAACAAACAGCAAATTGAAAAGTTTTAAAGATGCTATACTAGAGGATGTGAACACTGACTTATAAGATGGCAATCAACTGAATTGTAGTGATGCTTTTACCAGGGCCCTTCTGTAAGGTGGTACACGTCTAGCTGTCCCTTTAAGAGTGTTTAACGGATAGCTGGTGGGCTGCTAAACAAGGAGCAGTCTCTGTTGCATTAACTGTGTCAGTGTTAAAATAAGCACAGATGATTCAGATAACTCCTCCTGGTCCACAGGAATCTGGTCCAGATCACTTGGTGATCTGCAGTCCCCAGGTGCCTGGGACTCAGGGACTCAGTCCTCCCAAACAGGTCCTCACAAGGCTCTCTCTTAGAGGTCTCTCAGCTCTGGTCCATGCTGGTTCTCCCTTACAGTAGTCACTCACAGCAATGGGGTCTTCCAGCTCTGGTCCCAGCTCAGCAAGTGATCTCTCAGTTTCTCAGTCTCACTGGTGCTATGCTCAGTCACCAGCAGCAGGTCTGCATCCTTTCTGTTTCAACATGTTTATTGATTTTTAACAAGTATAACAAAGCAATGATTTTATATATATATATATATATATATATACACACATATACATATATTTATGTTCGGAGCCCTCCGTCCTGAGAGATATGAAGCACACTGATCATTGTGGGTGGTCTGGTTAAATATCCTCCGGGCTCCTCCCATAATTTCAGGCCAGCATACTAGCCTTCCTATTTATGGTCATGGCCCTCCGTCCTGAGAGATATGAAGCACATAAACACGTCACAAGACTAACAACATAAATAGACCTGAAGCGTGCCCTGGCCTGCTGTATGGTAAACCCAGGTCTGCTGGGCGGTATGCCAAGAGAAGACCACATACCCTAAAAAGTAATTGGATGTTTCTGTAGAGAAATTGTTTTAGGAGAAGTACCCTGAGAAGGGGAATGGGTGGGTGGGTACCGAAACCCAGGTCTGCTGGGCGGTATGCCAAGAGAAGGGCGCAAAAAGACTTGGTTAGGGAGCTAATTATTTATGTTTACTGCCATACTACAGGGCAAGCTGGCTGAAGGCTCATGACCTTTCTGCTTGCGGATTGGGGATGTATCGAGTGAAGCAAGTGAATTTCCACCTGCCCATCTACTTGAGGACGTGGTCCGGGACCCCATTTTGTGAGGCTGCTGATGCTACTCCAATGCGAAAGAATTTCCAGAAAATCAGCCGGGGTCAAGGCCTAAGTTGGGCAAAAGAATTCTAACGTGTCTAGTGAACTGGTTGCTACTTAGAGGGCTAATAGGGAACAGTAGTAATGGCTGTCCTCCGAGATTTCGGGCAGATGAGCTAATAACTGGTCTAGAATGGTCACGGGGCACCGGGTGTTGCAAGTCTGGAAAGTATGCTATCTACACCGGGACCAGACTGTTGTGTTTTGGACACCATGAGGTGAAGTAACTTTGGTGGCGTGTCAGGTGGCGTCTACGTAACATATTACAACTGGGGTCGGTGACTGTGAATTCACTGGGGAGTAAGAACCCGCAGAAAGCCAGGTAGATGGCTGCTTGAATGACCAGGCTGAAATTAACCCAAAGCTGAACGTGACAGGATGGTAGACATGTCTCGGAATATGGCGCTGGTCGCAGGTAGGTGTTTACTATTGATTTGGAGTTGCCTGTGACTACCTCGCAGGATGGTCTTGATCGCATGGGCGGCAACCAAAGATGGTTTGGTAGGATCTTGTAAGGAGATGAAATGCTGGATGCCATCTAAGTAGAATCTAATGGTATTGTGTGACAATGCCAACTGTGTGTGGCAGGATGATATGAAGGCCAGGATGTGATAGAGATCTCCTGATACTGCCCCAGGGTTTGAGGCTAAGAAACTGTCATAGATTTTCCAGGCAGTACGGTAGGCCTTCAGGGTGTTGTGAGAAAATGATAGATCAATAAGGCAGGTAGCATTGTGAAGGTGTTGTTTTAATCCGAGGTTAGCTATGACCAATGTGGGATAAGAAACATGATCAGGTCGGTTCCAGATCCCTGCAAAAAGAATGATGCAAAGTTAAAACGGGTAATTCGTCGGCCAGAGTATTGCATTTGCCTGGGATGTAGATGCATTAATTGGTGCTGTGGGGATAGTTTCACCAGCCTGCGCAGGAAGGCCATGATGGCCAGCGAGTTGGACCTGCTTTTATTTATAATACTAGCTGTGGCTTGATTGTCTGTGGCAAACGACAGTGTTTGTCCTGCCCAGTTGCTGCCCCAGACTTGAGCTGCTGCAACAATGGGGAAGAGTTCGAACAAAGAGAAGGACTAACTGAAGCCGGGAATCAAGAGGATTTCTGACGGCCATGGCCCTGCAAACCAAAGATGGCCAAAAATTGACGCGAGGACCTGTGGAGGCTGCGGCGTCCGTGACTACCTGAGATGAAGAGGGAAATGCTAACGGAATAAACATTGACATGCCATTCCAGTTGGTGAAAAATTCATTTCACATGGGCAGATCCGCTATTGCTGGCACGTCTAATTTAAGGATTTAGTCAGGGTCTTGTACCTGGGAGAGAAACACTAGGAGGCGTGAGATAAAGGATCACCTTGAGTCTGGCTGTTTAGTAGGAAGTGGATGGAAGGCGCGTGATCAGACGCTTACATCAAGAAATGTATGGTTTATTTATGTAAAAGAATACAGACATATAGTCATATAGATATAAAATCATACAAATACTACATAATATTATAAAAAAAAGGAAAAACAGGTAACAAAATAAGTACTAGGAAATTAAAATTGCGGTGTGCCCATATAGAGGCAGGTATTTAAGAAAGGCTGACGCATTTCGAGGAAAACCTCTTCATTAGAGCCAGGAGAACTGGAGCAAAGTCTGTATGGGCCGGTAGGCCGACATGTGTACATGGGGAGAGGTGGTGTGGCTAGTAGGAGGATGTGTCCTGTGATGGACAATTGATTATTCCAAGTTCCATACCCAGGTGTTCTAGATGGGGTATAAATAAGAACAATATATACCGTACACTACAGACTGGAGACGTAAGATAAGTTTACATTGAAAAATGCATTCATAAAATGATAAAAAGTATATAATATAAATATATTAGAAATAAAAATTACCATATCAGTACAAAAAATTAATGATAGGTAGTGGGATTTTGAAGCACAGAACATGAGATTGTAGTCTAAATACATACAAATGAAAAAATCTACGCATACATAAGTGTACACACACATACTCGTGTACACATACATGCATATACATACACATGCATAATACAAACGCATGTAAATGCATTAAAAAAAACAAAAAAAAACATATATGCATATGAGAGGGGGGGGGGGGCGATGGTAAATGAAGTAAAAAGTGCACTGAGACACATTGAGAGATATTGTCTCTCCGCATGGTAAAACCGGTTGTGCTTTTGTCCAAAGGACATGCGCATGCGTGTAAAAACTCTGCCAGCACGTAAAACGTTGTGCTGGAACAGATATGTGGAGGTATGCCCCTGTTCATTGAAAGCACAAATGGGGGCACAAAGATGGCCATGTGGTTTGTGCAAAAACAGAAATGTGTTCATTCAAATGGAAATCCACAAAAATATATACAAAAATGCATATATCAAATGTACATAAAAATCTAAAACGCATATGCATATATATACATAGATAAAGAAACAATATGCACAAAATAAATATATGTACCGTATATACTCGAGTATAAGTCGAATTTTTCAGCACATTTTTTTGTGCTGAAAGTGCCCCCCTCGACTTATACTCGAGTCAAGCACTTTTCTGCAGCAAAAAAATTCATTTTCCGAACCGAATTTGGGGCCCCGTATCTCAGGGCCACTTGGTGCTAGAAACCCCAAATTTGGTATGAAAACCCAGTGGACCTGGTACCACAACATATCCAAAGTTGCAGTTCCTAGCACTAAGTGGCCCCGAGATACAGGGCCCCAAAATCGGTTCGGAAAATGTCATTCTCTGCTGCAGAAAAGTGCTTGACGTTTTCTGAACCGATTTTGGGGCCCCATATCTCAGGGCCACTTGGTGCTAGGAACCCCAAATTTAGTGTGCAAACCCAGTGGAATTGGTGCCATAACATATCCAAAGTTGGGGTTCCTAGCACCAAGTTGCCCTGAGATACAGGGCCCCAAAACTTGTTTGGAAAATGTCATTCTCTGCTGCAGAAAAGTGCTTGACATTTTCTGAACTGATTTTTGGGGCCCTGTATCTCAGGGCCACTTGGTGCTAGAAACCCCAGCTTTGGAAATGTCATGGTGCTAGTTCCACTGGGTTTGCACACCAAATTTGGGGTTCTTAGCACTAAGTAGCCCCGAGATACGGGGCCCCAAATTCGGTCAACTGTGTCTATCTGCAGCAATGTCATTTCGGGACCCTTTGGGTTCAGAGACCCCAAATTTTGGCTGCAGCTAGGGGGCATCTAGGAACCCTTAACTACCGAGTTTGAAGTTCACGGGACCTATGGCTGCAAATGGGCACAGTGAGGCATGCAAATGGGCACAGTGATGCTGCAGATGGGCATTGTTGACCCTCTTTTCCACTTACAGTAGCTGTGCATTTCTCACCCTCGTCTTATACTCGGGTCAATAAGTTTTTCCCATTTTTTTTGTGGTAAATTAGGGCCTCGACTTATACTCGGAACGTCTTATACTCGAGTATATACGGTATATATTCACATAAATCTGTACCTTGAGTCTGGCTGCTGCCTTAGCTGAAAATGAGCGGTGACAGTCATAGAATGAGCACCCTGCGTACTTGTGAGCTAGATCCATTACTGCATGCAGATACAGGTTCAGCTCTTCCCTCCTGTTGGGGTTGCCCTGCATAGCATGTGTCTGACCGTGCCCAAGGCCAGCACAAACTCTGTGACAGTGAAGTTGGGATTAAGTCTAGGGTCTTTGGCCTTCAGGACGATAGAGACGTTTCCTCACAAATATGACTTGTTTTCGGCCAAGTCGTGTACTGCTATGAGGAAGGATGCTAAGTTAACGTCATTGTCGTTCAAGACGTCCTTCCTGATGCCCTGCTGGGACAAGGTGCGCAGAGAAGACAGTGGTGCCGATTTCGGGCTCACTTGTAAGTGAATGCACGGGAATGATGGTGGTGACTGGAGCTGGTAGGGACGTGGCTGGGCGTACCTCCAGGGCTCCCACTGTGGCTTGAATGTCGGTGACTGCTGTTGACAGTGTGGTCACCAAGCAGCTGAGTAGTCACTAAGAAAATAGTACTGCAGTGATGCCTGGGTGCCTGGTAGTGCAGCTACAGGCATCATTCAGATATCAGCTTTTTCAGCCAGCGATTCCCTACACCATAAGAATGATCATAACGGCTGTTCCACTGCTTGATTGTTCTTATGGGAGGAGAGAGGGGATGCCCCCCCCTTCCCGCCACCCTCCGGTGCTTCTACCGACTCCGCTACGATCGAAGCCAGGATCATTTTTTTTTTATTATTATTTCAGGCTTCCTAGCCTAGAGGTGAGATGTGGGGTCTTATTGACCCCATATCTCACTGTAAAGAGCACCTGTCATGCAATATTCCTATTACAAGGGATGTTTACATTCCTTGTAATAGGAATAAAAGTGATCAAAAAATAGTTTCTTTTGAGAAAAAAGTGTCAAACTAAAATAAATAAAGTAAAATGAACAATAAAAAAAAAAAAATTTAAAGCGCCCCTGTCCGTGTGCTCGCATGCAGAAGCGAACGCATACGTAAGTCCCGCCCACATATGAAAACTGTGTTCAAACCACACATGTGAGGTATCGCTGTGATCAGTAGAGCGAGAGTAATAATTTTGGCCCTGGACCTCCTCTGTAACTCAAAACATGTAACCAGTAAAAAATTTTAAAGCGTCAACTATGGAGATTTTTAAGTAGCGAAGTTTGGCACTATTCCACGAGCGTGTGCAATTTTGAAGGGTGACATGTTATGTATCTATTTACTCAGTGTAACTTTATCTTTCACATTATGCAAAAACATTGGGCTAACTTTACTATTTTGTTTTTTTTTAAAGCACAAAACTGATTTTTTTCCAAAAACAACGCGTTCGAAAAATTGCTGCGCAAATGCCGTGCGAGATAAAAAGTTGCAACAACCGCCATTGTATTCTCTAGGGTCTTTGCTAAAAAAAAATATATATATATATGTTTTGGGGTTCTATGTAATTTTCTAGCAAATAAATGATTATTTTTACATGTAGGAGAGAAATATAAGAATTGGCCTGGGTGCTCCAGAACGCCTGGAGGTGCTCCCTGCATGTTGGGCCTCTGTATGTGGCCACGCTGTGTAAAAGTCTCACACATGTGGTATTGCTATACTCGGGAGTAATAGCAGAATGTGTTCTGGGGTGTAATTTGTGGTATGCATATGCTGTGTGTGAGAAATAACCTTCTAATATGACAATTTTGTGAAAAAAAAAAAGTTAAAAAAAATCTTGATTTTTGCAAAGAATTGTGGGAAAAAATGACAATTTCAAAAAAACTCACCATGCATCTTTTCAAATACCTTGGAATGTCTTCTTTCCAAAAAGGGGTCATTTGAGGGGTATTTGTACTTTTCTGGCATGTTAGGGTCTCAAGAAATTAGATAGGCCGTCAGTACTTCAGGTGTGATCAATTTTCAGATATTGGCACCATAGCTTTTGGACTCTCTAACATTCGCAAAGACCAAAATATATACACCAAGTTGTACTTATTTTTACCAAAGATATGTAGCAGTATAAATTTTGGCCAAAATTTACGAAGAAAAATTACTAATTTGCTAAATTTTATAACAAAGAAATAAAAATTCATTTTTTTACCAAATTTTCAGTCTTTTTTCTTTTATAGCGCAAAAAATAAAAAACCCAACGGTGATTAAATACCACCAAAAGAAAGCTCTATTTGTGTGAAAAAAAGGACAAAAATTTTATATGGGTACAGTGTTGCATGGCTGAGTAATTGTCATTCAAAATGTTAGAGCACCGAAAGCTGAAAATTGGTCTGGTTAGGAAGGGGGTTTAAGTGCCCAGTGGTCAAGTGGTTAAGAGAAAAGCAAGGGGGGATCCCTTTGAACTAAGCACCTGACTTGATGCCCTAGTAGTGAAATTTTGGTTAAGGTTGAGGACTGAGTCAACTGGGAACCTGTAGTAAGGTGACATGGGAATTTTGGTTTGACAAGGGGGATTGCAAAGAGCTGTTTGGTGCAAAGCTGGCCCCCTGGTGGAGATGCAGGCCCTTGACAATGTTTTTTTTGTTTTTTTTGGGAGATACTGTCCAAACCTGGTGCAGGGTGAACCAACTGGTAGTCTAACTCAGTGTTTCTCAACTCCAGTCCTCAAGGCACACCAACAGGTCATGTTTTCAGGATTTCCCTCAGATGAAACGGCTGTGGTAATTACTAAGGCAATGAAACTGATCAAATCACCTGTGCAAAATAGTGGAAATCCTGAAAACATGACCTGTTGGTGCGCCTTGAGGACTGGAGTTGAGAAACACTGGTCTAACTGACCTGAAGGGGAAAGGGATAGAGAAAAAAGATGAGCAGCCGTGTTGCTACTGGGGATGATCCGTAGCCGTGTTGCTAATGGGGATGATCCGTAGCCGTGTTGCTACTGGGGATGATCAGCAGCCGTGTTGCTACTGGGGATGATCAACAGCCGTGTTGCTACTGGGGATGATCAGTAGCCGTGTTGCTACGGGGAATGATCAGTAGCCGTGTTGCTACGGGGGATGATCAGTAGCCGTGTTGCTACGGGGGATGATCAGTAGCCGTGTTGCTACTGGGGATGATCAGTAGCCGTGTTGCTACTTGAGATGATGAGTGGTGGTTTGAGCCACTTGCTGAAATGCTTGCAACGATTGCAAGGAAGCAGCCTTATTTGAAAGGCGAAAAACAAAGTTTAGTAGAATTATAAGTATGTAGGAATGATCGTGCGCAACATTGTACAAATAGATGGAGTGAGATGTTAATGTTAATGCTTTGATAAACGTAAGGCTGGGGATCTGAATTCTAAGTTCCACTGTATTCGTAAACGCCGATGCAACTAGTTTGAACCGGGCTGGGGTGTGAGCGCCGATGGGGTTTGTTTGTGAGGGATCGGTCGATGAAGTTTGTATTGCCAAGGATCCTAATCGTTGAGCTGGTGCTGTGACTGGACTCGGATCGGTCGGTGAAGTTGTACTGTCAAGGATCCGAATCGTTGAGCCGGTGCTACGACTGGATTCGGATCGGTTGGTGGAGTTCGTATTGCAGAGGATCCGAATTTTTGCACTGATGCTGCGACTAGATTCGGATCAGTTGTGGATGTTAGGTGACGAGGGGGCTTGTATGCCGGATCCGAATCGTTGAGCCGGTGCTGCGACTGGACTCAGATCGGTTGGTGAAGTTTGTATTGCCAAGGATCCGAAACATTAAGCCGGTGCTGCGACTGGACTCGGATCGGTTGGTTGAGTTCGTATTGCCGAGGATCCGAATCGTTGCGCTGATGATGCGACTAGATTCGGATCGGTTGTGGATGTAAGGTGACGATGGGGCTTGTGTCCCAGATCCGAATCGTTGAGCCGGTGCTGCGACTGGACTCGGATCGGCTGATGGTGTTAGTGGTTGAAGGGACTTGTGATTGCCGAGGATCCGAATCATAGGGCCAATGTTGCGACTAGAGTCAGATCGGCTGTTGGTGTGTGCTTGGTTTCCAATAAGAGGTGTAGCGAGTCAGTTAGGTGAAGTGTGTGTTTTCCGTAGAAGGTGTAGGGGGTCAGTAGGTGAAGTGTGTGTTTTCCGTAGGAGGTGTAGGGGGTCAGTAGGTGAAGTGGGGGTTTAGTAGGGGTGTGGTGTGTGGGACGCAGGTTCGAGACCCTGCGCTGTTAGCGACTTGTTCCCGAAGGTGGCTTGTGCTTATTCGTATGGTTCTTACTGCCTAGTCGGTAAGATACAAGTGGTGCCGAGTGAAGGCTGTCATGAGTCGTAACATTACGGATGTGACTGGGGTCGAATGAGGAACGGAGAAAGGCAGTAAGTACGGATGTGTGCGAATAACCGAGTAAGACCTACGAAGCCGTAGGTGGTTTACGAAGGGGAACATAAAGTAATGGTTCGGTAGCAGGTAACCACAAGTCCTACCTACGACAGTGAGTGTGGGACAATCGATGAAAACCTACAACCAATCTCGAAGGACACGCAGTGAGTTGTTAGAATCGGCCTCTGCAATGCATCTGATATGAATCAGTTTGTAAAACGTATGAAATGAATCCGATATGAATCGGTAGTAAGGATTATCTGATAGAAATAGGTTGTAGAGTGTATGCCATCCCTTACTGTGAAACTGAACACCTACCAACCACCCATCCCCACAGGCTAATCAAGTGCAGAGAAGGCACCAGGTGGGTTTAATTACACCTCAATCAGCCACAGAAACCCATGCAAACAATACATGCTCATCTCCTAATGGATGAGATGGCAACCCCATGTACAATTATTTTATAACCAGTGAAGCCTATTGTGAGTGATATTGAGAACGACCGACAGTGACTCGGAGGCTTGGGTCTAGGAATGAATCGTATATTTGGGAGAAGGAACTTTACGAATGTACTACGCCTGTGCCGAATGATGTCGGGACATGAGGTTTTTTCACGAAAGGGGTGCAGGATAGGAAGCATAATAAACAGCAAGATTTTGCACATGACACGAAAAGTTTGGATACTACCTGCGACCGTAAGTGGGAACCACCGACGAAGATCACGAATGAAAAAGCCGAAGTGCACCTGCGATTGACTGCACAGACTGCCGAACATGAGGTGAGCTGGGAAGAGCCGGCCCTGTAAGGTGTGGTACCGCGCACTGGAACCGACACTGATCATTGTGGGTGGTCTGGTTAAATACCCTCCGGGCTCCTCCCATAATTACTGGCCTTCATATATATATAAATAAAAGTATTATAAAAAAATAGTAGACCCACAACGCAGGTGGTACATATCAGTGGTCAAATGAGATAAAACAAATAAACAAAAGTTTGAAACCAAAAGCATTATAATCATATGCTAATAGTTAGAAGGTCGACATCCTTTCTGGTGTAGGCACAGACAGCCCAGTGTTGGGCACCCACACAGCAGAAGCTTTGCCACCAGTCCAGTCTGCCAGATTGTTTTTTCCTCCTCTATTGTGCTCCATCAGCCTCCCTTCACTTGTATAGCAAGTCCTCTTGCCACTGATTGGCTCAGATCCTCTGCTGGCAGGAGGAAGGGGGCAGGAGTGAGCAGTGGATTTCACACAGAGCCCACTTTGCTCAAACAACAGGAAAGTGATTGGTGAGATCCGGCTGCTGCATAACACACAGAAGTCCCAGCTTTGTCTCTGCTTACAGAATGGGGGGGGGGGGGTGAGTAAGAGAGAGAACCTGGGTATACAGGCATTCGAATTAAGCTACCATACTGCTTACACATAGCAGTGTGGTAGCCATTAAAATAATTAAATTGCTTCTAATGTCAAAACTTTTTTCATCCTAATGTATTCAATGCATAAAAAGAGATGTTCAGGAAAAATCAAACATTTATACTCACCTAAGTGGACGCAGCATTGCTCCATGGTGCATCTGTCCCCCGCCGGCTCTAAAGATGAGAACTAAACAATCAAACACCACTGATCACTCAGTTCTCAGTCTGCAGAGAGCCCCTCCAGCCGAGCTGAGGAAGAGGCGGGAGCAGCTGGCTCAGCCTCTCAGTGGCTCACTGAGAAGCTGAGCCAGCCAGCAGTCCAGGTATCTGGGTGGATCCCGACTTTATTGCCAGTATGTATCCAGTATCTGGACCAGCTGAGCACTGTCTTAGCTGCAGCACTGGTCCTCTACTCCCTGGTCCCCCAGGGGACACAATGTAGGTGGGGTCCTGAAGTCAGAGGGGCACTTTGAAGAAACGGACGAAGAAGTAGCTTACCACCCTCCCACCCCTGTGGGGGTTGTAGTGGTATGGCAGTTGGGATCCTTGGAAGCGTCCAAAATATTGATTTCTGTGTAATATCAGAGTAAGAACCCGTCTATGGTATGGCGTCCTATGGTTAGTCCCAGTTAACGGTGGCTTAATGGAAAGTTGAGGAAATGGAGGTGTCAGCGGAAAATTTGGTATTGTCCTCGAGGCGGTGGTTCCGCAGTTATAAGTTCATGTTGGTTTGGTAGCACCTCCAAGGATCGGCAACCCAAGGGTCATTATTGTCATTCTTGTTAATTATTCTAAATTTCTGCTTTAAGGAATGTTTTTATGTTGTTATAGTTAATAAAATGGCCGTGATGGCCAATTTTACTCCAAAAAGAGTGTCGGTCTTATCTTTTTAGTTATAAGTTGGAAGTGGGGTTCAGAGGTCTATAGCAGTCTATGGGAGGACATTTGGCACTACCTCTGGTATGCCTTAGTCAAGCACTGGCGGGAGACCTCAGAAGAAGAGGTAAGGGACTGCTCTTTGCAATGATATTGCTGGTAAGTATAATGTCTTTTTTATTTTAAATAAAAAATATATATATTCTTTAGTATCACTTTAAGATGGTAAAGACATGAAGTATCTGTAGACAAAACTTGTTCTTTTCATTTTGGATAGAGTAGGGAAAGATTAGAACAATCTTGTTAGTCTCAGGCTTCTATTTGAGAGATTCCTTCACTTCCTGTTGGGTAAAAGCCTTGTTCAAGAAAACTAGGAGGGATCTCTAACATCCCACATCATGTTGGATGTCAGCTTGTTGGCGGAAAGTCCGACCGTGTGTATGCTCCATCGAACATTTATTGTCGGACTATGTTGGCTAGCAGCTTCTCAAATTTTCCACCAACAAATTTTTGTTGTCGGACTTTCCGATCGTGTGTACACAAGTCCATCGGACAAAAGTCCACGCATGCTCGGAATCAAGTACGAGCCGGAGCTATAACTGGCGTTCGTAATGGAGATATCACGTATGTCTTGTACGTCACTACATTCGTAATTGTTGGCCAACATTTGTGTGACCATGTGTATGCAAGACAAGTTGGAGCCAACCTCCTTCGAACAAAAATCCACGGTTTTGTTGTTGGAAAGTCCAACCGTGTGTATGGGGCATTAGAGATCAAGTAGTAGTAGTAGTAACACTGTTTAGTAGGGGAATGCTAGAACCTCAATCAGCTTATTATTGTCTGTTTCCTTGCTGCAAATCTCCCCTCACTTCTTAACTGGTAAAAAACAAAAAAAGAAACACTTTAAAGTGGAGTTCCACCCATTTAAAAGTCAGCAGCTACAAAAAGTGTAGCTGCTGACTTTTAATAATCAGACACTCTCCTGTCCCACGGTCCAGTGATGCGGGTGTACAAAGCGCCGCTCATCTCCCCCTCCTCTCCGCGACGTCGGCATTGTAACTGTGGGCGCCTGGTCGTGGCCTTACAGCCAGGCACACACTGCGCATTGCGCGCTGTAATTGGCGAGGCAATCTTCTGGGACCTGTGACTTGTCCCAGAAGATTGCAGGGAGGGGGGAGAGGTGATCTTCCTGTGGCGCCAGGGAGGAAGTGGGAGCTGGGTGCCTGTAAAAACAGGGTACCCGCTCCTCCCCCAAAAAAATGAAATGCCAAATTTGGCATGTCAGGGGGTCATCTGCACTTAAAGCGGAAGTTCCATTTTTGGGTGGAACTCCGCTTTAAGGCTATTCTCTATAAATGCAGAAAGTTAAACAATGTGTCGTCACCACATAATAATTTAGTACAGCACTAAAGCATTAGAGCTACTGGCTCAGAACGCAAAATTACTTGAAGCAGCTGTGACACGCTCCTACGGCTAGGATGATACCAGACGTGTCAACCTCAAGAGTTGCCAAGTATCTGGTATTCCTGGCACTTTTGATATGTCTGGAAACCTGACTTATTTGAAAACTGTCTTATAAAATCACCCCAAACAAATATAATGAAAGCAACAGAGCTGCTAGCAGGTGCAATAAGATCTCTGAATAGCAACCGCTACCAAATGCCAGACAGTCTTGAACAGGTTATACAGCTCCAGTAAGAAAAATAAAATAGAACTTAGTAAAGGCTCCCGTAGGCATTAGATTATAATTTCATAAACTTGATGCAAGCAGCTTTAATGAAACCAATTTAGATATATTAAAGCTACAATTAAAATGTAAGCTCTTGTAAAGTATCTATAAGGGTTCTTGCACACGGGTGGCTGAGTCTATTCAATGTAAATGCTGAGAGAAGCGCAGGTGCAGGTTGCAGCCTCCCGTAGACATGAATGGCTGTGAACTGCTGTACCCATGTTTATGTCTGCACCGGTATAAACCTGAGTACAGCAGCTTTCCTTTTTTTGCATAAGCCCATATATTATAACCATATTTACAATAGCACTGGCAAGAGGTCCAAAGAATGAGTATAATTTTAACAGAAAACTAATACTGGCAAAATAGTATGTGATTTCGACAAACAGTACAGCAAATAATTAGGTTGTGTAAAAAGTAGGCCTTGTTGAAGTCAATGGGACCATGAGTGCCAAACGTGGCTATGGCAGTTGTAGTGTGGTATGTCAATGCAAAATGTATATATACTTTAGTAGCTCTACCACCGCAGGAGCAGCTTGGGATGACGGGTCCTCTATTGTGCCATGACTTTTGAAGCTGCTTGGGCCCCGCTGACATACATGTGTAACAAACTTTGGTATACTACCACTTTGTAACACATGGAAACGGCCATAAGCAACTTGGTGGTAGGTTAATCAAATGTATCATGGTAGTGCAATTAAACAATAGTAAATCATCAAACAGGCAAATGAACAGGTTTAAAGATGCTGTACTTGATAAAGTGAACACTATCCCATGAGATAGCAATCAACTGTACAATAGTTACAATAAAGCAAATTATAAATAGAGATGAGCTGAACACCCTCCCGTTCGGTTCGCAGCAGAACATGCGAACAGGCAAAAAAATTTGTCAGAACACACGAACACCGTTAAAGTCTATGGGACACGAACATGATTAATCAAAAGTGCTCATTTTAAAGGCTTATATGCAAGTTATTGTCATATAAAAGTGTTTGGGGACCTGGGTCCTGCCCCAGGGGACATGTACCAATGCAACAATTTTTTTTTTAAAAACGTCTGTTTTTTCGGGAGCAGTTATTTTTTAAAGCCTAAAGTGAAACAATGAAAATGAAATATTCCTTTAAATATCATGCCTGGGGGGTGTCTATAGTATGCCTGTAAAGTGATGCACTTTTTCCCATCTTTAGAACAGTACACAAGCAAAATGACATTTCTAAAGGAAACATGGTAATTTAAAACTGATCGCGAGTGTGATGAATTGTTGGGTCTCGACAATATAGATAAAACTCATTGAAAAAAACGGCATGGGTTCCCCTCCCAGTCCATTACCAGGTCCTTTGGGTCTGGTATGAATATTAAGGGGAAGCCCGAACCAAAATTTTAAAAAAATTGTGTGGGGATCCCCCTAAAATCCATACCAGGCCCTTCAGGTCTGATCTGGAAATTAAGGGGAACCCCGCACCAAATTTTAAAAAATAATGGCGTTGGGGTCCCCCCCAAAATCCTTACCCTTCAGGTCTCCCTTATATGTAAAACAGTTCTTAAATATGTATTTCATGTGTGTACTTAGCTGTTTGCCTGGCTGAGGAAATCTTTCAGTGAGCTGGGAATTTTCATGTTCGCACACGCAAAAATGTAAACATAAATGTATTGTGTAGAACGATCGTAAAAATAAAGTTTTATCATAGTCCCTCCTGTGTACAGATTATACATTTTTTCCCAATTCATACACTTTTTTCCAAGTGTCTCATAGGGGTTGATTTACAAAGGGCAAATAGGCTGTGCCATACCTCCCAACCACTCCGGATTGCCCGTGAAAGTCCCGCTGTGGGAGGTCTGTCCCACGTCCCAAGCACCTTCATTCCCAGGACAATACAATGTCCCGGAATTGCCCCCTTGGCTGATCTGATGCCCCCTAAAAAATGACGCCGCATTGCCGCTATCCCTCACTGCCCGCTTTTTGTTTCACCCCCAGACGCTGCCTGGCTCACTGCCAAAACAACTGGTTGCTAGACACGGCCTGCCTGGTGTCTAACAACCAGTGATGTCACGACGAGGAGGAGAGCGGAGCCTCAGCATTCAGAACAAGCCAGAGGAGGATTCCTCCTCCTCGTGCCTAAGCCCCTCCCCTGACTCCGCCCCCAACTTTGGGTCTTCCCTGAAGGCTGTTCCTGCCGCTGGAAGAAAGGTAGGAGAAATGCTCCCTGCAGTGCCCTGAGGACGCTCATGGTCACTCTGCTCCCTCCCATACACTGTCCCCCTCCAGTCATGCTGTACAGTCCCCCCCATACTGTCCTCCACTACCCCCCCATTATACTGCCCCCCTCCCGTTATATTGCCCCCTCCCATTATATTGCCCTCCATTGCCACCCCTCCCGTTATACTGCCCTCCACGAACCCCCTTTCCGCTATACTGCTCTTGTCACGTACCTTACAACGGAGTCCGAAATGACGAGGATGGCCTCTTGCACAGTTCCGGTCCTAGCACCCCTGGAGGTTGAGACAGGGCTGCTAGGGCAGCGGAAGAGCGCAGGTGCCTGCTGGCAGGATCAAGAACACCGGAGCCTTAGTGGAGCAGGTGGGATGCCGATCCTGGATTGGTTCAGGAAAAGTGCAGCAGGAATACTTGCATGTTCGGGGACAGGCAGGATTTGGCATCGTGCTGACAGGAAGGTACACAATCGGCAGGCAGGTTCGTAGTCAGGGACTGGTGGTGGTTGGCAACAAGCTGGCAAGAGATTTACAAGATCGGGAGACAGAGCCGTAGTCAGAAGTTCAAACCAGGTTCGGTACAGGAAGCAAGGGCAGGCAGAGATGCAGTGATAATCCGAAAGAGTAGTCAGGAAAGCCAGGGGTTCAGGATCAAGGTTCAATCAATAACAGCAGGAAGTATACAGGAACTAGCTGAGACAATTCAGCACGGACACTAGTATGCTGATCCTTTAAATAGGGTGCCTTGCGCCGTGATTCGTTGGCGTGCAATGTGCCCTGCGCTGACGTGCACTCATTCGTAAGAGTGTGCTAACGTGCGTGCCTGGCTCGGGGCTCACTCGGGAATGAGCATTTGTGATAGTTCTCTGACAGCTCTCCACTAACACCCCTCCCATCATACTGCCCTCCACTAACCCCCCTCCCATTATAGTGCCCTCCACTACCACCCCTCCCATCATACTGCCCTTCGCTACCACCCTTCCCATCATACTGCCCTCCACTGACACCCACTCCCATCATACTGCCCTCCACCCCATCATACTGCCCTCCACTGCCACCAACTCCCATCAAAAACTGTAAAAAAAACTCTAAAAAATAAAATTGTAAAATAAAATATAATGGTAAAAAATAATTAAAAAAAAAAATAACAAAAATAAAAAACTACTGATCCCGTCCACTGCCCTACTGATTATGTCCACTGCTCTACTGGCCTTGTTTACTGCTCTACTGACCACGTCCACTGCCCTACTGACCACGTCCACTGCTCTACTGACCATGTCCACTGGCCTACTGACCACATCCACTGCCCTACTGACCACATCCACTGCCCTACTGACCATGACCACTGCTCTCCTGACCATGACCACTGCTCTACTGACCACGTCCACTACTCCACTGACCATGTCCACTGCTCTACTGACCATATCCACTGCTCTACTGACCATGTCCACTGCTCTACTGACCATATCCACTGCTCTACTGACCATGTCCACCACTCTACTGACAATATCCACTACCATACTGACCACGTTCACTGCCATACTGACCACGTCCACTGTCCTACTGACCATTTCCACTGCTCTACTGATCATGTCCACTGCCCTACTGACTGACACCATTCACAGTCCACACTGACACCACTGGCGGAACTACCAGCAAAGGTTGTCCTTGCGACTGGGCCTTGACCTGCCACAATGGCGGGGCCCAAGACTGCAGGACTGCACAACATGTAAAAGGGAACCGCTGTGGGACCATGAAGGGTGGTGGGATCAGTGGGAAGGGCTCTGGGCTCGGAGGGAATGGCCCAGGCTGGAGGTCGGGGGGCCCTTCATGGTTTCTTGCATCAGGGCCATGAAGATTCTAATTATGCCTCTGCTGTACCCTGTATATAGCTCATCCCAGTACCCTGCACCCTGTATATAGCTCATTTCAGAACCCTGCACCCTGTGTATAGCTCATCCCAGAACCCTGCACCCTTTATATAGCTCATCTCAGAAGCCTGCACTCTGTACATAGCTCATATCAGCACCTGCACTCTGTACATAGCTCATTCCAAAACCTTGCACTCTGTACATAGCTCATCCCAGAACACTGCACTCTGTACATAGCTCATCCCAGAACCCTTCACTCTGTACATAGCTCATATCAGAACCTGCACTCTGTACATAGCTCATTCCAAAACCTTGCACTCTGTACATAGCTCATCCCAGAACACTGCACTCTGTGCATAGCTCATCCCAGAACCATTCACTCTGTACATAGCTCATCCCAGAACCCTTCAATTTGTACATAGCTCATCCTAGAACCCTGCACTCTGTACATAGCTCATCCCAGAACCCTGCACTCTGTACATAGCTCATCTCAGAACCCTGCACTCTGTACATAGCTCATCCCAGAACCCTGCACTCTGTACGTAGCTCATCCCAGAACCCCCTTTCCGCTATACTGCTCTTGTCACGTACCTTACAGCGGAGTCCGAAATGACGAGGATGGCCTCTTACACGGTTCCGGTCCTAGCACCCCTGGAGGTTGAGACAGGGCTGCTAGGGCAGCGGAAGGGCGCAGGTGCCTGCTGGCAGGATCAAGAACACCGAAGCCTTAGTGGAGCAGGTGGGATGCCGATCCTGGATTGGTTCAGGAAAAATCCAGCAGGAATACTTGCAGGGTCGGGGACAGGCAGGAGTTGGCAACGTGCTGACAGGAAGGTACACAATCGGCAGGCAGGTTCGTAGTCAGGGACTGGCGGTGGTTGGCAACAAGCTGGCAGAGAAGTACAAGATCGGGAGACAGAGCCATAGTCAGAAGTTCAAACCAGGTTCGGTACAGGAAGCAAGGGCAGGCAGAGATGCAGGGATAATCCGAAAGAGTAGTCAGGAAAGCCAGGGGTTCAGGATCAAGGTTCAATCAATAACAGCAGCAAGGATACAGGAACTAGCTGAGACAATTCAGCACGGACACTAGTATGCTGATCCTTTAAATAGGGTGCCTTGCGCCGTGATTCGTTGGCGTGCAATGTGCCCGCGCTGACGTGCACTCATTCGTAAGAGTGTGCTAACGTGCGTGCCTGGCCCGGGGCTCACTCGGGAATGAGCATTTGTGATAGTTCTCTGACAGCTCTCCACTAACACCCCTCCCATCATACTGCCCTCCACTAACCCCCCTCCCATTATAGTGCCCTCCACTACCACCCCTCCCATCATACTGCCCTTTGCTACCACCCTTCCCATCATACTGCCCTCCACTGACACCCACTCCCATCATACTGCCCTCCACCCCATCATACTGCCCTCCACTGCCACCAACTCCCATCAAAAACTGTAAAAAAAACTCTAAAAAATAAAATTGTAAAATAAAATATAATGGTAAAAAAAAATAAAAAAAAAAATAACAAAAATAAAAAAACTACTGATCCCGTCCACTGCCCTACTGATTATGTCCACTGCTCTACTGGCCTTGTTTACTGCTCTACTGACCACGTCCACTGCCCTACTGACCACGTCCACTGCTCTACTGACCATGTCCACTGGCCTACTGACCATGTCCACTGCCCTACTGACCACATCCACTGCCCTACTGACCACATCCACTGCCCTACTGACCATGACCACTGCTCTCCTGACCATGACCACTGCTCTGCTGACCACGTCCACTACTCCACTGACCATGTCCACTGCTCTACTGACCATATCCACTGCTCTACTGACCATGTCCACTGCTCTACTGACCATATCCACTGCTCTACTGACCATATCCACTGCTCTACTGACCATATCCACTGCTCTACTGACCATATCCACTGCTCTACTGACCATGTCCACCACTCTACTGACAATATCCACTACCCTACTGACCACGTTCACTGCCATACTGACCACGTCCACTGCCCTACTGACCATTTCCACTGCTCTACTGATCATGTCCACTGCCCTACTGACTGACACCATTCACAGTCCACACTGACACCACTGGCGGAACTACCAGCAAAGTTTGTCCTTGCGACTGGTCCTTGACCTGCCACAATGGCGGGGCCCAAGACTGCAGGACTGCACAACATGTAAAAGGGAACCGCCGTGGGACCATGAAGGGTGGTGGGATCAGTGGGAAGGGCTATGGGCTTAGAGGGAATGGCCCAGGCTGGAGGTCGGGGGGCCCTTCATGGTTTCTTGCATCGGGGCCATGAAGATTCTAATTATGCCTCTGCTGTACCCTGTATATAGCTCATCCCAGTACCCTGCACCCTGTATATAGCTCATTTCAGAACCCTGCACCCTGTGTATAGCTCATCCCAGAACCCTGCACCCTTTATATAGCTCATCTCAGAAACCTGCACTCTGTACATAGCTCATATCAGAACCTGCACTCTGTACATAGCTCATTCCAAAACCCTACACTCTGTACATAGCTCATCCCAGAACACTGCACTCTGTACATAGCTCATCCCAGAACCCTGCACTCTGTACATAGCTCATCCCAGAACCCTGCACTCTGTACATAGCTCATCTCAGAACCCTGCACTGTGTACATAGCTCATCCCAGAACCCTGCACTCTGTACGTAGCTCATCCCAGAACCCTGCACTCTGTACATAGCTCATTACAGAACCCCGGCACTCTGTACACAGCTCATGCCACAACCCTGCACTCTGTATATAGCTCATCTTACAACCCTGCTCTCTCTAAATAGCTCATCCCAGAACCCTGCACTCTGTACATAGCTCATCCCAGAACCATGCACTCTGCATGCGGCTCATCCCAGAACCCTGCACTCTGTACTTAGATCATCCCAGAACCCTGCACTCTGTACACAGCTCATGCCACAACCCTGCACTCTGTATATAGCTTATCCTACAGCCCTGCTCTCTGTACATAGCTCATCCCAGAACCCTGCACTCTGTACATGTCAGGAAAGGCTTGCTGGGAGCAGCAGTTCTATGCAAGTGGGTGCGCTTGCAATTGCCTGTGCGGGAGCATGTGATTACCAGCGCCAGGCGCACTATTTAAACTCTGCCATGACAAGGAAATCTTACTGTCTGATCTACAGCGTTCCCTGAGAGATATCCGTGTTCCCTGATCCGTTCCCATGTTATCCGGCTTGCATTGTGACTATCCTTTGCCATCCGCCTGCACCTGACCTTGGCCTGTTCACGACTTCGCTTCTGTCTGATCTTCTGGCTCATCTGTACCAGTCTGTTACCGACCTGGCTTGTTCTGTGACTCTCCTTCAGCCTCCTGCATCTGCTCCTGTACTACTCGTCTGTGTATGACCCGGTTTGTCTGACCTTCCTGTGTTCCAATCCCTGGGGCCATCTTCCTGCATTCTGTGAGTGTCTACCTGCCTGCTCCAGCTTCAAGTCTGCTGCATCCCACCTGCTGTTCCAGTTGTCTCAGCAAATCCCGGAGCTTCAGACCAGCCCACCAGCTGTTGATACTGCCAGGCACTCGTGCTGTCCTGTGCTTTCTGTCTGCTCTACCGCGAGTCAGGGACGTAAGAGAGGCCTCCCTCTGCATATCGGGCTCAACAACCAGGTACGTGACAGTACACAGCTCATCCCAGAACCCTGCACTCTGTACATAATGCACTCCAAACACTGCATGCTTTTATTCTTTTTTTTTTAAATTAATGTGCTGGGGTTTGTATGTATCCATGAGACTCTTGCTTGTGGAACAATAATAAAAGCATATTTTATAGGTACAAGGCAGCCCACATTTGCAGCAGCGTGCTATGCAAGGTTACTTCCTTCCTCAATTGTCCCTCATTCTGAAGTTCAAAAGTTGGGAGGTATGGCTGTGCACTTGGCAAAGTGCAGTTGCGCCAGAGCTTAGTAAATTAAGTAAAGCTTCACTTTGCAAGGAATACCCAATCACATGCAAGGAAAATTTAAAAAAATGCATTTTTGTTTGCACACGATTGGATAATGGAAGTCAGCCGAGCTTCCCCTCATTTACTAAGCAATGCAGCAACTGCTCTTGGGCAGTGCAACTGCACTTTGCAAAGTGCATAATCTATTTGCCTTTAATAAATAAACCCAATAGTGTCTGCAACTTTTTGCATCAACCTGTGCCAAGCAGGGAAAAGCATGTGAGCTTAACTAGAAGTAGGTACTCACTTTTCCACAAAATGCTAGCCAATTTTTCATCTGTACTTGGGAGTTAACTAAGACAGCTAAGGGCTGCCACAGAGGAGCTGTACAGTGGCAATGACAGGAATGAAATTTATCTGGGACACTTCAGTCATGTCTGTGCCTGCAGCAGCCTGATGCATTGGAAGTCCAATCAGACGTCCAGGCAATTTAATACAAGAGGATGTTTGTGAGAACAGGCAGTTCTTGAATCTTCATCATAACAGAAGGAAATATCTGCCAGTGTATGGTCAGAATACATGGAAACTGTCAGGATTTGACCCTTGGAGACCTTAAGAGTTTGGAGTTACGTACCACATCTCACATTTAGCAGTTATTTTCTGCTGTTATACAACCACAATACCTCATAATTCTTCAAAACCTATATTTTATTCACAATAGAAAATAGAAAACATATAAAATGTTTAAACTGAGAAAATGTACCATTTTAACTGTTGCGGCTGCCCACTGTATATATACTGCAGCAGGGCGGCCGCTCTACACTGGATCACCTAATATGTGATCCGGACCTCCCAGGTAGAGGGCGTGCACATGCTACCGGCACCACAGCTTTGCTGTGATGGGCCAATAGATGTCCGCCGCCACCTGCTGATCATCGGGCATTAATGGAATAAAAATCCATCACTTCCCCTAGCATAGCTCCCAACTGTTCCTGATTTAGAGGGGCTGTCGCTGATTTGGAGCAATGTCCCTCTATCCCTCTTTGCCCCTCATTTGTCACTCATTTTGGTCTGATCCATATAGTTCTATCTAAAATGCACTTTTTATCTTTCAAAATTGTTTCCCAGTGCTAAACCTTTCATCCAATTTCTAAATTGCTGCATTTGTAAATTTAAAAGCCAATATAAAGGAATAGGAGTTGTAAAAAAAAATGTCCTTGTGGATTTAATTAACCTTCTTTTGGTTAATTCTCCTTTAAGGGGGTGTGTCAGGGGGCGTGTCCTATGCCTACATACGTTTGCAAGTAGGTGTCCCTCATTCCCATCTCAAAATGTTAGGAGGTATGTCCCCAAGTAAAAAGCAGTACACATAGTAAGCACAAACAATGGTTAGGCACAAAGTTACCCCTTTGATCGCCCTAGATCAGGGGTCAGCAAACTATGGCACCACTGGCCGCACCCGGCCCGCCGCCGCTAAATGTCCGGCCCATAAGTGCACATAATGAATTCACGTGCACCCGACCCGGGGACGTTTTAACCCCTTCACCTCAACCGTACTCAATTATGCGACCTCGGCTTGAAGGGGATGTTGCAGCTGCAGGCAGCACCCCAGTACCATTTTTCAGAGCCAGAGGTCCGCTTTCTTGGGATAACAACCAATGTGGCTAAGAAGCTGCTCAGCTGTTATCCCAAGCAGCGGGAGGGGATTTCCCCCCCCTCCCGCCGCTTTCCGTGGCTCACCCGGGCTCACCAATCCCACCAGGAGGCCCAAGCGATGACCCGGGACGTTAAAGGGACAGTGTAAAAATAAAAAAAAATTAAATTGTATGTGATGTGCATGGGGGGGCTGTGTAATATGCAGCGGGGCTGTGTAATATGCAGGAGGGCTGTGTAATGTAAAGGGGTCCAGAGGTACGGGGGCTGTGTAATGTAAAGGGGTCCAGAGGTGCGGGGGCTGTATAATGTAGAGGGGTCCAGATTATTATCTTGATTTATTAGCAGGTGAATGCAGCCCTCCATGCATTCACATACTTTGAATCCGGCCCTTAAGTGGAAAAAGGTTGGGGGTCAGCAACCTTTTTCCACTTAAGGGCCGGATTCAATGTATGCCCTAGATGTTTAACCCCTTCCCAGCTAGTGTCATTAGTGCACTGCATATTTTTAGGACTGATCACTGTATTGGTGTCACTGGTTCCCACAAAGTGTCAGTTAGTGTCAGACTGTATGCTGCAATATCGCAGTCCCGCTATAAGTCACGGATCACCGCCATTACTAGTATATAAAAAAAATAAATATAAAAATTCCAGTATATATCCCATAGATTGTAGACGCTATAAATGTTGTGCAAACCAATCAATATACAATTATTGGGATTTTTTTACCAAAAATATGCAGTAGAATACACATTGGCTTAAATTTATATAGAAATTATATATTTTTAATTTTCTTATGGGACATGTTTTATGAAAAAATATTGTTTTTTTTTCAAAATTGTCAGTAATTTTTTTGTTTATAGTGCAAAAAAATAAAAAATAAAAATCAGTGGTGACCAAATACCACAAAAAGAAAGCTTTATTTGTGGGAAAAAAAATTACATGAATTTTATTTGCGTACAGCGTTGCATGATCAGTCTCCTCTGGCCTCCAAACCATCTGATTAAACCAAGGTTGGTTTGATCAGATGCTTGTTCAAGCCGGTAATGGCTTATTTACATGAGACCAGGGCTGCTGATAGAAATTGCAGGGCCCCGTACAGACTACCTGACAGCCCCCCCCCCCCCCCCCCCAAGAAAATATTAAAGCTATATTTCGCTAAAAATATAATAAAACTATTAGCACACACAAATACAACATAACTCATAGAATTCCAGCCAAATCTAAAAGATAAAACTGAGTTAATAAATAAAAATGAAGGTGAGATGAAAAAAATATACAGGCTGCGGGATCAGAGGGAGAGAAACAAAGTTAGGCTCTATACAAACTGGGCTTAAAAAAAACTCCAATTCACCTTGCAGAAAAAAATACTCATATAGAGCATTTTTTTGTACAAAGTTTAGACAAGTTTAGGAGAGTTTTACATTTTTTTTCTGCCAGTAATCTCCAATCAGAGACGCAAACCAGAAGGTTTTTTTTTACCTGCCTCTAAACGCTGAGCTCAAAGTACGCCTGTAAACGTCCTAATGTGCATGGACACATAGGATAACATTGAGCTGCTTCTACAGACAGAACACAAAACTCCTGTAGAAGCAGTGAATTTTAAATCAGTGTGCATGGAGCCTAAGTTAGAGAGATAAACTCAGGAGCTGAAATAACCTTAAGTCCTCATGCACACGGACGTTTTTACAGCTGCTTTTTTGAGCTTTTTTTGCAGCTTAAAAAGGCCTGTCTATGTTAGTCTATGGCTTCATGCCCACCTAGGCGTTTTTGAGCTGCAAGTGGCATAGGCGTTTTTAAGCTGTAAAAAAAACCCAGGACCAGTGGGTTCAGAGAGACGTTTTTCAGCTGTAAAAACGCTCTAACGCTGAAAAACACTGAAAAACGCTCAAAAACGTCATTCACCAACGTTTTTTAGCGTTTTTGATCCATTGAAAAAAAAAAAAAAATTTGAAAAAAAAAAACGCTCAAAAAACGCTAACGCGGATAAAGGCTCAGAAAACGCTCAAAAACGCTATTGCAAAAAAGCTGAAAAAAGTTGAAAAAAACCACTTCAAAGATACTGGCGTTTTCATAACGTTTTTTTAACAGCCTGTGTGCATGAGGGCTTAAAACCAGTGCTGAGAGTAGAGGAGGGGGCCCACACAGGGAGGGGGATTAGTGAAGGACGACTGTCTCTTTCTTAGCAGATAAAAGCTGGCAGCAGGGAAAGGGGAGGAGAGCAGTTTTCATCTACTGGAGGAAAAGAAACACAATTGTTGTCTGTCACTAATCCCCCTCCCTGTGTGGGCCCCCCTATGTTATCAGGACCAGTACACCAGGGCTGGTGGTCCCCCCCTATCAGCGGCCCTGCATGAGACCAAAACAGAAGTGATGAAATCCTCATGGCTTCTGGTTTTTGATGTCACACAGTGGGAGGAACAACATCAGTTCCTCTCACTGTGTCCCAGGAACTGGATGCTGCTGCTCACATCCTTTCCGGGCTCCTTGATTGCACGGGAGACCCCAGTAAAGGTGGCGGCGGAACAGAGTGGGACCCCTTTCACTGCCTGTAAAAGTAATCCAGGGGCTACTTAGCCACAAGGATTACTTTTACTTTGTGCAGACTCGCTGGGGCTAAAAAATGATATCACGATCATTGCTACAGCAATGACCAAGATATCATCCTTCCAATCCAGTGACGCACCAGTACGCCGCTGGACAGAAGCGGTTAAAAACACAGCACAGTTGCACATGTTTACTACCACCCCCCCCTCCCCCAAACGTATGTGAAGTAGCATCTTACTGCGTCTTATAATCATCAGTATTATGATAATCACATAGGCGCCAGTCAGCATGTGTTCTGTCATGGATCTGTCACAGTGTGTCACATGGCTTTTAGGTGCTTTTTTTGTTAAGTTATGGCTGTACTGAGTGGTACAGACTGTAACCAAGTACAGCCATAACAAAGTAAGCACCCATCCATGACAGAACACATGCTGACTATGCTGCCTGCGTGCTTATCATAATGCTAATAATTATAACCTGCTATGCTGTGTGTAAGCATAAGTGAGGATTCTATCCTCTGTTCTTCACCCACTGTGTGCAGTGCAGCCAAGCTATCCTTCTCAGTGCAGCCATACCGTCCTCCTCAGTGCAGTCATGCTGTCCTCCTCAGTGCAGCCATGCCATTCTCCTCAGTGCAGCCATGCCGTCCTCCTCAGTGCAGCCATGCCGTCCTCCTCAGTGCAGCCATGCCGTCCTCCTCAGTGCAGCCATGCCGTCCTCCTCCTCAGTGCAGCCATGCTGTCCTCCTCCTCAGTGCAGCCATGCCGTCCTCCTCAGTGCAGTCATGCCGTCCACCTCAGTGCAGCCATGCCGTCCATCTCAGTGCAGCCATGCTATCCTCCACAGTGCAGCCATGCTACCCTTCTCAGTGCAGTGCAGCCATGCTATCCTCCTCAGTGCAGCCATGCTATCCTCCTCAGTGCAGCCATGCTATCCTCCTCAGTGCAGCCATACTATCCTGCTTAGTGCAGTGCAGCCATGCCATCCTCCTCAGTGCAGCCATGCCGTCCTCCTCAGTGCAGCCATGCCATCCTCCTCAGTGCAGCCATGCCATCCTCCTCAGTGCAGCCATGCCATCCTCCTCAGGGCAGCCATGGCGTCCACCTCTGTGCAGCCATGCTATCCTCCTCAGTGCAGCCATGCTATCCTCCTCAGTGCAGTGCAGCCATGGTATCCTCCTCAGTGCATCCATGCTGTCCTCCACAGTGCAGCCATGCTGTCCTCCTCAGTGCAGTGCAGCCATGCTGTCCTCCACAGTGCAGCCATGCCGTCCTCCACAGTGCAGCCATGCTATACTCCTCAGTGCACCCATGCTGTCCTCCACAGTGCAGCCATGCTATCCTGGTCAGTGCAGCCATGATATCCTCCTCAGTGCAGTGCAGCCATGCTGTCCTCCTCAGTGCAGCCATGCTATCCTCCTCAGTGCAGTGCAGCCATGCTGTCCTCCACAGTGCAGCCATGCCATCCTCCACAATGCAGCCATGCTATCCACCTCAGTGCATCCATGCTGTCCTCCACAGTGCAGCCATGCTATCCTCGTCAGTGCAGCCATGCTATCCTCCTCAGTGCAGTGCAGCCATGCTGTCCTCCACAGTACAGCCATGCTGTCCTCCTCAGTGCAGCCATGCTGTCCTCCTCAGTGCAGCCATGTTGTCCTCCTCAGTGCAGCCATGCTGTCCTCCTCAGTGCAGCCATGCTGTCCTCCTCAGTGCAGCCATGCTGTCCTCCACAGTGCAGCCATGCCCTCCTCCACAGTGCAGCCATGCCGTCCTCCACAGTGCAACCATGCCGTCCTCCTCAGTGCAGCCATGCCCTCGGGAGGTGGGAGCTGAGCTGAGCATCGTAGTATTACTCCGCCAGGGAAGGCAGTGGGCAGCGACAGCCGGGACTTATTAAGCAGCAGAACAATATGCACCACGGCGTAATGTACATGTCCATCCACTGCGCTCATCTCCTGGGCCCCTCTGTTGACCTGATGGGGCCCATGAAAATGTAATTACTTCCCCCTTCCCTAAGCAAGTAGGAGCGGGGGTGAAGTGTAGAAAGCCCTATTTTTTTAATATGAAGTTAACTGTAAAGCTACCTGGGCCCCCCCTGTGGAGATGATGGGGCAGTACAACAGGACTGGCTATACTGCCCTATCAGTGGCCCTGTCTTTAATAATAATATTTAGGCATGGAGTGTAGTGGGCTGCCAACATCCAATGTAAAAATAGAAAAATATGCACCAAGTGCAATATATGGTAACCCCCATGGACTTTTAAGGCAGATAATTGTATGAAAAGTAACTTTCGTTAAAAGGCAATAACGCCACTTTTATTAATAGAATCATAAAAAAGGGGCAATTACAAGCCCTGATAGCAAGTAAGACACATTAAAAAATATACAGATAATAACAATGTACACTGATCAAAGATCATCATATGATCCATACCCAATACTATCAAGTATACCCAGGTCTCTGCCAGAGATACAGTTACAGTGCCTTGAAAAAGGTATTCATACCTCTTGAAATTTTCAACATTTTGTCATGTTACAACCAAAAACGTAAATGTATTTTATTGGGATTTTATGTGATAGACCAACACAAAGTGGCACATAATTGTGAAGTGGAAGGAAAATGATAAATGGTTTTCAAAGTTTTTTACAAATAAATATGTGAAAAGTTTAGCGTGCATTTGTATTCAGCCCCCCTGAGTCAATACTTTGTAGAACCAGCTTTCGCTGCAATTAAAGCTACAAGTCTTTTTGGGTCTACCAGCTTTGCATATCTAGAGAGTGACATTTTTGCCCATTCTTCTTTGCAAAACAGCTCAAGCTCTGTCAGATTGGATGGAGAGCATCTGTGAACAGCAATTTTCCTTGTCAAAAGAAGTTTATTGAGTATACAATATTATAAAGATACATAAAGTAAGTTTACAAGGATCTATAAAGTAAGCTCATTGTTTTACAGTAGGGTTTATATAGGTAAATATCATAAAATTTCAAATATTAAACACTGGGTTCACGTAAACCTAAATTAAAGATATATATCATTTCCATAGTTACTTTTGTAGGTATTTAAATGATTTATACCTACTATACATATTGTTTACAAGTAGAGTGTATATAGGTCAAATAAATTCTGATAATGAGCTTTAATCGTAAGGTGGAGAAAAGGAAAGAGAAAGAAGAAAAAGGGTAGAAAGGTAGAGGTATGGTCCACAAGGTTGTCCCGCTCGTCAGATTATTATTCTTTTTAGTTCTCTTTGAAGCCTTAGAATGGGTGTCTCTGTAAGTCATTTAATCTGTTACCATGGCAACAGGACAGAGTCATTGAAGTTTGACAGGAACTGTTGTTTTATCCAAGGATGCCAAAGTTTTTCAAATTTTGGAATTTGATTTTGATCGATGGCTACCATCTTAGCATGGGACATTGTATTATTCATTCTGTGAATTGTTTCTGCTAGTACCAATGTAGGAGATTTCCATGCCTTGGCCACTGTTTGTTTTGCAGCCGTTATTAGTTGGATCATAAGTTTGAATTGAGAGAGTGTTAACCATTCCGGTTTTAGATTAAGTAAAGTTAAATATGGATCTGGTTGTATTATTTTTTTAAATATTTTAGATGCAATCACGAAGACTTCCTTCCAGAAGGTTTGGATTACTGGGCACGTCCACCATATGTGTAAATATGTGCCTATTTCTGGGCATCCTCGAAAACAAAGAGCTGAGGTATTAGGTGAATATTTTGCCACTCTAGCGGGTACAAGGTACCAGCGAGTTAGGACTTTATAATTTGTCTCCAGTGCTAAGATGTTGGGTGAAGATGACTTAGATGTGAGCCATATGTTAGACCATCCGTGTCTTCTAAAGTTCGTCCCAGGTCCTCCTCCCACCTCTGAACGTAAGAGGGTCTATTAAGATTTGCTACTCCATATAATTGATTATAAAGTGATGAAATTGTACCTTTAGCAAATGGATCTTTTGTACAGATTGATTCAAAAATGGATAATTGGGATAATGGTGTATCTCCCTTTAGGAATGGTGTATAGAAATTTTTGATTTGGAGATATTTAAATATCTCAGAGTTTGGTAGATCATATTTTTCTCTAAGCGATGGGAATGAAAGGAATGATTTAGATGCTATGAAGTCATTTAGTGTCTGAATACCTGATGTTGTCCAAGCTTTAAAAGAATTTGGGTAGATCCATGCCGGATAAAAGGCCGGATTTCTGATAAAAGAAAGGAGAGGATTGTGTGGAGATTGTAACTGATATTTGGTTTTTAGTTTATCCCAGAGAGATAAGAAGTGTTTAGTTATGGGATTATGAATTTTAAAGCGGTCTTTAGGATCAAGCCATAATAAATTTGATATTAATAGAGGGTCATTTTCTGAAGCCTCTATAAATACCCATAATGGGATTTCCTGTTTTGCATGGTATTTGGACAGACTGGCCAAATGTGCTGCTCTGTAGTAGTTAGTAAAATTAGGGTATCCCAGGCCTCCTTTATTTTTGGGAAGATGTAGTGTGTGTATAGGTATACGTGGTTTAGAAGAGCCCCATATAAACGAAGTTGCTCTTTTTTGTACTATTCTCAAAAAATAGGAAGGAATTGGAATAGGGAGGACTCTGAATAGATAAAGCAATTTGGGTAGAATAGTCATTTTGATTGCATTAATCTTCCCTATCCAGGATAAAGGAAGTTGCGACCATTGTTTTATTAGATTTGTGATCTGTCTTAATACAGGAGGATAATTGGTTGAGAATAAGTCAGAATGAGATGCTGTTAAATGAATTCCAAGATATGGGATTGATTTTTCTGCCCATGTGAATGGGAGTGCAGCCCTAGCCGGGATCAATTCCATGTTTGAGAGTGAAGTGAACAGCAATTTTCAAGTCTTGCCACAGATTATCAATCAAATTTAGGTCTGGACTTTGACTGGGCCATTCTAACATATGAATATGCTTTGATCTAAACCATTCCATTGTAGCTCTGGCTGTATGTTTAGGGTCGTTGCTCTGCTGGAAGGTGAACCTCCGCCCCAGTCTTTTGCAGACTCTAAAGATTTTCTTCTAAGATTGCCCTGCATTTGGCTCCATCCATCCTCCTATCAACTCTGGCTAGCTTTCCTGTCCCTGCTGAAGAAAAAAATCCCCATGATGCAGCCACCACCATGTTTCACAGTGGGATGGTGTGTTCAGGGTGATGTGCAGTGTTAGTTTTTCGCCACACATAGTGTTTTGCTTTTAGGCCAAAAAGCTAAATTTTGGTCTCATTTGACCAGAGCTCCTTCTTCCACTTGTTTGCTGTATTCCCCCACTTGGCTTCTCGCAAACTGCAAAAGGGACTTCTTATGGCTTTCTTTCATAAATGGCTTTCTTCTTGACACTCTTCCATAAAGGCCAGATTTTGTGGAGTGCACGACTAATAGTTGTCCTGTGGACAGATTCTCCCACCTGAGCTGTGGATCCCTGCAGCTCCTCCAGAGTTACCATGGGCCTCTTGGCTGCTTCTCTGATTATTGCTCTCCTTGCCTGGCCTGTCAGCTTAGGTTGACGGCCATGTCTTGGTAGGTTTGTGCCATACTCTTTCCATTTTGAATGATGGATTGAACAGTGCTCCGTGAGATGTTCAAAGCTTGGGGTATTTTTTTTATAACCTAACCCTGCTTTAAACTTCTCTACAACTTTATCCCTGACCTGTCTGGTGTATTTCTTGGCCTTCATGATGCTGTTTGTTCACTAAGGTTCTCTAACAAACCTCTGAGGGCTTCACAGAACAGCTGTATTTATACTGAGATTATATTACATGCAGGTGGACTCTATTTACTAATTAGGTGACTTCTGAAGTCAATTGAGATTTTAGTTAGGGGTTTTAGAGTAAAGGGGGCTGAATACAAATGCAGGTCACACTTTTCACATATTTATTTGTAGGGATGAGTCGAACACCCCCCTGTTTGGTTCGCACCAGAACATGCGAACAGGAAAAAAGTTCGCTCGAACACGCGAACACCGTTAAAGTCTATGGGACACAAACATGAATAATCAAAAGTGCTAATTTTAAAAGCTTATATGCAAGTTATTATCATAAAAAGTGTTTGGGGACCCGGGTCCTGCCCCAGGGGACATGGATCAATGCAAAAAAAAGTTTTAAAAACGGACGTTTTTTCAGGAGCAGTGATTTTAATAATGCTTAAAGTCAAACAATAAAAGTGTAATATCCCTTTAAATTTCGTAGCTGGGGGGTGTCTATAGTATGCCTGTAAAGGGGCGCATGTTTCCCGTGTTTAGAACAGTCTGACAGCAAAATGACATTTCGAGGGAAAAAACCCATTTAATACTACCCGCGGCTATTGCATTGCCGACAATACACATAGAAGTTCATTGATAAAAACGACATGGGAACCCCGAACCAAAATTAAAAAAAAAAAAGACGTGGGAGTCCCCCTAAACTCCATACCAGGCCCTTCAGGTCTGGTATGGATATCAAGGGGAACCCCGGCCAAAATTTTTTTTAAAAATGACGTGGGGTTCCCCCTAAATTCCATACCAGACCCTTCAGGTCCGGTATGGATTTTAAGGGGAACCCCGCGCCAAAAAAAAAACAAAAACGGCGTGGGGTCCCCCCAAACATCCATACCAGACCCTTATCCGAGCACGCAACCTGGCAGGCCGCAGGACACATACCCTCAACATTGGGAGGGTGCTTTGGAGTAGCCCCCCAAAACACCTTGTCCCCATGTTGATGAGGACAAGGGCCTCATCCCCACAACCCTGGCCGGTGGTTGTGGGGGTCTGCGGGTGGGGGCTTATCGGAATCTGGAAGCCCCCTTTAACAAGGGGACCCCCAGATCCCGGTCGCCCCCCGTGTGAAATGGTAAGGGGGTACTTACCCCTACCATTTCACTAAAAAACTGTCAAAATTGTTAAAAATGACAAGAGACAGTTTTTGACAATTCCTTTATTTAAATGCTTCTTCTTTCTTCTATCTTCCTTCATCTTCTTCTTCTTCTGGTTCTTCTGGCTCTTCTGGTTCTTCCTCCGGCGTTCTCGTCCAGCATCTCCCCTGCGGCGTCTTCTATCTTTTTCCCCTCGGGCCGCTCTGCACCCATGGCATGGGGGGAGGCTCCCGCTCTTCTCTTCATCTTCTTCTTCATCCTCTTCTTCCTTCTTCTCTTCTTCATTTTCTTCTCCGGGCCGCTCCGCACCCATGCTGGCATGGAGGGAGGCTCCCGCTGTGTGGCGGCGTCTCCTCGTCTGACAGTTCTTAAATAAAGAGAACGCCGGAGGAAGAACCAGAAGAACCAGAAGAACCAGAAGATGAAGGAAGATAGAAGAAAGAAGAAGCATTTAAATAAAGGAATTGTCAAAAACTCTCTTGTCATTTTTAACATTTTTGACAGTTTTTTAGTGAAATGGTAGGGGTAAGTACCCCCTTACCATTTCACACGGGGGGGCGGGATCTGGGGGTTCCCTTGTTAAAGGGGGCTTCCAGATTCCGATAAGCCCCCCGCCCGCAGACCCCCACAACCACCGGCCAGGGTTGTGGGGATGAGGCCCTTGTCCTCATCAAAATGGGGATAAGGTGTTTTGGGGGGCTACCCCAAAGCACCCTCCCAATGTTGAAGGTATGTGGCCTGGTACGGTTCAGGAGGGAGGGGGCCGCACTCTCGTCCCCCCCTCTTTTCCTGCGGTCTGCCAGGTTGCGTGCTCGGATAAGGATCTGGTATGAATTTTTGGGGGGACCACACGCCGTTTTTTTTTTTTTTTTTTGGCGCGGGGTTCCCCTTAAAATCCATACCAGACCTGAAGGGTCTGGTATGGAATTTAGGGGAAACTCCACTTTAATTTTTTTTAAAAAATTTGGCCGGGGTTCCCCTTAATATCCATACCAGACCTGAAGGGCCTGGTATGAAATTTAGGGGGACTCCCACGTCATTTTTTAAAAAAAAATTTAATGAACTTCTATGTGTATTGTCGGCAATGCAATAGCCGCAGGTAGTTTTAAATTGGTTTTTTCCTTCGAAATGTCATTTTGCTGTCAGACTGTTCTAAACACGGGAAACATGCGCCCCTTTACAGGCATACTATAGACACCCCCCAGCTACGAAATTTAAAGGGATATTACACTTTTATTGTTTGACTTTAAGCATTATTAAAATCAATGCTCCTGAAAAAACGGCCGTTTTTAAAACTTTTTTTTGCATTGATCCATGTCGCCTGGGGCAGGACCCGGGTCCCCAAACACTTTTTATGACAATAACTTGCATATAAGCCTTTAAAATTAGCACTTTTTATGTCTCCCATAGACTTTTAAAGGGTGTTCTGCGGCATTCGAATTTGCTGCAAACACCCCAAATTGTTCGCTGTTCAGCGAACTTGCGAACAGCCAATGTTCGAGTCGAACATGAGTTCGACTCGAACTCGAAGCTCATCCCTATTTATTTGTAAGAAAATGTTGAAAACTATTTATCATTTTCCTTTCACTTCACAATTATGTGCCACTTTGTGTTGGTCTATCAAATAAAAGCTCAATAAAATAAATTTATGTTTTTGGTTGTAACATGACAAAATGTGGAAAATTTCAAGGGGTATGAATACTTTTTCAAGGAACTGTATATTGTGGTCAGTCCGCATAGGTTTCTTTGATACGTCCCAACATGTTTCGGAATTGTTATTCCTTTTTAGGGGGGGGCGCGGGATAATTTTTTCCTTCTAGAATGCAGATATACATAATCACCAGTTAATTATAGTACAGCTAAACATATAGAAACACTTTGATTTCATGTAGTATGTCAGAGTATAGTATTGGCTGTTTTTTTATACTTACGATGAACTATGTACAATATACAAACAGACAAGCACATGGTTTGATGAAAGATCCCAAAATTGCATGGGGCTGGAGTGTATAAACCCCCACACTGAATGGGCACCCTGGATGGGCCACCGTGCATCCAGAAGAATCATCCACAAACAACAAACCCCACCAGCAACACAGGTGGTAATGTCTTACCTTTTAATAACTTGCATCTAATCCCTCAAAATTGGCACTTTAGATTTTTCCAGTTTGGGTCACACTTCAATGGGGTTCATTATTCGTCTCCGAATTTTCACAATGTTTGAGAGTTTTAGCGTGAACTGAACAGGGGGTCATTCGGCCCATCTCTATTTGGGGGTTATAAGTAATTTTCTAGCAAAAAATACTGATTTCAACTTATAAACAAAAAGTGCCAAAAAAGATTTGGTCTTCAAGTGTTAAAGAATTTCTTTGGACAAAGTAATTTTATAGGTGAAAATATATGACCATTATTAATGCCTGCGCCACAAAATTTTAAAATCCATGGAATGGCCAGTTTATGCTGATCATGAAAAAAAAAAAAACAGAGAGGGAGACATTATTTTACCAAAGCCACATATAATATGCATTGCATTTTGAGCTATTTCATGGTCAATCAAGGGCTGGGAACCAGCTTTACTGGTTACAAGTCCATGATTCACCATGACCAGTTGACCACACCTGTATTGAGCATGTGCACAGACATCTAGACCATACACCAACATCTAGGTGCAGGAATGGGTTAACAGGAGTACTGATTCTCATGAGTGATCCAGGTAAACAAGAGGTGCAGCTCAAATGAGATCATTATATCTGCCACTATTTCATTTCTCCATAGAATAACTGAAAATGAATTTTTTCCTATTTTGTTCTCTAAGGATCTGTATCCAATTGAAATGTCAGAGACGCACCAGGCATCTTGATAACAAGTCTGACTTCTAAAAAATAGGAATTCCACAAACCACAACTTTTACCACCATGGAGAGGAACATAAAAGAAAGCTAGATGCCAACAAAAAAGAAAAATATGAATTGTGGAGTAACTGTTTCCATTAAGACACGACATCCACATATGCTTACTTATATAATGATACATTAGCAACGTCTCACAGAACAAAAGGACACACAAAATAGGGGGAACCATAACTTAAAATATTATTAAATAAATAATATGAAATGTAGAAGCAGCTAATCTCCTCTCATGAAGAGCTTAAGATCTAATTACAAGGCATTTTCTGCAAGCTTTTGGAGTGTAAGTCCATGCAAAAAAAAAAAAATGAGATGAAGGCACTATGCAGGCAAGTTACACTGACAGAGCAGTCTCCAATTGAATATCCGTTTATGTAAAAAAAACAATGCAATATTAAAATATCGCTACATGTTTTTGAGACCTAAATTGCATATTTTAACTCTGCTGACTGTATTAAAATGTATAAAGAGCAAGGGCATGCAATAATCCGTTAGAACCAATATCTTTATTTTCTGAATAATTGAAGGAAACTGAACTGTTTTATTAATAGAGAACTGCAGTGAATTTTCAGTGAACACATATTTTGGGTTACTATGTTTATAGTATACTATATATAATAAAAAAGCCAAATAGGCCACCAGTACTTGGTGGTGCTAGTCCAGGCTGTGGTGTAAAGCTGCATTGGCACTCAGGATAGTAGGGATGCCAGCATGAGAAAAACACATCCAGTGAGCAATGAACATTTTAGCACGAAACCGCTGCTCACCATAGCCGATCCTAGTATGGATGTCTACATGTGAGAGCTTCAGTCAATGCTGCTCCTCAGGTCATGCTCCCTGACATGTTTAGCCTCACCCATCAGGGGCTTAATCATAGGGGTAGGGAGTAAGAGCAGAATAACAGAATTTATACATCATCGGCTGTGAAAAGTGAAGAAGTGACACATGTGCTTGTGATTGCAATAGGAAATGTGTTAAAATAAGTGAGTGAAAAAAAAGCAGGGGAGATGAAAAGTAAGAGAGACAAAAGGAGAAAAGAGAAAATAAAAATAATAAATATTTTAAAATGAAGTGGATTATGAGAGTGTAAAGGAATGTGCTTGAGTGAAATATGTGAAGAATTTATTTAACAATGAGTGAAAAATGGATGTGTAAAAAACATGAAAAAGTCTGAAAGATAAAAGAAATGCACAAAATATAAAAATAAAGTGAAAAAAAAAGATAACCCCTTATGCCATGAAAAAATCATATAAAAATATAAAAAAAGAAACTCTATTATCCCATTCACTGGACATCATTGAGGATAGCAGAGACATAAGGCGATTAAAGTAAATATATGAGCAGCAAAAATGCACACAATAAGTGCTAATTGTAGAAAAGACTGTTTTGCTTTTTATATTTTTTCCTAAGTCTTCTTTTTGTGTCCAGGGTATTAGGTGAAGGAGGGGATTGTTCCATGATTAGCCCTCTGTGCTGTGTTGAAATTGTTTTCAAATCTTGTGTTACAAATAAGTAGGGATGAGCCAACCCCCCCCCCCCCCAGTTCAGTTCTTAACAGAACATGCGAACAGGCCAAAAATTAGCAGAACATGCAAACACCATTAAAGTCTATGGGACACGAACATGAAAAATCAAAAGTGCTAATTGTAATGGCTTATATGCATGTTATTGGAAACTTGCCTGCTAAAATCAATTGGTGGTGTACTGCTAGCAGATTGGCTGCAAGTACTTGGGACACCTATTGCTATACCTTCATTCCTCTCAGTGCAGGTTTTTGAGAGGACTGGAGGTATAGTAGGGTTGGACATCCCAGATGAAGAGCAAGGAGAAGTCCTCTTTTTTCTATGATCTATATGGGTCTTTCAAGTGCTGTTGCCAATGAACTGCATGGCAGGTCTTCATGTGTCTGGTCAAACATGTGGTGCCCAAGTGGCTGCTGTTCTGGCCACGCTTGATCCACTTCAGACATAGGTTGCAAACGGCAAAGGTGCGATCTGCTGCACATGTGTCAAAAAAAGCCCTCATCATCCCCTCCCTCCTCATCACTGGAGCAAACTTGGCAGTATGCTGCAGCTGGGGGAACATGACTGCCAGTTTCGTGTCCTTCTGTGGCACTCCCTCCCTCTAGGCTCACATTACTCCCTTCCTCAACCTGTGAACCAAAATCGGAGCCTTCAAATCGCTGCGCAACCCTCCAGCAGCATATTACTGACACTGTGGTTGAATAATTCTGGGGACTCCTCCATGCATGATGGTGGGGCTACTGAATGAGTGACTGTGGACAAGGAGCCAGTGGAATAGGCCGCTTTGGCAGCTGCTTTGGAAGGCAAAATACTCTGAGCCTGGGTGACACAGGATGAGGAGGATGAGGACGGCTTTGTTATCCACTCCACCAACTCTTCTGCATGTTGTGGCTCAGTAACACGGCCAGCAGCAGAAAAAAAGGACAAGTGTGCCCCACGGCCACCTGCAGAGGATACACCATGTCCACGACCACCACTGTTGACTGTAGACACAGAGGCTGCTTTCCCACTTTTAGTGGCTTGTGAGCATCTGCCTCTCCTTGGTGGCCTTCCGGACATGATGTATTTTTTGTTTTGCTACATCACACTACACTGTATTATATACTGTGTACACCGCCTGAAGTGTTTCGAAACTATACACCACCGAATGCACTGCAGATATAGGCTGCACTGGATGCAGAGTATATATACAGTATCTCACAAAAGTGAATACACCCCTCACATTTTTGTAAATTTTTTATTATATATTTTCACGCGAGAACACTGAAGAATTTACACTTTGCTACAATGTAAAGTAGTGATTATGTACAGCTTGTAAAACAGTGTAAATTTGCTGTCCCCTCAAAATAACTCAACACACAGCCAATAATGTCTAAACCGCTGGTAACAAAAGTGGGTACGCCCCTAAGTGATGTCCAAATTGGGCCCAAAGCTGCCCTAACCCTCTTGGGCATGGAGTTCACCAGAGCTTCACAGGTTGTCACGGAAGTCCTCTTCCACTCCTCCATGATGACATCACAGAGCTGGTGGATGTTAGAGACCTTGGCTCCTCCACCTTCCGTTTGAGGATGCCCCACAGATGCTCAATAGGGTTTAGGTCTGGAGACATGCTTGGCCAGTCCATCACCTTTACCCTCAGCTTCTTTAGCAAGGCAGTGGTTGTCTTGGAGGTATGTTTGGGGTCGTTATCATGTTGGAATACTGTCCTGCGACCCAGTCTCCGAAGGGGATCATGCTCTGCTTCAATATGTCACAGTATATGTTTGCATTCATGGTTCCCTCATTGAACTGTAGCTCCCCAGTGCCGGCAGCACTCATACAGCTCCAGACCATGACACTCCCACCACCATGCTTGACTGTAGGCAAGACACACTTGTCTTTGTACTCCTCACCTGGTTGCCGCCACACACGCTTGACACCATCTGAACCAAATCAGTTTATTTTGGTCTCATCAGACCACAGGACATGGTTCCAGTAATCCATGTCTTTAGTCTGCTTGTCTTCAGCAAAATGTTAGCGGGCTTTTTTGTCAGGCTTCCTTCTGGGACGACAGCCATGCAGACTAATTTGATGAAGTGTGCGGCGTATGGTCTGAACATTGACAGGCTGACCCCCACCCCTTCAACCTCCGCAGCAATGCTGACAGCACTCATACATCTATTTCCCAAAGACAACCTCTCGATATGATGCTGAGCACGTGCACTCAACTTCTTTGGTCAACCATGGCCAGACCTGTTCTGAGTGGAACATGTCCTGTTAAATTGCTGTATGGTCTTGGCCACCATGCTCCAGCTCAAATTCAGGGTCTTAGCAATCTTCTTACAGCCTAGGCCATCTTTATGTAGAGCAACAATTCTTTTTTTCAGATCCTCAGAGAGTTCTTTGCCATGAGGTGCCATGTTGAACTTCCAGTCACCTGTATGAGAGAATGAGAGTGATCATACCAAATTTAACACACCTGCTCCCCATTTATACCTGAGACCTTGTAACACTAACGAGTCGCATGACACCGGGAAGGGAAAATGGCTAATTGGGCCCAATTTGGTATATACAGTAGCTCACAAAAGTAAGTAAACCCCTCACATTTTTGAAAATATTTTATTATATCTTTTCATGTGACAACACTGAAGAAATTACACTTTGCTACAATGTAAAGTAGTGAGTGTACAGCTAGTATAACAGTGTAAATTTGCTGTCCCCTCAAAATAACTCAACACACAGCCATTTAATGTCTAAACCGCTGGCAACAAAAGTGAGTACACCCCTAAGTAAAAATGTCCAAATTGGGCGAAGTGTCTATATTTTGTGTGGCCACCATTATTTTCCAGCACTGCCTTAACCCTCTTGGGCATGGAGTTCACCAGAGCTTCACAGGTTGCCACTGGAGTCCTCTTCCACTACTCCATGATGACATCACGGAGCTGGTGGATGTTAGAGACCTTGTGCTCCTCCACCTTCCATTTGAGGATGCCCCACAAATGCTTAATAGGGTTTAGGTCTGGAGACATGCTTGGCCAATCCATCACCTTTACCCTCAGCTTCTTTAGCAAGGCAGTGGTCTTCTTGGAGGTGTATTTGGGGTCGTTATCATGTTGGAATACTGCCCCGCGGCCCAGTCTCTGAAGGGAGGAGATCATGCTCTGATTTAGTATGTCACAGTACATGTTGGCATTCATGGCTCCCTCGGTGAACTGTATCCCCCCAGTACTGGCAGCACTCATGAAGCCCCAGACCATGACACTCCCACCACCATGCTTGACTGTAGGCAAGACACACTTGTATTTGTACTCCTCCCCTGGTTGCCACCACTCACGCTTGACACCATCTGAACCAAATAAGTTTATCTTGTTCTCATCAGACCACAGGACATGGTTCCAGTAATCCATATCCTTAGTCTGCTTGTCTTCAGCAAACTGTTTGTGGGCTTTCTTGTGCACGACAACCATGCTGACCAATTTGATGCTGTGTGCGGCATATGGCCTGAGCACTGACAGGCTGACCCCCCACCCCTTCAACCTCTACAGCAATGCTGACAGCACTCATACGTCTATTTCCCAAAGACAACCTCTGGATATGACACTGAGCATGTGCACTCAACTCCTTTGGTCGACCATGGCGAGGCATGTTCTGAGTGGAACCTCTCCTGTTAAATTGCTGTATGGTCTCGGCCGCCATGCTGCAGCTCAGTTTCAGGGTCTTGGCAATCTTCTTATAGTCTAGGCCATCTTTATGTAGAGCAACAATTCTTTTTTTCAGATCCTCAGAGAGTTCTTTGTCATGAGGTGCCATGTTGAACTTCCAGTGACCAGTATGAGAGAGTGAGAGCGATAAAACAAAATTTAACATATCTGCTCCCTATTCACACCTGAGACCTTGTAACACTAATGAGTCACTTGACACCAGGGAGGGAAAATGGCTAATTGGGCCCAATTTGGACATTTTCACTTAGGGGTGTACTCACTTTTGTTGCCAGCGGTTTAGACATTAATGGCTGTGTGTTGAGTTATTTTGAGGGGACAGCAAACTCACACTGTTATACAAGCTGTACACACACTACTTTACATTATAGCAAAGTGTCCTTTCTTCAGTGTTGTCACATGAAAAGATATAATAAAATACACAAATGTGAGGGGTGTACTCACATTTGTGAGACACTATATATATATATATATATATATATATATATATATATATATATATATATATATATATATATATATATATATATATACGGTATATATATATATATATATATATATATATATATATATGTATATTTATATATATTTATATATATATTTTTTATATTTATATAAATATATTTATATATATTTATATATATATATATATATATATATATATATATATATATATATATATATATATATATATATATATATATATATATATATATATATATATATATGTATGTATATGTATATATATATATATATATATATATTTATATATATATATATATATATATATATATATATATATATATATATATATATATATATATATATATATATATGTATGTATATATATATATATGTATACATATATATATATATATATATATATATATATATATATATATATATATATATATATATATATATATATATATACACCGCCTGAAGTGTATTAGAAACAGTACGGTAGGACCTTAATAGTAAGGATCTTGATATATGGAAAGATGTTTACAATAATACATTTTTACTTACCAAATTGCTATCAAATTAAAAATGGAATAAAGGCCTTTGGGGATGCAATGGATAAAAAAAGCAGGAGTAGTAGTAATAGGAGAAGATTTCAAGTTTATAATGGATCCAAAAATAGATACAACAGCAACTCACTCATATAGAAATAATAAACAACTAAAGGAATTTAAACAGTTATTGGAAAAATATCAAATCGTAGAATTTGGAGAGTGCAACATCAATTGGAAAAAAAAATATTCATATTATTTAAATATACATAATACATATCATAGAATAGATTATTTTTTTATTGATCAAACAGGGTTAATGATGACTCCAACTACCCATATAGGAAATTTTCTTTGGTCAGACCATGCCCCAGTATATATGGAACTAAAGTTAATTGAATATAAAAAACCATTAGGGACATGGAGGCTAAATGATAATTTGATTAAGAATAAAAAATGCGAAGAGGATATCCGAGAGGCAATAGAAGAATTTTTACAGATTCATGAGACAGATGAAACAGCAACCCCTATACAATGAGAAACATTAAAATGTGTGTTAAGGGGACTGTTCATCAAACACGGAGCTAGATTAAAAAAAGAAAAAGAATACAAAATAGTACAATTATTGGGAGAAATCTCAGGATTGGAAAAAATACATAAACAAAATTGAAAACCAAGTGATAAAATAATGCTAAATGATAAACGTATTGAATTATGAAAGTTGTTTGATGAACAGTCCTTACGATTAAGGGATATTAACAGAGCCAGGTCGTATCAATACGGAAATAAGAGCAGAAAAGTGTTAACTAGAACAATAAAGCAACAACAATTTACAACCTCCATAGTAAAAATTTTAAAAACTTCTGGAGAAATAACATATGATCCTAGAGAAATCTAACACATTCCACATATATTTATATATATTTATATATAATATAAAAGCACAACAAGCGAATAAGGTAGGGGAAGAAAAAAATATAGAAGAAATACATCAATATATTAAAGATACGGCATTACCTACCCTACTTAAAAAAACAACCGAAGAGTTAGAAAAAGAAATAAAAACAGAAGAAATTCAACAGGCTATATCAGCACTGGTCCTGGGCAAAAGCCCAGGCCGGACGGATACACTTCAAGGTTTTATAAAACATTTCAAAAGGTAATTACACCTATACGAAAAAAACATATAATTCCATATCGGCAGCGCGCAAACTTTTACATCACAAGGGATGGAAGCCTATATCTCGCTTATCCCTAAGCCAGAAAAAGATCGCACATTGTGTAGCAATTATCGGACAATTTCTCATACAAACATAGACGTATGTCTATATTCTAAGTTTTATTTTTTTGCATTAGTGAATGAGAGAGGTGCATTATCCCACTAAACGAGTAATCCCTGTGAAATTGGAGAGAGTGGAGGAGATTAACAACAGTTTTTATATATGGCTACCTGGTGAGTAAGCATTTTGCATGGTGGAGGATAAGCCCTTTCGGTTTGGTGGTGAAACGCATGTTAAGCACAGATTGAATATAGGAAGGCAATGATATGGACATTAAGGAATAAACATTGGATTGCACTGATTAATATTTGTGATTGTGGACTGTTTGCAATGTATATATTGATATAGCCTTGGATTTATTGAATTGTATTGACAGTATTTTAAGGGGGAGCGTGGATACACCTTTATATTTTTTTGTAATACCATACAGATAAGCCCAAATTTATTACAACAAGTCGAAGTGTACACACCTAGACATCAAATTGGAATTATTGTGCCTATCATTCAGAGTTTGTATCAACTGCTGTGTTCGAACACCACACTGGGGTTGTAGTAACATTAAGTCAAAAGTTTGTTATAATGGTAATCATAGAACATATTTCTGGTAGTAGAGATATACACTACTAGGAGGCAACCAAAGATAATGGTGCTGAATTATCAAGATATGTTCCCACTTATGTGCTCAACACATCTTAATGATAATTGATAATGCCTGTGTGATAAAGAGTTAAACTAAGGTATATCAAATCAAAGTTTTTGGCACTCAAAGAGATTTAATGATGTATCCAAACACCCTGCTGGGTGGTCCCAAAACCCCGAATATATCTAGATGATGGTAATTCTGTTAGAAAGTGTTAAGAATTTGAACCAGGATTATATCAAATCAAGGTCAAACATCAAACATCAATAAATATTATATCAATATCAAATCAAACAATGCTGTCTTCAAATGCCTGGCTGGCTTAATAGTCCCAGTAAAGCAGAATTTTTCTTAAGGTTGGTAGTTCTATTATAGAAGAGTTGAACTGAGATAATATCAAATCAAGGTTTTTAGCACTCAAAAAGTGCCAAGAAGTTTCTGCTTGCTTTCTGGCTATCTTTGTCTAACTAAAACATCTTACAGGATTATATGAGCCAGGAATTGAGGGCTGAGTGTGTGTGAAGCGTGACTCATTCAGCTATATGCGTGTTATGAATAGCAGATCACATTACAGCTTACTAATAGCAAAGTGATAAATTACTATGTAAAAGTTGTAGGAAATTATTCAACAGCATTCTCTGCTGGCTAGAAATGTAAAATATATTAACTATTATTTTGCAAAGTATAATTAGGTTTCCTGACAAAGCATGACAGCATATACGTATGGGTAGGCTCTGCCCCCTGCCATATTCCAGGATCGGTTATACTATATAAGTAAATCTCCTCCCTGCAGGCAGCATTCTCTTTTTTTTTCCTCACTGCTACAGCAGGTTATGCTACTGCTGAAAACAGGATTTTTCTTTTCCCTCACCTTACCAGATTCATCTGGCCAAGCCGCACAGGTTCAAGCCTCTCCTGTGACGAAGCTCCCCGCTGTACAGGTTGAAACAAACTCCTATATGGGGGAGACCCCCCTCTCAGGATCCAGGATGAGGGGGGTGATGGTATCTGGTCTCTAGAGATTGCTCCTTCATTATGACTCTGTGGATGGACATTCATTGGACTTCTGGTTTGGCCATGAAGCGTGCAGGTGGTAAGGCACCACATGGTGCACAAATCCATAGTATTCAGTTACTGCTGCAAGCATATGTCACACATGCAATTTTTCTGGCTTGTCAATAGTTTGTCTGTTTACTAATGCCTCACAGGTTGTGGTTTGTGTCTGCAAAACAGCCAATGCTGATAGCAGGTGTGCTGTGCTGGGCTGAAGCCTTCCTATTAATTTAGCAAGGCCAGGCCCTACAGGCTTGACTTATTGTCTGCAGGTATGCTGTTAGCTTGCACCACTGAAAGCATATATCACACATGTGAATCTTACTGGCTGTCCATAGTGCCACTCTGTTTACTAATGCTTCACAGGTTGTGGTCTGTGTCTGCAGTATTGCTAATGCTTAGGCTGATATCAGGTGGTGCTGAGCCTTTCCTATTAACACAGGGCCTGGCCCTGCAGGCTGAGCCTACTGTGTATTAATGCTTGGTTGTGGTATGGACCTTTTGCGGTACATGTGTCTAAGGTAGGTTTACTTTGTAATTATCTGATGACTATTTACCTGCGCTGCTTGCCTGTGATTACATTGACTCAACAGTACTAATGACTACTATGCGTTTATCTCTATGCATTTACATGCTGACCGTGATGCTAAAATGAAAGCCAGGATCTGCTTAGTTACATTTCCTTAGTCCTTAGCTGTTAGCAATGTGTAATTGCTTCTGTTGTTTGGGGTACACCACAGAGGGATATGTGGTTTGCTGCTTGTAGTGGTTACTACTACTGATTAAACAAATACTCCCAGGTAGGTATATTCTATATCCTAAAAGAGTGCACATTATGGGCATAATTGATTGTAAATCTCTCCAGCCTTCAACACTAACACCGCTTCTCAGGAAGATAAGAGTCAACCTGCTTCTGCAACAGGGACAGGTCCTCTTTAGCCCTGAAGGAACTACTATGTATTTAACTGCCAGAAGAGGCAGACCAAGGAAATCTCTACAAAAATCATCGTGGACTGGTGGTAACTGGTGTGTCGGCCAAAATGCAAACCAAGTTGCAGGCCAGAGGCAGTGGCAAATGGGCAAATACTGAGAGGGCCTACAGTCACTAATGATTCTATGCCAAGCCTAAATCAAACAGCTGTGTTTATTTAAAGGCAACCTCTACCTCAGAAGCAGTTGGCCAGGGAGTCTTTATGAGACTGGCCAGATGGGTCAGCCTTAGCTTGCTTCTAGGAAGTTGCTATGGCAAGTTGGCATATCAGAAGCAAAAAGTGGATGTTTTAACTCTGTCCAAACTGACTGTGTGGATCTCTATTTCAATAATGCTCGTTTAAGAGGTACCTCTTCCTCAGAAGCAGCCAGCCAAACAGGCTTCATCAGATTAGCCAGGGGTGCCATTCTGCCTGCAGAAGAACAATATCCTTTGCAGAGACCCTGGGACAGCAAATGGATCTGGAGATGAAGAAGGTTCATACTACTATTAAGTAGTGTTTTGTTGAGCTCACTTCGGTAGCCAGACTGTCAGGATCCCAGGCAAGATGAAAGCTCTTTCTTTGTCTGCCTAAACCCAAGTCGCCCAGTAGGGTCAGCTGACAGAATTGTATGCAAAATTTGATCTTTAGGATCCGTGGGTCCTGTGCATTAAGGAAGCCATTGGAATTTTTTATTCCTCTCCTCCAACTCATTGCATTCCCTCCATAATGCGTTAGAGCACAAGGGTTATGACTGCATGTTCTTTAGTCAAAAGTCTGGTGCCCTTCCCTCTGTGCCGCACCAGCGTAACGCGGGGGGGGAACCGTCTGGCATGATGTGGTCGCATTCCATCACCTGTTTTACCATCCTTTTACCGCTGACCTAGTATAGAGTTTGTACTTCCAGATCCCTGTTCGCCTTCCATCTGGCTTTCCATCCCTTTTGGATCCATCAAGGTAAACCCATAGTACTTACCCCAGTATCAGGGTCATGGCCCTGTTTACTCCAAGACCTTTTCATTGATTTATATTGTTACAGGCACACAATAGTTTTACTTTGTATACCTCAGAAGCCCTTTGTACATATGGGTGATGGCTTGCATTCCCCTGATTTCCGGCTGTTTTCCCTCCTCAGCTCCCGGGCTGGGCTTAATGATGGACCCCTGGCATGTGGTTGTGTACAGTTCCAGCTGTGGTTTTATGTGAGTACAACTTGGCATGGCCACTCTTTTTATACTCAATTTTCTGCCCTTCCATACAAGTATACTAACCAGATCATATGGGTTACCCACTTTTTTCCATAGAACGTGGATGCACCTGGGTCCTGACGAGTGGATAGAAGTCCACGAAACGCGTAGAGCCCACCTCGATGCATCCCACACACATCGATCGATTTTAGATGGTCTTATCCCCTTTTTCTTCATTTATATTTATTGTTTGGTGTACCCTGGTCAGTGGAGGATCAGGATGTACCATTTACTTGTTCATGCCTTGTTGTTATGTGTGTTACTATTATACTGTGAATGACAATTTTTCTATGATTTATGTATGCAACACTGTTATTTATGCCATGTCGATCATTGGTCTCAATAAAACATACATATGTTTTGGCTTATGCGAACTTGTTTGGTCCCACTATGCAAGCCTCATCTAAAGTTCCAACCTCCCTGCTCTTACATACGCAATAGGGATGGGGGCGTGAACTTTTCCTCACGTTCCATTTAAAGTCCCAGGTTCGTCCTTTCCCCCACTTTTTCGTTTAGTCAAAAGTAGGACTTTGTCAACAAGCAAAAGGATTAGGATCCAAAACCGCATAGGGCATCATTGCAGTCAATCTCTCCAGCCATCAGTAAGGCTTGGCTTCCACAAATTCTACCCCATTATTTCCAAGGAGTACCGTTCACAATGGTGCGACTTCAAATTGCAGCAACTTCAAAGTAGCCCTTGCACTACTTTGATCCCTCTTTGATGCAACTTGGGGCCATTGACCTCAAGAATAGGCATTGCTTCGAGTCTCATAAAGGTTGCATCAAAATCGCACGACAGTCACAATAGTGGAAACCTAGGCTAAGATTGTAGATGTAGATGGTCTTTAGACCTAATGTGTGTGTGTACTGTATACACACTTCGAGACACCAATGTCTCAGCATGTACCTTCGCTTGGCCGTTCGAGAGTTCACTACGAGTTCATCTGGCAGACTGTGGCCTTTCCCGTAGAGGCCATCTTGTGGGAGCCAGGACTTCTGGTGAGCCTTGTTTGGGAAACAGCCTGGCGCAATGTCTTCCAGGTCCTGGGAAAAAAGTTCTAGTTCAGACTCTGATCGAATTGGGGGGAGCCATCATCAAGAGACCAACTAGTCTCATTACAGCAATGACCTGCCTGGAAGCAGTCCTGAATCTAAGAAGAATATAGTATTTATCCTCAGAGACATCAACAGTATAAGTATCTCACTTGAACAAATTATAGCTTTTTCCCATTGGTTGCATCCCACGGTCGCAAAAGGGTAGAGAAGTAGCCTGTAGTAACCCATGTGGTCCGAGGGGCCCAATGGAAGGGTGACAACTGTATTAACTGGTTTTGTAGTAAGGGAAGACATGCTTCTTGCACCAGGAACAGCGACTCCACAGAGGAGACAAGACCCTTTTTGGGAGGTAGCTAAGCTAGCTAATTTATCAGCTTATCAGCTACAAGGCATACCAATCATCGCAATCTATTACTTGTCAGGTATTCATGCCAATGGAGGAAAAGGTGTCCAAAGTCAGAGTTGCAGTGGTCACAGACTGAAGTCCTTCCAAAAACGCAACAAGAGAGCCTCAGCTATGCTGCAAAGACTCAGCAAAAAGGGGAAGTCCTATCTTCGTTGTCGAGAAGGAATGCAAGACTAGTCAATTTCTGTCAGAGGTATTATTATTATTATTATTATACAGGATTTATATAGCGCCAACAGTTTACGCAGCGCTTTACAACATTAGGGAGGACAGTACAAGTACAATACAATTCAATACAGGAGGAATCAGAGGGCCCTGCTCGTTAGAGCTTACAATCTAGTAGGGAGGGTTGAGTTATACAAAAGGGTAATAGCTGTGGGGGATGAGCTAATGGAGAAAATAGTGCAGTTGTTAGATGGAGGCAGGATAGGCTTCTCTGAAGAGGAAAGTTTTCGGGGATTGCCTAAAAGTGGATACATTTGGTGACAGTCTGACAGATTGGGGTAGGAAATTCTAGAGGATGGGCGAGGCTCGGGAGAAGTCCTGGAGGCAGATATGGGGGGAGGTGATGAGGTAGCTAGAGAGCAGGAGGTCTTGGAAGGAACGGAGAGGGCGATTAGGTTGGTATTTTGTGACTAGGCTAGTGATGCAGCTGGGGGCAGAGTTGTGAATGGCTTTGTAACTTATTGTTAGTATTTTGAATTTAATTCATTGGGCGAGTGGCAGCCAATGAAGAGATTGGCAGAGAGGAGTAGCAGACACTGAGCGGTTTGTAAGGTGGATGAGTCTGGCAGCAGCATTCATGATGGACTGAAGGAGGGATTTAAAGGTAAGCCAATGAGGAGGGAGTTGCAGTAGTCGAGGCGAGAGATAACCAGGGAGTGAATCAGGAGCTTTGTGGTTTCATTAGTTAGAAAGGGACGTAGTTTAGAGATGTTGCGGCGGTTGAGGCGGCAAGCTTTGGAAAGTGATTGGATGTGGGGCCGAAAGGAGAGTTCAGAATCCAGGATAACACCTAGCACCCTGACATATGGGGACAAGTGGATGGTTGTGCTATTGCTCTTGACAGACAAGTCAGGGGGAGAGGCACGTGGGGGAGGAAATATTATAAGCTCCTTTTTGGACAAGTTGAGTTTGAGGAAGTGGTGTGACATCCATACAGATATGTCGGTTAGTAAGTTAGTGATGCGTGAGGAGACTGATGGAGTGAGTTGAGGGGTGGAGAGATAGATTTGTGTGTCGTCAGCGTAGAAAAGATATTGAAAGCCGTGAAAGGCTATCAGCTGACCCAGGGAAGAGGTGTAGATTGAAAATAAAAGGGGTCCAATAACAGAACCTTGGGGGACCCCGACAGAGAAGGGAAGAGGAGTGGAGAAAATAGAATTGTAAGTGACACTGAAGGTGCGTTGGGATAGGTAGGATGAGAGCCACTGAAGAGCACAGTCACGGAGACCGAGGGAGTAAAGTTTTTTGAGGAGGAGGGGGTGGTCAACCGTGTCAAAGGCAGCTGAAAGATCCAGAAGTAGGAGTACAGAATAGTGTCCGTTGGTTTTTGCAGTTAGTAGGTCATTTGTGAGTTTAAAAAAGAGCAGTTAGCATATGAGAGGGAATAGGGTCCAGGGGACAGGTGGTTAGGTGGGTGCTAGAAAGGAGTTTAGCAACTTCGTCTGTAGTAGCAGATTTGAATAGGGGGAGTGTCAGTTGTACCTGTTGACATGGGGTCTTAGCTGGGGGAGATATCTGTAGAGTGGAGATTTCATCACGGATTGTATCTTGTTTTTGAAGTGATTAGCGAGTGGGTGAGTCAGTGGGTGGAGGCGGTGGAGGACAAAGTAGAGAGCTGAAGGTAGAGAAGAGTTTACAGGGACTAGATGAGAAGGTGTTAATAAGAGCTGTAAAATAGGTTTGCTTGGCAGTGTGGAGGAAAGAATAGTATTTTTGGAGGGCAGATTTGTATTGGTTGAAGTCTTTAAGAGACTTAGTCTTGTGCCACAGACACTCAAGAGCGCGACTACATTTATTGAGAATTTTAGTGTCATCTGTTTGCCAGGGTTGTAGGGGTCGAGGCCTGATTCTGCGTGTAGTGAGGGGAGCAAGCTTGTCCAGGGTGGAGGACAGGGATTTATTGTAGATGGACGTGGCTTGGTTGGGGCAGGACAGGGGAGAGATTTTGTCATAGAGGTGGTCAGTAGCAGAATAGAGGAGAGAGGAGTTGAAGTTGCGAAAATTTCTACGGGTGATGGTTAGGCGATTGGAGGGAAAGGTGGTGGAAGACAGGGGGAGAGAGAAACTAAAAAGGTGATGGTCGGAGAGGAAAAGGATTGTTTGAGAAGTTGCATGGAATGCATAGGTAGGAGAATACAAGGTCAAGGGTATTGCCATCAGAGTGAGTAGAAGCCTGTACCCATTGCTTCAGGTCAAATGAAGAGGTTAGACTAAGAAGTTTAGAAGTAGCAGGAGTGTTTGTATTAGCAGGGATTTTGAAATCACCAAGAAGGATTGTGGGAATTTCCACAGAGAGAAAGTAGGGTAGCCAGGCAGAAAACTCATCAAGGAAAGTCGATAATGGTCCAGGGGGCCGGTAGATCACAGCAACTCTTAGGGAAGTAGGAGAGAATAGAAATATACAGTGGGCTTCGAAAGAGGGAGGAGAGTGAATAACCTGGAAGGTGCTCTGGGAGGATAGGAGGAATCCCACTCCACCTCCCTTGCGTCCATTAGGCCTAGGGGAGTGAGTCCAGTGAAGGCCACCCTGGGATAGGAAAGCAGGAGAAGAGGTGTCATATTTGTGGAGCCAGGTTTCGGTGAGAGCAAGTAGATTAAAGTAATTAGTGACAAAGAGGTCATGAACAGCAGTGAGTTTATTGCAGACAGAGAGAGCATTCCAGAGGGCGCAGGAGAGAGGGAGGCTGTCGACTACTGCCAGAGGGTGTAGGGTGATGGTGATGGGTGTGTTGGGCACAGGTAAATAAGGGAGGCCCAGGGCTTGGGGAAATATCTCCAGCGGTTAGGAGAAGCAGAAGAGTAAGGGAGGTAATATGAGAATATGATTTGTATGAGGCTACATGCTTCAGTATCCTGGGGGGTTTGTTAGCAAGTAGGCTTAGAGTTAGAAAGAGGTGATGAGTGCAGTTGTAGGGGGAGGGGAGAAGTGAGGGTGATATGTATAGATTGTGGGGTGGAGCAGAGGGGTGAAAAAAAGATAGTTTGAGGAGAGAGGCAGCAATTGTGAAAAGGAGGAGAGGTAAAGAGAACATGTTTCAGTGAGGAAGGTGAGATAATTTGGACTTGAGGTCATCTGCAGTCTGTTGTGGTTTGTTTTGTGCAAATCGCTGAAGTGCAAGAGCAGAAGTGCCACTTATTTAAAGAGCCCCACTTCTTTGGAAGAACCCCTTGTATGTGCAGCCCCCTGTATGTGTTCCCCCATAAAGAAGGCCTTGTTTTTATACTGTGTGTTGGGTGTGGGTTGAATCTGGCAATTAATCAATTAGGAGGGGATATTAGGAACACAGCTAGAAAAGCAAAACTTTCACATCACAATCAAACTGCAAGGGGACTAAAAGGCTAAAATTGTAAAGATAAGGGAACCCATAATTTAGGTAAGACTTAAAGGCTAAATAAACATTGAAATAATGTGAGCATGGCTACAGATAGAGTTGAAACAGTGGTGACAAACAGATTTACCAAATATGCATGTGGGTAGCCAGTCAATATTCAGTTTAAGATATATGGAGGTATAAACGCAGGTTTACCAAATATGCATGTGGGTAGCCAGTCAATATTCAGTTTAAGGTATATGGAGGTATAAACGCAGGTTTACCAAATATGCATCTGGGTAGCCAGGTATCTCCCAGTCAGGCCAAAAGGCCAAAATTGTAAAGATAAGGGAACCCATAATTTAGGTAAGACTTAATGGCTAAATAAACTTTGAAATAATGTGAGCATGGCTACAGATAGAGTTGAAACAGTGGTGACAAACAGATTTACCAAATATGCATGTGGGTAGCCAGTCAATATTCAGTTTAAGGTATATGGAGGTATAAACGCAGGTTTACCAAATATGCATGTGGGTAGCCATCTTTCCATCAACTCTGACCAGCTTCCCTGTCACTGCTGAAGAAAAGCTTGCCACCTCCATGTTTCACGGTGGGGATGGTGTGTTCAGGGTGATGTGCAGTGTTAGTTTTCCACCACATATAGCGTTTTGCTTTTAGGCCAAAAAGTTAAATTTTGGTTTCATCTGACCAGAGCACCTTCTTCCACATGTTTGCTGTGCCCCCCACATGGCTTCTCTCAAACTGCAAAATGGGACTTCTTATGGCTTTCTTTCAACAATGGATTTCTTCTTGCCACTCTTCTATAAAGGCCAGGAGTGCACGACTAATAGTTGTCCTGTGGACAGATTCTCCCACCTGAGCTGTGGATCTCTGCAGCTCCTCCAGAGTTACCATGGGCCTCTTGGTTGCTTCTCTGATTAATGCTCTCCTTACCCGGCTTGTCAGTTTAGGTGGACGGCCATGTCTTAGTAGGTTTGCAGTTGTGCCATATGAAATGTTCAAAGCTTGGGATATTTTTTATAACTTAACCCTGCTTTAAACTTCTTCACAACTTTATCCCTGACCTGTCTGGTGTGTTCCTTGGCCATCACGATGCTGTTTGTTCACTAAGGTTCTTTAACAAACCTCTGAGGGCTTCACAGAACAGCTGTTTTTATACTGAGATTAAATTACACACAGGTGGACTCTGTTTACTAATTAGGTGACTTCTGAAGGCAATTGGTTCCACTTAATTTTAGTTAGGGGTGTCAGAGAAAAGGGGGCTGAATACAAATGCACGCCACACTTTGAAGATATTTTTTATGTAAAAAAATGTGAAAACTATTTATCATGTATCTTCTCTTCACAATTATGTGCCACTTTGTGTTGGTCTATCACATAAAATCCCAATAAAATATATTTATGTTTTTGGTTGTAACATGACAATATGTGGAAATTTAAGAGGTATAAATACTTTTTCAAGGCATTGTATATGCTGGGAGAGACATACTGTAAGCAGAATTAACTTTATCCACTCCTCCTCCAATCCAGTTTAATACTTTCAGAGCTATTATCAGGTCCTGTCTGGCTGTTTCATTGCTCCCAACAATAGCTTTTCAGTTGGCCCAGGTCATTGCACTGCACATTGAACCGCAGTTCGTAATTTTCAATCTTACTTTGAGGAACTGTAACTTGGCTCCCTTTCTTATTCAGTTATTGAGATTTGCTGGTTATATTCAAATATTTAAAGTTTAGTGGTAGCCTAGGTCTAGCTTTTCCGCCAACAGTGTACACCAGCAGCATAGCCTCTAATAGTGTCAGTACTAGCTTAATGTCCTGTACACACGATCAGAAATGCCGCCAGCAAAACTCCAATGAGAGATATTTGTCGGAAAATGCGAACATGTGTATGCTCCATTGGTCTTTTGCTGGCGGAATTCCAGCCAGCAAAAGATTGAGAGCAGGTCCTCTATTTTTCGGTCGGGAAAAGTTCCTATCCGAAAATGTGTTCGTCTGTATGCAATTCGGATGCGCAAAAAATCACGCATGCTCAGGAAACAATTTGACGCATGCTCGGAAGCATTGAACTTCATTTTCTTGGCTCATTGTAGTGTTGTACGTCACTACATTCTTGACGGTCGAAAGTTCCAAGAACTTTTGTGTGACCGTGTGTATGCAAGGCAAGCTTGAGCTGAATTCAGTCAGAAAAACCATCCAAGTTTTTTCTGACAGAAATTCCAATCGTGTGTACGCGGCATAAGGCTGTGTAATAAAAATGTGCGGCGCTACAAACATATTATAAAATAAATAATACCTAACAGCGCAAAATCTAAAAAGCTAAAACTGAAAAGAAGACATGAGTAAAAAACATCCACTTGAAATGAACAAAATTACTAGTGATCGCTAGACTGCATTTATCATATCCTATTCAGTCCAAACATATAAGGATCCAAAACGTGATAATCCAATCTTGAGAACCTTGTTCACCAGTGTGCAATAGGACAGATCAGTGCACCCAGATAAAAAGACACACTCCAGCTTCTTACCGAATCCTGTTGACTATTACATTTTATAGCTGGTCAAGCAGCGTATGAAAGATTAATTCACCATGGAAAGTAAGTCATCTCAATATCTCAAAATGTGATAAAGCAAGAAAGATGCTCCCAAACCGAAAGAAAACCCTTCAGATTCTTACCAGATTGTGTTGACCATTACTAATAGTAAGAGGTTAAAAAGCACCTAAGGGGTTAATCTCTCCTAACAGTCACCGTATCTCCTCTGTGCATCATGAGGGATGTAAGCCTCCACTATATCTCTCAAAGGCAAGTAATACAAAGGGTAGATAGTAGAGATAGTAGTGTGAGGTCAGTATGTGCGGACCGTTCTGCAGGCGGCCACACACAAGAAAAGATTTTGTGCTCGACCTAATCATCTTTGCAGTAAGTGCAATCTTGTTTTTTAATAAACCAGTTTCAATATAGTGCAGAGAAGAAGGCGCTTCTAAGTGCAGTAAAAAAAAACATTAATAACAAGGAAGGGTCAAAACCACTTACAAGATGGAACTGAAAAACATCCATATCTGAATCCATAACGTCCAGCGGGATTCCTCCTGGGAGTAAGACAGCTGCAGGTGGAAGTTCCAGCCAACCAGCGGTGGTAAATACTGTCTCTCTTATCCAAGATGGAGGGTAGTGCTGTCAGGACCAGCATGGAATCCAGGCAACCAGAAGTGCCATCAGAGTGGGCGGTACATGTTTCAGAGCATGCCCAGTCACTCCTTCTTCAAACCAATGGAGCAATGCAAGGGAAAGGGGTTTATATGAGAGTCAGGGGCAGGACAAATGGGCAGGGAGTGGGCTGGACTAATAATGACTGCCATATCATTAGATGGCAGTATGCAATGGGATAAAATGCAGTAAAATAAAGTAAAAAACTTGCTGCAGTAGAGGTAAAGATACACAAGACATAAACACTGACTGGGACAGAACTGCAATAAGTAGAACATAGATAAATCAAATACCAATATTTAGACAGAGTGTAGACACTCATATGGGATGCAAGGTGTGCAGCATGGGACTACATGTGTCAGCAACACCATAAATGGGGGATATATGACAACAAGTATAATGAAGGTAACTGGACAGATGAAATACTGGACAGAAGTATTTCATCTGTTCAGTTACCTTCATTATACTTGTCATATTTCCATTTATGGTGTTGCTGACTCTTGTAGTCCCATGCTGCATACCTTGCATCCCATATGAGTGTCTACACTCTGTCTAAATATTGGTATTTGATTTATCTATGTCAGGGGTATAGTTTCTATACAGTAATGCACTATGAGCCTTCTGTTGTTTTCACCATTATACGCTGTGAGATACGTGAGCTACCGACCTTCAGAGGTGAATTCACACACACGCATATGATCATCTGGTAAGCGCCCAATCTTTTTGTTTGGAGCACGGTGGTGATGCACATAGCACTCTGGAATTATGTGTATGCACGAGGACATTCTTTTATGAATCGCATGTGGGAACTTGGAATATACATTTGTTTTATGCAAACATAAGAGTCGTTGGAGCACCAGTCACGTTTAATGGACTGTTTAATTACCGTAGTTGTAATTATTGCAACCAACCATTTGATTTTGGTTTTATAGGCATGATTATAGCATATTTTTGCACATTGTGAGTGGCTGCACACAGCACTTTATATGTAGTGTGATATTTTAATTTTTTTGTGTATTCTAATGTACATTTTTTGAGGTCAATCATCCTTTATGATTTTTTAGTCACAATTTTATTTGAGTCAAGTTCGAGTTTGCAACTGACAGACACACACATAAAGAATACAAAGCAAAACCATAGCATGGTACTGTATTTACCCAATTTATTTTAAAATATATATTGAGTACTCACATAAAAAAACTCCAGGACATGTCATGTATTGTAGCTTTCCTCCAGGCAGATAGAGCAGACGAGGCCACCGTACGTCATGACGTCACACACATAGGCCCCACCCTACGCGTTCTCCACTAAAAAGATAAGGGACTTTATTCTCACAGTGTTTCTGCCTGTTTCCTAGATGATCCCGATTTACAGTCCACACTCTATCCTGACAAACAACATATAGCAGCTTTCCTGATCAACAATCACTTTGTACAGCACTACTCATAGCCACTATATAAAGAAATTGAGTACATACAGAATCATGCTATGGGTTTGCTTTATATTGTATATTTATTATGTGGCAGCTAAAATCCTGCATGATGCACAGGGGAGATACAGCGACTATTGGGAGAGATTAACCCCTTAGGCCCTTTTTGACCTCTTACTAATAATAATGGTCAACACAATCTGGTAAGAAGCTGGGGTGTTTTCTTTCAGTTTGGGAGCAGCTTTCTTGGTTTCTCACATATTGAGATATTGTGACTGCTTACCTTTCATGGTGAATTAATCTTTCATACACTGCTTGACCATTTATAAAATGTAATGGTCAACAGGATCCGGTAAGAAGCTGAAGTGTGTCTTTTGATCTGGGTGCACTGATCTGTCCTATTGCACACTGGTGAACAAGGTTCTCAAGATTGGATTACCACATTTTTTATTTTCATACATGTGGACTTTATATGGACTGAATAAGATATACCGTAATAAGAGCAGTCTAGCGAGTACAAATAATTTTGTTTATTTCAAGTGGATATTTTTTGTTCATTTTTTCTTCTTTTCAGTTTTAGCTTTTATAATTTTTCACTGTTTGGTATTATTTATTTTACAATACTTTTGTAGTGCTGCACGTTTTCTTCCACAACTATTGCAAATTTGGATAACAAATTTCCCGTGTTGACAGCTTATTTATATTACCTAAGCGCAGTGATCACTTTTGTTTATTTAAGACTAGCTTAAGGCTGCCTGTTGTCACACTATTAGGTGGGGAGGCTATTGTTTATGGTGTCCCAGGGAATGTCTGATATTTCATGCCTGCACATCTATTGTTGAATCAGTTGTACTTTAATTGGGTACTTCACACCGCTGTTGATCTGGAAATAGTTTTTTTTTTTTCTAATTTATCTTTGCTACTGTAAGTGATAATATACTCAGTGAGTTTGCTAACCCATTTCGTGTCTAATTTGGACTTGATGGACTTGTGTCTTTTTTCAACCTCACCTACTATGTAACTGCATCTTTACACACACTGTGCCTCACTAACCTGTGAGGCCGCTGAATGTATAAACTGTGTGTAGTTCTGACTACATACAGTATCATGCACTGTTTTCTGGGTGCGAGCTGAGACTTCCTGAGTCATACCCAGAACACAGAAGAGTCTAACTCTTCAGAGGAAACAATGTATTTTATTAATGAATGCAAAGCTTCCTCTGATTGGCTGAGTCAAAGGTTGTGACATCATCAGCCCACCTCTCTGACTCAGCCAATCAGAGGAAGCTTTGCATTCATTGATAGAATAAATTGCTTGCTCTGAGCAGCTGAGCAACACTGTGTCCTAGGTATGGGACAGGAAATCTCAGCTTGCACCCGTAACACAGTGCAGTTTGCTGTACAAAGTCACAGCTACACACAGTTTATACTGCACATTTAGCAGCCTCACAGGTTAATGAGGGACATAGTTCGTTTGGGCCAGCCTGGCCCAAACAAACTATGTAATGTGTGTAGAAAGATGGAGTTCTTCCTATAAGGTTTGACCACGCCGTACCAAAAAGATTGTGACTTGCTACCTGTTTGTGTGTAACCTAGAGTGTCAGCAGGATTGAGACAGATACAGAGGACCCAATACAACAGCGTTCCCTGTGGGAGTAGTGCTAGAACTAAGAAAATGCTTCCCTATGCCCATTCAGGGAAAAGTGACATTGTCAATTGAAAGAACAAACTTCCACCATCCAACACTGAGCCATCACAGGGGGTGGACTCCCAATTCCAATAGTGAGGGGGCACGAGGAAAGCATAGGTGGTTGAGACATTGTCCTTTTAAGAGAACCTATTACTCTGTCTGAATGGGTAAAGTTACAGGGTCTCTTTAAAAGAATAAAACAATGTTTTTAATTGGTTTGATTTGGTCCTGAATATGATTAAAAAGAGATCTAGAAAAACACTAAGCTGCCTTTTAGATAATATATTTGGTAGGTCACATGTTTACCTGCTAGCTATAATATCTTATCTACTGTATTACAGGTGATAAAATGGATTCAGCTCCTGGAATACAATCAGACGACTCTACCAAGCGTTATTTATATCTAGGGAGAGGAGGAGCACACACACCTCTAGCAGCAGCTTTTCTTGAGGAGATATTAGTGATTGGACAAAGTTCTCCAACCTGATTAAGATCTAATAACCTAAAGTAGTTCTAAGGGTAAAAAAAAGCGTGTTTTGACTTAACACATTCTCGGCATTCTGTTAAACACCCCACTACTTGTTCTCCTCCCATCCCTAAACACTTACTTGCCTCCTCTCATCGACCCAGCACTGCTCTAGCTGTAGCCCTGCTCTCCTCTCTTCCTGATCTCCCAGGAGACACAGGCAGCAGCCTATGGCTCTCGCTGCTGTCAGTCAGACTCCTGTGAGTAGAGTGAGAAGGGTGGAGCAGAGCTTACGGGTGCTCTGTGTGTCCATGGACACACTTAGCCTAGATCGGGAGCATACACACGCAGGCACAGCCTTAATGGATGGTGTGCTTGCCATAATTAACCCCATCTATACTGTGCAGGCAGATCTTCATTATAATTTGTAACTGAATTTGAACACTGTCTGTCCTTACAATGGGTTAAAGGTGGGCTTTTTGGGTTGTATGCATTTAAAAGGTAATAAATATTTTTTTAGGTATGCTGTGTGAAGGGAACCATAGCAAACTTACTGTATAATAGGGTTTTCTCAAATTTGACTGCTTTAAAGGAGAAGTACAGCCAAAGCTTGTTTGGTTGTAATTCACCTGTTGATCACAGGAGTGCAGTTCGTTCTGCACTCCTGTGAACTGCTTTCAGCTGACAGCGGGCCATCACAGAGCCGGTGCAGGCTGACAGAAGATCGCAACCATGTGGTCGTGATCCACCCAGATGCCTGGATCGGCACCTGGCCAGCCGCTCTTGCCCCCTTCCACAGCCCAGTGCTCCAGTGAGCGCGGGGGGGGGGGGGGGCAGAGCAGACAGCTCTCCGCTCACAGAGCACTGAGAACCGAGCGATCAGCTGTGTTTGATCGCTCGGTTCTCACCCTTAGAACCAGCTGGGTACAGATGCAACATCGGAGCAATGCTGCATCCACCTAGCAAAGTATGATTTTTTTTTTTTTTATAACAAAACTTCAAAACTTCTCTTTGAGGACCCTCCTGACTTGCAATCGGCCAGATTTCCTATTCATAAAAGTAAGACCACGCTGATAGACTTTCATTAACAGTGAAGCCGTAAAGCATTACTGCTCTGTTACACTACTAGGAAGAGGATAAAACTAGTGTATGTAATATGAAAATATGGCTACAACGATATATTGTGCATACATATGCCACAAGTTTACTTTAACGAGAGCTCCACAAGCTGCACATTCTCACATTCTCTTATCTCCCCTTGCTATTCCATTCAATCACCAGGAGTATGATGAAGCTACACATCTTGATTCGGAGCTTACCCAGGGCTTAGCACCCTCTCCTCAAGACTGGCTTCCTAAGCAGCCAATGGCTAAGCACTAGTACTGTCATGTGGGACGAAGGAGCACTGAGCACTGCTCCCCATTATACTTGAGTATATTTCCTTTTTGCTGGAGGCAGAATGGAGCAGCAAAGGAGGAAAGAGAAAAGAAATTGCACTTTTGGAGCCAGTAGAAACCTGTTGTGTTGCCTTGCCTGGACAAAGCACATGTTTGCATCAAGCTAATAATTTACATGTATAGCAAAAAGAGACTATACATTCCCTTTAAACCTACCCATGTCTCAAGCTTAGATTATGGACAGGAAAGCAAATCACTTCCATATCTATATGTATAATGTAAATCTGTTTTGCTGACAGTTTGCCTTTCGTACGCATTACTTAACACAGGTTGTAAATAATACATATGATTAGTGAATTAATAGGTTTTTACCTTGACAAGAAACATTTTTTTAGTGCACAATCATAGCAGAGTAAATCTAAGGGGCTTTGTATCACATATAGGAGCATCATCCAGCAATTACAGTCAGCTGCTACCCTGAGGCAAACAAGGCAAGCGCTTAGAAGGGCAGAAGCTGTGGAATTAAACAGACGTCAAGTAAGCTCCACGCCTCCTTAACTCTTTAATGTTGGGGAGGATAGCAAACCAATGCAGAGTCCTAATCTGAGAATGGTCAGGGTAAATTTATTTGTGTTTGGGTCAGAAAATGGGGTTAAAGAGCACAACTGCACTAAATTGGGGTACATGTAGCTTTTTGCTTTAAAGTGAAAGTCCAGGTAAATCATTTTGCTTCCTGTCACTGACATCCTGTGACTAGGACAACTGGAACTTGCCTTGATGGGGACATATGTAGGCAGGTTGCCTACTGTATTAAATGTTTAGTTAGCATTTGGCTGCTCAGGTCAAGGGAAAAGGAATATTTTTGTGCTGCCTTCCCTGATCATGTTTGTGTGCTTTTTCTGGGGTCCAGCCTCTCTCCCGTGTTTTATAAGGGAAGAAGTTTGGGTCCCAGGGGGGCTAGAGAGTGGGCATGAGAACAGGAACCTTGCTGAAGTTTACTGGGATCTGTGGCCCACCTCAGGAGCACCAACTCTTCGGGACACCCATGACTGGACATCTCTACATGAGTTCTTCCAATATTGGACTTTTCCCAAAAGATCTTTACCTGCACAGGTATGCTGGGGCAGCCACAGTTAGGTGTAGTTAGGAGAAGGAAGTTTATTCATGTTAAAAGGTTGTTCCAGTGCTTTGAGACTGGTCTGAAGTTTTTCAAGGGGTGCATATTTGGACTTTGCATATTTCTAAATAACCAGGGCCTGTAATACCACTATGTGGTGTGTGTAACACCACTACAAGAAGTTAACTTGCAGGGCAAGGAAGAGAAAGTGGTTGCCATGGGTAACTGAAAGGAAGAACAGCTACAGCAACCAGTCATTTGGCGTGGTACCTGATTAGGTGACAGATCCTCCGATAGCGAGGAGGTTGGTGCTTTGACTCCCTCCCTAGATGTTCGTTTCCTCTGGTTACCAGAAGCAGAATAGCACTACAGAGATCTAAGGCTTTATCACTAGGTGCTGGGCTCTGACAATCATACAGAAGTTACCTGATCATTTATACATGTCAGAGACACCTTGTTTACCTACGTGTAAACAAGGCAGATCACCGTTCTAATAGGGGAGAACACAGTGATCTTGTGTTTCTGCTAAGCAGGAACATGAATCTCTGTATTTCCCCAGTCAGACCATGCCCCACACAGTTAGCAAGCACCTCCTAAGAACACACTTAACCCTTTGATCACCCCTGGTGTTAAGCCCTTTCCTGCCAGTGTCATTAGTACAGTAACAGTGCAAATTTAGTAGAAAGTAAAAAATATTATTATTATTATTATTTTTTTTTTATTATCAGTCTTTTTTTGTTTATAGCGCAAAAAATAAAAACCGCAGAGGTGATCAAATACAACAAAAAGAAAACACTATTTGTGGGGAAAAAAGAACATCAATTTTATTTGGGTGCAGCGTCGCATGGTGGCACAATTGTCAGTTAAAGTAACGCAGTGCTGTATCGCAAAAAATGGCCTGGTCATGAAAGGGGTAAAATTGTGATGTGTGTGTTTGAGTGCGCTACTCTATTACCAATACACCATTCTATATATCATTAAGTGTCCTAAATATTAATAAACATATACTTTAAATATTCTCCCATCAATATCTGTATATAAGACCATATACCACACATTTCTTAATATTCCAACAAGCAAAAAGAAACAAGGATAATCCCCAATAAATTCTAAAAACTCTGTGGTGGTGCTGGTGTGTCACGGATATGGTGAATAAGGCAAACAGTGTGAATTGAATAAGAAGCCAGCACAGAGTTTTTAGAATTTATTGCACATTACACTTTGCACATGGACTTTCTAAATACTTTATAACTTTTAATGTATAGTGATAATAATTTTTACTTTTATATTTTTTTATTTTATTTGCATTATAAACACAGGAAAGTGGGGATTATCCTGGTTTCTTTTTGCTTGTTAGAATATTAAGAAATTTGTGGTATATGGTCTTATATACAGACAGATTGATGGGAGAATATTTAAAGCATATGTTTCGAAATATTTAGGACACTTAATGATATATAGAGTGGTGTATTGGTAATAGAGTAGCGCACTCAAACACACACATCACAATTATACCCCATTTCACTGAATGTTTTTTTTTTTTAATGCAGCAACTCAAATCTTAAAGGGGAAATAGAATTGTTTAAACTTTTGCGCTGGTGACTCACACATATTGATGAAGGGGGTAAAACCTTCCAGGGCTGATGTGGTTAAAAAGAGTATATATTTTCTGAAAGGAGAGGTCCTGTAGAAAAGTTGCAAATGTATATGTTGCATGATAGTTGCACAACTGTTTAATTTATATTTAAAGTAAAAGTTTAATGCACACATTAACATAATGCTCATTAAAAAAATATATATAAAACATTAGATTGTGTCAGGTAAATGCATACCAAATATGCCAAATGTAATGGCAAAATATACATACAAATATACATACCCCAAATTGTCCATAGGTACTACTTCAAAAACGTTACCAGCTCATCAATTTGGAGTAAACCATAAATGCGGAGCCTAGGTTTATATTTTTCACTCTGGTGTACGTAGAAATACCTAATATGTTGTGAACAAATTACTAAACACATTTACATGTGGGTGTGCTTGGCGATAATAAAGGGGGGTGTTTTTTTAAATGTTGACATTTTAATTTTTTAATCACCTATTTTTAAATTGTATTTTGTTTAAATGTAACTGTATTGCTATAACAAGGAGGCTGTGATAACATTGGGCCAGTGACAAGTATTCTTAAAAAAGACATCAGGGGTCCATTAGACCTCCAATGTCTGCCCTCTCCTGAAGACCTGTGAGCTTGTTTTAACCCATTCATTGCAGTGTCACGTCATTAGCAGCAAAGAGGGTTAAACATGAATGTGGCATTCATCCCGCTCTAGCAAGTTGCCTCCTTGCGATTAGTTCTTTTCTCTTTTTTTGTCATTTTTGTACTGCCTGTAAACAGTTCGGTTTTGCACATGCGATCAGATTTGAGAGTAAATTGCAATAGTAAAATATGCGGTAAGAAACAAGTGAGCAGAATGTTTGAACCCTAGAAGGAAAAAAAAAAGCTGCTGAGAATTTCCAGGCACACTACAGGATCTCTGCGTAATCCATTCAGTAACATACCACACTGGAAAAAAATTATCTGGGCAAGATCTGAACTCAATAAATCAGCCGCCGTAACAGACTATTACTGTATCTTTTTTCCCATCTGACAAAAAGAACTACCCATGTATAGCCAGCATATTTCTACGAATTTGTTACATTTTTAATGCTTACTTTTAGCCCCCTCCCCTAGTAATACGACTTTCCTAAGCATATTAGTGTGATCTGCCCTTCTGTAACACAACCTGGAGAAAATGCATTTGTTATAGATTATTGATTGTAAGCTCATGTGGCAAAATAGTCCTCTACATGCTATGTCTTGTGGCAGACAAAATAGCAACAAAGCCTTTGGGAACTTTTTGCTCAGCAAAGTAATCTCCCGGTACAGCGCACAAATCTAGCTGAGAGTCGATGCTGAGAGTGCCTGGTTATAATTGTGTCAGCTACTGTTTGTAGTGGCCTCCGTTTAAAGAGCAAAGGGAGGGCAGGGAAATGAAAAGGCCAATCACAACAATGCCCTGTTTGCATTATTAGGTGAATCAAAATCCACAGCAACCAGCAGGTGGGTGAGATTCAGCTTTAGAAGGACGTAAGTCCAAAGGGCTGCTTATTCATTCAAGTCAGGAGGTAGGTGGGGTTCCCACAACACTGGATCCAGATACCAAGGGTACCAGGAGGGACACTATGTAATGTGATGGAAGTGGGGCTGGAATGTGTAACTAAGGCCAGGCCATAGATTATGCAAGGGAAAAAAAATGCTCAATTCCCAAATGAACAAAATCAGTGTAGATGGGGCAATCCCTCCCACAGCACGAATGTGGTCTTCTGACTGAACACAATGATTAGTGTTGCCGGGCTATAGCTGGTGGCACTAATTGGTAGTGAAAAACCTGACAGGCTGGTTGAACACAAGTTGATTGATAGACTTGTGACAGATATTCTTGCCACTGGATCAGAAAACGCAATCCACGACGCTCAACCAATAACTCAGGGAAACATGAAAGATGTCTCTGCAATGAAACCACATGGTTTACCACATAACTGTAGTATGTTTCACATCATTAATAGTCAAGAAATATATATGTGCAAGACATATGTCCCTCTTTGACACCATGTACTTTTTGACTTCAAATAATAGCCACTTGCCGACCAGCCGCCGTCATTATACTGTGGCAGGTCGGCACGATCCCGCGAACGGTCATAGCTGTATGTTGGCTCACGGGATCGGGGGATAGCAGACGCCCGCGCGCCGCAACACTCTGAGGGTGCCGATGCTCGTGACCAAACGATCGCGAGCACGAGGGAAAGAACACGGAAGTGTGTGTGTAAACACACAAATCCGTGTTTTTTACCAAAAATATGTAGAAGATTACATATCGGCCTAAACTGAGAAAAAATTAGCTTTTTTTAAAAAAAAATGGGAATATTTATTACAGCAAAAAGTACAAAATGTTGTTTTTTTTTTCAAAATTTTCGCTATTTTTTTGTTTATAGCGCAAAAAATAAAAACCGCAGAAGCAATCAAATACCACCAAAAGAAAGCTCTATTTGTGTGAAAAAAAGGACGTAAATTTTGTTTCGGTGCAACGTTGCACGACTGCGCAATTGTCAGTTAAAGTGACGCAGTGCTGAATCGCAAAAAATGGCCCAGTCATTCTGCAGCCAAATCTTCCGGGACTGAAGTGAAAAGACTAAGACCTCATTCACATGGGCATACCTAAGCATACGGTCATGTGAGTTCTGTGTTTGCCTACACAGGAATAGGCAGGCGTTCCATGCATTCCATACAGACAGTCCCATTCATGTCAACTGGGATGCAGCAGATGCATGGACACAGTCGTTACTCGCAATCTGACAACCGTGCAAGTGTGCAGTCCCAAATGCACACTGTCTGCGTTCAAGGCCATACACCCGCATGGCTATCAAATTTGGAGCAGCAGCTGTGGCCATTCTGCTGCTATGTCCCACTTGGCCTGAATGGAACTGCCCGCACAGGGATGTATGGAAAACCTGTGCATCTCCAAGCAAGTAAACACAGACCTTGCACGGGCATACTCTAAAATACACCTGTGTGAACAAGGCTCACTTGTCACTTGTGAACAAGGCCTTATTGGAAAACGTTTATCTGTGTTTGTATGCTTGGGCTCTATTTGTATTGGTACTTGCTTTGCATTCAGTTCAGAACACTACACTATAAGAACTAACCCAGAGATGAACTTATGCTTTATTGAAATTTAGAGAGTCAGAGCTAAGCTAAACAGACAAATCCTATTGCTTGCCAAGACAGGCATTAGAAGCTAGAACAGAATCCAGCATCTAGTTTATTTGAGTGGCATTCCTCCCATGATCCAAGCACTATAACCAACTGAATTCAGCTTAGTTTACTCTTGGACACCCAGCAATGGAGGGTGCACTATGCAACCATACATTTTTTTTTTTATTTTGTTCAACCAGCGGGTTGTTAAAAAAAAAACACTTAATTCCCCCATCCACACATTCAAGGTTAAAGGGTAAATCTTTCTGTTTTGCCTTTGTATTCTGGCAGCAGGGATAGCCAACAGAAGCTGATCGAGTGGTAATTTTCCAACAGGATGGTTGTACAAAAGTCAATTGTTACATTGACTTCCATGCATGGATCAAATTTTGGCTGGTCCCCGTTGAACAGGCTGAATTTCAAAGTCAAAATTGCTCCCTAAAATCCCACTTTTACCTTTTCTGTCAACAGGCTCTTTCAATGCTTCAAATGACAGACTGCACCTAGTAACATAAATATTTTATTCAGTCACTGGATAAGGGAATGAGTGTAGGTCTACACTAGTACAGTAAAGGGCCATATAATGTCTAACAGAATGGCAGCATTTGTGAACAACCCCGTGAAATTGGTCCTCCTAATGCTGCTGTGGTATTGACCTCACATGCCTGATCCAATTGCCCAACACCCATAAATGCTATCCAAGTGGAAGAAGGCAAGAGAAGGTGGTGTATTCCTTTCTTCTTTATAACAGGGAGAGTAAGATCTACTTTATTTGCTCTGCAGATAACGGAAAAACAAACTTGCACAGCTAAATTGACACTGTTGGTAAGAAAGAAAAACTCCTCCACTTTATGATAAGGGGAATATTTCTAAAGCAGTGACTCTGACATCCACTAAACAGTCACTGTAAAAATGTTCAGGTGCGTGTAATATAAAGACTAACTCCACTTTTATTGAGAAAAAGCTTTCCCCTTTGGGTGATCTGTGTACATTGCCAGTATTTTAACAAACTTTATTGCAGATTCCTACCTTTTCTTTATTTTGAAAAAAGAACTGTTTGTTTGTCTATGTCCATGTGCTCAATGAATATGTATTGGAGTGATTTTATAATTATCAGTCAGCTGCTGCACTTGCAGGGCACAAAAAAAAAATTGACAGGGTCTGCATCCCTTTAGATATGATTTCCCTTTTGGAGTATCTCACCAAAAATGACATTTATGTTGCAGGGGATACGCAAAATATGACTTGTGTCTTAGCGTTGATTTCTGGGAAAATCAGTGAGCCAATCACACAAGCAGGAAATTGCACATCTGGGGGGAGTTCTGTATACCATCTGTGTACAGAACGCCTCCAGGCTGCCATATTACATTGCATTTTGCAGAAAATTACAGTGCTGCATATTGAAAGGGAAAGGTTTTTAATAACATTCAATTATATTATGACTTGTGTTGCAATTGTTTACGCCAGCATTTTTCAACCAGGGTGCCCAGGCACCCTGGGGTGTCTTGAGGTTTTTTCCTTGGGGGATGCCTTGGCAAAATACCTAAAAATTGTATACAAGGCAGTGTGTGGATGAAGGCTGCCTTTTTAGTTTCACCAAGTCGCAGGTTTTCATTGTGCACCATTACAACCTTCTGGCTGCCAGCATCCCAATGGCCAACGGCATCATCAGTTGACGAAAAGGATGTCAGTCACCTGTATTGTATCCTTGTTTGACCGTCCCCTGCCCCTCTCCATCAGCTCTATGGTCACATTAGCTGAGTGATGGAGAAAAAATGAGGGAGAAGAGAAACATTGGAATACTAGTCAGTACTAGTTTGCAAAAGTGTATTTGCTTTGGAAGAAAAAAAATCACCTCTAATGTTGGGTGTCATACTTGGACTTGTGGATGTTGCTGCATTATGTAAAACTGTTAGAATAGCTTTTACATTTTAGAATGGGGTGCCTCGAGACTGTCCATAATTTTTAAAGGATACTTCAAGACAGTCCATAATTTTTAAAGGGTGCCTCGAGAGTAACCATCATTTTTAAAGGGTGCCTTGACTGAAATAAGGTTGAGAAACCCTGGTATACACTATATCATTTTTTTCATTTGCTAATTTTGTTTCCCACGGAAGTGGAGTTACCCTTCAAATGGCAGTGATTGACACCAATGAATGTTTGGTGAAAGTCACTGAAAAATATATATATATATATATAATAAATATATATATATATATATATATATATATATATATATATATATATATATATAATGAGAGAGGGAGAGAGACAGAGTGAAAGAAAGTTATAATGATTTAGCATTGGTGTACTGTACATGCATAGGGAACATTTACTTAATGTATTTGTGTTGGCTGCTGGAGTGTGAATATTAAATAGGAGACATGTGAAAGTTTTAATTACAGATACTACCATGTACGCCTTTCTGTACAGGCACTAATTAGGTAAGTCTGGTGAGAACCAGACACAGAGTTTGCTGATAATTTCCGTGATTCAGAATTTCCTCCTCTATTGACTGATGTTATGATTATTGTATTACTGTGAAACATGCAGTCTGCTGTCACACTTCTGGACATATGTGCGAGACTTAATGAATACACATACACGCAGCTCCATACAACTTACCACAAGCAGAGAAGAAGGAATTATTTCTGCTTCAAAATCTGCCTCCCTCTCTTGCAAATTGTATAACCCGATTTCCCTCCTCCTGTCACTTGCTGATTGATCTATTTTCTATTGGGCGTATTTAAAGTACGATTTGTAAAACTTTCTGCTCTGAAAAAGTGGAAATTAGAGAGGACACGGGCAATTTACAGTTGTCTCAATTGGGTCAGACTTTATTAGACATTAGCAAAGGAAATAACATCAATACGTACGGAAAAACATCTTCAATCATCTCTTTAAACAGGCTGCACATAAAAGAGCAGCTTTGTTATACTGTTAACACAGAGCGTTGTTCTCTTTCATTATTAATGTTATCTTGATTCCGGAAGGAATTATTGTAGTGTGTTAATATTTCACATTATGTGATATGATAACGTGTTTTGTGTGCAAGCTCTTTATATAAAGAACAGCTTTTGAAATGAAAGAGCCCAAACCAGAAGAAATGCTGTAAAATGGTTCAGTGTAAAACAAGCCTACATGTGACCTCACAGACAGAAAAGCACTGGAGTGGGGGTCAGAGTGACTTGTGCACAGTCTACCTGGTGGCATGGGAGAGTTCCAGCCTCCTGCTGCGTGCACGTCTCCATGGAAAGGCTGCTCAATCATACAACACCTAACAGACCTCGTATCAGCTGCTCGTCCCTGCAACGTTCGTAAGCTGCTGTCCATCAGGAAAAGTAATTAGTGGGTTTATTATGTATGGAAGCAGCAGCCTATCACCGAATCCTCACATTGAATAGCTTTTGTAATGCACTTGTCTGTGCCTTCCGCCTGGTGCTGTCCACGCTGCTGCTTTTCAGGGATTTGCCCATGTATACTCTGCACTTCCAAGAAAGAAAGGAAACAAGAGGAAGCACATCATCTGTGCCTGAGAGCTACCTCCAGCGCCAGGGTAGGCAACCTTAAAGAATGTGGGAAAAGTTCAAGAAGAACTGTGCTCACACATCTGACAATGACATCAATCTTGTGACAAATGCATTTTCTCCTTATGACCAATTTCGTGCTAGAACTGCTGGCTCCACATTTTATCCACATTGACCTGCTATTTAGTTGGTAAGCCAGAAGTAAGGAAAACCAGAGGAGGGAAGCTGCACATTCCAGGAGCATTATGTGTTTAATGAAATTTTAATGTGTCCTGAACGTGATGATGTGGGGTCAGTGCTTATCCTTTTGATCACAATAAAACAAACAGATCTGGATTTTCTTATAAAAGACAATGGATTTAAGACTCTGCTGACAGCAAGAAAACCTTTTACACAGGATTCTTGACAGGCAACTCTGGAAGCAAAAAAAAAAAGACAATTAACAAAACCTTAAACCAGGCAGAGAATGTGCAACTACAAGGAGTGGGATGCTGAGAAACAAGAAAGAGAGTGAATGTGCAGGAGCCATTGTGAGAACTCACCGCTTACCTGCAACATCGCTGCACCGGCTGTCAGGAACAAGACAAATGAACTGCATTCCGCATCCTTTAGGGTAAGTTTGATTTTTATACTTTGACGGGTGCGTTTTGGATAAGCCTGGGGCCGTGGAAACAGAAAACCTGCACTTGCTTACTTTCAAAGCAATTTACTATACATGTGATGCTAACTTATTCAGCTTATTTAGGCATGTGAATAGCTTCCAGCCTATTGGATTTGCTAAACTGCACAAAGTAAGCACAGACTGTTCCCTAAACAATTTTTGTCTCACTAAGATATACAGAAAATCAAATTGTGTGTTGTAATAAAAACTTGGAACACAGACCCTGCTGGTGTTCTGAGCTTATGAGTTTATTTCTACTTGTGTGTTGTGATTGAAAGCATTTTATGGGCTTTATGTATTTAACTGATGTCTGCATAATCCTGACAGCTAAAGAGATCTAGCAAGAAGAAGAATTTTAGTATTTTAGTATTATATGTTGTATATTGATAGCTTGCACCCAGTATTATTTGTTTGCTCGTGGGACTTTAAATAAAGCACATCACCAACATACAAATTCATTAGACGTATTTATTAAAAAGTCCAATGGGCACACAAATAATGCAGGGTACCCATTAACCAGGGATGGTGGCACACCAGATCACAACCAAATTTTTGTAGTGTATTGATAGCTTGTCGTAGAAAAAAATAAGTGGTGTCTGGAGGTTCAGGTGTAATAAATGAATGCACAGTGTTTATTTACTAAAATCTCAGGGACAGTGGGGTTGATTTACGAGAATTGTGGGAAAGCAAAATATGGTGCTGCATAGAAACCAATCAGCACCCAGCTTTTATTGTCAAAGCCTAATCGAACAAGCTGAAGTTAGAAGCTGATTGGCTACCATGTACAGCTGCACCAGATGTGGCACTCTTTAGTTTTAGTAAATCAACCCCAATGCGTTTGAAAAAATGGAGTTTGCTGATGCACGGTTCTAATGATAGAGCGTATAATTACCTTAAAATAAAATGAGTAAAGCACTAATACTTAGTGACAAGCTCCCAGAGGAATGTGTTAAATGCGACGTCTTTCATTTAGAAGCTGGTGTAGCTGCGAGCTGGGGGAGAACACAAGCAGCAGACAGAAAGCCGGTGAGCAGTGTGCTTTACTCAGTCTGAAAGCCGGGTTTTATGCTTTTGGCGTGACAACCAGAGACTTTCCTTCCCCCATTTAAAATTTTAATGAAGATGTTAAAAGCATCCAAGCAGAGGCTGCCAGGTCTCGAATGATGCCATTCATACAGATGTGTGACACTGCACCCAGGCAAAGCTTAGAATCTGACCCCAGTGGAACATCCCAGGGGAACATGCTTGTGACGTTACAATGATCCAAATGCTAAGGAGCTTCGTGTGCAGCTACCGTGTGCATATTCTATGTGCACTTAAACATAAGGAATGAATCAAGTCCCCTCACAAGGGGCATTATAATATTATGAACATTGATTGTTTTGCTGCAGCATAACTAAACATACCCAGTTTATTTATGGAAACATACCGACATACTATTGTCCTAGATAGATATTACCAAGGGATTTATCTTTTTTTTTTTCATTAATTTCACATTAAATAAAATCTATTTTTGAATGTTTAAATGAAAGATGTAGTTATGTAAAAAAAAATTCCCTGGGGTGTGCAAAGATGTTCTTTGTTTAATATTGACAAATGCATTATATCAATCAGATAAATAAGTAGAAGTGCTGTTACAATAACATCATGGATATTGATGTGCACTAGGGTAAGGCTGGGAAAAGGAGGAGATGTCACTACTGACAGCTTGTAGGTAGTGCCACCACTGACAGTTTTGGTGTGAGGAGTAATATGCTTCTCTATTCTAATGGAAATCCCTGCTATTTCTGTCTGGAGGATCAAATAGGTTAGTGGTTTTCAATATAGGTCAAAGTAACCATCTGTGCTTGAGGTGTTACCAGGAGGACAATGAAGTTCGGATTTGAAAACTGATTTAAAAGGAGGGGTCAAGTTTAGTATGAGGGGAAATTCTAGTTGCTTGTATTAGGCAATTAATTTGAAGGATCAGTACATGAGACCAGCACTATGCCTCGGAGGATTATGCTACAATATATTGTGCCACTTAAACTTTTTAGCTGGGCTTTAAGCATCAATGCAATCTTTCAGATTTTCCAAGAATAAGCTATTTGTATTGTGAAGGGTTTCCAGGGATTCTGGCAGGCCTCGTTTCTGATATATATTAATGTCATTTGTGAGGTCATTATAACAAGCCTGGCCTCACAAACCATTTAAGAGTGAGTTTATGTCACACAATTGCATGAGGGTATACATCCAAATTCAAACTGTGAATACTCTGGAGCACTTTTGTAAAATTATTTATTGCAATAAAAAACGACTAATTGCATACACCTGTACAAGCGCAGCACCAACACTTAGATGATATAAACGTGATCTAACACAGCAAATTCAGAATCCAGAGGACCTGGATCTATAATTATATTTCAGTTCAGAGACATATCCCTTTCATGGCTGCATGCTGTTTACACTTCAGCATTTTTTAACTCAATTAGGCATTAAAGGATAGACATCGTAAATGTATGTACTGAACCTGCTGCTGTGATGACTACAGGTTAATCATTTAGCTGTCAATCTTCTCTGTCAGCAAAGTAGGAGTTAATAGGCATCTTCTTGGAAAGTCATGGTAAAGTGTCTGAACTGCATGTTTTTCTAATGTCAAAAATAGATTATTTTTCCTGCATTGCCTGTTTACCAGGAGAACGATTTATTCTAACTCCTGATAACATGTTTAGAAATGAAATTATTCCATCCTGATTAGCTGTTTTTATGGTAGCAGATGGCTTGTTGAATGCTGCGGAGTCCACTTTACAGGGACTTCTGAATTCCATAGACATTTCCCTGTTTTATGGATAAATGTCTACCAAAGAGAAGATTAAAGGTCATAAAAAGGACGAGGTTAGACCTGAAAAGTCACTGAAACACAGTGGTGATGATATCTGAAAACAGGAGCAAACTCAATGGTACTGATTGCGGCATCCAATCAAGGTTTTTTCTCATACCTGTACAGCTACGACATGAGCTGAAACTGGTTTTCATATGCAAAAACGCCTGTCTCCTTTACTAAAAAATACAGCATACCTTAAAGCACAACCAATGTACTGCTGTGACAAAACTGCAAGGACCTGGGTACATTTTATCAAACAAGACATGTATAGTCTCTTTTCTTTTCCTATGTACAATGCACTGTATGGTTGACATCCAAGCTTGTTCTTGACATGCCAAGAATAGAGCCATGTGCAGGGGGCAATGTGGCCCTTGTGTGCATACCAAGGATTTACATCCTTATTTGCTGTCCAATGGCCAAAGAGAGGCACTACAGGACCAAGAAGAAAAAGCAGGGGTGGTGTAGACAGAGCAGGAACTAGGTGTTGGACCTGTGACCACTGGAAGAGGGGGGGGGAGCACCCCAATAGGTAAGCGTGCCATATTGTGCAAGTATGGTAAGAGCCCACCCATCCCGTGCAGAATTTGGCTCCACCCTGAGTCACTTTGGCCTAGTTTTATGAAGATGTAATCAAGTGTCCTGCATTGATTGCAACCTGTGTACAAATGATGAGTCTCAAAATATGGTTTCAGTACATGAGGATGCTTCTCGTGGCCTCCACATATCTCGGTTTACATTTTGGAGCAGTGTAGCTCACTAAAGCCCTCATCAGATACATACATGATATTAAACTGTTTGAAGCTCTCAGTGTAATCAGGGCATAGTTGCTGCAGCCCCTAAAACTTAGAATCCCACCAATAGCAAAATAGAAGAAGCCTCTATCAAAAAACCAAAGCCTCACTTTGACCCTCTATGGGGTTTAAAGTGAGTCTGTGGCCAGCTAACAAGAATTAAAAAACATCCCTTTGAGAAGAAGACTTTTAATACCGAAGCAAAGACTCTTCAGCCCAAATAGCAAGGATAACTGACCACAAATTTGTGGCACTGTTGAATTCTAAGTCTTGTTAACATGCTGCACATTTTCACTGGCAAGTTGTACACTTGCAGAGCACTTGAAGCACAAGTTCTAGTTGACACTTTTCCAATTTGTGTGGCAAGTAGCAAAATTGCAGAGATGAGTCTACAGCAAGTGCAGTGAACCCTGTGATGGGGTGACTATTGCACAACATAACTGAACCAGAACTTGCAGCAGACTTGCAGAATGTTTGCAAAGAAAGTTGATCTGGAGTCATGCAATGCAGACTTGCTGCAATTCTGCAACAAACTTGTAAAGCCTGGCAAGTCTAGCAATAACTTAGCAAGTCATTTTCAAACTTGCAGCACAATTGCTTGCTATCTGGGAGCATTCACACTTCCCAGGGTGTAGGATGCCGTGTCCCCCTGTGGTTCTTTGCCCTTGACAACACTGTTTCTGTAGTGATGCAGGGGTCTGCAGGAGAAACTACACAGTGCATGTAGGGGCCCCTGGCATGCGACACACCTGGAAGTGTTGGATGCAGAATATTCCTTACTATACACAATACGCTATGTGGGTGACCCTGTCAGCCGTCTCCCACCCAGAGGAGTCAGGTAGAAATTTTCCAGCCAAAAAAGCAAACAACAATAATTAGAAGCACCCGATATTTGGGTATTCTGACAGACGCCGGCTGCGGCACTGCTACAAACAACAGTGGGCAGTTGATGTAGACAATAAAGTAAACAGCATGGCTCCCAATCCATAGACAGCTTCCATTTGCTTTGCCAAATAAAAACAATCAGCATCCTAGATTAGTTATTACTCTGTTCTCATTACTATAGGCAGCAAGTTGAAGGGATCTTTCGTGTTAGCAGCCATTTTATCAGACAGCATTTGTCTTAGTTCATGAAGAAGCAAGTATCTTAATAGCTTGCTAGAATGTTTGAGGAACAATTGCATTTGATTCTGCCGGAAGATATAGGTCTGGTTTTAGACAAATTTAAACAAAATAACCCCGGTCAAGAAGAAAACTATCTATGTCATAATCGTCTATTACCCTTTAGTCAATAAACGATTTATAAAATAATAAAAAGTCTGCTTTTACATCTTACTACATTACAATAAGATAAGACTGTACAAAAGAATAAGGCATACTGGGATCATAGCAAAGTGCTTCAGGTCCAATATGATTCACTTCCCAGGGGTAAGCTGGAATCTTATAATATACATTGTACTGTCGTATCACACCAGGCTAAAGCAGTGACATCTGAAATCAGTTTTAACATTTATCCCCTAGAGGTGCTATTATTTGCAGTAGGTGTTCCACTGACATCTCTGTGGCTGGCTTTCTTTCCTGGCATGCTGATGGCTTCACATTATGAGAACATGGACTAGAGCAAGTCACAAACACAGTTCGTACCAACTCTCCTACTGTCACATGTAATTTTCCTTGTTTGTGGTGAAAGCTATTGATGTGTGTGAGGAAATTCAACTCAACAAGTCTACCTGTCATTTAACCCCACCATTTAACAAGCTGTCGCTGTGGTACCATGTATGAGTTCTACATAGAATCAAGTGCTTTGAGATATTTGCCTGATTTTGCTTAGAAACCATGTCACACTAACAGCTTGTTAAATAATGGAGTTTAAAGTCCAACTAAACTTTCTAGAAAAAATAAACTCAGGGTGATGAAAAAGATCAACTTATTATGGCTGAAAGCTGTAATAGTACCAAAACTAAAAATGTAATACATTGCAGCTTACCAATCATTAGATGTGGTGGCTGCATTAGTTTTATTTTTTCAGGCTTTTTACCCTCTGTTTTTACCCAGGTATCTGGCCAGTAACACACCACCTGCATTTGAGTGACCCCACTCTGGATGAAGCACAAGGGGCACCTTTGGACAGCAGCATTGTCATTCTGGGGGGAGGGGAGTGTTAGATGTAATAGCAGATTTAAATACACTAAAAAAAAATGAGACTGAACTCCAGCTTATACTTTATAAGCAGTTACAGCAACAGTGTTAATTCTTTTGGAATAAAGGATTTACATAAATAAACAAAAGCTGATCATTGTAGGCACCCCTGTCACTGTTACATAGTTACATAGTTACATAGTTAGTCAGGTTGAAAAAAGACACAAGTCCATCCAGTTCAACCATAAAAAAAACAAAAAAAACAAACAAAATATCGTGCAATCCAATATACCCAATTCTATACCCACAGTTGATCCAGAGGAAGGCAAAAAACCCCAGCAGAGCATGCTCCAATTTGCTACAGCAGGGGAAAAAATGCCTTCCTGATCCCCCAAGAGGCAATCGGATTTTCCCTGGATCAACTTTACCTATAAATGCTAGTACCCAGTTATATTATTTACATTTAGGAAAGTATCCAGGCCTTTCTTAAAGCAATCTACTGAGCTGGCCAGAACCACCTCTGGCGGGAGTCTATTCCACATTTTCACAGCTCTTACTGTGAAGAAACCATTCTGTATTTGGAGATGAAATCTCTTTTCCTCCAGTCATGAAGAGTGTGCCCTTGTCCTCTGTGTTGACCGTAAAGTGAATAACTCAACACCAAGTTCACTATATGGACCCCTTATATATTGGAACATGTTGATCATATCCCCCTTATTCTCCTCTTCTCAAGAGTGAATAAATTCATTTCCTCTAATCTTTCCTCATAGCTGAGCTCCTCCATGCCTCTTATCAGTTTGGTTGCCCTTCTCTGCACTTTCTCCAGTTCCCCGATAGCCTTTTTGAGAACTGGTGCCCAAAACTGAACTGCATATTCCAGATGAGGTCTTACTAATGATTTGAACAGGGGCAAAATTATATCTCTCTCTCTCTCTGGAGTCCATACCTCTCTTAACACAAGAAAGGACTTTGCTCGCTTTGGAAATCGCAGCTTGGCATTGCATGCTATTATTGAGCTTATGATATACCAAAACCCCCAAATCCTTCTCCACTACTAATTCCCCCAGTTGTACTCCCCCTAGTATGTATGATACATGCATATTCTTAGCCTCCAAGTGCATAACTTTACATTTCTCAACATTAAACCTGATCTGCCACGTAGACGCCCAATCAGACAGTGCATTGAGGTCAGCTTGTAAATTGGAGACATCCTGTAAGGACGTTATTCCACTGATAGCTTGGTGTCATCTGCAAAGACAGAAATGTTACTTTTGATCCATCCCAGACCCAATATCATTTATAAAGTTTTTAAAGAGTAAGGGTCCCAGCACTGAACCTTAGGGTACACCACTGATAACCTTAGACCATTCAGAGTAAGAATCATTAACCACTAATCTCAGAATTCTGTCTTTTAGCCAGTTTTCCATCCATTTACAAACTGATATTTCCAAGCCTGTAGACTTTAACTTACACATGAGCTGTGTGTGTGGAACTGTATCAAACGCTTTTGCAAAATCCAAGTATACCACGACCACAGCCACCCCTTTGTCCAAGGTTTTACTTACCTCTTTATAAAAAGAAATCAGGTTTGTCTGACAATTTCTGTCTTTCATGAATCCATGCTGTCTGTTGCTTAAAATGTTTTCCAGCAAGAACTCGTCTATGTGGTCTTGTCTGTTAAATGGTTTGTCTCAATTCCCTAACTGCTGTATCTACAGGACAGGAGACCTACTGGCCAGATCACCAGGTAAAAACAAAAGAAAGAAAGAAGAAGAAAAAAAAACAAAAAAAAAAACGAATGCAGCCATCTAAGAAGTAATATCAAGTGGCTTTGCAAAGTCCTTTGGCCAGGGCTACAGGACTTTGTGTAAGATCAGAAATCTAGCAATCTTGCTGCAGACGTCCCACCCAAGCGGAGTCAAAGTTAGGGCTCTCGAATCAGCACAGCTTATGCCCCCTGTTGACTAGAGAGATCTAGAACTGACTCAGTGGGGTGGCAGGTGGGTTCCCTGTAGAGAGAGTGTCCCTCTTACATAGAGCACAGCGGCCCAGTTCTGCAGTCTGCAGCACGGCCAAAGGATTTTTTAAAAGTTTGGAAATTATTTCCATAACCTCAAAGGTAAGCCAATGATTTTTTTCAGAACTTATGTTTAACCATTAATTTTTTTCTGAAAGGTGCAGTTGGCCATTACATGATTGGTATACTTGTTCAGCAGTTAAAAGACAATTCTAGCTTGTATCATTGTTAATTAAAAAAGTGCCATGACTGCAGCTTTGTTAAAGCTGAACTCCAGGCAAGCATCTAAATACTGGTCTTGTCCTTCCCATGGCTTGTGATTGGACAGTGAAAGTAGACAAAGTACACTGGTGAGTTCCTCTCTCTGTCACTCCATGCTCTCCTCCTAACAACATGGTCCTTCCTTGTTAGCACATGATCATTGCAGCAAAACTGACTAGGTGTTTATTCTACTTCTTGCTCTCCCAGTCTTCTGTGCGTTGTAAGGGGCTGGCACCAAGTCAAGTTTGGGTACTTGCACTACTTGTATGTAAAATTGCATTTATTGAAGTATTAAAGGATACAAAGCTGCACTAATTTGTGCATTTTATATTTGTCTCCAGTTCGGTATTAAGTAATAAAACAATGACAAGATATAGGACTAGTAAATGACCACTTGTTTGCTGTAGACCTTACTTCAAGCTTACTTCAGTCTGGTCATTAATGCCTCTCATGATCTTCTTTGTCTGGAAGCATGAGCTGTTTAGAAGCTATAAAAGTCACTGCTGGCTAGCGCACTGATTTGTTAATGATCTGTGAGAGATCATTGAATGATCACTGAATGGTAACAAGTTTAGCAGCAATGGGGGTCAGGTTTAATGATGCTCAATAAGTCTGTCTTAAGCTACCTACCTACAACCATGCAAGAAAAAGACAAACCTATTAATGTCATAACAACTTGAAAACTTGAGCTGCAAATATCCAGATGCTATGTGATTCATTACTGAATCCCTAAAGAACTTAACGTATACTGTAAGTATTAACAGGTTTGCTAAGCACTGTCTGGCAGATTATTGCCACAGTAATAAGGCCATCATGTAACAGGTATAGAGAGGAAACACTCTTAAATCCAGCAACCCGTAGCAACCAATAATACATAAAATATGTTTTGTTTTAATAAAATTGTGACCGGATTTTAAAGTGGCATTAAAGCTTAATTTCTTTAAATTAAAATATCAAACATGTTCTGTTTCCTTCTCTGTGCAATGCTTTTGCACAGTACAACAGAAAAGCAACAGGTGTGTTGTATAGGTATTCCAAAGGATCAGAATGGAAAATAACTTTCAGCCTTGCTGCCCTCCAGGTTAGGGATACCCTAGTAATAGACAAAAAACAAAAACAAGGAGGCTCTGATGAAGAAGGTTTAACCTTCAAAACGTGTTAGTCAGTAGCGGTTCGTACGTCCCCCTCTCCAGGACTCAGACTGCTATCAGTGGACAGACTGCTATATGTCAAAGACTGTTACAAGCACGATTTTCTTTCTACCTTTGTGAGTAGTTTTTATTTATGCTTTTTGAATAAATGTACTAAAGGATGATGCACTAGGCTGGTGCGCCCTCTTTTCTTTGTTTATGCTTTTGCACAGAGCAGCCCTGATCCTTTTCTTCTGGGGTCCCATGCCGGCACTCCAGCCTTCTCCTCTTCAGCAAGTGCCCCCATGGAAACCCTTTTTTGACACAGAGCAAGTGGCTAAGGTCCGACTCACTCGGCACAGCATTTGATTGACAGCAGCAGGAACCAATGGCTCCTGCTGCTATCAATCTGCCCAGAGACGAAGGAGACAGCAGCTGCTCTCGTGCACATTGCTGGATCTGTTGTGAAAGGTTAATATAGAGCAACAGCCAACGTATCTTGCCAAAAACAACAATTGGGGTTCTTTAAGAAAGGTATGGGTGGTGCGACCAAGGAATCAAGGTTGGGTAGGGAGAGGGTGTAGGGTTTGCCACTAGGGGCCTGAGATCTACACAGCTCTTCCACAGAGCACAGCCCTGTATAGCAGAATAGGAAACCCATTTTTTTTATTGACATCGAACAGTACATTAGTGTGATGGTCATTGGGAAGAATCTCCTTACATTTGTGGTCATTGGGATGAATTCCTAAAAGATCATTGGTGTCAGTGCTTGCTCACTGCTCAAGGAACCTCTAGCAATACCAGGAGGAACCCTAAGATTACATGGAACCGGTTGAGAAAGGCTGCATTACAGTTTAACTAAAGCCAAAGCATTTCTTTTTAGTTTTGCGTGTAAGGGTTGCAGTCCTATCCGGTTTATATTGCTTTCTATGACCCTGCTGAGAAGATTAAGGCCCACCACACACAGGGTTGGGTTGCAGGAAAGAAATATGCTTGATTCCCTCATCAACACAGACAGGGAAATCCCTCCCCCGAGCCATTGTCTACTTGTGGCGGGGGGGGGGGGGGGCGTCCCCACCGGGAGAAGACAGTGGTTATTGCTAGCTGCTATAGCAGCCACCAGCGATAAGCGCATGTAAAACCCAGCAGGTTGGTTGTACCCAAGTTGATCAATCCATCAAATTGGTACATTCAGCCTGTCCATACATGATCCAAATCATTCTGCTGAACTGTCCGGGAATCAAAATGTGCATGGCCTGCCTTTCTCTCTGTATTTGTCCTGGTGTCCATTTCCAGAAAAGAAAGTGAAAGGAAATCTAACATTTTACCAAAATAGTAATAGAGGTGAAATCTTATAATGTGGAAACCTCTTCTACTGGTAACTGTCTTAAGAGGGGATTTCTCCTCACTTTAGAGAGATTTCCTCTTATTTCATATTGAAACTCACAGTGGTTTTTAAAATTCCTTAGTCTATTCACCCCGCTCCCTCCACAAAAAGGCGAAGGTATAATAGAAGAAGCCCCAGTGTTACAGAAATATTCATTAACTTTTCATTATTACTACTATATATTAATTATATATATATATATATATATATATATATATATATATATATATATATATATATTTTTTTTTTTTTTTTTTTTCAAAAGTACTTATTGCAGAATGTCTTTGGGTCACAGGAACTTTAAATGTTATTTATATTACGTACAAGTAGAACATCACTGGATCTGGGGAGCAGGATGGTTGCTCAGCAGCAGTGTTTTGGTTCTGGGTTTAATCTTTACCAGGTTGCTCACTACTACATTACCCAGAGTTTGCAAATATGAATATCCCTGTGTTTGTGTCGGTTTAATCTACATGCTCTTGATTCCCATCTCAAACAAAAGAAACGAGAATATAAAGTCTTTCCATATGTATTTAAATGTCTTGTAAAAGAGATTAGCTGATTCAGGTATGCACATGATTTAATAACCTTGTTTTTTTGTGTAGTTCTTTTTTATACATGGGGTATAATAGATCAATATCTATGCAGGTTCATCCTCCTGCAATGTTGTACTGCGCAATGGTCAGCATGACTGCTATTTTTCAATGCATGTATATGAGTTTATTTAGTGTAGCACCCTCCTAGGTAGGTGCTAGAAGAGAGTATAGTTTTTGATCTTTCTGCTTACCATGAAGATGGACAGGTAAAACCAAAGGTGTAAATAGAATCTTCAGCGCCACGGTGCAAGAAACTATGAAGGGCCCCCAACCCCCCCCCCCCCCTTACATCACAGTCCGTAGCGTTCCCCTATAAATCTCAGTCTGCAGATTTCCCCTTTACATCACAGCTCTCCCTTACATTATGGTCTGTAGCATTCCCCTTTATGTCAGAGTTACCCCTTACATCAGACTCCATAATTCCCCTTTACATCACAGTCCACAAAGTTCTCTCTTACATCAGAGTCCGCAGGGTTCCCCCTTACAGTGTATCCTGATGAAAAGGAGAACTCTGTGGATCCTGATGTAAAGGGGAACTCTAATGTAAAGTGAAATGTGGCAGACCATGATGTAATGGGGAACACTGTAGACTCTGATGTAAGGGGTGCTCTGGTGACCTTGGTTCCTCTTACATCATGGTCCGCAGCGGTCCCCTTTACATCAGAGTTCCCCTTTACATGAGAGGTAGAACTCTGCAGACCCTGATGTAAAAGGGGGACTCTGACGTTAAGGGGAATGCTGCAGACCATGATGTAAGGGGGAATGCTGTGGACTCTAGTGTAAAGGGAAACTCTGATGTAAGGTGGCCCCTCCCATTACATCAGAGTCTACAGCATTCCTTTTTACATCATGGCCCACAGCAATCCCTTTTACATCACAGTTCCCCTTTACATCACAGTTCCCCTTTACATCAAGGTCTTCAGAGTTCTCCCATGCACTGGGGGGAATCCTGCAGACTTTATTGTAAAGGGTATGATGTGGAAGGGGGACTCTGGTCACCACAGTGACCCCCCCCATAGACTCTGTGTGGCCTGGCTGGAGCTGTCAAACTGACCACACCTCGTCCATTGCTCGGGTGCAGGACAGGTTCTATCAGTCCTTGGCTTTGATCTATCATCTTCTTCTCTTCTCCTCCTGGCTCTCCCACTCCCCCTTTTCATATCATCCGCCTATTCAGTGTGGTTTGTCATCTCATTCACAAATAACATTTTTCCTATATTTGTGGTTTGGGGCGCCATATTGTTGAAAACCAACTCCAATTTGTGTATATGGGCAGACTTTAACAAAATGGTGCCGGCAATGGAGCCATTGTCTTGGCAGAGGGGCCGGGCTCCTGCTGATGGAAAGCTGAGGCCCGCCGGAGTACGGCTCTAAAGACGTTCTGCAGGATTCTTGTGCACTGACCTATCCTTCTCCTTCTAGAAACATCACAACGCGGCCATCCTGCCCCATAGTCTGTCCAGACCCAAGCACTATTTGGCCAACGTAGGGCCCCCCCACAGTGGCGGAATGCCAGGGTCCATTCGCGAGTGTGACTGCTGCAACCCTGGTAGTTCGTCCACTGGGTAAAACTTAGAGTGCTCTCTGCCTACCAGGGAGCAGGATCTATTGGTTAGATCTGCTCATTGTACTCAGATGCAGCTCAGCTTGTTCTGACTGTCCCCACCTGGTCCAATAGGGAGGCATATTGGACAGTGGGAGAGGACCTGACAAGTGAGTGCACAGGTTTTGTTACAGCCCTGGCAATTGGCAGAAGGAAAGTTCTGTATTGCATTGTGGGATACTGTATATAAGGCCAAAGTACATGTGCTCAGGGGAGTGGAGCTGGAAAACAGAGCCCAGGAGAGAGAGGAGGGGCTGCCCTCTCCACTGCGGGGGAGACCGTACGGCCCTGGGTGGTCAACCCAGGGGCCTACAGAGAGAGAAGCTAAACCCAGAGGTCCTGCAGAGATGACTGGAAGGGAGACACCAGGAAGGATCTGATTCTGCTTACTGTGAATACAGATCTGTGTCTTTGGGGCCTGTCAAGTGAGGATCGCCCCCTTCAGCTAGAAGAGTCAGTGGATGAGTGTCAGTAAAGGGGATGCTAGAGAATGTCCTAAAGATAATATAGTGCATCAAGTCTGCTGCTAGTGAGAGCAAGAAGACTTAACCCTTTTGTGCATGTGCTGTATGGTTCAAGCAGTGTGTCTGTTTTCAGAGATAATCCGGCAACGCCAAGTGAGAGTTGTCCTCATCTATTGTGAATAGTTCTAGTTGGAGTATCCCACTCATCCCTTCTCCCATCCAAGTTCCAAATAGAATACAAAAACCTGAATACCTTGCACTGGTCTTTGAGTAAAGAGCAAACGGGAGTAAGGGTGGAACAAGTAGGAGCTCTCAGCAACTAAGCGGGAACCCCTAGCAACATAGTGGGAAACCCTCAGCACCTAAGTGGGAACCCTCAGCATCTAAGTGGGAACCCTCTGAACCTAAGTGGGAATCATTGTTAACCAGCTGCAGGTAATCAGGGAGAGACCTATGAAGTCAACACTCAGCAGTCCCTATGGGGACAGTCCTACATTAGCAAGGAAAGTAAGTGAGGAGGATTCAGATAAAAAGCCTCATCTAGTGATAAATTTATACAAATATTAATATTTAATATAATAGGAAATATATTGGAGAACAAACTTACAGAAGTGTACCTGTTACATAAAAAATTATTTAAGGTAAGCAGTACAATACTAATATTTGGTCATTCAGAGAGCACTACACTGGCGCTGTGCAATTGGCAGCCCGAGAGATCTTTTACAGCTCACAAGACATCAGTTCAATATAGAGTGGCAGCTGGGTGCTGAGTGCTAAAATGCTCTCTTCGTTCCAGCACTGCCTGTCGAGTGGAGTGAGCTCCTGCTCAACAGGTATTATAGTTTAGACCAGAGGGAACAAAAAAATCCAACGTGTTCAGATAACAAACCATTGAAAATTAATGCTGTCATTTACTATAATAGCCATGGACACTGGTGAAGAGGGCAGGGAGGGTGTTATTTTACCCTCTGACAATGAAAGAAGGATGAGGTTTTTATTGTACCTACTACTTCCCAGTGAAAGGGGAGTATGCACTAACACTAATGAAAGGAGGTTATTATTGTACCCACTGACACCAGTGAAGGGGAGAGGGGGGTTAATATTGTTCTCTCTGACGCAGTGAATTGGAGGTTATTATTGCTGCTACAGTCACTGACACAGATGAAGGTTGTTTAATTATTGCTACCATTGACAACAGTGCTGAGTGTTACCGTTGCCCCTGACCCCAGCAAGGAGGGTTTATTATTGCTACCCTGAGCTGAATGCCCTTCATCAGAAACCCCTGCACAGATGTGCCTGTGGTGGCACATCACTTCAATATAGGCTGGTAAGAGACAGGGACACAATATCAGCATGCATGTAAGCATACTGACACTATGAAAAAAAGCTTGACCCTCCACTTGCTTTGGTAATACAAATGTGGCCCTTGGGCCCTTTTAATTTGGATATCACTGAACTATATATTCATTAATATTATATATATTAATATTATTAAATTATATCATTATATAATGATATAGGTAAGGTAAGCACTGGCTTACCTACCAGACAACCAAAAGCCACACCTGAGGTCTATTTATGTTGTAAGTCTTGTCGTGTGTTTATGTGATCCACATCTGTCTCGGTCTTAGAGCCACCACCATAAATATATATATATATATATATATATATATATATATATATATATATATATATATATACACACACAGTTGTGCTCATAAGTTTACATATCCTGGCAGAATTTTTGATTTCTTGGCCATTTTTCAGAGAATATAAATGATAACACAAAAACTTTTCTTTAACTCATGGTTAGTGTTTGGCTGAAGCTATTTATTATCAATCAACTGTATTTACTCTTTTTAAATCATAATGGCAACAGAAACTACCCAAATGACCCTGATCAAAAGTTTACATACCCCAGTTCTTAATACCATGTATTGCCCTCTTTAACATCAATGATAGCTTGAAATCTTTTGTGGTATTTGTGGATGAGGCTCTTTATCTTCTCTTTTGGGCTGTCTTGCATGAACTGCACATTTGAGATCTCCACAGAGTGGCTCAATGATATTGAGGTCAGGAGACTGAGATGGCCACTCCAGAACCTTCACTTTATTCTGCTGTAGCCAATGACAAGTCGATGCGACCTTGTGTTTTGGATCATTATCATCATGTTGGTATGACCAATTACGTCCCATGCGCAGCTTCCTGGCTGATGAATGCAAATGTTCCTCCAGTATTTTTTGATAACATACTGAATTCATCTTGCCATCAATTTTGACCAAATTTCCTGTGCCTTTGTAGCTCACACATCCCCAAAACATCAGCAATCCACCTCCGTGTTTCACAGTAGGAATTGTGTACCTTTCATCATAGGCCTTGTTGACTCCTCTCCAAATGTAGCGTTTATGGTTGTGGCCAAAAAGCTCAATTTTGGTCTCATCGCTCCAAATGATTTTTGTGCCAGAAAGTTTAAGGCTTATCTCTGTGCTGTTTGGTGTATTGTAAGCGGGATACTTTGTGGCACTTGCGTAGTAATGAGTAATGAGTAACTCAACCATGCAGCCCATCTTCAAGTGCCTCCTTATTGTGCATCTTGAAACAGCTACACCACATGTTTTCAGAGAGTTTGGTTTCAACAGAACCCCTCATTTTCCACTTTTTGATTAGAGTTTGAACACTGCTGATTGGCATTCTCAATTCCTTCAATATCTTTTTATATTCCTTTCCTGTTTTATACAGTTCAACTACCTTTTCCCACAGATCCTTTGACAATTCTTTTGCTTTCCCCACGACTCAGAATCCAGAAACGTCAGTGCAGCACTGGATGAAAGATGCAAGGGTCTGTCAGGAGTCCAGAAACACATTGACCTTTTATACACACACACTAATTACAAGCAAACAGATCACAGGTGAGGATGGTTACCTTTAATAGCCATTCAAACCCCTTTGTGTCAACTTGTGTGCATGTTATCAGGCCAAAATCACCAGGGTATGTAAACTTTTGATCAGGGTAATTTGGGTAGTTTCTGTTCTGATTATGATTTCAAAAGATTAAACACAGCTAATTAATAATAAATGGCTTCAGCCAAACACTAACCATGAATTAAAGAAATGTTTTTGTGTTATCATTCATATTCTCTGAAAAATGGCCAAGAAATCATAAATTCTTTTTTACATTTTTTATCCATAGGGGTGGAGTCTAGATCCAGACCCCCCATGCAGAAATCTACTTCTGCAGAGAGAGGCTAGACATAGCTGCAGCAGCTCTGCCTTAGCCTATGTACTGGAAGGATGTACTGTGATGTCACTGCATTAGGGCCCATTCAAACCATTTCTGTATGTTGGGCAGCATTGCCCTACACATAGGCAAGGCAATTTGCCATGTGTTCTTTTGTTTCAGTTCACACCAAAATACTGAATTGGTTTGAGCTGAAAAAAGTAAGACAAGATTAATTTTTTACACAGTACAGTGTGTTTGTGATGGATTGCAGTGCATACAGTTGAATGAAAAGTATTTTTGTGACACTTCAGTAAAGTTTTAAGAAACAAAAAGGTAAACAGGCTGATTCCTTACCTGCTAAGTGCACACCAGCAGCAGCGCATTTTACAGAGCATGCATGCCCGATGTGTGAATGCATTTTTAAAGTATATTTAAAGCCATTATGTATGTGAAACAATTTCTGCCTAATAGCCCTAATTTAAGCTGTAATCATTGAGCAAAAACCCTTGAAAGTGTGTATGTGAATTTTTGCAAAATAGTGAACATTCCCCAAAAGTTCAAATTCCACAATAAAGTCCTTTCTTAGAAATTTTGTGATGATGTGTCCCAGATGATGTCATTACGATAAAATCCATTGGGCGGAGCTTAACATTCCCTGGGTGGACTTCTGCGTTGCAAGCTGCAAAAATCTGTATATTTGAAGCCTTTGTCATATGGACTTTAAACTTCTTTATTCCTGTCATGATTCTTGTTTATACAAGGGGCTGCTCTTATGCACCATGTGAGTGTATATTTTACAATAAAATCTGCTACAGTGAGCACTAGGTCTGTTTTTGCTTCTATGAGAGCCTGAGCTTGAGGCACTTGTCTGGAAAGGCTTTTTTGCTGATCAATCAGAGAAGCTCCATTTTTGGTTATTCCTGATGGCAGGAGCAAGTGGAGAGTGTTTTCTGGTGTTCGATCCATCCAAATATGCTTATCTTGGTCCTGATTGATACAACAGGCGCATATACTTTGTAGTGGGGGTCAGTTTGGAGGTGAGTATATTCACCTCTGGAAGGTTGGTAGAAGTTGTTCCCTTACTAATGCACATCATCAGGAGATTTTCAAGAAAGGACGTTATTTTGCAATTTGAATTTGGGGACTGTTCACTATTTTAGAGAAATGCATTTTGAGTTTCCACTTCAAATGTATCATTTGTTTCATGTTTAAAAACCTTTGAGAAAGCCCACTGGGTGCAACGCAATGGGTGGTGACGTCATCATGTTGGGTGGAGTATGAACGCCTTATTTATTAGTGTCACGTGATATGCTTCTTACCTTCTTCTGTGAGTCCTATTCTTATTTTATAATAAAAAAGGATGAACGATCTACCCTATTGGGTCTTCTACCTACTTCCTATATACTGTATGTATCTCCTGGTACTGAGCATTTGGTGATCGGGATATCGAATGGAGCAGTGTTCCCTGTATTAATGAACCTCCTGTAGTATAGTGAGGTCCTACAGAGAAGATGAGAGGACACCCATAAGGTAGGGGGAAGGGCACTGTGATGTGTTTGTTGAGGTGAAGATCATCTTGTGAGAAGATATTTATATACTCCTTTTGGGACTACGCATTCACTGGATGGTATATAGGACTCTTATACCAATTTTTTATCACATTTACTCTATATTATTTGAATATTATATATATTTATTTTTATCCCATTTTTGTATGATTATTGATAACTATTATGATTTAATATATAAGGTTGGAAATTGTTTATGATTATTTGAAATTGCAAGGTAGCGCTGCACTACTTAAGGGTTTTATATACAGTATGTATCTTTGCATTTTAGCACAGGTTGGTGTATGCAATTTTTGGTGATATCTGCTTCCTTTATTATCTGATATTACTATATCGTTTATTTTGTATATGATTTAGATTATTTTGGTTTGAGTACCCCCTGCAGGAATTATTTTGTTAATAAGCGTGTTTTTTTGGGGGGGTATATGTTTCATGTTTATATTGCAGATCATGATTCTTTATCGTTTATAATCAGTGCAGCACAAATTCACACGTTGTACATCTTCACTGAAATATTTGAGAAGTATTAACTTGTTAAAATAATTTTCTAAAGCAATTTTCATTATTTTTAAAGAAGACCTGGTGAACCTGGCATAAGCAGGCATTTCCAGTTACAGCGTAACATTCTGTTTATGTCTCCTAATTGTATTACCGTGTTGTCATCCTGTCACACGCTTTCCCGTTGGAGACTACAGTACAAGCGACCATGTCGATGCACATTGCACAAACATGTTCCTCTGTTCTTACCAGGAAAAATGCCTTGTAGTCACCACTGGAGTGCATGTATGTAGACAGGAAATTTCTGCAAAAAGGCTGCAGAAGATCAGAAGAGCTGACTTGCAAAAAATAAGAAAAAAAGGTGAAAATAATAATGTATTTATTGAAAAAAAGCAATTGTTTATTGTATACAGTGCTTTAGTAAACTAAATGTAATTCAGTTAGGGTTTAAGTGTACTCTAAGTACAAGGCTCTGTCTACTTCACATATAACTGACTAATAAGAACCACTACCGTTTCTATTTTTTTTTTTTTTTTTAAGAAAAAAAAAAAAACATAAAACAAGCGCTAAATATTTGTTATAGGAAAGATTAAGAGGTTTAATATTTTAAATCTATTTTCAGCTCTGTTGTCGGTAACATGATGTTGACCCAGGAGTGAATGATTAAATGTCATCCGAGGGATTGATAATGCACTCCAAATATGGATATTTTTAATGTGCTGCAGTTTCACAAAACTAAAACAATATCTGCTTAAAAATGAAAAATGTATAATGTGCAATAGTACTGTAATTTGTTTAAAATGACGTACACAAATAGAACCCAGGCTGCAACACTAAACCTTTTTAAAAAAAAAAAAACTGTAAAAAAATTATTCTTTACAGTTATTAGATTTTATTGGTTTTGGTAATAAGAATATCTTACCTAATTGAGCTCCATGCTATTTGAGGATATTGGCATGCTAGCCACCAGGGAAAAGATAATGCATGACATTTAAAGAATGTTCCTCTCATAAAGAATGCAGATGAATTTATCTTTGCTCTATACTCTATGTTCTTGGTGGTTTTATTCATTATGTAGGTCCAGGTCTTTTATCGCACAGCTGAGGAATGATTAGAGAGAATAGTCAGGTACTTTGAGGAATTTCTTGATGCTTTACACTGACCTCCCACTTGATCAGGCCACCAAACATGATTATTACCCGCACTCATCTAGGCTAGCAAGTCTACAATCTACTTATTTATGTGACTTTCTAGGGATTGGCAATGGTTTATTATCAGCTGCATGGTGCTCTCTAATTCAGCAAAGGAAGGCTGATGAACCTTGTCTCAACAAAAAGAAGCACCAGCATGTCTAAAAAATATAGCTTACAAAAAAGGAACCTGTCATGAGAGAAATATCTATGCTTTCATTCCCATCAAGATAGAGCCTTTGCCAGCGACTGTCGGGATGGTGCCTTCACCAGTGTAGACTCTTTTACCACACTGCACAGGGTACATAACGTAGATGTACCTGAAATGTGTTGGCCAACAGCAGGTTCCCAGAAAGCACACAGGAACTGGAAAGAGTTGGAAAATGGAACGGTAGAATGTACCCCTTCCTGGATCAGGGCCTCGCCAAGGAGCTTGACGATTATCCCAAGGATGTGTAGGTGAAGCAAGATCCCACAAGGCAAAAAGTCTAAGGGCTCATTTACACTTGCTTCGACTTCAACACACATTAAAGTACCTACTACTTCAGCATGCTTTTTTGATGTGCTTTTGATGCTTCTGCGATGCTTTGGTGGGGCTTCGGTGGTACTTCGATGATGCTTCAATGATGCTTCGGTGGTTGCTCAATGATGCTTTGGTGGTGGCCGAAGCATCATTGAAGCATCATTGAAGCACCACCGAAGCCCCACCACAGCATCGCAGATGCATCAAAAACACATAAAGAAAGCATGTTGAAGCGGTAGGCTTTTTAATGTGTGTTAAAATTCGAAGTATAAATGAACCCTCAGGGTCATCTGATTTGCACCAGGGACCCCTTTATGAGGATTTGGACTTGGTACCCCTGTGTTCAGTTTGCAAGGTATATAGATCACAATTTTACTAAATAGATTCAGACCTGAGCAGACAAGAATACTGTGAATCACACCAAAGCAGTCAGTAACCAGAGCACTGAACAGAGATCAGACCAAGCAAAGGTCAAGGCATGTAGCGGACACGGATCACCAGGCTTCAAAGCCTGTACATGGAAATTAAAAAATAAGGGTAAAGGCAAAGATTACTAGCAGAACCCCACTGCAGAGAAACAGGGCATGGCAGCTAACTACAAGAAGCATTTCTTCGTCAGTGAGCTGAGAGCTGCACTGGGTTTAAATTGTCTGCCCGGGAGGGAAGCACTGCACTGAATGGTAAAAGGCAGAGGAGGGCTGCTTTGCTGATTGGCCATCTTTTTACACCCCAGGTAAAACCTAAAAGTGTGAGCGGCTATGAGCCATAGAGCTAGATGTGATACTGGAATGCAGGGGAAAGGGCAAGCGCATTGTGGGAATAGTGCTGGCACAGACACATTCTGAACTGCAACTTTCTTGACTCACATGCTGACCCTCCAAACTCCCTACTTAATTGTCGGCAACCCAAAACACAAGGCTCCTGGAACCAAGAACTGGAGTGAATAGTGTAGCTACTCAGTGTTTGGCTTATAAGTAAAGTTAACGACTTCACTAAAGCACTCCTCTAACACTTTACCTTCCCTGCCTATTTAATTATTACCTACCCCCTAAAACAAACTTAGCCCTTAACCTGTCAGTCAACACCCAAACCATACCACTTAAAATATGTATTATATTGCAGCTTACCATTTCTTAGATGTGATGGCTGCACTCCTTTTTTTCTATTCTCACCTGGTGGCCTGGCCAGTAAATCGGTTGTTTTATAAAACAAGCTCTCCAGCAATATGTATCAGTTACAGAGATGAGAGAAACCATTTAACACACAGGGGTGCCTGTGTGTTAAGTTTTTATTTATTTATGTAAAACCTTTTTTCCTGAAAGGAAAAAAAAACTGTTGTAACTACTTATAAAGTATTAGCTGAAATTAGGCTTCAATTTGTTAGTGTATTTAAATCTGCTCACTCCCCTCCACCCAGACTGGGTTGCTGCTGCTGTCCAAAGGTGCTCCTTCATCCAGAATGGGGGGGGGGCACTCTAATACAGAAGGTATGGTACTAGCCAGATCATCAGGTAAAAATAGAGGGCAAAAATCCTTAAAAAAGTAAAACTAATGCAGTCACCACATCAAATGATTGGTAAACTGCAATATATTACATTTCTGGTTTTGGGTCTAATACAATCCATAAACTGAGCTCTTAACATTGCATACAAACACTTAATCTAAAATGTGCCCTTAAAGTGTTACTAAACCCAGGACCCTGCATTCACTACATATGGCCTCCCACAGTACACAGAACATAGAATTGCAATAGTTTTAGTAAATATCAGCTGCTAAATACCTTTTTTCATCAGCAGTTAAAGCAGTCTTGTGCCTGTATACTTAATGCCCTTAAGTTCCACAGTGAGTATAACAAGCATGCTTTACTGTATATACAGACTGATTTTACTCCCACTCACTACCACCAGAATAATCTTTTTAAATTTGTTTGAAAATATAGAGCACAAGAGTATAGCACGGTAGTATAGATGTAGCACCCTGTAGTTTTGGCAGGGAGCTCCTCACAAATTTACTTGCCAGTAGTAGTTACCCTGGTTGATTGATAGAGATCTATTGATTTCTCCCTAAGTTTGGCCTTGTTGCACTTTTCTCTTCTAACACTAGATGGCCGCGTACTTGGTGGTACTAGATATGAGAAGGTCAGGTTAAGGGTATATGGGGTATCTCAGCCAATGGCCAGGGGTTTTCTTGAATCCCTTGGCCTGCTGGGAGAGCCCATATATTCAGGTGGAGTCAGGTGATCTATGTTCTGTGCCACCTAGACGGCTGTCTGGGTGGGCGTGTGTCGTGTGCCCCGGGCTGCTAGGCTGTGTGAGGGCCTATCCAGAAGTAAGAGAGCAGTGCAGGGTTGGGACTGCGGCTTGCAGTTCAACCAGAAGTGATGGTTCTGCCAGCCGGAGAACCTGTCAGTGATTGGAGGTAGAAGGGAAGCTGTCGCCACAAAGGGCCAACCGCCTTATTACCAGGGACCACAGTGAATACATATTAAAAAGAAGAAGCATTACAATAAGGTAAATGCAAGTAAAGATCATATTTTTATGCACACTTTCAAGCATTTTAACATGCCCAGTGTCATGTTTGCAAGTCAGTGCACATAGGCTGCAGACTCTTGAATATACCGCAGGATTGTGACTGTGACTGCTAAACTTCAACATCAAAAAACTTTGCCTCCTTTTTTAAATTGATGTCTGTGTACCTGTAAAGAACATTTCTCTTCACATCCTGTCGCACACTAGAGGTAAGAGAAATTTCTACAATGGTTATACAAACAGCTGACAGGAATTCTAACCCTTTCCCACACTACTATAAAAATGTGCTTTTATTGCTCTCTGTGTCCATGTTAGAGAAATTTCCCTTACTTTTTGTCCTTCTGTAGGTTTTAACCCCTTGTCTTTCAAGGTAAATGTCTTGGTATTCAATGGGTTAAAATAAACCATGGCTGCTGCAACTGTGTGTATGGTATTGATTTTTTCAGCCGCTGATCGACTGACTTTCCAGTAAAAGTGATCACTTTTAAGGAACCGGAAATGTGACGCACCCCCTCCCTCCCACTACTGATGCCCACAGTGGATCCGGGGCTCTCTATTTAGCAAAACTGAGAGCAGGAGGAGCTTGTGGAACATCCATTCCCTGATCTCCTCTGTGACTAATGAACATGGAAGCTATGTGTAATACGTCATTTCTGGGTTCAGAACTGTCATTCTCCAGCTACTGTAGCCGAGGAAGCAGATGATTAAACATGATCCGTGCTTGATTAGCAGCAGTGGAGGGTAAGGGAGATGTTAACCTCTGATGTCTCCATAAAGAAGACCTGTCACCTGCCCCTGCTAATATGGGGAAAAGGGGGGGGGGGGTGGCCCCATTTTGAAATAAAAGTTCATTTAAAAAAAGTGTTAAAAAATAATAGAACTATAGGCAAAACTTTTTTCATTTTGGATAGAGCAATGGAGGGTTATAATGTCAATTTTTTTGTTCGCTATCTGTGTCCCATTTAGGAGATTGCCCTTCACTACCTTTCTAGCCAAACAGGAAGTGGGAGGAAATCCCTGCAAATTAAGGGAATCCCCCGGGGACCCCCAGGTGACCAGAACTGGTTTCTCTATTGGAAGATTTCCCTCTATTTTCTGGAGACAACCCAACCTGAAACATGAAAAAAGGTTGAAAAATACTGCTCTAAATTGATAAATCTGTAAAGAATGTTAAAGCATAGCCTATGGACAAAATTGGGTACTATCAGGGCTTTTTTTCTCAGACAATAGGTGCAGGAACTACCCCTTTCCGAGTCACTCCTTTTCTCCGCCCCTACCCACTTCCCAGTACTGTCCCTTTTAGACAATATAGAACCAAGTATCATTTTGAGGTGCTAAGTAATTTGTATGGAATTTGGTAATGATATCAAGAAAAGCATTAAAATAGATCCCCTGCAGCCAGCAACAATAGATCCCCCTAACAACAATGGACCAACCACAACAAAATTTCCCCGCCAGCAACAATAGACTCCCGGCAGCATCAACAGATCTCCGCACAGCCAGCATTAATAGTCTGTCTGGCTGCCATCAACAATAGACCCCTCCCCCAAGAGTAGATCTCTTTCAGCAACAACTGACCCCCCAGCAACAACTGACCCCCCCAGCAACAATAGGTCCCCCACCAGCAACAATAGACCTCCCCAGCAACAATAGACCCCCCTTGCAGAAATAGATCCCCAGCAGTGAGCATTAATACTCTGCAGGACACCCCAGCATCCCTTGCCATTACATACAGTCAGTCCAAGAGGTGCCGGAACTGCGTTCCCCCGCGTTCCCGCTGAAAAAAAGCGAGTATGGCCTCACATATCATTCAATTAAATATGGTAAGGAAGTACCATCATCCAGATTAATATATATTGTTGGGGAGGGTGGGGATGTGGGGGTAGTTGCCAAGGCTAACCCATACACATAGACATCCAAAGAAATTGAATGGACTTTCTTGGTACTGATATGGCAACAAGATTAATTTGATAAAATACACATTTTATTCTGTAACAATGTACAAACAATATATTAAAAGAAGGGGAATGTATACAAAACAAAATATAAAGTATAATATACACCACACAAAACTAACTAATAGCAGGTTTCCCCGGTGCAGTTTCTGTTGAGGTGGGGTATAGATATTCCTCTACCGGTTTCGCGGTATAACCGCTTTTTCAGGAGGATAGAAGGTCTATGAGAAAACAATATATTAAGAACAATGCAAGGAGAAAAAACAATTGCAAGGCATGACAAAAAATATATAAGTGCAAGAGGATCTGCTCACCCAGATGGACTAGGACGCGGCTAACGACAGAATCCCAAAAATTCCCCCCCACGGCGGACAAGGGGGAGTGCAAAAGACCATCTCTAGTTAGAATGATGTATAATCAACATCAATATACAGGATATAGATTATAAATAATAATGAACATTAACATGAAGGTACTAATCAGTGATAAGATGTGGTAATAAGGAAACCAATAAAGTGTGCATATGTGGTCAAAGAAAAGAAAGGAAGAAAGAAGAAAGGGAAGGGAGAGGAAAACGGGAGAAGGGAAAGGAGGGGGGGGAGGGGAGAAGAGGGAGGGAAAGGAGGCAGGGAAGGGGGGGAAAAGGGGATGACAAGGGCAAAAGGGGTGAGAGAGGGGGGGGAACGGGGGGGGGAGGGGGGAACAAGGGAGGGGAGGAAGGGGGGAAGGGTAGACAGGGATGGGGGAAGGGTGGGAAGGGGGAACACAGAGAACTGGAGATAGGGGAGATGAGGAAGGGAGAAAAGGTAGGAAAGAGTAGAAGAAAAGAAAAAGAGTAAGACCGATACCCAAGGGGGAAAGGAAAAGTAGAGACGCCACAGAAATGATAGATAGAAAAATAACACCACACAGCATACTAAATAGGAATCTCACCAAACTGGATTATTTTAATAAAGGAAATTGCTGGGGCTGAGTGTTATAAAAGGGGAAGGGCTTGAATACGAAGGTTCATTGTCCTGGGTGGCTATCCAGTTAAGCAGGAGCCACTGAATATTACAGACACAAATAACTGGTCAGTGTACAGGTCCCTTCAATGGAGAAGCTGGCTGCAGGGGAAACAAACAGGGATGGCTAGATGAGAGGGCAGCCAAAAGGCAAGGGAGGGAGGGGAGAGGAATGGGGATGGAAGTAGGGGACAAAGGGAACCGGGGAGCACTAAATGGGAATGCCAGCTGGGACACTGCATTGACAGGGTAGCAGCTTACCTTAGGAAACTTATGCCCGTACACCGGCCCCGCATGAAGAGATGCTGCTGATCGTCTAACGGTCCAAAGGGACCACTATAAGAACTCCCCAACGCCGTTCGCGGGGTTGGGGAGCTCTTATAGAGGTCCTGGTCCATCTGGGTGAGCAGATCCTCTTGCACTTATATATTTTTTGTCATGCCTTGCCATTGTTGTTTCTCCTTGCATTGTTCTTAATATATTGTTTTCCCATAGACCTTCTATCCTCCTAAAGAAGCGGTTATACCGCGAAACCGGTAGAGGAATATTTAACCCCACCTCAACAGAAACTGTACCGGGGAAACCTGCTATTAGTTAGTTTTGTGTGGTGTATATTATATTTTATATTTTGTTTTGTATATCTTCCCCTTCTTTTAATATATTGTTTGTACATTGTTACAGAATAAAATGTGTATTTTATCAAATTAATCTTGTTGCCATATCAGTACCAAGAAAGTCCATTCAATTTCTTTGGATGTCTGTGTGTATGGGTTAGCCTTGGCAACTATCCCCACATCCCCACCCTCCCCAATTATAAGTGGACAGTCAGAGATAAGGCGCATGGATGCAGGATAGTGCACAGTCAGAGATAAGGTACAGGGATTCTGGATAGTGGAAAGTCAGAGATAAGGTACAGGGATGCAGGATAGTGCACAGTCAGAGATAAGGTACAGGGATGCAGGATAGTGCACAGTCAGAGATATGATACAGAGTTATTCTTTTTTGCCCTTGTGTATATCTTAAAATAATTAGAGGACAGAGAAACTGCTATAATATGTATAATATTAAATTTCAAACTCCCATAAAATTACTGTAAAATTATCTTTCAAGTGATCTCTAAGAATGTCAATATCAGATTAATGATAAAATATATGTTTAATTATCTCTTTATCCTCATGAATCTTTGTAGATACTGGGGTTTCCAAAAGATGTTTGCTGCCATATATGGTTCACTACTAAAAGATTAGAAACACTCCTTCAATCATTATGCAAATCTTCCAAAACCCATTATGCAAATCACATAACATAATGTCACTACCTCCGCTCCATTCATTCCTAATTACAATTTTTAAAGGATGATTAAATTCCTGAGATATCTAAAATCAAGAGGTATGCTTGAAAGCTTCACGTCTGCCCAAACAGGTGCATATTTGAGAACAGGGATGTACAAGCACACTGATTAAAAGAGATAAATGAATAAAATAAAGAACCTGGTATCTGAACCAGTTATCATTAATTTGCTTACCAAAAGCAAATGTAACAATAACAACCAAGAAGCCCAAGAGTAATGCTATCATTCCCCCATGATGTAGTGCAAAGTGCTTAATTGATACCACCAAGCTCCAGTTGACTGATTTGCTCTGTTCTCCTAATTGCTCCCTAATCCATAGCATAGCTTTTAATAACTGGAAATCCTTCTAATTGGTGGGATGTGACCAGTGGCAGAGTTTCCCTCCTTAAAGGCATAGGGGCGTACTGGACACCCAGCATATAGCACAATGGCAGCATGGGTGCCCAGTTTGCCCCTGTGCCTTTAAGGGGGGGTGAGCTCCTTCCAGGCTCACCTGCCCTCTACCTATCTATTATAATGCATGTGCTTCTACTATGGAGGCTTTAAAAAATGTATAGCGTTTGGACTGAAGATAATACTGGGATGCCTTGTAGTGGCTTCTGCAACTTACGCATGTAAATCCCTGTTTTTACCACAAACTGTTATACCGCGTACACACGTTCGGAATTTCCAACAACAAATGTTCGATGTGAGCTTTTTGTCAGAAATTCCGACCGTGTGTAGGCTCCATCTGACATTTGTTGTCGGAATTTCGGACAACAAAAATTTGAGAGCTGGTTCTCAAATTTTCCGACAACAAAATCCATTGTCGGAAATTCCGATCGTGTGTACACAATTCCAACGCACAAAATTCCACGCATGCTCAGAATCAAGCAGAAGAGCCGCACTGGCTATTGAACTTAATTTTTCTCGGCTCGTCGTACGTGTTGTATGTCACCGCGTTCTTGATGTTCGGAATTACCGACAACATTTGTGCGATTGTGTGTATACAAGACAAGTTTGAGCCAACATCCGTCAGAAATTAATCCAGGATTTTATTGTCGGAATGCCTGATCGTGTGTACGCGGCATTAGACAGGATAATTTGGTTGGTTGTAGGCTTCCTGACAAGTTGAGCTGGAAATTTTCTTTTTTTTTTTTTACATGCGTTTCCCTTCCATGTGCTTCCTGCTGTGAAGAACAGTTATAGGTGGAGGCAGTGGCCATTTGTTTGTACGATTGGAATGATGGTCTTGTGCAGCCAACTGTTGGACTATTTTAGAGGGGTGGGAGACATGGAGCACAATGTGGATAACAGTCGGACAGTGCAACAAATATGTGTACTAAAGAGATGTGGCCCGTATCTCTGAAGCGGTATGAATTGATTTTGATTTCCCCGATCACTATACATACTTGGAGTCACTATAGTTTTTAAAAAAGTTATTCCTCAATTTTTTCAGCTTTGAACCTTTGCTGGGCATTTAACTTACATTTCGTCAACTTCCATAACATGCATAAGAAGTGGCTTCCCTTTTTTTGAGGCTTTAAAATGGCCCATGCCATTCATTAATGAAGTAAAATGTTAAATTATATACTATATATTTGTTTAAGAATTTGAGAGATTTACACATATACTGGGGATAGTTTGACTCTCACCTTATGGCTCAGAGAGTTTAACTATACAAGTAGAGTTCTTAAAATCAGTCCTGCTGTGCCTCTTTGAAGCTTTAGCCCCCGTTCATACCAGTGAGGCTTTGAAACTACTTCAGCGTGACTTCAAAACCGCACATCAGTGCGATTTGCACTGCTGATTTCATTGCGGCTTGTGACTTCTTTTAATAGAAGTCTATGCAAGTCACAATGAAATCAGCAAAAAGCAGTGCACAAAACATTTTAATAATCGCTGCGACATGAGTCGTGGCGATATGAGTGGTTTTATTGCCGGCAATGGGGTGCAGCATGTCATGTGATTTGAAACTGTCAAATCGCATCACAAGTTGCACCGGTGTGAACAGGGTCTTAATCTGCCTAAATGTTTCTATCTAGATGCCCATCTTTACTTCTCCAAAATACTGTATGTGATATCAGTGATTATATCTGGGGTGCTCCCTAGGATGCGCTTGGGGTTGGGGTTACATGAGCCCTCATCCCCTCTGTATTTGTCCTCACCTTTCTGACCACAGAGGGATTGACATCTTGTTTTGCTATCCACCTCTTACTGAGGTGGGGGATACTTCTAGGCAACATACGATAGTGGTGTGCTATTAAGGATATATCCTGAAGAAACGGAATAGACTTAATCCGAGAAACACTCTATAGTGAGCTATATGATCTATCACATCTAGTACTTTTATATAAAACGTCTTTTATTTTACTGTTTTCGAAATGCTGCACTAAAAAGTTGTATTGTTTTTTAATATAATTTGTAACCCTTTGGTGCCTCAAAAGTCCTGTCTCTTAGGCCCCTTTCACACCAGCGGGCCAATCGGGTCCGCCTGTCCTTTTTTCAGGCGGACCCGGCCGGACCACCCATTGTTCTTTATGGAGCGGCGACATGTGTTCACTGGCATCAGGTCCACTAAAAATAGACGGATGGGGATACATTTGCCATCTGTCTGGCGGATCAATCGGATGAAAGTTGGATGGAGACAGACAGGCAGTCCGTTTCCAACCGACTGCCCCATAGAGAAAAGTGGGCCGTGTCCACTCTGCATAGCTTGACAGATTCCGCTCCATCTGAAAGTGGCCTTAAAAAAATCCTATAGTAAAGGGACTTCTTAGTAAAGAGAGAGGGCATTATCACCCTATGACAAGAAGTGCCCAAACAAGGACCTTCATTGCAGGATCACCAGGTAATATTTTATTGAAAACTGCAGATTTAAATACACTATATTACCAAAAGTATTGGGATGCCTGCCTTTACACGCACATGAACTTTAATGGAATCCCAGTCTTAGTCCGTAGGGTTCAATATTGAGTTGGCCCACCTTTTGCAGCTATAACAGCTTTAACTCTTCTGGGAAGGCTGTCCACAAGGTTTCGGTGTGTGTCTATGGGAATGTTTGACCATTCTTCTAGAAGCGCATTTGTGAGGTCAGGCACTGATGTGGACGAGAAGGCCCGGCTCACATTCTCTGCTCTAATTTATCCCAAAGGTGTTCTGTCGGGTTGAGGTCAGGACTCTGTGCAGGCCAGTCAAGTTCCTCCACCTCAAACTCACTCATCCATATCTTTATGGACCTTGCTTTGTGCACTGGTCCACATCATTTGGTGGAGGGGGATTATGATGTGGGGTTGTTTTTCAGGGGTTTGGCTTGGCCCCTTAGTTAAAGTGAAGGGAACGTTTAATGCATCAGCATACTAAGACATTTTGGACAATTTCATGCTCCCAACTTTGTGGGAACAGTTTGGGGATGGCCCCTGCTTGTTCCAACATGACTGAGCACCAGTGCACAAATAAAGGTCCATAAAGACATGGATGAGAGAGTTTGGGGTGGAGGAACTTGACTGACCCACAACCCGATGAGTGGAGAATACGACCCAATACTTTCTCATCCACATCAGTGCCTGACTTCACAAATGCGCTTCTGGAAGAATGGTCAAACATTCCCATAGACACACTCCTAAACCTTGTGGACAGCCTTCCCAAAAGACTTGAAGCTGTTATAGTTGCAAAGGGTGGGCCAACTCAATATTGAACCCTACGGAGTAAGACTGGGATGCCATTAAAGTTCATGTGTGTGTAAAGGCATGCGTCCCAATCTTTTTGGTAATATAGTGTATATAAAAGCACAAAAATGTTGTTATAGAATGCTCAAGAAACAAGCATAAACTAAGGGCAAATCATAATTCACACCAAAAAATGTGGTTGCATACGATAAGCATGAAAAGAGTCTAAGATTTACACTTGTCTATAGCAAAAAGGCACTAGATTTAGAATATTACATTATTGCATTACTATGATATTTCAAATATCAGTTTGCAGATTTGAAGAAACATGAATCGAGCTTCGAATGTATTTGTATGGGTTATTGGTAATACCTAACTCCTAAGAATAGTTATAATGTACAGTAAGTAATTACATTATATCTTATGTGATTGTGGCAACAATCAGCCACTGTATTAAATAATTTTGACAATAAAGGGGCAGGTCTACTTTTAATGTGTTTGAGCTAACAAAGACAGGGAATTGTACAGATAATATAAACGAGTATAGTATATGTTAATCAAGAAAATGAATTCAGATTAAAGAACCATCACAGCATTAAGTAATGGTAGTTCAAAGATTAATTAAACGAGGTATAATTTAGAAGATTATTATACTTCAATATTTACATTCTGTTTAAATATTCATGTTACTGCTGTTATCCTTAGCTGTTACAGTTCCTTTAAGTTATAAGCAATAAAAAAGCAGAGCACAAAACACGCAATTTCCCTTGTCAATGCCAAAAGCTAGAAAAGATCTCTCATTTATTTTCAAAATTAGGTTACAGCCCCCGAGTTACTGCATTAAGGAAAGTATGTAGGAAGAATTTAAAGATTGGCAGGTGATACTTATCTTTCATAAAGAAAGTCAGAGGAACTCAGTGTTCTTTCACTAGCTATAATATGAATAGTAGTCTTTAAACTTAAGGTTAAAGTGTGGTTGTAAGCTGGGAATTCATTAGGTTGTTATAGCCCCTTCTGATGTCTCCAAGTAGGTATTTGCCGGTTAACCACTGACACAGACACAGAAAACTTGAAATAGTCCTATAGACACTTGTTGCTAGCTCTTACCTCATTGTATTCATAGAATTTAATAAAATCCTATCTTAGTAGCAGAACATAGTCTCTAATAGGAAATAAATCAAAAACTGCTGTCATGTATTCAACCCTTTCGCTGCAAGAGAGATTGTGTTTTTTTACACACATTAAAATGCTCATTTTAGGCCAGAAGACACATTAAAATGCTAAATTTTAAGCAGAATGTTAGTTAAAACCCCCAAACAGCTAATATATTTGAAAGTAGGGACCCTGGAAATAAAAATGTTGGTAGTAACAATTTTTGATGCCACGTGATATTAGTGAAATTATTTATCAAGTGCAAATTTACAGTAAAAATTACAGTATACCAATTTTAGTGCAAACAAATATAATATATTAGCCAATTATTTGGTAAAATGTAAAATACAAGGTTGTGCCGAAGAAATAGATATCCAACTTGGGAACCTTTAAAATTGTGCAAGCCTGTGAAATGGCAACAAACATCAGTACCCAAAACTTACCATAGGGAACATTTTAAAGGCTTATCAGTTTAGAGTTAACCGTGAAAAATGGCCCTAGAATTGCTGTTCTCACTGTGGCATTTACGTTCGTAGGCACCCCGCTTTGTAAATTTATGTATTTATGTATGTAGGCAAGCTTAAATGTCTTTAGGTTTTTTTAAGTGCTTGAGTGTGCCTTTAATTATTTATACTTTTTTCACATAACATAGGGAACTGCTATACTATAGCATATATATAGTGACAGGTTCTCTTAATTGACACATCAGGGGTAGACAGACCCCTGATGTTTCCCTTGCCCTTCACAAAACACAGCATAGTTTCTTTGCCAGAAAAAGTGACAGCAAAAAACGGAAGTAACAAAACCCTTTTTACTTCCATGGTAGATCAGGACAAAGAGGTTAAGGGGATTTTTGCGGTGCCAAAAAGAGTCCAAGAGGATGTCCTCTTGGACTCTTTTTGGCACCACAAAAATCCTCTTAAGCTTTGTCCTGATCTACCTACATTTGGGATGAGGTGCCTGTTCGAGTGGGTGTTTTACCGTTAATCAGACCAACCTTGTGTTCTTTTTACTTCCATGTTCTTACTACCTAGGGGAGAGTAGTGAACAGATGTTCCCAGGTCTTCTTCCCCTCTATCGGAAATGTTCACAGGTGGAATAGCAGAGCCCAGGAAATATGCCAGGAGGTTGGTGTTGCAGGTTCCAGGGGTCAATGGAAGCTGACAGCAATGTTGTCATGTTTACATGCAATGAGTGTGTGTAAAACCTTCTGCTGCTACTGATATATGGCATATGCCATAGACAGTGAAAGGATTAAAGATGATATTTAAAGTGGATGTAAACCCTTTCTAACAATGTTCACAAGCAGCATGGTACCTTAAATGCAAGTGCAAACACCATGTCTGCTTTCTTCCAACATTCCTCATTAGAGTGCAAGGTGCCTTCAAAAACTGTACCTGGAACAATTCAGTGGTTTTTATAGACACTTCCTGTGCCCCTTGGGGTACCGGCTGCTAGAGAATTTTATTTCCCATAAGCAATGGCATTAAAGAGAAAAGCAGAGGACACAATGTCGATGTAGGTGATCCCAGTATCATATCTTTAAGCCCAAATTTACATGCAGTGCTGACCACACACTGCTTACCATTTCAATGGAGCAATGTCAGCATGTGCAAGGAAGCTAAGGCACGGTCCTCTGTATTGGTGGCAGAATCACCAGGTATCTTTTATTACTTACAGCAGTCTGACAATAAAATAGCAGGGCACAATAGGGCGGATATACTAAAGGTAAATAGACTATGAATTTTGCACGTGTGGTTGCTCCAGAGTTTAGTGGGCAAATGAGGCGAATCTTCACTTTACAATAAATACCAAAGCACATGCAAGGAAAATAAAATTTAAAAATTGCATTTTTGCTTGCACATGATCGAATGATGGAAGTCAGAGGAGCTTCCCCACATTTACTAAGCTCTGGAGCAACTGCACTTGCAAATGGCACAGTCTATTTGCCTTTAGTAAATCAACCCCAATGTGCATGTGTGGGCAAGTTCTGCTAGATATAGGAGTTGATTTAAGTGCACTTGCTCCAGAACTTAGTAAATAGGGTAAAGTTTCACTTTGAAAAGAATACCCAATCACATGCAAGGAAAATAAAAAACAGCATTTTTGTTTGTACATGACTGGATGATAGAAACCAGCAGGGCTTTCCCTCATTTCAGCGCTTCCCCTCAGATCTAGAGCAAATGCACTTAAGGTGCACGTCAAAGTGCACTCGCAGTGCACAGTATATTTACCTTTAGGGCCCTTTCACACTGGGGCGGTTTGCAAGTGCTATTGCGCTAATAATAGCGCCTGCAAACCGACCTGAAAGTGCCGCTGCTTTGTCTCCAGTGTGAAAGCCCTGAGGGCTTTCACACTGGAGCGGTGCGCTGGCAGGACAGTAAAAAAAGTCCTGCTAGCAGCATCTTCGGAGCGGTGAAGGAGCGGAGTGTATACCACTCCTTCACCGCTCCTGCCCATTGAAATCAATGGGACAGCGCGGCTATGCCGCCGGCAAAGCGCCTCTGCAGAGACGCTTTGCGGTGGTTTTTAACCATTTCTGGGCCGCTAGCAGGGGGTAAAACCGCCCCGCTAGCGGCCGCATACCGACGGTAAAGTGCCGCTTACAATAGCAGTGCTTTACCGCCGATGCCGCCCCCGCCCCAGTGTGAAAGGGCCCTTATTGAATCAACCTCATAGAGTTTAGAGTATAAAGTAGTGCCTCAATCTAAAAGGTAGACAGAGATCGGGGCAGGTACCATCATCCTTGGACTTGGAATAATGAAAAATGGGTGTGTCAGGGGCTACTTCAAAAATTGCCCCACGGCAACAAAGATCTCAGTACCCAGGGATTTTAGTAAATATAAAAGTATTAATTTATTGAAAAAGGACAAACATGAAGGACATTCTATACAACAATATATAAAATAGCTATTGCATACCTTTACAAGTGATACAAACAAGGAGTAGATAAACCCCACTTGTATATGGGGAGAAAAGATGTAGGTCCAAACGTGATCCTCTACATGTTTTGCGACAGCGGTTGCTTCTTCAGGAAGAGTTGACCATAAACATCTATAGAGAAATACAGTATTATAGTTATATAATCACAAGTAGTGAAAAAACAAAGAATACAATTTACATAAATACAAGTAGTAAGATAATTTTATAGTGTTCTAGTCAGGCATGGCTTACCAGTGGGAACCCAAAAGAGTTTAGGTTTTTATCACAAATATACTTTAAATAGTGTATATAAACACAACATCAGCTTGAAGTAATGTTGATGGTCTTTCTGGGATTAATACCAAAAGATAAGGAGCTAAAATAATTACCTTTGCTGGAGAAAATGATGCTCCAGGCTTACTCCACTGCTGGTCATGTCACCAAAAGTGTAGGCATTTGAACATAAGATCTCATACATTTAAAATAAAACTTTCTGATGTCACAATCACATGTCTTTACTGTATTGCATAAATAGTTCTGTAGACCCCGTTGCTATCTCTATAGCAGTAAGGCAGTAAGTCATAATTTTTGCTTAAAAAAAAAGAAAAGAAAAAAAAAGCTGAAATAATATCAACTGTGGCATAAGCCACAAAGAGTGGGAACGGAACAGAACAGGAATAAAGACAACCTGATTCAACAAACACAAATTACATTCTCACATACGCATATGATTGCATACCAAATCATTAAAGCTGTTCTCCAGGTTTCCTGTAACTTTAAATAGTTTGTTTGGACCAAGTTGGTCCAAATGAATGATTTCCTTCACAAGTGCTACATTGGCTCTAAGTGCTATATGAACTGTATGTAGCTGAAGCTACATACAGTACACAGAACTGGGTTCTGGCTGTGAGACAGAGATTATCCGTCTCATACCAGGAACAAAACAAAGCTGGTCTGAGTGGCGCTCAGCCATTCATAGGCAGCTCTGTATTCTGTGAATAAAATTAGAGATTGTGATGCCACCAGCCCACCTCTTCCCACCAGCCAATCAGAGAAAGCTTTGTATTCATTCACAGAATACAAAGCTGCCTATTAATGGTTCAGGGCCACTCAGATCAGCTTTGTTTTGTTCCGGGTGAAGACGTGAGGTCTCTGTCTCACAGCCAGAACCTAGCACTGTGTACTGTATGTAGCTGAATCTACATACAGCGCTTATAGTCAATCCAGCATTTAGTGAAGAAAATATTTTTTTGGACCAGCTTAGTCCAAATGAACTATTTAAAGTGACAGAACACCTGGTTGCTAAAAACAAAGGGCTTTAACTTCCAGGACAGTATTTCTCAACCTTTTTTTAGTCAAGGCACCCTTTAAAATTATGGACAATCTCAAGGCACGCTCTAAAATTATGGACAGTCTCAAGCGACCCCTCAAGGGACTACTGGCTAGTAGTCCAATGTTTTTCTTCTCCCTCAGTGCTTTTCCATCACTCAGCTAATGTGACCCCAGCACTGACAGATAGGGTTAGGGGAGGGTCATTTGTTATTATGACACTGGTGGCTAGAAGGTCATAATGGTGCACAATGAAAACCTGTGGCTTTGTGTAACTAAAAAGTGGGCTTTATCCATCTGCTGGCTTGTATACAATTTTGAGGCAATTTTTAGGCATTTGCCAATGCACCCCTGAAGAAACCTCAAGGCACTCCTGGGTGCCTGGGCACTCTGGTTGAAAAAGGCTGCTCTAGGGCACTGAGTCCTGAAAGAAGTAACAGAAATTCAATTTTCTGCATGATGTATTGTTTTGATATTTCAATAAACTACTTTTAAACTTAAAAAAAATAAATAAATAAAGAAGTAACAGAAGTTCAATCGAGGTGTAAGGCATTGCATTCACATCAGCTGTGCTGGTGACCTGCAGTGTCACATAAAATAATCATAATAAAAAAATGCTACATGGTGTAAAAATCCAGAAGACGTGTATAAATCTGGAAAGCGTTACAAAACCATTTTTTTGTATTTGGATCTCCATCATTAGTATTGCTAATCTCTAGGAATGTAAATCCTACAAATCAGCACAAAGGAAGACTGCACAAATATCAAGAAAGTAACATCCCACTGGGTAAAATTTAAAGTTCTCCTAAGGCAAGAACACCTGTCAGTTTTTATTGCTGCCTGTGCCCCCAATTAGGGAGATTCTCGTTCTCTGTTTGTCCTGTTTACCATTATCATTAAAAGTGAAAGTAAAATCCTAAATTTTGGGTTGACATTAGAACACTAATAGAGGGAAATATCAGGGCCTGTTATGGTGGCCACCAGCAGGTGTCTCCCAACAGCCATCAGATCCTTGTAGATAAGATCTTATGCTGGCTACTAGGAAGGTATTTACCTCACCCTAAGTTCAGTGTTTTGCTGAAGTATAGCAGAGCGATAACTCTGGAGGAGTAACAGAGTGTGTTTTGAGGTGTAAGTATTCTTATGCTGTGTGTGAGAAATAAAAATACAATTTTGTGAATACAGATTTTATTTACTTTCACTTACTTTTATTTACTTTGCATTTTCCAAAGAATTGTGGGAAAGCATTACAACTTCAAAAAACTAAACATGCCTCTTACGTGGGGGTGTTTGTACTGATTTGGCATTTTAGGGCCTCAAGAAATCAGATCAGTACATCAGTACATCAGGATTGATTCATTTTCAAATATATATATACACCATACAAATTTATATAAACCAGTTTGTAGACTCTATAACTTGCACACAGACTAATTCATATATACTGATTTGGGTTACTTTTACCTAAGAAATGTAGCAGAACACATTTTTGGCCTAAACGTATAAAGAAAGATCATTTGTTTTCAAAATTTTATAACAAAAACTAAGAAAAAATGTGATTTGGGTACAGTGTTCGCTGCCTGAGTAACTGTCATTCAAAGTGTGACAGCACTGAAAACTGAAAAGTGGCCTGGGCAGAAGGGGGTGAAAGCATCTAGTATTGAGGTGGTTAAGTACCTTACATATGCACGATTGATAAAGCAGTTTAGCCGAGGTGCCTGCCAACATGGAACCAAAGGAAGCATATTTTCTTTTGTGGGTAGTCCTTCACCTGGGACTCACACACTAGACAGTTGTTGTATCCTTATTAATAGTCACATTAATTTAAAAAACAAAGGATAGATCATAGAACTGATTGTTTCAAAAGATCTTTCAATTGAAATTGATTGTTCTTTAAAGAAAAGGTTGATTTGGCTCTCTTTCACTGGATTTTCCACTAGGGCCAACTGACCAAATCAACTAATTCGTTTAATCAACACATAAAAGAGTTTTTATTTAATGTATCAGTCTTTTATATGATCAGTCATATCAAAGGTGATTCAACATTTCTTTATACAGAAAAATCTGTCTTTGTATTGCACATTATACTTCATGCAATATTTCCAACGTGGCATTGGAATGCTTTGCTGGGGTTTTTTGCCTACCTCTGGATCAACTGTTAGTATAGGATTGTGTATATGGGATTGTATGATATATTATTTTTTTTCTTTTTCCCTTTTAAAGGCTGAACGAAATGAACTTGTGTCTTGATTAACTATGTGGCAGATTAAATATATTACTGGGTACAGCAGCATATGTATCAGACATTGATGAACCAATAATATCATTTGTAAAGATAAGAAGAGTGCTATGGGAACAGAAACCTTACTGTGTAAAAGTAATTTGTGTAAGGAGGAAATAATCTGTCAAGATTACGACCGGAAGCTTTGGTAATTGTTACAAGAATGACCTATTCATGATTACAGATGGTGTGGCTGTGACCATTTTTAATTATAATCCCTTTAAAATTGTGTAAGTGACTATACAAGAAACAGCATACAGTAAAAATACACAAATATTCCAATCTGAATGGCTAGCATAAGTAGAGTGTTCACCATTTCACAATGGCAGTTATCGGTGTATGGAAAATGATGCTGTAGAAAATGTCAATATGTTTGCACATGCATATCTCGCGTGTACGATTCACTAACGTAGTCTTGAGTGTGTCACTGCTGATGTGAAGGAAAAGCAATAAGTCTTCTTATTGTACTCATAATAGTTGATTAAGAATAAAGTGAAGATTATTCACGGTAAACCATCAAGAAAAACACATAAAGCAACTTCGGGAAAGCAAAGCAATGTGTGTTACCATGGAGACCAGCAGTCATGTTTCTCACCATGAACATCATGGGTAACACAAGATTCCAATGAAACAAACATTTCTTAAAAAAAAAAAAAAAAAAAAATTAAAATTCTCTAATGTGAAATGATTTACTTCTACAAGATAAAAAAAAATCACCTTGTCCTCAGATCAGCAAGCAAATAACCTTAATTGGATATATGGTATTTATTTTCAAGAATATATGTAAATGTGAGAAGGTTAATGTAAATAATGTGTTAACATCTTGAAAACATTCAAATAGCCACTAGATGGAGAACAAAACCTTTATGTGAAAGAGGACCATGAAAATAGTGCAGAACACACTTTAAACTTTTTTTTTTTTCAGGTAAGCTTTAGACTACAAAAGGAACACAAGTGACAGATTCTATTTAGCTTGTGATAGGTGTATATTTATATGATCAGTAAGAATAGGAAACATGAAAAATATAATCTAATAATCTCCAAACTCTTGAACTCATACGTAAAATTTGCAGATTTTTTTTCCCCAGCAAAATTGTTTCTGCAGCTCCTCCTTTTGCTGCACCATTGCACATAACATAACATATATGAATTGCATAGTGTTACCGGTTTACTATATTTGAGATTTAATATCTCTTAGATATGGTTTGGGTTAAATGAGAGTTCTATGACCAGGAGTGAAAGCTTTAACACAATAACAAAAATGTAATGGTATATAGTAAAGTAGGCCTAGACTAATACATAGCAATCTATCTAATTGTACAGGAAAAGGGTAAAAATCATGGCTTACATGAAGGAATACCGAGTATATTCCTTAAAACATTCATCTACAAACAGTAGCACAGAAAATACATAAGACCAATATATTTAGAAACAAGTACAAGTACTATTCCCATAGAGGTTCCATTCACGTGACTGCTCTGCCATAGAGTGTGTGTTTCCCTCTCATCTAGTCTGTGTATATCATTACAGGCTGGAGCCTCATTGGTTGGCAGGGCGTGGCTCTGATTGGTGGGCTTCCCTATTCCTGGTTCAGAATTGGCTACATCTCCAATCCCTATACTTTGCATAAATCAGCCCCCTTTAACGCAAATCTTTGGCACCGACTATTTTGAGTGGGAGACTTAACTTGTAGGTACATGACCTTCAGGAAAGTTAAGTATTGGTGACGGTTGACCCTCATTGCATATCTAAACATGGGATCCTTTGAAGTGAGTATGTGTAGAACAATGAGGTTTGGGTCCCATTGTTTGTATACACAAGCTTAGGCACCGAATCGTGTGTCTAGCAGACACTTCTGTGAAGCTTTTTGCGCGCCCTCCATAGATACAAGCTAAATTAAATATATTCATAATTACAATATTTTACAGCTATTAATGGAGATTTCACATAAACGCAACAATAGTTTAGCCTTAGGTAAGCTGTGCATTAGTCTGAGCTCTCCATGGTGACGATCCTTCATTCTATAACCTACGACATATGAAATGTTTTCTATTGTTTCTGCCTTCTATAAAGTATCCTTGGTCTATTATAGTGGTATTGAAGCAGCCTAGGGTATTATCTTTTTATGTGTAATTGTGAAAATCATAATATCAATAATTGGTTGAACTATATGGACTTTTTTTTTTTTTAACCTGACTAATAAGTATGTAATTGGCAAAACTGAATTGCATCACATGACATCTCATAAAGCTGTATAAGGATTCATAAATACTGCACTTTAACACTGTAACGTAAAGTGGCTGTAAACAATCACCTTGTAAAACAACCCACTCAGTTTAAAATAGAAATGAAAGGCAATACATTTTTGTATAGATAAAAAAAAACACTATAAATAAATTTTTTCCCTTTTTGATCACATTCCCTCTGTTCTCAGCTGCATAAGAGCTGGGGGAGGAGAAACAGCAGTACACTGAGCTTGCCAGTAAATGGCTGTGCAGTGGGGCCGTGTCAGGACAAGTCTGATCATCGGAGGAGAGTACACTGAGTTCCCAGCATAGCTAGAAAACTGACATCGGTGTGCTTTCCTGCTTAGTGTGGTCAGTTGTATGGAAAGCAGAGGGACTGGCAGGAACACCAGGGATTTCACATAAAGGAAGCAATACAAAAAGAACCGGATACTTTCTCACACAAGTACATGGTACTGCAGGCACATATCAGGAATATAAAGCGTTGGGGTAACAAACGCTTTAAGCCTAGTGTTTAGGGATTTGGGAAAAAAAGTGTAAGTCATCAAAAGTAACAAAAGCCTAATCATTTGCTCTCTATGCTAGACCTGCTTGCTAGTATTTCTGGGTACTTAAAGTATTACTAAAACCAGGACCCCCTATTCACTATATCTGGTCTCCCACAGTACACAGAACATGGAAATGCAATTATTTTAGTACATTTAAACTGCTAAATACCTTTTCTCATCAACAGTATATAGCAGTCTTGTGACTTCTATCAGTGTCCAACCAAGTACTGGTTAAAGCTTTTAAGAGGAGTTTTCATTCTCCTTTGACTGACCTTTGAGGCTGCAGGACCCCTGATCACATGCACCCTCCCAAAAAAAAAAAACTTTTTAGCCATACACATCAAGCTGTCCATGTGCAAAGTGCCCCCAAGGCTCTGTACTATCAGGAGATGGATTGTTGACTGTGGAAAATGGAGAGGATCTGTGCATACAGGATCAAACAGCCTTTTTTTAGACAATGTGCAGTATTAACCCCATAGGTTCCACATTGAGTATACCAAGCACGCTTTACTGCATATACAGACTGATTTTACTGTTGTGGGTTTAGTAACAATTTAAATGTTTGACACATTGCACATGCTACATTCAGTTTCTAAGACGTGCCCAGTGATCAGTAAGTTTTCCAACATTCATGACTAAGATGAGAGATTTTGATCTTTATTTAATAATTTGGCACATAAGGCAATGTTAAATAAAGACGATTGGAAACCAAACAAGCCCTAGTTTGAGATAATCTAAAAGCATAAAAGTGGATCTTTACCCCCCAAATCTAGGATCTTTCCTCTCCACCCCTCCTCCGCTCTGCTACATCAATATATTTTTTAACTGAAAAGGGTTTGGTCCCGCTTCCTATACATGTCACTTGCCTAGACAAATGACATACACTGTGCTCGCTGTGTCTAATGGGATATGCATGTCACATATCTCAGGAGGCCTAGTCTTTCATTCACAAAGAAGGAAGGGGCAGGACTAGAGGCCTGTCACCAGGGGGGCCACCGACCCAAGGATGTCACACAACGGCATGACAGCGCAAGACCCAAGCAGCGAGCAAATTAGCAGGACAATGCTGGGTCTGCTGGGTGGGTGAGTATCTGAAATGTGGAGACATTGCAACAAGATAAGCAGGGGTTAAACAAAAAAGGGGGGAGGTAAAGAATCTCTAAGTATTATTACTTTTTACTGGGGATGTGTACAAAATGTGTCTGAGCGGAACAACAGAAAAGTAAATGCCTCCAATTGGGGACCTTTCTGTTCTTCTTAGGCTTTACCATAAAGAATATATTTATAAAGCAGTGAATATGATTTTCCCCAAAAACTCACCACAGGTGTATCTTCCCAATACATGAATTTTAAATGACAGTGATTGATTTACTTACAATATTGTTTTCAGAATGTCATATTCACTGCTTTATAACTATACTGTATTGTGGAGTTGGTGGTATCACAGAGCAGGTTGGATCTCTCTGCTTTTTCAAGTTCCGAATATAATACAGAGACATTAAATAGAACCTATGAGAGTACAAATATTGGAGCTGCCATTGCTATGTATAAAGTACTAAGGTTGTTATCTTTATCCACGGTTTACCCATGAGTCTCTGGCTTGCAAGAAATGTATTCAAGTTAGAGTCATAACTGACATCATACTTATTCCTGGTCAGTTTCTCAGTCAGCAGTCATGTCAGAGTCGGAACAACTGCCCCTAAACTTGATCTTTTGAACAGGTCAGCGATTATTGCTTCCACATATCAATCTTAGCCAGTTCCCAACAAAACAAATCTGTGACTGGGAAATACTGTAAATAGTAATAAGCCATTGGTATAGTTGAAGATGAGGTTCTTATTTACTCCTAAACAGCAACTCTATTACATATACTGTTTGATCACACCCTGAACCAATGACCCTTCACAGCCTAACCCAGGCAGGCAACAAGCAGCTCTTCTCCATAATGGCGACCCGCCCCCTCGCCTTTCGCAACCTTTTCGGCCAGCTTACCATAGAGATGACCGAGGACCAGATCAGCTCTATGGTCTAAGAAATTGGAAGTGACAATCTCAATTTGATCGGATTCTTTTAAGGGCAGAGGAGAGATCTGGGGTCTAATAGACCCCAGATGTCTTAGTAAAGAGCACCTGTTACTGCACCTGTGTCTTAGTAAAGAGCACCTGTTACTGCCAATGCTATTACCAGGGATGTTGTTCATTTCTGGTAATAGCAATAAAGTTGATCAACAAAACATTTAGACCCTCTTTATACTGAAGACTGCTCTAACGGTAAAGCGGCGGTTGTTTTAGTGGCCCTTTAACAGTGCTGTGCTGGCGGGAGCAGGTTGCTTTTAACCCCAAAGAAGGGGTTAACAAGGGGTTAAAAGCGCCACTGCTGCTGAAGCGCTTTGCAGGCACTTTGGCAGCGCTGCCCATTAAATTTCAATGGCAGGGGCAGTGCAGGGGCGGTGCAGGAGCGGTGTATACACCGTTTCTGCAGTGCCCCAAAGATGCTGCTTGCAGGACTTTTTTCCGTCCTGCAAGCGCATCATCCCAATGTAAAAGCACTCGGGCTTTCACATAGGAGAGGCAGTTTACAGGCGCTTTACAGGTGCTATTTTTAGCCTTAAAATACCTGTAAAGCGCCTTCAGTGTGAAAGGGGCCTGTAAGAATTTTTTTTTTAAATAAAATAAATAATAAAATTAAAACATTGTAAAGTGCCCTGTTCCTCCGTGCTTGCACACAAAGGTGAACGCATATGTAGGTCGTGCACACATATGTAAACAGTGTACGCACCACACATGTGAGGTATCGCCACAAACATAAGCCAGAGCAAAAATTCTAGCACCAGACCTTCTGTGTAACTCAAAACTAGTAATCTGTAAAGGCTTACAAAGCATAGTCTGTGGAGATTTTTAAGTACTGTAGCGTGGCACTGTTCTTTGAGCGTGCACACTTTTAGAGTGTGACATGTTAGGTATCTATTTACCCAGCATATTATATATGCTAATATTGTGTTTTGGGGTATTAAAATTAATAAATATGTACTTTTTCCAAGAAATTTGAATTTTAACAATTTTAAAAACCACTGTGCTAATACCATGTGATATTAAAAATATTGAAACACCTACCATTTTATTCTCTAGGGCCTTTGCTTAAAAAATATATACAGTATAATGTTTGGGAGTTCTAAGTAATTTTCTAGCAAAAAATTTTTAGAGGTGTTAGAATTGCCCAGATGTTGAAGTGGTTAAGGCTTCTTTTGCATATTAGATAATATAGAAAATTTATGCCAGCATTTTAACACCTATTGGGTACTGCTTGTTAGTTGCCCCACACTTATCTTGAACAATAAATAATCACACAGCTTGATCAAAAGAGAGAATAGAGTATGATCATTCTAATGTAAAGTCTCACACTGTGCTCCCTTTGAAAGTTTAATAGCATAAACCAAGTGCTTTAAATGATCATATGTATGAATAGGAATTTTTAAGGCATATGAAATGACACAGAACAACTGCTCATAATGACTGTATTTCTTCAAGGTATTGCTGTAGTCCTGCTTATGTTGAATGTAAAATGTTTTGCAGGCATTTCCATTGACACCTTCTGTAATAATATTTTCAACATTATCCACCGACTGCCAATTTTGTCCTTTTCTTTGGAGTACTTCAAAAAAGTTACATAAACAGTGATAATATGTTGGTGTAAGACCTCAAGAATTGTGGTGCCTAAGGCCCCTTTTACATAGGGTGGACTCCATTGAGATCAGCAGGGGACCTGTCCATCGATCCCCTGCTCATCTGAGCAAAGCAGACGAATGACAGGTCCATGTCAAATGCAATGTAAAAAAATGCATTTGGGTGGCAAAAATATGAATGCAATCTATACACTGGGGGGAGAACCTCTGGGGGAATCTAGGATGGAAAAGGACCTGGGGGTCCTAGTAGATGATAGGCTCAGCAATGGCATGCAATGCCAGGCTGCTGCTAACAAAGCCAACAGAATATTGGCATGCATTAAAAAGGGATCAACTCCAGAGATAAAATGATAATTCTCCCGCTCTACAAGACCCTATTCCAGCCGCAACTAGAGCATGCTGTCCAGTTCTGAGCACCAGTCCTCAGGAAGGATGTACTGGAAATGGAGCGAGTGCAAAGAAGGGCAACAAAGCTAATAAGGGGTCTGGAGGATATTAGTTATGAGGAAAGATTGCGAGCACTGAACTTATTCTCTCTGGAGAAGAGACACTTGAGGGGGATATGATTTCAATTTATAAATACCGTACTGGTGACCCCACAATAGGGATAAAACTTTTTCGCGGAAGGGAGTCTAACAAGACATGTGGTCACTCATTAAAATTAGAAGAAAAGAGGTTTAACCTTAAACTTCATAGAGGGTTCTTTACTGTAAGAGTGGCAAGGATGTGGAATTCCCTTCCACAGGCGGTGGTCTCAGCGGAAAGCATCGATAGTTTCAAAAAACTATTAGATACGTGCCTGAACGACCACAACATACAGGGGTATACAATGTGATACTGACATATAATCACACACATAGGTTGGACTTGATGGACTTGTGTCTTTTTCCAACCTCACTTACTATGTAACTATGTAACTATGTCTGCTCAGTTTATGCAGAGTGGACAGAGACAGAGCCCACTCTGCCCTATGGGTGACTGCTCTCAGATCTGATCAGCCTAGACGGAGTGGGATGGATCCCCTTTTGTTTTATTTTTTTTAGCGAACCAGATCTGTTTGGTGGTAGACGTGTGTAAACGGACATAAGTTGGTCGATAGGGGTGAATGGAGGGTCTGATCAGATCTGCCTGAGAAACTGACAGGCAGACCCGATCTAGGGTTGCCACCTCATCCCTTTAAACTTGAACACATATTAATTACACAATTACACAGGGAGAGGAAATTAAAGGTGAAGAGCTGCTGTTTGAGCAGAAAACGAGCAACAAAAGGCTCATAAAATGCTCAAGTCAGAAGTTTCTTTTGAAGTCTATGGGGCCAAAAACGCTTATAATCTGCCAAAATGTACTTTTTTGAGCAACAGGCATTTTGCTTCAGATGACAGAATGCTCATATGTGAGCAGGGGCCAATAAAATAAACAGGATTTGGCTTGTTGAACGTTTTAGAGCTACAAGCTTCAAGTAGAAATTTGCTCAGGTGTGAATGGGGCCTTAGGCTTCATGCACACAGGCCTACTGTGTTTATGCATAGGAAATTGATCCGGTAAGTATAAACAGACTTATATTTCCAGATCCATTTTCCTGTGCCTAGATGTACTTGCATTTAGCTGCAGAAAACCAGGCTAAACGGTCCAGGGATGCACAATATTCTTGTTTGTGTAAACACAGCTAGGCTGAATGCACCTAGATGTAGCTGACCATCTAGGTGTGAATTTAGCTGCAGAAAAGCATTACATGCTTCCAGATGCATTTAAAAATGAGCTCTAAATGCACGGGACATATGTATTTGGATGTCCATGTGCATGGGACCTAAGGAGAATCTAAAACATGGAGCCTACATGTAATGTTTCAAGTACATTTTTCTAGCCACTGGTGTCAGTGCCTTTATTGTGTTGTATCTGTGATACTTGGAAAGATAAGTCCAAAGCCTGAGGCTAGAGACATTACAGTGGCCACTGAAGAATATTAATAGACATATAGTAACTATCTCCAGTTAATTTGCAGTACTATGGGTTAAGGCCTTAGTAGCGTAATCTCTGCAATCAGTCAAAGGACTGGTAATACTGATGTGCTTACTGGGGTCGTATTGGGTGTGGGGTCATAGAAGAACTGTCTTAAGCCCCTTTCACTTGAACTTAAAAAAGGACTCCCTGTAGCCGCACATCGGTGCTGGCCCTAAGATGAGTGTATGAGTGGCAACCTCAGCCTGGGCTCTGGCCAGGCCATGCCCTCAACACATATTTGCTCCGCCCCTTGAAGCCTAGTCACTCAGATGTGCAGAGGACTGACAGGTGTGTATGGGTGTTGCACTTAGAATTGTGTGTGAAAAAACCTAATATTGTAATCAAAATAAAATAAATTAAGTGGTAAAAAAGCTAATTCTCCCACCCATTTATGAACATAATGAAAGGAATATACTAAAAAAGGGGGAAGAAAATTGGAAAAATGAATGTCACTGTAAGTGAAAAATAAATAGAATCTCCAAGAAGAAATAGAACACTCTGAGATAGAATAAAGTAATCATGAGTAAAGCAGGTTTAAATATGTCTAATTGTGTATTTAATATTGGGATGAAGATGAAATTGTATGTGAACTATTTATAGTAGTGAGTGATGTCCCACGTATGGTTTAAGCCTTTAGGGATTTGAGTGCCCATTCTAAAATGGGCAGTACATCAGTAAATTTTGCTCACATCTTAGAGTCTCAGATGACTTGACCACTTTATTTTATTTTGATTACATTATTAGCTTTTTTCACACACAATTCTAGGTGCAACACCCATACACACACCTGTCAGTCCTCTGCACATCTGCATGACGGTCAATGATGCATAAATACTCCCCCACGTGCATGGGATCTCCATCCCCATGACTAAGCTCTGAGGGGTGGAGCGAAACATGCTGGGGGCCTGGCCTGGCCTGAGTCCAGGCTGAGGTTGACCACCCATACACTCATCATAGGGAAAGCATTGATGCAAATCCCTTTCAAACCTCAAGTAATTGCAGGATCTGGGATGAGCTCCCCCTCATGCCACCACTCCCAGCGGCGGAAGCTCAGGATTCATACCCTACTCCAGAGAGCCTGAGCGACATACCAAGTAATGTCAGGTCACAGTGCATGTCCAGTGAGCCAGCCTGGCTCTGTGGGTTCTGTTTATACCTACTTGAGACTTAGATCTGTGTCTTAGCACCACCAGATCCCTTTCGTTTATGCACTGTTTATACATCAGAGACTTTTCCTCCCAACTCTTGTGTGATTTATTGGCTCATTAAACCATCCACTTCACAGTTGCTATCAGTTGCTATCAGTTCAGCCGGCTTTCCGGGATTAACCACTCAATGTGGATTCCCGGCTCTAGCGTTACCTTCATTACCTTGAAATACATTGTAATATTTTGTTAGTTATGTTACTTGGACCCAAAGTAGAGTTTTCATGTATTGGCTTTGTGTTTTTTGCTTTTTTGTTTTTTGTTCACTCCTTGCTACATATCTGATTCCCGGTGATTAACCATCTGACATGAATTCCGGGCCCCAGTGTCATCTTCACTAATTTGAAACATACTGTAATATTCTGTTAGCTATTTTACTCAGACACAAGGCAAAGCATCCATGTATTTGTTTTTCTTTGTCTTTTATTTACTTTTTGCTACATACAGTATCTGACACTTCATATCGAGGTGTGTTTCATTAATTTGCTATTTCACTGAATCTACAACACAACATTCAAGGACTCACTAAACACAGTCCCTTGTCATTCCTCCCAGCCACTTACACACACTTGTGGCACGTTTTATGAAATGTAGCGGGCATCCACAATAGAGTCTTCACTAACTGACTAGATAAGAAGCAGTGTAAAATCAAACAGAAGCCTTCTGAAACCTTTTTGGCTTAGTACTTGAAATACTCACATTGATTATGTGCCTTAAACTTGCAATACCAGCGTTTATCTTCTAACCCCCCTTATCAATTTCATACAGCATAACATCCATCATAGGCATGTGCAGGGGGTGTGCCGGATGTGCCTGGGCACACCCTAATCACCCCTTGCAGCGCAGATTCTCCCTGATGATATTTCACCAAATGAAAAAACAGAAATAATCTCCTGCGTTTTGGTGTATAGTCTCTAATACGTGGTGTGACAAACTCTTTACATTCAAGCAATGCCTATAGTCTTGCAGCCCTCCTCAGAATAATGCGTATTCTTGTAACTGAAAAAAAAAAAAGGAAAAAAGGAGGGTGCACCGACCTTGTGCATTATCAATGGCACATTTTTATTCAAAGCATAAAAACAAAGTTTATACTCACAAACGAGCAAGAAGTTAAGGCTTGTCAAATAGTGTAACAGCGTCTCTGAACACCGGCAAACCGGACCTGATGTTGTAGAGATCAGACGATATCCTAAATGGCTGACGCGTTTTCCTCAGAGCCTAGACGGACAGTGACTTGTCTCTCGCAGGTACTTCTATATATATCCACATGCCCATGCACCAAACAACACCCATCCAATTAGGACACACCTATCTTCACGGGCTAACTCCACCCAGTGAATCAGTAAAAGTACATTCCTATCTTCTGATAAGGTGAGATGGGTTAGGAGTAATAAGATTCTCTGGTCTGATGAGACCAAGATAGAACTTTTTGGCCTTAATTCTAAGCGGTATGTGTGGAGAAAACCAGGCACTGCTCATCACCTGTCCAATACAGTCCCAACAGTGAAGCATGGTGGTGGCAGCATCATGCTGTGGGAGTGTTTTTCAGATGCAGGGACAGGACGACTGGTTGCAATCGAGGGAAAGATGAATGCGGCCAAGTATAGGGATATCCTGGACGAAAAACCTTCTCCGGAGAGCTTAGGACCTCATACTGGGCCGAAGGTTTACCTTCCAACAAGAAAATGACCCTAAGCACACAGCTAAAATAATGAAAGAGTGTCTTCACAACAACTCCGTGACTGTTCTTGAATGGCCCAGCCAGAGCCCTGACTTAAACCCAATTGAGCATCTCTGGAGAGACCTAAAAATGGCTGTCCACCAATGTTTACCATCCAACCTGACAGACCTGGAGAGGATCTGCAAGGAGGAATGGCAGAGGATCCCCAAATCCAAGTGTGAAAAACTTGTTGCATCTTTCCCAAAAAGACTCATGGCTGTATTAGATCAAAAGGGTGCTTCTACTAAATACTGAGCAAAGGGTCTGAATACTTAGGACCATGTGATATTTCAGTTTTTCTTTTTTAATAAATCTGCAAAAATGTCAACAATTCTGTGTTTTTCTGTCAATATGGGGTGCTGCGTGTACATTAATGAGGAAAAAAAATGAACTTAAATGATTTTAGCAAACGGCTGCAATATGACAAAGAGTGAAAAATTTAAGGGGGTCTGAATACTTTCTGTCCCCACTGTATATATATATATATATATATATATATATATATATATATATATATATACATGTCTATATGATTTTATTGATTTTAATTGAGTATATACTTGAGCCTCCCCAGAAGATGGGGAAGTCCACTATGGTAAAGGTGAAACTATTTAAACTTTTTAATTGATTTTAATTATTCAAATTGAATCTTAATTGATGTTAATTGCAATTAGCAGGTTTTATGGAGCCGGCTATTGATTCTACCCACTGTGCAGCTAGTAGGTCCTCTGTATATATCCGCGTGCCATATATGCCCATTGTGAGACCATTATATATTGCTATAGCCATGCATTTAATTTTCGATATGGCTGCGCACATGGTATTGGTCGAATGTGTGCGCAGGAGCAGAAGCAATGCCTTGGTTTGCCGGCAGTTGTGGGTGGAAAGCAAATACACCCACACTTCCTGGAGATGAAAACGGAGTGTGCTTCATCCATTGTTGGTGCCGGTTCTTCTCATCATGCACTTTACAGGCTATTTACCATCCACCACCTGGTATGATCCTTCCAACACCCCTCCTTGGAAAGATACACTGGGATCGTGAAGTGAAGGTAGGATGCGGTTGACACAGTGACACTATTGGTTACCTTTGTGTGGGGGGGTGGGGGGGTGGGGGAGATATAACCTTACTAACCCCAGTTTGTAACACATATATATTTATGTACATGTTAGAATATCTGATGGGAGGTTATGTATTCCTAACTCACCCCACCTTATCAGAAGATAGGAATGTACTTTTACTGATCCACTGGGAGGAGTTAGCCCGTGCAGATAGGTGTGTCCTAATTGGGTGGGTATCGTTTGGTGCATGGGCACGTGGATATATATAGAAGTACCTGCGAGAGACAAGTCACTGTCCGTCTAGGCTCTGAGGAAAAGGGTACGCCCTTGAAACGTGTCAGCCATTTAGGATATCGTCTGATCCCCACAACATCAGGTCCGGTTTGCCGGTGTTCAGAGACGCTGTTACATTATTTGACAAGCCTTAACTTGCTCATTTGTGAGTATAAACATTGTTTTTATGCTTTAAATACAAATTTGCCATTGGTAATGCACATTGCACAAGGTTGGTACACCCTCCTTTTTTCCTGATATTTCACCAGAGCCTTACAATGGGACTCTTAACAAAATTGTAAAAAAATAATACAAAAATAAAATAATAAAGATAAAAAGCTACTGACACCATCCACTGCCTTACTGACACTGTCTATGTTTTAATACATGTCAAAATGTTTTTTACATTTATTTATAAGAGAGTGTGTGTGTGTATATATATATATATATATATATATATATATATATATATATATATATATATATATATATATATATATATATAAAAGAGTCCAAAGGATTGTGGCACTTAAAAACTTTGTTTATTTGTTCAAAGATTTGTAAAGTTACATCTCGTTTCGGGCTTACATGCTCACGCCCTTCCTCAGATCAGAATACATCTAACATTTTGATCACAGACATTGCAATTTAACATTTTTCCAAAAAGCCACAGATGGAATCAATCTATGGTTAATTGCTCATTAGTACAATTGTATTCCTTTGTTCATTAGTCATTTCACACCACTGATACACAAATGGTTAACTATGTAGAAACTCATCTTATTATTCACTCAGGAACCATCACATTGTTATTCTGTAGAAAAAAAAAAAAATATATATATATAAAGACATCATTATCTAAATATTCAAAAGGATACTGTAAAATACCTTTATAGATAATGTATTATAAATCATACAAATAAATAAAGATCCAGATCTGTATTTAAACCTTTTGGAGTAATAGTATTAAGAAAATGTATCCAATGAGCCTCACGTTTTGTTAAAATTAGTTCACCATCACCTCCTCTCATATTTTTATTAATACCTTCCAACACCATGTATTTTAACTGGGAAGTTGTATGCCCCTTCTCTATAAAGTGTTTAGCTAGTGGTAATTGTATTAATTTATCTCTAATTGAATATTTATGTCTGGCTATAAGATCTTTAAACTTTTGGGTTGTTTCTCCAATATACAATAATCTGCGTGGATGTGATATTCTTTTTCCCTTTATCATGGAATTACATTGGATACATGATAGACATGGAAATGATCCCAATTTTTTTAATCCAAGAAAAGTTACCCTGGGAATAAGAGGGGAAAACTGATCGGATCTTACTAATATATACATATATATATATATGTGTGTTTACGCATGTGTGTTTGAGCTTTGGGGTGTACACTCTAATGCAATAGGCTGTGCACACCTATGACACACTGGCTTAAATTGGGAATCCTTTTACTGACAACCTCAACATATCTGGAAGACTATTGAAGCTGATTTAGACTCATCGACACTATTACACAATTTTTGGATATAAATACCCTGAGCTCCAATCCTTCTTACCATCTCTCATCACCCATTATTATTACTATTTCTATTTTGTTTTTTTGTATTATATACATAAATTCTCTAACAAGGCCTGTTTCAGACCTGAGATCAAAGTTGAGCCATGGCTCCTCCCTTGCCACTCAGTCAGAATAAACACTCATACAGACTCAGAGACAGAACAATTACAAGCAGATCAGTCTTTTGTACAGAACAGCCAACATTTTAAAAGAAAGAAATTAGTAGGGTCAAGACACTCCTCTTTAAAAACACCATCAGCTACTACCAGTATTCCCAAAATGGTCAGTTTTTCTGACACTGAAGGAAAAATCTCTGCTCCTTCAACCTCAACTTCAACAACAAGTCTTCAAGAGAAAAAAAAAAAACTTAAAGATACTTTCCCAGATGACAGCAACCCTAGCTTACCAAAAAGTCGGGAACCCCAAAGGGAAAGCCACAGCAATCCAAACAAAAGAAAAAAATAAGGAGGGGCAAGAAACTTTGCCGCTCTGGTTTGATCATCTCTCTTGACATTTCTAATGTCCTGAACCTTTCCAGCCAGACATTTTCCAAATAAACCCTAAATGTTCTACCCCAAGGTCTCAACTTTGCATCAACCACCAATTTTGATTTATTCTCCACCCTAATTGATGTGAACAATTTTGCTTGTCAACTTACCCTCAAGAAACATTTTTTAAACACAGACTGAGAATCTTCCTCTTCTTGAACACTTTCCCCACACAGCTGTTCACCACCCTCCACTGAATTTGACTTTCAAGACTTTTGCCTTATTCACGACATGAGTACACTGGACACCTCTGGATATTCAGGGATTCGAATTGATGACAAAGCCAAACAACCAGATCTCCTTACTTCCCCCTCCCATTCCAAGTCAGACTTCTACCCCATACAAACCAGGGATTAATGGGGTGTATACACGGTCGGACTTTTCGGCTACAAAAGTCAGACGGACCAAATCCGGCGGACAATCCGATCGTGTGTGGGCTTCCCCGGACTTTCAGCGGACTTTTCCAGTCACAAATCTGACAGACTTTAGATTTGGAACTTGCTTCAAATCTTTACGTCGTAACTCCGCCAGATCCAGAAATCCGCTCGTCTGTATGCTAGTCCGACGGACAAAAACCCACACTAGGGCAGCTATTGGCTACTGGCTATCAACTTCCTTATTTTAGTCAGGTCGTACGTCATCACGTACGAATCCGTCGGACTTTTGTGTGATCGTATGTAGGCAAGTCCATTCATTATAAAGTCCGCCGCAAGTCCGCCAAAAGTCCGTTGAAAGTTTGTCGGACAGGCTGTCGGACTTTTGTAGCCGAAAAGTCCAACCGTGTGTACGCCCCATAACAACTAGACACCTTCAAAAAGTTGGTAGAACACGATCCCATGGCCCTTGCCAAGTCCATCAACAGCACACCTAAACGCTGCCAAAACCTCACAAAACGAGACAGAGAACTTTTAAAAATGATACAAGATGACCCCACCCCAGTATCGTTATAAAAAACTTTGACAAAGGAGGGGCGGTGGTTATACTTGATTCCCAGGATTACCTCAATGAGGCAGTTAGACAACTTTCTGTTGAAAGTTTCGGACACAGATACCTATACTTGCATACCTTCAGATTCCACCCAGAATTACAAACAACACTAAAAATTCATAGTAGATGAAGCAGTATCCATTGGAATCCTGAACCATTCAGAAGCCAGAAACTTAATACCTTTCCACCCTGTGAAACCAATATTCTGTCATTTACCCAAAACACACAAAAATAATGTTCCTATTCAGGGTACACCTATTGTGGCAAGTATTGGCTCCTTGGAGAACCATTGGGGAATCTAATTGACATCCTATTGCAACTGCTAGTGTCTAGAATACCCTCTCTTCTGCGAGATACGAAACACACTATACAAGTCCTCGAGGGCTTTCCATGGAGCAACAACAACAAGTGGATTGTGTGTGATGTAAGATATTTATACTCATGTATACCCCATGATCTAGGCCGACAATCACTCAAACACCAGTTCCACCCAAAAGTGAAACTTATGCTCATTTGTCTCCTCTCCCCCTCTGCCACAATTGGCACCTTTTGGAGGGAGGGGGGACAGGATACCTGTCTTCGATGGGTATTCTGTTCCCACTTCCAGGAGTTCGCACCGGGGCCCATGATTTTACCATGGGGCTCCCTCCTCCTCTGCCCCCTGTCGCCGGCACAGTAGGAGAGAGGAGCAGGGCCTCGCGCATGCGCAGTAGGGTTACCGGCGTGAAGCCGTAAGGCTACACTGCCGGGTTCCCTTACCCACAATGGCGGCGGCAGCACCTGACAGCCGATGGAAACATCAGCTGCGGTGCCGACATCGCTGGACTCCAGGACAGGTAAGTGTCCTATTATTAAAAGCCAGAAGCTGCAGTATGTGTAGCTGCTGGCTTTTAAATGTATTTTTTTTTGGGCGGACCTCCGCTTTAAATGGTTCATTTTGGAAGGAGTTTCCTATCTCTTACACCATAACTACTTCCTCTTCAATGGAAAATGATATATGAGCCTCCATGGAAGCAAGATTCTCACCCATCTATGTCAATCTATACATGGGTTGGTGGGAAGAACAATACATCTACAACTGAAAAACAGCCACTGCTGACAAAGTGATCCACTGCATATTGAAGGTTAGCAGCTGTGCCCTTGTCAAAGCGGCTTTAATCTTCTAGCATTAAGGGCTTGTTTACACTTGCTTCAAAACATAGCTTTGGACATGCTTTTTTAAAGCTCTCTGAATGCCAGTCCAAGCACCTCTCATTAAGTAAAATGGTAAGCTTACAGTCCTGTTTACACCTTGCTTTTGCTTTGCTTTGCTTTAGCTTCCCTTCAAAAATTATACAACATGTCGCTTTAGTGGTGCTTCAGAGCATCTTCAAAGCCTCCATAGAAGTCTTTAGCTTTGCTTTTGTTTTGGAGGTATTGCAGGAATGAGATATCAACACACACACTGGGCATCTGCCAAGCTTCATCAAAGCTTTAAAAAAGCACCAGGAAGCATTATCGAAGCACCACCAAAGCACCAACAAAGCAGCATCAAAGCACCACCTAAGCATCGCAGAAGCACCACTGAAGCATCGTAGAAGCATCAAAAACACATCAAAAAAAGCATGTTGAAGAGGTAGGCACTTTAATGTGTGTTGAAGTTGAAGCGAGTGTGAATGAGCCCTGTGAACCCATGCAGGGCAAAGCAACAGGCTAATGCTCATGCTGAATGGCCATTTATAAGCACTAGCAATTTCATGTGGGAACAAGAATTAGTCACATGCTCTCCCATACTTGAAATGACTGCATTATTATCCTTGCGCATAATATCTGAAGAGAAATTAAGACAGCTAATTTCCAAAAGCAAACAAGAGCTTCTTTTATTGGTCACTTATAATTAACTAGATATTTTAAAGTGGCAGAATTGCTGAATAAAAAAAAGCCAATTGTGTAATTTGGTAGAGGTGCCCTAAACACAGCCCTCCACTCACACATAACTGGGGATCTGGTGACTAGCGGGATAATGATTAAAGCAAAAGGGGATGTGAAGGAAGCACAGACCCACAAAGCACATGAAGCAGGTAAATATTTGCATTGCAGGTCCACAGGGTACAATTTACCCTCTATCAAGGGGAACAGTGAGTTGCACAGTAGTGACATCACCAAATCTCACTTCAAATTTAATGACACTAGCAGTCAAAGGTGACAGTGCCTTATGCTCTCACACTGCATCTTATGATGATCCCACACTGCAGATATGCAGTTATAGGATGGCATAACAGTCTTATGCCAGGAAGGTGAAAATGAAGAGAAATTGTAGATTTTCAGGGTACTGCTAACACATCAATATCAAATCTTGAGTATAGCTCCACTTTATTATATATATATATAAAAGAAGGCCAGTATGGTGGCCTGAATTTATGGGAAGAGCCCGGGGGGTATTTAGGCAGCCCACTCGCCCATGCTCCTTGTTGGTTCCAGTGTGCGATTCACTACGAATCTTCAGCTCACAAATGCCGCGTACACACGGTCGGACTTTCCGACGGGAAATGTTCGATGTGAGCTTGTTGTCGGAAAGTCAGACCGTGTGTATGTTCCATCAAACATTTGATGTAGGAATTTTTGGCCACAAATGTTTGAGAGCAGGTTCTCAAATTTTCCGCCAACTTCACTTGTTGTCGGAAAGTCTGATCGTGTGTACACAAGTCCTTCGCATAAAAGCTCACGCATGCTCAGAATCAAGCAGAAGGAGCCTCACTGGCTATTGAACTTCCTATTTCTCGGCTCGTCGTATGTCTTGTTCGTCCCCGTGTTCTCACGTTCAGAATTTCTGACAACATTTGTGTGACCGTGTGTATGCAAGACAAGTTTGAGCCAACATCCTTCGGAAAAAAATCCACGGTTTTGTTGTCAGAAATTCCAATCGTGTGTATGCGGCATTAGTGTTCGTGAGTCTGTTGTTCCCGAATTCAGTGTGTTGCGGTTGCTTCATTTGTGGTTTTCGATCAAGTCTTGCTCACTGTCGCAGGCAAGATTTGTAACTATGTTTTCGTGTCATGTGCAAATCGTTGCCATTTGTTCTGTCCCCCATATCATATGTTCCCGCAGCAGAACTTACGAATCGTTCGAACGCTGTCCTTATCCCATCTACATGCCAAACCCAAAGATATTTTCATGTGCGTCATGCACGACGCTACAGCACGTTTCTCTCGATTCGTATTGGATACATTGCACACCCACTATAGTCCAATTCGAACCTAGTCACGTTGGCGGCACAACGGTTTCGCATCAGACGATTTGCACACCGATTCGTACCAGTTTGTGTCTTTTTCCCTACCTAACATTCGCATCAGTCTACCTCATTTACCCTGCTAGGTAATTTTACCCTAAACTACCATTCTACCCCACAACCGATTCATATCGGATCCATTTTGTACACCATAGTCTGATTTGAATCTGTGCATCAGTGGCACAATCATTTGTATCGATTGCACTAAACACAATGATTCGTATCAGTTCATGTCCTACCCTACAACCGATTTGTATCAGGTCCATTTTTCCATACCCGTTACAGTCCGATTCGAGTCTAGCCATGCCGCAGTACTACGATTCGTATCGGATTCCTTTTCTCACACCATAAAGCACAACTACAACTGGTTAAAGTCACAGTTTTATTCCTACACATTCAAATTTCTGCTATCCTTTTCTTTTTTTTTTCCAATGCTATCCTTTTCTTTCTTCGCCTGCCAATAAGGCCACCTTTGTTGCTACCCAGACACTTGTAATTGTTGCAACCACGTCTCCTGCAACACAGACACTTGCAGTCTATGAAACCACATCTCCTGCAGCACAGACACTTGCAAATCATTGAGACACTTGCAATGATTGCAACCATGTCTCCAGCAACCCAGACACTTGTAACCCATTGCAACCACGTCTCCTGCAGCACAGACACTTACAAATCATTGAGACACGTGCAATTGTTGCAACCACGTCTTCAGCAACCCAGACACTTGTAATCAATTGCAACCACATCTTCTGCAGCACAGACTCTTGCAGTTATTGCAACCATGTCTCCTGCAGCACAGACACTTGCAAATCATTTAGACACTTGCAATCATTGTAACCACATCTCCAGTAACCCAGACACTTGTAACCCATTGCAACCACTTCTCTTGCAGCACAAACACTTGCAAATCATTGAGACGCTTGCAATCATTGAAACCACGTCTCCGGGCAGCACAAACATCTTGCTGCATGCATCTAAGTGCAACCACGCATACCTTCTTGAAATCATGGCAAACACGCATCTCAGCATAGACTTCTTGCAATCATTGCAAGCACAGTCCCAGTGGCACACAATCAGCCACACATTATCTAGTGACACTCAATTGCCCATTCATCTCCAGTGGCCTGCGAGCCAGTCATCATTTTCTTTGTCATTTCCTTCTTAGGTCAGTCGAGTTCATGTTCCATTCTGCACCAGGTTGGACGTTATCTCCCCAAAAAACGAGAAAAAAAAAAGAACACAGGGTTTGCATTTTCACCAGGGCCAGTCGCATTGCAGGTGTGGGACAGTTAGTTTCAGGTGAAAGGAAAATATATATGTTACACTTATGTCACCCTCACTACAGGGTTTCTGGTCGACCGAGTTTGATCCATACCAGGACCTCGCTACTAGGGCGTCAGTCAGGGTGTACTTCACAGGTTCCGCTGTCACATTATCTTGCAGAACCCTTTTACTATAAGTTTACTTCACATACACAATGTGACATGCTCATCGGGCGTTAGTTACTGTGACATGTGTCTCTGCGTTACACTTTGTTTTCGAAGGACGACCCTTCACCTACACAGACAAGGTCACTAATACGTTGAGTTTGCTGGCAGTGCAAATGTTAGCAGGCTGAGCATACGTCACAGACTACAGACTGCAACATTCCTACGTAGGAGGTACCAGACTTCCCCTGCTTTCCCCACTATGCCCTGGGGTTCTGGTCTACAGGTTTGTGCTCAGCACAGACAGGCACCCAAGCATCGGTTACCTGGCCAGTCACCTCCTGGCTCACTTCGGTTGCCACGCACTCTTTAGAGTTTTTTAAATTTTCACTCTACAGGGTTCTACATAATAGAACCCAGTTGGCTCCTCCCTGAGCCTGTCGTTTCTTGCCCTGTACTTCTCCCTTTCCTTCTTATCTGAGTTTCTGTATCCTGCTCCACTCACAACCTACTACTACGCCTCTTCTTAACAGGCCGGCAGTGAGGACTTCACACCAGCCCCTCTGTCACCCTCTGCGGGCTCAGCATGCAGTCCCTCAGGGGATGGACCATCCCCAAGCACATAGCAGAGCTTAGACACAAGGGCATTCCCTACCCCGCTATGGCCATGAAGGCAGAGCTCTTCAGGCTCCTCTTGCTGCAGCTAGTCACTGCAGGGCCCAGCGTCCAACAGACATTCCTGCTGTTCATCTCTGGGGCCATTTCCCAGCTACACTTCTTGGTCTCCTCATTATCCGCAGCAGTTTCTGATGTCCAGACCAGAGCAACAGCTCTAGAGGTGCGCCCACCAATGACCCTCCCTGACCCAGTCGCGGTCCAGGTGCTAGCATCTCCTCCTGCAGGTACGCCAGGGACTACACCTACCATCGGCCCTGCTCACCATGTCCTAGCGTGCCATAGTGCACACCCTAAGGTCGGGTGTCACTTGAGGCAGTTAAACAAGTCGTGACTAGGGATGAGCCGAACACCCCCCGGTTCGGTTCGCACCAGAACCCGCGAACGGACCGCAAGTTCGCACGAACGTTAGAACCCCATTGACGTCTATGGGACTCGAACGTTCGAAATCAAAAGTGCTCATTTTAAAGGCTAATTTGCATGGTATTGTCCTAAAAAGGGTTTGGGGACCCGGGTCCTACCCCAGGGGACATGTATCAATGCAAAAAAAACTTTTAAAAACGGCCGTTTTTTCGGGAGCAGTGATTTTAATGATGCTTAAAGTAAAAAAAAAAAAGTGAAATATTCCTTTAAATATCGTACCTGGGGGGTGTCTATAGTATGCCTGTAAAGTGACGCGTGTTTCCCATGTTTAGAACAGTCCCTGCACCAAATGTCATTTTTAAAGGAAAAAATCTCATTTAAAACTGCTTGCGGGTTTAATGTCATGTCGGGTCATGGCAATATGGATGAAAATCAGTGAGACAAACGGCATGGGTACCCCCCAGTCCATTACCAGGCCCTTTGGGTCTTGTATGGATATTAAGGGGAACCCCGCACCCAAATTAAAATAAGGAAAGGTCCCTATATACTCTGAACAGCAGTATACAGGCGGTGCAAACAAGACAGGGACTGTAGGTTTGTTGTTAAGTAGAATCTGTTTGTAATTTTGAACATTTTTAATGTGTTTAGCTCCAGCCAAAAAATCTTTTCTAAGCTTTTTGGAAAACATAGGGAAGGGTTATCACCCCTGTGACATTTGTTTTGCGTCTTTCCTCCTCTTCAGAAGATTTCACCTCACTTTTTTGTCCCAATGAAAAATGTTTTTTGAAAATTTGGGTTTTTTTGTGGAACAAGGATTGGAAAGCATCAGTGGAAAGGAAAAATTGTTTTCCCATATTAACTCTTACAGGAGAGAATTTCCCTTCCTTAGGGGTAGATTTCATCTCACTTCCTGTTGTCTCCTTCCGTTTGCAAGTAGGAGTCGTTTGTAAGTTAGATGTTTGAAAGTAGGGTCCTGCCCTATATACTCAGCAGAAATTTGGGCCTTAGGTGTTGCTGTGGCCAAAACACTGTAAGCCCTCACAGGGCCCTGCTGTGAAATATTAGATCAAGAATTGTAATTACATGCCCCTGTTGAACAGGAGCTGAAAAATTAGGCCTTAGGCACTGGTGCTGGTGCCACAACACTGCAACCCCTCACAGACACTCTAGTTGAAACGCAGGAACAAGCCCAGCTGCAAAGTATTGCATCAAAAATTGTAATTACACGCCCCTGTTAGACAGGGGCTGAAAAATTGGGTCTTAGGCACTGGTGCTGGTGCCACAACACTGCAACCCCTCACAGACACTCTAGTTGAAACGCAGGAACAAGCCCTGCTGCAAAGTATTGCATCAAAAATTGTAATTACACGCCCCTGTTAGACAGGGGCTGAAAAATTGGGTCTTAGGCACTGGTGCTGGTGCCACAACACTGCAACCCCTCACAGACACTCTAGTTGGAATGCAGGAACAAGCCCTGCTGCAAAGTATTGCATCAAAAATTGTAATTACACGCCCCTGTTAGACAGGGGCAGAAAAATTGGGTCTTAGGCACTGGTGCTGGTGCCACAACACTGCAACCCCTCACAGACACTCTAGTTGGAATGCAGGAACGAGCCCTGCTGCAAAGTATTACATCAAAAATTGTAATTACACGCCCCTGTTAAACAGGGGCTGAAAAATTGTGCCTTAGGCACTGGTGGTGGCGCCCAGAACCAAAAATGTTCTTACAAGCTATCAGCGTGATGATTGAGGAGGAAGAGGATAATTACTCAGGGATAGTCACTCAGCATCAGCATAGGCAGTCTTTGAAGGGATCTGAGATTTCAAAAAAAATTATTCGGTTACATCTGCATCAGGTGCTTGGTAGCTGGTGGTGATCCAAGACTGATTCATTTTTATGAAGGTCAGCCGATCGACCGAGTCGGTGGACAGACGCACCCTGTGATCGGTTACCACGCCTCCAGCAGCACTGAATGTGCGTTCCGAAAGAACGCTGGATGCAGGACAGGCCAGTAGCTCAATTGCATACTGTGCAAGCTCTGGCCAGTGATCCATCCTCAAGACCCAGTAACCCAGAGGATTTTCGGTGGGAAAGGTGTCCAAGTCTGATCTTGCCCCTAGGTATTCCTGCACCATGTAAAACAGACGCTGGCGATGGTTGCTGGAACCGATCATACCTTGGGGCTGCGGACCAAAAAATTGTCTGAACGCATCGGTCAGACGGCCACCTTCTCCACCGCTCCTTCTTTGACTGACCGAAGCCTCAGCAACACGTTGTCCAGAAACAGGAGTTTGTAACCTCCCAGTCTCTGGGAACGCGTTGCACAGACCTTTCTGCAAGGCCTCCCGAAGATGTTTCATCCTCTGCTCCCTCTGCGATGGCAAGATAAGGTCCGCAACCTTACCCTTGTAACGTGGATCAAGGAGGGTTGCCAGCCAGTATTGGTCCTTCTCCTTGATACCACGAATACGAGGATCCTTACGCAGGCTTTGCAGGATCAGGGAGGCCATGCAGCGTAGGTTTGCTGAGGCATTCGGTCCGGAGTCCTCTGGGTCACTAAGGACAACAACGTCCGCAGCCACCTCCTCCCAGCCACGTACAAGTCCATGTGTTCCTTGGGACTGATCCCTTAAAGACTGCTGATGCTGAGTGCCAGGCTCCACCTCCATACTGACACAATCTTCCTCCTCCTCCTCCTCCTCCTCCTCGTCCTCTTCCTGTGTGATCGGCGGGCACGCAGGAACACTGTCTGGATAAAGGGGGCCTTGAGAGCTAAGGAAGTCCTCCTCTTCCTGCCTCTGTTCTGCCTCAAGTGCCCTGTCCATTATCCCACGCAGCGTGTGCTCCAACAGGTGGACAAGGGGGACAGTGTCACTGATGCATGCACTGTCAGTGCTCACCATCCTCGTGGCCTCCTCGAATGGTGACAGGACAGTGCATGCATCCCTGATCATGGCCCACTGGCGTGGGGAAAAAAAACCAAGGTCCCCTGACCCTGTCCTGGTGCCATAGTCGCACAGGTACTCATTGATGGCCCTCTGCTGCGTGTGCAGCCGCTGCAGCATGGCCAACGTCGAGTTCCACCTGGTGGGCATGTCACAGATTAGGCGGTTCTTGGGCAGGTTAAACTCCTTTTGGAGGTCCGTCAGCCGAGCACTGGCATTATATGACCGGCGGAAATGCACACAGACTTTCCTGGCCTGCCTCAGGACATCCTGTAAGCCCGGGTACCTGCCCAAGAACCGCTGCACCACCAAGTTAAGGACGTGAGCCAAACAGGGCACATGGGTCAGTTGTCCCTGTCGGAGGGCAGAGAGGAGGTTGGTGCCATTGTCGCAAACCACCATTCCTGCCTTAAGTTGGCGTGGCGTCAACCACCTCTGAACCTGCCCCTGCAGAGCTGACAGAACCTCTGCCCCAGTGTGGCTCCTGTCCCCCAAGCACACCAGCTCAAGCACCGCATGGCATCTTTTGGCCTGCGTACTTGCGTAGCCCCTTGAACGCCTACGGAGCACCGCTGGTTCCGAGGAAGAGGCCATGGAGGAAGAAGAAGAGGAGGGGGTGGAGGAGAGAGGTGTGTCACAATCAGCATTTTGGAGGCGTGGTGGCGGAACAACCTCCAACACTACTGCACCTTGTCCTGCATCCTTCCCAGCTGCCAGCAGAGTCACCCAATGCGCCGTGAAACTTAAGTAACGTCCCTGTCCATGCCTGCTGGACCATGAGTCAGCGGTAATATGCACCTTACCGCTGACCGCCCTGTCCAGCGAGGCATGGACATTGCCTTCCACATGCCGGTAGAGAGCCGGAATCGCCTTCCGTGAGAAAAAGTGGCGTTTGGGTACCTGCCACTGAGGAACCGCACATTCCACAAACTCACGGAAGGGGGCAGAGTCTACCAACTGAAAAGGCAGCAGTTGAAGTGCTAGCAATTTTGCCAAGCTAGCATTCAACCGCTGGGCATGTGGATGGCTGGGAGCAAACTTCTTTCGGCGGTGCAGCAGCTGGGGCAGGGAAATTTGCCTGGTACAATCTGACGTCGGTGTACCAAAAGCAGATTGCCCATAAGTACTTGGCTGTGACACACCTAATTCTACACCTTCATTCCTCTCACTGCAGGTCGCAGAGAGGACTGAAGGTCTAGTGGGGTTGGAAATCTCAGCTGATGAGGAGCAAGGAGAGATCGTCTTTGTTCTTTGGTGTGGGTCTTTTAGATACGCTTGCCAACGAACTGCATGGCAGGTCAACATATGTCTGGTCAAGCATGTGGTACCCAAGCGGGAGATGTTTTGGCCACGCGAGATACGCTTGAGACATATATTGCAAATAGCAGCGGTGCGATCTGATGCACTCGTCTCAAAAAAGGCCCACACCAAAGAACTTTTTGAATAACGCGCAGAGACTGCAGCGCCCTGCACATGTGGAGCTTTGGGGTGTGATGCAGTCAATGTGCTGCCCTTAGGCTGGCCCCTGGAGGGCATCCTGCCTAGTTGGTGATGTGCCACCTCCTCCTCCTCCTCCTCCTCCTCCTCCTCCTCCTCCTCTCTCCTATCAGGCACCCACGTTGAGTCAGTGACCTCATCATCCCCTCCCTCCTCATCACTGGAGCAAACCTGGCAGTATGCTGCAGCAGGGGGAGCATGACTGCCAGATTGCTGTCCTTCTTGGGCACCCCCTCTGTCCGTGCTCATGTTACTGCCTTCATTGAGCTCAGTATCATCATCAGAGCCTTCCAAACGCTGGGCATCCTCCTGGAGCATGTACCCAACACTGTGGTCAAACAGTTCGAGGGAATCCTCAGGAGGACATGGTGGGGCTAGGGAAGGAGTCACTGATGACATTGAGCTGAGGGAAGAGGCCGCTGCTTTGCCAGACAAAGCACCCTGGGCATGGGTGAGAGAGGATGAGGAGGATGAGGACGGCTTGGTCATCCACTCGACCAAGTCTTCCGCATGTTGCGGCTCAACACGGCCAGCTGCCGAAAAAAAGGCCAAGCGTGTCCCATGGCCACGTGCTGATGAGGATGCACCGTCTCCACGACCAGCACTAGACACAGAGCCTGCTTGCCCTCTCTTATTGGCTTGTGACTGTCTGCCTCTCCTTCTTGGCCTTCCAGACATACTAATGGCCTGTAGCTGCACTAAGCTGGGATAGAACACCTGTAATTTTCTTCAGGTAGCTTTATATACTGTAACCAGACAAGCCTGCCTGTCAGTAGGAAGATAACAGGAACGGATCTAGCTGAACACTGTGAGCAGGACGTACTGCACTAAATGTATATAGCAGGAACGGATCTAGCTGAACACTGTGAGCAGCACGCACTGCACTGAATGTAAATAGCAGGAACGGATCTAGCTGAACACTGTGAGCAGGACGCACTGTACTGAATGTAAATAGCAGGAACGGATCTAGCTGAACACTGTGAGCAGGACACACTGCACTGAATGTAAATAACAGGAACGGATCTAGCTGAACACTGTGAGCAGGACACACTGTACTAAATGTAAATAGTCTAGCTGCCTGACCGTGGTACTAATAGGATCAAAAAGAACACCTGTAATTTTCTTTAGGTAGCTTTATATACTGTAACCAGACAAGCCTGCCTGTCAGTAGAAAGATAACAGGAACGGATCTAGCTGAACACTGTGAGCAGGACGCACTGCACTGAATGTAAATAGCAGGAACGGATCTAGCTGAACACTGTGAGCAGCACGCACTGCACTGAATGTAAATAGCAGGAACGGATCTAGCTGAACACTGTGAGCAGGACGCACTGCACTGAATGTAAATAGCAGGAACGGATCTAGCTGAACACTGTGAGCAGGACGCACTGCACTGAATGTAAATAACAGGAACGGATCTAGCTGAACACTGTGAGCAGGACACACTGTACTAAATGTAAATAGTCTAGCTGCCTGACCGTGGTACTAATAGGATCAAAAAGAACACCTGTAATTTTCTTCAGGTAGCTTTATATACTGTAACCAGACAAGCCTGCCTGTCAGTAGGAAGATAACAGGAACGGATCTAGCTGAACACTGTGAGCAGGACGCACTGCACTGAATGTAAATAGCAGGAACGGATCTAGCTGAACACTGTGAGCAGCACGCACTGCACTGAATGTAAATAGCAGGAACGGATCTAGCTGAACACTGTGAGCAGGACGCACTGCACTGAATGTAAATAGCAGGAACGGATCTAGCTGAACACTGTGAGCAGGACGCACTGCACTGAATGTAAATAACAGGAACGGATCTAGCTGAACACTGTGAGCAGGACACACTGTACTAAATGTAAATAGTCTAGCTGCCTGACCGTGGTACTAATAGGATCAAAAAGAACACCTGTAATTTTCTTCAGGTAGCTTTATATACTGTAACCAGACAAGCCTGCCTGTCAGTAGGAAGATAACAGGAACGGATCTAGCTGAACACTGTGAGCAGGACGTACTGCACTAAATGTATATAGCAGGAACGGATCTAGCTGAACACTGTGAGCAGCACGCACTGTACTGAATGTAAATAGCAGGAACGGATCTAGCTGAACACTGTGAGCAGGACACACTGCACTGAATGTAAATAACAGGAACGGATCTAGCTGAACACTGTGAGCAGGACACACTGTACTAAATGTAAATAGTCTAGCTGCCTGACCGTGGTACTAATAGGATCAAAAAGAACACCTGTAATTTTCTTCAGGTAGCTTTATATACTGTAACCAGACAAGCCTGCCTGTCAGTAGGAAGATAACAGGAACGGATCTAGCTGAACACTGTGAGCAGGACGCACTGCACTGAATGTAAATAGCAGGAACGGATCTAGCTGAACACTGTGAGCAGCACGCACTGCACTGAATGTAAATAGCAGGAACGGATCTAGCTGAACACTGTGAGCAGGACGCACTGCACTGAATGTAAATAGCAGGAACGGATCTAGCTGAACACTGTGAGCAGGACGCACTGCACTGAATGTAAATAGCAGGAACGGATCTAGCTGAACACTGTGAGCAGCACGCACTGCACTGAATGTAAATAGCAGGAACGGATCTAGCTGAACACTGTGAGCAGCACGCACTGCACTGAATGTAAATAGCAGGAACGGATCTAGCTGAACACTGTGAGCAGGAAGCACTGTACTGAATGTAAATAGCAGGAACGGATCTAGCTGAACACTGTGAGCAGGACACACTGCACTGAATGTAAATAGTCTAGATAGAAGATAACAGGAACGGATCTAGCTAAACTGAATACAGTGTATATATATATATGCAACACCTGGGATGCATATATATACACAATACACTGTAAGTGCAGCTAACTGACTGACTGTTCTGCCTAATCTATCTAACTCAAATCAAACACTGTCTCTCTGTCTATCTCTTTCAACGCCGGAACACACACTACACAGGGCCGCCGTGCAGGCGGCCTTATATAGTGTGGGGCGTGTACTAAATCCCCTGAGCCATAATTGGCCAAAGCCTCCTTGGCTTTGGCCAATTACGGCTCTCTGTTCAGGCGGCGCTGTGATTGGCCAAGCATGCGGGTCATAGTGCATGCTTGGCCAATCATCAGCCAGCAATGCACTGCGATGCCGCAGTGAATTATGGGCCGTGACGCGCCACACGAATTTGGCGCGAACGGCCCATATCGTTCGCAATTCGACGGACGGTCGAACAGCCGATGTTCGAGTCGAACATGGGTTCGACTCGAACACGAAGCTCATCCCTAGTCGTGACTAAGCTGGATAGATGTCCATTGGTTGGGGTTCTACCTCTCCACACACCCCACGCCTTCACTGGCCATATTTCTGGTACACGACTTCACAGCAGTGTTCCACACCGGCCTCATCACACTACCCCACTCCACTCACGAATGCAAGAACCTACAGCCAGCGGCTATCGATAAACAGGCTATAGACTCACTGCTACAGGTTGTACTAGACAGAGGTTTCATCATTGGCCCCTTCCCACAGTCACCTTTTCAGAACTGGAGAGTCAGCCCTATTGGGCTTGTCAAAGGCAAGCTCTCCAATAAAGTTTGCTTAGTGTATGATTTGTCTGCAGTTCATTCCTCCCACACCCCCAGTCTGAATTCCCTGATTCCTTCGAGGAATTCTCCCTCAAATTCGCATCAGTTGACAGAGCCATCCAGGCCATCATTAAAATAGGTCCCGGCGTCTGGCTGTCCAAAGCAGACATCTCATATGCTTTCAAGCTTCTGACTATCGAGCCATCCCTCTGGCGGTGGTACAGCATTAAATGGAGGGATTTTTATTACTTTGCCACCAAGTTGACCTTCGGGTCCAAAAGCAGCTTGTGGCTGTTTGATGTTTTGCCCAGTCCCTTACATGGATCCTATCGCATCAGGCCCACTGTCAGACGGTCATCCTTTCCTCAATAATTTTCTGCTCATCGGACAGCCAGACACACCCCCGTTAGACCTAGGCAGGTTAAGGGTGGTGGTTAACAACCTCAACGTTCCCATAGCCAAACGTAAAGTGGAAGGCCCGGTACACTTCACCACTTTTCTAGGCATCACTCTGGACACGCGTGCCATACAGGCCAGCCTGCCTTCCGACAAGCTAGCCCTTATCAGGACAGTCACCCTTGACTTTACCCTTTCACAAGGGTGTACTAAAAGGCAGCTGCAATCCTTGTTAGGCATGCTCGATTTTGCCATGAGGATTATTCCTCAAGGGCGTTATTTTATTTCACGGCTCTTGATTTTCTCATTCTAGCGCAAGACCCAAATCAAGTTCTTAAACTCAACCCAGCCGCGATAGCAGACTTAGCTATGTGGGACGGGTTCCTCACAAACTGGAATGGCATATTGATGTTCATCCCGTCAGCATCAACTTTGTCATCCCAGGTAGTCACGGATGCCGCAGCCTCCATGGGCTTTTCAGTAATTTTTGCCCGCCACTGGTTCGCCGAGCCTTCCTTCCTCTTAAATCCTGGTTTCACTCAGTTTTCGTCACTGTTCGAGCTGTATCGCATCATGGCAGCTGCCCAGGTCTGGGGCCACACCTGGACAGGACAAACGGTGGTCTTCGCTACAGACAATAAGGCCATGACTGACATCGTCAATAAGGACAGGTCCAAATCGCTCCACATTATGTCCATCATGTCCTTCCTGTGCAGGTTGGTGCAGTTGTCACTCCATCACCAGTTTAATGTTCACTGCAAGCATGGTCCAGGCAAATGCAATATCGCAGCAGATGCGCGGTCTCATTTTAAATTAATTTCATTTTTCCAGCACGAACCTGGAGCCGACCCAACGACTACTCTTGTCCCACCTTGGTCACTGCTAACGATGGACTTAAGCCACACCTTGCCATTGCAACCCAGCTCATTAACAACTCCTTGGCCTGCAACATACTGAAAGCCTATCACACTGTTTGCAACACCTACTGCAGGTTTTAGCTTCTCACCCCAGAGCAGCGACAGGTGACGTTAGACACGTCCTAGCCTTTGTACTGCCACATCACTGGCTTCTGTTTGAAGGGACATCGGTCCCGAAGAGGAAGAGTGAAGCCGCCTCATATGTGCCCACCAGTACCACCTGCCAATGCCACAAATCAGTGCCCACAGTGCCACGAATCAGTGCCCACAGTATATAAGTGCCAGCAATCAGTGCCACCTATCAGTGCCCACAAGTGCCACCTATCAATGCCCACCAGTGGTGCCAATCAGTGCCTCATCAGTGCCACCTAGCAGTGCTACCTATCAGTGTGACCTACCAGTGACGATCAGTGCCCATCAGTGCCACCCATCAGTGCCCATCACTGCCAGCTATCAGTGCCACCTATCAATGCCCTTCAGTGCCGCCCATCAGTGCCACCCATCAGTGCCATCTTTCAGTGCCCACCAATGCCACCTATCAGTGCCCACCAGTGCCACCTCATCAGTGCCCACCAGTGCCACCTATTAGTGACCATCAGTGCTGCCTTGCCAGTGCCCATCATTGTCGCTTTATCAGTGCCCATCAATGCAGCCTATCGGTGCCCATCAGTGCAGCCTATTAGTGCCCATCAGTGCAGCCTATCAGTGCCCATCAGTGTAGCCTTATCAGTGTACATCAATGAAGGAGAAAAATTACCTGTTTACAAAATGTATTAACAAAATATAAAACGGTTTTGTATTTTTTTTTTTTTTTTTTAATTCGGGCTTTTTACATTTTTTGAACAAAAAATAAAAAACCCAGAGGAGATCAAATACCACCAAAAAAACACTCTATTTGTGGGAAAAAAATTATAAAAAATTTTATTTGGGTACAGTGTTGTATGACTGCGCAATTGTCATTCAAAGAGTGACAGCGCTAAAAGCTGAAAATTGCTCTGGGTAGGAAGGGGTTTAGGTGCCCAGTAAGCAAGTGGTTAAAGACATTTTTGAATGCTGAGAATCTTAGAAGAAAAGACTAGGTAGCATATAAATCCTGTAATCTCTGAAGCATATGATCCGGGGAAAGGGAATAGTCCTCAGATAACTTGTTGTCTCATCTCCCTTTTTTATGTCACTCTATGCTTCAAAGCTCCCACCCGGAATGGGAGGAAGAGAAAGAAAAAGAGGAGTTAAAGAACAATAGATATTTAATATGATTAAACTTGAATTCTTAACATACATTGTGAATAGTCTAAATACCCCGGTTAAAAGGCATAAAAACCTTAAAGAAATTCAACACTATTCTAATATATATAATAGAGGAGGATCTTAATGAGAGACAATGTACAGGGATAGGGACAATTGTAGACATGCACCCACACTCACTCAGGTTGAACTGGATGGACTGGCCAAATTACCTAAATTAAGTGAGGGAAATATGTTAGATCTAGAGAGACCCATAACGCAAGAAGAAATCTCTACAGCGCTAAAGAAGACAGACGCGGGAAAGAGTCCAGGGCCGGATGGATTCTCCATAATCTACTATAAAAAATTTAAAGGCCAATTAGTTACAAAATTATGTTCCTACTGGAATTCCATAGATGAAGGGACGGAAATGAGGAGAGAATCACTGTTGGCTTATATCACAGTAACACCAAAGAAGGAAAAGATATAAAGCAATGTGCCAGTTATAGACCAATATCATCAAATTGTAAAATATTAGCCACTAGATTGAAGAGATTAATGCTGGACTGGATACATACAGACCAGGTGGGGTTCATACCTAGGAGAGTAGGAAGAGGTAATGGAGTAAGAACATTGTTACTCGTACAAAAAATAAATAGAGATGGACCCCAAGCTCTATTCCTGTCAATAGATGCTTAAAAAGCATTTGCCAGGGTAGAATGGGGATTCATGATGGCTACAATAGAGGGGATAGGAATCGGTCCAAATATGACTCGATAGATTAAAACACTATATCAACATCCAACGACAGCAGTAAAGATCAATAGGATTCTATCTCAATCTTTTGAGTTATTTAATGGTACGAGTCAGGGGTGTCCTCTTCCACCACTATTGTTTATATTGACATTGGAACCTTTATTGGCCACTATCAGAAATAGTGTAGTTATTAAACGAGTGAAGGTAGGAAAAGAGGAAAATAACGTGGCAGCATATGCGGATGATATCTTGTTTTATGTCTCCTGTCGGAGAACAACATTACCAAATATGATGAAAGTATTGAAAGATTATGGAGAACTATCAAATGTAAAAATTAACCCCTCAAAGTCTGAAATCTTAGATATTAATATGGATAAGAAAGATGAACAACAATTACAAGAACAGTTTCCGTTTACGTGGCAGAAAAAAATAAAATACTTAGGTGTAAAATTAACAACATCTTCAAAAGACCTGTACCAAATGAATTAAATACAGTTATTAAAAGGGATTAAAGAGGAAATAAAAAAAATATCAGTGAGGCAATTTTCCTGGATAGGACGTATAAATATTATCAGATAGGAATCCTGCCAAAAGTTCTCTATAAATTTCAGATGCTCCCTATACAGGTGCCAAAGGTGTATTTTAAGACATTAAAGATGATGATAAGGTAGCATAGAAAAACGAGAATACAATTTGCAGTACTAAGCAAAGATAAAATACACAGAGGATTAGCTTTACCTGATTTTAAAAGATATTACAATGCAGTTTTGTTATCACAAGTTATGTATTGGACATTTAATTCACATGGGAAAAGTTGGGTTAAAATTGAAAACACGTTAAGTAATACACAATTGAATAAGTGGATATGGGGACCACAACAGTATCGTAATTTTTTGAAGGACACAAGAATTAACAATGAAAGTATTTAAGATATGGGATTTAATACAGAAGCAAAGGAAATGGGAATACCACCAATACCACTCACAGGGACAAATTATGATTAAAGGATGTTATGAAAGAGGGAGAGATATACACAATCCAGGAATTAAGACACAAAAAGAAGTTACTAGTGAGAGATAAACTAAGATACCATCAGTTAAGACATTTTATAGACACTGCCACATCCAATAAGATCAGGAGAAAATGTATTACCATTTGGAAAAACTGCGCAACTTACAGGAAAGACCAAGACATGGAATGTCCCAGATTTATAAAATTCTTACGCTAATGTCTGGAGTCATTGGTACCGCCTAGCTTGGATAGGTGGGAAGCAGAACTTGGTGCAACTTGGAGTGAGCAAGAGAAAGAGAGAATGTTGAAATTAGCAGATGGAACAGCAATAGATATAAACACAATAGAAACAAATTCTAAATGTCTGTCAAGATGGTATATAACACCTATCAAAGAACACAAATATCAAAAGGAAAAACACTTCTTTGCTGAAGAGGGTGTGGGAAAAGAGGAACAATGACACATATATGGTAGGAGTGTTTGAAAATACAGAAATTTTGCCAAGAAGTGATACAACAGATCCAAGAAATTACAGGAGCAGATAGGTCTAAAAATCCATATACCTATTTATTACATAATACCAAACTTACAATAAAACAATATAAGAGAACGATAATACCACATTTAATAAATGCAGCTGAACACCTGATTCCAAAACATTGGCAAGCATTGGAAAGCCCAACGCTAATGCCCTGTACACACGGTCGGATTTTCCGACGAAAAATGTGTGATAGGACCTTGTTGTCGGAAATTCCGACCGTGTGTGGGCTCCATCACACATTTTCCATCTGAATTTCCGACACACAAAGTTTGAGAGCTTGCTATAAAATTTTCCGACAACAAAATCCATTGTCGGAAATTCCGATCGTGTGTACACAAATCCGACGCACAAAGTGCCATGCATGCTCAGAATAAATTAAGAGACGAAAGATATTGGCTACTGCCCTGTTTATAGTCCTGACATACGTGTTTTACGTCACCGCATTTAGAAAAATCAGATTTTCCGACAACTTTGTGTGACCGTGTGTATGCAAGACAAGTTTGAGCCAACATCCGTCAGAAAAAATCCATGGATTTTGTTGTCGGAATGTCCAATCAATGTCCGGCCGTGTGTACAGGGCATAAGAGAATGGGTTCAAAGGATAAAATATATATATATATATAATGAAGCGCACTACCCCCGTAGGAGCTGCTGGGTAGTTCGTTTCTTTCCGCCAGTGTGTTCCATTACCCCCCACTTCCCTGCATTGATGACACCGCAAACAGTCTTGAACGAAGAACAATAACTTTATTCCTTCCATTAGCACGTTGCAGAAAGGATATGAAACAAATCTTTTAGAGATATGAGCTGCCTTATTCACTTGGTTCCTGTAATGGTCTGCAAATCTTCTCCCTCCTGGTTACTACTATTTCCCAACCGCACAGTATATCCAAGTTAAATCCTAAGAACAATACTCTTAATAGAGTTCTTGGACAGACTGATGGAATTTCCCCCGGGTGATCTTCAGCACCCTCAGTCCCTGGAAATACTGCTCCCCTGGGTTTACATGTACATTTGAGCGACCATACTCTGGGTCCTCTCCCAGTTTTCCTTCTCTTCTGTTGGTAATAGCAGCCTCTCCTTTTTAGATGTTGCAGGTTCCTACAGTTATCTCATCTATCTCTCCTCCTGTGAAGGCATGATCCCCTCCCCCGGAGGGGACAGTTCTTAAGCTGCACCAGCTTCTACATTCTGTCTTTCTTTGCTGTTCTCTTCCCATCAGCAAGCCCCCCCATGGAGCATGTGACCCACAGTTTATATAGGCCTGTAAGCCCCTGCCCATACAAATTAATGATAGGCTCAGGGTGACCCATACAACTAACTACATCCTGTGTCACATCAACCTGTTCTCCAGCACCTCTCACTGGTCAAACAAGGTGTCACTTTTAACAGAATGCAGGTGGTCACACCCCCATTCTACACTCTCATACCTCCCCAATAAATCAAACCCAGCCAGGCTTAAACCAAAACAGGGTAATGCCTGGAATTTTTACCTCAACTCTTACCCTAACTAAACTATCTAGCACACACCTAAGTAGGTGGGCACTACAATAACATGGAAGAATTGTGTCATTACGGAGAAGATAGAATAGAAACTTTTTCAAATACATGAAAAGAATGAAAAGAGTTTAAGAATACAAAAAATACCCTGAGATAATGAGAATTTTAAAAAAAGAGAGGTGGAGGGAATAAATTGAGGAAGATTATAACACATGTTTAACCACTTGCCGACCACCCCCCCATCATTATACGGCAGCTGTTTGAAGGGGAATACCATTGTTATGGCATAACCCCCGGTATCCTCTTCAACAGCGGGTGGTCAGCTTTCAGATAAAAGTGGTCTTAGCAGCGGATTCAGTGCAAGATCACTTTTATTGGGACCAGGAGAGGGCCACCCTCCCGCCGCTCCCCGGTCGTCTCCGCCACTTACCGGAGCCGTTGGTAGCTGTGGAGACAATCGGGTCCTGTCATGCTTTTTTTCTATTACAAGGGACGTTTACATTCCCTATAATAGGAATAAAAGTGACCCATTTTTTTAAAAAAAAACAGTGTAAAAATAAAAAATAAAAAGTTACATAAATAAGAAAAAAAAATTAAAAATTTAAAGCGCGCTGATCTTGTGTGCAGAAGCGAACGCATACGTACGTCGCACCCGCATATAAAAACAGTGTTCAAGCCACACATGTGAGGTATCGCTGCAATCATTAATGCGAGAGTTATAATTCGAGCACTAGACCTCCTCTGTAATTCAAAACTGGTAACCTGTAGACATTTTTAGACATCGCCTATGGAGATTTTTAAGGGTCAAAGTTTATTACCATTCCACGAGCGGACACAATTTTGAAGCATGACATGTTGGGTATCAATTCACTCAGCGTAAAATTATCTTTCACAATATATAAATTGGGCTAACTTTACTGCTGTCTTATTTTTTAATTCAAAAAAGTGTATTTTTTCCCCAAAAATTGTGCTTGTGAGCCCGCTGCGCAAATACGGTGTTACATAAAATATTGCAACGGCTGCCATTTTAATCTCTAGCGTGTCTGAAAAGAAATATATATAATGTTTGGGAGTGCTAGTAATTTTCTAGCAAAAAAAATTATTTTAACTCGTAAACACCAAATCTCAAAAAGAGGCTCAGTCCTTAAGTTGTTAAGGAATGTGGGACGGGGAAGGTGAGGGGAGGAGGGATAGGGGAAAATTATATTTTTATGAACAAGAATTTTGAACAAAGTATTTTATATTTTGTATAATGTGAGATTTAATAAAATTTAAATAAAAAAAATAAAAAAGAGAAGGAGCATTAGGAAGTTGCAGAGTGCTGTAACACATGGCAACCTATTAGATAAAATAGATTATTGGTTGTTAATTTATGCTGAACTGTGAGCATCAGGGGCGGACTGACCATTGAGCCACCCGGGCACTGCCCGAGGGCCCTGGGCCACTAGGGTGCCCCATCAGGGTTGCCAGCCTCAGTAAAACCAGGGACAGTATGTATAAATCTGTGTTTTTTTTACATCTGTCTGTGTATACTGTGTGTACATGTATGTGTATACTGTGTGATTGTATACTGTGTGTGTGTATACTGTGTGGCCCCATAATCTCTGATTGCCTGGGGCCCTATAATCTCCTATTGCCCGGGGGCCCCATGAGTTATCAGTCCGCCCCTGGTGAGCATCCTTTTTTGCTCTTTAATAAACTCTTTTCATGTTATAAGAATCATTTAGTTGTACAAATCATCTTGAAATAGGCCCAAACATTCACACTGAAAAATATGGAGAAATGAAAAAAGTAGCAAAAGGATCACCGAAAAAGTCTCTCCTTGTTTATAAAGTTAGATGTCCTGCAATATTTTCAAGATAAATATTCTTCTTTTCTGCACGCCCTAAAGGACTTTTCACTTCAATAAGAAAGTTAATTGCTTTGTGAGATCTTTTTGTGTAGCAATATACTGGCCTCACCCCTCCTGCTTAGTGTGCAGGATTTTGCCTGCAGAACCTGGCCCTTTTTTCACCTGTTCAGTTGTGGCTGCCTTTTCTGAAGGTATAACATTTGAACAGATACATTCTATTCTCTAAAACAGCCTTTCGCATCCTTTTCAGCACAGAGGAAACCTTGAAATAAGTTTCCAGTCTCAGAAAACCCCTGCTATATCTATAACATAGCTCCCAACTGCCAACTCACAATGCATTAGAGTGATGGTCAGTGGGAAGAATGACCCTCTTACAGATGGCTAGAAAAGATCAATGGTGTCAGTGGAAACTTATCTGAGAGGCAGAAATTGGTCATTGCTCAAGGAACCCCTAGCAACATATGGAGGAACCCTAGGATTCCATGGACCCCTATTTGAGATTTTAAGAGCCCCCCACTCTCTCCTCATTGACTCACTGGCTCTGATTGACAACAGTGGGAGCCAGTGTCTCAGCCAATGAGGAGAGAGAGAGAGACCTGGGTCTTCCGTGCACATTGCTGGATCAAAAGGGGGCTCAGGTGTGTATTGTGGGGCTGTGGGGGGAGCAGCACACAGAAGGTTTTTTTACCTTCATGCATTCTGAAATCCTTCAGCCTTTACAGCCACTTTAATACAAGTTGAAGCCAATGGAACTAGGCCTTATAATCCAGTTTATCAGGAAACAAGGAGAGAGGAGCAGCGCCAATCTAAGTGTAGCAATATAGCAAACAGGTTTTATTAAAGGAGCATAGGCACATCTGTAGACATCAGCCAAGTTGTTGCAGAGATCCCAAACGGCAGCTGGGAGGAGCAGTGTCATCATACCCAGCCGCACCAGTGGTTTCCGGTGTCCCGAGTTGGATGGAGGAGGCACGGGAGGAAGCTGTCAGAGGGTAGTCTCAATGCAAGAGAGGCTGGGTCCGTGCACATGTTCGGAGCATGCGTGCTCCTTCGTCAGGCAATGCCATTGGCCATCTTTGATGGCTTGGCTGGCAGGGCAGGAGGGTCAATGAGACCAGCAGACGCCCCCCTCTCCACAGCAGACAAACTACGGACAGCCAACGAGAAAGAAACATATACAAAGACCTTATAGAAAGATGTCATGAGTAGAACACAATTATATATAAAAGGATAAAATAGTAAAACATGATAAAAAATAATAATACTAATAAAGCAACAAGAGCAAAGTTATACAGGGGAAACACATAACACTGCGTGTGGAAATACTCACTGATGAATGATTCTATGTGGGGAATCTTATTATCTCTTAAGACCATAAGGGTCCTGAGAAAAAATATATAAGAGAAGGGGAAAATGTTAATTTGTACAGTTTTTAGTTGTATGTCATACCTAATAATAAGATTGACATGATATACATAATAGTAGTCTTTTGGTTGTAAACGAAATGGGTTTGTAGATATGATAAATTTTACATTTTAAATGTAAATGGATGTAAAGCCGATGAAGGGCTAATATGTCCTTGAGTAAAATATGTATGGTGATAAGTCCTGATGGGTATAAGTATAAAGATATACAGTATCTCACAAAAGTGAGTACACCCCTCACATTTTTGTAAATATTTTATTATATCTTTTCATGTGACAACACTGAAGAAATTACACTTTCCTACAATGTAAAGCAGTGAGTGTACAGCTTGTATAACAGTGTAAATTTGCTGTTCCCTCAAAATAACTCAACACACAGCCATTAATGTCTAAACCGCTGGCAACAAAAGTGAGTACACCCCCTAAGTGAAAATGTTTAAATTGGGCCAAAAAGTGTCAATATTTTGTGTGCCCACCATTATTTTCCAGCACTGCCTTAACCCTCTTGGGCATGGAGTTCACCAGAGCTTCACAGGTTGCCACTGGAGTTCTCTTCCACGCTTGAAACGTTCTGCTCGAGGGAAAGTCTTGGACACTGACTCGATGACTCAAACATGGAGTCTGGCAGTGGAACCCTGATGGAAATCGCTGAAATGTCTTGGGATGCTCGGGTCACTACCTTCCTCCCCTGAATGTCTATGCTCTCCGAACCTTTTGCGCAAGGTCTGGATGGTGCAGCCAACCAGGGGCGGATCCAGAGTCTAGTCTCGGGAGGGGCACTGCCAGAAAATATATTTTTTTGGGGTACATTTATCGGGGAAATGGCTGGTGTTGGCGCTTCAATCATCACGGCACCATGGTTGTTATGGTGTCAGGATGATTGAAGCGCATTATTACCATAATTACATTGTTATAAAAAATTAAATAGTTTAACTCACCATAATGCAGAATCAGTGGGAGCCCCGAGTGTGTCACTTGCCACGTCACCTGTCACTAGATGCAGATTGTCACTTGCCGCGTCGCCTGCCACGTTGCGGATTGTCATTTGCCATGTCACTTGCCACGTTGCTGATTGTCACTTGCCATGTCACTTGCCACGTCGCCTGCCACGTTGCGGATTGTCACTTGCCACGTCGCCTGTCACCAGATGCAGATTGTCACTTGCCACGTCGCCTGCCACGTTGCGGATTGTCACTTGCCACGTCACCTGGTCACCAGATGCAGATTTTCACTTGCCACGTTGCGGATTGTCACTTGCCATGTCACTTGCCACGTCGCCTGCCACATGTTGCGGATTGTCACTTGCCACGTCGCCTGTCACTTGCCACCTGCTAAGGTGGTCTCTTGTGTCCCAGAGACAGGCAGCAGAGAGATGATGTAATCTCTCTGCTGCCGCAGCTGCCTGCATGGAGGGGGGGAGGTTGAACTGCAGGGATGCAGGGCGGGCGCCGGGCGGTGAGAGATGATGTCATCTCTCTGCTCCCTCGCCCGCCAGCTCCCTGATTGGCCAGCAGGCAGCAGCCCGCCCACAAACACATTGAGCGGCGGTTCTCTCTCGCCAATGGAGCCGCCCGGCGGCTCCCTCACTTACTCCCTCAGTCACCGAGCCGCCCAGCGGCTCCTTCAGTCACCGAGCCGCCCAGCGGCTCCCTCAGTCACCGAGCCGCCCAGCGGCTCCCCCAGTCACCGAGCCGCCCAGCGGCTCTCTCAGTCACCGAGCCGCCCAGCGGATCCATCAGTCACCGAGCCGCCCAGCGGCTCTCTCAGTCACGGAGCCGCCCAGCGGCTCCCTCAGTCACCGAGCCGCCCAGCGGCTCTCTCAGTCACCGAGCCGCCCAGCGGCTCTCTCAGTCACCGAGCCACCCAGCGGCTCCCTCAGTCACCGAGCCGCCCAGCGGCTCTCTAAGGCACGGAGCCGCCCGGCGGCTCTCTCAGTCACGGAGCCGCCCGGCGGCTCTCTCAGTCATGGAGCCGCCCGGCGGCTCTCTCACACACCCTGCTCTCAGTCACCTGCATTTCTCGGAGGGGGCAATTGCCCCGTTGCCCCCCCTGGATCCGCCCCTGCATAGCCGCAAGGGCAGGATACACAGTATATTACAAATTCAGAGGAACCATTGTAAAAATCATTAAAAGAGTATGTTTTGCCTTTGGTGGTGAAGGATTTTTAGCCGTGTGCTACAAACTTACAGGTCACAGGCATTTTATTTTTCTCAACTGATACATCCCTTTGAATCATAGGAAGGTAAGAGAGGGTGTGGGTTTGGTTTTGATGGGTTTGAGTTGGCTAAGTGCAATGCAACTTTTAACATCTCTGGCTTTTCTGTATGTGATTTTGGGTACACTAGAGAGAGATGGCTGTAAGTGGGGGTCCTCTAATAGTATTCCCCAATGTTTCCGGAAGATGTGGTCCATATTTTTGTGCTGAGCATGAAATTATATAATAAACCTGGTGGTTTGAGATTGGGTGGAAGCAGTAGATTGGAGATGAGAGGGGTCACCTTTACTGGTGGTGGGTGGATCATCCAGAAAAAGGCCTTATCCACTATGAATGACGGATATCTTTTTTCATGAAATTTAGACTTAAGGAAGTAGCCTTGTATGGCATAATCTATGCTGAGAGTACAGTTATGTTAGAAATGACAAAACTGGCTTTTCTAGGAAGTTTGGGAAAGTTAGCTATCCACCTCTGGTGATGGCAGCTGAGGAAATGTAAATACTAGTTTCCTGCTTATTACCGCCTTGTTTTACATAATTTTTTGCATAGATGGCGCTATCGGTGTGACAGAGTGCTAAATCAAGACAGGCCAAACTATTAGGGCTACAGACAGATATAAAGGAGAATCCAAGATCGTTGTCATTACAGTGCAAGATAGATTGTTCTACCAACAAACTAGGTCCATCCCAGATGACAATAATATTGTCTATGTAGTATCCGAAAAAACAATGTTTCTGGGATACAAGAAAAAATGAGAGCACGGTGTATGCAAAGGGGGGGGAAGAGAAAAGGGGCCAATATCCTAGAAACTAGAACTATAAAGAAAATTATGCACTGGATGTGCATGGAGGTCGCCCTTAATGGATATTTTTGGCCACAGGTGAGTATTAAATCTCATGAATTTTTGTAAAAAATGCACTAGAGTGCCATCTTTATTAAATACATTCAATACATAAAACAATTTACTGACAGTAGGATTTACAATTGTGTAAAGTGCAATTACAAACACTATACATTGGCTTGCATATAGAGGATATGGCACCCATGTGCCTACAGCCCGCAGCCTGTATGGGGAGAATCAGGCAGATGAGTTGTATGGCGTATACCCGACATGATTCGGAAATAAATATGTATTACTCCTTCATCAAGGGATTTATAAATGGGTGCTCAGATCTATCTGTAAATGTCAAGAGACAAAATAATAATGAAAATATATGAAAAAATATATCTATGTCGTCATAAATTATATGCGACTGCATTTTTGCGATATATGCGATTTTAGTAATCATTGAAAAGAAAATATATATATAAAGTATAAAAAAGGTTTGGTATGGACTAGTTGTACTTACATCAATCTGATTCATGAGGACAAAAAACAGCAGTAAAAACAATATAACTGGAAGCAGGCTGGCTTCTGGTTCACATAACACAAGGTGGGCAATCAAGGGTGAAATGCGGAGCGTTGCAGCACTTTCACAAGGGATGGCCGATGGAGATCTATGTATTTAGAAAGGTAATATTTATAAGTATACAGGGCATATAAGTAAGCCCATACATTGCTGAAGGATAAAATATTCCTTCAGCTGTAGTTGAAAAGAAGGAGAGTAGATGTATAAAGTGAGTATTAAGATAGTTTAAAACAAAGTGTCTATTTTAATTACCTTGTGGTTTGTTTGATAATCTCCTGAGACCAGACCTCCCGGCAGCAGTTCAAAAAGACTGACAGTGGCCATAGGAGTGTCTGTCTCCTAAATAGGACAGCTGGTTGGACATCAGCCAATCAGTGTCCACTCCACGTAATCAGCTGCAAAGCAAGCAGCCATGTGTGGAGATCGGGCATCCCCCAGACGACGAGGCGCGCGGCGTAGCCACGCCCCGAGGGGCGTGATGACGTCACGCGTCTTGACGTCACCGGCGGGTATACGGTCCCGGCGCGGTTGAATCCACATCGGGAACCGTACAAGAGGTCATCCGCATGCAAAGAACCCACGGGGCACACAGCCAAGTGTTGCCCCATGGTCACGCATGCGTAGATCTTACCCGCCGGGTGTCCGTGCGCACGCGCACATCCACACCAAGAGATACTGCGCCATCTTGTGGATGAATATATACGGTGAACACAGGTGAATCAGCAAAAAAGGTCAACAAAAAGCCAGCCTGCTGTACATTCTTGCAAGGAAATTGTACATGAAAGAGGTGAATGAATACAAAAATATACATTATTGCAGGAAAATTGTAAATGAAAAAGGTGAATGAATATAAGAGTATACAAGAAACAAACCACAAAAAACAAAGAAAAAAGCATGTTATAAATGGCCAAGGGTTACATAGGGACAGTTTACAAGATAGCAAACAGTTTCAAGCCATATTAATAAGATAGAGTCATCAAGTTCATTAAGGTGAACAATAAATGTTCATTATTGTGATCAATCAATTTGTATTGTAGCAATATCAGGAGCCCAGACATGCACATTGTTTAGACCTATCGTATAACGATAATAAAAGACCGTCTAAATATATGTGGGCACATTGTCTTGTATCCATACCTGTAACCATCTAGGAATATTATACCACAGCGATGGATATTCTTTAATGCATGAAGTCTGGGGGCTATCGAAAAAGCATAGTACAAAGTGAAGCATTTGTATTGAGATATGAAGATAAACAATAGGGTATATTGCAAAGTCCCTATAGATCTAATTCACAGACTCCCGATGTGAACCCAGGCAGAAATGGTTTGAAATTGAAGGCCCCGTTTAGGCCAGGTGGATAGTTAGCTCGTAGATTGTGTATCCATCTTAGTTCACATTGGAGAAGACGCTTGTTAGAATCTCCTCCTCTTGGACCAAAGTGGATACGGTCGAGGGCCAAAAAGTGTATTTTGGGGATCAGTGAGGGATGGACCATTGCCATGTGGCGACCAATAGGGAGGTCTGGATCGCGTTTGCGTATGGTGCCAAGATGTTGATAAATACGTTTCCAGAATTCATTTATGGTCTTACCAACATAGTAGCACCCGCATTCGCAAGTCAATAAGTATACTATTGCTGGGGTTTTGCAGTTGACGTAGTGCTTGGGAATAAACTTTTGACCATTAGGCAGGGTAATATCTCTTCGTTTGTCCATATATTGGCAATAATGACAGCCCCCACACATATATGTTCCCAATACTTTACATGGATCACCTTTACGAGTTTTGTATTCACTATTAACTATTTTGTCTCCTATAGATGGTGGCCTCCTATAGGTGACTGTTGGGGCACTGGGGACAAAAGGGGCCAGAGTTGGGTCCATGGTTAATAGGTGCCAATATTTGTTTAGAATGCGCTTTATCTGCCTGTGTTCTGAAGAATATGTTGTGATGATTCTAGTTGTTTCATCTTTACTGGGTTGTTTTTGTGCATTTAGTAAATCACGGCGAGATTGACCAAATGCACGTTTATACGCTTTTTTTAAACAGGTGTTTGAGTATCCTCTTTCGAGGAGTCTCTTTTTTAAAATATCGGCTTCCATTTTAAATCTAATGTCATCGGAGCAGTTGCGGCGTGCTCTTAGGTATTGGCTATATGGTATAGAGTTTAAGAGAGGCTTGGGATGGAAACTACTTGCGTGCAACAGTGAATTACCGGCTGTAGGTTTTCGGTATAGTTCACTGGAAAGATTGCCATCTGGTGATCTTTGGACCATTACATCCAGAAATGTGATTTCCTTTGAGCTGTGTGTCATTGTAAATTTTAAATTGAAGTCGTTCTTGTTAATACAATTAAGGAATTCATGTAGTAGTTCAGTTGGCCCGTCCCATATCATAAAGATATCGTCTATGTAACGTCGCCATGTAATAACATGGCACATGTACACAGACAGCGACTCCTGGACAAGCAGTGAGTGTTCCCACTCCCCCAGGTACAGATTGGCGTACGATGGGGCACAACAAGTCCCCATCGCCACGCCCTGTACCTGGAGGTAGTGGGAACCATCAAAGCAAAAGAAGTTATGGTTGAGTATAAACTCCAAGGAGGCCAGGATGAATTCAATATATTTAGGTTCGGAGTCACTGTATTGTTGCAAAATGTGTTGTATGGCCGATAAACCTTTGGCATGAGGGATGGTGCAGTACAAAGATTCCACATCGATGGCTACCAATTGGGTGCCTTCTTCTATGTGTATATCTTGAATAATCTGTAAGAAGTGAATTGTATCGCGTACATAAGATGATAGGCAAGTAACTAAATTCATGAGATTTAATACTCACCTGTGGCCAAAAATATCCATTAAGGGCGACCTCCATGCACATCCAGTGCATAATTTTCTTTATAGTTAATGTTTCTGGGATAAAGGTTGTTGTTCCTGATAAATAAATACTCCCATAGACCCATGGCAAAATTGGCGTAACTGGGCACAAAATTCGCACCCATGGCAGTATCTTGAGTCTTTAAATATGAGTAAGCACTTTTTGTAGTGTGAAACATGTCAGCTCATGTTTGTATCTCTTTGCTGTAGCTTGTACAGTGTGATCCAGATTTTTCAATAAAAGGCAAAAGAAACTTTCTTTGGAATGCGGCTGTCCAGAGTTTTCCATTCATCTTCATTCGCTATATGCATTTGCCAGCACCTGGGGCTCTTCATTTCTAGAGGAGAAGTTTTTGTTTCGGCTGACCTGCCTGAAGTGGTGGTACCCCCTTTTCCATCTTGGGTCTGTAGGTAGAACTTTTATCAAAAGAAAAATAATTGTGTGTTAAACAAAATTTTGTGGAATCCAGAAAAAATTAGCCTGTTTAAGATTGATGAGTCAATCTTGTGTTAAAAAGTATTGTACTGCCCTTAGGCCAACTTCAAGGGGGATGGATGTGTGGAGGAAGTTAATGTCTAGGGAGACCCACAAGTAGGTGGGTTCTCAGCTGCAGGTTTGGAGGGTGTCTAGCAGTTGGTTACCATCCTGTATGTAGGCTGGCGGATTTTGAGCGAGAGGCTGTAGGAAATGGTCAATGTACTTTAGATGGAAAAGAAACTGGTGACACTCTCCATGGCACCCACAATAGGGCGTCCAGGAGGGTTCTCTAGGTCTTTATGGATTTAAGGGAGGTGATAGAAATACGGAGTGTTCTAGTATTCTCTGAACAGAAAAGATGCCTCGGCTTTGTTGATAATACCATCACTAAGAGCTTGCTTGACTAGTGTCTGGGCTTCTTCATGGAATTGGGTGGGTCACTGGGGAGGTGGGAGTAGGTGTTTTTGTTGGGTAGGAATCTGTGGGCATCACTAAGATAAGTATCCCAATCTTTTATTACAATCCCTCCTTCCTTGTCTGCTGATTTAATGATGATGGTGGTATTGTTGGTAAGTTTGTTAAGGGATGACCTTACCTGTGGGGTGAGATTATGGACAGGCGGGTGGGAAGTGTTTTGTTTACACATACGTTTAATCTTAGTGAATACTACCTGGTAAAAGCTTTGTATGAAAGGGCCCTTCACATTGTGTGTGCTGCACTGGAGGGGAAGTAGGAAGGTGCTGTGTGAGGTAAGTAACATACATGTTCTCATCATCATTTTAAAGCTCCTTCAACACGGCTAGGCAGGACGTGTCCATGGCGTTGTCGAGTGTGGGGTACTCTGTGTTAGCAACCACCTCTGGGCTTTCTATGGCATTGTTTTTGGCAGACCGAATATTATAAAAGTTTTACTGTAATGTTCCAGACGATTTTATTTAGATCCATAGAGTAAAAGGGTTGGGGTGTGCAGTAGGGGCAAAGTTAAGGCCTTTGCTTAATAGGGAAATCTCCTCCAAAGTTGGGAGGAGAGATTGAAAATGTTTACAGTTTGGCTACTTTGTCTTTGGGTTATGTGTCTTCTTTTTTATCATTTTTAACATTTTGTATATAATTGTATATAATTGTGTTCTAGTCATGGTATCTTTCTATAAGTTATATGGGTTTCTTACTCATTGGCTGTTCGTGGTGTGTCTGCTGTGGAGAGGGGGGCGGTCCGCTGGTCTCATCTGCCCGTCCGCCCTGCCAGCTCTTCTTAGCCAAATCAAAGATGGTCAACGGAATTGCCTGACAAAGGAGCAAGCATGCTCCTAAACGCGTGCACGGACCCAGCCTCTCTTGCATTGAGACTACCTTTTGACAGCTTCCTCCTGTGCCTCCTCCATCCATCCAGCCCTGACTCCGGAAACCACCGGCACCGCCGGATGTGATGACACTGCGTCTCCAAGCTGCGGTTTTAAATCTCTGCAACAACTTGGATGATGTCTAAAGATGTGCCTATGCTCTTCACTGTCTAGTGAGTACATTACCTTTAATAAAACCTGTTTGTTATATTGCTACACTTAGATTGGTGCTGCTCCTCTCTCCTTGTTTCCCAGTATCTACAGAGTTTCTTCTGCTCTCAAGCGAGCTGCCTCACAAGTGTATGCTAAAGGATTTCTGGTTTACCTCCTGTGAGTATTACCCAGGACTTATGGACCCCTTATAACATACATGGACTTCCCTTTCCTAACCCCCCCCAATCTGGGTTTACCTATCTATTACCCATTGTGACATCCATGCCATATGCCTTACCAGAGGTGTTCTCGCTTCTGCCATAAAGTGCCTAGCGCTTCAATCACCCTTGTTTTTATTTTATTTTGATTCTGTTTATCAGCTGTTTAAAGAGCACTCAATGTTTTCTCAGAACTTGAATGCTGATGACTGCAATAAGCAGAGAGGTTTTTGACACGAGGGCCATTAATAAAAATATAGCTTTACCTTCTTTATGTGTGAGGGGTAAGATGACAGAACTCAATATGGAAAAAAACGGATCTCAGTAAACAGACTGGAGCAGTTTACTAATTATGTAACGATGAGTTGTTAATAAGCTGAAAGGCTGATATTTGTCAGTGTGTTCTGTAAACATTTGCATAGGCAAGAGTTGTTTTAATGCTGCACGTCAGGAGGATAGAAAACAAATGCTAATAACACCATGGGATTTCATAGAAGCCCGGGTAAGCTAACAATTTCCTCCTTGTCAAAAGTTACGACAGCACCCATGCAATGCTCAGTCCAATCTAATGCATTGGCTGGCATCTCTGGCAATTTTGGAGTCATGTACAGAATAGGAGTTGAATCTGATGAATACAGCTCAGTTGCATATGTCACTGGGGTGACAAGACAGTCATGTACAACCAATACAGCTAACCAAAGTGTGTGAGGATTAGCAACTGTAACTAGACACGAACTTTGCAGACAAGATGCGTTCAGGGCTGTTCACTCACAACCGACGGTCAAATTGGGACAAGAGGCTGTGTCCGTGCTGTCACTGCTTCCCAATAAATAAGAATGGACTGCCTGCACGTAGCACCTGGCAGCTGGAGTTGCATAGGGGGTTATTTAGAGACTACGGATGTCAACGCCCATCTAAATGAGGCCTTATATGAAAAAGTATGGTATTCTTTGCATTTATTATCTTGGTTTCAAAACATATTTATATTCCTAATTGGCTATAAAATAAATACCATTTACCACTTGCCGACCAACCGCCATCATTATACGGTGGCAGGTCATCATGTTCCCGTAAATCAACATAGGTGTACCTGCTACGGCTCCTTCAAGGAGCCATAGCAGTCGCGCGCCCGCCGTACGGTGAGCGATCCGCTGCGCGCGGCCAGCGGCCATGATGTCCAATGTAAACAGACAGATCCCCGTTCTGACAGGGGAGTTAGAGAGAGATCTGCTGATCCTAGTGATTAGGATCAGCGACCTCTCTCCTCCTCCAATCAGCCCAGCCCCCATACAGTTAGAAACACTCCCAGGAAACACACTTAACTCATTGATCGCCCCCTAGTGTTAACCCCTTCCCTGCCAGTGACATTTATGCAGTAATCAGTGGCTATTTTTAGCTCTGATCGCTGTATAAATGTCAATGGTCCCAAAAAAGTGTCCACCGCAATGTGGCAGTCCCGCTAAAAATCGCAGATCATCACCATTACTGGTTAAAAAAAATTATAAAATTGCCATAAATCTATCCCCTATTTTGTAGACACTATAACTTTTGCGCAAACCAATCAATATACGCTTATTGCGAATTTTTTTACCAAAAACATGTAGAAGAATACATATTGACCTAGACGACGACGTCATTGTATGACGAAACGCGCGTCGGGCGGATAGGACGCAATGACGTACAGCGTGTGGTTCCCGGAGTGTCACAGGCGCTCGCAAGCTGGCCAGCTATTCGTGTTTGATTTTAATCCATGCTTGTAAGTGTTACTCTTTTTTATTTAATAAACTTTATCTACGGTATCACACTATGGGAAGTCCTTTTTCTTTCATGCCTTGATGATACGGCACCTGAGGGCCCCTTCCATCCACTGAACGGTGGGCTGTCCCTGGATCAGTTTTCTCTGAGAGTACGATTCCTGATTTCCCAAGGAAAGGCCCTGGCTGGGTTTATAGCCGCAAGCACATTCTTGCTTGCCTCTGGTAAGTGTGCATTTGATTTGGTGATTCACATTCACTGGTGAAGGAAGATTGCACTCTCTTATTCTGAACCCAGCTAACCGCAGGCTGTTTGGACTTTTTATGCAACTTTTTCCTTCTTTGTTACAACTTATTTATTATCACTATATTTTTTTGTGCACGCCATATTGTTATTTATGTGACGTTTTCTCATACATCATGTTCACTTTTTAGCGCAGCTATTGTTTAGTATTTTATGGTGCATATGGCTGTATTTCATATGTTAGCTGCTGCTCCACTTTTTTTGTTATATATTTTATTTTTTGGTTTGCAAATTTAGAGAGCAGTATTTATACCATTTACCCTATATTGACCTAAATTGATGAAGAAATTCGGTTTTTTAAACTATTTCTGGGGATATTTATTATAGTAAAAAGTAAAAAATATTGTTTTTTTTTCAAAATTGTCGCTATTTATTTGTTTATAACACAAAAAATAAAAACCGCAGAGGTGATCAAATACCACCAAAAGAAAGCTCTATTTGTTAGAAAAAAGGAGGTCAATTTTGTTTGGATACAGCGTTGCACGATCGCTCAATTGTCAGTTAAATTGACGCAGTGCTGTACCGCAAAAAATGGCCTGGTCATTAAGGGCCCTCTGGTCTGTAAGTGGTTAAACCAGTTATATATTTGTTAAAAATGTTATTTTATATATTTTTATATAAAGCTAACATAAGTATGTGAATCTGGATATCAGTCCCCTGTATACAGAAAGGAAAAGGAAGAGTCAGCATTCTGAGTCATTCATGGTTGTAGCTATTTGTACTGTGTTGTCAGCCAGTAGTTGGAACATCATTCTTAAAACCTTCCTAGTTTTGACTGATAGGAAAATTTAGTTTGGCTCCTCTGTAAACAGTGGAGCAGGGGTTGATTTCTCAGGGCTGTTCAGTGTTTCACATGCTACTACTGTTCTGCTACCCCCCCCCCCCCCGTGTACTAAAGGCTTCTAGGAGCATAGTACGAGGGAGAGCAGGACAGGCAGCCTGAATATTTATGGGACTCCAACTAATCCCCATGGAAGGTGTGCCCACAAGGTGGCAGGAGAGCCCATAAGTAGTCTGAGGCTTGGGCAACAGAGGGCAGTATTCCTGCATCCAGTCCTGGGGCAGGAGAGCTAGAGAAGCTAGAGTGAAGCCATAGAGGTCCCAGCTAGTCTTAGCTGGGGGGCCTACTGAAGATACTTTGTCCAGGAATTCAGTTGGGTCCAGAGAAGGCTCACTGGAGAGAGCCAGGAAGAAGATAGCAGAAAAAAGTGTTGTAATACATTGTTCATGTATTTTGTGCAACAACTACATCAGCCAGAAGATGGCAGTGTTTATAAGTTTGTAGCTGCATCTATGGTAATATTGTCTTTTCTCTGATAATAACATTTCCTGTTCTTGTCTGCAGTTAAGCAGCAAAGCCCATGTGGACGGTGCACTGTCTGTTTGTTCTGTAGGGCTTTATACCAGAATTTCTAACAACAAGTCTAACTATCCTGCAGTGGTGTGAGTCTACATCTCCCTCTCACTGGGAAGAGCCTGTGGATATCATCAGAAGGCAACTGATCTTTTAGCTAAGTTAATAAATAACCCCCTATGCTGAGGAAAAGTGACAGTGTGTAGCTTTTAACCTCATGAATGACAACAGGTCACTATTAGTATTAGGAACTCTGTAGGACAACCAAAGCAACCAGCAGTGTGTGGAGAGCAGTCACAAGTGCAGGCAGCAGAGTGTAAAGCACAGCCAGAAGATTAGAAGTCCTCAAGTTGTTCCATTTCCAGTTCACTGGGGGGTATCCCATGCTCCCTATTCCCATCCAAGCTTCTGTTCCAATAAAAAACCCTAGACAATTATCTGAACTGATGAAGAATGAAGACAATTCTGTGTGCCTGGGTTTGTGTGCTATAAAGGGGGAAATTGGACCAAATTCACCAGTGCGCTACATAGATAAGTCACTCCATTTATCAAAAGTGTTCTTGTGCTTGTGCAGATAGAGGGTATGTCTGACCAAGTCTGTTAGATCATAGAGTGTACTCTGCAGTGTAGTCTGGTGCCTATTGTAATGTGGTCATAGTTAGACAAACTGCACAATCACTGTTTTAGTAAAGTGGAGGCAAGACTAAAATGGAGGTAATTTGCACAATGTCTATCTACAATGATATCTTTCTTTGTGACTTCAGTTCGGCTTTAAAGTAAACCTGAAAATATATAAAGACAAGAGAGAGCGCACACCAGCCCTAGTGTGTTATTGTTTAATAGATGAAGATAAGTGTATAAAACATGAGGGTTGCACTCACAAACATCCAACGTTAAATGGCATAAACAGCTCCATAATAGCCTCCTCTCCTGGTCTGTAGGGATCAGTTAGCTCACAGCAACTAGCAGCATTTTAAAGTATTTCAGTAAGCACAGACCGCCTGCTTCCTTGTAACACACACCGCCCAAAGCACTCGCACGGACCAGCCGGCGCTGCCTGATGTCACTCGTGGCCGGGGAGGGGATGCACAGTGATGCAGCTGACTCCTCTCGTAAGCTTCATGCAATTGCCAAGCATGTTTCGGAGGCGTGGCCTCCTTCTTTAGGTAACGCCCTCATCTCCTCTAGTGATAATATATGCTCAAACCCCCCCGTCCCTCCTAGCTATGAACCAATGGCATCATAACAGACCAGGAGCACTGAGTACACAGCACTGTGGACTTTTGGGAGAGCTGCAACACCTTAAGCAAGGAATATACATACAGACTGTTCACTGTTGGAATAGGTATAGTGGGGATAGCGCTAAACTTGGTTTGTTGTGTGTGTTTAAAGTAAACCTGAGCTTTGGACTTGGAGCTTACATAGGGCTGCCTTAGCTCCTGGTGGCTGAGCAGAGTAAGGGAAACCAAAAGTATGGTAAGTATATGTTGTTTGGGGATATGCTTTGTTCAGCCACCAGGAGCTATGAGAGCCATGTGTAAACTCTAACTTCAAAACTCAGGTTTGCCTTGCTTGGTTCACTTTATAAGAGGAAAGTGATGACCACATCAGTGTGCTGTTACTTTGTGATTGTTAATCACTGACTGGGGGGCAGGTTGGTGACCAAACTGGATTTCCCAAATACATTAGAGAAAAGTGAGGGCTTGTAATGACTATTCTGTCTGTCAGGGGTGATAGGGTTACAAGCCTAGCTAAACACAAAGACAAATCTTTTAGAGGGTAAAACAGTTAAAGTATTTTAGCATGCATGTATGCATGTGCTGTATGCCGAGAGAGTTCAGATTAAGTGGACTGCTTTACTAACAGATATTACTGAGAGCTAGTACTGTATCTAATAACTGAAAAATGGAGCAATGAAAAGGGTTTCCCCTATAAACATGCTTCCCTGGTTGGTGTTTTAGTTTCCTACTTCATCAATGAAAATGTAAGGGAACAGTAATGCATATTGATATGGAATCATAGCAATTATTTTGATCTAGTAGTTACCTTCCTTTATTCGTTATGGTCTTGTCATAAGAACTACAAGGGAGGATAAAATGTATTTCCTTTTTTTAAAACAATGTTTATTTGAAGATAATTTTTGATGCAGCTTTCATATTTTTACATGCCCGGTGTTTTACATCTTCATGATTCCTAAGAACATGTGTAGATTTTACCATATAGTGGCTTTGCGTATATGAAGCAGCATAATAAGCACTCTTGCTAAACATGTACTGCAATACAATCGGTAACAGGATATGCTACATTGAGAATATATATTTTTTTCCTTTATTTTGAGCAAACTGACTTACTTTTTTAAGAATGGTGAACCAAAATTATTGTGCAGCACTATTAAGCTGGAAGCACAGTCTCCATAAAGGGTAAATATGATTTACCCTATGAAAACATATAACCGCACACTCTGTTAAAAAATGGGATTTGTATACTTAGCGTAAAATCTATTTCTTGAAGTTCATTGAGGGACACAGGTATTCAGAAGCTGACATGTTTTACTGTCACCTACAGTACCTGAGGATTTGGATCCGGCAAACAAAAAAAGCATGGCTAGCCCGGTATTATCTCTCCAACGTCCAGCATGCTTCAGTTGTGAAAAAACAGTGCCTGGAGAATGAGCAGACACGGAGGAATGTCCCACCCCAGTGTCCCTCAATAAACTCCAAAAAAATTATTTTATTTTAAGTATAAAAATATATTTTTTTTTGTCATTTATTAAGGGACACAATAATTCAGAGACTGTTGGGGCATGGGGTTGGCAGTAACACTAATCGGTCCACAAAAAAAATCTGAATATGGAACTACCTGCAGCACAAAGAGCCACTGAAAATAACTTTATGCCTGGAGTGGGCATTGGAAGAGGCCATCCATCTGGTAAAACTTAGGGAACATATGAGTAGAAGACCAAGTAGCAGCACTACAAATCTTGGAAAAAAATAGCCTATTGCCAAAAAGTCCAAGAAGCACTTACACGTCTAGTAGAGTGCACCTTTATAAGGATGGAACCGGATCCTTGAGACCATAGGCTTGAAAGACTATTCGTATGAACAACGGGAAAAAATTGAATAAATAGATGATTCCAGGTACCTTCAGGAATGACAAAGACAGAGTCTGTTTTTCTAATGGAAGTTGTGCTGTGAGATAAACACATACAGCACAAACTACCTTGGGAAAGAAGGACACTCTAGGCCTCAACTCCAACTTGTCCCTGTGTAAGACCAGAAAGGGTTAATTTACACGATAGGGCCACTAGCTCAGATACTCATCTTGCAAAGGTGAGGGCAACAAAAAACTGCCAGATCCACAGAGGATGCAATCCACTTTTAAAGGGCTGCTGGCCATTTATCATTAACGTTTATTTCCAGATTGGAAGAAGAAGAGCACTTCCATTCCTTTGGCCTCATAGGAGCCTATCAGGAGTTTTGCATAATCAGATGCTCACCCTACCCACTCCTGCTCCTGAATAATACTGATGGTGTCATCAGGATGGCAGGTCTAGGTACAGGGAGAGCTCAGGCTGGGCATGAAGCATGATGTGATGGAAAATGCCGCTCATACTGGAGCTGGAACTCAAGCCCAGAAGGGAAACCCTGATTTCACTTCTTTGCACATGCAGAATAAACACAGGAATGCGTTTCAAAACCGTCAAGCTTCTTCTTTAACCTGAGGCTGAGGCTTCCCTAGTGGTTGAGGTTTTCCTGCTGAGAGTGCGTTGACCCTGACAAGTTACGATTGGGAGCTGGTAGGACAGGCTCTCGATCATGTGACAACTTGAAGTCTGCCCCTCATTTTAAGATCCAGTTAAACGGCCGCAGGAGGTGAGCAGGAAGGGGTTAAACTAATGAATAGGTGTTTTGATCTTTTCTTTATTTACATACATCATATAAACCAATCCTAGTCTTTAAGACATATCTAAAGCATGCACACAGAGGAAGTGGTTGACAATAAGGTTCTTTCTTAAGAAAAAAAATTCTTAAGTATGAAATAACATGGTAACAATTAATTTAACATGACTGAATCTGCAACAAAGTGCTTGGCTTTTGGCTTCTGGCAGTGAAGTGAACAGAGATGAAAAAAGAAGAAAACAAATGTCTTATAGTTCTATCACTGTCCGTACGCACAGTTCAATGTTTGAGATAAGTTTGATTTAGCTAATTCTATGGCCCTGAGTAAAACCTCAATACTGGCTATTTCTAGGCATTGCCGAAGTCGCTCTAGTGGATGCTGTTTCCAGCTGTGCCATTGCAAAATGAGCTTTAATCTGTCATGAAAGGAAAGCGTTTGAAGGATGAGATCTTTGTACAAACCTATCCTTTGGTCACAAAAAAAAGAGAAAAGGACAAAGCTATCGGCCTGCTATTAAAATGTCATTCTTAGTATAAAGAAAGCAACTTCATCATTTTAAAGAGAATCTTAAAAGTATTTCCAACAAATACTAATTTTGTGTTAATAATGTAAACTTTAGGATCCATTCATACCAAATCTTTTTTTAATGTTTTGAGGTGAATTGCAGTAAAACACACAGGAGGACACCATGTATTGTGCTGTAGTGAAAGTAGTTTTTTTACATGTTTATTTTCTTGCTTCTCATGAAGGTGTTTTACACAATTTATTTCAAGGAACCTGCACAGGGAAAAATGGTCAATCTGTGTTGCTCCACTAAGTAGAAATCACAGCTCACTTATGTATTGTGCAAACTTGGTTGCCGCAGCTACATATATATTTGCAAACAGCATACACTTTTAATATATAATTACACACAGCATATGTCCTTTATGTATCAGCAAAAGTAGATGTTTAGCAATAGTATACTGAAGCGCTGATATGGTGTGATATCAATCAGTGTAGGATATCAATGAAAATATAGGATATCAATATAAATAATCATTTGTAAAAATAAATATATAATAGGAAATGACCAAATAATCAAGTCGCACCCATGTGAAAGTGTTCTGACACCACTAAACGTAAATAAAATGATATCAATAAATAGTGCGCTAAAATTAACTTCCTAATATGAAATACAAAAATCATATATATGTGTATTAAGGCAGAAAACAAAACCATATATTATCAACTTTCAAAGATGAAATCATCCTAGAAATAAGGGCATAATATAGCATAGAACAAGGTCCAAAGAAAGTCCAAAGTGAGCATTAGGATAAAACTACCACGGTTCTGGGGTGCTTAATTCACTCATTAGACCACTGTCTGCACCATAGGTTTCCCCACTGCACTGCTGTTTAACCAGACTGATTGTTTAGAGATCCTCCAGTAGTTTGTTTCATTCATGTAACCAAAAAGGAAAACATCATTGCGCAATGAACCACAGCACTGTATCCATTTCCTTGCTAGACATAAGTGGATGCACTCACATGTAATAAAAAGTAACAGCTCATAAAGACAGTCAGTCGCTCACCGCAATCTCTCCCCTCGCACCGTATACACTGTGTAAAGAACAGGAACATTGGATGATGTCACTGGCTCCTGCCGACGCGTTGCGTCACATGTCGTGTGACTTTATCAAGGGTCATGATATACGGTGCGAGGAGAGAGATCGCGGTGACCGAGTGACTGTCTTTATGCACTGTTACTTTTTATTACATGTGAGTACAGGAGGTATGAAGGAAGAAGAGACTTCAAAGAGGAGACAGCGGCACAGGGCAGAGAGAAGCTAGTCTCTAAGACTGTTTATATAAGGGATCTTTTTTTTTTATTTAAAGCTTTTGGCAAAACACTAAATACAGTATAGGAATACAAACAGGGCAAATCAGCCCATCTGCAGGGGAAATCCTCTGTCCAAATGGTATTGAAAAAAAAAAAAAGCAAACCAAAAAAAGCATGGTTACACTGGAACATAGCTGAAAGGTTTAGAGAAATGGACCAGAATAGATCCACTTACTGCAGGAGGGTTCCCTACTACAGAAAAAGCAGGGTCCCGTCATCCAGAATTTGCCTTCCACTTACTGTATATATAGAATTATAACTCTGGGTTCAGGAATAATAAAAAAATAAAAGGGGGGTGGGGGGTGGAAGGTGTGCAATCAGAGGCCCAACCTCAGCGGCATCATACAGTGGCCTTTGGGGGTGAATGCTCCCAGAAGACATGGGAGGTAACCCCCAGAAGTTAATTATCGCTACTAAACAAATTGAAATATAATAATGTACCGTTGTTTTATCAATTTGAGAGACAAAAAGCAGAAAACCTGAGGTAACTATGGACTTTTATGGTACGGCAAAGACTCACATACACATATGTATAAAAATATACATTTATTAAGACAAATAAAAAAGAACTGAGTACACAGACATGTATCCATCCATGAAGGAGGGATCCAGAAGTTGTCCTAGGTCAGTTCAACCTCTACATGTTTCATGGTGAGACCGCTTCTTCAGAAGTATGCTTCAGAGAATATTGTGTGTAGCTATCTCTATAGAAAACAAACATACATATATAATCAAGCTTCAAAACAGAAAAACAAATAAATACAGTGCTGGTTACACCGATTTGGACGAACAAAAGACCTAACTCAGTGAAGCTTACCAACACGGAACCAACCCAATCCAGTAGGACATCCTAGGCACCTAAGGGCAATTCCTGGGTGAGTGTGAAAGCCAGGTCACGGTACAAAGAATAAACAAAAACTGTCAAAAATAAGCACAGAAGAGAAGTATAAATGATACTGCAAATAAGTTATTGCTGATATAGTGTGCCTACAGTTCACATAGTCACCATGTAAAGTAAGCCACATTCAAATAGAATGTATATAATATATAAAAAAATCTCAAACAGTACGCACCCACTAGATGCTTATCATAGAGTACATGGTGATGAAGCTTGGGGGAGCGGGATTCTCAAGGATGGAATTTAGGAGCTTGAGGTTAATGAGGAGTGGCTATAAAGAATATATAGCAACAAATCATAAAATATTCAAAACGCTGTGTGTTCAATTAAGTAGACACAGCTGAAAATCCCTTTAAGAGCATAAACTCAAAAATGGTCAATAAGGACCAGAAGATACATGTCAAGGCTCCAAGAGCAGAGGCTATGAACCAGCCAGGTTCAGGTGGCGAGGTCTGTGATATAACTAGAGAAAAGGGTATAGTTGGTCCAGTAGAACCATGTTTTGCAAAACTTTTCCTCTCTGTGATTTGCAGAGGCAAGGATATTTTCCATTCTGTAAAATCTTCTCAATTTTGTTTAATCAAACACTTAGCGGGGGGAGCAATAGAAAAGCGTTATGCAGGCCATGGCAGCATTAAGTAATTGAATTGTAAGTGACCTTTTCTAATGTTTGGATGAAATGGGAATTGAATGAAGCAGAAAGGTTGCCGGGACGTCTCCCAGTTGAACGTCAGTGAGTTTGAATATGAGGACACAAACCCTAATCCAGAAGGGTTTCAGAACCGGACAACTTTAGAACATATGGGGTAATGTGCCCTATGGGGGATAGTTTTTATTTAGATTCATTTTGCTAGTTTATGAATTAACTTGTGGAAATGTGGTATCAATTTGTGTTTAGTAGACAGCTTTTTTTTAAACACTTTTTTTGTGTGGGATCATTTCTAATATCATGTTTTGCAGGAATATTTTTTTTGCAGAGGGATAATAAATTTTAATGAATTTCTCCTTGTGAAATAAATGTTTCTTGAATTTGTTATAATTCTACACTAAATATTATTACATTGCAGGTAAACTTCTATTGAAGCTTTCCCTGCCCTCACCATCCCTAACCAGTCTTACTCTGATCATACACTACTTGAATAAATATAATTGATACCATGGAAAAACAATTACCACAAAGTTAATTCTTAAATTAGTAAAAAAAAAGATTACCATGTAAGACCCCCAAAATTTAATCTAGAATAAACTATCCCCATTTAGAGCCCACACTGCAGTCCATCCTCTCTCTTCTCAGTGCCCCCTTTCCTTCCTTCAAGTCTCTGCCCCCTCACTTACCCTAAGTCCCTCACTATGTCCTATTAGCACAGGGAGAAACTTTTGACTGTTGCAGCATGTTTGCATGCTTAAGTTTGTGACTTTAGAGCCCTTGCACACTGGGGCGGTTTGCAGGCGCTATTGCGCTAATAATAGCGCCTGCAAACCGCCCCGAAAGTGCCGCTGCTTTCATCCCAGTGTGAAAGCCCCGAGGGCTTGCACACTGGAGCGATGCGCTGGCAGGGCGGTAAAAAAAGTCCTGCCAGCAGCATCTTCGGAGCGGTGAAGGAGCGGTGCTCCTTTAACGCTCCTGCCCATTGAAATCAATGGGACGGCGCGGCTATACCGCCGGCAATGCGCCTCTGCAGAGGCGCTTTGCGGTGGTATTTAACCCTTTCTCGTATACCTATAATAGCGGCATTTTACCGCCGACGCCACCCCAGTGTGCAAGGGCTCTTAGAGGTGACATAAGGATTTAACCACTTATCTTCAAACCACCCCCTTATAGGTACATCCACTTTTTGCTGATCACACCCACTTTTCGCCACGCCACATACCTTACCCTCACAAAGTGTCCCTCATTGTCAAGTTTAAAATTTGGAAGGTATGAAACAGTATACAGAAGGAGTTTTGTAACATTTCACAAAACATTTATTCACTCTAATATGTAGCTCCTATTGAATATATTATATGACCCATAAACACACATAGGACTACACAGAGCATTGATGTTTGTGTGACTGACTATATGAGACAATCTGACCAACTAGGTTGTTAGGGCAGTCACTAAAATGCAGGATGCCCTGACTTCTTACTCTTTTACAGGAATGGCAAGCGACGACTTTAAATTCTGAAAAGCTTGGCCCGGCGTAAGAGTAAGAAAAAAAAACCTAGACACAGTATCGCCATGACTGTGTTAAGGGGTTTGACATAGGAGGTGTTTTGGTGGATTTATAGTAAGCTGTATTAAAGTGATACTCACTGAATTGGTGGATTGTATAGGAGCAGGTGGAGCTTCAGGGGTTGGGCATGCAGGAGTGTCTTAGAAAGCCTCTAGTCAGAGGAGATCTTGAGTCAGAACAACTTCCTGCTCATCCTCCCGTCAGGTTTGTGGTAGTTGTTTTGGTATTTTGGGAATAGTATGAGATTTGTGCAGCTGTGTCATAGCAGCTGGCAGAGTTCGAGGTCCTTGGATGTGTTTTATGATGGACGAAAAGGTACATTTGTAGGGACCCATTGTGGGTATTCTAGTTAATTGGTACCTGCAATTATTGGTTTTTCAATGTTTCTGCAGGCTGGAGGCCTAATTTAGCTTATGTAGGTACTTGAAGTAAAAGTCTACAAAGACCTTGGGACCCCATTAATAATGTACTGAAAGTTAATATGTTGATATGTTAATATGTTATTTAAAATGTGTTAATAAAAGGCTGCTATGACCATCAAACTCTAACCTGTGTTATGTGTCGTTACTTAGCTGATAGTAAAGGGTGGAGTGGTGGTCAGTCAGTGTGAATGTCAAGGAATCTTTTATACCCTAGTCATGTCAACTTCAGAGATCTTCTTGAGAACCCTTGTAACAACATGCAATATTCATACATTCTCTAGGACATTCAGTTCTAGCCAGAAGGTCAACAGAACTTGTTCATACTGTCTTATTTATATGGTATTACATACAGTACTTACAGTAGAATGTATAAGGGAAATATAATTTTAGCTGACAGTTATATGATTTTTATCTATTATTTTAATTATTTTTTGAGTTATTTTTGATTATCATAGAAATCACAAATCCCCAAAGTATACGCCCAAGCAGAAGAAAGCACAACGTACATAAGTGTACATAAGTGTGGAGCCTCTAAAGCCAGTTTTCTTTAGAGGCGCTCTCAAGAATAATTTGCCTTTGTATAGGCTAACATCAGTCTGAGTGAACAGCTTGGTGTTAAAAAAAAGAAAAGAGAGCTTTGTCACAATGCAAGGGAGCACATACTGTATAATATGAAGGTACTAAGTAACACTTACAATAACTTGTTACACAGGCAGAGGACACAGAATTGACGCGAAAAGTTAAATTGCAAAGACCTACTAAGGAAACCTAGGAAAAAGAGTCTAAGTGACATAAATCGTATTTAATTAGGCACAACACTGCAAGAGAACATCAATTTTAAGATTCCATGTGAACCTGTCGCATTAGGTCTTGCTCTCCTTTTGTTAAAGAACCTGCAAAGTGAATATAACATGCATAGCGAACATTTGTCATAGTGAGGATGTTAAAAAGTCACAGCATGAATGATTGTCCTGCGGTACCTATAGACGTAAGATAACATTCACCTAATACAACTGTTTAAAGTTATATCAAGAAAAATGTGTATGTGTGTAAAGCTAGCTGTAAGCTGAGAGGATTTCAGATGGTTACTTAGGAAATTCATTCAGTGGGTGGATCTTTCAGCACCACTCCACTCAGCACCCTTCAAAAAATTGGGGAAGCTGGGCAGAAAATGATTGGCTGAACAGCACCAGCATCCAATCAGATGCAAACTCCAATTAGGTTTTCTTGTAGGTTAACTAGAGAATCGTCTATTCATGTGGAATAGCATGCTAATCTAAATAAATCTATGGTTGTATGAACGCTTAAGTCCTTCAAGAAATCTTTGAATAAAGCCTGGCTAGGCACTCTCTAGGGGTAAAATAAACATTTCCCTGACTTATTATTGTCAGGGGAATTGCATAGGTGCTTCCCCCTTAATGGGGAGACCAGCCACATCTGGCCAATTTCTGGTCTGAAAGTACCTTTGAACTGGCAACATTATTTTTAGGAGTGTGCTTCTGCACACACTTCTCCCATGATACTTCTTGAGCTTTTCAACAGAAAAAAAATAAATCTTAATTATTACAGCATCAATGATTTACTAAGATGATTTATCCAGCTCAGTTGATTTTTCTCTTCCGCTATGCTCAGAGTGCCAATCACCAGGGCAGGAGACAACAATTAACTAAAATATTACTAAAGCCAGAACTGAAAAGAATGATATTTCCACAAGAACAATTACAACAAAGTGTGAAATGTTCTGGAAATTGATATTTATATACCATAGTTGTATTTCTAGCTGCATTTCTTTTAATATGCCTGCTTTAGTGTTTCCAGATTACCCAAGCATGCCAAGTTAAAGTGCACCTTTCAACAACTTAACATGTTTTCATGAGTATATTTCTGGCATGCTACCATATACAGTAACTACATTTACTTAATTTAAAAAATTGTATTGTTAATAAAAAGCAGTCCATGAGCTTCTGTTAAGTGACTGTGCTATATCTGAGAGGATGCCATTGGTTTGTTGCAGGAAGAAGGAAACCTTTCCTCAGTCTCCTCTTCCCTAGAAATCAGACTGCAACATTTTACAAAAGTACATGTAAAAACACTCTCCCAGCCTCCCTCTCTTTCTCTTCCCTCTCTCATCCTATAGTACGGGCCTTTCCTACCCTCTCTCATTACCCCCCCCCCCCCCCCTTTTTACTTCTACTTTCTCTTTCTACTTTTCCCCACTCTCTTTTCCTCCTACTTTTCTTCTCAATCTTGTCCTATACGTATGACGTGACACTTTGGGGTTGATTCACTAAAGGCAAATAGGCTGTGCACTTTGCAAAGTGCTGTTGTACTCTGCAAGTGCAGTTGCTCCAGAGCTTAGTAAATGAGGTAAAGCTTCACTTTGCAAAGAATACCCAATCACGTGAAGGAAAAAAAATAAAACAGCATTTTTGCCTGCACATGATTGGATGTTGGAAGTCAGCAGAGTTTCTGCTCATTTACTAAGCTCTGGATCAACTGCTCCTGCAGAGTGCAACTTTGCAAAGTGCAGTCTATTTGTCTTTAGTAAATCAACTCCTTTGTGTACTGATTTGTTACTCTTCTCATTGATCCGAGATACACTCCAGTAAAAATGTCACATCTTCACTGATCGTTTTACAGTGTCTATTGGATACCAGTTTGCCTTATTGTTGATTTGTGTATTTGGCTTACTTTCTCTGTACCTGAAATGCAGACTGTTTGATCTGTACCAAATGCTTATACCAAAAATAGTAAATACATGGAAATCGAAAAACATTTTAGCACTCAAGCAGCAGCACATCCAATGGCTTCCATCCATAGTGCTTCATTCAAAGATCGGGAAATCTTTGCTAAACTGTAAAGAACACACATGAAAGCGCAAATGCATAGTGCATTACCACCATAAACAAATGTATTCATTAAGAATAAGTACCCCCTTCCTCAGAGCTGAATCTCTGCTCTGAGGAAGGGGGTACGACCCCCAAAACATGTTAGCCGTTTCAACTGTGCTATGTTTGGATAGACGCATTTGCCTTGCAGCTGCAGTTCCCATTGATGCGCTTGTCTCTTACTATCTATGTGAGTATATCAACAAATTCATATTGAATAAAAAAAATTTATGGTGGTAATGCTCTTGGCGTTTGCGCCTTACTGTGTGTTCTTTACAACATTGTAACAAGTCAAAAGTTGAGAGGATGCCACAGGGATGATCTGTGTCAGGCTTTTTTTGAACACAGCAAAGAACTGCACAGTACCATTATTTACATAATTATGGTGCACTATGTTACAAAAATATTGCAGGTCCAATTTTAGGTCTACTGTGGTGAGTTGGGTTAACATAATGTAATTTAAGTTAACTTGCATGCATTAAATACACCACAATGTATCAGCTTAGTGTGAATAAACCCTAAGAATTTTAGAGGCCAATTTCGGGGATCTTGCCAAGAAATTACTGCTCCAAGTCCATTTTAAAAATGTCATAAATCCAATAGCGTTATACTCTGGAACAGTTCTATTAATGTGCCTGTAATGTTCTGTTTTTAGGGAAAACATTGAAGATCAATATTTCACAGGGTGTAACTATGACATGTTTGACACTGATATTAATCAGCTTCTGATTATAAAGTATTTCAGGAAATTCTTTCAAATACACATGATTTTACCAGACATGACCACATTTGGCTAAAAAGAACCACTAATCCTTACTAAATCATTGTTTATCTGTACAACTTTGAAGGATGCGTTAGGTGCTATATACCAACAGAGTATACATTTAGGAGAGGATAATGGGAGATAAAAAGAGTCAGTACAACCATGAAAAGGATTTTACTAACACAATCGGCTTCAGCTCTAAGGAATAAAAGGCCATATAGTTGTTACTGACTTCAATTTCATCAACTAATGATTGCTTTGCTTTATATTTTCTCTAGTTTATACTTTTTCTCTACTACATAGATCCCACCAACACACATGACACCACCTTGCCCCCTCACTGTCTTCATAGTTGCAGTACTATCCAAACAGGAGTATGAGGTGCTAACTACTAGACTGCTTCACTCCTCATCTGCTCAGTGTGATGAGCCAAGAATGGTCAGCCCTCACTTGGCTGACAAAACCTGTGAACCTCAGGGACCAAATGTTCTCTTGGCAAAATCCGAAGTTAAGAAAATTTATCAGGTGAAATGCTCTTGCGGCAGCTTAATATAAACATGTAACATCAATGAAAGTATCTATAACGGGTTTTTGTTTTTAGCAAAACTGTATTTTTACCATAAGAAATCTAAAAAAAGAGAGCATTGGATATAAACACATAACAGAAAAATGATCAGACTAAATGTATTGTGTGTTGATTATGCCCCTATTTTTGAGAATAAATCTAAAAAAAAGAAATCTTTTTACATTTCTAAAAAAAAACTTGTTTGAGAGGTTTCAGTTTAGCAACACTTCTGTGTTCTGGTTGTCACAGCCCTCTTTTACACTGCTCTCTATGCATTACATTATACATCTCTAATCATAATGGTAGAGATGAGAGCCCTCCCATCTCCAATGCAATTCCCTTGCTCCCCAAACCATCCACAATTGTTCTTACTGAACTTAATGACTTTTGTTATCAGAGGACAGTAATGCAATTTTTAAAGCTGACATCCAGGCTGATATAAAATACACCTGTTACTGCAGCTCTGTGTTCATTAGGTCCTGTGTCAACAGGCTTAATTGCACTTTAAACAGAATTTACATTCCTATACAAGTCTACTGAGAATGCAAAACCAGTTTGAAGCAGGTCAAATGCAAGTCAGAAGGAGGTCAGCTGTGCCTGTCAATGAGTTCTAAATGAGCTTGGAAGCATCTTAAGCTGAGGATAAAGACACAAGACAAAAGTCCAGTGACATAGGCCCTAAATACTGCATTAAATGTGCTTTCATAATAAAATCAGTGCAAACACCTGAATTTGACTTAGTATGTACCTCTCACGGTCCCTAAACAGCATAGCTTAGACAGTGGGAGGTGGAAGCAGCACAAAGAACCACACAAATCAGTTGTGTAGTAGTGTAAGAAGCATGCTGATAGGAGGAAAGAGCAGAGTGACAGAGAAAGGAGCTCATTAGTGTGCTGCTTTTCCTTTCACTGTCCAGTAACAGGCCCAGGAAGGAACAAGGGTGTAAGTGTTATGGGACTGTATCAGAGAAAAGACTGTGTAACTGGAACTGTGTAACCAGAACTGGATTGACAGAACTACACATCCTTTGGCAGGTAAAATCGATTCTTTATATATACAGCTGTGCTCATAAGCTTACATACCCTGGCAGAATTTATGATTTCTTGGCCATTTTCCAGAGAATATGAATCATAACACAAAAACATTTCTTTCACTTATGGTTAGTGTTTGGCTGAAGCTATTTATTATTAATCAACTGTGTTTACTCTTTTTAAATCTTAATGACTACAGAAACTACCCAAATGACCCTGATCAAACGTTCACATACCCTGGTGATTTTGGCCTGATAACATGCACACAAGTTGACACAAAGGGGTTTATGTCTATTAAAGGTAACCATCCTCACCTGTGATCTGTTTGTTTGTAATTAGTGTGTGTGCATGAAAGGTCAATAAGTTTCTGGACTCCTGACAGACCCTTGAATCTTTCATCCAGTGCTGCACTGACGTTTCTGAATTTTGAGTCATGGAGAAAGCAAAAGAATTGTCAAGTGATCTGTGAGAAAAGGTAGATGAACTGTATAAAACAGGAAAGGGATATAAAAAGATATCCAAGGAATTTAGAATGCCAATCAGCAGTGTTCAAACTCTAATCAAGAAGTGGAAAATGAGGGCTTCTGTTGAAACCAAACCACAGTCAGGTAGACCAACTAAAATTTCAGCCACAGCTGCCAGGAAAATTGTTCTGGATGCAAAGAAAAACCCACAAATAACTTCAGGTGAAATACAGGACTCTCTAAAAACATGCGGTGTGGCTGTTTCAAGATGCATATTAAGGAGGAACTTGAAGAAAGATGGGCTGCATGGTCGAGTCGCCAGAAGAAAGCCATTACTACGCAAATGCCACAAAGTATCCGGCTTACAATACACCAAACAGCACAGAGGCAAGCTTCAAACCTTCTGGCACAAAGTAATTTGGAGTGATGAGACCAAACTTGAGCTTTTTGGCCACAACCATAAACGCTACATTTGGAGAGGAGTCAACAAGGCCTATGATGAAAGGTACACCATTCCTAATGTGAAACATGGAGGTGGGTTGCTGATGTTTTGGGGATGTGTGAGCTACAAAGGCACAGGAAATTTGGTCAAAATTGATAGCAAGATGAATGCACTTTGTTATTAAAAAATACTGGAGGAACATTTGCATTAATCAGCCAGGAAGCTGCACATGGGACGTACTTGGACATTCCAACATGATAATGATCCAAAACACAAGGCCAAGTAGACCTGTCATTGGCTACAGCAGAATAAAGTGAAGGTTCTAGAGTGGCCATCTCAGTCTCCTGATCTCAATATCATTGAGCCAATCTGGTGAGATCTCAAACGTACAGTTCATGCAAGACAGCCCAAGAATTTACAGGAACTGGAGGCTTTTTGCCAATAGGAATGGGCAGCTTTACCATCTGAGAAGATAAAGAGCCTCGTCCACAAATACCACAAAAGACTTTAAGCTGTCATTGATGTTAAAGGAGGGAATACATGGTATTAAGAACTGGAGTATGTAAACTTTTGATCAGGGTCATTTGGGTTGTTTCTGTTGTCATTATGATTTAAAAAGAGTAAACACAGTTGATTGATAATACATGGCTCCAGCCAAACACTAACCATGAGTGAAAGAAAAGTTTTTGTGTTATCATTCATATTCTCTGAAAAATGGCCAAGAAACCATAAATTCTGCCCGTGTATGTAAACTTATGAGCACAACTGTATATATTTCATCTGCCTATTTAGCGGTTTGCCAGAAGTTTAGTTCTAAAGAGTCAGCTGGCTCAATACTTACGTTTATATTAGATACTGGCAATCTACTTTATTTATTTTATACCTCTACGACATCAGTGATAAGAGCTTTGTTTGTTTAAAGTGGAACTATACTCACTTCCACTCCAGCAATGTGGTGTCCAAGAGTTTCCTGTCAGCTGCTGACATCTTCGGCTGGTCTGCTTTCGGGATCCAATCTTCAACTGTTTTGTTTGGCAGCATGGCAATCGTGATGAGCCGTGTACCTTGTACATAGCGCATCACTGATCAAGAGCCAATGAAAATAGATCTTTACAATGTGATTAGCAGTGTCCAATCCCAGCTGATCCCGATAACTGGCTTTCCTGTGACAGCAGACATTTACACTGATAATCAGGGCACTGATCGTCAGTGCCCTGGTTATCAGTGCAGCCCCATTAGTGCATATCTGTGCCAATCATTGCAGTCTAGCACCCCCCCATCAGTGCAGCATATCAGTGCCCATCGATGTAATGTATCAGTGTCCATCAGTGGCACCTCTTCAGTGGCCATCAGTGCCGCCTCATCAGTGCCCAGCAATACAGCCTATCAATGCCCATCAGTGCACATCAGTGAAGAAGGAAAATTACTTATTTGCAAAATTTTATAAAAGAAACAAAATCGGCCTTTTTATATTTGTTTAGCAAAAAATAAAAACCCAGTGGTGATTAACCATTTGCTGACTGCCTCACGCAGATATACTGCGGCAGAATGGCAGGCTGGGCAAAACCTGGTACGGGTACGTCGTCCCCTTTAACCACTTCCGGACCAGCCGTCGCAGTTATACTGCGGCAGGTTGGCTCCCCTGCATGAGCCGTCGTAGCTGTACGTCGGTTCTTTAAGACGCTTTCCGAAGTTTTTCCCGGAGCCAATGCGAGTGCCCGGTGGGCGCAATGACGTGATCGCTTGTGACAGATCGAGAACGGGGATGTGTGTGTGTAAACACACATCCCGGTTCTCTCAGGGGAGAGGAGACAGATTGTGTGTTCATACTAAGCATGAACACCAATCAGTCTCCTCCCCTAGTCAGTCCCATCCCCCCTACAGTTAGAACACACCTAGGGAACACAGTTAACCCCTTGATCGCCCCCTAGTGTTAACCTCTTCCCTGCCAGTGACATTTATACAGTAATCAGTGCATTTTTATAGCACTAATCTCTGTATAATTGTCAATTGTCCCAAAAATGTGTCAAAGTGTCCAATTTGTCCGCCGCAATATCGCAGTCCCGATAAAAATCGCTGATCACTGCCATTACTAGTAAAAAAAAAATAATAATAAAAATGTCATAAATCTATCCCCTATTTTGTAGATGCTATAACTTTTGTGCAAACCAATCAATATACGCTCATTGATATTTTTTTAACCAAAAATATGTAAAAGAGTACATATTGGCCTAAACTGAGGAAAAAAATTGTTTTGTTTTTTTAAATTTGGGATATTTATTATAGCAAAAAGTAAAAGATATTGTGTTTTTTTCAAAATTGTCGCTCTTATTTTGTTTATAGCGCAAAAAATAAAAACCACAGAGGTGATAAAATACCACCAAAAGAAAGCTCTGTTTGTGGGAAAAAAGGACGTAAATTTTGTTTGGGTACAACGTCACACGACCGAGCAATTGTCAGTTAAAGCGACGCAGTGCTGTATCGCAAAAAATGGCCTAGTCATTGAGCAGCCAAATCTTTCGGGGCTGAAGCAGTTAGGAGCTGCCAGAGGGCACGCACCCCCGCTGCACAACGGAAGAACCGATGCGCATGGCCGGCGGGCGCAATTGCCACCGGCCATGCGCGATCACGTGCACGAGAGCCAGCAAGGAAGCCTGGGCAGGAAGGGGGTATATGTGCCAGGAAGTCAAGTGGTTAAGTTTCTTGCACTGCCCAATTTTTACAGCTATTAGAAATAAGTCTTATTCTCCAACTAGACTTTTCATTTATTTTTTAGAATGGAAAGAAAAAATTGTAGGAGTCGGGGCAGTAGGATTTTTTCGGTACCATCATAGGACATACAATTTTTTGAAAAAAAAACAAGAAATTTTATTGTATCATTTATATTTTATAGAATGTGCAGCAGAAAGATGGATCACTATGTTGGGAAGATCTCAGACCAACTCTTTTTAACTGCTAAAGCCAAAGAGCATTGCTGGAAGAATAATACAACCAATGTAAATGACTTTTGTCATTTACTTGCCACCTCCTATGCTGCACAATTATTCTTAGAAATTCCCATATCTCTTGCAGTGTTGTAGAAAAAGTGGCTATGCAAGATTGACCTTCCTGCGTCCAGAGTGCCTCTGCCTTCAGCAATGAAGAAGGCCCTAGGTGTTGCAACAAGAGATTTAAGGGAGAGGAACTAAAGCAGGGCTCCACTTAACACAAAGATGAAAAGTTCTTATATTATGGTAAACACATATTTGGGGTTACATCAGTCAATATGTCAACAAACTGCAGTGAGAAAAAATGCCCACATCTGTAAGAGCCGATCACCATAATGAATAGCAGGCCTACAGAGACCTTTATATCACCACTATACAGCTAGCTACAGTATAATAGCTGTTATGTGTACAGTTGAGACTATTTCTGCTACAATACCAATCTCCTCTTCTCTTAGTAACTGTTTCTCCTTCACCTAATAACCTAACGCACGTTTCTTAGAGAGGATGTGAGATGGCAATAATTAATGGAGAAAGAATGTCCTCATCCTCAAGGGCATGAGCCAAATAATAGTGTGTTGTTTGGAGAAAGCTTTAAGAGGTTAGTAAATTCTAATATCAGACTTCAAAAAAGATGTCACAATTTCTTACAACTGTCTGGAGTAATTCTTGCAATCTTATTGCTATCACATTCTGATTCAAATGTTTCCTTTTCATTACTTTAAATGGTATATTATGATTACATCTATTTTCCCAGTATACACTCCTTGTTGGCAATATACAGAAACTCATTCTCTGCAAGCCTACTCAAAGATGCAGAAAAATAAAATGACTGATTTCTATGGCTTTTAAGCCTTTTTTCTATGCTTTGTTTATAACTTCTAGAATTTCCACTCTCCAAGCTGCTACAATATCAGAAAGTTATGTTCATGCCCTATTACTAAAATGTACAATGTTATACATGTAGGAACAAACCCAAGGACAAGCACTCGCTTTTCCTTTCATCAAAAGAGACAAGATTCTTTTTTTTCAGTTGTGGATTAAAGTACCAAGGTAATGGGAGGACAGGATTAACAGAGAGGGGTCAAAGGCATCAGGATTTGCTTTTCAGCTGCATACAGTCTTTAAGGATTTGTTCCATAAATGTAGTTGGATTTAGGCAGTAAGTTACTTCTAATGGTACATGTACATGGACGCAAGGGCCCTACAGGGTACATTCAGACATTTATGCCTCGTTTCCACTGAGCGGATCGGTTCGGGTCGGTACAGTTTGGAAGGCCTATTCAGGTGAGCGTTTCCACTGCAAGTCGGACTGATAGGGGCCATACGTGGGTTTAGAAAAAATGCCTAGCAGGGCATCACACATCCACCAATAAGTGGAATGTATCGTAGCTCCGCCCTAACCAAACCATATCTTTTTCTATGGCCCAACATCTGAAGCAGGACCCTGAATGGTGCGGTTTGGTTCGGTTGTATGGGCCGCTTTCATAATGGAAACACTCAAAATAGCGCACCGCACCGAACCGATCCGCTCAGTGGAAACGAGGCATTAGTCTCTGCCCAGGACTCACAAGTGAAACATACAGCCTACTGTAAGCAGCCTGTCAAAATCAAAGACAAGCTGAAATATGCCGCAGATATAAGCCAATAAATGCACATCTGAGAAGTACTTGTGTACAGGGATGCAATGCCCCAAACACGGACTGTCTGCATTCATACATTCATATTCTGTGTTCATATATTTCTGTATGCAAGTACCACTCAGGTGTGCATACATCAGGTGTGACCCACATCCTGAAGAAGTCGTAATGACGAAACATGTTGACTTGGCGTTATCACACAGCGCACCCAGAAATGCCCATCTGTGACACCGTTTTAAAGCAGCTACATATTGTTTTTTTATGAGTTAGCATTTTTTATTGTTTATTATTTTTATTGAATTTAATAAAACAGGTATAAGTACAGCAAGTTCCGGTACAAACAATAAAGATATGTAGAAACACAGCTCTGTTCACTGAAGCATGCTTTGACAAATACAATTCAAAAGAAGGTTCATCAGTTTAGTGAACATTAGTATAAAGAGCAAAAACAAACAGGTACAAAAAATGGTATCAAACCATGTTGGTAGTGCTATCACAAAGAGTTGAGATCTGGTTCCAGCAAAAGTAAGGCCAATAAGTACTGTGTATTGTAGAGGTACAGAGAGGAAAGGAAGGAGAGAAGAAGAAGGAAAGGAGCACAGAGGTGGCTGAGAGATGGAGAGAAGAAGGTGGGGAAGGGAGGAGATGATTGGGGAGTGACCTCTGTCCAGTTCAGAGACCCCGGTCAAGGCTGTTCCAAAAGCTAGCAGGTGTCAGTCTATTTGTTTTTTATTAGGTTATTTTAAAGTAATTATAAATGTTATTTTTTTAAGTAAAAAAATGAAATATGATGAATTAAAATAACAAACATGTTAGACTTACCCGCTCTTTGCAATGGTTTTGCACAGAGCAGCCCCAAACCTCCTCTTCTGGGGTCCCTTCGCCGGTGCTTTGGGCTCCTCCTCTTCTCCATGTTCCAACATCAAGGGCCTCTTCCTATGGTGGCACACATGCTGACTCGATCCCGAGTCGGTAGGCCAATGGCCCTGAGTCCAGTGAGGGGGGAAAGGGAGAAAGCAGCACCGCTACTTTCAGGCACAGCACTGGATTGAGATTGGGCTCAGGTAAGTATTTAGGGGAGCTGATGGGGGGGGGAGCTGCACATAAAAGTTTTTTTACCTTAATGCAGAGAATGCATTAAGGTTAAAAAAACAATACTGTCGCCTTTACAACCACTTTAAATAAAGCACTTTGTATTTTAACCATATTACACTAAGGGAGTTCTTCGTTTGGTCTGAGCTTAAGCTGAACTGAGGAATATAGGCCATTTGAGGACATCTTGGGGCTCTTTCACTTTTCAGGGGGATGAAAACTGAAGGGATTGTTATGAAGGAGATGAACCATTATTTTGTGGATAAAATAGTCTGTGACTCACTATATTGATTAAGTGAGTCAAATCGGTCTGCTAAGCCTTTGTATTATGAGGAGTACCTGTGGTTAGTGGCTTAAAGTGACACACAATCTTTTCATTTGTGGAGAGTGCTATATACAGTATGTTTGGTAAGCAGGGATATTGACACCAAGTGGATTGATGCTTTAATATCTTTTTTGAACATAAATAAATGTGCATATTATGTCAACGTACTACACTATATCACATTTTTCTGCCTCTATACCATTCCTGAGCAATGGTGCATGCACAGCATGATTTCTGGAGTAAAAGAAAGAAAGTCCTGGTTAAGGGGGTTGTCGCATTTATGAGTAGAGTGAAAAAACGCAGTCATGACTATGTGTGGAGTCTTAGATTTCTGGTGAGCTTATATGTAGAAAATAAGATTTTACTTGTGTTGAGATAGCGATAACAGTATTCTTTCTGTGAGTCTGATCTTTTTCCAACCAATAATACATAATACACTATGGAGATGTTTTTCTTCGAACCTATTTCTTTACCGAGAAAAAAACAAGCTTGGTGGTGACTGGGGAGTGGATACATTATGAAAAACCCTCTGGCCTGCGCCAAAGAAAATCCTCCTGGAAAAATGCTTTTTGACTCACTTATTTTTAAGTGGTCACTATTTTCTGGTGAGCCTCATATATATTTCTAGTTTGCAAGGATCACGGCGGAGAAGTTGCAGTGACTAGGAAAGTTTATCTGAAGGGACTTATGTAAAGTGATATTAAAGGCATTTGTTTAAAATAACAAACATGTTTAACTTACCTGCTCTATGCAGTGGTTTTGAACTGAGTAGCCCCAATCCTCCTTTTCTCGGGTCCCCAACTGGCTTTCATGGCCCCTCTCTCCTGCAGAGTACTACTAGAGTAAGCAGCTTGCTGTGGGGGCACCCAAGCAAGCTTGCTCCTGAGCTGCTGCTCTGCCTGTCCATTCACACACAGAGCTCCTCATTTGCTCACTGGCTGTGATTGACAGCAGTGGGAACCAATGGCAGTATACACAGTGACATTTCATAAAGTACAGTTGACCGTCATGCAGTGACCTGTGCTGCGCTGGAAAAAAGTACTGCCTTCAGTCGTTTTTTTCATCACAAGCTGCCTGCAACTTAGTGGTGTGAACTGGTCCTTGTGCCTTGTCTTGTGGGGGGACTGCACTGGAATAGCTGCCCAATGCAGTCCCACCACAGCTGGTGTGAATGGACCTTAAAGTGATACTAAAGTCTCGTTTTTTTTTTTTTTTGCTTAAAAATAACAAACATGTTATATTTACCTGCTCTGTGCAGTGGTTTTGCACAGAGCAGCCCAGATCCTTCCCTTCTTGGGTCCCTAGCCGGCTCCCCTGGCTCCTCCCTCCTGCCGAGTGTCCCCACAGCAAGCAGCTTGCTGTGGGGGCACCTGAGCCGAGCCACTGCTCTGTGTGTCCATTCGGACATGGAGCTGCAGATCGGCCCCACTCCCTCTCTCTCCTCATTGGCTCAAAGACTTTGATTTACAGCAGCGGCACCAATGGCACCCACTGCTGCGTCTCAGCCAATCAAGAGGGAGAGTCCCCGGACTTTGTGGCTCTTGTGCAACATCGCTGGATCGAGAGGGAGCAGGTAAGTATTAGGGGGGCTAAGGGGGGTAGCTGCACATAGGAGATTTTTTATCCTAATGCATAGACTGCATTACGATAAAAAAAAAAAAAAAAAAACCTTTGCCTTTACAACCACTTTAAAACCTAATATAGGCTTTATCATGATAATGTAATTTTAAATGGAATTTCAATATTTTACATTTGCAGCATTCACTAAAATATTCTTGGTTATTCTGCCTCGAAGGTCATAGTACAACATATAGGGTTATAATACTCTATCCCTGTCCCCCAAGTGTTATCTTGCATTGGCACCCTTCACATAGGCTTCCAAAGGAGGCTACAAGTGGCCATATTATTACAAAGAGGTTGATTTACTAAAACTGGTAATTGCAAAATCTGGTGCAGCTCTGCATAGAAACCAATCAACTTCCAGGTTTTTTTTTTGGTCAAAGCTTAATTGAACAAGCTGAAGTCAGAAACTGATTGGCTACCATGCACAGATGCAAATCAACCCCATAATGTATTTCGATTTACAGTACTGAGATGCAAGAAAAGGTTAAAAAAAGTGAAAAAAATGATGCTGTTAAAGTGTATGTAAACCCATTGTTTAAGCATACAGTATTTGTCATCATACCTTACTGTTCATGGCTTCTTTTGGCAGATCACTTTTTGTGATAAATAAAATGCTAAACTTTTTTCCTGGAGATCCTGCCAATAACAGAGATACCTGTTGCAAGCTGATAACACTAAGCCACTGCCTCACAATAGCAGCAGTGCTGTCAGCCTGCCACATGTACTCCTTCATCTGGCCATAGAGATGCCTATCAGATCTTTTTAGATAGGTAGCTCAATGGCCAACTGAAGAAAAGTGCATGGCAGGTTGACAACACGTATGCTAATTGCAAGGTATTTAGTGGCCTAGCAGTGTTAGCCTGCATCAGGCTTTAAAACAGCGATTATGAGTGTGAAACATAATAGCCATAGTCTGTACTACTTAATAAACCATGAAAATAGTTTTCCACAGTTCAGTTTATTGCAAATCCCTTATATTATTGGTAATCATCTGCTAGCCAGTCAAACTGGACAAACATCCACCACACCAACCCATTGTGGGTGGGAGTGGGAGCTGAGATCCATTTATTTGATATTTTTCAAGAAGTGCTGTCAGTACCTCCCGGAAGGAAACTTTGCAAAAATAAATAAATAAATAAAATAAAATAAAAACAATTATTTTCCAAGAAAAATGGTTTACAATAAGGAAACATATTGAAAAATAGATTTTGAGTTTAAATAAACTTCAACAACTTACCATTTATTTATAAAGTTAGGCAAGCGAAGGAAGAACACAAAAGTATGCTCCTTGACTTGTATGTATGCGTGTTAGTCGCACAACAATTCTAGAGACACTAAGCCAGGATAAATTTGTATGCAATGGTAGGCTCCAGCTTAGCTTTGATTTCCAAGTCCGAAAGTAATTATTTGCATAGAGTAAAATAAAACAAAATATTTGCAGACAAAATTATTCCTGCTTTTAGGTTATTTTGTCTCATGGGTTTCAGGTTTACTTTAAGTATTTGTACTCTTCTTTTATATGATGTTGCAGTACTGCTCTATTTATCCCGTGGAATAGTATTATAAAAGCCATACTTAGATACAACAGCAACAAACAGAGCCTGCACATAATGAAATACTTGCTTTCTCTATTATGTTTGTGTTACAAAGACATTTCATTTCAGCAATTTTCCACATGGATTATTGCTCCTAATTTTAGCGATAGCAGACTTCTTGAGTAGGGATGGTTATTCACATGGAAATCAATAAAAGAAGCATTTTCACAAATCACTGGAGATTTACACTAAGCCAATATTTATTCCTAATAATTGGCAGACCTGTTAATTTATACCAGTTAATTGCACATTTAGTTCCATCTACCAAGCTTTATCATTACAAAATCCATGTTACAACATTTTACACACCAACAATGTTCAGTCTTCTCAGCAGTGACAGTTTCAAAACAATATTTAACAGAACAATCTTAAGAGAATTAATAGAAGTATAATTTACAGCAGGTTCTAAATGTTCCATGATGGGGCATCTATTGTAAAAAAAAAAGAAGCAAAACAAAAAAAAAAAACAATTATTATAATAAGTATGTTAATATCTGGGAAATTTATTTCTGGAGTCTCAGAAAACATGTGCTGATATGAAACAGACCTAGATAGTACACACTGCAGAAGGACTCACAATGGCAGCCCCCATATTTGCTATACTAAACTATATTAGTTTGATGTACATTACATTTTTTTCTTGTTCAATATTTTATTGAAATTTAAGAAAAAACAAACAGAATTGCCAATGCAGGAGGACAGAAAAATATGATTAAAATTTAAACACTAACAACTGAAAGAAAACCATGAGCAAAATTAAACAATCCAATTTCCTGACACTCTGATTGCCAGGACTGTTGAACATCATTAGGGATCGGCCAAGGCAGGGAGTCATGAGAGAGAGTCTGTTTACTAAGATGAAGAAAGAAGTGAAAGAAAGAAGAGAACAGAAAAGAAAGAAAAAGAAAAAGGGGGGGGGGATGGAGTCCATAAGCCCTAGCAGGGGGAAAGGGAGAAGACCCAAAGGACCCTGAGTAAATCAGTCAGGCAATTCAAAAGTAGGACATACTGGTAATCTGCACTGAGGGCAAGGCGTACTGGAGCCACAGCTCTCATATTTTAAGGAATTTGGGCTGAGAGTCATTTAGGATGCTGGACATCTTATCAATAATCATCATCATGGTAATATGTTCCTTAACTTCTTGGAAGGATGCTGATGGTTTCTTCCAGGCCTTAGCGATCGACTGCTTGGCTGCTAAGAGAAGGTACATAGCCAGTTTCTATTGGTGAGAAGATAGACCTGGAATAGGGTAGTGAAGTAAAGCCAATTAAGCATCCTTTTGGACTATCAGATGCAAAATGATCTAAAGTAGGCCAAAGGTTCTAGACCAAAATGCAAACAATTTTGGACAGGACCACCATGTATAGAGAACATCACCCTGCTGTCCGCAACCCCTAAAGCATATATCACTATAGGGAGGGTTTGCATAAGATATGTGGGCAGGAACCCAACACCACCTTAAGAGAACTTTGTAAGTTGATCCTAGGCTAGTTGTATTATAGGAACATTTAGCTATTACTTACCAGGCCTTGCTCCAATCCTCCAGGTCCATGGATGCACCAAGATCCCATTTGCATTAATTCACATAGGAGAGCATTGATAAGGGACCAAAACCAATTAAATTATAAAAACAGTGTGGGGGTGCTGGGGAGTGTAGGCAGATCTGTTTAAATCATGTTTTACAGAAGTGGAAGTTGGAGATATGACGCAAGGACGTGATCCAATGGAGGATTTGCAAATATCTGTAATATTTCAAGTTCAATGCAACATTGTGTTCTTTGAAAGTGGTCCAGGGAGAAAATACATTGAAAGACAAGAAATGGTGAACATGTGTAAAGCCGTGGGATGACCACCATGTGAAGGCATAACTTTCTAGTCCAGGAGGGAATAAGAGATTGTTCAAGAGCAGCAAAAGAAGCATCAAGGGAGACGTTAACTTGCCAGAGTAGTGGACTGAATCTATGCTATGTAGCATTAGGGACTGAAGGAGGGAGGGTGGAATTTATGTGGTAGTCACAGTAAAGCTGTTATGGGGATCAGGTCACTGCTTGGGATTTTGAGAGGCATCCAAAATGGAATGTCGGAGGTGGCTTGTAGCATAGCGAAATTGGAGCTGCTTGGTAGTATTTAGTCAGGTTGGGCACACCCAAGCCCCTTTGTTAAAAGAGAAGTTCAGTTTTCAAATAAATAAATATATACTCACCTAGGTGGATACAGCATTGATCCAATGCTGCATCTGTCCCCTACCGCTTCTAAGACTGAGAACTGAGCGATCAAAAACTGAGTCTTCACTGAGAAGTCACCTTCTCTGCGCTGCCCCTCCAGCGGTCACTGGAGCACTGGGCTGTGAGGGGGGTGGGAGCATCTGGCTCAGTCTCCCAGCAGCTTACCGAGAGGCTTATCCAGCTGCCAGTCCAGGCATCTGGGCGGATCCTGACCAACTGTACAGTCGGGATCTTTCCCAAGCCTGGACCAGCTGAGTGACGTCAGCCAAAAGAAGGCTTTAGCGCGCTGTCAGCTAAAAACGGGAGTGCAGAACAAAAAACGTGCAAATATATGAATATATGTACACAGTATCTCACAAAAGTGAGTACACGCCTCACATCTTTGAAAATATTTTATGATATCTTTTCATGTGACAACACTGAAGAATTGACACATTGCTACAATGTAAAGTAGTGAGTGTACAGCTTGTATAACAGTGTCAATTTGCTGTCCCCTCAAAATAACTCAACACACAGCCATTAATGTCTAAATCGCTGGCAACAAAAGTGAGTACACCCCTAAGTGAAAATGTCTAAATTGGGCCCAAAGTGTCAATATTTTGTGTGGCCACCATTATTTTCCAGCACTGCCTTAATCCTCTTGGGCATGGAGTTCACCAGAGCTTCACAGGTTGCCACTGGAATCTTCTTCCACTCCTCCATAATGACATCACGGAGCTGGTGGATGTTAGAGACCTTGCGCTCCTCCACCTTCCATTTGAGGATGCCCCACAGATGCTCAATAGGGTTTAGGTCTGGAGACTTGCTTGGCCAGTCCATCACCTTTACCCTCAGCTTCTTTAGCAAGGCAGTGGTCATCTTGGAGGTGTGTTTGGAGTCGTTATCACCTTGGAATACTGCCCTGCGGCTCAGTCTCCGAAGGGAGAGGATCATGCTCTGCTTCAGTTTGTCACAGTACATGTTGGCATTCATGGTTCCCTCAATGAACTGTAGCTCCCGAGTTCTGGCAGCATTCATGCAACCCCAGACCATGACACTCCCACCACCATGCTTGACTGTAGGCAAGACACACTTGTCTTTGTACTCCTCACCTGGTTGCTGCCGCACGCGCTTGACACCTTCTGAACCAAATAAGTTTATCTTGGTCTCATCAGACCACAGGACATGGCCTTAGTCTGCTTGTCTTCAGCAAACTGTTTGCGTGCTTTTTTGTTCATCATCTTTAGAAGAGGCTTCCTTCTGGGACGACAGCCATGCAGACCAATTTGATGCAGTGTGCAGTGTATGGTCTGAGCACTGACAGGCTGACCCCCACCCCTGCTGCAGCAATGCTGGCAACACTCATACATCTATTTCCCAAAGACAACCTCTGGATATAACTCTGAGCATTTGCACTCAACTCCTTTGATCAACAATGGCAAGGCCTGTTCTGAGTGGAACCTGTCCTGTTAAACCGCTTTTTGCTCTTGGCCACCGTGCTGCAGCTCAATTTCAGTGAGGGAAAAGGGCTAATTGGGCCCAGTTTGGAAAATTTCACTTAGGGGTGTACTCACTTTTGTTGCCAGTGGTTTAGACATTAACTGCTATGTGTTGAGTTATTTTGAGGGGACAGCAAATTTACACTGTTATACAAGCTGTACACTTATTTACATTGTAGCAAAGTATAATTTCCTCAGTGTTATCACATGAAAAGATATAATAAATATATTTACAAAAATGTGAGGGGTGTGGGTGTACTCACTTTTGTGAGAATATATATATATATATATATATATATATATATATATATATATATATATATATATATATTAACATTAACATTAACATTATATATTAACATTATTAACATTATTAACATTTTAATTTTATAAATAAATATTTAATAAAGGGTGCAGGATGATCGCAATAGGCTGCGATTTGGCATGTGATTTGACATGTCAAATCACATGTAAAATCGGCCCGATATGAACGGGGGCTTAGGTTATTTTAAAAACAAAAGAGTTCAGGAAGAACAGATACACAGTTATATGGTATATAAATGTATAGATTTTAGGAGGTACATAAAATGAAACCCCAGGGGATAGTTTTAAATAGGGATGAGCCGAACACCCCCCGGTTTGGTTCGCAGCAGAACATGTGAACGGGCCGAAAGTTCGTGCGAACATTCGAACACCGTTAAAGTCTATGGGACCCAAACGTGAAAAATCAAAAGTGCGAATTTTAAAGGCTAACATGCAAGTTATTGTCCTAAAAAGTGTTTGGGGACCCAGGACCATGTATCAATACAAAAAAAGTTTTTTTTTTTAACGGCTGTTTTTTCGAGAGCAGTGATTTTTATAATGCTTAAAGTGAAAAAATAAAAGTGAAATATTTCTTTAAATATCGTACCTGGGGGATGACTATAGTATGCCTGTAAAGTGGCGCGTGTTTCCCATGTTTAAAACAGTCCCTGCACAAAATGACATTTCTAAAGGAATAAAAGTCATTTAAAACTGCTTGTGGCTGTAATGTAATGTCGGGTCCCGGCAATATGGATTAAAATTATTGAGACAAATGGCATGGGTACCCCCCCCAGCCCATTACCAGGCCCTTTGGGTCTTGTATGCATATTAAGGGGAACCCCGCACCCAAATTAAAAAAAGAAAAGGCGTGGGGCCCCCAGGCCCTTTATAATCTGAACAGCAGTATACAGGCAGTCCAAACAAGACAGGGACTGTAGGTTTGTTCTTAAGTTGATTCTGTTTGTAATTTGGAACAGGTACATTTTGTAAGTGTAGCTCCAGCCAAAAATTAAATTTTTAAGCTTTTTGGATAACATAGGGAAGGGTTATCACCCCTGTAACATTTGATTTGCTGCCTGTGCCCCTGTTCAGAAGATTTCACTTCACTTTCTGTCCCAATGACAATTGGATTTTGAAAATTTGGGGTTATTAGGGAAACAAGGATTGGTGATAAAGCATCAGTTGAGACACTTTTTCCCATATTAGCTCTTACAGGAGAGAATTTCCCTTTCTAGGGGTAGATTTCCTCTCACTTCCTGTTGTCTCCCTCCGTTTGTAAGTAGGAGTCGTTTGTAAGACAGATGTTTGAAAGTAGGGGACTGCCTGTATATACTATATGACCTGCCCTATATACTCTGCAGAAAATTGGGCCGAAGGTGTTGGTGGTACCAGAACACTGTAAGCCCTCACAGTTACTCTTGGTGGGCGCTGGAACGGGCCCTGCTGTGAAATATTATATCAAGAATTGTAATTACATGCCCCTATTGAACAGGGGCAGAAAAATTGGGCCTTTGGTGGTGTGGTGGTAGTGCCACAACACTGTAACCACTCACAGTTACTCTTGGTTGGCGCAGCAACGGGCCCTGCTATGAAATATTAGATCAAAAATTGTAATTACACGCCCCTGTTGAACAGGAGCAGAATAATTGGTTCTTAGGCAGTGGTGGTGGTGTCACAACACTGTAACCCCTCACAGATTCTGTTGTTGAGCGCAGGAACGAGCCCTGCTGTGAAAATATTAGAGCAAATATTGTAATTACATGCCCCTGTTAAACAGGGGCAGAGAAATTGGGCCTTAGGCGGTGGTGGTGGTGGTGGTGGCACAACACTGTAAAGCCTCACAGATACTCTTGTTGAGCGCAGGAACGGGCCCTGCTGTAAAGTATTAGAGCAAATATTGTAATTACATGCCCCTGTTAAACAGGGGCAGAAAAATTGGGCCTTAGGCACTGGTGGTTGTGTCCTGAAAAAAAAAAGGTTCTTAGAAACTATCAACATGAACATTGAGGAGGAATAGGTCACTCAGCATAACAGGATAGTCACTCAGCATAGGCAGTCCTTAAGGAATCTCACAATCATAGAAAAATTAATCGGTTACATTAGCATCAGGTGCTTGGTAGCTGGTGATCCAAGACTGATTCATTTTTATGAAGGTGAGCCGATCAACTGAGTCTGTGGACAGGCGCACTCTGTGATCGTTTGCAAAGCCTCCAGCAGCACTGAATGTGCGTTCAAAAAGAACGCTGGATGCAGGATAAGCCAGTAGCTAAATTGCATATTGTGCAAGCTCTGGCCAGTGTTCCATCCTCAAGACCCAGTAACCCAGTGGATTTTCGGTTGGAAAGTTCTCCAAGTCTGATCTTACCCCTAGTTATTCCTGCACCATGTAAATCAGATGCTGGCGATGATTGCTGGAACTGATCAGACCTTGGGGCTGCGGACTAAAGAATTGTCTGAACGCATCGGTCAGACGGCCACTTTCTCCACAGCTCCTTCTGTGACTGACCGAAGCCTCAGCAATACGTTGTCCAGGAGGAACAGGAAATTGTAACCTCCCAGGCTCTGGAAACACATTGCACAAACCTTTCTGCAAGGCCTCCCAAAGATGTTTCATCCTCTGCTCCCTCTGCGAAGGCTGGATAAGTTCTGCAACCTTACCCTTGTAACATGGATCAAGAAGGGTTGCCAGCCAGTAATGATCCCTCTCCTTGATACTACAAATCCGAGGGTCCTTTTGCAGGCTTTGCAGGATCAGGGAGGCCATGCAGCAAAGGTTTGCTGAGGCATTTGATCCAGAGTCCTCTGGGTCACTAAGGATGACATGATCCACAGCCACCTCCTCCCAGCCACGTACAAGTCCATGGGATTCTCGGAACTGAAAACGATCCTTTGAAGACTGCTGCTGATGCTGAGTGCTAGGCTCCACCTTCACGCTGACACAATCCTCATCCTCCTCCTCCTCCTTCTCCTCTTCCTGTGTGATCAGTGGGCCTGCAGGAATACTGTCTGGATAAAGGGGGCCTTGAGAGGTAAGGAAGTCCTCCTCTTCCTCCCTCTGTTCTGCCTCAAGTGCCCTGTCCATTATTTCATGAAGCGTGTGCTCCAACAGGAAGACAAGAGACAGTATCACCGATGCATGGACTGTCACTGCTCACCATCCTCGTGGCCTCCTCAAATGGTGACAGGACAGTGCATGCATCCTTGATCAGTAGCCACTGGCGTGACGAAAAAAAGCCAAGCTCCCCTGACCCTGTCCTGGTGCCATACTCACACAGGTACTCATGACCCTCTGCTGTGTGTGCAGCCGCTGCAGCATTGCCAATGTTGAGTTCCGCCTGGTGGGCATGTCACAAATGAGGCAGTTCTTGGGCAGGTTGCATTCCTTTTGAAGGTCAGCCGGCCGAGCACTGGCATTATATGACCGGCGGAAATACCCACAGACTTTCCTGGCCTGGAGATCCTGTAAGCCCGAGTACCTGCACAAGAACCGCTGCACCACCAAATTAAGGCCGTGAGCCAAACAGGGAACATGGGTCAAGTGTCCCTGTCAAAGGGCGGAAGGGAGGTTGGTGCCATTGTCGCAAAGCACCATTCCTGGCTGAAACTGGCGTTGCGTCAACCACCTCTGAGTCTGCCCCTGCAGAGCTGACAGAATCTCTGCCCTAGTGTGGCTCCTGTCCCCTAAGCAGACCAACTCAAGCACTGCATGGTGTCTTTTTGCCTGAGTGCTTGCATAGCCCCTTGAACGCCTACAGAGCACCGCTGGTTCTGAGGACAAATCTGCAGAGGAAGAGGCCATAGAGAAAGAAAAAGAGGAGGGGGTGGAGGAGAGAGGTGTGGCAGAATCACCACTACTAGCATTTTGGAAGCGTGGTGGTGGAACAAGCTTTAACAATACTGCACTCTGTCCTGCATCCTTCCCAGCTGTCAGCAGAGTTACCCAGTGCACCGTGAAAAAAAGGTAAAGTGCCTGTCCATGCCTGCTGGACCATGAGTCAGCGGTAATAGGCACCTTACCACTGACTGCCCTGTCCAACAAGGCCAAGACATTGCCTTTCACATGCCGGTAGAGAGCCGGAATGGCCTTCCGTGAAAAGAAATGGCATTTGGGAACCTGCCACTGAGGCACCGCACATTCCACAAATTCACAAAAGGGGGAAGAGTCTACCAGCTAATAAGGCAGCAGATGGAGTGCTGGCAATTTAGCCAAGCTAGTATTCAGCCGCTGAGCATGTGGATGGCCAGGACCAAATTTCTTTCGACAGTTTAGCAACTGGGGTAGGGAAATTTGCCTGCTACAATCAGATGTTGGTGTAGCGATAGCAGATTGCCCACAAGTACTTGGCACACCTAATTCTACACCTTCATTCCTCTTAGGGCAGGTTTCTGAGAGGACTGAAGGTATAGTGGGGGTTGGAGATCCCAGCTGATGAGGAGCAAGGAGAGGTCCGCCTTGTTCTTTGGTGTGGGTCTTTTAAGTACTGTTGAAAACGGACTGCATGGGAGGTCGACATATGTCTGGTCAAGCATGTGGTGCCCAAGTGGCTGCTGTTTTGGCCATGCTTGATACGCTTCAGGCATATGTTGCAAACAGCAAAGGAGCGATCTGCTGCACATGTATCAAAAAAGGCCCACACCAAAGAACTTTTCAAAATTTGCGGGGAGGCAGCAGCGCCCTGCACATTCGGAGCTCTGCGGTGTGATGCAGTCGGGTGGCTGCCCTTAAGCTGCCCCCTGGAGGGCATCCTGCCTCGTTGCAGATGTGCCTTCTCCTCCTCCTCCTGTCTTTTATCAGGCACCCACGTACAGTCAGTGACCTCATCATCACCTCCCTCCTCGTCAGTATGCTGCAGCTGGGGGAACATGACTGCCAGTTTCTTGTCCTTCTTGGGCACCCCCTCTCTCTGGGCTCACGTTACTGCCTTCCTCAACCTGGGTACCATCATCAGAGGCTTCAAAATGCTGCGCATGTACCCGACACTGTGGTCAAACAGTTCGGGGGACTCCTCCGTGCATGGTGGTGGGGCTAGGGAAGGAGTGACTGATGACATTGAGCCGATGGAATAGGCCGCTTTAGCAGCTGCATTGGCAGGAAAACTACTCTGAGCCTGGGTGACAGAGGATTAGGGGGATGAGGATGGCTTAGTTATCCATTCTACCAACTCTTCTGCATGTTGTGGATCAACACGGCCAGCTGCCGACAAAAAGGACAAGCATGCCCCACGGCCACGTGCTGAGGATGCACCGTGTCCACGACCTGCACTGTTGACTGTAAACACAGAGCCTGCTTGCCCTCTTTTAGTGGCCTGTGAGCGTCTGCCTCTCCTTGGTGGCCTTCCAGACATGCTGTAAAATTTTATTAGCAATACACCGCCTGAAGTTTACTAGAAAAACCAGGAATAGTCTGCAGTCAGATATAGGCTTGGCTAGACTAGAATGTAGTGGATATATATATGTAGGAGACTGTATATATATTTAATGCACTCCAGATCACTGAATCACCTGCCTGCCTGCCTGAAAGTATATTTGAAAATGTACACCAGGAATGGCCTGCAGTCAGATATAGGCTTGGCTAGACTGGAATGCAGTGGATATATATGTAGGAGACTGTATATATATATATATATATATATATATATATATATATATATATATATATATATATATATTTAATGCACTGCAGATCACTGAATCACCTGCCTGCCTGAAAGTGTATTTGAAAACGTACACCAGGAATGGCCTGCAGTCAGATATAGGCTTGACTAGACTAGAATGCAGTGGATATATATATGTATATAATGCACTGCAGATCACTCAATCACCTGCTTGCCAGAAGTATATTAGAAACAGTACACCAGGAATGGCCTGCAGTGAGATATAGCTAAACTGTATGCAGTGGATATATATATATATATATATATATATATATATATATATATATATATATATATATATATATATATATATATATATATATATATATGAGACTGACTGTATATATATATTAAATACACTGCAGCTAACTGAATCACCTGCCTGCCTGAAGTATATTAGAATATTAGAAACAGTACACCAGGAACAGACTGCAGTCATATCTAGCTAAACTGGATACAGTGGATATTTATATATATGTCAACGCCAGCAACACACTACACAGAGCCGACGTGCAGGCGGCCTTATATAGGGTGGGGCATGGACTTAACCCCCTGAGCCATAATTGGCCAAAAGCACCCTGCCTTTGGCCAATTATGGCTCTCTTTGCTGACAGGTCTGTGATTGCCATGCTTGGCCAATCATCAGACAGCAATACACTGCAATGTCGCAGTGCATTATGGGGCACGACGCGCCGCTCGAATTTGGCGCGAACGCCCCATAATGTTCGTATTTCGACGACCGATCAAACAGCCAATGTTCTAGTCGAACTCATGTTCGACCCGAACATAAAGCTCATCCCTAGTTTTAAAATATTTGCTGTAATAAAAGGGATACATAGTAAAATAAAGCTGGAAGCACTATTTTAGTAAACCACCAGCTTTAGAATCAAATGTTGTCAAGGCCTGCAGCCTGATGGTAACCCCCAAATCATTAATCTTTAGCATGTTTCAGAGCATCTAACATACTGTTACACTGTTGAATTCTACCTACTGCTGAGTGTGATAATTACCAGATGGCAATACATGGGATTAGAGACTTTAGTAAGTAGCTGATAAAAATATGTTTTGTTATTGTTTTTCTTTTATAACATAGCTTTTATCAGCTTATTAGAATGGAACATGCTGTCTACAGAAAATAAATATGAAATGTTACAATAGAAGATGAGCTGCCCAATCTCCATTATAAAGATATTTTAGCCAATACTGTGTGAAAGCTACATTGTTCTAAACCATGTTTACTGTGTTTTATTCAATGAAAGTACCTGACACATAAAACAATAGCAATTTAAGGCTAAATCTGCTTAAAACTCATATTTCAGAGGACACTAATAAAACCCTGCTGGCTGCTAATATCTCTTGGGAGTTTGGGCAGCAAGATTACTTTGCTGGACTTCGCAGTTCCACTCAATTGCTGCAGTTTTACAACCCTGTTTATGCTGGAGCCATTTCTCCTATGTATGCTGTCACACTGCATTGTACGACAATAGAAATCACATTATTCTCTATGATGCCCGCTCACATCAATGCAACGTTGTACAGTGTGATTTTTGAAAAGGTGCAAGTGTTTCTTTTGGTGCAGCATACTGCATTTTTGGCCCCACAGACGTAAATGGGAATGCATGAAAAGCACATGTACATGAATTTTTAATAGGATTTTGTGTTTATTTATTACAGGTACTGATATAGCACCATCAATTTATGCATTGCTTTACATATATATTGTATATTCATATCAGCCCCTGCTCTCAAGAAGCTCACAATCTAAGGTCCCTAACTCACATTCATACATACACAGACTAGGGCCACTTTAGACAGGAGCCAATCAACCTACCGGCATGTCTTTGGAGTGTGGGAGGAAACCACGTGAGCACAAAGAGAACATGCAAACTCCAGGCAGGTAGTGCCGTGGTTGGTATTTGTACCAACAACCCTAGTGCTGTTAGGTGGATGTGCTACCCACTTAGCCACTGTGAGGCTGGTGCTTTATACCAACCAGACTCCTCCTACAAAAAAAAAGCAAGGAAGTCACTCTTCAAGTTTCTTTATTACACAGATAGAAAACTATTTATTTTCAAAGCCATGGCAATTATAGCCAACCTTCAAATATTGCTGGTCCAATGAGCAGTAACTTAGAGGTAGGGCAGTAGATGAAACGTACCTGGATTTTGCAAAAGAACTTGATGCTGTCCCCCATAAATGCTTAAAGCAGACCTTCAGTAATTTTTTTCTGCCAGTAAATACCTTATACAGCCCACTTCCTGTTTCTTGTCTGGTAAAAAGCCTTGTCTTATTACATCATGCACAGCTCTCTCTATAACTCACGTGAGAGTTTGCCAGGAAGGGAGGGGGCGAGTCATAAGAGGGCCAATGAGAGCTGCAGGGCTGCAGAGCTGGAGGTGTGCCTCTGTGTGTCTGTGTAAATCCAGGAAGTGAACAGGCAGCAGCTTCAGCTGCCCACAGTTAAAATGGATGCAGCCAGACTCAGTGGAGGGAGATTTCTGCAGCATATTTGGCAAGTACAGAATCACAGTATATATAGAATAATATGCAAAGTGTTTGGAGGGAAGCTGCAGAATTGCAAAGATGTTTTTATTACAAATTATGTGAGCAGACTGCAGTTCCTCTTTAAGGAAGTTCTGTGGTTACAGCATACACTTTCATATTTTAATATCAGCATCGTAATAGCAATACAAACAGTAGCTATTATTGACAATCCACTGTAAGATTACTTGAATGATCTTCTTTCATGCTGTGAATGCTGCCTGTCTGCTGACTATCTCTTTCTACAACTTCCTGGATTTCCTGCATGCTTTGCAGCTTCTCCTCTGCTGTTTACATTCAGTTTCTAAGCACTACATATTCCATGGTACCTTGCTGCCTGCAAGCAGTGATTCCTGTACTGACTCCACCCCCTGAAGCTCCTCCTCTTATCACCTCTGTAGTTCAGGTGGCAGGCTCTGTGAATTTTGTGACACAGCAGTGACGATTCACAGGACATTGTGAAGACATATCACAGAATTTAAGGAAGTAAACAAGAGGATCTTCATAAATTTCGTTTACAATCTTCAAATCTATTCCGATTAATCAGAAAAGGCTAGAAATATTTCAAATACAATGTGGAAATTAGAATATAATTTTACATTTTGACCTTAGATGTGCTTTCATTTACAGACGAAGATCTATTGTAGTGAAGGAAATTCTATGTACATGGATAGAAAGCTGGTTTCAGTAAAGTGTACAGAGAGTAAATGTTTCAGTACCTGAGTAGTCTATGGTGGCGAGTGATGTGCCCCAGGATTCTGTCTAGGGGCCAATGCAGTTCAACTTGTTTGTAAAAGACATTGAGAATGATATTAAGGGGTTGATTTACTAAAACACCAGCATGCAAAATCGGGTGCAGCACTGCATAGAAACCAATCAGTTTCCAGGTCAACCAATCAGTTTATTGTCAAAACTTAATTAAACAAGCTGAAGTTAGAAGCTGATTGGCTACCGTCAGGGGCATTGCTAGGAGGGAAAAAGACCAGGGGGTGGGGGGGGATTGACTGCTTGGCGGGGGGGTTGGGCTCACTTGCTGGTTGCTGCCTGGCTCACCAATGCCCATCCATGTTGACCACTAAACTGACCTACCTGACCATTACACTGACCTACCTGCCCCCTACACTGACCTACCAGACCCCTACACTGACCCCCCCAACACCTACATTGATCCCCCTGACACCTACACTGACCACACCTGACACATACGCTGACCCCCCTGACACATACACTGACCCCCCTGACACCTACACTGACCACACCTGACACATACGCTGACCCCCCTGACACATACACTGACCCCCCTGACACCTACATTGACCCCCCGACACCTTCACTGACCCCCCTGACACATACATTAATCCCCCTGACACATACATTGACCCCCCTGACACATACATTGATCCCCCCGACTCATACATTGACCCACCTTACACATACATTGACCCCCCTGACACCTACATGGATCCCCCTGACACATACATGGATCCCCCTGACACATACATTGACTCCCCTGACACATACACCGACCCCCCTGACACATACATTGCCCTGACTCATACATTGACCCCCCTGACACATACACTAACCCCCCTGACACATACATTGATCCCCCTGACACATACATTGACCCCCCCTGACACATACATTGACCCCCCCTGACTCATACATTGACCCCTCTGACACATACATTGACCCCCCTGACACCTACACTGACCCCCCCTGACACCTACATTGATCCCCCTGACACATAGATTGATCCCCCTGACACATACATCTACCCCCCTGACACATACACTGACCCCCCTGACATCTACATTGATCCCCCTGACACATACATTGACCCCCCCTGACTCATACATTGACCCCTCTGACACATACATTGACCCCCCTGACACCTACACTGACCCCCCCTGACACCTACATTGATCCCCCTGACACATAGATTGATCCCCCTGACACATACATCTACCCCCCTGACACATACACTGACCCCCCCTGACATCTACATTGATCCCCCTGACATATACATTGATCCCCCTGACACATACACTGACACCGCCGACACATACATTGACTCCCATGACACATACAATGATCCCCCCTGACACATGCATCGACCCCCTGTGACAGGTGACCTTTTGACACTCCTGTAGCTCAGACTGACCTGTGTAGCGTAGCACATCTCATCCATGACCAGCAGGTTGCACACACCAGGGAGAGAGAGCCAGGATAGGAGAATCCCCCCTGACACATACATCGACCCTCTGACACCTACACTGACCCCCCCGACACATACATTGATCCCCCTGACATATAAATTGATCCCCCTGACTCATACATTGACCCCCCTGAAACATACATTGACCCCCCTTACACCTACACTGACCCCCCTGACACCTACATTGATCCCCCTGACACATACATTGACCCCCCTGACACATACATTGACCCCCCTGACACATACACTGACCCCCCCTGACACCTACACTGACCCACCCTGACACATACACTGACCCCCCCTGACACATACATTGACCCCCCTGATACATACACTGACCCCCCTGACACCTACACTGACCCCCCCGACACATACACTGACCCCCCCTGACACATACATTGATCCCCTGACACATACACTGACCCTCCTGAAACATATATTGATCCTCCTGACACATACATTGACCCCCCTGACACATACATTGACCCCCGTGACACATACACTGACCCTCCTGACACATACACTGACCCTCCTGACACATACATTGATCCCCCTGACACATACATTGACCCCACCTGACACCTACATTGACCCCCTGACACCTACATTGATCTCCCTGACACATACATTGATCCCCCACACATACATTGACCCCCCTGACACATACACTGACCCCCCCTGACACCTACATTGATTCCCCTGACACATACATTGACCCCCCGACACATACATTGATTCCCCTGACATATACATTGACCCCCCTGACACCTACACTGACCCCCCCTGATACCTACACTGACCCCCCCGACACATACATTGATCCCTCTGACACTTACACTGACCCCCCTGACTCATACATTGACCCCCCTGACACATACACTGACCCCCCCTGATACCTACAATGATCACCCTGACACATACATTGACCCCCCTGACACATACACTGACCCCCCCGACACCTACATTGATCCCCCTGACACATACGTTGATCCCCCTGACACATACATTGACCCCCCTGACACATACACTGATCCCTCCTGACACATACATTGATCCCCCTGACACATACATTGACCCCCATGACATATACAATGATCCCCCTGACACATACATTGACCCCCATGACACATAAAATGATCCCCCCTGACACATACATTGACCCCCCTGTGACAGGTGACCTCTTGACACTCCTGCAGCTCAGCCTGACCTGTGTAGTGTAGCATATCTCATCCATGACCACTTCGAGACAGCAGGTTGCACACACCAGGGAGAGAGAGCCAGGATAGGAGAACCGATCCACTGCCCACCCATTTACAAAGAGTGAGCGGGGATCTCCCAGTGCCCAGCGCGGCTGCAGCATCATTCCCGCCTCCTTCTGGACCCAGCAGCGCCTATGATGGACGTCACACGTCCTGCTGTCTGAGCATTGGACCAGTGAGACGTCCATCATAGGAGCTGGGTCCCGGAGGTGGGACTTTTTGTCATCAATCGGCCATGCTGGATAAGCGGGAGATCATTCCCTGTTGCCTGTGTAAACGGCTCGGGGCTAAGAATGCATTTAGGAATATCGAGACCCGGAGCTTTTTGGGGGCACACTCGGGGCTCAAGCCCCTGTCAGTCCCCCCCTCACGACGCCACTTGCTACCATGCACAGCTGCACCAGATTCTGAGTGGTCTAGTATTAGTAAATCTCCCCCTAAGAGTTCAGTTTCAGTATTTCCTAGTAATACCATACTCTACAAGGAATTATTTCACATATTTTACAGTATGTCACTATGTAAGATGAAGGCAAAACAAAATGCACTGTGTGAGCGATGCCAATTTCACCTCAAATGAAAAAAAATCCCACAGCCCAAAATGGAAACTATATTAATTCTTCAGAACAAAATATTCACATACTACCTTTTTTATTTTTTATTTATAGTACACATCAAAGCCAAGTATTGTAAAAAAAAAAAAAACTTGTGACTCCACATTGTTCCAGTGCAAAACAAGTTCAAAAGCTGGGGAATATTTGAGCAGCCTGAAGCCCAGTACAATGAGCTTCAGTGTAAACAATCTTTTAAAGCCCATGTGGGGTTATCCATATGTACAGTATCTCACAAAAGTGAGTACACCACTCACATTTTTGTAAATATTTTATTATATCTTTTCATGTGACAACACTGAAGAAATGACACTTTGCTACAATGTAAAGTAGTCAGTGTACAGCTTGTATAACAGTGTAAATTTGCTGTCCCCTCAAAATAACTTACCACACAGCCATTAATGTCTAAACTGCTGGCAACAAAAGTGAGTACACCCCTAAATGAAAATGTCCAAAATGGGCCCAGTTAGCCATTTTCTCTCCCTGGTGTCATGTGACTTGTTAGTGTTACAAGGTCTCAAGTGTGAATGGGGAGCAGGTGTGTTAAATTTGGTGTTATCGCTCTCACTCTCTCATACTGGTCACTGGAAGTTCAACATGGCACCTCATGGCCAATAACTCTCTGAGGATCTGAAAAAAAGAATTGCTGCTCTACATAAAGATGGCCTAGGCTATAAGAAGATTGGCAAGACTCTGAAACTGAACTGCAGCACGGCCAAGACCATATAGCAGTTTAACAGGACAGGTTCCACTCAGAACAGGCCTCATCATTTTGCAACCACTAATGGTGTGAAATGTCTGCTACGCTTTAGGTAGGCAGAGGCCAGATCATCAAAGCTGGCTAGGCTTTACATCACAGGAATAGCATTTTTTATGCATTGCAAGAAAAAGGTAAATGTTTTTAAATGTTATTTAATAATGTTGAAATTACCCATAATTATTTATGTGCAGTGTGCTGAATGAGGATGTGTTATCCATAATACTATGGTGCGCAGAAAGGACTTTGTGAAGCAAATAGACGTAATTGTTTTTTGTTTTTTTTTTAATGTTCTACAAACATTTTCTAGACCCCAAAATTAGAAAACACTGATGCAGAACATGGGACTGCTAACAGCCAATACAATAATATAGAATGCAAAAGTATTGGACAGTCTTCACAACAGAGCAACCCAATGAATGACATGTAGTCATAAAAACTTAGGGACTCAAATAATTACTATGTTTAGAGAAATATACATAAAAAATCATCTACCAACCACAAATTAAAGGTAAATAGTGGCGCTGAATAAGCAATAACATAAACAATGTACATAAATATTACACACCCAGTGAATAACAGTGTATAAAATGCAAATGATGCAAAGCAGGGAAAAAAATCCATAGGATGAGACATCCAATATTGGAAAAAAAATCTGTTATAATTTGTCAGTTGGTTGAATAATCTGACACCGCACCACGTGCTCAATACCGTGTCTCCACTCCCCAGTTAGATGTAAGCTAGCTCACCAACACTAATCATAAGATTAGAGAAGATAAGGCATAATTCTGTGCTTAGGTAAAAATATGGCTGCTGCCTTCCCTGAAGTATTAATATAATATAAAGTGTACAAAAGTTGAGTAGTGCTGCTAAAAGAGTTTAACAATGTAGTGACCACCTGCGGTCAAATCAATCCTGATGGATGCTAAAAAGCATATATCTTCAAATGAATGCAAATTACTATCAAAATAGTGCAAATGATCCTATGTACCCAAAAATACATCAATTCATAAGTAAACACAGGTGTAAAGTGCTAGCAAAAAATATTGATAATAAAGGTGTCTAATGACAACACAAAATTCATATATATATTTAATGTATATTTAATATATATATTTTTTATATATATTTAATGGGGCTATCCCAGACCTACGGATTTTCTTGGCTATTGTTCCTGGCACTAACTGAGTGCCTATTTAACTTGATACAATACAATTCTTTTATCGGATTTACAATATGAGTGTTTCAAAGGCAGATCTAATTACATGCATTTTACCCCTGCAGGGGTGCAGCTATCTGGTGAGTATGGAACTGAGAGGGGAGCACGAGTGTTATTCACTTCTCTGCACAGAGGCTGTGATAATTTTGCTGCATAAGTCACCTTGGAATTCTGCACAAGTTACTTTGGAAAGTCACATTTAAGGACATTAATTAATTCACTTTGGATAGTCACATAAAGGACATTAAATATATATGAAATTGGTGTTGTCATTAGACACCTTTAATATCAATATTTTTTGCTAGCACTTTACACCTGTGATTACTTATGAATTGATGCATTTTTTGGGTGCATAGGATCATTTGCCATATTTTGATAGTAATTTGCACTTATTTGAAGATTTATGCCACTTTAGCATTCATCAGGATTGATTTGACCGCACGTGGTCACTACTCTTTTGGCAGCACCACTCACCTTTTTACACTTTATATTTCTCCAACACTAATTGCCTCACATTCTCATGTTTGGCTAATAAAGCATTGTACCCCTCAGGGTCATGGCTATCTCATCAAACATTCCAGGCATCCAGAGATCAAAAGGCATCCATGATATGTAAAGGAAGATAAGCAGATGCAGATGCCAGGAATACCTAGTCGCGGCGGACATAGGCTAAACACTGTATCTCACCCTACCAACACGCCAGTACACACGGAACGTCACTTCCAGTGATGCGTAAACGTCACTTTCGGCTGCTATACAACGTGGCTTGGTCCGGGGGCTGCAATGCGCAGCAGTGCTTCCCTTCCATGTCTCCTATGAGATATCAACAGGGGGACCCTCCTGCGCATCAGTGTCATGCCATTCCCCTGCTCACGCTGTCACGGGACTTTTTCAGTCCATTTTACACCGGAGATTGGGGGGGTATGGTTCTACTTTGGCGCATGAGCCGGGGTGGATCTCACTGTCCACCCCTTATTCTCATTCGGCGCTGTGCATGACGCTGGCGGGGGACCCACCCCAGATCGGGGTATATAAGCAGCAGAGCTGGGTGGACAGACCATTTCATTATGTGTGGAACATCAGAGAGGCATCACATACAGCTCATTCACTGGATACACTCATGTAAGTCACGTACACATATTGGACTTATTCCTTCTTGAGGCTTTTCATTTCATGTAATATATACACATATATATATATATATATATATTATATTTTTTTTTTTCCTTCACATATATGCATTTTCTTTTCTTCTCACAGATTTTTTGATACGCTTCTCTACACATTTCGCTTTTTATAGAACACCATGTTTGAAATCCTCTCTACACATGTGGAGTGTGTCATGGCGATTGGGCATGCTGTGAGAATGTTTTTCCGCTTAGGGCGGGGTACCTCACCTCAAGTCCAGGACGGACATGTCGTTTTGGGCTCCATCCACTTCGACACGAGCCGACAGGTTTTTTAGCCAAGCTGTGAGTATAGATCCCCCTCTCCCTAATAGATTTTTTCTTCCTCTAGGGGTAGAATATATTAACAATTTTTGTCTACTAATTTGTTTTTACAGTTATATCTCTGCACCTAACTCCTGATGAGTGGTGCATAGCCATGAAATGCGTAGAGTTTCTTTAGGGTGCCTGGTCAAGTCTGGCTTATTATCTATACAGGCATACCTCGATTTACGGACACTCACTTTACGTACACTTGCAAATACGGACATACCCGCGAGTGTACGTGCCTCACAAGTACAAACATTCCCACACCATGCAGCCGCAGTAGAAGGAACTGAAGCTCTGAGCACGTAGCCTGCCCTGCTCCACTGTGCTCTTCCTGTATCCTGGCCGCCTCCCTACCTCCGGTGACATCACATCCGCTCAGTGGTTCTTCCGGCTTCCCTGTCAGCCACAGAATGCCATCCAGCCTCTCTACAGCACCAGTGTCCTCTGTGCACAGCACGATGTCTGGGGGATGGATTGGAGCAGCCCCCCCCCTTGCATCAGATGAGCCTATTTACATATGAGTGTTCCCACTATTCTCCTTCTCTGTGTTTTTATATGTATAAAAGGGATGGAGGGTATGTCACTGTGGTGGTTGTCAGGTCGCATCCTTTCTATTTCCACTACACTGACAATAGAATCAGAATAGCACACTATAGCACACTGTCTAATATCACCGAACAGATCCCTGTTCTATCTCTCTCCACGCCGTTATCATGCTACAAATGACCGCTATAGGAAGAATACTTTTATAATGTGGGTGGGATTAAGAGCAATAAGCCATGATTGGATACAGTCATCATGACAGTGTCCAATCATGTCTCTGACAGTGCTCTCATTGGGCGAGGCTTTCATTGCTTCAGCCAATCAGGGCTTTCAATGCACTGTGCGGTGGCGCAGTGCATTGTGGCCATTCGGCGCGCCGAACAAACGGTTAAACGACCCTATCATTCGGTTGTTTGGAGAACTTCCAAACAGCCAATGTTCGGCCCAAACTCATGCTTAGGCTGAACCACTCGCCCATCCTTAGCCTTCAGCGCCTGCAGTGCTATATAACTGCACTATATGATAAGGCCACAACATTTTCTACAGTTGCAATTCTCTAAACTCCCTACCTCAACACTGCTTCCAGACACCTCTTTGGGCTACTAGTAACTATCATTATGCTGTTTACACTCACCCAGTGTTTGTCCCTTGCTATAAATCCATCCAAGTACATTCAGTATACACAGCACTTTCAGCTGGCACGAGCCAAATCAATATGAAAATAAATTAGGGCAATTATATTTGCTGACTTGAATCATGATTTCATGACTTTCGAAGATTACCTACATGAACTAATCTTGGTGAATCATTCTTTTCCTGGAGCTGTTATTTCATTTTAAACAAGGAAAACAGCAAAATCAAACAGTGCATTAACCAACAGCAACAAATCCAATTTTGAATTACTGCAGTACACATCATCACTGATCTCAGATTTACCTAGCTAAATAAGCCAAAGTATGCAAATGAATAGACTGGTAATTGTAAAGTGGTTCCAATCTGTATTTTTTTTCATGTTTTCAGCCTCCATTAGATTTTATAGGGAAATGTTCTATTCTCTTCATGACTTGTTGCTAGGCTTTTACTGTGTGTTACAGAAACCACAATTATAAATTTAGCAGCTGCTCTATAGATAAGGTTCTACAGGAAAGGTGGAAAGCAACAGAACATTATAACCCCAGGAAATATACATGATATTTCACATAGTTAACTTTCTAACTACAGGGAGATTTTTTCCCATAGTGATTTGTGCATTAATTGAATGCGTGCATGGATAACTAGAAAACTGGGATTGATAGAAATATTCAGCTACAGGTAAAATTTTGCTTTGCAAAACATGTTCCTGTGATATAATGTTACACTACTAACATTTTGAGCTGTGCTTAAAATCTTAAATATACTTTTACCTGTACCTTTTCATATAATTACCAATTAAAAGCAGCAAAGCACATTCTCATATATGACAGTGTCTAAGCACCAGGGTTGTCAACCGTCAGTAAATTTATAGAGAGTTTAACTCCTTCAGATCTACGCTATAGCCGAATGATAGCTACATCGCGGATCTGCTTTGCCGGGAGGCCGTCAATAGACGTCCTCCCCTTTGCAGGCTCGCCACGCCCCCCCCGGGAGGGGGCGCGCACGCTATGAACACCCGAGTCTATGAGACTCGGGTGATCACAGATCCAAGTAAGGGTCCGATCCCGGCCCCTTACCACGTGATCAGCTGTCAGCCAATGACAGCTGATCACGTGATGTAAACAGAAGGTTGGTAATCGTTTTTTTTTTTCTCACGTTGACAGCATTTTTTTTTTCTCACGCTGTTTGAAGGGACATCGGTCTTTCAAGGTACAAGATTTCACTTGGCAGATCTTTCTGTTTCTAAATTGGCCCAATGGAACAAACCAATAAAAAACAGTACACGTTTACTTAATTTATTGTACTCAAAACAAAAGAGTGTTTTTTTTTTCTTATATTCATTATTTAGATAACTATTAAATACTGCATTTGAATGTTTTGTATTTTTTTCGCATATCCAATGTTTTTGGGCTCTCTTTACCTCCTGCTTACAGAGCCCAGCAGCTTAAGTTGAAATTCAGAAAAGGGTACTCATCCCCCTCTCAGTTATCCCCTAATAACACTTTGTCTGAAAGGGAACATTTTCTGTTGTGCTCTTTCTGTCTTGATCCAGAAAACCCTCCTGGACTCTTTAGACAATGGTTAGCTTTGCATTAAATGTTTAAATTATATTTTGCCATTCTACATTAGTAATGATTCTAGTGTATTTTCATCAAAAATATCACATTCATAAAACTTTGTCATGAAACCTACATAATGAACAGAATCATCTTTAAATTCTACAGGTTCTGTATTTTCAGATGATATTTGGTCATTTCACAAACATTGAAAAATGTCATGTGTATGACATACCCGCCATTAAAAATAGGAGGCAGGGCCGGATTGTCATCCCTGAAGCCTTTAGGGTCCATTCACAAAAGTGATTAATTAGCACACGCTGCCCATCTCCAGCTGTAAGAATCTGCAGAATATGGAGTGACAGGTGTGTCAAAGAATCTGCGGTTGTTCAGCTCATTCAATGCAACAGTGCAATGGTGGCCATAGCTGTTCATGACTAGTGTAGTAGCCACCCCGCCCCCCCTCATTGACCTTACATTCTGATAACAAACGACACACAGTTTTCACCTTGGATTGGGATGATCTACATTTTGTAAATGTCGGTCACAGCTTCAAAAGTTAACAAACCATAGATATTAATGAGATTTACAAGCCAAAAATGTCTTAATTCTACCAAACCCCCCCCCCAAAAAAAAAAGTTATTTATGCCTGGCGCCAAAAATGCCACACATCACATATTCCGGTTTGGAAGCTTAAAAGTGCTTCAGCTATTCCAAAAATCTGCAAATAACGATGAAAACAAAATGTAATTCCCTTGCTGTTAGTGGGACCGATAAGCCAACCAGTTTTTGGACTGATCCCAGCCCACATCAGTAACCTCTAAGCTGCAACACTCCTCCAAACTTCTTACTGCCATCTCAGTGAGCCAAAGCACACCGCTTACTGTGACAGTAAGGTTAATTTTACACAGGCGATCCAATCAAGTCCGACTTTCATTTTTTCAGGCACCAAAAAACAGAACTGTTACATGGAGTGAGGGATGTGCTTTGCCATACCTTTAAGACCCCTTTCACACTGAGGTGTTGTACGGGCGCTTTTGCACTAAAAATAGCGCTTGAAAAGTGCCTGTAAAGTGCCTCTTCTGCAACCCCAGTGTGAAAGCCTGACTGCTTTCACACTGGGGCGGTGCTCTTGCAGGACAGGAAAAAAAGTCCTGCAAGCAGCATCTTTGGGGCAGTGCGGGAGCAGTGTATACACCAGTCCTCCACCGCTCCTGCCCATTAAAATGAATGGGCACCGTTGCCGAAGCGCCTCGGCAGCAGCGCTTTTTGGGTGCTATTAACCCTTTCCTCGGCCACTAGCAGGGGTTAAAAGCTCCCTCAGCCTGTTCTAACTGTAGGGGGGATGGGCTCACTGGGACATGACAGAGATTACTGTTCCCGATCACTGGGAACAGTAGATCTCTGACATGTCCCCTCTCAGAATGGGGATCCTCCTTGTTTACACTGGCAATTCCCTGTTCCGCCTCTCTACTAGGCGATCGCGGGTCGCCGGCGGACATCGAGCCCGCCCGACCCGCGGGCACACTCCCGCAGCAAGCAGCGGGAGTAAGAGCCCGCCGGCGGTTGCGCGCGCCTGTCTGCAACTGCACCTGCACAAGCTGCCATACCCGTAGGGCGATTCACGCAGGAGAGCCGACCTGCCGCAGTATAGCTGCGTGAGTTAGTGGTTAATACAAAATATTTATGCTACTCTTTTATGTTCATATTGCAGGAGTGACCTTTTTCTGCACCTAGCAAGTGGCTAAAAGTGTGTAATAAATTGTTATTATTTTATATTATTGTAAACATTGTACCTAATGTAAAAATTATGTTGGAACTAAACTGAATGCAGCAGGCCAGCTCAATAACACTTACATTTGCTTAATTTTTCAAGGCTGTAAAGCTTATGGTCGCTTTAGCGACCATGAATCTAGTTACAAAGCATTTCCTGAACTAATGCAAAGCATTTTGTGATTGGATGAATCGGAGACATGGGGCAGTGACATATTTCCCATGTTTTATTCCTTTAAAGACCCTGCAGATACAAAAAAATACCTGTTGATCTGCAGAAATGCACTCAAGTCCTGCTGTGGGCTTACAACACACAGCATTTTTGTGGAGTGGTGTCAGACCTCCCAAATGTCTTTTGCTAAACTACTCAGCTATTCCCACTTTCAGATCTTCACAGCATTAAAGTGGAACCCTCCAATACTTTACAAGGAAGGTGCCATCTTAGCCCTTGTTTGATCTGCAGTTGCCATGGTGCTGCACATGTGAGCAGTGATGACACCAGCCATTTGATGGCTTGACAGTTTGGTTGAGGACACAAGCAAATGTAAAAGTTATTATTCACAGCATGCCTTGAATTTAAAGTGGTTGTAAACCCTTATATATGCCAAGTGAAGTGACTGGCTTCAGGTGATACGCAGAGATGAAATAAATACTCCTACCTATGTTGTACCTGTTTATGTACAGTCTTTTCTTCAGATTTCGTCCAGAAATTCTAAAGCCTATTTGAGCTGTGAAAAAAGGGGTAGAAGAGCTGAAATTACACACTGCAGAGCTCAGTGAGGAGATCTCTTACAGATGATTGGAGGGAAGGGACACACCCCCCTTCACACAGCACAATGGAACAGAGCTGAGGCTGTCAATCATCTGACGCTCCCTCCCATGTCCCCTTTTTTCTCTTGGTGTCAGGAAAACTTGTCAGAAGTGATTCATGCTGATAGAAAATGAAGCAGAGCAGCAGACAGAAATGACACTTAGTGCTTTGGATTGAGACAAGTGCACTTTATTGAAGGATATGTTTTGTTCGTATTTCATGTCTGAGGTCTACAGCCACTTTAACTGTTTTGGGAAGCAGCTAAATTGATGGGCTTACTTCCACTTTATAAATGTTAAATGAGGTGAGGTAGGCGTGGCGCTGTTCTGGGGTGCAATATTACATGTCCCTGTGTGACACTCTATATATTCTACTGTTATAATAAATCAAAATCAAAATTTAAAGTGTCATATGCTTAGTGCAAATCCAAGTGTGTGCAAGTACTGACAATGCACATATACAAGAAAAAATATAATATAATGAACCCCTACTCAAATTGACAAGTGCTCTTCAAAATTGTACCTTGCTGTTTCTCATATACATCAATTTCATGCAAAAAGAAATATATATATATATATATATATATATATATATATATATACTGTGTACTGTGTTCATAACTAGGCCATAATTAATTTACTAAGAATGCATAAATAAACCTCTACTTAAAGTAACTACCGTGTTTCCCCGATAGTAAGACACCCCCGATTGTAAGACGTATCGGGAGTTTCAGAGGGGTCAGCTAATATAAGCCATACCCCGAAAGTAAGACATATGTCTTACTTTCGGGGAAACACGGGGGGATTTGCCTGCAGTGAAGTGCGGTACCCCTCCTTCTCTGTCCCCCTCCGTTCTCCCCCTCCGTTCCGCTTTCCTCCTCTGTGCCTCCCCGCTGTCCCCTCCGTTCCCCCCTCCTTCTCTGTCCCCCTCCGTTCTCCCCCTCCGTTCCGCTTTCCTCCTCTGTGCCTCCCCGCTGTCCCCTCCGTTCCCCCCTCCTTCTCTGTCCCCCTCCGTTCTCCCCCTCCGTTCCGCTTTCCTCCTCTGTGCCTCCCCGCTGTCCCCTCCGTTCTCCCCTCCTTCTCTGTCCCCCTCCGTTCTCCCCCTCCGTTCCGCTTTCCTCCTCTGTGCCTCCCCGCTGTCCCCTCCGTTCCCCCCTCCTTCCTTTGTGAATAGACAGAGTCAGCTGACTCTGTCCATTCACATAACTGAAACATTGTAATCTCCTGTGATTACAATGTGTCAGTTTATGAATGGAGAGAAGCCGCTGTCTTCTCTCCTTTCATTCTCAGTGCAGCTGACGCTGCAGAGAAAGGGACTGGGGAATCTCTATCCTCTGTCTCTTTCTCTGTCTCAAGGGGGAGATATCAGAGGTCTGTTAAGACCCCTGATATCTCACCAAAGCCCCCCAACAGGGCTGATTAAAAAAAAAAACAAAAAAAAAACACATATTGCAATAAAGAATAAAAAAAAAAATTTTTTCCCAATATAAGACATACCCCGAAAGTAAGACATAGTGGGGCTTTTAGGGATAAAAAGAAAGTAAGACACTGTCTTACTTTCGGGGAAACACGGTAGGGCTCTTCAAAATCGTGCCTTAGTGATGCTCATATGCATTAATTTCATGCAAAGAAATACATACATATACATATATATATATATATATATATATATATATATATATATATATATATATATATATATATATATATGCACTGTGATAATAAATAGTCCATATTTCATTTCAAAGAAGAAAAAATAATAAAACGTTTAAAATTAAAAATTTGAAAGTCAAAAATGAAAAAAAGTGATAGGTGCTCTTTGAATGTGTGCTCTGTGCTCCTTATAGATCCCCTTATAAGTATTGCACTCACCCCACGCAGGGGTATCCCGCTTTCACAGTATCTGCCACTGTGCAGCAATCATCAGCTCTTTTTTCCGCTGTGTCAGCTGTATGTTTCCGTGCTTGCGGTATAAGGTATATATTTCTACTTTAGATCTCCCTCCGCATCTGTTCTCTAGTCCTTCTTCTCTTCCACTTTAGTCTATACACTCTGTTGTTTAAAATATGAACTAGGAGGTCTGTTTGAGACAACACAGGATGTGCACAGAAAAAGCCAGCACCCCATGCAAGACCTCAGCAATTTATTGAGGTCACATCAAAAGTATAGTGAACAAAGAATGTTCTACGTCCATTTATCACAGTTCGTTATACTTTTGATGTGACCCCAATAAATTGCTCAGGTTTTGCATGGAGTGCTACTTTTTGAGCTATAAAAAAGTACCTGTGTTAACCGCAGTGGCGTTGCTAGGGGGTGGCTTTTGGGGCTAAAGCCCCAAATCTGGGGCCCATAGTCCTGAGTCTTTGCAGGGGTCCCCAAGGGGAGGGGAGGCTCTCTGGGGACCCTGATTTTAAGGGGGAGGCTCTCTAGGGACCCTGATTTTAAGGGGGAGGCTCTCTGGGGACCCTGATTTTAAGGGGGGGCTCTCTGGGGACCCTGTTTTAAGGGGAAGGCTCTCTGGGGACCCTAATGTAAGGGGGGCTCTCTGGAGACCCTGACGTAAGTGGGGGGCTCTCGTGGGACCCTGATGCAAAGGGGAGGCTCTCTGGGGACTCTGATGTAAGGAGGAGGCTCTCTGGGGACCCTGATGTAAGGGGGGGCTCTCTAGGACCCTGATGTAAGTGGGGGGCTCTCTAGGTTTATGTATACACACACATATTTTACTGTATATACATGTGTATGCCCGCCCAAGCGTATGACTTTCTTTACTAGGCTGCTATGGGCTCTAGCCCCAGATCTTTTGTAGACCTAGCAACGCCCTTGGTTAACCGTATACTTTCAATCAAATGGTGCACTGAGGGTCTGGTGCTGAATTTGTTTGCAGCTCTGAATGTCTTAATTTTTTTTTTTTTTGCACTTATCAAATAGATATAACAAAACACTTCCAATAGTATTTAACAGGCTAAAAGGGAGCAAATAGGAGGAGTTTGTTGTTAGGGTTTACTTACACTTGAAGTTATTTTTGTACTAATTACACAGTAACTATATAGTAACTAATTTCTAATAAATCAGATCTGTAATAATTTTTAGTTGTGTATATAATTACTAGTGATTTATTTGTGGTACGTCTTTCATATATGTTTCCTAAAACCTGTTATTTACCTTAACTGCTACTGTTCTTTACTGTAGATAACATTGTGACAGCACAATATAAAAATGACAAAGAGAAAGCTACTTTAAGGGAATGACATCTGCTACCCACTCACAATCACAGCTGCTGCTGAGATTCTTTATGCTGAGAATTTATGCGGCACATGTCTATTTGTCATCATTTATTATCTAAAGATACAATGGCGCACATTCTTTCAAAAATCCTTGAATAAATCTAAAGCAGTGGCAAAGCAGATATTGAGACATTTAAATAGGTGTATTTTCACTGATTACAGATGCCTGAAAGCACCTGTCTGGGTAAATGACTGGAATCATAACACACAGATGCATTTGATCATCATCAGCTTACAGATAAAGGTGCCACTTAATAAATCAATATCTTAACAGTAATAACTCCCAATTGCCAAGACTGATAGACATTGTTAACCCAGGTGTTCTTATAGCAGCTGATCTGACCAAGAAACAACACAATTAATCAGCAGGATTATTCTCACATTTAGCTATTGTTATGATCAGAAAGAGCTTGGTTTATGAGTCATTCAGAAAGCAACACCGGACTGTAAAATAACTGTATAAATAGAGTTATCTAATTTATCTATTCTGGCGTTTGGGTTATCAATGGAAAACAACAGTGATCAACAGGCGTTGTTTCTGTGAGATACGTGAGCAGATGTTAGACGTAAGTGTGCTGTCCAGCCCTGCTGCAGGCAACCTGTCAAGCTCTAAGAGAGGCTGACAGCTGCTGTGGCTGGACGGTGCACCTAGCGAAGGTTCTGTATATTCATCCCTGGGTGCATACTGCCCTAAAGATTGGTACCGCAAGGTGCTCCATCCAGCCCCAGCAGTTAGCAGCTTCTTATATAGTTTGACAGGCTGTCTGCAGTGGAGCTGGATGGTGCACCTGTGCCCTCTGCCCAATGTGTATGGGGCCTAAGCTGTTTAAAATTGACTGAACACCCAGTGCTAGAGTCTTTTGTTGTGATCCTTGATGATCTATTAAGAATTAATTTGTTTACTTAAAATGTACAGTAGTTAGGGGTGTGGCTTAGTAATGGAAGCGTGAGGATGTGCTTTCTGGAGCTCTGCATGGGAGAGAGCCGAGAATCGCCCGTTGGACTGTGCAGGCGAGCCGCTCTGTCATGTCCGGGGACTGCAAACACCCGCTGACCATGGGGGAGCAGAGGGGAAATTAAATAATCCACTACTTCTTGAGTCAGCATGCTGTTTCTTCTCCCGCTGCCTTGACCAAGATGTTGCCGCCACGAGCCAACCTGGTGAGCACCGCCGCCTCCACAAGTAAAAAAGGTACACAGGCAGGGGCTGCAGCGGTAGGGAACTTGCCATCACTTAGGCCACTCTCCCCTGTACTGATCCCAGCTATCCCACACTTGGACTTACAGCCAGACTCTGAGCACACGGGAGGTCAGGCGACCATTCAGAGGGCTCCCTCCAGGATATAGTAGTGGGTCTGCCCACTAAGCAGGACCTTCATTCCATGGCAGCCTCCATTGTGAAGGCTCTCACGCGGGAGCTCCATGATCTCCGCCAGCAGGTGGATATGGTTGAGGAGAGGGTGGCCATCCTATAATCCTCCACCACCACCACAGATGCCCGCATCACCACCCTGGAGACGGAACACCATGGTGGGGAAAATAGGAGCAGGTAAAATAATCTGCGTCTCCGCGGCATCCCTGAGGCTACCATGGGCCCAGATCTTCGTTCCACCATGGTAGCTATTTTGAACCAGGTTCTGGGCAAACCCCCTGCCTCTGAGCTAGAGCTGGACAGGGTTCACCGGGTACCAGGCCCCAGGGCACCTTCCTCATCTCCGCAGGGCCCTGCTACCTCAGATCTCCCGCGAGATGTTCTCTGCAGGGTTCACCTCTTCACTATTAAGGAGGAGATCTTACACCTGGCATGGGCGAAAGGCCCCACTGACTTTGATGGAGCCCTCAAACGGATCTACCCTGATATCTCCAGGCAGACACGGGCCATGCCCCCCCACCACCCTGCATACATTGGTTGATGCTCTTTAACTAACTTCAAGCGATTGGCTGCGGGCGGCCGGCTCCACTTGTGTGACTTTGTGGGATCCGACAGCCAACTCTCCTCAGAAGCCGAGGTGTCTGCTACAGACCCCCCTTTGGACTTCTGGAGTGGCCTTCAGCTGCGTAACTTCCTTCGCAGGTGTTCGCGGATCCCGGGCATCTCCCATCAGCTTACGGAATTGGAACACATCTGTCATCGGGGGAGCTGGTTTGTCATAGTCTCTCGCTAATCTACGCCTGTCTGACTCGACCGGTGGAAGGGTATGTTCCCCCATTCCTCTCTAAGTGGGAAGCAGATCTTGGCGTCCAATTCACTGACTTTCAGAAGGAGAAGATTCTTCATTTTGCTCAGAAGTCCTCCATAGCTACCAGAGTCCAAGAGACCTGTTACAAGATCTTGACCCGATGGTATAGGGTACCCACTACTCTGCACCGTTTCTTTCTGCAATTCCCTAGTCTGTGTTGGCAATGTGGCACTGCAGAAGGAACGATTTTACATATTTTTCGGGACTGTCCCAAACTCAAACCCTTTTGGCGCGAGGTGACCCGCACGATCAAACACTTAACTAATGTTACTCTGGAGGGGAACCCCGTGGCTTGTTTGCTTCACCTTTCGGAGTGACCAATCATGAAATACAAAGCCCCCTCACTATCCAGCTATTGAATGCTGCCAAAGCATGCATCCCCCTCTGTTGAAGATCGGAGAACCCGCCAGCGAAAGCCCTGTGTTTTTCTAAAGTGAACGAACTGAGAGATATGGAGGATCTCACAACAGGGAGGAGACCTTCTTGAGACCTGAAGACCATGGCACCACTTTGTGTATATGGACGCATACCTCCGAGAGGTTGCACAGCCTGGCTGACGCTCTGGACTCGCTTTGCTCCCTAGTCGGGGGGCACTACTTTTCTTCTCCCTTTCTCTTCGCTCTTATCTCGCACTAAGAGATGCCTGACCCCCTACCCCTTCCCCTCCTGACTGCCCCCCTCTCCATATCCTTTACTCAGTTATGGGCTGTTTTGTTCAGATACTGGGAATATCCTAGTTTGCATTATCCCTACCATAGTGTCTCATCTCTGGGCTCAGCTGGCCATCGGGAGCTCTGCCTCCCAAGAAACTGGAAGAGTTTATTTTATTACATAGTTTTGCATATATGATTATGGTTCTGGGTCTCTCAGGCAGTTGTTTAGATGCCTCCCGGCTCTGCGCACTGACAATATTTCTATACCGTGCTATTCCCTCGTGCCATCCACAGTGTGTATTACCAGGGTAGTATATATGTTGCTCACATCATGTGACCCTTTCTGTTTCTGTTATCTGAATTTTATTATATATCTCTACTGTCTATTCTGGCTGTAAAATGCACTTTTTTCTTTTTTTTTGGAAAATAAAGGAATTAAAAAAAAATGTACAGTAGTTAGAGGTCAGGGATGGTTTGTTTTAAAGCTCTTTAATTGCTGCTTAAAAATACGTAAATAGTTTAATGTTCATATTCTGGACACAGGTGTGCCTAAAACAACTATTAACCCACTCTAGAAGCCAACAATTTTTTTTTTTAAAGTAAAAAATGCTATAATTTTTTTTTAGGTTTTTCAGGCCCTGTTCCTGAAAAAAATGTTTTTATATAAATAACCCTGACCTTTTAATTTTAAAGAGAACTTGTCATAAGAAAAAAAATGGGGGCTGCTATTGGTGCCCTAATGCTGCTAGTTGATGCTATCATTCTGAGCCTCTGGCTTCACCATCTTCTGAGTAACTTACCCAAAACAAGAAAATCAGAGGCCCTTCTCTGCATATTCCAGGTCAGTGTACTGAAGGAATTGGGGTGGTATCAAGGCAACTAACATTTTCAGAAGCAAGGCTTAACAATGGCCGCCTCCAAGTTTATGCCATTACAAGTTTCCTTTAAAGAACAACTACACTTTATTACAAAATAACCCAACCACCTTCCCCAGAACCTGCTAGTTTAACCCAGAATCTTTTCCCAACATACACCCCCCCACCACCATCGCCACCATTGCAAGTGTACCTCCCATTGGCAGTGCCAGACTTCTACAGTTCGTACATCCTCCACAAATCTCCTCCAGAGCTGCCCATGATTCTGCTCTAACTTCTCATAGTATAGAATGAAGCCATACTCCTAGCATTTATACCAAAAGTACAGCTCCGTGCAGGTCTATGGGGAATTACTGTGCAGTCATAGCCAGTGCCGAAAGAAATTTGTGCATCCAGGATATAAATACTACAGGAGGCTGCCACCACCACAATGAGGTAAATATGCACAAAGGTGTGTGTGTATAGGGGGGATTGTAAATTAGATTAGCTTATGGGACAAGGATTTTTTAAAGCATTTAAAGCAAAGGTGGGTCATCCATGAAGTCCCATTCACACAACATTGAGGTGCATTGTGTATCTCTTTACTGTCAGCTTCCAGTGCTATACAAACAACAATGGGCACTGCAACAGAGCCTAACTAGTTCCAAGTGCAGATCTTCCAGTTACGTGTCAGGAATCTGATTTAAAGATAAATGAGTGAACTCACACTCACCGGCCACTTTATTAGGTACACCTTGCTAGTACTGGGTTGGACCCCCTTTTGCCTTCAAAACTGCCTTAATTCATTGTGGCATAGACTTAACAAGGTGTTGGAAACATTCCTCAGAGGTTTTGGTCAATATTGACATGATAGCATCACGCTGTTGCTGCAGATTTGTCGGCTGCACATCCATGATGCAAATTTCCCATTCCACCACATCTCAAAGGTGCTCTATTGGATTGAGATGTGGTGACTGTGGAGGCCATTGGAGTACAGTGACCTCATTGTCATGTTCAAGAAACCAGTTTGAGATGATTTGAGCTTTGTGACATGGTGCATTACCCTGCTGGAAGTAGCCATCAGAAAATGAAGAAAGGGATGAACATGGTCAGCAACAATACTCAGGTAGGTACTAAGGGGCCCAAAGTGTGCCATAGAAAAAATCCCCCACACCATTACACCACCACCTGCCTGAACCGTTGATACAAGGCAATGATTAAGCACAGAAGTGTGAAACAGCCACCCCCCCTCCCCCCGGGCACAGGAGTGTAAAACATGTTTGCTGACAAAGAACATACCGTGTTTGTCATGTTGCTGCTTTAATAAAGTTTCAATAAAGAAGTGGATTTAACCCTGGAAGTGTCACCAATCTCTCCTTTTTGTACATGTTACGTGGACCATGTTGGCACCAGGGTCTACACAGCTGTGAGGGATCTTTACAGGTTGCCTGGAGCGGTGTCACTCTTCTCTGCCTTGCGGAAATTTGTGTTACCAAGCAATAGGAAAGGTGTACCTAACAAAGTGGCCAGTGAGTCTACATAAGTTGTATTATAGTACAGGGGGTCACCTAGTTACAAACATCCGACTTACAAACGACTCCTACTTACAAACGGAGGGTGACAACAGGAAGTGAGAGGAAATCTACCCCTAGGAAGGGAAATTCACTCCTGTAAGAGCTATTATGGGGAAAATGTACCTCCACTGATGCTTTATCACCAAGGCTTGTTTCCACAACAACCCAAAATTTTCTAAATCCAATTGTCATTGGGACAGAAAGTGAGGTGAAATCTTCTGAACAGGGTCACACACAGCAAAACAAATGTTACAGGGGTGTTAACCCTTCCCTATGCTATCCAAAAAGCTTAAAAATATTTTTTTGGCTGGAGCTACACTTAAAAAATGTACCTGTTCCAACTTACAAACAGATTCAACTTAAGCACAAACCTACAGTCCCTAACTTGTTTGTAACCCGGGGACCCCCTGTACATCATAGTGTTCACATATATCAGCAAGCAGTTGAGCTTTAAATTTTGAAAAAAATATAGCGGCATACTTAGGGATCTTACAAAAGGGTATTTTTAAACTGTGAATCTGTAAAGGCAGAAAGAAAAAATCCTGACTGCAGCCTCATTAACAGAAAATCCTTCAAATCTGCCTTAAATTTTTACTTACAAGTACAATCTACTTTGCCCATGGATTAAATTTCTCTTCTCGTTTACAGAGATTCTCTATTCCATTTTTTTTATAGAAGTTCATCATTCTACGCCTCGCTCGGCTGCTTCTCATAAAGCATAAAATGCGCACAATAACGTGAAATACTAATTTCATGGGGCAAAACAAAACCAATGTAAACAAAGATATATTTATGCTGTAACACAAAGAAAGTCACCGACTGATCATGATTTTAACAAATAATACAAAGTAGCATATTGCAAGAGACCAGGGTTTAAGAGTAAATCCTAACATATATTTGAGCAATTAAAACTGCCCCTGGAAGTGCTGGTCAAAGTATGCCCATTAAATATACTGACATACACAGTAATGCTAACAGTAATTCAGGAATTATCACACAAAGAACCGCTATATGCATGTTGCTAAAACACGGATTAACACAGCACAGAATCATATCCAGGCCATCTCAGGGCAAACATTTTAGCTAAAGAAAACAGTTTAGCAAGTGCATAGTCTACCTTCAGATATAATATAATAGGCAGGCTGAAATATAAAATAAATAATAGGTAGGCTGAAATACTGTGAATTACAATAAACATGCTATTAAAAGCAGTTAATGTGTCTAGTACGTTTCGCGTATATAGCTATTAAAAATGTGTTTATTACTTCTGTAAGTGCCAGAAAGCTGTAACTCTACTTCCTGCCATATACAAATAATATTCTTATACTTATATTTTCCTAAAAAAAAGAGTTTATATGTCTACCAATAGCATTACTAAAATAATCATCTGTTCTGTAAATCTTCTGTTTTTGAAAAGCTATATAAGGAACATACAATGTATTTTCTTTGCTAGAAGAAGTCAGGGAAAATAATTGGATCAAGTTGAGGATGAGCTGTACTTTGGGAACTTTGTTAGAACAGAAGCACACAGGTAATTTTCTGTAGTGTGATTATGCAACTAAAATTACTAACGATTAACTGCTAAAAGTAACAATTGGTACATCTTTGGAAAACATGGTTCCCAATGCAGTGAAATACACAGGTAACATGTAGAAGCAAATAACTGAATACATTTGGAGAATTGTGAGATTAGAGGTTTATTATTACTACATTTTACTTGTATACTCTACCTCTTTCCATTGGAAGCCCTTTGTTATACAGCTTTTGTGATCAACTGCTACTCCTATTGATTAATCACAAGCGATTTCAGTAGTGCAATTTTGCTACCAAAAAATCCCTTGTGTCCCCACTTCGTTTGCACCTATGCTGTCAGGAAGTGGATTTCTATCATGCCATATGGTTGTGTTGCAAAATAGAGGCATTCTGGCCCCAAATTAAACAGCTCTGGGTTTTCCTAAATGTAAAATGCTCCAAGGTATGTTTATTCGCATTGGTAGAGGACCTTTCTTTTGACTTGCATACTTAAAAATTATTGAGAATACTTTATTTCTATGCAAAAAAATCATTTTAATTACCTGGAAAAAAAAACATTTCTCCAACTCTATCGGAATGAAAACAGTTAATCAACTTTGTTCTCCCTTTGTTTCAACTTACTCCACTAGGGGTTCCCTTAAACACTTTCACAGAATTTGGGGTATCTAGACTCTATCCCCTCTTACTACCTTACCACACCACACAAAGCTTAGTTCTGTCTCACCTTTGCGCTGTTCTATGCGAGAAGAGAAATTTTGCTAAGCTGGAAATCTGCTGACCCTCCTACTCGATCCTCTTGGTGTAAAGCAGTTATCTCTGTGCTAGCGTTGTACAAAATAACATATGAAAGCAGAAACTGTCCAAAGAAGTACGATAAGATTTGGTCCAGTTGGATCGATGCAGAGGGTCGTGTCCCTTAGTGGACGATTCGTTAGAGCTTATTTTGGGTAGTGTTTCCTCCCCTCCTCTCAACTTTATATTACCTACCATTTATGGTACATCCCTTGCCTACCTCCTGCCCCCCTACTTCACCCCCTTCCCCCCCTCTTCCTACCCTTTTCGTACCCTATCCTCCTCATGTCAACTTCTCCTTTTATAATGGAGAATACTCCTACTAGTTCCAAAGATTCTATTTAGACTTCATGATTTAGCCATTGTTTCTGATGATGATGGATATTGCTGTACTGTATGTAATCCAAGACTAAGGTGCATATTGGAAAGTCTCCTTACATTAGGATCTGCTGTGTGATGTTTTCTTTTGCTGTTTGTATTTGCATGATTTTGTTCTCTTAATAAAATTTCTCTGTTAAAAAAAAAAAAAGAATAAAAAGCTTCCTCTGATTGGGTCAGAGAGTCAGGCTGATGACTTCACAATCTCCAACTTGGCTAATCAGAGCAAGCTTTGTATTCATTAATAGAATACAAAGCTGCCTATGAATGGCTGAGTCCCGCTCAGCCCGACACTATTTTGTCCTGGGTATGAGACAGGAAGATTTCATCTCTCACCTGAAACACAGTGCTGTATACTGTATGTAGCTGAGGCTGCATACAATTTATACAGCATGCCCAGCATGCAAACGTTAGTGAAGGGGGCCAGCTTGGCCCAAACAAACTGTTTAAAGGAAAGTAAACCTGGACATCAGCTTTAAGGGGTAACTACACTTTCGTGGGGAAAAAAAATAGCAAATAAAGAAAAAATAATATAGCACATATAATTGCGACACTAATCATATTGTAATTGAATGTTATTAAAAATTACCTTTCCTTTTCAATCTGCAGCCACTGTAATTTTCTGAGAATACATTGCAATATGGCTACCTAGAGTTTTCTGTATACAGAGTGTGTACTGTCCACTCCCCAGAAACATAATTTCCAGCTTGTGTGATTGGATCACCAATTTTCCCAGAAGTCTACTTAAGATACAAATCAGATTTCAGGCATCCCTTGCAACAGAAATGTAATTTTTTTGGAGAGATACTTTCAATAGGAACACGTCTAAAGGGATGCAGGCCCAGCAGATTTCTTCATTAGTGCCCTTCAGCTCCTGACCTGACAGTTAATTGTGAAACCACTTCTATTAGACCCACTCAGAACAGAGGCACAGACAAACACACAGGGATTTCTTCAGAATAACAAAAGGTAGGAATCTGCAACAAAGTTTGTTATAATCCTTGCAATGTACATAGATCACCCAGAGGGGAATGTTTTTATCTCAACAAAAGTGGAGATACGCTTTAAACAATAAACACCTTTTAAAAAAATCCCTTGCATATTTCTAACCTAAATCTAAAAGTACAGCTACGCCTCAACTACATACAGTTATGAAATTGGTTTCTTCTATTACATTTAGTCACGGAAAAATGTAAACCATTAGCAGCTCTTTAATCCTTTTCACAGCTATAATTGCAATAGTAGTATGGGCCTGATCAATATCTAATCATAATGCTATAGACACTGAAGTTTCTCTCTGTGATAGATGTTCTGCATAACTAATAAATATCTAGAAACTCACTGACTGACCAGTGGCTAATTAAGCAACATAACCTCACTATAGTTGGCATTACTTATGCCAGAGACCAGTTGAAATCCGTCAGAAGTAAATCACTGGTTTTTAATGAATTTATTAAAGGTTACTACCTCCAAAAGGTATTCTTCCCAAGAAGATATTATTAGCACAGTAATAAATGCACAGTTCATGCAGTTATAGCACCACCAAGCTTTCTTCTGCTATAAAAAGTCTTCACAAGTGAAGAACTAGCAGTATTGCTCCCTATGGAGCATTTATGCACTAACTAAACATGATCATTTCACTGCTTGTATATGTGTCAAGAGAGAAAAAACTGCCACACATAGGAATCAACAGCAAGAAAAACAACTCAAAGTTCAGTCTGGTTGTGTTCTAATGCCTGGTACACACAATGAGATTATCTGACTGATTATCGTCCATTTTTTTTGTATGCTAATCTCATATCGAAAATGAAGAGTTTACAAAGTTACAAAAATTCTCGTACAACAGAATAAAAATTTGGAAGTGATGCCATGTGTTGTAGTGTATTTGTATTGTATTTTCATACGACAGCTGAACTGTTGTGTTCGGCTCTCAAAAGCTTCGTACTAATGATCTATAACCCAAAATAGTGTAGGACGAGGAATCCCATACATGACGTCATTCCGCGGCCAACTCTGCAATATTTTATCCTACGATTAAATGAGAGCTTCAAACAGAGAACACTATGGTTGTGTGCTTTTTCTTCCTGCACGTATGCTGTTGGCATCTGAGATCCATCCACTCATCTGAATAGGAGGCAGTGAAGATTTGTAAATAGTAGCTGTTTGCTTCATCCCCAGAGAGAGAAAACTCAGTGGTTTGACCTACTGGTAATGCAGGGGTCATGTCAGTGAGGTTAGAGGCCAATCTACACGAGTGGTGGATTCACTTTATTCAGTTGTGTCACTTTGGTGATTTTTGTTGACTGAAGTTGGATAATATTCATCGGTTTTCACGATATTTAGTTGCACATGTGGACATTTGTTGGACTATAATATATATATACTTTGGTAGCAATTCCTCATATTTTGACATAAAAATTTGGATGCACATTCTATTAGTGGTATAATATGTTATATAATTTTATACTTATAGGGGAGTTGTGCTACACTATTTTGGGTTATAAAAAAAAAAGGGGGGGGGGGGGCTGCGCTAAATAATAAATTGATAAGTGAAACACCTAGTTTATATACATTTTTGCCCTTTTGGATTTAATACTGTTTTCACTTCATGCACTTTGTGTTATTTATTAGCGCGATTTTCTGTTTTTCTATTTTGGGTTATAGTTTATTTAATAAGTTTTGAATCACTTATAGGTGTCAGCCAGCAATTTACTTTGCACAGATTTGTTATATTATTTAGATTGAGCACTCTTAATAGTGAACTAACGATCAGATTATCATGCGATCACTTCAATAGCAGTATTTTTCATACAATTTTGGTGTGTACAGGCTCATGCACATGGGGCTTTAAAAATGCAGCTTATATAGGCATTCAGCAATTTTTCAAGCCTGTAAATGCACCTCTATGCTAGCCTTTGTGGCCATGGCAAAAAAAAACTCTGGCCAGTAGAATGTACTTACGCTCAACACCATAAAGGGTTTTACATACAAAATTTCATTTTCATTTCATTCAGCCAAGGTGAGACAAAATGCAGGCAGCTACTGCTGTGCTGTTTCTTTCAATAACCCAAGAAACACAGAAACATAGAAAAGTGATGACAGAAAAAAGACCAAGTGGTCCATCGAGACTGCTCATTTCTTGGGGGTTTTTTTATACTTGTTTTTTCTTTTCTTTTTTTCTTTTTTATTATTTTTGTTTGTTTTTTTTTTTGTTAACTTTTTTTGTCTGAGTATAGATCTGTGTTTGTCCCAAGCATGTTTGAAACCACTTACTGGACTGACTCACTACCTCTGCTGGAAGTCTATTCCAAGCATCAACTACCCTTTCAGAAAATAATACTTTTTTAAGATTAGTTTTTGACCCATAGTGTTCTGTTACACTAATAATTAACATCCAAATTTGCACTGGAATTAAATCCGACCTGCCCTTATAAAAAAAGTACAATACATAAGGGTAGACATCACCAAAACAGAAAACTGCTCTGAGCATCGAGGTGATATACTTTACAATTCCGCTACGTTACATGAAAATCGCACTAATGTGATATTTTAATTAGCAGACTTTGTTGATTATATTTTGTGGCAAATTGATGAGGGTGCGTAAATTATGTAAACATTGCGTTTGAAAAAAAAAAAGGAAAAATGCAGTTTTTCCATCTATTAAATGTTCTGCCCTTGTTGTTTTAACTTTGGATAGTAAAACTTTTTTTTTCTGCCAGTAAATACCTTATACAGTCCACTTCCTGTTTCTTGTCTGATAAAAAGCCTACAATACAAAAAATGTCCCAAACAGGAGGGGGACCAAAGAAAAGTGGGGCTCAAATGAAAGGCAGATCCACTAAATGTATGTGTAACCAACTTGGTGTTTTATTGTGGTACAAAAACATGTGATACATGGGGATAGAAGAGCATATACCAATATTCAATAAGCCCTAATAAAATTGATCGGAAACATGAATCCGACCAATGTAACTACACAAACAGAGAGGACATGTAACATATAGTCAAAATACAGACAAAACAAAACAACCGTCCGGACGTCTAGGCAATTGATGTCTGTGCAGCCTACTAACAATGAGGAGTATTCAGCTATGCTGGGTGAGGCTACTGGACAGACATCAATCCCCCCGGGGGGTGGCTCGAACCTGGGTGGATGGGGGAGGGAAGGGAGGAAGGAAAGCAAAGAAAAAGGGGGTGAGGTGAAAGAAGTGAAAGAGGGGGAGACGGAATAGCATAGATGAGAGAGTATGGGACCGTGGCGTGGGGCGTTATTGTGGGTCCTGCAGTAGACCCCAATCAACCTATGGATGGAAATCAATGGCCATGAACATATAAGGATGGAGAGGCAGGAAGTCCGGGTACATCTGTGGCAAAAATTGCTGCAGTGAGCAAGATTATGCTCTGGGTATGACCAGATAAAAACTGATGCGATAGTTGAAAAAGTGGCTGGCGTGTTGTTTGCTGGACAGAAAACTAAGCAGTACAGGTGATCATGTACGTTACCACTTCCGGGTCCTGTATGTAAGTCCTCAGGTACTCACGAAGCGTATGTCACCTGTGCTTTGGTCTGTGCCGTTCGCCACTACATGTAGTATCGGATGCTTTCTGCGGGATTTCCGTATTCCAAAGGGCATTCCTTAAATGAATGGATGGCCGGCCATCTCGGTGCGCCTATTTCCTCCAGCACGGTTGTTCCGTGCGCGGTCGGAACACTCCCTCAGTGCGTGAGCCGGCTAGCCCCAACGAGGGATGACGTCAACGCGTTTCACAAAACAAAATTGTGTAGCTTCCTCTCCACTTTTTCAACTATCGCATCAGTTTTTATCTGATCATACCCAGAGCATAATCTTGCTCACTGCAGCAATTTTTGCCACAGATGTACCCGGACTTCCTGCCTCTCCATCCTTATATGTTCATGGCCATTGATTTCCATCCATAGGTTGATTGAGGTCTATTGCAGGACCCACAATAACGGCCCGTGCCACGGTCCCATACTCTCTCATCTATCCTATTCCGTCTCCCCCTCTTTCACTTCTTTCACCTCACCCCCATTTTCTTTGCTTTCCTTCCTCCCTTCCCTCCCCCATCCACCCAGGTTCGAGCCACCCCCCGGGGGGATTGATGTCTGTCCAGCAGCCTCACCCAGCATAGCTGAATACTCCTCATTGTTAGTAGGCTGCACAGACATCAATTGCCTAGACGTCCGGACGGTTGTTTTGTTTTGTTTGTATTTTGACTATATGTTACATGTCCTCTCTGTTTGTGTAGTTATATTGGTCGGATTCATGTTTCCAATCAATTTTATTAGGGCTTATTGAATATTGGTATATGCTCTTCTATCCCCATGTATCACATGTTTTTGTACCACAATAAAACACCAATTTGATTACACATACATTTAGTGGATCTGCCTTTCATTTGAGTCCCACTTTTCTTTGGTCCCCCTCCTGTTTGGGACATTTTTTGTATTGCAGACGTTTAGGAGCTGAAGGGCAACCACGGTTCCAAGGTACATACTACATCCATACATGGTTTTACAAGCCTCACTATATTCAATTTGATTAATTTACTGGTAAAAAGCCTAGGCTTATGGCATCATGCACAGCTTTCACTCTCGTGAGAGTTTGCCAGAAAAGGGAGGGGGGATGAGTCATACGAGGGTCAATGAGAGCTGCAGAGCTGGAGGTGTGTGTCTGTGTAAATCCAGGAAGTAAAAAGGCAGCAGCTTCAGCTTCCTACAGTTAAAATGATTGCAGCCAGACTTAGTGGAGGGAGATTTCTGCAGCATTTTTGGCAAGTACAGAATCACAGTATATATAAAATAATATGCAAAGTGGTTGGAGGGAAACTTCAGAATGGCAAATATGTTTTTATTACAAATTATGTCAGCAGACTGCAGTTCCTCTTTAATAAACAATAAGAAAATACAATTAGAGGCATTCAAATTTGTCAAGTTATATACATTTCAAGAATATTTTAGCAAACTTCTTTGCCCACTCCTATATGGTGCCACTTTAATTGCCACTTACTTCAAGATGCACACAGCTCCTACTTCTTGTGCTAAGTGGGTTGTCTTCCTGCTATAATCACATGATAAATCTCAGGGTTGTAATGAGAGAAAAAGTTGGAAATATCAATAAGCCAATCAGGGACATTTCTCAGGGAATTTTATACAGCAAAGATGTATAGAATATTGCCAGAAAAAAAAAGTAATTGATTATTTTTCCACTTAAAAAAAAAAAAAAATCACACCTATTTGACAGCTGAGCTGAGACAGAAAGACCATTTTTATTAAGTGTTCTTGCATAGCAAGACCACTTACTGTTATCTCACATATATATTATTATTCTTATTATAGCCAAATTTACCACCCTAACTCCTCCCACAGTTTTTACACTACATAGACAAGTAATATACCGAAACGTGCGGATTGTTCCCGAATGGTGTGCTATTATTTTGTGGAACGTTTCGCCGAATGGTTCACAAAATATCGTCATTTTTGCGGCGAAATTGGTCCCATAGGAATGAATGGGGAAACTAGAGTGGGAGATGACAAAAGCTGGAAAATCAGAACATGATTTCTAAACTGCCGCCACTCCCTCATTTTCAAGCCCACCTACACAAATCTTATATCAAAACGTTCAGCTATCCCTGCTGCCACTAAACATGTCCACGGCTAAGCCATAGTCCTGATAGTTTTCACAATATGACCATTTGTTTGCAACTCACGCCGTCCATTGACATTCATTGAAACTACACTCTAGCCCCCTCCAAATTTGAAGGGCAATTTCTAAACTGCGACTGTGCCTTCATTTTTAATATTTCAGAGACATACTATACATCAAAATCTAGGTCTGGGTCTTGTGATTCTCACAATATAAAGATCTTCGCTGTAGGATGTATAGTTTTTAAAATACGGCCATTTGTTTAGAGGTCATTTCAGGAAATTTTAGCCATTAATCAGAGTGTACTGCTAGTGTTTGTTTTGTTGCCATGGTTACCAAAGCTTCTGTTATACACAGGGGGGAGGTGGCTGGAGCATCTCAGCTCATTACAGAGCCCGGGGGAGGGGGACAGACACACCATGTACTGATTTATAATAGAGGAATATGATGGGGCAGTTTTGATGGGGTAATTCTGATGGGGCAGTTTTGATGAAGCAGTATTTGGGAAGCATAAACAGGGCATGAGCGTTGCTAGGAAACAGTGGTTGTAAACACAAGATGCTGAGACACTCCAAATGCATGTGACTTCATCTGCTAGACTTGATAATGCTTGTAGACTCCTCCCACAGTTTTCACACTACAGAGACAAATAATATACCGAAACGAGCGGATTGTTCCCGATTGGTGTGTTATTACTTTGTGGAATGTTTTGCCGAATGGTCCACGAAATGACGTTTTTGCGGCGAAATTGGTCCCATAGGAATGAATGGCGAAATGTTCAAAACTAGAGTGGGAAGTGACAAAAGCTGACAACCCCATGATCAGCCAAAACATTATGACCACCCCATGATCAGCCAAAACATTATGACCGCCCCATGTAAAAAAAAAAATATTTTTGAAAAAAAAAAAAAATTTTTTGAAAAAAGTAAAAAAATAATTTTTGAAAAAAAAAAATCATTTTTGAAAAAAAAAATATATATTTTTGAAAAAAAAAATATTTTTGAAAAAAAAAAAATTATTTTTGAAAAAAAAAAAAATATTTTTGAAAAAAAAATTTCTTTTAAAAAAAAAAATTATTTTTGAAAAAAAAATATATTTGAAAAAAAAAATATTTTTGAAAAAAAAAATTATTTTTGAAAAAAAAATTACTTTAAAAAAAATAATAATTTCGAAAAAAAAATTATTTTTGAAATAAAAAAATTCATTTTTGAAAAAAAAAATTACCTTTGAAAAAAAAAATTACTTTTGAAAAAAAAATCATTTTTGAAGAAAAAAAAATCATTTTTGATTAAAAAAAATTCATTTTTGAAAAAAAAAATTACTTTTGAAAAAAATGTTCAGCTCTTTCAGCGAATGATGGAACTTTTTTACTACTATTTATACTTTTTAAAATATTAAGCTTTTTAACACTTTTCACAGTTACTCAAGCCACTCCACCCAGTTACTCCGCCCACTCCAGTTGTAGAGGCAAGAACACTTTCACAATTTCCCCAGAAATTGTACCTTTTCTAGTTAATTCTAAAATACAAATTGGTTTGTGTAGCAACCATATACAGTATGTGCTATCATTTTTTTTGTACAATAGTGGAGTTATGCTTGAAAATATTGCAAGCTTCTAGTTGATATTATTTATGACATACCACAGGTACATCTCCAAAAATGTGAATATCATCAAAACATTAATTTATTTCAGTATTTACAATTTAAAAAGTAAAATATTATATAGATTAATTACGCACAGAGTGTGAAAGCATTTCTTTCCTTTAATTTTGATTATTATGGCTTACAGCTAGTGAAAACCCAATATTCAGTTTCTCAGAAAATTAGAATATTACATAAGACCAATAAAAAAAGGATTTTTAATACAGAAATGTTGACTTACTGAAAGTATGTCCATGTACAGTACAGTATGCATGCAATACTTGGTCGGGGCTCCTTTTGCATTAATTACTACATCAATGCGGCATGGCATGGCGGTGATCAGCCTGTGGCACTGCTGAGATGTTATGGAAGTCCCAGTTGCTTTGGTAACGGCCTTCAGCTCGTCTGCATTGTTGGGTCTGGTGTCTCTCATCTTCCTCTTGAAAATACCCTACAGATTCTTTATGGAGTTTAGGTCAGGCTAATCTGCTGGCCAATCAAGCAACGTGATACCATGATCATTAAACCAGGTATTGGTACTTTTGGCAGTGTGGGCAGGTGCCAAGTCCTGCTGGAAAATGAAAATAAGCATCTCCATAAAGCTGGTCAGTAGAGGGAAGCATTAAGTGCTTTAGAAATTCCTGGTAGAGGGCTGCACTGACTTTGAACCTGACAAAACACAGTGGACCAACACCAGCAGCATTGAACCTCATGCAACTTGATTCTGTGCCTCTCCACCCTTTCTCTAGACTCAGGGACCTTGATTTCCAAATGAAATGCAAAATTTACTTTCATCCGAAAAGAGGACTTTGGACCACTGAGCAACAGCCCAGTCCATTTTTTTCTTAGCCCAGGTAAGACGCTTATGACGTTGTCTCTGGTTCAGGAGTGTCTTGACACAAGGAATGCGACAGTTGTAGCCCATGTCCTGGATATGCCTGTGTGTGGTGGCTCTTGAAGCACTGACACCAGCCGTAGTCCACTCCTTGTGAATCTCCACCAAATTCTTGAATGGCCTTTGCTTCACAATCCACTAAAGGCTGCGGTTATCACTGTTGCTTGTGCACATTTTTTTACCACACCTTTTCCTTCCATTCAACTTTCCATTAATATGCTTAGATACAGCACTCTGTGAACAGCCAGCTTCTTTAGCAATGATCTTTTGTGACTTACGCTCCTTGTGGAGGGTGTCAATTACTCTCTTCTGGACAACTGTCAAGTCAGTATCTTCCCCATGATTGTGTAACCTACTCAACCAGACTGAGAGATAATTTAAAGGCTCAGGAAACCTTTACAGGTGTTTTGAGTTAATTAGCTGATTACAGTGGGACACCATGAGAATATTAACCCCTTCGCGCCGACCACACACATATATTCGGCCTCACAAAAGGGAGCTTTTTTCTGCGGGGCCGCATTTATACGTACCTCCCTTTGTGCTGTGAGTGTCCCGCACAGCGTTCTCCTAGCACACAGATTGGGGTCTCCTTAATAGCCCTGGGTCTCGTACTAACGATCGGGACCCAGGATAGTCGATTCCAGGTCACCTGATCACTGTGATAGCCTCTGATTGGCTATCACAGTGATCAGTCACAGTGGACCCACACTTGGGTTTCCTTCCTCTTCTGAATGAAGAGCATAATACATTGTATCTTGCATCTTCTTCTTCTTGCAGTGTGTAAAAAAGAAATCAAATAAAAATCAAAAATAAAGAATAAAAAATAACAAAATGCGCACCATTCTTTCTGGGCTGTACTACAGGTACAAATAACAACTAACATACACATATGTGGTATCACTGCAATCTTTGTCAGGAACAGGAGAATTAATTTTATTTTTTTTTACTATTTTGGGCCAGTTTTCCTTTCATAATAAAAGAAAAAAAATCAGAGATATCCATTACCATTTACCACAAAAAAAGACCAATTTGTCCTGAAAAAAAAAAAGTATAATCCACGTGGATACACTAAGTAGTTGTGGTGATATGTACAGCTTGTCAGAGTCAAAGTTGCAAAATTAAGCTTAGGTTTTTAGATTTGTTTTACCCTTGGGTGTGAAGGGGTTAAACTTCTTCACAAAATTCTAATTTTCTGAGATACTGACTTTTGGATTTTCACTAGCTGTAAGCCATAATCATCAAAATTAAAAGAAAGATATGCTTGAAATATATCACTCTGTGTGTAATGAATCCATATAATATATGAGTTTCACTTTTTGAATTGAATTACGCAAATAAAATAACTTTTTGATGATATTCTAATTTTTTGAGATGCACCTGTTCAGGTCTATAACAAATTAAAGGTTCACAACAAACATACTAATTCATAAAATAAATGTTTACAGTAGTTAAATAACACCATCAAACAAAAATATAGTTACCCTATATCAAGGTATATTGACTGAACATTTAGATGAGGAAATTATGAACATGTTTTAAATATATCAAACTGACGCCGTTATAACATTTAATTGCAAATTTTCATAATCTTCTACGGACTTTTTTTCCAATTTTTTGGTATATTACTGCTTCCAATTTATGAATAACACACATAAATAAAGTCTGCAGAGCTATTTAAAACAGAAGCAAAGACAAGGGAACGCCATGTCCAATCATATCAAAACCCGCTGTTGTCCTAATATTATTAAAAGAATGGAAAAAGAAGTAAAAAGAACACAGTTATTTTCAGAATGATTAGCTGGATTCCCTTATCCCAAAGCCTTTCTTTGAAGCATTAGCATCTGGATGATCTTCCTTCACACATTTCTAAAGAGGTCTCACTGCACTTACACAAGAAAAGTCTCCGCAAATTAATTTAAACGCTATTCCAGGGGATAAGGATAATCCTAATTAACTTTTTGCCAGTTATTTGATTTCCGGCCTAACTGCCAACAATGCAGATCTGCCAGCATCACTCTAGTTTCTTTATCAGCATCTCTTCAGCTCTGCATTCAAGCACAAACACATTTCCTTATCTAGGACTTACCAAGCAATCCAACTAGCCAGTACAAGTCATAGGAAGATGCACAGTATTTGCACAGTAATATTTCTCCGTATTTTAGACACTGTCCATTAAAACAAAAATCACTGGTCATTTGAACTAGGGGCGCTCTAAAGCGATGGCTTCTAAGTTCTAAGCAATGAGCAAAGAGAGAACACCATCAGAGAAAAAAGAAAAAACTAAATAAGGTACCGCTTCTATGGACAAATATTTCAAATTATTTTTTATACCTCCCTTGTTTAGCATTTCTTTTCCAACCATTTTTATTAAGGTTATAAGCCATACAGATATAAAACAGTAAAATACAGTATAGAGAAGTACTGGTACATGATAACATTATTGACATACAGCATTGGTCGTTAAGGTACCGGAATAGCACCATTCTGAAGAACGAAAGATACATCCTCTGAAGAGGAACTGCATGACCAGAGGCACTCTCATCTAAGCCCATGGGTCATCTCAGGCATGAATCGATCATGGTAGCTGGTCATTATGTTTAAATAAACAGCCCGCAAACAGAGAGTGGAACCAATGGTGGTCGACCTGCGGTCCTATGTCACACCCCAACCTGCCAAAGGGTTTAATAAGTAGGAAAAAGAGGAAGAGGGGAATAAAAGGAAGGAGAAAGAGATAAAGGAGGAAAAAAGGGGAAAGAGACAGCGAGCCACTCCTGGGCCACTAAGAGGTTAGCCTCAGATCTGATGAGGCTGTCCCCATCAGGTAGGTGCTCCAAGGGTCTCAGTTTTTTTTCATATTGGAGAAGCTTGTCCTGCAGGATAGCATAGAGGCATTTGTTTAACATTATCCAGGACAACTTGTACTTTAAGAGGTCAAAAGATAGCCCGGGGGATTTCCAGGATCTTGCAAACGTTATTCTGGCTGCTGTAACAATTAAAGAAATTAGACTTAGGGTGGGTCTCGGGGCTCCCCCAACAGAGTGTCAGAGGAGTGCCTGTTGTAGGGACTTAGTCAGGATGGTCCCCGTGAGAGAACAGATAAAATTGCAGATTCATGTCCAGAATTGACAAGCTTTTAGACACATCCACCGTAAGTGATATGCTGTTCCCTCTTGTGTGTTATCACGGCTTGAAGTTAACATGGAGTGTTCAATGACAGTAGGAATAGTGGGTAGCAGGGCATACTTTAGTACGGCATCAGTTTAAAATGAAATGATCACCTTGTAAAAAAAAACATTCAGTTTAAAGTTGAAATGAAAGGCCAAGCATTTGTGTATAGATATAAAAAAAAAAAAAAACACCTTTTTATCCCCTTTTTTAGAAGTGATCACATTTCCTTTGTTCTCAGCTGCATAGGAGCTGGTGGAAGAGAAACAACAGGACACTAATCTTTCCAGTGAAAGGCTGTGCAGGGAAGGGGGTTGTTAGGACAAGTCTGATCATTGGAGGAGAGCACACTAAGTTCCCAGCATAGCTAGGGAACTGACCAGGGTGTGTTCTCCTGCTTAGTGTGTTCAGTTTCCAATAGCAAAGCAGAGGGGCTGACAGGAACATCACACAAAGGAAGCAATGCAAAGAGAACAGGATACTTTTTCATACATGTACATGGTACAGCAGGCACATATCGGGAATATGAAATGCTGGGGTAACAAACACTTTGCTCATGAAAAATAAGTGCAGTGTTAGTGCACTGTACTTGTCTGCCCACCTATGCTCAGCATGCTTGTAACAGTATACTGTATATAAAGGTTAAAGAGGAACTTCAGTTAAAGATCAAAAAAAAATATTAAAACACCCACAGCACACAAAAATAATATTTATAATATTTAGGGACTTAAAGAGGGAGTCCCGCGAATTTTTTTTTTTAAAAGTCAGCAGCTACAAATACTGCAGCTGCTGACTTTTAAAATATGGACACTTACCTGTCACAGGGTCCAGCGATGTTGGCACCCAAGGCCGGACTGTCCCTCGGTCCTCGGATGCTGCCGCCGCCACCTTTGGTATGGGAATCAGGAAATGAAGCCTTGCGGCTTCACTTCCCGGTTCCCTACTGCGCATGCGCGAGTCACCCAGCGCAATCTGAATGGTCCGTGCTGTCTCTGGGACCTGTGTGTGTCCCATCAGACAGTGCGGTGGGACAGGAAGAGGCATAGACTCCCGTGGGAGTCTATGCCCGAAAGTGGGTGCAAATACCTGTATTAGACAGGTATCTGCACCCCCCTCCCCCCTGAAAGGTGCCAAATGGGACACCGGAGGGGGGAGGGTTCCGAAAAGCGGAGGTTCATTTTTTGTGTGAACCTCCGCTTTAATTTGAAAAAATATCCTGTGTTTTTATATAAAACATTTAGTAGTACAGTGCTCATCTGATTTCTGACAATTAGGAGCAGCTGAAGCCAGCACCCTGTTTGTTCTGGGAAATGCAGTAGCTGCAATTTTAGGCTTTCTTTCTTTATTTTCACCAGTTGATCTGGCCAGTAAAGGCCAGTTCACACCATGCTCACACATGAATCAAACAGGAATGCACTGTGCGTTCCTGTGCAATTCACACTGCATGCAAAATGCACTTCATTTGTATTTTGCAGCGGGTGTCAAAACAGAGGTAATGACACCCCAAGCGCAGGTCGCAAATGCAGTGCATTTGCCCGCGCAGGATCGCATGGTACTTTTGTATCATGCGATCCAGTTGCAGTGTGTTTTAAAAAGTAGAGCATGCAGTACTTTTTTGTGGTGTAGTGCAAATTGGCTGAAATCACACTGCACAGAACCGCATGTGGATCAACCGGCTGTGCGTTCTTGTGCGATTCATGTGTGGGAATGGTGCAAACCGACCCTCAATCTGTTATTTGTCAGCTTCCTTTAACGGACGAAACTGTCCAGTAAAAGTCACAGTTAGAGGGATGCTTTACAATGGTCAGCTTTTATATATTTATGTAAAACCTTTATCTAAAAAGGAAAATAAACTGTTGCTGTAGCAGCCTAACCGGTTGCCACCTGGCTACAGTACATTTACTGTGGCAGGGCAGCAGGGGCAGGCTGGATCACATACATTACATGATCCAGCCGAGGGCACGCAGCATGCTGCTCCTGTGACCGATGTGTCTGGTGGATTTTGGCTCCCGATACCCGTCCGCTTTGAGCAGCCAGGGTATTATGTGGTCACATGATCAAGTTTAACAAAGCTGCTATTAATGAAGGCAATTGTTGCATGGTTGTTATTAACTTGTTTATTGAAGTCAATTGCTGCTGTTGTTGTTATAGCTGCTTAAAAGGGAAGTATATTTTTCAAAATGTTATTTACATATACATGAGTAAAGTAAACGATCTTATCAATGCGTGTTAACCTATGAAAAACTGTTTTTATTTACATTTTGTAACTGTCAGCGTACATGGTGCAGCCACTCTTCGCACTGTCAGGGCCTAGCCAAATCTGGGAAGTATTTGTATATGGCCTCATTTCATGCATCATCTGTAAACTCTCACACATATTGGTAAAATGATACAACACTTCCTGCACATAAGTGGGGTGGGCTAAGGTTAGTTTGCATGTGCCTCCTTTCTTAAAACACCAAGGGAAGTGTCAGGCCTTGCTGCCCCCTAGTGAAATGGGGTAGACCGGAAACAAGAGGAGTGCCAGGCCTTGCTTCCCTCTAGCGACTGGGGCAGTCCAGAAACAAGGGAAGTGCCAGGCCTTGCTGCCCTCTAGCGACTGGGGCAGTCCAGAAACATGGGAAGTGCCAGGCCTTGCTGCCCTTTAGCGACTGGGGCAGTCCAGAAACAAGGGAAGTGCCGGGCCTTGCTGCCCTCAAGCGACTGGGGCAGTCCAGAAACAAGGAAAGTGCCAGGCCCTGCTGACTTTTAGTGTAATGGGGTAGTCTGGAAACAAGGGAAGTGCCATGCCTTTCTGCCCTCTAGTGAAATGGGGTAGTCTGGAAACAAGGGAAGTTCCAGGCCTTGCTGCCCTCTAATGACTGGGGCAGTCCAGAAACAAGGGAAGTGCCAGGCCTTGCTGCCCTCTAGCGACTGGGGCAGTCCAGAAACAAGGGAAGTGCCAGGCCTTGCTTCCCTCTAGTAAAATAGGGTAGTCTGGAAACAAGGGAAGTGCCAGGCCTTGTTGCTGTCTAGCGACTGGGGTAGTCCGGAAACAAGGGAAGTGCCAGGCCATGTCGCTGTCTAGTGACTGGGGTAGTCTAGAAACAAGGAAAGTGCCAGGCCTTGCTGCTCTCTAGTGAAATGGGGTAGTCCAGAAACAAGGGTAATGCCAGACCTTGCTGCCCTCTAGGGACTGGGGTAGTCTGGAAACAAGCGAAGTGCCAGGTGTTGCTGCCCTCTAGTGAAATGGAGTTGTCCGGAAACAAGGGAAGTGCCAGGCCTTGCTGCCCTCTTGCAACTGGGGTAGTCCGAAACTCCCTCTTTTGTTTGTTTTCTCACATATATTGGGACTGGTGGAAAATAATGGGTGTTCATGGTGTATACCCCAGGAGACCTGACTCTGAAAAGACCTGTTCACTTTGGACGTGTTGGTAAGCCCATAAGGCTTACCCTTACCTCACAGTGGAATCTTACCCCTTTACCTCACATTAACGCTGATTAATCCATTGAAGCCTATGATTATAGAGTACCATATTGAATATTTCATGTTTCTTTTTATATGAATGTTTCTCAAAACTCTTATTTTCTAACCCAAAGGAACCCCCCCTTTTTCGTTTCACCCTGATAAAACAACAAATTGTCTCTTATTTATTTCCTGTTCTTTTATGTGATTGTTTTTCTTCTTCTATATATTTGACTTTGTTTTTTTCTTATCATACTAGATCCTGTAATTGAGAAAACTTTGAATAAAAAGATATTTGAAGTAAAATAGATTTTTACCCTATCTTAAAGTGGTTCTATAATCAAAAATTTTTTTTTACCTTAATGCATTTGCTTGATTAGGTTAAACAACTTTCCACTAGCTGTTTTCCCCCCTTCCAAATACTTACTGGAGTCTTCTCTCATTTAAGAAACACTTACCACTTGTTCAGTTTATATGTACAGTCTCTGGGTTGCTCTCCGCTGCTTCCCTGAACTTCTGGTCAGGGAGCGCTCATTCATAACTTCATGCAGTATCCACTGATCCCCCTCCATGGGCCTGCTTGTCCCATGATCCCACCACACATGCACCCCATCATCCCCCTCCAGCTATCTGTGCACGTTGGCGTATGTTGTGGTCTTTCTCACTGGAATGCACACGCAAAGGTGGCTCCATGGGAGCCTGTAGAAGAAGGGAACCATCCAAGAAGAGGAAACCAATGGCAGTGATCTTTGGACCTACTCAATTAGGAATAAAGTGAAACTTTTAAAGAAGGCAAAGCAGCAAACAATGTAAGGGCCCAAAGACAGCTTCTATAATTGCTAATAAAATGTTAGGGTTTTATAATGCATTCAACTTTTATAACTGGGTTTACATATAAGTTGAAGAAAATGCTGCAAACAACACAAGATCTAAACCTTGTCTGACCCAGGCTGCATTGTGCCAGTGAAAAGCATCTACATATGTGGCCTGTAATTCTATGGGAAATTCTGATGTAAGAGCCTTGTATCAAAAAGAGCTTGTGTGCTCCCAGTTGGTAGGTGACCCAAACTACAATTGGTGAAAATGTCAAATTAAGTACATTCCTAGGCAGAAAAACCTGTTGCAGCACAATACACTGCAAAACCAGCACTCTGGAGAAATTTGGTAAATGTGCAGTGGCAACATAAGTTATTAGAGCAGGTCATAAGAAATTAGGCTGTTCTCACATATTTGCCTACATAATGAAAATAACATATACAATGTAGGTGTGAAGCAAATTAAGCTGAACTAACTTCATTTAATGCAAAGCTCGCTATACCTTGCACTAATTTTAACTGAAATGTATTCAGTGGGCGACCCTGCTTGCCCAGCTCTGTTCAACAAAGTCCTTTAACCGACTTTTGACGAAGTAGCCTGCTGAAAATGTTTTGCCGAACTGTGGTCGCATCCAGTGTGATGCAGCTGTTGTTCAGGTTACTATTCTGATGCTATTCAGCGTGATTTGTCCACCTGCATTGTTAAGCATGGATGAAGAAATCTGTTCCATTTCTTAGGCTACTTTCACACTGGGGTGTTGGGGGCATCGGCGGTAAAGCGCTGCTTTTTTTAGTGTATACACCGCTCCTATGGAGCTGCAAAGATGCTGCTTGCCGGACTTTTTTTACCGTCCTGCAAGCGTACCACTCCAGTGTGAAAGCACTTGGGCTTTAACACTGGAGTGAGAGGAGAGGCTCTTTACAAGCGCTATGCAAGCCCTATTTTTAGTGCCATAGCACCTGTAAAGCACCTCCGGTGTGAAAGCAGCCTTATGTTCAGCCTGCAGGTTGAGCGAAAGAAATCTAATAGTGCATGGCTAGATTAAGGATGGCCATAGACAGGGAAAAGTTTCCCTAGGAAAGGTGAGGACATATGCTTGTCTGCAACCTACTGCAGTTTACGTTAAAGTAGACCTGAACACAAAAAGTGAATATTTGCTTTGGTATAGTGCACATTCAGAAATGTTTCCTATGTCTAAGCAGCATGTAACCTTTTGTCTTAATTTCCTCCTTAAACTTTGTAGTGAACTTCCTGGTATGTGAGGGTGCCTAGGCACTTGTGGGCCTACAATGTTATTGCTGTATATATGCACTGCTGCTTCTGGCTGCTAGTTTCAAGAGATTTGTAGTGAGATTTGGTGTTGTTGTGCTGCTTACTGTTCTCCTTGCTGGAGGCTCTGATATGAGAAAGCAAAACCCTGCCTCTAGCAAGATGGCTGCCTCCACATATAGACACAGTGCAAAAAAAAGTATAGCAAGCAAGAAGGAAAAAAATCAGCTGCATGACAATACTGTTGACTAGTGCTTTACCCTCTGCCTACCATGCTTTTTTTTGGGGGACTGCTTCCAGAGATCAGTTCTGCTACAGGATTTATGCTTTGGACAGGAGGAGCAAGAACAGTAATTTATTTATTTATCTTGTGAAGAGGATAGGATTGGTCCTTATGCACAGAGCTTTTCTGTGCTTGAATATCTCTGTGTACCATAATGAGTGATGCTATGACATAGCTTTTCCCCCTAGGGTATCCCTAAGCATCCCTACCCAGCGGGCTGAATGAAAAAAAAAACTGATTGCGCAGGTTGGACCCGCTGTACTAACAATCCAATGTTAGTACAGCGAACTCCCCTGTTGTTATATTGTGTTCTGACATTGGGACTTCCCCTCTGCCAGAACACTCTGGCAGCATTCTCAGCCATCGGCTGAGAGCGCTGATCGGGAGCAGGTCACGCCCCTTCAACAGAACAGTTGACTTCTGTCAGACTGGCTGCGGTACACGTGGGCCGAATGTCGACCGGTTTCTTATGAACAGGCCGATGCAGCCCAACATTCAACCTGTGTGTATAGGGCTTTAGTCTTATGCCCTGTACACAGGATCGGACATTGATCGGACATTCCAACAACAAAATCCATGGATTTTTTCCGACGGATGTTGGCTCAAACTTGTCTTGCATACACACGGTCGCACAAAGTTGTCAGAAAATCCGATCGTTCTGAACGCGGTGACATAAAACACATACATCGGGACTATAAACGGGGCAGTAGCCAATAGCTTTCGTCTCTTAATTTAATCTGAGCATGCATGGCACTTTGTGCGCAGGATTTGTGTATACACGATCGGAATTTAAACGATCGGATTTTGTTGTCGGAAAATTTTATATCCTGCTCCCAAGCCTTGTGTGTCGGAAATTCTGATGGAAAAAGTACCTGCCACCCACATGCCCAGCGTCTAAATCCAACTTCTGCCTTTCAGCCTGGTGGATTCTGCCCCCTTCCGTGAATTTGCACAATGTCCTGTAGCAAAATGGCAGGTTTCCAGTCTCTACTACTTTTCATGTAAGGCCGTTCCATCTCTCTACCATCACGTGGAAGGGAATGTTCTGGCATCACTGGGCAAGGCAGTCAGCCGTAAAATCCACCTTACTGCTGACACGTGGTCCAGCAAGCATGGACAGGGATGATATATTTAGTTTACAGCACACTGGTTGCAAACGCTGCTTGCAACTCGAAAGGATGCAGGACAGGGCTCGGTACTGCAGGATTGTACCCCCACGTCTCCATACAGCTTGTGGTGATGATGCCAAACCTGTGAGCTCTACCCCCTCCTCCTCCTCTGCCACCTCCATGCCCTCCTCTGCAGAATTGTCATATAAATATCAGGTACCCCCTAAGCGTTCAAAGGGCTGTTCCCAGAGTCAGGCTGAAAGGTGCCATGCAGTGCTTCAGCTGGTATGTTTAGGGGACAGGAACCACATCGGAGCAGAGATTCTTGCAGCTCTGCAGGGACAGGCCCAGAGGTGGTTCACACCACAGAGCTGGAGCCAGGAATGGTGGTGTGCGATAATGGCTCAAACCTCCTGTCCACCCTTAGACAGGGAAAGTTGACGCATGTGCCAAGCCTGGCACATGTCCTCAATTTGGTGGTGCAGTGTTTCCTAAATACATACCCGGGATTGCAAGATGTGCTAAAGCTGGCCAGAAGAGTCTGTAGCCAATTCAGGTCGGTCACAGACAGCCAGTGCTCAGTTGGCTGAAATTCAGCGGAAAATCCACCTGCCCGTAAACCGCCTGATTTGTGACATGACCACTAGGTGGAACTTGAGTTTGTCAATGCTGCAGTGGCTATACATGCAGCAGAGGGCCGTCAATGAGTACCTGTGCGAATACGGCACGATGACAGGCTCAGGCCACCTTGGCTTTTTTTTCCCCACGCCAATGGCTGGTCATTAAGGATGCATGCACTGTATTGTCACCATTTGAGGAGGCCACAAGGATGGTGAGACGTGACAGTGCATGCATCAGTGACACAATTCCTGTTGTGTTCCTGCCGGAGCAGACTCTTCATGGCATTATGGACAGGGCACTGGGGGTAGAGCAGCAGGAGGAAGAGGAGGACTTCCTTTCCTCTCAAGGCCCACTTTATCCAGACACCATCATTCCTATGTCACAGAACACACAGGAGGCGAGAGGGGAGGAGGATTCTGGCACTTTCATAGGCTTTGAAGAAGAAGAAGACATGCGTCAATCTGTAAGCAATGGCTTTCCAACCCCAGGACCCTTGGGAGTAGTACGTGGCTGGGAGGAGGAAGTTCCAGATGCTGTCATCCTGAGTGACCCCGAGGAGTCTGCTTCTCAAGCTTTGGCAAATTTGAGGCGCATGGGCAACCTCATGCTTCAAAGCCTGCAAAAGGACCCAAGAATACGTGGCAAGGAGAAGGATGAATCCTGGTTGGCAACCCTCCTTGACCACTGTTATAAGGGGAAGGTCTCAAAACTCATCCCGTCCCCACAGAGAATGCAGAAGATAAAATCCCTTGAGGACATGTTAAAGAGGATTTTATTGAATGCTTTTCCTGACTCCAGTAGTTTACAGTGTCGTGGAAAATGTTGTTTCAAGTCTTCTGTTGGTCAAGAGAAGAGCGTTGGAGAAGGCGTCTGCCTAAGTGAGGCATTTCGGAATTTTTTTAGTCCTCCCCGCCCAGGGCTGTCAGCTTCCACATCCCATCGGCAGCGTCTGCATCACATGATGAACGATTACCTCGGGGTCAAAACAGAGATGGAGAGCTTTCCAGCTGACGATCCACTGACTTACTGGGTCATCAGAATAGACCACTGGCCAGAACTTGCCCAGTATGCTATTGAGTTGTTTGGCTGCCCTGCATCCAGCGTGATTTTCAATTTTTCAGCACCTGTTTGAAAGGTGCATATCATTGCAATTTTTTTTTGCCTTCATCAAGAGCACCTCTATAGGGTTACAGTAGGAAGGCCCACCCTGACACCCAAAGAGTAATTTTTTTGCACCTGCTTGACAGGTGCATATCATTGCAATTTTTTACAGGAAGGCCAATTCTTGCTTTCATCAAGAATAGCTCTATAGGGTTACAGTGGAAAGGTGCTATCGACAACCTAAGACCAATTTTTCTGCACCTGTTTGACAGGTGCATATCATTTCATTTTTTTACAGCAATTCCAATTCCCTCTTCCATCAAGAATACTTCTATAGGGTTACGGTGGGAAGACGTCACCGACACCCAAAGACCAATTTTTAGGCACCCGCTACTTCTTTACAAAGTCAAAGTGACACCAGAATGTATCCAAAAAATCTCTAATCTTGTTCCCAGTGCATTACATCATGGCCTCATCATACACACTGGCTCCCCAGCTGTTGCTGAGCAAAAGAAAGGCAGCTTGCAGGGAAAGATTAATTTTTTTGGCTTTATAAATGCAATTTTTGCTGCAGCAGATCGTACAGACATGGTACAGATCTGCCACTTTACAGGTAGACTAAGGGGACCCCCCAGGCACTATATTGGAAGGTTTTTTTTTTTTTCATTTTTAGGCTTTCACTTTAAAAATCAAAAAATCACTGCTCATTTAAAAATGAAGTTTTTCACAAACTTTTTTTTTTATTGATACATGTCCCCCAGGGCAGGGCCCGGACCCCTATAACCATTGTATGCCCAATTACTTGCATATAAGTCTTCAAAATGGGCACTTTTGATTTTTGACGTTCGGTCTAATTGACTTTAATGGGGTTCGTTATTCGGGTCTGAGCTTTCGCAGTGTTCAGAAGTTCTGGTGCGAACCGAACAGGGGTCCGTTCGGCTCATCCCTAATAGACATAGGTAACAGAGTAGGTGAGTCTTAATGTGGTTGTGATCCATTACTGGCACAGTAGGCAAACTTTTCCCTTTCATCTCTACTAGGAAAATATTTAATTACTGCAAGTCTTTATAGTCTTGCATGCACTCAAAGAGTTAAGAATAGAGTTTGCAAAATTTAGCGCATTAAACCATCTTCAAACAAGACCTCGGCTGCATGCCTTTATGAAATAAGCTATGAACAGAGCATTTGTCCTGGCATTATACCCCATTATCTTAGAAGCCTCAGTTTGAATCCTGTTCTGTAGTCTGATACAGATGAAACAGCATGTTCTGTGAACTTTGCACATGGAATCTTCAATTAGTTGTGACTGACAGCTCCTAGAAGTGAGATGAATGACAGCAATGTCTTGTGTCTGTGTACAGAATCTTTGTCATTTTTCAGGACCAGCTTCCATTAGGCTGAACACAGATTCAGAGGCATTGGCAGCCCTGAGACTGAAATTACAGATGTCTCTAAGGCAAACACTATGGTGAAATACTAACTCCAGTGGACAAAAGATGCCTGTTGTTACTAGCCATGGTTTTTTTTGTCAAATTTAAAACTTTTGCATCCTCTGGTCATGGTGTTCATTTATATGAAACAGCTACTGTGACCCATACAATCTTTTAAATCAAACTTAAGGGCTCTCTTTCATGGGATAACTAGATATTTTAATGACCTGCCTCATTTATGATTTGGCCTTCATGTGCTTCAGATCTTGTAGAGTAGTGGTCTCCAAACTGCGGCTCATGGGCCGGATGTGGCCCTTTTGCTTGCCTTTATCCAGCCCTTGAGTCCTCCCACTGATTAGAGCCACTATTCCTTCCACTGTCAACAAGGTTGAGTCACCATTCCTTCAACTAACACCAGTAGTGGGACACTATTCCTCCCACTGACACCAATGATGGGGCACTATTCCTCCCACTGACTTCAATTATGGACACTATTGATCTTTTATTAAAAAGAATCAAGCAACCAATTTTATACAAAAGTAAAAAACAAAACCATAGTACAAAACTTCAACAGAAATCCAAGGAATACACATTCATGTTCAGAATATATACAATATATACATAATCCACTACCAAAACTATTTACATAAAGCAGCAGAGAGGGCCTAAGAGGCACAACCCATCACCTGTGTACGCAGCCATTTATCAAAAATGAATCATAAATTAAAAACTCTAGGGTGATAAGAGACAGACAGCCACACCCGGGAAAGAAACTCCTGGCAGTCAGGGAGGCTTGAAACCTCTCCATGCCTTCAACCAAGCCCCCTGACTCCGCTTGTCTCTCTCGAGCACCCGAATCTTCTCCACCTCATGCAGAATGTCATACACCACCACCTCAACAGGAAGGATTTTATGCCGAATGCTGACCTGACACCGTGCGTTCCAAGTGAAATAATGGACTACTAGGCTAACTAGAAAAAGTGTATCCAAACAAAAAATACCACCAGTATTGAATGCTCCGTACACCCACTCAGCATAATCCAGCCTGGAGAGGAAAGGAACACCGAGGGCCCGCCCCACCTGTTTATACACCTCTATGTTAAAAGGGCAATGAAGCAGAAAATGGTCCATAGTCTCCTCCTCACCTGCACACTCCTCCCGAGGACAGCTACGATCCATCCTACTGCGGAATTATGGACACTATTCCTCCCACTGACACCAATGATGGGGCATTATTCCTTCCGCTGACACCAATGATGACGCATTATTCCTCCCACTGACATCAATGATGGCACACTATTCCTCCCACCAATACCAATGATGGGGCATTATCCCTCCTTCTACTAACCACATGACCTTTGTAATTTTTGTACTCCTACAGACCACCAAGCCTGAGATATTGTTTACTTCCAATGACACTGGGGCATTTTCTACTTCTACTGGCCACAGTCCGGCCACCCTAAAGTGGCTCTTTGCTTAGAAAGTTTGGAGGCCCCTGTTGTGGAGGGTCAGAGTAACATAAATGAAACCACTTTGAGCGTTATGGGAAAGATATTAAATATTTAACAGGGCGCATACACAACACAGCTACATACGTCACACTTCAGTTTTTTTTGGTAGGAAACAAATTTGGATGCTTATGAATTGCAGTTAGCAATGGCAATCAATCCATCATCAGTTATCTGCTTATAGCTGATTGCTTATCCTGCTTCCTATGGGGGCACTGGATGAAGAGGAGGAGCCAGGAGCGCCAGTGGGAAACTCAAGAAGAAGAGGATCAGGGCTTCACTGTGCAAAACCATTGCACAGGGAAGGTAAGTATGACATGTTTATTATTTTAGTTAAAAAAAAAACAAAGCTTTACAAACACTTTAAACTCTGAAGGCCTCTAAGGGGGCCACATTTCGAGCCTGGCAGCAGATCCATAAGATTCTGTTTCCCTTTGGGGCTAAACCTTCTCTGCAATCCCCATTATAGCTTAAAACTAAGTTCCCAGAATTTTTGGAGATCCCAGATCTTGCAATCTTGGCTACCAAGGGGGGTCAAAACCCTCAGAGATATTTTGCAAAGTTGTAGACAAAATGATATGACATTTAAGAACCTAGAGGAATGTTACACTCTGCCTAATATCTATGTATTTGCAGTCCCTTGAGAAAAGTATTCATACCCCTTGAAATTTTCCACATATAGTCATGCTATTATCAAAAACGTAAATGTATTTTATTGGGATTTTATGTGATAGACCAACACAAAGTGGCATGTACAGTAATTGTAAAGTGGAAGGAAAATGATAAATGGTTTTCAAAATTTTTTACAAATAAATTTGAAAAGAGCGGCGTGCATTTGTATTCAGCCCCCCCGGAGTCAATACTTTGTAGAACCACCTTTTATTGCAATTACAGCTGCAAGTCTTTTTGAGTATGTCTCTACCAGCTTTTCACATCTAGAGAGTGACATTTTTCCCATTTTTGGCCATGTCTTAGGTAGGTTTGTACTCTTTACATTTTCAGATAATGGATTAAACAGTGCTCCGTGAGATGTTCAACGCTTGGGATATTTTTTTTATAACCTAACACTGCTTTAAACTTCTCCACGACTTTATCCCTGGCCTGTCTGGTGTTTCATGGCCTTCATGATGCTGTTTGTTCACTAAGGTTCTCCAACAAACCTCTGATGGCTTCACGGAACAGCTGTATTTATACTGAGATTAAATTACACACAGGTGGACTCTATTTACTAATTAGGTGACTCCTAAAGGCAATTGGCTCCACTAGATTTTAGTTAGGGGTATCAGAGTAAAGGAGGCTGAATACAAATGCACACCACACTTTCCAAATATTTATTTGTAAAAATGTTTGAAAACCATTTATCATTTTCCTTCCACTTCGCAATTATGTGCCACTTTGTGTTGGTCTATCACATAAAATCCCTACAAAATACAGTTACGTTTTTGGTTGTAATATGACAAAATGTGGAAAATTTCAAGGGGTATGAATACTTTTTCAAGGCACTTTAGATATTTACAGCTTTGCCATGTATTTCTGACACAATCTGGTTCACCCTGCCTGGAACTCAGTCCCCTAAGCTTAAATTATTGCTTTGTGATGCCTCGATAAGAAAACCCCTGTCCTGGAACTTTTCCCTGTAGCTAAATTAAGAATGCTTTCAAAAATATAAGTGTGAATGGTTTATTTTTATCAATTAACATGGAAAGTAAATGAACAGAAGAGAAATCCAAATCAAATCAATATTTGGTGTGACCGCCCTTTGCTTTCAAAACAGTATCCATTCTTCTAGGTACACTTGCACAAAGTTTTAGTTGAGTCTTTAAACCTTGTCTCCACATCCTTTATATGAAAACATAGGGACTGGTGTGCGGAAAACGGCTCTGGACTGATGAGTCAAAACTTTAAATATTTGGCTGTAGCAGGAGGCAGTTTGTTTGCAAAGGGCTGGCGAGCGGTACAATAATGAGTGTCTGCAGGCAATCAACAGTGAAGCATAGTGGAGGCTTCTTGCAAGTTTAGGGCAGCATTTCTGCAAATGGAGTTGGACAATGGGGTCTTCGATGCTGAGAAATACAGGCAGATACTTATCCATCATGCCATACCATCAGGGGGGCATGTGACTGGCTCCAAATTTATTCTGCAGCAGGACAACGACCCCAAACATACAGCCAATGTCATTAAGAACTGTTTTCAAAGTAAAGAAGAACAAGGTGCCTTGGAAGTGATGGTTTGGCCCCCATAAAAGCCCTGATCTCAACATCATTGAGTCTGTTTGGGATTACATGAAGAGACAGAAGGATTTGAGCCTACATCCACAGAAGATCTGTGGTTAGTTCTTCAAGATGTTTGGAACAAACTACCTGCTGAGCTCCTGTGTGCAAGTGTACAGAGAAGATTTGAAGAATTGATGCTGTTTTGAAGGGAAAGGGAAATTTCGGTCACACCAAATATTGATTTGATTTGGATTTCTCTTCTGTTCATTTACTTTTTATTTTGTTAATTGATAAAAATAAACTATTAACACTTTCTGAAAGCATTCTTCATTTAGAGCATTTTTTTCACACCTGCCTATAACTTTTGCACAGTACTGTATGTGAACGTAGCCTTATAGTTTTAGTCAATAATAATAATTATACTAAACAAACTGTAGTTATTTGGACTTATTTAAAAAAATTGAGGACTTGTTTAGAAAACAAGTACATGCTGCAAAAATTCAGCTACCATAAAAAATCGACTTTTATAATCGACTTCCCCTGTCCATATGGACAGGGGAAGGAAAATACCGTAAACGACAACAAGATACTGTATGTACAAATGTACATTGACCAGAAAACATCTGCTTGTCACTCACAAAATATGCCATAAAAAAAATAAAAATCTTTGGAATAGTGAACAATTTGTTGCAGAGATTCTCTGTATCCAAAATATTTGTTTGAAAATACCGACATCAGCTAATCTGTTTCCCTCTACAAACACAACACTTCCCAAATAAAGGCTGAGCATGGCAATCCCTAGAGCTGTATAAATGGGGAAAGTTCTTAATAAGCTGTGAGTGATTTTAAACAGTGTCTTGAGTTCCTAGCTGTTTGAGCTTGCCCTGCAGTACCACAAGAGAACACTCTGCCATTCCCACTGCAGGCGACACGCTGCTCTTTTCATACATTCGCTTGGATGCTTTTGCTGGCATGTTACCAGATGTGTTTAACTCATGCTGCCCACATCGCTCCAGAATGGAAAGCTTAAAAGGCCAGTTTACCCAAAAGTGACCTTTCACTGATAGGTGGAGTCACTCTATGGCTGTTATATTTTATTGGAACTCCAGTTGCAAGATTCCTAAGCTAAAGTTCCTGTGCACACACAAATTGTAGTTCTGTCCTTTACCAACCTTCCTACTGCATAGGCATTTAGTCATGTGACCTCCACTAAAAAGGCTGATCACTGCTGAGATTGTTGGAACCTTCCTTACGGCAGAGATCATATGTCAGGACCTGGATCTGAACCTGCAACCTCTGCTGTGTCTGGGGAGATTTCTTTTTGCTTAGCTACTTGGGATGCTGGACAGCTCCCTGAACAATTCTTTAAAGTGGTTGTATACCCGCACACAATTTTTTTATTTTTTTTAAACTGTAATGCAGTCTACACACGAGCGGAATTTCTGACAGAAAGAGTCAGATGGGAGCTTTTCATCGTATATTCCAACCATGTGTATGCCCCATTGGACTTTTTCCGTCAAAAATTAAGACGGACTTAGATAGAGAACACATTTTATATTTTTCCGACGGAAGAAATTACTATCGGAAAAAAACGCTTGTCTGTATGCTGTTCCGACACATCAAAAACGATGGATGCTCTGAAGCAAGTACAAGAGGGAAGCTATTGGCTAGTGGCTATTGAACTTCGGTTTTCTAGTCCCGTCGTACGTGTTGTACATCACCACATTCTGGAAGGTCAGAATTTGTTGTGACCGTGTATATGAAAGAAAGCTTGAGCGGAATTCCGTTGGAACTCCGTCGTAAAAACCCTCAGAGTTTATTCCGACGGCAAAACCGGTCGTGTGTACAGGGCATAAGGCAAAAGGCATAATGAAATACTGACCTAAGAATGAGGCGTCGGCAGCTAAACCTGGTGCTCGTCGAGGGAGCTGACATTTCCCATCGGCGTGTCTTCCGGGTTCGTGGCTCCAGCGCTGTGAATGGCCGGAGACGCGATATTGTCCCTCCCAAGCATGTGCGTGGTAGACTTCTTTCTGACGAGGTCTGGCAGCGTCTGCCGGACCCTCAGCCGCACCTTCACAGCGCATGCACTGCTGACATCAGCAGTTGCATGCAAAGTGAATATCTCCTAAACCGTAGAGGTTTAGGAGTCTTTTACTTACAGGTAAGCCTATAATAGGGTAAAAATACAAAAAAAAGGGTATACAACCACTTTAAATGATCCTGCTTTGAACCTTGTTTCTCTTCAACTTTGAATCCTTTGCTCCTCTCATGAACTTCCTAATTTAGCCATGCCTTTGCACATCCTGTTTGTAAGATTATTGTGCTCTCTTCAGCCAATATCTTGCTCTTGCCTCTCCTGCTGCTATTTGTATCTTCACCGAACTTTGACTTGTTCATAAACTTCGCTTCTGCTTGACTCCAACCTGCAACCACTTGTTACTGACCTTTGGCTTGTTCTTCCACTATGCTTCTGCTTGATCCCAACCTGCAACCACTTTTTACCGACCTTTGGCTTGTTTACTGACTACACTTCTGCTTGATCCCTACCTACTATATCTGCTACTGGACCATGGCTTGCACATCACCTCCTGGTGGGGCGATCCTGAGGACTGAATCCTGGTACTAAGAAGCAGAGAAACACATCTCTACCATAAGGATCTCTGGTGGATACTGGTTAGTGCTTTGATTTAACGCCTCAAGTGAGCCTGTGTCATTTGCCAGGGTGATCTGCTTGTGTATTTATCCTGCTGATTTAGAAACAATTGCTCTGAAGAAAAAAAATATATATATCTGACGTATTGGCACCCTCATCCTGAGAATCATGTAAAGAAAATTGAAGAAAGGTGGGGCTACAGGTTTTTCATGGTACCATCAATGGACATTAGCAAAAAATTTTTAGGTTAAAACCAATACATTTTATTGTATATATCAGGAGAATAAAGAGGGGATAAACACTAGAAATACAAATGAAAGACATAAGTGTATGTACAGCAATCATAGAATAATCATAGCAAGTACGTACAGTTATAATTTTGCATTGCTAATCAAAGCAGCGTGGAAACACTCACCCTGAAATTCACAAGTAGTCAAATCGGAGCCATTCCAAGACGCTCCATTGTGGCTGCAATTTGGCTACTTGTGAAATTTGGGGTGTGTATTTCCACACTGCTTTGATGACTCAATTTGTTTAGACCAGGGAATCTTAATGGCCACTCCAGAACCTTTTCTTTTTCTGTTGCAGTTACTGAAGGGTCAATTTGACCTTATGTTTCAGTTCATTGTTACTTTGGGAAGTCCTAGTGCATACCATGCACAACTTCAGGGCTTAAAGGGGTTGTTAAGTCAGAAGGTTTTTTATCTTAATGCATTCTTTGCATTAAGATAAAATACCTTTTGTGTATAGCAGCCACCCCAGCACCCCCTAATTACTTACCTGAGCCCCATCTCTCTCCAGCGATGTCCACGAATGTCTAACCCCTTCTTCTGATTAGCTGATTCACAGCAGCTGCGCCATTAGCTCCCGCGGCTGTCAATCAAAGCCAATCAGGGGAGAGAGGGGGTGGGGCCAGGTTTGGGCTCCCTGTCTGAATGGATACACGGAGTTGTGACTCGGCTTCAGTGCTCCCATAGGAAGCTGCAGACTGTGGGGGCACTCGATAGGAGGGAGGGGCCAGGAGCAGCAATGAGGGACCTGCGAAGAGGAGGATCCGGGCTGCTCTGTGCAAAACCAATTGTACAGTGCAGGTAAGTATAACATGCTTGTTATTTTAAAAAAAAAACTAGACTTTACAATCACTTTAAGAATGCAAATTTTCCTCCAATGTTTTCTGATAATATTTTGCATTAATATTGACATCAGTTTTGATGGCACTCATCGAGAATTCCCAATTATGCCTGCCCTTTCTGCCCAGCTCCTCCGGGATCTATGAGTGGAGGACAGATGGATGGTTGAAAGGTCCACCCACTCCATTCATTTATCACATTTCAAAGGAGGAGACAGAAGCACAGGGGACACGTGGCATCATACGTAATGTTCCTTGTGCTGATTTTGTTTGTTTTTTTATTTTATTTTGTAGGCTTAGACTTTAAAACATAGCCATTTACCAAAAGAGCACGACAGCTCAGCACAAATTTGTGACATTTAATTTTCAAAACTGGCTGACAGTAATGCATTATTGAAGAGAAAATACAATCTAATCAACTGGTAAGCACAGCTTACATTTTCATTATGTGTTAATTTAAACATATGGCTGTAAATTATTTTCCTATGGATCTCAAATTGCTTTAATGAAAGGAAAGCACAAGTTATTATGAAATATATTTTAAACTTTCTAATGCAACAGTGCCACTATATTATTTTCTCAGAAAGCCTCTATATTTTATTAGAGCATACTCTCGTCACAGTTATATAAAGAAAACTAAATATATACTGCCTTGAAGGCTAAGTTCACCTTTTACAGAAACTGGCCCATGCAGACAAGGGGCCCCAGCCTAGCGCACATACCCTACTAGTAGGCCTATTCTGTTCCCCAAGTAGCCTGGTCCTAATACTCCATTGCTGACAGCCTTACATCTGCTATTCATTGCAGGACTCTGTAGCCATTGGCTCTTGCCCCAAGAAAGCAAGATTAATGCCCCGTACACACGATCGGACTTTCCAACAACAAAACCGTGGAATTTTGTGCGAAGGATGTTGGCTCCAACTTGTCTTGCATACACATGGTCATACAAATGTTGGCCAACAATTACGAACGTAGTGACGTACAAGACGTACGTGATATCTCCATTACGAACGCTAGTTTTACAAGACCGAGCGCTTCCGGCTCATACTTGATTCCAAGCATGTGTGGAATTTTGTCCAACAGACTTGTGTATACACGATCGGAAAGTCCGACAACAAACATTTGTTGGCGGAAAATTTGAGAACCTGCTAGCCAACATTTGTTGGCAGAAAGTCTGCCAACAAATGACCAATGGAGCATACACACGGTTGGACTTTCCACCAGCAAGCTCACATCCAACATTTTCTGTCGGAAAATCCAATCGTGTGTACGGGGAGTTAGACTAAGCCTGGGCCAGATCACTACTGCGATCCATCTTTAATCCGATTTTTAGTGTGATTATGTAGTGCGACTTGGTTGTGTTTTAGAGGTGGTTTGAATATTCTATGGGACCAAAATCTTGTTGGAATTGCACCAAAATAGTACAGGATCCTTTTCCAGAATAACAGCGTGCTGAGTTACATTGATGTAAACTGGAACAATTTAAAACAATGTGATTTCCATTGTCATGTAATTCTGTGTGACTGAAATGACCTACAGGAAATTAATGCTGAGAGACAATCTACAGGAAGTTATGGAATCTAAAAAATAATGTAAAAATACAAAAAAAAACTCATATGGATAAGGTAATAAGAGAAAAGCCCATTGGGATAGCTGGGCCAGAAATGGCATTGGAAAACACTTCTGTTTATAATGAAAAGTGTATTTCTGCCAGAAAAGGTGAACTTATCCTTTAAGTGTCCATATGCAAGAGGCCTAAGAGGTAACGTTTATAACTGTTATTAAGCCTAAGCAGCACCATGAAAAGTTTACATAGCTGAAGTACTCTGTTGTTTTGTAGGTGGAATTTTAAAAAAAACGTACAAGTGCCTAGGCTCTAATTCCATTTTGAAGTCCAACGAAACAAGGGAAGACTAAAGCCTCCTACACACGATCGGATTTTTCGACGGAATTGTGTGATGATAGGCTGTTGGCGGAAAATTAAACCGTTTGTACGCCCCATCGGACATTTGTTGTTGGATTTTCCGCAGACAAATGTTGGATGGCAGGCTCTAAAATTTTCCACGGACAAATGTCTGTTGTCGGATTTTCCAAATGTGTGTACACAAGTCCGTCGGAAAAAAGTCCAAAGTACAAACACGCATTGCTCGGAAGCAAGGACGAGCTGAAAGCGGTAGGTCTTGTAAACTAGTAATCGTAATGGAGAATTAACATTCATGACGTGGCAAATTATGAAATCTCGAAATGCAGCGCACATTCTCTTCTTCTTTAATGGGATAATAATGAAGCTGTTTTGCTGGTGATACTGATGGAGTTATGGCAAACACATTTTCAAAGGCTTTTTTTTCTAGTGATACCAAGAATAATATTATTATGCTTGTTATTTTTTTTTTTGAGATTATCCCGTAGTTTTTAAGATCAAAGATACGACTATGTTGGTGTCCCTACATTGTATTTTTTAAAATGTAACTGCCTACTACCAAACTGTCATTTGAAGTAAATCACATAGCCAAGTATTATTCTCCACAATTTTTTTATTGTGCATTAAAAAAAGAAAACATATAAAATTAGACATGCTATCTGCCAATAGAACTTAACCAAAAAAGTGCATTCTATGCATCCAAAAATATAGAAAATATACCAAATCAAATCATTATGCAACTAAAAAGTAAAACAAAAGCCTCATGCACATGTCCTTCTTCTTTATATAGGGGGTCAACAATTCCAAGAGTTGGTGAAAGCAGGGGTCTGTCATCCAGAGATAATTCCAAAAATCATCTGGATTATTCTCCTGGAGCACCCGCAGCTAAGGCATATGACATACGGTAATTGGTCACGATTAATAAAGCAACCAATTTTTGGTCCAAGAAATCCTCCTCCTCCTGTTCCTGGACTGGACTTGGGTCAAAGCAATAACTCCAAGGTCAATAATAAATAACACATTATCTCCGCCAATTCTGCAACATGGCTGGTTGACGAACGGCCGTTCAGTAACAAACTGAAACGCACAAACTGAAAAGCATGAAATGAAAAGCATGAAATGAAAAGCACGAATCAACACTCACCAAACTTCTACTAACGCAAAGTTAGCCGAAGGACCTGAAAGGGTGGCGCTAAAGAGCTGGAAACCCACGTAGTACGTCACTATGTTCATGTTTGTTGGCCGACAATTGTGTGCCGTTTGTATGCAAGACAAGTTTCGGGCCAACGCGAGGTTTTGTCCGCGGAAAATCCGATCGTGTGTACGAGGCTTAAGGGTGCATTTACACCTAAGAATGCACCTGCATTCCCATTAGATGCGAAAACCCCAGCGGGTGTTCCCTTGATTAGCTGCAGGAGGCAGCCAATGAATGCAATGAGAAAATGCTGATTGCAGCCATTTGGATGTAATCGCTCATGCAGTAATCACATGTGAGTGATCGGCCCTGGACACAGGCAGGGTTTTTACTGCTGTCTACCTATTAGGTAGATGTCTACGACGGTGTTGCATTTTTAACAGAGTTAACAAAGGTTAGAAACCTGGCATAAAACAATAAAAGGTTTATCAAAAACTTCCTGTGTCCCCTGTCTTCTCTCCCCCTTACCCCCTGTCAGCTCAGGAGGTAGCATTATGAAATTCTGTAATCCCAAAACCTTGGTTAAAGTCCTTGTAAAATTATGTAATCCGTTCTGTAAAAAGATTATATAATGTGCAGTGCATCTCCTTGTGTAACCTTATTGTGGAAAATACCTCACTGACAGTGCCGCTGGGCACTCACGTAACCCACCGGAGCTCTTCTTCCCCACTCCGAGCACTGCAGAGGGAGGGGCCGCTGATGTCACCCGAGAGGAGAGGAGAAGATCTCTGGTGGGTCACATGAGCATTCAGCAGTGCTGTAAATATGGTATTTTCCACAATAAATTTACAGAAGGAGACACTGCACATGGTGGTTATGACTAAGGCCTTATAGGCTGAAATGCGTCAACTGACTTAATCTGCGTTTGTTCACTGTGGCTATTCAATAAAATGAAGACATTTTAAGAGAAACAACCGGAGTGTGGATCGTTTTTTCTACAGACACTGCACATTATATAATCTTTTACAAAAACGGATTACATGTTTTTACAAGGACTTTAATTAGGGCTTATTTTCGGGGTAGGGCTTATTTTCAGGGAAACAGGGTATGTATGGTTTAGCTTAATTCAGCTACTTTTTCACACTACAGCATCACTCTAAGTCCATATTATTAAGCTTTGATATCTTTAAAATTTCCTGCTCAGGCTTCTGTAGATTAGTTCAATTTTACTACATATGCTGACAGCCGCACCCTCTATCAAATTATGAAGTGGAAGTATAACCAGCCGCTCTGATGACAAGCATAAGGATGTGTTTAAATTCTAATATAAATTTTTCCCTGACAGGAAAGTATTACTTTGAGATACAGACCAGTCATGTCCCTAATTCTGTTAGGCTAATATCAGAGCTAGTGTACAATTTTAAAAAATGATAAAAAGTTTCATTAGTTTTTTTATGTATCTAAACACAAAAATAAAAATGTATTATATTGCAGATTACAAGTGATTGGCATGGTGGCTGAATTTGCTTTATTTGTGCCTGATAATGCTACCGATAACACAATTCCTGTTCCTGTTCTGTATCTATATCTGTTTAGGGTGCCATGGTTGTCACCCTAGGCTGCTCTCCCGATATGGAATCCAGATATGTCTATACTCTTCATTTCCATTACATGATGGGGAGGGTAATTGGTAGTTTACAGAAGTGTAATGCTACCCCCGAAAGGGGGTGCTTAGAGATTTATCTGGTTCTTTCTTAATTCAGTGCAGAGGTAGGCAGTCACACAGCAATAGTCTACTCACTCATTTTAATTCTGCCTCGCTAAACTCCAGAAACTTCATCTAGAGGCAGGGGAAGCAATCAAACTCCCAGCCCGTGAAGCCATAAACAGAACAGACCAAACAATCACTGCTCCTCTGGCTACAGCAGAAGCCAATAGCTGAATTTATCTATGAGCCTAACTAGGAGGGTTGAACATCCACTCCTCTCTAAAGCATAAGCCCTGTCCTCATGGGCTGTAGCACGAAAACTCTTGAATAAGAGCAGAGTATCCCACAATAACAAAGTATGGGGAAAGGGGAAAATAACAGTGTAACAAAAATTTGTATGTGACATTCCAAGTTCTGTAGTGAAAGTGCAAATTTTGTATAACATAGCGGAAAAGGAGAGTATAAAAAAGAGTATATATATACATACGAACAGTCTATATGGTGGAATCCTAGCTAAACACAAAGGGTTAGTGTATTAGAAAATCTATCAAAGTGCAGGTCTTCATTGTTGCTCACCTGTAAAAGAACAAGCTTAACAAAATATTTCAGACATTGCTTTCCAGAGTAGGAGCATTATCCCCCTAGAGATAATCCTCCAGGAGAATCAATAACACATACAATAATCTATAAACCTAAAGTATAGTGCTTAGAGTCCATGAACTATGCTTATGGTCTGTACTGCCACCTAGTGGCCAAAGTACTGAAGTGCCCCTTGTGGGCCTAGATATACACACAGAGTCTACTTTGTAATACTACGATTATGTACAAAAGTCTTGACTTGTCATAATCTTCCAGAGCCCTGGAATAAACCAGAGAGGTATAGCCTTTCTCATTCTAACATAGATTAAAAGAAGGGTCAAAAAAAGCTTTCCTGCAACCGATGGAAAAAAAATGTCCATTAAACTCATTAACAAAAACTTTTTATGCCCAGCTCTTACTTGTAGAAATTAGAGTCAGGCACCTGCACCATGTGTTCATTGGGACCCCAAATACTGATCTCTTTCAGCTGCGACTGCGACTAGCTTTCTGGATGGCCACCCTGTCTTTGTAGGTAAATATCTCCAGGCTCCAGCTATTCCTGATGTCCAAGAATCGCTGACAGAGCCTAGTGAAGCTGGGATTCCTGTAGGATTTTGGGACGTTCAGAAAGTTCGATATTTCCTCGTCTCACTAGCATTGCTGTTTCCTCTCAATCTCTTCCATCAGCTTGACTGACATGTAAGGATAGCCATACCGATACTCTAGGGCACAGGTGTCAAACTGGCGGCCCTCCAGCTGTTGCGGAACTACAAGTCCCATGAGACTTTGCAGGGCTGACAGTTAGAAGCATGACTCCCACAGGCAGTGCCGGTGCTAGACTATTTTGTACCCTAGGCAATACCAGCTACTTGCCTGCCCCCCCCCCCCCCCCCCGAAAAATATAAATATAAAAACTTAATGGCTTTGTGTAGTGTCATTAAATAATAGCACAATACACTCTTTGATCACAGATCCCAGTGTGTATTGTGTGACAATCTGTCAAAGTGTTTTTTTTATAATGGCACTTTTTAATTATTTCACTGTTTGCCATTATAAAAAAAATATATTAGTGGCGGAACACCAGGCCCCGATTGCAAGTGCGACCTTTACGACCCTGGTCGTTTGGCCTGGATTAAGAGCATCATGGGCCTGGTGCTGAGGATTTTGGCGGGCCCTGGATTATGAAGCCTCTTGCCCTGTATGCTACATTCAAATTTTCTCTACAGCCTTGCCCTTATTAACCACCACTTGTGCCAAGGCACTCCTTCCATCACCACACACTGCACCTGGGACCCCTTTCCTCATTATCTACTGTGCCTGCAGCCTCCCTTGCCTTACCACCCACTGCTCCTACACCCCCTTTCTCTCACCACTCAACATGCCTGGGCCCCCCATCCCTCACTATCCCCCATGCCTAGGTACACCTTACCCCACCACCTACTGTTCTTGTAGCCCCCCTTTTTGCAAAAATACTACAGGAGAGGGTCAAAGACTGCAGACGTGATACAGGAGATTAGCAGAGACTGCAGACATCATACAGTAGAGGGTCAGAGACTGCAAACATGGTACAGGAGATGGTCAGAGACTGCAGACATGGTACAGGAGAGAGTCAGAGACTGCAGACATAATACAGGAGCTGGTCAGAGACTGCAGACATGGTACAGGAAATGGTCAGAGACTGCAGACATGGTAGAGGACATGGTCAGTGACTGCAGACATGATACAGGAGATGGTCAGAGACTGCGGTTATAATACAGGAGATGGTCAGAGACTGCAGACATGGTACAGGAGAGGGTCAGAGACTGCAGACATGGTACAGGAGAGGGTCAGAGACTGCAGACATAGTACAGGAGAGGGTCAGAGACTGCGGTTATAATATAGGAGATGGTCAGAGACTGCAGACATGGTACAGGAGAGGATCAGAGACTGCGGTTATAATACAGGAGATGGCCTGCAGACATAGTACAAGTGTGTCCTAGCAGTGACCAGTGTGGAAAAACAGCAGTTTACAAGATATAACAAAGTGCCAAAAAAAAACTTTACTAACAGTCATTTCTCAAGCACAGGATGACAGTAAATGGTTATCTGTAAAGCTCCCAGGCTGACCAGCTAATTCCTTCAAAGATAACAAGGAAAAAGTTAGATAAATCATGGATAGCTGACATGGGACTCTGGCACAAATAGCTCTATAGAAACAGCTGAAGTTTGAAGCATCTTGCAGAAGTCTAATCAGTTACCCATCCTGCGTGCAGTGTAAATAAAAACACAGATAAGAAGCAGTGTGAGAAGAGGGAGGGAAAGTCATCCCTGGATCAGTGTCTAATCTACACACAGGACAGGAGAACACACTGATGATTAGACTTCTGCAGCAGGTGTTTGGCATTACCAGTGAGCGTGTGACATGATCATACCTTCTTCATGCTCAGGTATGTTGAATCCTTTCCATCCTGCCCTGCTCTGGCCACTAGCATCTTCTAATCAAATGTGGCAGGCTGGGCAATCTAATTGGCTAAGGAGGTGGTAGGAGGAGGAGCAACTTAGCAGTCATGCCCTCCCACTCAGAAGAGCAGCGCTATTGGCTGCCTGTCACACTGGTCTGTCCCTCTCTCTCCAGCATCTGAAAGCCGGTGAGAGAGAGAAAGGGGAAAGCCGCACACCGCTTTGCAATTACTACCACCCGCCTGCCGCAGTGCCTGGGGGGCTGGGGAGCAACGAGGAGGAGGAAGAGGTGAGGCAAGGATCAGCTGTGCCCCTAGGTGGCAGTGCACCCTAGGCAACTGCCTAGTTCGCCTAGTGGGAGCACCGGCCCTGCCCACAGGCAGAGGCGGGGCCACCAGTTTAACACCTCTGCCCTAGGGTGATTCGTTTTTGAACAACTCTTTGAAGCGTAGAGAACCTGGGTAATTTTGTGGTATCCCCCTTTCCTGGAGGGAATTTTCTCTCTGGAAAAACTCAGAGGCCTCCTCCTCAGCTAAGGCCCTTGCAAGAGCATGGGGTGGCTATGCCTCTGCTACTCGCTCTCTATAAACTTGCTTTGCCCTTCAGTGCCCTGCAATGATGGATTGTCCTCACTCTGTCCTGCCTCCTCAGGGCCACTTGTCACGGTGGGCTCTGCTTTCTTCTCCTTCTTACTATTCCCCGTGGACTACTCTAATTGTGACCCCTCAGAAGTTCCCACTTAGCCACTTGATCATTGGCCTCTCTACTAAACTTGGGGGATTCAGGATCTGACTCTGACTCCCCCCCTCCCCAGCATGCTTACTTTGCTCTTCGGTGCTTTCTTCTCTCATTGGTGCTCTTACTTTGCTCTTCGGTGCTTTCTTCGCTACATTTGCCACTGGGACTACCACTGCCGTCAGCTTCCTCCGGCGTAAACTTTGCTGTAGTCTGGGTTTGTTGCTCAGTGCTGAAGCCTCCATCTCCTTCCTGAAGGCTCCTCATCCACGGCCACAGGTGAAGTTCCCTGACTTCAGCTACGGCCCTAGGGTTAGAACAACTCTTTCCCGCTGCACAGGATCGAAGGTGCTCGATGCATCATATGGTACCCCAGCCAGCTGGAACAGTTCTGACACCTCAATGCAGTAGCCTCTGTTCCAATCCACGGCAGATGTAGTATATGGCAAAGTACTCGGTAACAGGTACTTTTACCTAGTAGCCTAAATAGGAGGGTGTTACATCATGTAGCTAGGAAGGGTGATATTTTCTGCATTTTCTAAAAATGTCCTTAGTTTGAAAAAAAAATAAAAATAAATAAAACTAATGCAGCCAACACATTTAAGAATTGTAAGCTACAATTCATTACATGTTGGTTTGGGGGTCTATTTATTCTTTAATATTAGTTTAGTACTGAAAACTTAGTGCTTCTGTCTTACAGAATATATTGCTATCTGTTTAATTCTGTGTGACAGGACAACTGAGCCTACCATTTATTCTCCACTAGTCAGAAATACTACCCAAAAATAATATAGGCAGTGTTCAGTGCTTGTCTCATAATATGCTGACGGATTATATTGTAAGAAAAAAAAAAAAGTGGTGATATAAATAGAAGTTGCAAAACAATAACCTCTCATTTATCAATGGTCGTATTCTCCCGTGACTTAAAATATTTTATCATGCATTTTTTACTATGACATGAGAAAATTCATTCAGCTCACAAAGTACAAAGAACATCAAAGAAGATTAATATTTTTAAAAATTAACTAATTTTGTGGAGTGCAATAAAAGCAGCCCAAGTGTAAAACTAGATTTACTTTTGTAACCCCATTTTTATGATAAAACCTGAGAATTCCTCTGTTAATCTTTTCTCATTACTTATACTTGTCTGATCACTGACTACAACACAAGCAGGAGCAGAGTGTAAAGCAAGATAGCAGAGAAATATTGTGGCACTACACAAATATTTGAGTATTACATAGAATGTATAAAGGTTTTGCATACATTTCCCCTATATATGTTAAAAAATAATTTACAAAAAACATCTATATTTTATTTTTTTTTTTTAAATCAGACCCCTGGGAACATAATTTTTTTTCCTTCTTCCAAGGTGTATTCCAGCACCTGATCACCACTGTGTTCTTTAAATACAGGGTATGCACAGTCATACCTGTGCAGACACTGAATACTACTATGCTTCTGCCCTATTGAGGCTCTTGTATAGGGAAGCAATACTGTCATTTATCTGCCCCCCTCTCCCCTTGTCCATTCACAGAACGCTGAGTACTGCAGCTTTCATAGCTGCAGCAAGCTGAAAATACATTGATAGATATAGTATCTGGTATCAACACAAGTAGAGATTTTGAAGGACACAGCAACAATTACACATCGAGGTAAACTTCACAAGAGGTATTTGTTATAAACACTGACATCTTGCTAATTGTAGAGTACTGCCTTTCTTCCTGGGTATAAGTTTTCTTTCTTGACAGATTTGTCTTGACAGGTTTGCTTAGTGCTGCTCTGCCCTTCCACATTTGGTCCTGAAGAAGCCGAGGATTGGCGAAACATTGACCTGGCAGACCCGGCTACTGGTAGCACACTGTATATGTTAACTTGCCACTTGGCTATATCTATTCATGGGGTTAGACTTCAGGTGCCTTAAGTAGAGCATGTAACACTGTTTTGTGGATGTTTTGGAGGCAATTGTGCCTATTTTTTAAACCTTATTTTAATGTGGAACAATAAATTTATTACGTTTTAGAATTATGTGTAGTCTCATATTGAGGCTATAAAGCCCATAACCCTTGGTTGGTATCTAACTATTATTAGACCATACTTTTTTTGCAAGTTTTCTGTCCTGTGGACTCCCTAGATTTTCAGAAAATCTCTGCCAATTCCACCTGTGTAGCATCCTAAAAGTACATTCCTTCCTATATTCCACTAACAAAACTCTCACCTCTTCAGTCTTTCATGAAAGGTGATGCAAAATGTGTCTGTCTCCCCCACTTCTCCTGCTAGGCTGCCCCTCTCTCACATAATTTCAACCTAAAATCTGAAAGTGTTTGTTACTCCAACATTTCATATTCCTGATATGTGACTTCTGTACCGTGTACTTATATGAAAAAGTATCCTGTTCTCTTTGTATTGTTTCCTTTATGTGAAATTCCTGGTGTTCCTGCCAGTTCCCCCGCTTCCCTATTAAAAACTGACCTCACTAGGAAGGAGAACGCACCGTGGTCAGTTCTCTAGCTATGCTGTGGACTTAGCCTGCTCTCCTCCAATTTTCAGACTTGCCTATCTTGCTTCCTATATATCCTATTGCTTACCAAGTACAGGTAGTCCCCGGGTTACAAACAAGATAGGTTCTCTAGGTTTGTTCTCAAGTTGAATTTGTTTGTAAGTCGGAACAGGTCATTTTTTTTAAGTGTAACTCCAACCAATAAAATATTTTTTATGTTTTTTGGATAGCATAGGGAAGGGTTAACACCCCTGTAACATTTGTTTTGCTGTCTGTGCCCCTGTTCAGAAGATTTCACCTCACTTTCTGTTCCTGTGGCAATTGGATTTTGAAAATTTTGGAAACAAGGATTGGCGATAAAGCTTCATTGGAGACACCTTTTTCCCATAATAACTCATACAGGAGAGAATTTCCCTTCCTAGGGGTAGATTTCCTCTCACTTCCTGTTGTCTCCCTCCGTTTGTAAGTAGGAGTTGTTTGTAGGTCGGATGTTTGTAACCCGGCCATTCCTCCAGCCATTCCTATCTCTCTTACCTTCATATCTTGTGTTTCCTCACCTCCTGGAATGTAAACCAACTTGATAAAAGTTTTCTTCTCCTCCTGTGTCCTATTTAGCAGGTTTTTTTTTCTGAAAACACAGCTTAAATATAAGCTGGGGGAAGGTTCTGCTATTTCTAAGCATTTACTACCTGCTGGATTCAGGAGGTAAATATGAAATGTCAATATGTAAGGTTTCAAGTTTATTCATTTAAAATACAATATTTACTTACTGTAGCATAAATAAAAAGAAATATTCTCTTTAGTATGATGTCCAGTGCTATTATCAAGCAATGCTTTGTACAAAACCTCAGCCTGCTTTTCAATTTCCAATGTTTAGTATTTCATCAAAGGGGAATTTGTATTGTGATCAAGTTTATGCTGGTTGCTACACACATGCACGTCCAAGCAATCAGAATGTTTTGCTTATTAGTTTAATTGGTACTATAATTGCAACATGCCTTTAATCACAAAAGTTTCTTTTTTTAAAAGCAAATAGTAAATACCCTCCTAAAAAGTAAGCCTTGAAAATAATTGCATGTGAATGGACAGATAGCAACAAGCGTTCATTTAATATTTTTATTTAAAAAAAATATATATATATAAAATGCAAAGCTAAACCAGCACCTGTTTCCAAACACTCATATCTACATGAGTTCAGTACCAATAACATATTATGCAAGAAGCATATGGAGACAATATAAAACTCAACCTGCTCACATTTAGACAGCTAAATGATTCACCCAAAGCAATTTCAGTATGTAAATCCAGATGAAAGCATGGCTGTTCCATCATTATTAAAACTCTCATGATGCAGAAAAAATGTGTCTTTCTGTTCCAGATAAATGAAGATCAATAATTGTCATGCTTTGGTCTGCTTGTTAAAACCTCATTAATTCTGTGTCCAGTAATCTGCCTGTCCTCCACAAATTCATTTAGTTTCTTATTAGAAATGTAGTTATTGAATCTCCTGTTATATGAGACCAGTAACTGGTGTCAAGAGCTAGAAGGCCATATGTTCATATATGACCAAAAAGCTGAGCAATTTAATATCCCAAAAATGAATGCCTACAAATGTCTATAGAGTATAAGACAATATAAAAAATGACATTGATGTTGGTCAAGCACTAGTGCGAGTAAAGCCCATGGCCATTAACAGTGCATAATATCAGCAAATTTAGAAAAAAAATTTAACATGGTACATCGATCTTTCATTTGAAAGAATTTGGGAGAAAAGTGCATAAAATAGGGTTATCCCCACTAATTGCAATAGTCCAAATGACTTATTACAACCCAAAACCAATGCCTACGTTTTAAATCGTAACTCCACTTTTGATGAGAAAAAAACATTCCCCTCTGGGTGATCTATGTACATTACAAGGATTATAAAAAAATTGTTTGCAGATTCCTACCTGTGTTTGTCTGTGTCAATGTGGTAAGGTAATCTAATGGGAGTGGTTTCATAATTATCAACCAGCTGTTGCACCTGCAGGGCTGTAATGAGAAAAATTGCAGGGCCTGCATCCCTTTAGACGTGATTTCCTATTGGGAGTATCTCACCAAAAATGAAAATTTTGTTGCAGGGGATGCCTGACATCTGACTTGTATCTTAGTGTAGACTTCTGGGTAAATCAGTGAGCCAATCACACAAGCAGGAAATTTTGTTTCTGGTGGGGGGGGGGGCATTCTGTACACACGCTGTGTACAGAACACCTCCAGGTAGCTATATTGCATTGCATTTTACAGAAAAATACAGAGCTGCAGATCGAAAAGGAAAGGTAATTTTTATTAGCATTTAATTACAATATGACTTGTGTCACAATTGTACACGCTATATTATTTTTTTTATTTTTATTTTTTTCCCACAAAAGTGGAGTTACCCTTTAACTCTACCAGTAAACATATATCCTTCATACAGAAGATTAACACAGGACATTGTTTCTTTCCCTACTGATAAATTCAATCAGAATTTGATCTTTTAACTGAAAAGGAAAAAAGCCTTCCTAATTTGAAGCTAGTCCTGTGAGAAAAAAAAAGGTTGCTACTAGAGACCCAAGGTAAAAGAATTAAATTTTTTGTCAAATATATAACTGTATTAACAGACCTAAAAGAGCAAAAATCATCTTACATTTAAATATTCTAAAAAGACGCTTTTGATACATACCTGTCCTGAATAAATGACTACCTCACCACATGAATAGATGTGCTGGAATCCTGGAGCAGAAGTTTCTCTGAGACAGGTAAGAATTTAAGGGGTTGTTTTTAAATCATTTATTGTAGCAGGATGGTGTTCCCTTTAGGGTGATGGTAAAGTGGTTGTAAACCCATATAAAAACAAACAAATCTGCAAGACAAAGGCACAATGTGCTAGTATGCATCGCATACTAGCTCATTATGAAATACTTACCTTAGATCGAAGCTGTTGCAGTCATCCCCGTACACCGCTATGACCGGGGACATGTCTCCTGGAGATATTTCTGGGTTTTACGGGCTCCGGCGCTGTGATTGGCCCAAGCTGCGATGACATCACTCCCGCGCATGTGCGCTGGAGCTGCCAGTCACGGCACAAGCCCTTTAGGCCCCTTTCACACTGGGGCGGTTTGCAGGCGTTATTGCGCTAAAAATACCGCCTGCAAACCGCCCCTAAACAGCCTCCGCTGTTTGTTCAGTGTGAAAGCCCGAGGGCTTTCACACTGAAGCGGTGCGCTGGCAGGAGAAGAAAAAATCTCCTGTCAGCCGCATCTTTGGAGCGGTGAAGGAGCGGTGTATTCACCGCTCCTAAACCCTTTTTCGGCCGCCAGCGGGGGGTTAAAACCGCACCGCTAGCGGGCGAATACCGCAGTAAAACAGCGCTAAAAATAGCGCTGTTTTACCGCCGACGCCCCCTACTGCCCCAGTGTGAAAGGGGCCTTAGAAATAGAATGATCGAGCTGTTTCCACAGTGCGCATGCACCGATGACGTTGGCGCAAGTGTTTATGGTAAATATCTCCTAAACTGTGCAGGTTTAGGAGATACTTACAGTACCTACAGGTAAGCCTTATTATAGGCTTACCTGTAGGTACAAGTGGTGCAACAGAGTTTACAAGCACTTTAAAGGGTGACCTTTAGGTCTGCTTCATTTGAAACACAGAAAAGTGATGGCAGAAAAGTCAGAGTAGTCCATCAAGTCTGCCCATTTTTTTTTTTGTGGGGGGGGGGGGGTTATTTATTTTTTGTTAACTTTTTTGTCTAAATATAGATCAATGTTTGTCTTAAGCAGGTTTGAAGCCATTTACTGTTGACTGGCTCACAACCTCTGAAAAGTCAGAGTAGTCCATCAAGTCTGCCCATTTTTTTTTTTTTTTATGTTTTTTTTTGTGGGGGGGTTTATTTATTTTTCGTTAACTTTTTTGTCTGAGTAAAGATCAATGTTTGTCTTAAGCAGGTTTGAAGCCATTTACTGTTGACTGGCTCACTACCTCTGCTGGAAGTTTATTCCAAGCATCAACTACCCTTTCAGTAAAATAATACTTTCTAAAATTATTTTTTAACTTTCCTCCAAGATCCATATATGATGTATGAATAGGATTGTCCAATAGCTGCCATTTCAGCAGCACAGTCAGTCAAGCAAAATATGATTTATCAAAGATAATGTGGGGCGTCATCCAAAGTCAATTGAATCTTATTTTCCTTTGGCTTCCACTGTGTATTAAAATGACCCTTGTTTTCCAGAGGCCTTGAAGAAACCACTGCATAACATATTTTAAACTATCAAAAAAAGGGAATGCATGCTAAAATATTACTGAAAAGAGAGAATAAAGAACAAGTGTACCAAAACAGTATGCAGATAGCGAATTCAGCTTGAACGCATAAATCAAGCATGTGATAGGTTTAGTGATTACTTAATTTGCATATGTAAATTAGGATCTTATGATTGAAAGACAAATAACTACATCCAATAAGAAATCTGATTTGAAAGTATAAAAACTAGTGTAATAAGCTTTCCCATTTTTCACCTGGGTACAGGTGTTTCTCCAGCATTGTGCTAAATTAGCAGACTAGAGCCTTAGCTGCTCTTGGATAGGAATTGCAGTGACATTTAAAGACTGAAAGCAGATAAAAGAAAAGAGCCTGTGGCTGAATGGTACAGCACAGACTTAATTCAAAGAAGCCAGAAGCAGAATGTGACTTTTAAAATTGAGTGTAACTGCAGGAAGCTAGTTGCAGTAAGTGACCGTAAAAAAAAATAAAAAATGTGAGACCTCAGGAAAACAATTTTTCTTTAAAAGTACTCCTCATTCATCTTTTAAGCAGCCAAAATGATCAAACAAGAGATGTTTTACAAAACTGTACACATTTGGATAGTTTTATATAAGCTAGAGCTGTTACCCCTGACAACCAATCACACAAATCCACGTTTGCTCCAGTTTTTGTACATCAGCCCCATTGTAAAAGTAATCACAGCATGGAGCAATGTGATCTTGAATTCCTGATTGCTACAGTTTCATTTCACTATTACATACCATTCCCTACAGGCTCTTCAGAAAGGTACAAACTATTACAGAATCAGCAAACAACAATTTAAATTGTGGTGCAAACAAATGCTAATGCACCATTCACATGAGTTAGCTTCTACCCGAACTAAATAAATGTGAAGGTACGCTTGTGTAGCATAGCTGATTCATAAAATGTTCATAAGGAGTTTATTAAAATCCCATAAGAAGGGTGTTATACTTCAGTAGGCAGCTCCACCTGAGACAAGAACAAATCTCTGAAATTACAAAAAAGGAACACAATGGGGCACCAGCTAATTGCAGCATCAATGGGTTTATTATGATTAAAAAGCCAAATGTAAACTCACAGAAATATAAAATCAAAGAGCTTATCGGCAGCCATGCCACATTGGATGGGAGCCGTCCACTAGAAGAGCTGCTTGTGACAGCAAACAGTGTTGTCAATGAGGAAATCAAGTCCAATGTTCCAGGAAGCGAGGAGAGCCATGGTTTGAGAAAGGAGCTGGAACATTGGACTTGGTTTCCTCACTGACTACACACTATTTGCTGTCACAATTGGCTCGTCCGGTGGATGGCTTCCATCCTCCTTGTGTTCCTTTTTTGTAAAGTCAAACTATTACAAAATCCAGCTTTTGTTTTCACATATTGTAACCACCCTGCCCCCTCATTATTTCATTGTGTTTGGTGCATATTAAATGTATCTGTATTGTCTCTGAACCAGCTGATATCTATGAATTACTGAGGAAGAAGCAGAGAAGTTGAAAAGTGAAATATGACAACTAGTTTCACTAAAGTACTGAAAATCCAATTCTCCTAAATGTTTTTCTATTATACTGTAGAACACATACAGAACATCTACTTCTACATCTACTCATCCACAGCTCCAAGCAAATGTAGACAGGTGGTAGTAGGGCACAATTACTAGTACAACCCTGGCTTACACAGTGAAGCTAACTAGAAGAGGCCTGTACATGCAAGGACCCAGGCTGGGTGAAGCTGCGGTAGCTGATACTTGTTACCCTTGTCATTTGCATGAAGGTCATTTGGCAAGCAGGGGGCATTGTAAGGGTAGTGGGCAATTGCTAGCCAGTAAATGTGAGATGAAAAAGGTAGGTGGCAAAGAATGTGAACTTAATAGGATGAGAGGCAGTAAATGTAGGCTGAAATAGAAGGTGAACATTTAAGCAGAAGAAGGTGGTGGCAGTTCACAACGCTGTAAGATAGTGTTTTTAAAAAATATATAAATAAATGTTCCTGTATGACAGTCTAAACAAGTATGAATTTTAGTTATTATGCAACTCTGCAATTCACGAACCTCATAAAGTAAACAAAACTTCCTTTCTTCCCGGTTTCACATTGGGGCGGTGGGTGTGGGCCTTACTGAGCCAAATTTTCTTTCATTTGCATCTGGCAAGACCCCTTCTAAATACAGCAGTTCACAGTGGGTGGATTTCAGTACAGGCATACCCCATTTTTCAGTACACAATGGGACCAGAGTATGTATGTAAAATGAAAATGTACTTAAAGTGAAGCAATACCTTTTTTCACTTCTAGGGTGTAGTGGGGGTCAGGGGCTGTAGTGGGGGTGTCAGGGGCACACTGGAACAGGGCGGGCTATGCTCTCAGAGCTTCAGCTCCTTATATTGCCGCTGCAAAATATCTGTACAGTACTTGCGAGGCACTTTACATACATTCGTGGGAATGTCCATACTGGCAAATGTACGTAAAGTGAGTGTACTTAAAGCGGGGTATGCCTGTAAAAGAGGCTGAGTTGTTCATCCAAAATGCAGTGGGCAAAACTAGGTATTACCAGGTGTTGATAACCATGTCCCCTGCAACATTTTTTTCCCATTGAAGTGCAAGCAGGTATGTGAAAGTGGCAACACTGCTTTAAATTCAGGAGCAGTGCAGCATCATTTCTTCCACACCACAGAAACTTGGTTAGGTGGACTTCTCTGGCAGACTGGTATTCGGGCGCTTTGCATGGGGAACTAAAAGAAAAAACTTTAAGTGCAGATGCACCTTCAAAATTAAGTGCTGTACCACATAATTTTTCACAAGGGGCCACATTTCTATTTTAAAGTAATAGTAAAAGTTTATATTTATAAATATATGAAGTTTATAAATAGTTTTAATTACCAATTATGTCCCTCAGGCTGGGTTCAATCTTATCGATGCTGTGCACATCACATGTGATGTCCGTGCGATACAAATTCAGCCATACAGTTTGTATGGCTGAAATCGCATCACATTGGGACCAAAACGGTGCAGGATCCTTTTTTCGGCCCACACTAGAATCAGATCACATTGGTGTTCAGACCCATGCGATCCGATTCCTGTCTGATTTCACAGTTTGCAAACGCATTTTTTTTGGAAAAATAAACAATGATTTAAAAAATAACAAAACAGTAAAGTTAGCCCAATTTTTTTGTATAATGTGAAATATGATGTTACGCCGAGTAAATAGATACCCAACATAACACGCTTTAAAATTGAGCACACTCATGGAATGACGCCAAACTTCGGTACTTAAAAAATTCCATAGGCGACGCTTTAAAATTTTTTACAGGTTACATGTTTAGAGTTACAGAGGAGGTCTAGTGCTAGAATTATTGCTCGTGCTCTAACGCACGCAACGATACCTCACATGTGTGGTTTGAACAGCATTTACATATGTGGGCAGGACTAAAATGTGCGATCGCTTCTGAACGCGAGCTACCAGGGACAGGGGCATTTAAAAAAAATTTTTTTTAACTTTTTTTTAATTTTACTTTTTTTTATTTTTACTTTCTTTTAAATTTTTTGATCACTTTTATTTCTATTGTGTATTGTATATTGATGTAAACATCCCTTGTAAAAGGAATTGTTCGTGACAGGTCCTCTTTATGGAGAGATGCGGGGTCAACAAGACCCCACATCTCTCCTCCAGGCTGCAAAGCATGAGATCGGAAAAAAAATCCACAATCTCATGCATACCAGCCTTGATCACAGTTTTGTTCACATCCACAGCCCGGACGTGACATCATAACGTCGCGCCGGGCCTCCGACGGTCAAAGAGAAATCTCTATGGTCATCATCCGGTGGCAGCCAATTCTTTCTCTGGGTCCCCGATGGCACGGGAGAGCCTGGAGAATCACCAGATGGCGGCGGGGGGGGGGGTGTCCCCTCCCGGCGCCTGTAAAAATGATAATTCTTATGGTGTACAGAATCGCCAGCTGAAAACAAGAATATCTGAATGATGCCTGTAGCTGCAGGCATCATTCAGATACTCCCACTGAAAGTCAAGGACGTCATATGACGTCCTTGGGCTGGAAGTGGTTAAATTTACATTGACACCCTCAGTGGTTCGCAGAGAGCAGTCTGAACGGCCTGCGAGTCAGATGCAATCCGGGAACCCGCACAGGAATGACATGGTTCTCGCATTGCATAAGTATGAACCCAGCCTCAAAGCGATGGTGCTGCTATCTTTGGACCCATTCTTTGACCTGAGTTTGACAAGATTGTTCCAACTTTTTTTGTGGTCAGCATTTAAATGTCTGATATAACATCAGTAGCCGACGGGACCAGCTTCTGATCATGTGACCAATGTGAGAGTGTTCATATGATCGCCAATCCTTCCTGCCCCCTGGGCAATCAGAACTGTTTAAAGGGATGCCAAGGTGTAAGAGGAGAGGTTAAGGCAGTAGCAGTTGTCTTATTTAGGACTGATAATGAAAATATGAATTACACATGCAAGTATGGGTATTTTCAATCTCTCGAAGTGGTTATTCATATAATCATTGTTTGCCGCCCTCTATATGTCTTCTTTCTAGTCCTCTGCAGATTGGTTATCCTCTCAACTCCTCTGTGCTGTCATTTGACTCCATCTGCTCACAATCCACCACCTTCTGACAGTCAAGGACACAGGGAAATGTGCCTGCACTGCAGAAATGTATGTTTTTGTTTTTTTTTTTTGCCCAGACAAACACTGTAAAGCAATACAATGGCAGTCAGTGGACATTTACATTCTGATTAGATCTAATGTTTCCTGGACATCATTAGAAGTTTACCAATTGATTTAGTGAGTGCCTTGATATGCTCTTTAATGGTAGTGAATGTTAACACCCTGACAGAACCTGACTTCAGAAAGCAAAAGTCCATGATGCAGATCTTTGTAAATAAAACAAAACACTGATTGTCCTTTCAAAAAGCAATAAAATGAGCTACGAACCAGAAAACTGATTAAAAACATTCACCTTCAAAGGCAAACTAAATGTTTCTGAGTTAATTAGACCAAAACAACCTTATTAAAGTGGCTGTATACCCTTTGTTTGAATTTTTACCTACAGGTAAGCCTATACCTACAGGTAAGACTATAATAAGGCTTACTTGTAGGTAAAATGAATATCTCCTAAACCTGTACAGTTTAGGAGATATTCACTTTGCATGCAGCAGCTGACGTCAGCGGCGCATGTGCTGTGAAGGCCCGATTGAAGGTCCGGCAGACGATGCCGGACCTTTCCCGGGAAGAAGCGCGCATGGCGGCTACAACCACTCACAGCGCCGGAGCCGCGAACCCGGAAGAAACGCCAAGGGAACATGTCAGCTCCCTCTGCAAGGACCGGGATCAGGTGCTGAGGCCTCGTTCTAAGGTGAGTATTTCATAATGAGCTAGTATGCGCTCCATACTAGCTCATTATGCCTTTGCCTTACAGGATTTTTTATTATTTTATTTTTTTCTGTGCAGGTACACAATCGCTTTTTTAAAAAATGCACCCATATCAAAGTGAATAAAATAACTCAGCAGTATCTAACAGGCATATCATTTTAAGTTTTGGGCAATGCTTTAAAAAATCAAATGTATCCAACTCCACAGATAAAGACTATATTGCTACATTTTCTAGGGGACAATATTACACAGTAATACTTTAATCTGCAGTCCGGTAGTCTTTCTCCCATCCAATTCTGGTTGCATTGACAGGTCCCCTAAGCCAGACATTTTGTCACTATATATAGTTTACACAATCTTTGTTTTACAAATAAACATTTAATGCAGGACAAAGAATTCCCAGAACACTAGGAGTCAGCCAAAAAGACAACAAAGCAGAGCAAAGTCACTGAACTGTGTAAACAACAGGCTTTTTAATAAAAAAAGCAATATTTAAAATATGAAAGGAACCCAAAGCGCTACCTTCTGGTTTTAAAAGCAAAATATGTTTCATTTTACCTTATTAAAGAAAAAGCTCATTTTTTAAAATGTAATTTCATTTGTCCTGGTCATATTAAATAAAGAAATTACATGCAAAATCACTTTTTATTTAACTTGTAGACTGAAAATGTTGTAACCAAACAGAAGGTGACTTTTAATTTCCTAAAAGGAAATGTAACACCTGATCATGAAATAAGTAAACAATTAACAATGCACATAAACTATTGTAGCGGGATGTTGTTTTAACGACTACTCTTGATGTTTTGTCATAAAAACTGAACCCTGGTACAAGAAATCGATTGTTCAGAAAACATGCAGTATTTTCTATAATTACACAAACGTTTGGGCATAGCATTGCTTTGACAAGCAGAAACTGTGACATCAATGCAATGTTTAGTGGCTATGTAAATGGATTATGCAGCTTTGCTGTAGTTGTTTTTTTTTATCATTTTTTTTTTCCAAGTTCTGAAATATTAGTAAATTTGAGGAATACTTACATTTAGGTGGCCTTGTCCTAAAACTGTCTGCCATGCTGGCCACAGACAGAACAGTCAATATTTGAGTCCTCTTCTGACATTTGGAAAATATAATAAACATGTGTTGGATTTCTTTTTCAGATCATTTTCTTTAGTAGGTTTTGTGACTTTTGTTATTTAAATTGAACATGTTCTGTGCAGAAAGCAAGCAACATAAGAGTTATGTTAAATAGCAGACACCCTAAACAACCTGTTCCTACTTTTTGCAGTGTCGGTTTTTTGCCCAGGTTCACCCCAAGGGCATTTAAGATTCTATGTAAATACTGTATGTTTCTAATAATCACTACATGCATGAAGCTAGGCACCCCCCCTTTCCCACCAACCATGTCACAGCGCTTGAGCCTGGTGCAGACCGAGCACTAGACTCCAGTGTGAGTGCAAAGGTGAGACCTGGATATGCTTATTTTCTAAGGGGTTTCTGAGGCAAACTGGGGTGACAAGTGGCATTGAAAGGGTAGGACAGCGATTAATTAATTAATATTTATATATCCAAAACATCTGAACCTAAACAGCACATTTTTCATGATCTTTAAAAGCTCAGAATTGCTGCATAAGCCATTTTAATAATTTAATAATGTGACAGACCCAACCAGAACAGGGGGTTTTGAAGGGAACTGCAAGCTAGCCACTTGCCTACTGACTATGGGCCCTTGCTTTTAAGGGAACACTACTATTTGGGAGGTGAGTGCCTGGGGGACCCTTGGAGTAGGTCTCACTTTGGATTCAAGTCCACGTTTCTCTAAGACACACAGACTCTGGAAACTGGGGGACCCATATACCAGGGATGTGCAGTGAGGTCAGTGGCTGGTGAGGCACTGGCTAGTATCAGAGCCAGATACACACAGGTTACATACGCCATGAACGTTAGAGCGAGAACAATAATTCTAGTGCTAGACCTCCTCTGTAACTCTAAACATGTATAATCCAAAAAACAGGAGCGCATCCATTAATTCACAGTAATCAAAGAGTGAATATATGTGAAAACAGTTACCCATAAATTATCTAATTATTACCATGTAAGTATTGTATAAAAAGTTGTGTAAAAATTCAAAAAACAGTGAAAAAAACAACTATATAAACAATAATCCCACCATGATACAGTGATCAATTTTGCTATAAAGCAAATATCCTAATCTGTAAAATAAGAGAATCTGTGTACGAACAAAAATAAATAAATGAATCCAAGTGAACAAAAATATGCGAAAATTACTAAAACACAAACATAAAAAAATGCAACCCAAAACGTCCATGTGAACAGTGAGCGATGATCACACTGTGAGACTGGTGCTCAATACTGATATAAATCAAAAAGTCCAATACATGTGAAAATAAAATATAGGCAAACTTCTCAACACTTGTGCGAAACCTCGAATATTCCTCCAGCAAAAAGATAAATCAAAAAGCCACTTACCAGATCAGTTGGCCCTCAAATTATAGAGATCATAAGAGCCTGTAGCATCAGCCTGCCGGCCACGTTCATTATCACCCATTCTTTAATCCAGGAGATACGTTCCCATCCAGCCTCAATGACCAAGAGTAGGTGCTTTTATCTCATAGACTTGGAACTCAGGATCAAGCAATGAAATACCCTGAGCGGGGTTTCCTCGCAAAACGATGGTACTGCAAGTTGGCCACTCAGTAGAGGATTAGGATATTTGCTTTATAGCAAAATTTATCACTGTATCATGGTGGGATTATTGTTTATATAGTTGTTTTTTTCACTGTGTTTTTTAAATTTTTACACAACTTTTAATACAATACTTACATGGTAATAATTAGATAATTTAAAATTATTTAAATAATTAGACTTTATTTAAAATAAAGTTTTCACATTTGATTACTGTGAATTAGTGGATGCGCGCCTGTTTTTTGGATTATATATGTTTTTTTGTAATTAGGCTAGGTAGTTGCACCGTTTCACTTATTTGGTTAGCGCAAGGAATTCTTTTTAGTTAAACTCTAAACATGTAACCTGTAAAAAATTTTAAAGTATCACCTATGGAGATTTTTAAGTACTGAAGTTTGGCGCCATTCCACAAGTGTGTGCAATTTTAATGCGTGACATGTTAGGTATCTATTTACTCTGCATAACATCATCTTTCACTTTATACAAAAAGTCAGGATAACTTTAATGTTTGTTTTTTTGTTTTTTTTTAATTAATGAAACAGTTTCTTTCCCAAAAAAAATGCATTTGAAAAATTGCTGCGCAAATACAGTGTAACAAAAAAGTTGGAATGACCACCATTTTATTCACTAGGGTGTCTACTAAAAAGTATACATATACTGTTTGGGTGTTCTAAGTAATTTTCTAGCAAACAAATGATGATTTTTACATGTAGGAGAGAAGTGTCAGAATTGGCCTGGATGTCAAGAGGTTAATTACCATAAGTAAGTAATATACAAATACTTATTATATATTATTTTTAAGGTAATTTACTATATTTTCAAAAACTGTACTCAAGCAGGTGGCTTAATGGACAAATGACTTAAGTTTGAAGTTATAACTTTAAACCAGTAATTTCACAGTAAATGGATGAATAATAAATTATTATCTTATAACATATAGCATAATAATATAGGATTTAGCTTGTACATTTTCAGCAGCATATTCTCATTCTCCCTCTTGTCTCACTGTGTGAGAAAACATGGGATTATTGGTAAATCTTATACACATAAACCCATGCTTTTTCCTTCTAGTTAAGAGGGCTGGGCTGGAAGGGAACATTTGTCTTTTAGATACCCCCCTTCTATGACACTGCAGTGAGAGGCGTGCCTCCACTGCAGAATTTTTATTGGATAGCTTGGGCCAATGGTACTTTACCATTGGTGCAAGGCTCCAAGCTGTCCATTGAGCTCAGTGCCTGTGACAAGAAGTGAGGAGAGGCACTGTGAGCTCATCCTCTCAGTCTGCTGCAAACAGAGTGTGCCAGCTTGTATTTAAACTGGCCACTCTGTATTTAGCTTCTGACAGGCTGCTCAAGGAGCCCTGTATCTAGGGAACCATAGATGATAGGATCCCCTTTTAACCAGTGATGGGGTAGGACTTCAGCTACCTACCCCCCAAATTTGGGGTCTCTCTGACCCCAGGTCGCCGACTTACAACCCATGAGGTCGATCCTTTTTTTTTTTTTTTTTATGTTCATGGCAGGCTCTGCCTCACCTGCCTCCACTGACTGCATGTCCCTGCCATATACATATTTGGGGTCTCTAGGCCCAAACCAGCAATGACTGCTTTAAATTGTGATACTCAGAGCAGATGTTAAAGTGTTACTAAACCCACAACAGTAAAATCAGTCTGTATATGCAGAATATCATGCTTGGTATACTCACTGTGGAAGTTTAGGGGTTAATCCTCTGCATTGTGTAAAAAGGCTGTTTTATCCTGTTTGCATAGATCCTCCCCTTCCTGCAGTGTCTACCTTGGAAAGAACAGGCAAGGTAGCTAACCTCAACCTGCACATGCTCAGTTGTGTCTTTTATGCTGGAGAAAATAGTTACTTGTTCTTACTTGTTCTCAGAGATAGCCAGATCACATGATATTGGCATCACACATGTGGGCGTGTATACAGGCTGCAGTGAGAAAATCTCCACCTCCTGAACGCTCAGCACTGAAGAAATTGTGCAGTTTATGATGTAACCGTGGTATACAGATCATCCAAAAAGGTATATAGTGGCAATATTTTAATGTAAAAAGATTTATAAGCTGTGGGCACTGTGGGGGTCAGATGAACTATTTTCATATTACTGGGTTTAGTAACACTTTAATATAATCAGCTCAAGCAACCTTGTGCTGGGGGTCTCTTGCTATAGTCTGTTTATTAAGGTGTTATGTGTTTATTAAGCGTGCCTCTCCCATTGTGTGCATTATCATTTTTAATTAAGTTTATTGACTTAATTATTGTTTCTGTCTGTTGGCTAACTTGGCTAACTTTTGGGGGTATCTATGATGGGATTAGCCTTGTGTCAGCTCTACCTCGTTATCTAAACCATTGTGTGATATTTTGGGTAAATATTTGGTTTTATTGTTCATGTGGTGACTGACCTACTTTTGAAGTGTATAAAACCCTGTATTTCTGTTCAATAAACAGTCATTCTTTTGGTTCTACCCCGACACCTTGTCCATGCACGATGCGTGGAGTGAAAAGGGCCGGTCTGCTGTCAGAGTTTAGATTGCAGGAGGATTTTTGAAACTTTTTATTTGTATTATTGTTATTATTAGCATGTGAATCTACACCAAACATTGTATACAAATACAGGGAGAATCCATGTTCTATAAAGCAAATCTCCCCAAGCTCAAGTCACATTTTGAACCATTGCATGCATTGCTTCATGTATTGGACAGTATTGTCTCCATTACCAATGTGCTTTAGAGAAACACCGCAGCAGAAAAATCTGTGCAAATAGATACAGCTCTGCTCAATTTGTGTTTTGATAATAGTGGTGCTTATGCAAGTCTGGATGTAGGAACTGGTAGGTTCTAAATAACCTGGAACCTTTAGACTGCAGGCCAGTAATCTGGCAGTGCCAGGAGGACGAGCAGCACATTCTGGGAACATTAAAGTTTTAGGATGCAATGTTGACAGAATCGATTGTTCTTACTATAATACCTCTATTGTCACCCAAAAAAGGGCTAACCACAAATCCTTTGGAGGGAACATTGGGGCAAACACAAAAGTAGATAAACTTTATTTAAAAGCACGCATTTACTGAAGTGATTATCTCTTGGCACAAGAAGGTCTACAGAACTGGAATTAGGTGGCCCTTCTACTCCAGTGATTATCCACAATATTGCTTAAACTGCCAGAACGAACAGGTGTTGCTGTTTTTAAGCCAATATCAGTAAAAATAGATTGTAAACCTACACAGTAACTAAGAATAAAAGAAACCCAGGTCACTGTAGCTAAACCAAGACCCACAAATCTGTGCTACACATTCAAGCAAGATTTACATCTTGCTTAAACCACAATAGTTCAGTGTAAAGTTCTACATGTGCGTCTGCATGCAGTTGTAACATGTTTACACTGTGTTTCTGTTGACATCATTTTTTTTTTTTTTTTTGCATTTATATGTGCTTGTGGGGTGTTTATTTACATGCATTTTGGTATGTTTTTGTACAACAAATTGCAGCATGCTGTACTTTTTTTTTCATAATGACATGGAAGTGCCACAGTGTTGTAAACAAGGGTCATCTAAATACATTCATTATTCTGGCATATGCTTTTAGCTTTGTTTAAAAACACATTTAACTGCATCTGAGTACATGAGCCCTAACAGCCTAAAAGTATTTCTCTAATACCCCTTTCACACTGGGGTGTTTTTCAGGCGCTTTAGCATTTAAAAAGCGTCTGTAAAGCATCTTAAAGAAGCATCATCTGCAATCCCAATGTGAAAGCCCGAGTGCTTTCACACTGGGGCGCTGCGCTGGCAGGGCGTCAAAGAAAGTTCTGCAAGCAGCTTCTTTGCAGTGCTTTCGTGTTTTCGACACCGGGCTGGGTGCGCCGATGGCCCGAGCCCTTCCACACTGCCAGCACCCGAAAAATGCCTGAAAAACGCCCCAGTGTGAAAGGGGTCTTAAGCGGCGCTTTACCAGCATTTTTCGGGCGCTGGCAGTGTGAAAGGGCTCGGGCTTTTACATTGGGATTGCAGATGAGGCTTCTTTTAGGCGCTTTACAGGCGCTTTTTTTTTTTAACGCTAAAGCGCCTGAAAAATGCCCCAGTGTGAACGGGGTCTAATACTTAAAGCGAACGTCCACCAAAAGTGGAACTTCTGCTCGTTTGTCTCCTCCCTTCCTCCTGTGCCACATTTGGCACCTTTTAGGGGGAAGGGGGGAGCAGATACTTGTCTTTGACAGGTATCCTGTCCCCACTTCTGGGAGTCCGGGCCATGGCGCATTACGTCACAGCTCGGCTCCCTCCACCTCCCTCTTCCTTCCCCCACCACCGGGCCAGTAGGAGAGCAGAGCAGTGCCTCGCGCATGCGCAGTAGGGACCCGGCGTGAAGTCATAATGCTACACTGCAGGATTCCCTTACTCGCCATGGCGGCAGCACCCGACAGCTCATGGAAACATCAACTGCAGTGCCGACATCGCTGGACTCCAGGACAGGTAAGTGTCTAAGTGTCCTTTTATTAAAAGTCAGCAGCTGCAGTATGTGTACCTGCTGGCTTTTAATTTTTGCAGGGGTGGGCGGACCCCCTCTTTAATTATGATGTACGCACATATTTTTTATTTGTTTAATACATGTAGAAACACTTTGCTCAGGTAGCTGGAGAAACTCCATACTTGGACTGGACACACAGTACACTCTGAGAGCAATCAAGTGCCAAATGTAACCTTTGTTAGTGAACAATGTCTACTATGGATAACTTCCTAGCTAGCATTTGGAACACTCTGCTTCTCATCTTGTTCTTCTCCAAATTTAGGCAAAATAAAACACTACCCTTTAGACTGTATCATCTTTTACTACTTACAATCCCTTACCTTAAAAGGCCAGGATACAGGAATACGCTGAGCAAAAGCGCTAATGACACATCTGTAAACTCTTGAGGCCTTATTCAATAAACAGGGATTGATTGCTGTGGTATACTGCCATTAAGAAGCAGCAATTTGCTCTTCCCACTGTTTATTAAAAAAGGCCACTAGTGTACACCACTAAATATCAATAGGTACAGTATGGTAATCTACTTTTCACTAAAGCTTTTAGTCCTTGTTGAGTGGATCCTCTTACTTCAGATTTCAGATGTTATTGCACCATAAACCATATGTTCCCTTTTAAGTCACACAAACTTAAGATGTGAAGTAGATAAAAGATGCACTTAGACACATTTATAAATGGCACTTCTGGGGTCAAATTATTTTGTATTTAAAATAACATTCAATAATTGCTGAAGAGTCTCTTATCCCTAATGAAGTGGTCGGCTAACATCTCCAGCATTTACTGATGGCTGGTGGAATTGAGATTCCATGGTGCTGCAAGAGAAGAAACATTGCACCAAAAGAATGGCAGAAGGAGCAACAAAAACTGGAACTTTGGTTCCATAAGGCTTATTTGGATTCTCAATACCTGTCATTGGATTGTAACTTAATCTGTATTTTAACCTAGTTTCTTGACCTATACACTGCTTACTTTGCATCTAAATTTTCACTTGTTTTACAGCAGTACCCAGTAACTCACTCTTTTTACTCACTTCCTTTTCTCAGTTTATAGACTTCAATTATATGGTTGAGAAAAGTATTGACCAACAACTCTTTAAGTACTTATAAATATTTTAAATCACTTGCTGAAATTTTAAATACCTAATACATTGGTATATCGGGGGTCTTAAAGTGTAAGTGCATCCTAAAACTTAACATCAGACAAATATAAAAGACACAAAATAATGCAGTTCTTTATTCAATAATACATTAAAAATATTTTTTTTTTATTAATGTAAGCAGTACCTGGATTTGAACTGATAATTAGGAACACAATAATAATAAGATAGAGAAGAGTGACAGAGAAATGAGCTCATCGGTCTGCTGCTTCGCCTTTACTGCAAAAATTTTCCAAATACAGTATATTTCATCTGTGTATCTAGCAGTATACATATTCTGTGTCCATATTATTTGGATAACGTTATATGTTAGATCATGCTGCAAGTATTATGAGCTAGACCTTCTGAGCTGCCTTCATGATTGGTGGAGATGTGAGTCCTAAAAACGGGCAAGGCGCAGAGTCTAAGGAGCCACCTAGTGTTCTCCAGTGCACCTACAAGTGCAATGGGCTTTGTTGTGGGACAACTCCCAGGTTGCAGCCTTTGGACACACCCATGCAGAAGGCAGCTGACCAGGGAAAGAACCAGAAGGAAGTGACAAATTGATAAGAAATCTCTGAAATAAGACCTGCCAAAGGTTAAGGCAGGCAGCAGATTGTTTTGAAATACAGGACCAAGGTTAATAACTAATGGCCCTGACAGGAAATCTTGCGAAAACAATCCAATTAAGAAACGGCTGCACCTCACGTGGGCTCCAAGTAAAGTTTATTGGAATATTAAAATGCCCAAAATGACACCAGAGGACACCAGCAGTGGTCAAGGTAGTTGCGTTTCACACAACAGAAATGTGCTTAACCAAGGAAATCTTGCTGACACCAGAACTCAGGGGCAGTGGACTTGAAGACAGTAGAGGACACAGGGATCACTGAAGGTACAGAGTGCATGGGTTATTGTAGATGTTTTGGTGACAGGTGTGTAGAGAGGTCAATGGGACCATTGAGATTCTAGGATCAGAGGGTTGAGAGTCTCTTGCAAAACTGGGGTACCAGGAACACAGGAGTGGGGGAATAACAGAATCACTAGAGGCACTGAGATACAGGGATCAAAGTAGGTACTGGGTTCAGAGGAACTCAGGGACACAGGAACTAGGAACTGGAACCCAGAGTCACTCAGAAACTAGGAAATCAGAGTCACTCTTAAACACTGGAACAGGGGCCTGAAGCACGCCAGATACCGAGCGGAGGCTGGGTTTACCAACACCATGGCGATGGAACGCACGCCAAATACCGAGTGCAGGCTGGGAGGCTGTGGACCTACACATGGTGTTTAGATGCTGATATCCTCAGTGCCGGGAAAAGGCACCTTAAAATGTAAGCAGCCAATTTGTACTTGCTTTTATATTTTTTTTAAATAAACTGTGTTATGCTATGGTGCGTTTTTTGTTCATTTCAATGGTTTACCTGTGGTGGAGAGGAGGATCCTTTTGAAAAAGGATTTCAGCCACATCTCCATTGGTTACCAGCAAGCCCACTGCTTTATCCAAACTGCCTGTGGTTACCTTCTTTTTGTTAAAGAGGTCATGTCCATTTGGTGAGTAGGCATTTTACTCACACTCATTGGGTGATAGTCACAAAGATCTGCTTTGGTGACAGTGTATGGAGAAGAATCACAACAATAAGAAGTTATATGGACTTTATTTTTGTTTTTTTCTTGATTATCAGATTAATGAACTCATCACCAATATTATCAACTGTTTATAAGAGCACTATGCATTTTATTATGTTTGTCTATTATATATGTATATAGTGAATTTTAGAGTTTTTTTGTATAGCACTCATACTAGCGCCCCCTATCACATACCATTCCAAATGACGAAACAGCCCTGCATGTTTGTGTAACTACAAGTGACAGAATAGCCTTGCTGCAAGTACCAGATCAGCTGCATAGCAAATCTGTGACGGCAGGTCAGTTATCACTGTTTGTGACCAGCATAGCCTTTCTTTTCTTTGGTATTGATTTTTCCACCATATAGCTCAGCACACAGATCATGCATATCTTGCACATGTGAAAACAGAACTACCATTGTCCACGTGCCTTAAAAAAATCATAAAAAGTAAAAAGTGGAAAAAGTCCCTAAAAATGTGAAGAGAAAGGTACTTGTGCTTTGACACCCTCTCAGTACTTTTCCACCTCATGCTCATGTGATATCATCCTCACTCACCAGATTCCAATGACCCCCTTACTGTACAACAAGATAAGTCAATAACACTTTTTAGGTCACTAGGGGACCTATCCAGAGCTCTCCATAGATATCTATCCTAGATGTTGTTCCCTCCTTGGTGTTGCTCTGGTCCTTATCCTCATCATTCAATGGGCCGGAACAGTTTATAAAATAAGAAAGCAGAGGTGTCCTCTCATAGTGAAAAACCTTTATGTTTATTAAAAAGTCTGACTTAGGTCCCACTGCCGATCACTCTGATTGTCAAAGAACATTTGCATTACACCACAGATAAAGTGGCAAGTAGTAAAATCATAAAAAGTAAAAAGTGGAAAAAGTCCCTAAAAATGTGAAGAGAAAGGTACTTGTGCTTTGACACCCTCTCAGTACTTTTCCACCTCATGCTCATGTGATATCATCCTCACTCACCAGATTCCAATGACCCCCTTACTGTACAACAAGATAAGTCAATAACACTTTTTAGGTCACTAGGGGACCTATCCAGAGCTCTCCATAGATATCTATCCTAGATGTTGTTCCCTCCTTGGTGTTGCTCTGGTCCTTATCCTCATCATTCAATGGGCCGGAACAGTTTATAAAATAAGAAAGCAGAGGTGTCCTCTCATAGTGAAAAACCTTTATGTTTATTAAAAAGTCTGACTTAGGTCCCACTGCCGATCACTCTGATTGTCAAAGAACATTTGCATTACACCACAGATAAAGTGGCAAGTAGCCACAAAATTGCTTATATGATGTTTAATAAAAATTACTTTTTATGAAATTGATTGCTTCCTGAAATCCATCTCCTTCTTCTTTTGGAACGCCTCTGCTTCCTGATTGGCATATTTTTCTTTGTTTTGCACAGGAGTCACTGCCAATCAATAACTGCAAACAACCCCTTGTAAGCAAGCTTGTCTGTGACATTGGTAGCTCATTACAGAACAGGGAAAGGATACTGGACATGGGATAAAGTATATCCTATAAATAGTGTTGTCACCCTAATCCAAAGAATACGATTAAAATGTTAAAATCACCATTAGCAATGAAAAGCAGTTATAAAAAAAATGGTAAATGTGTTATGTAAATTACCCATTTTTAATCATTTATGATATGGGTTTTCAAACACTTTAATGTTATGGTGCAATGCTAAATTTACTCTGTAACCATTTGCTACAAGTGCATTTTATAAGCACAGAATAGTGTTGAGGGATAATCCTGCTATAGAGCCATGGATTTAAAGGATACGTTCACCTTTACAAAAAAATAATAAATGTACATTTTTTGCATGTAAAAAAATATGCATTTATTTTTTATTTTTTGTAATGGACCTGTAAAACATTGCACCCACAATCAGCAGATCATAGGAATAATGCCACAGTCCTGCATACTGTCTGTGTATCTGTCTGCCCAGACCTCCGCTACAGCCAGACAGTAACACTGTGACAGGAAGCATGAATGAATTACCACAGTGCTCAACAGCGCCGTGGTAGTTCATTGAGAACCACAAGCAGATAGCCACAAAGGCTGCCTGTAGTTTTCCCATTCACAGAACATTGACGCTTTTGTTGCAGATTGTGACAGTTGGCAGGGGGGAGAAGATCCTCCGCTAGCTGTCAGAATGAGGGATCAGGGAGAACCGGGGCTGGTGCATCTGTAACATGTTACAAGTTACACCCTGAATATGGGTGTAACATGTAACATGTTACCAAATGTGAACTTATCCCTTAGGCCTCATGCACACTGGACATTTTTGGATGTTTTTACAGCTGCTGTTTTTGGCTTCAGATGTTTTATTCTACAGTCAATAAACTCCCTGTCATGTTATCCTATGTGTCCATGCATAGGCTGTTATCAGCTATTTTTGTCTGGGGTGTTTTTTTGGCTGCAAAAAAACCCCCAAAACTAGTGTGTTCTGAGAGGAGTTTTTCAGCTGTAAAAATGCTCTAACGTCAAAAAACGCTGATAAGCGCCAATAAGTGCTCAAAAACGCAGCTCACCAGTGTTTTTTAACATTTTTGATCCATTGAAAAGGTTTTTTTAACATTTTTGATTCATTGAAAAAAAAAAGATTAAAAAGAAAAAACCCTAGAAAACACTAACGCAGAAAAACGCAGAAAAAACTAATAAACGCTATTGCAAAAACGTTGAAAAACTCACTGCAGAGCTACTGGCGTTTTTATAACGTTATTTTAATGACCAGTGTGCATGAGGCCTAAATATTATTATTATTATTATTATACAGTATTTATATAGCGCCAACAGTTTACGTAGCGCTTTACAACTTGAGGGTAGACAGTACAAATACAATACAATTTGATACAGTAGGAATCAGAGGGCCCTGCTCCTTAGAGCTTACAATCTAAGAGGGGAGGTCAAGAGATACAAGAGGTAATAACTGTGGGTGATGTGCTGATTGAGAAGATAAATGTACAGTTGTTAGGTGGGGGCCAGATAGGCTTCTCTGAAGAGATGAGTTTTCAGGGATCGTCTGAAAGTGGCTAAAGTAGGAGAAAATCGGACGGATTGGGGTAGAGCATTCCAGAGGATGGGGGAGGCTCTGGAGAAGTCCTGAAGGCGAGCATGGGATGAGGTAACAAGGGAGTTTGAGAGCAGGAGGTCTTGGGAGGAGCGTAGAGAACGATTAGGTTGGTATTTTGTGACTAGGTTAGAGATGTAGCTGGGGGCCAGGTTGTGGATGGCTTTGTAAGTTATAGTTAGTATCTTGAATTTAATTCGGTGACTGAGTGGCAGCCAATGGAGGGATTGGCAGAGGGGTGTAGCAGACGCTGAGCGGTTTGTGTGGTGGATGAGCCTGGCCGCAGCGTTCATGATGGACTGAAGTGGGGATAGCCTATCTAGAGGTAAACCAATGAGGAGGGAGTTGCAGTAGTCAAGGCGGGAGATGACCAGGGAGTGGATTAGAAGCTTTGTGGTGTCATTGGTTAGGAAGGGGCATATCTTGGAGATGTTGCGAAGACAGAGGCGGCAAGCTTTGGATAGTGATAGAATGTGGGGTCGAATATGAACATACTATACATGAAAAGGTAGGCGCTACTATACTACGCCAATTATTCATAAAAAATAAAAAATAAATCAGTGTTATATACATAAAATCATAAAAAGCAATTCACAGAAAGTATAAGTAATAAAAGTCCATAGATAGTCCTTCTTAAAATGATCCAACAACCATGCATTGAGATACAAAGTGCTTGAATCTCCTTCCATTAGTGCTCCACCACAGTGGGTATAAAATGCACACTCACCAACCGTAAGTATTAAACACGCCTTGGATATTTAGGGATACCACCCGATATCACTCCTCAGATCACAGTTCTAATGATCCACGTATACTGCCATATACAATCGCACCAACAATTGGCTCCTCCAAATTTCCTTATCTCATTTAAACCATCTGGACTGCCATTAGCACCAACATACACAGCCTAGTGTGCACTGCTGGCCCCTCTGTCCGAGCCGGAGTGCGTTCCAATAACTGGAAGTGATGCTTGAGAACAGGAAATGACACCAACGCCATTGACGTCAAGCACAGCAGCTGGAGGATTTTAAGAAGGACTATCAGTGGACTTTTATCACTTATACATTTTTTGAATTGATTTTTATAAATTTATGTTTATTACAATGATTTTTTACATTTTTTTATGAATAACTGCAGTGGTATAGTAGCGCCTGACTTTTCATATATAGTATAGTTTAAAGGTGAGATATCCATTCAAAGGGGCAGCGGCACACGTTTAATCACATTGACTTGCTTATGTTTTGCACAAAGTTAGCGCCATATTTATTATTATTTTTTAAACCTTTAATATGAACATGCCAAAAGAATAGGTTTTTCACTGATGATCAGGTATCAGGAACGTAAAGTGGAACTTTAGTCAGAAAATTAAGTCCTGCTAGATCACGTCAGGCTGGCCCCTTTTGCAGGTATAGCTATGTAAAACATTAAAATAAGTGCCTTTAAGTGCATTTAAAATCTAGTAATACACTGTCTCACTCTGTCTGCGCATGCACAGTTGCTCTCCATTTTTGGCATTGCGACCGAATATTAAAGCCATTAAAGGCTGATCTGCTGATAGCCTAAATATTTACTGCTGCTCAGGGGCTCTGGGCTTCAGCAAAATGGCAACCTCCGGCAAAAATAAACAGGGGCAATGCTGGAGGCAATTTACAGCACTCACTAGTTTTGGTACCATAATTATTAATGTGGATGTATGTTACTTGTTAAAGAACATTATTTTTTATCAAGTTGTTATGGGTAAAGATCCGCTTTAAAAATATTTTTTTAAAGCGGATCTTTTTTTACATAATATTAATCTACTCCACATTGTGTTCCTGGTTCACTTGTGACTGTAGTTGCATCCGATGCACTGACTAAACATTTGAGAACTTCAAAAAACATGCATGTCAGAGGAATGGAGAGAAAGGTCATTCCCTAAGGATCCCAACATCAGGAAAGCTTTCCTTCGCAGTGCCCACAAGATACAATAAAGAGGGGAACATTTCAAAAGCCTGCCTTTGAAGGTTAAATTTATAATGATATGTTAAAGCAAATGGGCTGGTTTTTCAAGCAGCAGAAATATCAATCACGAGAGAACTGGCTGTTCAAGAAACTGTATTTTAAAGTTAAGTCATATTTACTAAAGACAAAGGAAGCCCAAAAGAAAATCTATATAAGAAGATGGAGCCAGTAAAGCCAAATGCTGTGTCATCCATTCTAAATCAAATGTCCTGTTGAGCTGGTTGACATGGCATAACACAACATGTCTCTTTGGAGTTGCCTGCTGAGAACACACTTCTGTAAACCTGGTGATTTCATAAATCGTAACACCGATTCTTGAATTGGAAGGTCTCTGGATTGCTTGATAGGATGTTTCAATAGAGTAGGACTGGATGCATAGTTACATCTTTAGGTATACTGTATGTACCACCATTTAATAATAGTTGAGTAATTTATCTATTTCTTGATCTCTCCTGAAACATGGTCTTCCCACATTGAAAATTCTGTACGACTATAGCTGCATGGTAGGGTATATTTTCTTTGTGTGTTTTCTATGAAAAATTGCATATTTATATTACTATAGTTGCACTTTTACCTTTTTTTTTCACAACTTCATCAATGTTTTATTCATTTATTATTATGTCGGGTATTTCAGGTTAATGAACTTGTGTGGCTTCAGATAAAGTACTTCTCAACACTATCTCCATATATAACTGATAAGGTATAACATATACTGTAAAAAGTACATCATCATCCTGTGCAGAATAACTTCTTGAAAATAATTCTACAGCCTGGATCATCCTCTTAGCTTGTTCATTGGATGAAACAAATTAAAGACTTTAGTAATCTTTGCACTCTGCTGGAGAAATGTATGTTGTCTGAAACTACGGAATTTCCCTTGGAGACCTGTACCTTTTTCAATCTAGATTTAATGATAATATTAAGGATGCAAGAGATTTTTTTCTTATTAAGATGAGGTTTCTGAATATTTTGAAAAACAATCAATGATGAACAAGAATGACTGTATATTGAAATCATTTACATCTATAGCTAGCCTGTGTAATGGCAGTTCCAGGATCTCATATGACAACAAGGTCTCTTTTTAGATGAATGCTTTGTCTTCTTGAGAGTCTTTGAAATTTTCAACAATATGTTCCATATCCTAGATATACTGTAGCAATCCAACAGATTATAATTCTTTATCTTACCATTATATACTGCCGGGGTCGGAAACCCATAAATCGCAATCTGCCTGACGATTGCGGGAAGCCAACACATAGATCACAATCAGGGCTGTGCCAATACTCCCCCTCCCCCCCCTCCCAGCCTGCGCCACTAGCAGAGCGGAGTGAGAGGTAAAACAGTGCTGGGTGGAGGGCGGGAGTACGGCAGTTGCTTTAGTTACATTTGTGACTACGACGGAGTGTGCACCCCCTAGTGTGGGACTTTCATATCCGCCGGGGCAGACTTGTACCCCATTTGGGTTTTCTGCATTTTGTTAATGTTCTGGCATTACAATTATGATGTTTGCTCTATAATAATACTGTACTACAAGCTCCTGAAGAAGCGGTAGTGTTCCTTGTCAAACATGTTGAGCATCCAATATACAGATGGTATATGTTCTGGTTGATAACTGTCATCTTCTACTGATCATCCCATCTGTAACTTTGTAGAGCTGAATGTGTAAGATACGTTTTCCAATCTATAACCTTTAGATGTTTTCTATGTTTTAAAAATTTGTTTAATAAATTAAATTTCATATATCTCTCTTGTACAATACCATGAAAGTCCAAAAAAGCCTCCAACCATTTTTTTTTACATTCTATAGGATGTAGGCACCACTTTTCTACATGTTTCTATATCTGGCTCCCCCTTTTTCATAAAGCTGCTTTAGTTAACCTTTGCAAGTTAAGTAGCAGATGATTGATTGCTAAGCAGTCCTAGCAACCAATCATCAGCTCATTAACGTCAAAAGTTATCCCTGGCAGCTCCCACCCTCCATCCAGCACTGTGCTGCCTCTCACTCTGCTCTGATGTACAGTCGCTGTAATGTAGGAGGGAACTACCTACACTTGGCTGTGTGTTGTGAACACTTCTTTGGGAGGGGGACAGGAGAAACAGCAGCAGGCACTACCGTGTGTGTGTGTGGGGGGGGGGGGGGGCAGAGGGGCAGAGAACACTACAGTGGGGGGGGACATAGTATATTACTGGGGTGGGGGGTGATGTGAAAGGGGGCAGAGGACACAACTGTGGGAGGGGCAGAGAAAAGTACTGTGGAGGTGATTTGGAGCGGGGCAGAATACTCTATGTGTGTTTATCCCCCCCGTGATCTTTTATTTTCTCCATGTTGTCCAGGTAGATCTCAACCTCTGAAAGGTTGCCTACCTCTGATATACTTATACTGCAATCAGCAATGATATGCTGCCTCCCATAAAAACATTTAAGTTATCAGTAACTTCATGTAGTAGAAAGCTGACTGGTAATTTATTGTTGGGGATCATTTTATCCAATTAAAATAAACATAAGCAGATTGTCATGTCAGCAAATGTGGGTGTTAGAACTATTAAGACAGGGCAACCCACCAGTCCCTACTAGTAGCCAAACAATCACAAAACATGTTTAGATCACCCCCTTCGTCAAGCGTCTGAACTAAGAAAAAACAACAACCACATGACAGTAATTACTAATAAATAGCATATAGACACAGCTCAAGGACAATGTATGTGATGTAAATGATGGTGGCAGTGTCTATGCGTGAACAAACTGCTTATTTGTGACAACCAATTGTGGGGTCAATCCAATGCCCCATATTAATTGGCAATAGATGCACTATTGTGAAGGCAGAGTAGTAATATAAACAGATGTCTAGTATTGCTGCATTATCCAAATTGTTACTTTATTGGTTAAAACCTTATATCAAGGCCACAGATCATAATAAAAAAAGTCCCCAGAGAGGTGTGCACACCACGGACACCATAGTAAGAACCTTACCATTTTGCTGTTAAATTGTGGAATTTTATTATGCTCTTTTCTATTATGTTCTGTTGACTTTTTTTAATGTTTAACCAATAAAGTAACCATTGGACAATGCAACAATACTAGACATCTGTTTATATTACCTTATATTGCCTTCACAATAGTGCGTCTATTGCCAAGTTATATGTGGGACTGGATTGACCTCACAATTGGTTGCCATGGTTAAGCAGTTTGTTCACACATAGACATTGCCACCATTTTTACATCACCCGCATTGTCCTTGCACTGTGTCTATGTGCCTTTTATTGGTTTCTCCTATCCTCAAGTAGGATTCCATAGCAGCAGAACTTGTTGGGACATTTCTGGTCACCACTGGTTAAGAAGGTTCAGCGCCTTGGTGTCTTTTCTTTTATTTGCTAATAAACGTAAAATCTTAGAATGTAATTTTCTGGATGATAGATCATCTTTTTATCACTCTACACCAGTGGTCCCCAAATTGTGGCCCTTTGCTTGCTTTTATCCAGCCTTTGGGACACTATTTCATTCACTGATACCAACAGTGGTGCACAATCCCTCTCAATGACACCAATGATAGGGTTCAATTTCTCCCACTGACGCCACTGATGGGGCCAAATACCTCCCAACGACACCAACAATGAAGCCAAATGCTATCAATGATGGGGCACTATTCCTACCAAAGACACCAATGATGGGGAACAATTCCTCCCAATGGCACCAATAATGGGGCCCGATGACACCAATGATGGGACACCATTCCTCCCCCTGACACCAAAGACGAGGCATCGTTTTTTCCCACTGACATTGAGGCCTTTTCTACGCCCTTTGTTTCGAAGGTTTGGAGAACCCTGCTCTACACCAATGTCAATTGCTCACTATTTGTGTTAAATACAGTATAAAGATTTAAAACCAACTTTTAAAATATAAACACCACCCAGAGATGCTTTCTTTTACCAATCCTCCCTGAAAAAATGTAAATGTGAATTTCTATGACAAAAATGTTGCTTCCAATCCACCTGTTTTCAAGTCTATGAAATGTGTTTAACTGTTATAAAAGTATTGTAAGTAGCTGTTCTCTGAGATTTTGCAGCTTCAGACTGACTGCTTTAGTAATACAGTAGAGCCACCTTAACCTGTTTTACATACAGTATGTCCTTTCACCTTCACTCTTTCCGGCATTAGGAGTCATCTTCCAGTAATTCCTGCTGGGGTATCATGTAGCCTCAGTTTCACTACTGGCTTCCATTTCACACAGTATTAAATTAACCGTTACTGTTGTAGTACAAGGAACTCTCAAATGTTTCTCAGACAAAATCGCTCAATAGTGCTGATTTGAACCGAGGGTTCAAATTATTCAATACCTATTTGACAAGGACTTTTATTTAGACTAAATATGTGGTTATCATATAGTTTACTACAATACAAATGAATGATTTATAGATATAATTTCTATAAAACTACTATAGCATTATAAGGTGCATCTTACAGTGGATATGGATGTAGTCCGTAATGGGTTCAGAGTTTACCCTACCTTGCTCTCCATTACACAGTTCAGTACCTACAAGAGGTATAACTTGGAATAGTAACAACTGAGTGCCCAGATCCTATAATATAATGGTCAATATAATTAGTCAAACACAATACACTTTCAGAGAATTTTGCTTGCATTTTAGGTAGTTCGAATTGCATGTGCACAATGTGGTCCAGGAGACCAGAAAAAGCAAGGAAATGCTTGTAGCAATGCTAGGAACTGCAGGTAGAAGCTTACCGCTGTCATAATGATAATTTAGCTCCCATTCACATTATGATCCGCTGCGTGTGTGTACATTTTCACACTTCATGCATTGAACAGCCCAGAGCTTTTTTTCTTAGAGAAAAGGTGCAGGTACTCAACCATGCCCGCCACACACACATACCTGTCAAATGGCATCAAACAGTAGCTCTTCCCTCGGCATACAACTCCCTCCATCCACTGCCCTCATCTTCTCCCCCCTCCTTAAAAGCTCCACCATCTGTCATATGTCTTACCTTTGTTGCAATATTAAGCTGAAGCACCTATCCGGCTGTAGTACCTCCCAGCATACTATACTATACTACACTCACTTGCAAGGGATATCATGCAGTAGGAGCATCAACAACTGGTCACCAGGGAAAAAATGGAGACCACAGAGGGTGCAGTCTACCACGCACCCTCTCCTGGCCATGACTGCACTGAACCCTGGGTACCTGTTCTGTATCTCCCTTATCCCTGTCTGGCACTCAGTGGGATCTGCGCAGGAGATCTGACATGTGGGAGCTACTGGGAGATAAGCTATCACTTGTAAACGCAGAAGCTGGACTTCAGTGTTACCAAGTGATAGTGATGATCAGGGAGCAGAAGACCTGAGCCAGAGGTGGTGGAACTGAGTTCCCCCTAGTTCCTGCTGAAAAAAAGCCCTGGGACAGCCCATTCACTTCAATGAGCTCCCCTACTTATGACAAACACAGCAAAGAAGCTCAGGTATCCTTCCCAACTTTCAATGTTTTTCTAGCCACATGTTTACTGCCTTGTTGTGTGTTTCTTTTTCTTTTTTTTTTTGCATGCAGACCCATTCATCTTTCTTTCTTTGCTGTGTTTGTCATTTGTAGGGGAGCTCATTGAAATGAATGGGCTGTCCAATGCACTGTTAATTAAAAATGAATGACACCACAAGTGAGTTTCTCGCAGTGTGCATTAGAAGCTGCAGAACATCCGACAGAGCCTGCCTTATTTCCTGGCAGGGTATCCAGGGCATTCCTTTCCTCCCCAGCCTTACTGTTCCTGGGCCGCCCCTTTCATTCACAATATTTTAGTTTCTTGAGTCGTGCAGGCTCAGCATCATATGTAGGTGCTACCTAGGGTGGTAGACTGGAATAGTGCCACTGGATTGGTGAAAGTCCAATGTGGTGTCTATAGTCAAAAAGGGATCAAAGTCTTTACCATGTAACTATAGACCTGTTAGTTTAACTTCTATAGTTGGGAAAATACTGGAGAGTTTAATAAAAGACCACAAAGATGAGTTCTTGCTGGAAAAAATATTTTAAGCAATAGACAGCATAGATTCATGAAAGACAGAAGTTACAGACAAACCTGATTTCTTTTTATGAGGCGGTAAGTAAAACCTTGGACAGAGGGGTGGCTGTGGATGTGGTTTTTCTTTGCAAAAGCATTTGACACATTTCCCCACACACAGCTGATGTGTAAGGTAAAGTCTACAGGCTTGGAAAGATCAGTTTGTAAATGGATAGAAAAAAAAAGACCAAATTCAGAGAGTAGTGGTTAATGATTCTTATTCTGAATTGTCTAAGGTTATCAGTGGTGTACCCCAAGGTTCAGTGTGACACTTACGTTTTAATAACTTTATAAATGATGTAGGATTTGGGATTTAATGTACCATTTCAGTCTTTGCAGATGACACCAAGTCATGCAGTGGAATAACGTCCTTACAGGATGTCTCCAATCTACAAACTGACCTCAATGCACTTATTAATTGGGCAATAGGGATGAACCGAACACCCCCCGGTTCGGTTCACAACAGAACATGCGAACAGGCAAAACATTTGTTCAAACACCTGAACACGTTAAAGTCTATGGGGCATGAACATGAAAAATCAAAAGTGCTACTTTTAAAGGCTTATATACAAGTTATTGCCATAAAAAGTGTTTGGGGACCCGGGTCCTGCAAAAAAGAATTAATGCAAAAAAAGGTTTTAAAAAGGGACGGTTTTTTGGGAGCAGTGATTTTAATAATGCTTAAAGTGAAACAATAAAAATTAAATATTCCTTTAAATATCATGCCTGGGGGGTGTCCTTAGTATGCCTGTAAAGTAGCACATTTTTCCCCTGTTTAGAACAATACCACAGCAAAATTACATTTCTAAAGGAAAAAATGTAATTTAAAACTACTAATCATTGAAAAAAACAGCATGGGCCCCCCACCCCAGTCCATTACCAGGCCCTTTGGGTCTGGTATAGATATTAAGGGACCCCGCACCCAATTTTTTTTAAAAATGGCGTGGGGGGCCCCCAGGCACTATATACTCTGAACGGCAGTATATATACTATACTGCCTGCCCTATATACTCTGCAGAAAATTGGGCCTTAGGTGTTGGTGGTACCAGAACACTATAAGCCCTCACAGTTACTCTTGGTGGGCGCAGGAATGGGCCCTGCTGTGAAATACTATATAAAAAAATTTAATTACATGCCCCTGTTAAACAGGGGTAAAATAATTGCACCTTGGGTGGTGGTGGTGCCACAACACTGTAACCCCTCACGGATACTCTTGTTGGGCGCAGGAATGGGCCCTGCTGTGAAATATCAGATCAAAAATTTTAACTACATGCCCCAGTTAAACAGGGGCAGAAAAATTGGGCCTTGGGTGGTGGTGGTGCCACAACACTGTGACCCCACACAGATACTCTTGTTGGGCGCAGGAACAGGCCCTGCTGTGAAATATTAGATCAAAAATTTTAATTTCATGCCCATGTTAAACAGGGGCAGAAAAATTGGGCCTTGGGTGATGGTGGAGGTGCCCTAAACCAAAAATATTGTTGGAAGCTAGCATCATCAAGATTGAGGAGGAATAGGATAGTCAGCATAGGCAGTCTTCAAGGGATCCCACATCCATAGCACATTCAATCAGTTACATCAGCATCAGCTTGATAGCTGCTGATCCAAATCTGATTCATTTTTATGAACGTGAGCATATCAACGGAGTCTGTGGACAGGCGCACTCTTTGATCCATTACAAACCCTCCAGCAGCACTGAATGTACGTTCAGAAAGCACGCTGGATGCAGAACAGGCCAGTAGCTCAGTTGCATATTGAGCAATAGGGATGAGCTTCGTGTTCGAGTCGAACCCATGTTCGACTCGAACATCGGCTGTTCGCCCGTTCGCCGAATTGCGAACGATATGGGCCGTTCGCGCCAAATACGTGTGGCGCGTCACGGCCCATAATTCACTGCGGCATCGCAGTGCATTGCTGGCTGATGATTGGCCAAGCATGCACTATGACCCGCATGCTTGGCCAATCACAGCGCCGTCAGTAGAGAGAGCTGTAATTGGCCAAAGCCAGGGTGGCTTTGGCCAATTATGGCTCAGGGGATTTAGTACACGCCCCACACTATATAAGGCCGCCTGCACGGCGGCCCTGTGTAGTGTGTGTTTCGGTGTGCTAAGAGATAGAGAGAGAGAGAGACAGTGTCATTTGATTTGAGTTAGATAGATTAGGCAGAACAGTCAGTCAGTTAGCTGCACTTACACTGTATTGTGTATATATATGCATCCCAGGTGTTGCATATATATATATACACTGTATTCAGTTTAGCTAGATCCGTTCCTGTTATCTTCTATCTAGACTATTTACATTTAGTGCAGTGCGTCCTGCTCACAGTGTTCAGCTAGATCCGTTCCTGCTATTTACATTTAGTGCAGTGCGTCCTGCTCACAGTGTTCAGCTAGATCCGTTCCTGCTATTTACATTTAGTGCAGTGCGTCCTGCTCACAGTGTTCAGCTAGATCCGTTCCTGCTATTTACATTTAGTGCAGTGCGTCCTGCTCACAGTGTTCAGCTAGATCCGTTCCTGCTATTTACATTTAGTGCAGTGCGTCCTGCTCACAGTGTTCAGCTAGATCCGTTCCTGCTATTTACATTTAGTGCAGTGCGTCCTGCTCACAGTGTTCAGCTAGATCCGTTCCTGCTATTTACATTTAGTGCAGTGCGTCCTGCTCACAGTGTTCAGCTAGATCCGTTCCTGCTATTTACATTTAGTGCAGTGCGTCCTGCTCACAGTGTTCAGCTAGATCCGTTCCTGCTATTTACATTTAGTGCAGTGCGTCCTGCTCACAGTGTTCAGCTAGATCCGTTCCTGCTATTTACATTTAGTGCAGTGCGTCCTGCTCACAGTGTTCAGCTAGATCCGTTCCTGTTATTTACATTTAGTGCAGTGCGTCCTGCTCACAGTGTTCAGCTAGATCCGTTCCTGCAATTTACATTTAGTGCAGTGCGTCCTGCTCACAGTGTTCAGCTAGATCCGTTCCTGCTATTTACATTTAGTGCAGTGCGTCCTGCTCACAGTGTTCAGCTAGATCGGTTCCTGCAATTTACATTTAGTGCAGTGCGTCCTGCTCACAGTGTTCAGCTAGATCCGTTCCTGCTATTTACATTTAGTGCAGTGCGTCCTGCTCACAGTGTTCAGCTAGATCCGTTCCTGCTATTTACATTTAGTGCAGTGCGTCCTGCTCACAGTGTTCAGCTAGATCGGTTCCTGCAATTTACATTTAGTGCAGTGCGTCCTGCTCACAGTGTTCAGCTAGATCCGTTCCTGCTATTTACATTTAGTGCAGTGCGTCCTGCTCACAGTGTTCAGCTAGATCCGTTCCTGCTATTTACATTTAGTGCAGTGCGTCCTGCTCACAGTGTTCAGCTAGATCCGTTCCTGTTATCTTCTAGACTATTTACATTTAGTGCAGTGCGTCCTCCTCACAGTGTTCAGCTAGATCCGTTCCTGCTATTTACATTTAGTGCAGTGCGTCCTGCTCACAGTGTTCAGCTAGATCCGTTCCTGCTATTTACATTTAGTGCAGTGCGTCCTGCTCACAGTGTTCAGCTAGATCCGTTCCTGCTATTTACATTTAGTGCAGTGCGTCCTGCTCACAGTGTTCAGCTAGATCCGTTCCTGTTATCTTCCTACTGACAGGCAGGCTTGTCTGGTTACAGTATATAAAGCTACCTGAAGAAAATTACAGGTGTTCTATCCCAGCTTAGTGCAGCTACAGGCCATTAGTATGTCTGGAAGGCCAAGAAGGAGAGGCAGACAGTCACAAGCCAATAAGAGAGGGCAAGCAGGCTCTGTGTCTAGTGCTGGTCGTGGAGACGGTGCATCCTCATCAGCACGTGGCCATGGGACACGCTTGGCCTTTTTTTCGGCAGCTGGCCGTGTTGAGCCGCAACATGCGGAAGACTTGGTCGAGTGGATGACCAAGTTGTCCTCATCCTCCTCATCCTCTCTCACCCATGCCCAGGGTGCTTTGTCTGGCAAAGCAGCGGCCTCTTCCCTCAGCTCAATGTCATCAGTGACTCCTTCCCTAGCTCCACCATGTCCTCATAATGATTCCCTCGAACTGTTTGACCACAGTGTTGGGTACATGCTCCAGGAGGATGCCCAGCGTTTGGAAGGCTCTGATGATGATACTGAGCTCGATGAAGGCAGTAACATGAGCACGGACAGAGGGGGTGCCCAAGAAGGACAGCAATCTGGCAGTCATGCTCCCCCTGCTGCAGCATACTGCCAGGTTTGCTCCAGTGATGAGGAGGGAGGGGATGATGAGGTCACTGACTCAACGTGGGTGCCTGATAGGAGAGAGGAGGAGGAGGAGGAGGAGGAGGAGGCGGCACATCACCAACGAGGCAGGATGCCCTCCAGGGGCCAGCCTAAGGGCAGCACATTGACTGCATCACACCCCAAAGCTCCACATGTGCAGGGCGCTGCAGTCTCTGCGCGTTATTCAAAAAGTTCTTTGGTGTGGGCCTTTTTTGAGACGAGTGCATCAGATCGCACCGCTGCTATTTGCAACATATGTCTCAAGCGTATCTCGCGTGGCCAAAACATCTCCCGCTTGGGTACCACATGCTTGACCAGACATATGTTGACCTGCCATGCAGTTCGTTGGCAAGCGTATCTAAAAGACCCACACCAAAGAACAAAGAGGATCTCTCCTTGCTCCTCATCAGCTGAGATTTCCAACCCCACTAGACCTTCAGTCCTCTCTGAGACCTGCAGTGAGAGGAATGAAGGTGTAGAATTAGGTGTGTCACAGCCAAGTACTTGTGGGCAATCTGCTTTTGGTACACCGACGTCAGATTGTACCAGGCAAATTTCCCTGCCCCAGCTGCTGCACCGCCGAAAGAAGTTTGCTCCCAACCATCCACATGCCCAGCGGTTGAATGCTAGCTTGGCAAAATTGCTAGCACTTCAACTGCTGCCTTTTCAGTTGGTAGACTCTGCCCCCTTCCGTGAGTTTGTGGAATGTGCGGTTCCTCAGTGGCAGGTACCCAAACGCCACTTTTTCTCACGGAAGGCGATTCCGGCTCTCTACTGGCATGTGGAAGGCAATGTCCATGCCTCGCTGGACAGGGCGGTCAGCGGTAAGGTGCATATTACCGCTGACTCATGGTCCAGCAGGCATGGACAGGGACGTTACCTAAGTTTCACGGCGCATTGGGTGACTCTGCTGGCAGCTGGGAAGGATGCAGGACAAGGTGCGGTAGTGTTGGAGGTTGTTCCGCCACCACGCCTCCAAAATGCTGATTGTGACACACCTCTCTCCTCCACCCCCTCCTCTTCTTCTTCCTCCATGGCCTCTTCCTCGGAACTAGCGGTGCTCCGTAGGCGTTCAAGGGGCTACGCAAGTACGCAGGCCAAAAGATGCCATGCGGTGCTTGAGCTGGTGTGCTTGGGGGACAGGAGCCACACTGGGGCAGAGGTTCTGTCAGCTCTGCAGGGGCAGGTTCAGAGGTGGTTGACGCCACGCCAACTTAAGGCAGGAATGGTGGTTTGCGACAATGGCACCAACCTCCTCTCTGCCCTCCGACAGGGACAAATGACCCATGTGCCCTGTTTGGCTCACGTCCTTAACTTGGTGGTGCAGCGATTCTTGGGCAGGTACCCGGGCTTACAGGATGTCCTGAGGCAGGCCAGGAAAGTCTGTGTGCATTTCCGCCGGTCATATAATGCCAGTGCTCGGCTGACGGACCTCCAAAAGGAGTTTAACCTGCCCAAGAACCGCCTAATCTGTGACATGCCCACCAGGTGGAACTCAACGTTGGCCATGCTGCAGCGGCTGCACACGCAGCAGAGGGCCATCAATGAGTACCTGTGCGACTATGGCACCAGGACAGGGTCAGGGGAGCTTGGTTTTTTTTCCCCACGCCAGTGGGCCATGATCAGGGATGCATGCACTGTCCTGTCACCATTCGAGGAGGCCACGAGAATGGTGAGCACTGACAGTGCATGCATCAGTGACACTGTCCCCCTTGTCCACCTGTTGGAGCACACGCTGCGTGGAATAATGGACAGGGCACTTGAGGCAGAACAGAGGCAGGAAGAGGAGGAATTCCTTAGCTCTCAAGGCCCCCTTTATCCAGACAGTGTTCCTGCGTGCCAGCCGATCACACAGGAAGAGGACGAGGAGGAGGAGGAGGAGGAGGAAGATTGTGTCAGTATGGAGGTGGAGCCTGGCACTCAGCATCAGCAGCAGTCTTTAAGGGATCAGTCCCAAGGAACACATGGACTTGTACGTGGCTGGGAGGAGGTGGCTGCGGACGTTGTTGTCCTTAGTGACCCAGAGGACTCCGGACCGAATGCCTCAGCAAACCTACGCTGCATGGCCTCCCTGATCCTGCAAAGCCTGCGTAAGGATCCTCGTATTCGTGGTATCAAGGAGAAGGACCAATACTGGCTGGCAACCCTCCTTGATCCACGTTACAAGGGTAAGGTTGCGGACCTTATCTTGCCATCGCAGAGGGAGCAGAGGATGAAACATCTTCGGGAGGCCTTGCAGAAAGGTCTGTGCAACGCGTTCCCAGAGACTGGGAGGTTACAAACTCCTGTTTCTGGACAACGTGTTGCTGAGGCTTCGGTCAGTCAAAGAAGGAGCGGTGGAGAAGGTGGCCGTCTGACCGATGCGTTCAGACAATTTTTTGGTCCTCAGCCCCAAGGTATGATCGGTTCCAGCAACCATCGCCAGCGTCTGTTTTACATGGTGCAGGAATACCTAGGGGCAAGATCAGACTTGGACACCTTTCCCACCGAAAATCCTCTGGGTTACTGGGTCTTGAGGATGGATCACTGGCCAGAGCTTGCACAGTATGCAATTGAGCTACTGGCCTGTCCTGCATCCAGTGTTCTTTCGGAACGCACATTCAGTGCTGCTGGAGGCGTGGTAACCGATCACAGGGTGCGTCTGTCCACCGACTCGGTCGATCGGCTGACCTTCATAAAAATGAATCAGTCTTGGATCACCACCAGCTACCAAGCACCTGATGCTGATGTAACCGAATAATTTTTTTTGAAATCTCAGATCCCTTCAAAGACTGCCTATGCTGATGCTGAGTGACTATTCCTGAGTAATTATCCTCTTCCTCCTCAATCATCACGCTGATAGCTTGTAAGAACATTTTTGGTTCTGGGCGCCACCACCAGTGCCTAAGGCACAATTTTTCAGCCCCTGTTTAACAGGGGCGTGTAATTACAATTTTTGATGTAATACTTTGCAGCAGGGCTCGTTCCTGCATTCCAACTAGAGTGTCTGTGAGGGGTTGCAGTGTTGTGGCACCAGCACCAGTGCCTAAGGCCCAATTTTTCTGCCCCTGTCTAACAGGGGCGTGTAATTACAATTTTTGATGCAATACTTTGCAGCAGGGCTCGTTCCTGCGTTCCAACTAGAGTGTCTGTGAGGGGTTGCAGTGTTGTGGCACCAGCACCAGTGCCTAAGGCCCAATTTTTCTGCCCCTGTCTAACAGGGGCGTGTAATTACAATTTTTGAAGCAATACTTTGCAACAGGGCTCGTTCCTGCGTTCCAACTAGAGTGTCTGTGAGGGGTTGCAGTGTTGTGGCACCAGCACCAGTGCCTAAGGCCTCATTTTTCAGCTCCTGTTCAACAGGGGCATGTAATTACAATTCTTGATCTAATATTTCACAGCAGGGCCCTGTGAGGGCTTACAGTGTTGTGGCCACAGCAACACCTAAGGCCCAAATTTCTGCTGAGTATATAGGGCAGGACCCTACTTTCAAACATCTAACTTACAAACGACTCCTACTTGCAAACGGAAGGAGACAACAGGAAGTGAGATGAAATCTACCCCTAGGAAGGGAAATTCTCTCCTGTAAGAGTTAATATGGGAAAACAATTTCTCCTTTCCACTGATGCTTTCCAATCCTTGTTCCACAAAAAAACCCAAATTTTCAAAAAACATTTTTCATTGGGACAAAAAAGTGAGGTGAAATCTTCTGAAGAGGAGGAAAGACAGCAAAACAAATGTCACAGGGGTGATAACCCTTCCCTATGTTTTCCAAAAAGCTTAAAAAAGATTTTTTGGCTGGAGCTAAACACGTTAAAAATGTACCCGTTCAAAATTACAAACAGATTCTACTTAACAACAAACCTACAGTCCCTGTCTTGTTTGCACCGCCTGTATACTGCTGTTCAGAGTATATAGGGCCTTGCATTAATACATGTCCCCTGGGGTAGGACCCGGGTCCCCAAACCCTTTTTAGGACAATACCATGCAAATTAGCCTTTAAAATGAGCACTTTTGATTTCGAACGTTCGAGTCCCATAGACGTCAATGGGGTTCTAACGTTCGTGCGAACTTTCGGTCCGTTCGCGGGTTCTGGTGCGAACCGAACCGGGGGGTGTTCGGCTCATCCCTATTGAGCAAGTTCTGGCCAGTGGTCCATCCTCAAGATCCAGTAACCCAGTGGTTGCTCTGTTGGAAAGGTCTCCAAGTCTGCTCCTGCCCATATGTATCCCTGCACCATGTAATGCAGACGCTGGCGATGGTTGCTTGAACCGATCAGACCTTGGCGCTGAGGACTAAAAAATAGTTTAAAGGCATCGGTCAGCCGGCTACCTTCTCCACCGCTCTTCCTCTGACTGAACGAAGCATCAGCAACACATTGTCCAGCACCAGGAAATTGTAAACTTCCAGGGTCTGGAAATGCATTGTACAAACCTTTCTTCAAGGCCTCCTGAAGATGTTTCATCCTCTGCTCCCTCTGCGAAGGCAGGATGAGTTCTGCAACCTTACCCTTGTAACATGGATCAAGAAGGGTTGCCAGCCAGTAATGATCCCTCTCCTTGATACCACGAATCCTAGGGTAATTTTGCAGGCTTTGTAGAATCAGGGAGGCCATGCGGTGTAAGTTTGCAGAAGCATTCGATTCTGAGTCCTCTAGGTCACTAAGGATCACATGATCCGTAACTACCTTCTTCCAGCCACGTACAACTCCTTGGGTTCATGGGGACTAAACACCATCCCTCGAAGACTGCTGCTATAATCCTCTACATCCATGCTGACACAATCCTCCTCCTCCTCTTCTTCCTGTGTGTTTGGCACACAGGAATGCTATCTGGATAAAGGGGGCCTTGAGAGGTAAGAAAGTCCTCCTCTTCCTTCCGCTGTTCTGCCTCAAGTGCCCTGTCCATGATTTCACAAAGCGTGTGCTCTAACAGGAAGACTAGAGGGACAGTGTCACTGATGCATGCATTGTTGCTGCTCACCATCCTTGTGGCCTCCTCAAATATTGACAGAACAGTGCATATATCCTTGATCAGTAGACACTGGCGTGGCGAAAAAAAGCCAAGCTACCCTGACCCTGTCCCGGTGCCATACTCGCACAGGTACTCATTGATGGCCCTCTGCTGTGTGTGCAACCGCTTGAGCATTGCCAATGTTGAGTTCAGCCTGGTGGGCATGTCACAAATGAGGCAGTTGGTGGGCAGGTTGCATGCCCTTTGAATGTCAGCCAGCCGAGCACTGGCATTGTATGACCGGCAGAAATTACCACAGATTTTTCTGACCTGCCTCAGAAGATCCTGTAAGCCTGGGTACCTGCTCAAGAACCGCTGCACCACCAAATTCAGGACGTGTGCCAAACATGGGTCAAGTGTCCCTGTCGGAGGGCAGAAAGAAGGTTGGTGCCATTGTTGCATACAACCATTCCTGGCTGAAGCTGGCGTGGCGTCAACCACCTCTGAGCCTTCCCCTGCAGAGTTGACAGAATCTCTGTCCCAGTGTAGCTCCTCTCCCCTAGTGTTTTGCTTGCGTCTATCTAGCAAGGTTACTCTGTGGTATAAGCAAGGAAGATTTCTGCAGTGTGTAAATGTGCTTTTACTATACAAAGATGCTGTACATACAAAACTATTACAATCTTAGGAATACAATACAAGACTGACAGATATCTATAACAAGCAAAAATGGCTAGCAAATGAACAGCCTATGGTCTAACAGTACAAATACGCTTAAAAGTTACTTATCTTCTGTTACTGTATGTTCGTGATCTCCATTGGCAATGATTCTTCTGGATCATCAGGCACCGTTCTTGTATCATGAGTGGCTTCTGATCTTACAGCATCATGGTATGTGTGTGTGTGTCCCTAGCTTACGCCTAAATCCCCCTTTTATGTGCCAGGCTATTTACCAATAGTTACTAAACAACAGAAAACATACCTGTTTACTGTAGCTGTGTAGACAATGGACTGTTGAAAACTGTATCTACGTACCCATTGTCTAATCAGGCCAACACCTGACAGTAATCTAACAGTCATTCTTTCAGTTTGAGAGCTGAAAAAACCTCAAACAAGTAAATCTCCTTCTTGTGTACTGTAACTATAGAGACAGTAGCCTGTTCAAACTGTAATACAACAATGGTATCTAACCCCATTGTATGAAACCGCATTTGTTTGAGAAATCTACTCAAGCCAAAAAACTGACATCTCTATGACCATCCACTATTGTAATGTTATGTCCCATGTATCTTATGTCTGATTAATAAAAAAAATCATATTGTAACAAACGCAACACACCTAGGCAGACCAACTCAAGCACTGCATGGCATCTTTTAGCCTGACTGCTTGCGTAGCCCCTTGAACGCTTACGAAGCACCACTGGTTCAGAGGACAAATCTGCAGAAGAGGACATAGAGGAAGAAGAAGAGGAGGGGGTGGAGGAGACAGCTGTGGCAGAATCACCACTAGCATTTTGGAGGCGTGGTGGTGGAACAAGCTCCAACAACACAGAACCCTGTCCTGCATCCTGAAGGAAAGTTAACATCCCTGACCATGCCTGCTGGACCATGAATCAGCGGTAATATGCACCTTACTGCTGACCACCCTGTCCAACGAGGCCAAAACATTGCCTTCTACATGCTGGTAGAGAGCCTTCCATGAAAAAAAAATGGCATTTTGGAACCTGCCACTGAGGTACAGCACATTCACGAAAGGGGGCAGAGTTTACTAGCTGAAAAGGCAGCAGTTGCAGTGCTAGCAATTTGGCCAAGCTAGCATTCAGATGCTGAGCACGTGGATGGCTGGGACAGAATTTCTTTTTATGGTTCAGCAACTGGGGTAGGGAAATTTGCCTGCTAAAATCAGATGGTGGTTTACTGCTAGCAGATTTGCTGGAAGTACTTGGGACACCTATTGCTATACCTTCATTCCTCTCAGTGCAGGTTTTGGAGAGGACTGGAGGTATAGTAGGGTTGGAGATCCCAGATGAGGAGCGAGGAGAATTCCCTTTTTTCTTTGATGTGGGTCTTTCAGGTGCTGTTGCCAACGGACTGCATGGCAGGTCGTCATATGTTTGGTCAAGCATGTGGTGCCCAAGCGGCTGCTGTTCTGGCCACGCCTTATCCACTTCAGACAGGTTGCAAACAGCAATGTTGCGATCTGTCGCAAAAGGCCCACACCAACAAACCTCTCTCTAGGCTCACGTTACTCCCTTTCTCAGCCTGGGAACCAACATCAGAGCCTTCAAATCGCTGAGCATCCTCCAGCAGCATGTACCCGACACTGTGGTCGAATAATTTGGGGGACTCCTCCATGCATGATGGTGGGGCTATGGAAAGAGTGACTGTGGACAAGGAGCCACTTTGGCAGCTGCGTTGGAAGGCAAACTACTCTGACCCTGGGTGACAGAGGAGGAAGAGGATGGCTTTGTTATCCACTCCAACAACTCTTCTGCATGTTCTGGCTCAATAACACGGCCAGCAGCAGAAAAAAAGGACAAGCATGCCCCAAGGCCACCTACAGAGGATGCACCATGTTCACAGCCAGCACTGTTGACTGTAGACACAGAGGCTGCTTGCCCTCTTTTAGTGGTCTATGAGCGTCTGCCTCTCCTTGGTGGCCTTCCGGACATGATGTATATTTTGTTTTGCACAACCACACTGTATTAGATACTGTGTACACCACCAGAACTGTACTACGGCTGCACTGTATTATGTACTGTGTACACCACCAGAAGTGTAGTAGCATTAAGATAAAAAAAAACTTCTGTGTGCAGCAGCCTCCCTCAGCCCCCCCAAACCTACCTGAGGTCGATCTCTATCCAGCGATTTGCACGAGTGCCTCGACCATCCGGGACTCTCCCTCCTATTTGGCGGCACCATTGGCTCTGCTGTCAAAGTCATTTAGCCAATCAGGAGAGAGAGGGGGCAGGGCCGAACCATGGCTCCATGTCTGAATGGACACACAGAGCTGTAGCTCGGCTCGGGTGCCCCCATAGCAAGCTGCTTGCTGTTGGGGCACTTGACAGGAGGGAGGGGCCAGGAACACCAAAGAGGGACCCGAGAAGAGGAGGATCCAGGTTGCTCTGTGCAAAACCATTTCACAGACAAGGTAAGTATAACATGTTTGTTATTTTTAAAGAAAAAAATGACACTTTAGTATCAATTTATTTTATTTAATAATGGAATGCAATGCCAAGCAGTGGTTTCCAAAGCAAGCAACATCCTTTCTTGTATTAAGAGAGGTATGGACGAGAGAGAGATCATTTTGCCCCTGTACAAATCATTAGTAAGAGAAGAGGCGATTAATTGGGACATGTATGAATGTACATAAGTGGTCCATATAGTGAACTTGGTTTTATGTTATTCACTTTAACCGCTTGCCGCCCGCCGGCTTTCATATGACGGTCAGGCGGCACGACTCTCGTTCTGGGCAGGCGTCATATGACGTCCGTCCATTTAAACAGGGAATGCACAGGTTCCTGTTTGCGCATCCCTGTTCCTTCAGTGGCGGTGTGTCACGGGGACACCACTCACCACCAAGGGGGGTGAACAGCCATTGGGCATATCTGTTTACAACGTGATCGGCCGTGATGAAGTCATGGCTGATCACAGGTGGTACCGCCCCACTTTGCACGGCACGTGCGCGTGAGCAAGCTGCGCATGCACGCGCTGTGTGTGCGTGTTGGTGGCGGCGTGTTCCCGGGAACACGGCTCGTCACCGACGCTGGTAAACAGCCATTGGCCGGCGGCTGTTTACCACGTGATCGGCTGTGATCCTTTCAGTAAATGTAAACATAGAGCGGTAACCAGATGTTACCGGCTTCTCCTCCTCATACACCAATCGTGTGTGAGAAGGAGATTGCTGTAACATCTCGTTACCACTTACAGTGAACACCAACCACACTGATTGCCCCCCCCAATAAAGAGGACCTGTCATCACCCATCAAAGTACCTGTCACCACCCATCAAAGTATCTGTCACAGTTCATCTGAGTACCTGTGACAGTCTATATGAGTACCTGTCACAGTTCATCTGAGTACCCAAGTATCTGTCACAGTCCATCTGAGTACCCGAGTACCTGTCACAGTTCATCTGAGTACCTGAGTACTTGAGTACCTGTTACAGTCCATCTGAGTACCTGAGTACCTGTCACAGTTCATATGAGTACCCGAGTACCTGTCACAGTCCATCTGAGTACTCGAGTACCTGAATACCTGTCACAGTCCATCTGAGTACCTGAGTACCTGTCACAGTCCATCTGAGTACCCGAGTACCTGTCACAGTTCATCTGAGTACCAGCGTACCTGTCACAGTCCATCTCAGTACTCGAGTACCTGAGTACCTGTCACAGTCCATCTGAATACCCGAGTACCTGTCACAGTTCATCTGAGTACCCGAGTATCTGTCACAGATCATCTGAGTACCCGAGTACCCGAGTGCCTGTCACAGTCCATATGAGTACCTGAGTACCTGTCACAGTCCATATGAGTACCTGAGTACCTGTCACAGTCCATATGAGTGCCTGAGTTCCTGTCACAGTCCATATGAGTACCTGTCACAGTTCATATGAGTACCGATTACCTGTCACCACCCTTCAGAGTACCCGAATACTAATCACTAGCCCATCAGAGTACCTGAGTACCTATCTGTAGCCCATCAGAGTACCCAAGTACCTGTCACCAGGCCATCAGAGTACCCAAGTACCTGTCACCAGCCCATCTGAGTAACCGAGTACCTGTCACCAGCCCATCAGAGTACCCGAGTACCTGTCTGCAGCTCATCAAGTTACCCGGGTACCTGTCTCCAGCCCATCAAAGTACCCGAGTACCTATCTGCAGCCCATCAGAGTACCCGAGTACCTATTTGCAGCCCATGCCTCATAGAATATACGTTAGGGTGTTTGCTTTCCAAAATGGGGTAATTTTGTGGGTAATTCCATTGTCCTGGTGCTCAAGGACCTTCAAAAGTGTGATAGAGAGGAATGAAATGAGATGTGTAATTTATGCTCCTAGAACACCTGAAGGTACTACTTCAATGTTGGGCCTCTGTATGTGGCCAGGCTGTGTAAAAGTCTCACACATGTGGTATCGCCATACTCGGAAAGAGTAGCAGAATGTATTTTGGGGTGTAATTTTTGCTATGTACATGCTATGTGTTAGAAATATCTTATAAATTGACAACCTTGTGTAAAAAAATTGCGTTTTCATTTTTTTTCCACATTTTCCAAAAACTTCTGGAAAAAAATGAACCGTTCAAAAGACTCATTATGCCTCATAGATTATATGTTGGGGTGTTGGCTTTTCAAAATGGGGTCATTTTGTGGGCAATTCCATTGTCCTGGTGCTCCAGGGCCTTCAAAAGTGTAATAGGTGGTTGAGAAATGAGATGTTTCATTTATGCTCGTAGAACGCCTGAAGTGGTATCACCATACTCGGCTAGAGTAGCAGAATGTATTTTGGGGTGTAATTTGTTGTATGCATATGCTGTGTGTGAGAAATAACCTGATAATATGACAATTTTGTAAAAAAAAAAATTTTTCATTTTGCAAAGAATTGTGGGGAAAAAATTACAACTTAAAAAAACTCACCATGCTACTTACTTAATACCTTGGAATGTCTACTTTCTAAAAAGGGGTCATTTGGGGGGTATTTGTACTATCCTGACTTGTTAGTGTCTCAAGAAATGAGATACACCTGATGTACTGAAGGCCTGATCACATATGATCAATTTTCAGTGATTGGCACCATAGTTTGTAGACTCTATACCTTTCACAAAGACCAAATAATATACATTAATTTGGGTTATTTTTACCAAAGCTATGTAGCAGTGTAAATTACTAATTAGCAAAAATTTATGACAGAAACAAAGAAAAGGGCATTTAAAAAAAAAAATTACAGTCTTTTTTTATTTATAGCACAAAAAATAAGAAATCTACTAGTGATTAAATACCACCAGAAGAAGGCTCTATTTGTGTGAAAAAAGGCGCAAATTTCATACGGGTACAGTGTTGCATGAGTAATTGTCATTCAAATTGTGAGAGCGCTGAAAGCTGAAAATTGGTCTGGGCAGGAAGAGGGTATAAGTGCATTGTATTGAGGTGGTTAAGGTCATCACAGAGGAGAAGGGGAACGTCTGGAGGAAAAGAGATTTAAGAAAGGCATCTTCACAGTAAGAGCTGTGAAAATGTGGAATAGACTCCCTAAAGAGCTGGTTCAGTCCAGCTCAATAGATTGCTTTAAAAAGGGTCTGGATTCTTTCCTAAATGTACATTATATACCTGGATACTATTATTTTTAGGTAAAGTTGATTCAGGGAATATTCTATTGCCTCTCAGGGGATCATAAAGGATTTTTTCTCCCCTGCTAGAGCATTCTTTGCTTTGCAGGTTTTTTGCCTTCTTCTGTATCAACTGTAGGTATAGGATTGTGTATATAGTATTGTAACTATTGGTTGAACTAGATGGTCGTTTTTCAACCAGACTAGCTATGTAACTATGTATGTAGCTGGGCTTTGGTATTTGGTGATTTACTCATGCTGATTTTTTCAGTGTTTTTCCTCACCAAACAGAGTAATCACACACATTAAAGTTTGTAGTATTAGATACGGCTTCAGAGTAGAAAAAACATGCCAAAGCTGAATTTTTATTAGTATGTCTACTGGTCATACATTTCCACAACACAGGTAGAGGATGCCTCTTTAAGATACATACACACACACACAAATGTATATATACATACACATGTTTAGTTATGCTTTCTATAATCCCTGTATCAGAAGCTGCCGGGACTAAAGAATGGTACTATGTGCTCCATGCATTAAGAACACCAGTAAATAAATAAGCATGTGCTGTGTTTCTATATGCAGCAAAGAAAGAACCACAATGAAAAAAGGTCCTTCCTGATTTCAAGGTGAATAATATGCTACCAATGCATGCAGCACAGTCAGGAAACCCTTAATACGGTTGTATTATTTACAACTCACAGAGTGATGGTTTCTAAATTATTAACGCTGCCTTCTACCTGATTCTTTGGGCAATTCTAGATCATCTTATTGCAATACATTTCTGTCTCTCCCCTACAAGGTCATTTGCTTAGAACACTCAGTGGATGTAAATAAAACAGCATTGTTACTAGGCGCTCCATTTAACCATAATTCTCTGTAGCAGTCACAAATAAAAGGAGCAGGGCCATTAATAAAACTGAGCTCCAGCTGCTTTTTGAAAGACAAGATAAAAGACCTGTATTTTTTGTATGTAAAATGAACACAATAAATTGAAAAATTTTATTCTTCACAAATAACCAAACAATTAGTTTCATGAAAAAAAGAGAAAAACATGTTTTGCAAAAGCACCATAATGTCATGACTGAATCTAACACTATAATACCAAAGTATCGGGACACCTGCCTTTACACTCACATGAACTTTAATGGCATACCAGTCTTAGTCCGTAGGGTTCAATATTGAGTTAGACCACACTTTGCAGCTATACCAGCTTTCAACTCTTCTGAAAAGGCTATCTACAAGGTTTAGGAGTGTGTCTATGGGAATGTTTGACCATTCTTCCAGAAGCAAATTTGTGAGGTCAGGCACTATGTGGACAAGAAGGCCTGGCTTGCAGTCTCCACTCTAATTTATCCCAAAGGTGTTCTATCGGGTTGTACAGGCCAGTCAAGTTCCTCCACCCCAAACTCGCTCATCCATGTCTTTATGGACTCTGCTTTGTGCACTGGTGTGCAGTCATGTTGGAAAAGGGAGGGGCCATCCCCAAACTGTTCCCACAAAGTTTGGAGCATGAAATTGTCCAAAATGTCTTGTTATGCTGACGGCTTAAGTGTTCCCTTCACTGGAACTAAAGGGCCAAGCTCAACCCCTGAAAAACAACCCCACACCATAATCCCCCCTCCACCAAATGATTTAGACCAGTGCACAAAGCAAGGGTGGGCCAACTCAATATTGAACCTTACGGACTAAGACTGGGATGGCATTAATGTTCATGTGCATGTAAAGGCAGGCGTCACAATACTTTTGGTAATATAGTGTATGAGCCACAATACATGCCATTAGGAATGAGCCCGATGTTCGAGTGGCTTATTGGGCCCAATTTGGACATTTTCAGTTAGGGGTGTACACACTTTTGTTGCCAGCAGTTTAGACATTAATGACTGTGTATATATATATTTTTTTTTTTGTGGAGATGCGATCCTGTGTCACAGGTGCATATGAGCAGTGTATGCCTGATTTTGGTAGGCTTGCTAATTGCACACCTGTGCGCTGGCTTCATAATCATCCCAGGGATAGAGGTCAGTGCTCATCCTTAGAGACAGTTCCGCCCGGCAGACAGGAGGTCTGGCCTAGGAGTCAGGAGGGAGCCAGTGCAGCACGAAGCTTCAAGTACAGAGGTGCTGAGTGTCAGGTCTGGGGAAGACAGACCAAGGCCTAAGGTGTAAGGCCTGAGCAGGAGTGCTGTATTTTTAGCCAGGAAGGCTGAATGCTGTTTGTTCTGAAGCAGGACTGTAATGCTGAATACCCCTGCGAAGGAATCTGCTGTTTAGTTTTGAACTTTCTGTTTCTTTTGAATAAAAATGGGCTGCCATGCCCTTGAAAAAGCAGTTGGGACTGACATGATTTCTTCAATTCGCAATGCTCCACTAGAGCTTAATCACCCCGGATCATCACAGTTGGTGGAGAATGCGGGCACGGATGGTGCTGGTCCAGATCCTCGCATACCGGAAACCGTTAGTGTCAGAGACTGTGTGTATTGCTGTTGCTGTGGGAAGCAAAATGATGGGTGCTGTGTCTCAGCTGTAAGGAGACAGAACCCCCCAGGACGGAGTTGGAGATATATTTTGATTAGGGACAGGAGAGGATCTCTGCCTTAATGCGTTTGGGGGATTGTAATGAGGATTAGCATATAGACATGCATAATATGTTATTTTTTATGTTGGTAAAGTGTATGCCTTTCTTCCTCTTAAATCAGTAATAAAAATATTAAATATAAAAAAAAACAAAAAACAAAGTTATGTGTTTAATGTTGAGCAGTGTAAAACTGACAAGAGAAGTGTTTCAGATGCTGTTGAGCCTTTTGGTCTCTCTAGGTCTCATTGGGATGATGTAGTCCAACAGAGCAATACTTACTGGTAGGGATGAGCTTCGAGTTCGAGACGAACTCATGTTCGACTCGAACACTGGCTGTTCGCAAGTTCGCCGAACAGTGAACAATTTGGGGTGTTCGCGGCAAATTCGAATGCCGCAGAACACCCTTTAAAAGTCTATGGGAGAAATCAAAAGTGCTAATTTTAAAGGCTTATATGCAAGTTATTGTCATAAAAAGTGTTTGGGGACCTGGGTCCTGCCCCAGGGGACATGGATCAATGCAAAAAAAAGTTTTAAAAACGTCCGTTTTTTCAGGAGCAGTGATTTTAATAATGCTTAAAGTCAAACAATAAAAGTGTAATATCCCTTTAAATTTCGTACCTGGGGGGTGTCTATAGTATGCCTGTAAAGGGGCGCATGTTTCCCGTGTTTAGAACAGTCTGACAGCAAAATGACATTTGGAAGGAAAAAACCCATTTAAAACTACCCGCGGCTATTGCATTGCCGACAATACACATAGAAGTTCATTGATAAAAACGGCATGGGAATTCCCCACAGGGAAACCCCGAACCAAAATAAAAAAAATGATGTGGGAGTCCCCCTAAATTCCATACCAGGACCTTCAGGTCTGGTCTGGATATTAAGGGGAACCCCGGCCAAAATTTTAAAAAAAAATGACGTGGGGTTACCCCTAAATTCCATACCAGACCCTTCAGGTCTGGTATGGATTTTAAGGGGAACCCCGCACCAAAAAAATTAAAAAACCGGCGTGGGGTCCCCCCAAAAATCCATACCAGACCGTTATCCGAGCACGCAACCTGGCAGGGGGGGACGAGAGTGCGCCCCCCCCTCCTGAACCGTACCAGGCCACATGCCCTCAACATTGGGAGGGTGCTTTGGGGTAGCCCCCCAAAACACCTTGTCCCCATGTTGATGAGGACAAGGGCCTCATCCCCACAACCCTGGCCGGTGGTTGTGGGGGTCTGCGGGTAGGGGGCTTATCGGAATCTGGAAGCCCCCTTTAACAAGGGGACCCCCAGATCCCGCCCCCCCCTGTGTGAAATGGTAAGGGGGTACTTACCCCTACCATTTCACTAAAAAACTGTCAAAAATGTTAAAAATGACAAGAGACAGTTTTTGACAATTCCTTTATTTAAATGCTTCTTCTTTCTTCTATCTTCCTTCATCTTCTTCTGGTTCTTCTGGCTCTTCTGGTTCTTCCTCCGGCGTTCTCGTCGAGCATCTCCTCCGCGGCGTCTTCTATCTTCTTCTCCTCGGGCCGCTCCGCACCCATGGCATTGGGGGAGGCTCCCGCTCTTCTCCCCATCTTCTTCTTCATCCTCTTCTTCCTTCTTCTCTTCTTCATTTTCTTCTTCGGGCCGCTCTGCATCCATGCTGGCATGGAGGGAGGCTCCCGCTGTGTGACGGCGTCTCCTCGTCTGACGGTTCTTAAATAACGAGGGGTGGGGCCACCCAGTGACCCTGCCCCCCTCTGACGCACGGAACATGACGGGACTTCCCTGTGGCATTCCCCGTGACGTCACAGGGAAGTCCTGTCAAGTCACCGTGCGTCAGAGGGGGGCAGGGTCACCGGGTAGCCCCGCCCCCCATTATTTAAGAACCGTCAGACGAGGAGACTCTGTCACACAGCGGGAGCCTCCCTCCATGCCAGCATGGGTGCGGAACGGCCCAGAGAAGAAAATTAAGAAGAGAAGAAGGAAGAAGAGAAGAGGATGAAGAAGAAGATGAAGAGAAGAGTGGGAGCCTCCCCCCATGCCATGGGTGCGGAGCGGCCCGAGGAGAAGAAGATAGAAGATGCCGCGGAGGAGATGCTGGACGAGAACACCGGAGGAAGAACCAGAAGAGCCAGAAGAACCAGAAGAAGAAGAAGATGAAGGAAGATAGAAGAAAGAAGAAGCATTTAAATAAAGGAATTGTCAAAAACTGTCTCTTGTCATTTTTAACATTTTTGACAGTTTTTTAGTGAAATGGTAGGGGTAAGTACCCCCTTACCATTTCACACAGGGGTGGGGGCGGGATCTGGGGGTCCCCTTGTTAAAGGTGGCTTCCAGATTCCGATAAGCCCCCCGCCCGCAGACCCCCACAACCACCGGCCAGGGTTGTGGGGATGAGGCCCTTGTCCTCATCAACATGGGGACAAGGTGTTTTGGGGGGCTACCCCAAAGCACCCTCCCAATGTTGAGGGCATGTGGCCTGGTACGGTTCAGGAGGGGGGGGCCGCACTCTCGTCCCCCCCTCTTTTCCTGTGGCCTGCCAGGTTGCGTGCTCGGATAAGGGTCTGGTATGGATTTTTGGGGGGACCCCACGCCGTTTTTTTTTTTTTTTTGGCGCAGGGTTCCCCTTAAAATCCATACCAGACCTGAAGGGCCTGGTATGGAATTTAGGGGGACTCCCACGTCATTTTTTTTTTAAATTTTGGTTCGGGGTTTCCCTGTGGGGAATTCCCATGCCGTTTTTATCAATGAACTTCTATGTGTATTGTTGGCAATGCAGTAGCCGCGGGTAGTTTTAAATGGGTTTTTTCCTTCCAAATGTCATTTTGCTGTCAGACTGTTCTAAACATGGGAAACATGCGCCCCTTTACAGGCATACTATAGACACCCGCCAGGTACGAAATTTAAAGGGATATTACACTTTTATTGTTTGACTTTAAGCATTATTAAAATCACTGCTCCTGAAAAAACGGACGTTTTTAAAACTTTTTTTTGCAGGACCCGGGTCCCCAAACACTTTTTATGACAATAACTTGCATATAAGCCTTTAAAATTAGCACTTTTGATTATTCATGTTCGTGTCCCATAGACTTTAACGGTGTTTGAGTGTTCAAGTGAACTTTTTTCCTGTTCGCATGTTCTGGTGCGAACCAAACAGGGGGGTGTTCGGCTCGTCCCTACTTACTGGGATGATTTGGCCAAGAGACTAATAGCAATGCTGGAAGAAGCTTTTGCGGCTAAAAGAGTAGTGGATGCTATGGCTGCTGTGCCAGGAGATGTGTCTGCAAAACAGCCTATAGGCTAAGGTGCACGGGTTGTTGCAGAGACTAATCCTCTCATGACTGAAGGTGCGAGTGAGTGTAAACGCACAGCGGAAATTGTGTCCACAATAAAAAAAAGAGAAAATGTGTATTTTATGACAGACATGCTTAATGAAATGTTAGCATCATGGAGTGTACAGCCAGTATATATCCTGCCGTCATCTCCTGTGTTTGGAGAACTGGTACCATGGGGTATGGCTGATTGGAGGCTGGATATTGCAGGCTGTACTGTGCAGAAATCGCAAATGCTTGAATCATTTAATGCGATATTTGGTGTTAATGTGGAAAGTTAACTCACAGTGCGCTGGATTGCTCCATACAAAGCTTGGTTATGAGAGGCACTCTCATAACTCTCTGTATTGAAAAAAGGTGTTGGTAAATATGTGTTGCAAGAACAGTTGCTGTTGGAGTGTTCAACAACAGGGGGCGATGTGAAACTGTGGGAAGGTCTCATAGAGAGTAACTGCTTCCCTGTGTGTGGTCCCTCCTCAGACACTGTCCTAGCAAGCGATGGGACCAGAGTTCCTGGTGGTTTTGAACTGGGTAATTTTGAGAAAGCGGTTGCCAGGGGTAACCACGCATGTATCAACGAACCTGAAACCCAAAAAATGCTGGATAAAGTTGAGACAGATGTCAAAATAGGACCTCTACAGTCTTGGGAGAGTAAATCTGGGGGAGGTGAGAAGAAATGTAAGCTCCCAAAGATTAGGAAGAAGTGCGCATGGAAGCACACCTGGAAAAAGAGGTGGGTGGTGTGCCCCTTTAGGAAGAAGGGTGTTGTATTTCTCCCTCCGGTGTGAAGCGGGGGGGGGGATATGTGGAGACGTGACCCCATGTCATAGGTGCATATGAGCAGTGTATGCCTGATTTTGGTAGGCTTGCTAATTGCACACCTGTGTGCTGGCTTCATAATCATCCCAGGAATAGAGGTCAGTGCTCATCCTTAGAGACAGTTCTGCCCGGCAGACAGGAGGTCTGGCCTAGGAGTCAGGAGGGAGCCAGTGCAGAACAAAGCTGCAAGCTAAGCTGCTGAGCGTCAGGTCTGGGGAAGACAGACCAAGGCCTAAGGTGTAAGGCCTGAGCAGGAGTGCTGTGTTTTTAGCCAGGAAGGCTGAATGCTGTTTGTTCTGAAGCAGGACTGTAATGCTGAATACCCCTGCGAGGGAATTTGCTGTTTAGTTTTGAACTTTCTGTTTCTTTTGAATAAAAATGGGCTGCCATGGCCTTGAAAAAGCAGTCAGGACTGACACGATTTCTTCAATTTGCATGCACCACTAGAGCTTAATCACCTGGATGGTTAAAATATATGCATACATATATATATATATATATATATATATATATATATATATATATATATATATATACACATGTATACACACACACAGTACATATATATCATTTTGGCTCCTACCCATAGAGAGCTGCTTTTTTGTCTTTCGATTATTGCATACGGGGCCTGACTAAATTGCACCCTTCAATTGCTATTGAAAAATTTGAATTGTGCATATTGCTGCAGAATAATACAGGTATGGGATATATCTTTAGCACGCTTCACAATTGGGAATACAAATGATAATGGAGTAATAACAGTACCAGACATTTTGTCAGTGATAAACAGTGGCAAGAAACAAGTATGATTGCATTATTCAAAACAATTCCCATTTGTTTCCCTGGTCTCTACCTCACATCTGTTGTCTGTCTAATTACTATACAGAAGAGAATATGTAAAAAGCTGTACCTATGTTCACCACTACCAAGGGAGCTAGCTTCTGGCTATGGTGACTTACCAGCTAATGTTTCCACTCTCTAACAATTATTAAGGTGAGATAAATCAAATGTAAATTATCTACTATGACTATAGAATAAACCATACACATTCAAAAAGGGTTATGTGACAAGCAGTAGTGTATTTAGGTTTTATGCTGCCCTAGGCCTGACTAAACTCGTGTACCCCCTAATTTAAATATGAACCACCCCTTCCTGTCAAGGCCACACCCTTTGCTGTTTAAGACCTGCCCTTTTTCGAGTGGGGACACTAGTTCTGAGGACCTGGGGGGGGGGCAATGGATTCCCTTAATTTGCATAGATTTACTCTCACTTCTTATTTGGCTATGGGGCAGGAAGTGAAGGGAAATCTCTGAAATGGGACAGGAATAGTAAAAAACCCTCCCTTACTCTATCCAAAATGAAAAAAAAAGGGTTGCCTATAGTTCTACTTTATGCACAAATTTCTGATAATTTTATGGAGAGGACTAAGACGATATAACCATGCCAATGGTGCAGCAGAAAACATAGCACAGTGAGGAAGGTTTGTGGTCCGGGATTATAGGACAGTCAAAATTAGAAGCTGAAACCCCCCCCACACACACACACACACACACACAGTTGCAGAATGCCGGCCACCCGCATACCGGAAGTAGTGCGGCTGCTTTATGAGGGCTCTAGACTAATTTGCCTCTCAGCCCAGTCCGGCCCATAAGACTGGTGCTACACTAACAGTGTAACGCCGGCGGGGACTCTTTCCATGCTACACCCCTGCAAAGTGCTGCCCTAGGTCAGTATTCCATTAATTACTCACATAGGAATATAATCATGTAGAATAGCCCATACATAGTTACTGTGCATCATCGCCTACCATCAAAACAGTTAGCACTCCTAAAGGCATTGTACACTTTCAGAAGGTTTCGTCTTTGTTGTTGTAACTAGGGATTAGTGAAGTTATATTCCCTGTGTTGTTTGTTTGCCTTACCTTGTATAGCACCCTTAGTGTTACTGGGTGAGGTAAATTTAATTTGGCTCCATTGTAGGCAGAAGAGTTCATTTGTGTTTTGACAGTGCTTCAAGGGCTGTGGCTCTGTTACCCCCCTCTTTTCTGGAACTTTGTGTATAGTTCTAGACTCTGAGTGAATGAGCAGAGATTGCAACCTGAATATTAATGAAGTGCCCACCAATCTCTAAGGTGGCAAGGCTTAGTAGGTGGGGAACAACCCATAAATACTCAGAAGCCTAGAATTTAGGGGAGCCAGGGTCCAGTCATCTGGAGGGCCCCTTGTGCTGGGAGGCTCTGTCCCTGCGCAGAAGGAAGGTCAGGAAAAAGAAAGAGCAAGAGGAAGAGAGAAGGAGCAGCTGAAATCCTCACCACTTTACTAGCCTCAGCTAGGCTTAGTTGAAGTCACCCTGAAAGCAAGGCCCGGCCCTGTATAGCAGCATGCCCATACAGTAGCCTCTTGGATTCCAGAAATGACTAGAAGGGACAGAGTTGAGTAACTTTTATTTCAACTTACCCCAAGCCTATACAGAGAAGACAGAAAGGTACAATGCTTTACATTTTTAGGACCAGAGTACAGTTTAAGAGCCAGCACAAAGCAGCTAGGAGCACCCCCATATGTCTAGCTTGCGCCAGCAGTAGCCAGGTGGTTTAGCATTCCTGCAAAGAGCAGCACCTACATCTTCAGTTGGAACCTTTTCTTTTTGATGTTATTCTAGCTGCATCATCATTTCCAGAGGTGGGCAGCACTTTTGACATTTGGCAGGCAAGTCCTCGAGAGTTTATTCCCGTTCTACAGTACTGGGCATCCCAATTCTTCAGTTCAAGCATCCCATGCATCCCTATTCCATATCCAAGTTCAGTGGCGGCCTGTACATAATGGGCGCAGGGGCACAGCCCCCCTAATCCATGCGCCCAGCCCCTAATTCTACATGCAGGGCAATGGACGCATGGATTTCAATGGGTTTTTTTTAAGCACATGATTAGTGCCTGAGGCTCTAATTGGCTTCAAAAAAGGGTAGGCTCAGGGGAGGGAAAACTGTGCCCTGACACCACCCAGTTGTGTAACAATAGCAAATCAATATTCACTATTGTCTTCCTGATTCTCCTCTAGCCAATCAGGAAGCGGGTTCTGAGACCCGATTGGCCAGGCAGTCTTAGGAATCCCAGCCAATAGGATCTCAGAACCCACTTCCTGTTCGGCCGGGGAGGAGAAGCCTTGGCTCTTCCCGGATTCTCCTGAAGCGAGGAGCAGCAGCCCCGGATTAATGTCATCTTCCTCCTCACGGTAAGGCCTCAGCAGGGGGAGAAGCCCCAGCTCTTCCCGGATCCTCCTGGGGCGAGGAGCAGCAGCCCAAGATCCATGTCCTCTTCTTCCTCACGGTAAGGACTCGGCGGGAGGAGAAGCCCAACTTTTCCCGGATCCTCCTGGAGCGAGGAGTAGCAGCTCTGGATCCATGTCATCTTCCTCCTCACGGTAAGGCCTCTAAACCCCTGCTTTCTCATTTGTCTGCTGTGGGGGAGGGGGTGGTGGTGGTGGTGGTGGGGCGAATGAGGGGGACAGGTTGGTTTATTGGCCCCCCCCCAAAATATTAAGCACCAACAGCCACTGTCCAAGTTTATCTCTAAAATAGACAAAAACCAAAACAAAACCGAATCCCCTGAACTGTTTATTTAGCCTTTGAGGAAGTGTGAAAATTCCTGTTACCTTGCTATGTGAAATGGAAAGGACCGAAAATCCAGCAGCCCTTACACTGGTAGCACTGCACTTGTAATGATGGGATCACATGTTATGGCTGCAGCTTGTAGTGTCACGGCAGATTGATGTCCATGTATTGTTGTATCTAGCATGTCACTATCCACTAAGGGCAACAAACAATATCCTTTCCTGGGCCACAGAGCTTCAAATGCATGCCTTACCATCCCCACTACGTTGCATCACAAATGTGGAAGTGCTAATGTGATGAAACACACCATTTCCCAGCTGAGAGTGAGCTCCCTGTGTGTCTGTGAATGCTCTGCCTGCTTGTGTCTGTGTCAGATCTAATTATTGTGTAGTTCTCACCTGGACCAATGTGAAGATTTACTCTACTATAACTTGTACATACAAGGCAGCAAATGACACTACAAAACAACATAATCATTTCACAGCTTATACAGTTAAAAAAGCGCAGGTAGAAATGTTTACCATGCCTTTAAGCATCCAAAGAAAAAAATCAACGTCCTCTTTTTTTAACTGCAAAGCAGAATAACGCAGGAACTAACTGTTGATTTTGGCTTCCAGCTTTAATGGCTAACATAAAACATTTTAAAAAGCCACCCTTGCAGATCCCTCCCCCCTTCCGGCCCACTGCAAGGGTTAAACGCTTGTTTAGTCTAATGCCCCGTACACACGGTCGGATTTTCCGATGGAAAATGTCCGATCGGAGAGTGTTGTCGGAAATTCCGAACGTGTGTGGGCTCCATCGGACATTTTCCATCGGATTTTCCGACACACAAAGTTGGAGAGCAGGAGATAAAATTTTCCGACAACAAAATCCGTTGTCGGAAATTCCGATCGTGTGTACACAAATCCAACGGACAAAGTGCCACGCATGCTCAGAATAAATAAAGAGATGAAAGCTATTGGCCACTGCCCCGTTTATAATCCCGACGTAAGTGTTTTACGTCACCGCATTTAGAACGATCAGATTTTCCGACAACTTTGTGCGACCGTGTGTAGACAAAACAAGTTTGAGCCAACATCAGTCGGAAAAAATCCTAGGATTTTGTTGTCGGAATGTCCGAACAAAGTCCGACCGTGTGTACGCCCTATAAGAGCGAGTAAAGCCACGCACACCACAAGCATATAGCTGTACTAGACTATTCAGCTATGCTTGTTACCATGAAACTGGCCCTGTATCTTCTTTGTCACTGCCAAGGAAAAAAAAAATGACCTGTCCACTATCAGAGCTGTGAGAAAATGGATGCTGTGAAAACCACAGAAGCACTAAACATGTGCTTACTACACTTGGGGTAAAGCTGGCCATATGTGGATAGAAGAACATATGGAAATTTGTGCAAAAAATCAAAGCGTTCTTTCGATCTAACATTCAATGGCCCGATCATTGCATCAGAAATTTTCTGGCGAATTTCCACATTTTTCCGAACATTTTCAACATTAAGCATGTTTTTTTTTCTAATTGATTACTACTACCAATACTGCTCATGTGCACTTCAAAATATGGAGATAAACAATTAATAGCAAACCCTATTTAGGCTAGTTAAAGTAGAACTACAGTATAGGCAAAACTTTTTTTCCATTTTTGAAAGAGCAAGGGAGGGTTATAACCCCTGTCAGATTTTTTTTTTTCTCCATCTGTGTCCCATTGCACAGATTTCCTGCATAGCCCATAGCCAAAGAGGAAGTGAGAGGAAATCCCTGCAAATTAAAGGAATTCCTTGGGGACCCCCAGGTCCCCAGAACTAGTGTTCCTATTGGAATATTTTCCCTCTATTGCTTTTCTGGGGACAACCCAAAATTTGTGATTTTCATTTACATTCACTTTCAATGATAATAGTAAACAGGACAAATAGAGAGGGTGAATCTCCTTAACCACTTGCCACCCGTAAGACATCCATGGACGTCCTTGGGTTTCAGTAGCTATACTGGGATGATGCCTGCATCCACAGATTCCCAGTAAGGCAGAAGTGATTAGAGTGGCTAATTAGCCACTCGATCACTTATGCGGGTGGCGGAAGGGGGTCCCACCCCCTTTCCGCGGTGGCCACCGCCTTTCCCGGGTTCTACTGTCCCATCGCAGAGCCTAGGAGCGATGCGCCTGGTAGGGATTGTTGCACTGAACAGAGAGAGGAACTGATATCATTCCTTTCTCTCTCTGCAACCCCAAAAACTGGGAACGGCAAGTATTTAGTCACTTCCAGTTGCGCCTCTTTGTTTACCTGGCTGCCAGTGGCCAGGAAAGCAGCCGATCAGACCGATCTGTGTCTGATCGGCTGCATGAGAGGCTAGAGGAGAGATTTGGGGTCAATAGACCACAGATCTCTCCATAATGAAGACCTGTTATGGCCCATGCTGCCACAAGGGATGTTGTTCATAGCAATAAAGTTAATAATGAAAAATATTAGCATAAAAAAAATAATAAAAAAATTCTAAAGTGCCTCCGTCCCACCATGGTTACGTGCAAATGTAAACGCATATGTTACCTGCAGGTATATGTAATTGGTGATTACATGTAAGGTATTATTGCACCAGACCTCCTGTGCAACTCTAAATTGGCAACCTGTACAGGCGTTTAAATGGAGAATTTTAAGCACCATAGTTTGCTGCCATTCCACGGGCACGTGGAAAAGCACGACATGTTAGGTATCTAGTTACCCAGTGTAACATCATCTTTCATATTATATAAAAAAATTGGGCTAACTTTAGTTTTTTTTTTTAATCATGAAAGTGTTTTTCCCCAAAAAATTGCGCTTGAAAAATCCAATGCGCAAATACCATGTGACATAAAAAATTTCAAAGCGTACCATTTTATTCTATAGGGCCTCTGCAAAAAAAATATATATATATATATATATAGTGCCAGAACTGGTCCGGATACGAAGTGGTTATTGCGGTATAGGGGACTAAGACAGCAATAAAAATTAACAAGTGTTCTAATCCTTCTCCACTCCATCCAAAACTGAAAAAAATAGAAAATTGCCTTTGTCGAACAAATTCATAGAAACAGGCAGGCAATAGGTAAATGTCTCTACCAAAATGTTTTTTTTTTTAATTTTAAAGCCCATCTTCATGCTTTACATTCCCCCCGCCCATCCCTCAGATGTCCGGCTGCATCCTTTACAAATCACATACATAACTATTTCTATACCTGTTTTCCAAAGGCTTTCTAGGTGGACCAGTGATGCCACGGGTCCTTCCTCTCCCCCCCCCGCTGACAGCTTCTGCACTGAGGAAAGCTCATGTAGCTACCTGACTATACCATAGAGCAGATGATCAGAGAAGAACTGGCAAGAAGAAGAAATTGTTATGAATTTATTTTCCCCATTGCTAGGGAGGATCATTCAGGAATTACTAGGTTAAATTCTCAAGCCATCCACCAATAACTGCTTTAGGCAAGAAAGACTTTGTAGAAGAGCTCTATTTCTTATTACAATTTAAAAAAACATTTGCCCTGCACCTAATATAAAAAACATGTATATACAGTATATGCAATACTCGTCTTCAATCCAGAGCTGCCCCCACAGAAACTGCCCAACACCAATAGATGTCACAAGTGTTCTAGACTGAATGATGGCCAGTAATTATTAGCACAGTAATTAAATGATCCCAGGTAAAGAGGAAATAGGTTGAAAGATGCTGGCCATCATTCAGTCTAGAACACTTGTGACATCTATTGGTGTTGGGCAGTTTCTGTGGGGGCAGCTCTGGATTGAAGACGAGTATTGCATATACTGTATATACATGTTTTTTATATTAGGTGCAGGGCAAAAGTTTTTTTAAATTGTAATAAGAAATAGAGCTCTTCTACAAAGTCTTTCTTGCCTAAAGCAGTGATTGGTGGATGGCTTGAGAATTTAACCTAGTAATTCCTGAATGATCCTCCCTAGCAATGGGGAAAATAAATTCATAACAATTTCTTCTTCTTGCCAGTTCTTCTCTGATCATCTGCTCTATGGTATAGTCAGGTAAGCCACTAGCTGCAATTTCCAGACTCAGCTCTTCCCTCCACACAGACTCTGTATGGATGAATGGAACGTTTAAGGCTAATGTACATGGGCATCAAAGATCAGTTAAGACCATTATGTGATTTGCTTACAAGTCAATGTGAATACACAGCAAACTACTTTTCCCTGTAAATGTAGAGCACACATGTATACTATTTATTGATTGAAATCGGATTCCTTAGTCTGGTAATGCATTTGTTTTTGCTCTGCTTCTTTTGCTCACTGATGGCTGGGTGCAATAAAAGAAAGAAAATGTATTTTCTTTAAAACACAAATTATATCTTGGGAAAACTCAGTACGAAGCAAGAACATAGACAGAGCAATCATAAGAAATCAAGAAACAGCTGTCTTCTTGTGACAGCAATGGCCATTCAGACTTAATGATGCCTTGAACTCACTAATACACTGGGAATGTGCGTTCTGCCCCCCCGGGGCCAAATAATTAAGCTCAAATTGAATTTTAATTTTATATCATTAGCCTCTGATTTTTTAAGGCAATCATCACATCATCTCCAGAATATTATTTTCTGTCACAGGCAATGCAGTCTCCAGTTTTAGAAAGATATGCATGCCTTACAGTCTCATGTATAGCCCTAGCACTGTTAATAAGCATTCACTAAAAACTAGTGCACATAAAGTTGTGCAGTTTATGTCCACCAAAACATGATTCAGTAAGATGCCTTTCACAAATCATACAGTGCCTTGAAAAAGTATTCGTACCCCTTAAAATTTTCCACATTTTGTCATATTACAACCAAAAACGTAAATGTATTTTATTGGGATTTTTATGTGATAGACCAACACAAAGTGGCACATAATTGTGAAGTGAAGGAAGGAAAACGATAAATGGTTTTTACATTTTTTTTACAAATAAATATCTGAAAAGTGTGGAGTGCATTTGTATTCAACCCTCTTTACTCCGATACCCCTAACTAAAATCTAGTGGAACCAATTGCCTTCAGAAGTCACCTAATTAGTAAATAGAGTCCACCTGTGTGTAATTTAATCTCAGTATGAATACAGCTGTTCTGTGAAGCCCTCGGAGGTTTGTTAGAGAACCTTAGTGAACAATTAGCATTGAAGACCAAGGAACACACTAGACAGGACTAGACTAGACTAGTTTTTTAACCCCAGCAAATCCGTTTCTGATTGGATGAGTCCCAGGTCCTTTTTCATTTTGTTTGATTAGTGTTTTGGTGGGATCATACTTCCCTTCCGACCTGTGGTCTCTCCATATCTATACACACCTTTACCTTCAATCCATATTTTAAGGTATCAATACAGGGGCGATCAGGCTTTCTCTATATACTTTGGGTTTTCTGGCTTTGGCACTGACTAACTCACATGAGTATAAATATACATGATTTTCCTATTAAAATTGGTGCTGTTTAGCGACTTCTAACTTTAATCACATATCTAGTATGGCCTATCTCCTAGATAAAGATATTGATCTGGAAGTACAATCAGTATTTTCCTGCGACTCAACAGCTACTCAGAATTGTGGTAATGAAAATCTAAAAAAATTATTAAAAAATCATAAAAAACTCACCATTAAATTTCTTAATCGGAAATGGGATATTTCTTCACTAAAATCGCATGTGGAGCATAAAATTATCCCTAGGGGCCTAAGGGAGAAGGTCACTCCAGCGGGACATCTACATACACCACGATTCTTGGAGCGTTGGAGACAAAGCTGTTTGGAACGGGGATTGGCCATATTACATATGATTATTGAAGAAGAACATTTACAATTAGAGGAAATCAAGAAAGAAATAGATATCAGTGTGCAACAGTTGGAACTCTACAAATTGGACCTGACGTTTATTAAGAATAATGACCTCCTTAAAAAGGAGGTTGAAAAAACACAGAAGACTTTAAAATCTACAAAACAGGAAAAATTTAAACAAAACCTATTAGACTGGGAAAGTGGAGATATTTTTGACCCAACTATACCCAGGGGCAGAAGCAGATCCCATAGAAGAAGTAGGAAAAATAGATCTAAAACAGCTTATCTCAGACAGTCATCCACTGACAGTGAATGTGATTACCAGGAAAAGGCAGTTGCTTTTTTAGAACCAGAGGGGGACATCCGAGACAATCAAGGTCCCAGAAAGAGCCAATTAAAAACACCAATCAGTGGCAGACTTCCATCTCAGAACAACACCAGAGATCAAGGAAGAGAGAGAGACGCAAAAGGAAACCAAAGGGAACTCAGATTGGGGTCGTATGGGTATCATGGATGAGGGCAGTGTTCAATCCAAGGACAAGCTGTACATGGATAGAAAAGTGGTTAATCTATCAGATTTCCCCCTCAATCAGCACCACATATCCCTATTACAGAAAGGTCTGTCATTTTCACCCACGGCCACTATGAGTGAATTCGAGGTATACAAGGATGTTAGCCTCTATCTGAGAAAAGTTATATTCAGATATTGGCACTCGGAACGGGGGAACAAACAGACTGTTGAAATAGATAAACACACTACAGAAGAACGGGAATCCCTTGAAGCGTTGGTGGCCTTGCTTGAAGAGAACCTAGAGTCTGATTCTGAGACTGAAACCAATAGTCCTATCTCTAGCTGCCCTCTCCCTTCTAAATTACCCATTAAGTCCCTGAAAATGCCTCCACTCTCTAAACACAAGAAGATCCACTTATTTTTGGAACAGGTCCAAAAAGACCTGTCCATGATAGATTGGAACTACAAGGGACCAGACAATCTTACGAAAGCAGAGAGAAAAGCCCTGAAGGAGCTTCAAAAAGCCAAAGATATTATCATAAAAGGGAGTGATAAGGGGGGTAATACTGTTTTGCTCTCCCAGGCCCTATATGAGGAAGAGACCATTCGTCTACTCCAGGATGATACTACGTATCAAAGGCTTCCTGAAAATCCTTTCCCAAAAATTGTGGCCTCCCTTAACTTTAAATTAAGCATGACCCTAGAAGAACATCTTATCACATTGAAAGAATGCAAATACCTGAGTGTCAATGAATTTAACATCCCTACCTTTTACACGATACCAAAGCTTCACAAGTAAATCACTAGACCCCCAGGGAGGCCGATTGTTTCAGCCATCAAGGGCCCATTAGAAAGGATCGGAAAATTTGTAGATGCCCTGATCAAAGATCTGGTCTGTGAACTTCCATCATTTGTTCAGGATACTCGTGATGTACTCCAAAAATTAGACATAGTCTCAGTGCCATCTGGAGCCATATTGGTTGGAATTGACGTTGAATCGCTTTATACGTCTATTCCACACAATTGGGGCCTAAAGGCAGTACATCACTTTTTGGACAACAAGTTCCCGATACTGGCCACACAAAATTAATTCATTATTGACCTTCTGCGATTCATGTTGGAACATAACTGCTTCCAATTCTTGGGGAAAAACTATCGACAAATTAGAGGCACCTCGATGGGTGCCCCTTGGGCTCCCGCCTATGCTTGTCTACACCTGGGACTATGGGAGGCGGAATGCGTATATCCCTCATCACTGTACCTCAGCCACTGCCTACTGTGGCTGAGGTACATTGATGATGTGATTATGGTATGGGGGGGGACATCCCTAGAATTGATTTCCTTCATTGAGGAACTCAATGACAATGAAAGGAATATCAGGCTTACCTATTCCCATGATTCGGCCACTTTGCCTTTTTTGGACCTCATGATACAGATCAAGGATGGTAAACTCTCCACCAAAACCTATAGGAAGGAGACGGCAGATAACACCCTCCTATTGGCCTCCAGTCACCACCCTAGGTCACTAATACAGGGAATTCCGACTGGGCAGTTTCTCCGATCTAGGAGAAACTGCTCAGAAGAGATTGAATTCAGAAGTGAAGCACATGAACTATATGGGAGATTCCGCGATCGCGGTTACTCCCATACCTGCATTAGAAGAGAAAAGAAAAGGGCTATAGAAACTGATAGATCATCTCTACTCATTGATACTAAAAAGGAAAAACAACCAGAAAACCAGAACTGTACTCCGATCAGGATTATCACCAAATTTGGGGCACAATGGGAACAGACTATAAAAGTACTCAATCGCCATTGGCATATTTTAGCAGAGGCTCCTCTGCTTGGGGACATTGTTGGAGATCGGCCCCTACTCACAGCAAGAAGAGCCACCAACCTTCGGAATTGTCTAGTCCATTCTGAATACCGTAGACCGGCAAGACGGGATTGGCTCACTAGTCTCCCCCCCACTTAAAGTCATGTACCCCTGTGGCAGATGTCACATATGCAAGTATGTGGAAAAACTGATATGTTCGCCAGCTCTGATGGAAACAAACATATTAAAATTTACAACTTTATAAATTGCCTTACAACACGGGTCATCTACATGCTTACTTGTCCATGAAAAACATAAAGGCAACTAAAAATCAGGATTGGCGAACATATACAGAGCATCATTAACAAAGATGATGATCGTCCCCTATCCCTACACTTTCTAAAAACACATGGAGGTGACCCCAGAGGTTTAAAATGCAAAGGCATATATAGACTCAATCTCCCTCCTCGGAGAGGAGATTTTGAAAAAATATTACTTCAAAAAGAAAAAATGTGGATCTTTACTTTGAGCAGTATGCAAACTCGCGGCTTGAATAATGAGTTCAATTTATTCGTTTTTCTAGAACAATAAAAAGGCTATCATGCTCGTTATATGTCCTACATGATTTCCTAATTTTTCTTTTAATTTCCTATTTTTTCCCCATGGATCCCATAGTGGACATGAGGATCATGTCCTTCAATAGGGAGGATTATACATATTTATATAGAAGAGGATTATAGTTACTTTAGAATCCATGTCCTTAGAGGATCAAGGTAATTAAAGGTGTAATGTGTAAATTTTCCTCTCTATGTATCTATTTAAGCCTTCCTGAATTGGATGCTATATGTAGGTGTTTAGTTTTGTAGGTTTCTTAGTCTTATTTATCTATGCACTTTGGGATTCATTTTTATGTTGGAACTTGCCTAGATGTATATGTATGTGTGTATACATGTCCATGCTGTTATATACATATGTACATCTGTGCATAATTAGTTGCTGATCGCCCCTGTATGTCATTGTATGTCTGCACTGTGGGTGAACGATGCCTTGATTGGACTGCAGGTGGTTGAGAATGTCCTTAATGGGAACCAATTACTTCTAATTTACCCATTGATTTAAACAAGGACTTGTGAACCACTGCGCATGCTCTGAAGAAGCTTGAGGTCAAGCGAAACATGTAAGCATTATACTATCATGGTATCCGTGGTGAAGACATGGTGAACCCCACCAGCTAAGGTGATCCCCCCTCAGCTCATCCCGAGTGGATATTTGATATCTGCTATCAACTACTGACTTGGAACTTTAACTGTGGTGCTGCTCCGGTCCATGATTTCTGACACATACTTGCTGGTGTTGAAGCAGTGGGATCTAGGAAGAGTGACTCTCATAACCAACTAATGGTGAAATTATCCTTATGGGATATTTCACGTCTTGCTCCCCATGCAGTCGGCACAATACAGAGGTGATTGAAATGGAGACAAGAACACGGAAGCTATAACTATCCATACAGAGGAGGCAAAACGGTGAGCTGCACTTTACTCAGACTATTTATCAAAACTATTACCAGTGTATCCCGTTATTCTATCTGTACCAAGTTTACTCCTTCAATATTTGCTAGCTGTCTCCAATCCCCCCTTTCCCCTGCCCCCTCTTCAAGTGCTGTCAGTATAGCTAATTCACGGACCTCTCAGCACAGCACTCACAGTCTGCCTATTTATCGGGAGATTTACACACATGAAAAACAGCCTGCTCACACCGCTATGGGAACTTTTTACTGGAATTAAACAGCACCCTATCGAAACCTTTGGAAAATAGCATGACTGATATGACAGATATCCCTTGCAAGGAAGTTAATTAATTTTTCTACTGCTCACCCTCTTTCCATTTTTTGGTTTCCAGGTTCACATCCCCTGATTCGATCCTAGGATCGGTGTGTGTCTGCATGTGTGTGTGAGAGCGTCAGGGTATGTGTGATCTAGATGTGGTGGCCACCTGTCTTTCATTTAGACGTTCAGTCTTATTTAAATTATGTGTTGAAGTTTGGTGTTTTTTGATACTTTTTCACAATATCTCTGTGTTTAATATAGTCTACTTGGATAAACAGCAAATGATACTTTGTATTTCACCGGTCTGTCCTCTCTGAAGAAATTCTCTGGGTTTTCCCATATTTATACACACTAGACAGGTCAGGGATAAAGTTGTGGAGAAATTTATAGCAGGGTTAGGCTATAAAAAAAATATCCCAAGCTTTGAACATTTCACAGAGCACTGTTCAATCCATCATCCAAAAATGGAAAGAGTATGGCACAACTGCAAACCTACCAAGACATGGCTGTCCACCTAAACTGACAGGCCGGGCAAGGAGAACATTAATCACAGAAGTTCCCAAGAGGCCCAACTCTGGATGAGCTGCAAAGATTCAAAGCTCAGGTTGGAGAATCTGTCCACAGGACAACTATTAGTCGTGTACTCCACAAATCTGGCCTTTTATGGAAGAGTGGCAAGAAGAAAGTCATTGTTGAAATAAAGCCATAAGAAGGCCTGTTTGCAATTTGCGAGAAGCCATCCAATCTGACAGAGCTTGAGCTATTTTGTAAAGAAGAGCGGGCAAATATTTCACTCTCTAGATGTTCCAAGTTGGTAGAGACATACCCAAAAAGACTTGCAGCTGTAATTGCAGCGAAAGGTAGTTCTACAAAGCATTGACTCAGGGGGCTGAATACAAATGCACACCACGCTTTAGAGATAATTATTTGTAAAACATTTGAAAAACCATTTATCATTTGCCTTTCACAATATTTCACAATTATGTGCCACTACGTGCTATCACATAAAATGCCAATAAAATACATTTATGTTTTTGGTTGTAACATGACAAAATGTAACATGACCATTTTAAGGGGTATGAATACTTTTTTAAGGCACTGTATGTCAGAAAGGGCTCTCAATGGGAGGAGAATGTAAACTTTTGTCCATTTGTCCATTTTTGTACTGACAGGTGCAACAGTAAGGTTCCATTTTCTCAGGGTGCGGTGGTTCTGTGTTGGGTGGCTATTCCAGTGCAGTCCCACTTCACATTCCAAGACAAGGCAAAATTCCTCATCCATGGTGTTGCGGGTTCACACCACTGCATTGTTGACACATTCACATTTCAATAAAGTACATGCCATGTGATGCGCTGGTATCAGCACTTCAACACTGCCCTGGTTTCTCCATTCTCCTAGTGGCGACCTCCATTCGGACACTAATGTGTCGGGCAGAGTTAAAGCAGTGACGTCATGGTGTTAAACGCGATCTGTTTGATGCGCTGTAAATAACTTTTCTTATGTGAGTAAATGACTAATTTTTAATAAATTCTTTACTCTTATACTGCACCATGAGAGCTTTCCTTCCTTTTGCATGGTGTAGCGCTGACAACTGTTGTTTTTAGCCATATGTGTGTTATGCAGTACATAAGTTGTTATAGTGCCATCTTGTGGATAATTGAAAAGGTACAATACTTTTACGTTTCATGATTAAGTAAAGAGACTTGGAAGTGATTGATTGTTTACTTCGGAACTTTAGCCGTGACCTACCCACAATGCTCCTGCACAAGTGTTGAACTGAACTGCATTGTGAGAGGATATAAAAGGGCCGGGAGCAGCCATCTTAAGTCTCTGGATCTCTGGTTCCTGGGACGCGTGGCCTGCCAGCAGGACTCTGTGGGTGTGTGTGTCCCACGGGGTTGCGGCCTACTTTGAGAAGGAGCGGAGCAGCTGCAAGGATCTTGCCGTCGTATCACAGTGTGCTGGAGCAGCAGAAGTGATCATTCCGGAGACCCGTGGGGAGGTAACCGAGGACTCCTGGTCGTTAGTGAACGGAACAGTGTGACGGCGTGGTGGTGCCTCCATACGGACTGAGAACAGCTGAAACAGGGACATCCATCTGCCTGGATCCCGTGTGGTGAGAGGGTTAACACCCGGAAGTTTGTTTACTACTACACACACACTTAGAACTGTTACAGAGTGTTGCTGTGACTGATAGTCCCACAGAACAATTTAAGTTGGAAAACAGTACATCTGCATAGACTTCAGTATTCAAGAGCGGATGCTAGATGTTTGTCTTCTTCATATGAGAACACTTAGTCAGTCTGCCAGATTATAACTGCCTTAGTGTATTACCTTACACTGCGCAACACCCAAGAGGAACCCCTTGTGGATTACAATTACAAGTTCTTAGCTAGCGAAGACTGAAGACGTCAAGACTATGTTTTTTATTGCAGGGCTCTGCATTTACTTACTAAGTATAGTGACTTTACAGTTTAGAGCAGGGGGAGCTCCCTGGTATAGATATATACAATTAGGTATATTTGTGTAAGTTACCAATTGTCATAACTATTTGCTATACTATTGCACTACGTTGGTGTGATAGTCATTGTAATAACCCTTTATATAAATATACTACTTACTCAAAGAAAGAAGTTATTTCTGGTTATTATTGAAGTTTGTGTGCAGTGTTGTTATTTCTCCTGCAGGTGGAGCTACAGACACCCAGGTAGAGGTAAATATAAATATAAGTGTATATTGTGGGTTAAAGTCAATACTCATATCATTACAACACTGCACTACAGCTGTGCCAAGGGGATTGAACAATTTAGGAGGGGTAAAGAGATAAGAGGACAGGCCCGCCTAAATCAGCAGCTCCACCGAGAGTTATTGCTACAATGGTTATTGCTGGCTTAATGAGTGGTGGATTGATGTGGATGGCTACTCCACATCCACCTATCCATGTGGACGGAGTGTTATTCTGGTTCCATTCTTCCATTGTCCAATCGGTCAGGAAGTGATTATCCATCCATCTCATTTGGAACCCAAATGAAATCTGTCTTCTTATTATATGAGGTATCAGGGGTTCACTCCAAGTGTAGAAGTTTAAGGACACCACCAATCGCTTTTCTCCATTTCAGGGCTGGTTTTGCCCACTTTTATTTAAAAGAAAGTTCAAAACAAACACAATATATTCCCTCGCAGGGGTATTCAGCATTTCAGTCCTGCTACCAAAATAAATGATATTCAGCCCTCGTCAGGCCTTATACTTTATGGCCTTGGTCTGTCATACACAGACTGGACTCTCAGCACCTCCGCACGTAGCCTCGTGCTACACTGGCTCCCACCTCTCATCTAGGTGAAGCCCTCCTGACTCCTGTGCCCAGACGTCCTGTCTGCAGGGTGGAGTTGTCTTCAACTGGGAGCTTTGGAGCCTTGGTCTGGTCATTACTTAAAGCCCAGAACACAACTGACTCATTAGTGAACTGGCCTTTTAATAGAACTGAACCCAGGCAGGGTACCTCCCTGCTACAGAGGTCAGAAGGTCTGGTAAGCGGCTTGTGATTATCTTGTCTGTGTTCACAGTGGTGAAAAGTCTGCCGAACCACACGGTCATTTGGGTCACTTCTTTTGGTCTTTGACTTCATCTTGTATTTAAACACATACTGAATGGGTGTAATCAGTAGCGCAGGAAATGCTGAGTGCACATTAGGGGAATTTATCAAATCTGGAGCAACTGTGCGTTGATCCAATCAGATTCTATCTTCAACTTGTACTGACCTCCTCTGCGTTCAGCACCTGATCCTCACCTCATAGGATCTCGAGTCTGTCTGACCCATTTGTCGTATGACACTCGGGGTCCATCACAGTTGGTAAGAGTATTTATTTACCTTTGAAGTGTTACTGAAAGTGACTACAAGTGATTCATCATCCCCATGTGATTGGAGACACCCTTACGGGAAGAACTCACCCCTTCACATTTTTGTGGACTATTGTTTTATGTTTCATACACTCATGGTGTTGAGCACAGCCTATTTTTGTTTTTGTTTTGTTATGGTGCATTTGCACATTATATTTGGTTTTAGTTGTACCACATCTAGGGTACACATATTTTCCTATTAGCACCACACTGTCACTTTAATAAACTTGTACTGTTAAACTTGGAAAATGAAAGATAGAAGGCATACCCAGCATACCCAGCTACTCCAGATTCTGGCTGCCCCAGTTTTGATAAATTCCCCTCACTGTTGTTATTGGCATGTTGGCCAGGATCAGTGGCAGCTGTCAATATGGTCTCTGTACACTGTACACACATACAGTAAATGTTGCAGCAGCATTACATTCATAAAACAAACACACACAATTTTTCTGCCACTAAGATTCTGCGTATTTTGTATATGTCCATGTGAATCAGTCCTAACTGGTTGTTAAAATGTATTTTATTTATAAGTAATAGCACTGTAGATTGTTGACCCAGGTAGTGTCTGACTGCCTTATGGGATCTGGAAAGATCCCCTTCCTCAGGGTCAGCTATGGGTTTAGGGTTATCGGTCTAATGAGTGTCAGGAACTTACTTCAGCATTAAGGCTCCATTCACACTTCATGTATCTGGAATCGCTGGCATAATCACACCATGCTGCCTTTGAGTTCAGATTGTGCTAAAATTGTGGCAAAGTGTGCAACGTGCCATTAATTCTTAATGTCTCCTCAAATGCAGTATGATTTTGCCGCAATTGCCACGTGACAAAAAAGTGTTGAAACCACAGCAAACCTCATGTAAAAAGAACGTGTGAAGCTCATCACCCAAAAAGATGCAGGAGCTTCTTTGACATGTTTGTTGCACGTAGGGCAGCCCATTCAAGTGAATAGGCTGCCCCGTACGTGACATTTGGAAACGTGCTAAAATCACGCAAATCCGAAATGTGAATGGGGCCTTAAAGCACATGTGTAACTCAGTCACCTTAATCCAATTGTTCTGGCATATGTCAAGGTAAACGTGAATTGTCCAAGAACAAGGGATGTGAAAGAATGTGAATAAATCACAATCTATGTAACAGCGCTCAAATAAACTTATTGCCAGACATGAATCCATTATAAAATAGTGTTCACAAAATATGTTATATATGTGTAAATACAATAAAATATATAAAAAATAAATTTATTAACAAACTACCAATACACAATTAAATGTGGACTGAGTTTCTTCCCTGGGTTGTGTCTGGAGCTGGACGGTGGTTTGAAATTACAAAAATTGGGAATGATTGGAGGACTGACATAACCCATTCATTACCACCTTATATGATGAGGAATCCACTTAATAAGGTAAGTAAATCGTCAGGGATTCTTGGGCATTGATCACTATTTGGATGTGGGGTTCATCCATTTGATCTTTGAGAACTGTCTGAGTGTATGGATATATTAGCTGGATCACGTTCATTGTGGACATTTTGAATGTTCTGTTAAATCCGATTTAGGGGTCTCAAAACAAGATAGATGATGAGATAGTGAGTCCAGATCTTAAGATAAGATGAGTAGGTCCTTTTGATTATTCCATGCACTGCAGTGGAGAAATCCAACCCAGTTCTCGGCTACTATAGCGAGCAAAAGTGAAAGTGTTTCTGAGCTTACATCTACGGGTTATACAATTTATACTTTATGAATAAGCATAAGCACTAGGCATGTTATAGATGTGATCGTATAGTTTAGTCCAATCAGCATTTATATCTTAGTAGCAAAGGAACAGTTAAATGGGTGGGTACATCATGTGACTACCAAAAAAAATAGATTCAGCCGTATCCAGTCAGTTCAGACTGGTTTTGATATGAAGGCCTATTTTAAGCTGTAGTTTCGTTTTCAAAGGAATTGAAACAAAGAAAAAGGAGAACATCTAGGGAAAGTAAACAAATCAAGCATATTATCAATTCTTAAAGTGACAGTTCCTTTATACATGTATATATATAACTCAACATTATCAGACCCCTATAATTCTATTCAGTTCCTATATTGGTCGTTCACTTAGACACCTTATATTTATTATAAAGGATTATGGACAGTTTAGATTCACTTAAATTAATGCACTTCATTTACTTATTTGTATATATAATGTGTGAACACTAATTATGTGGTTATTGTTTTTTAAAAAAAGGAATTTGGATTTTATATATTTTATTTTACCTATTTATTTTCAAGTATATTTTGTGAATTTTGGATTATTGCTTGGCAGTATGTTTATTTGAGCACCGTTACTTCACACAGCTGCTTGGGGGGGTCTCAAATTTAGAGTCAGCACAGGATTATCAGTACTGTTAAAAGTCTATGAATAATCTACTAATCGAATAATCTTATCACCATAGTGTCAGGTCTGGGATAGATGGTAATTGCTTGAGGTGTGTGACTGAAATTACAAGAAAGACATTAAGACAGCATTGTGTGGGCGACAGACGGTGTTGAAAGTCCCGATCTCTGTTTAGAGATGGTTGTGTCAATTTGATTTGATATGTATGGACTATTTTTTACCTGTTGCAAACTAGTTAGAAATGTTAAAATTAGCACTGTATATGTGGGTGACAGAAGGTGCTGAAGGCCCCCACCTATGTTTGGGGATGGTTGCTCCAGTTTGACATAGATGGACTCTTTTATACTTGCTGCAAACCAAATGTACTCTAAAATGTGGACTTTGCTGCCCCTGAAAGAATGTCCCTTTTTCTGAAGGTGTAGGAAGACTGCAGAGTCCTGACCTACAGGGTTCACATTTTATTGCTGGGTGCTATTTGGTCTCCCCAAAGTACAGATCTTTGTAATCCTCACTACACTGGACTGCATATACTTGGCTTGTGTTTTGGTGTTGGGTCTTTAGGATGTATAAACTTTTATCATAGCATGTTGTTGGGCTTGAAAATGACACAAAGCTATACCTGATTGGACAAGGTAGAGCGGCAAAGTGGTGACATCACATTCTTCACCTTGTCCATTCAGAGAACACCCATGCCAAATGGGCAAACCCCTTTGTTCAGAATGCAGCAGAGCAGCTGCTCCGCACAGGATCCAGAAGCTAGTAGAGATCAATGTAGTAGCAGTGTCTACTACCAGTGCCAAACCTAGGCATTGTTTCACCCGGGGTAAAAGACCCAGTTTGGTGCCCCCCTACCTGAGAGAGATCTCTATCCACACCCCCCCAGCCCTCTGCCCAGTGAGTGAAGTTCTAATGTTATAAATAAATAAGCCAAAGGAAAATATGGTAAATGGTAATAATAATAATATATAAGTCATTTCAAAGTTTTGTTAATAGTAACATTCTGCAGTCAGTAGGGCAGAGGATGGTGTCAGTAGGGCAGAGGACGGTGTCAGTAGGGCAGAGGACGGTGTCAGTAGGGCAGTGAACAGTGTCAGTAAGTGTTTATTTTTATTATTTTTTTTAAATGTTATGTTTTATTATTTTTTACAATATAAACACAGTTTACTATGCTTCAGTTATGAATAAACACAGTGAGCGATCAGTACCGATCACTCACTGTGTTCACTCAGAAAAGGAAGGTGCCTGTAAATACATGTTTTCCAGACCCTTCCCCTGCTCTCCATACTTGCACATTCCTGCCGAAGCTGGCGGGAGAGGAGGGAAGCCGGCAGTGCTGTGGTGTAGATAAGGGGGAAGCAGGCAGCATAAAGACATGGAACCTGGACAGGAGGGGTGGTGAGGGCACCGTTTACTAGAACCGATCTGTTATATTGTCGTTCTGCAGCCGCTGAATGCCGAGCGGGAGAGAGAGGAGAAGAAGCTGGCTTTTAGCAGCTGCAGAAGGAAAATACAGCTGATCGGTTCTAGTAAATGCTGCCCTTTCTGTCCAGGTATGACAGGGAGGTCTGGAGCATGGGAAGCCCCAGTCTGGTCTGAATAATGTGTCTGAGTTTCAGGCGGGCTGGAACCCAGACACATGATTCAAAACTCAGAGAGGTGGCAACCCTTCTGGTGGCACCCCTCTCAATGCAGCACCTGGGGGACACATGCCCCCTGCCCTTCCTCCCCCCCAAATTTTGGCCCTGCGTGTGCTAGAAGTTGGAGTGTAAAGATCACATATAAGTTGGGGGCTATTTGGGAGGGGAGAGAACTTGTGCTAAAAGGTAGGGTGGAGGAGAGGGCAGATATGTGTTGAGGGGGGGCGCTTTGGGAACGAAGTGGGCTTGTGCTAGAAGGTGGAGTGGGGGGAGATGTGTGCTGGAGGCGCACTTTGGGAACAGAGTTTGTTTGTCCTAGAAGGTGGAGTGGGGGGGTGGATGTGTGCTGGGGGTGCTTTGGGAGGGGAGAGGACTTAAGCTAGAAGGTGGAGGGGATTTCAAATCCAACCCCTCCACTTTCCCTTCCAAAGTGTCCCCCAGCAGATATCCTCTTACCCCTGGTCCCTCCTCCCCAAATCATTCCTCCAAGTGTACATTCTTACCTGCCCCCCTTCCATCCCCCATGTTCGCGCGCCTCTGCCAGACCAGTAACTGAAGCTCAGTGCCGCAACTCAAACCGGCACTCGTTGGGGCACTGGGCTCCAGGATTCAGCAGAGGTTCACTGAGACACCAGGATTTAAAACATATCTCTGGACTGTCCCAGCGAAAACCCAGACAGGCAGCAACCCTAACAGCACCCCTGTCAATGTGGCACCCGGAGCACATGCCCCCCAGTTTCAGCCCTTGTTGTCGGAAAATCCGACCGTGTGTATTCTCCATCGGACATTTGCTGTCGGAATTTCCGCACACAAATGTTTGATAGCAGGTTCTCAAATTTTCCGCCAACTTCATTTTGTTGCCGGAAATTCTGATCGTGTGTACGCGACATTAGTGCAGCAGAATGATGAAGAGTCAGACCGCTGCTCTCACACAGAAGTAGTGGCACAGTTCACCAGTCCAACATTCTCCCAGCACTTAGTATGTAAAATTACACAAGCCTGAATGCATTAAAGTAATAAATACAGGGGCTTCAACTGGACTTTAGGAAAGCAAAATGCAGCAAAATGTTTCTATAAATGTTGCAATGACTTCTAACACCATATGTGAATATAAAAAAAAATCTAAATATCATATCTGAGTAATATAACACATAAATGTTACGCTTTATCATGAATTCATTTTTTTAACAAAGATCAGCAGGTATCACATTTTTAGTGATTTTACCGATATTTATGATGTAAAGGGGAGATTTGTTTCCAAAAGATAAAGGATTTCAAAAACTCAGGCAGTTATGTTGAGTTATATGATTCCAAACAGCCCCCCAGAGTTTTGGTCCCTGCTACCTTACCATGCTCAACTTTACATCACTGTTCATTTTGCCCACTGCTCTTTTTTTTCTTTTTTTGTTTCACGTTTTATTATCGATCCAAATATGTTCTTTTAAAAAACAGCATTGCTTGCCTGTTAGATTATGCCTTATTTCCACACCAGAAAGTGCATCTTTTTTTATTTAATTACAAATATTTGTTGGCATACTCCACTGTGTATGGGTCCCAATATAACAGACTGTAATTCAAGCTGCATATTACTTATGCCAGTGCCTGTCCAGAATGTTAACATGATTTGCACACCCTCACGAGCAGTACATATTAATGGATTCCTTTGTCCGTGTAATTAGGAAAACTTGGTAGTGTAATAAAGCCCATTCCACATGTAGCCTTTTCAGAGCATACTTAAAACATAATTTTTGGAGAAAAAGAATATGTGGACAAAAGATGTGGACAACAGCTGTAATGGACAAAAAAATATTAGATGGAAACAAATCCTCAATTACAATTTTCTCTTATGAAATTTGCCTCCCTCTCGCTCAGTGCTGCGACTAGAAGTTTATGGAACACGTATAGTAGATGACACAGAAAGGTCACATGAATGATTCTTTTGCATCCTCAAAACAGTCTCTAACCAATCGATTACAAATTTCATATGCACGCTTTCACTAATTATCATCTGGCCATATACAATACATGTGATTTCAATTGCTCATTGAGAAATATCTTATTGCTCCAAAACTATTACCAGTGGCCAGGGCTGTCTCAAAAGCTGTTGCTAGTCATTTCCTCTGAAGGAAGACCTAGGGAGTGGCTTGCATACCAGGGTTTCTAAGCTGCCTGGGTGTGCGGGAGCATGGAGCAACAGCACAGATGTAGAGATAGAAGTATAAGCACGTATGGGATTGGCTACAGAGGGGCTCCAGGGGACCCTGCAAAGCAAGACCACCCTAAAAACAAGCCACACAAAAAACCAAGGAGAGAGATATTTTAGAAGAAAATTGGAAAAAGTATGCACCTGCTGATGTTTTAAATGGAGAGTTTAATAACACTTGTAATACAAGGGCCTTCCAGCTGGTCACATGTCAAGAGGGGTCCTTCCCCTTCTTGTCTTGCATTGGCAGTAGGTTATCCCCACTGTTGCACAGATTGACTCTCATGTAATATTTATAGCTTCCAACTGTCCCTGATTTTGAGGAACTGTCCCTGATTTGAAATAAAGTCCCTCTGTGCCTCTTTCCTCCTTATTTGTCCCTCACTTTGGTCTGATCTATATAGGTGTATATAAAATGCTCTTTTTGTCTTTCAAAAAGTGTTTCCCAGTGCTAAACCGTTCATCTAGTTTCTAAATTGCTGCATTTGTAAATTTCAAGATTACAGTATAAAGGAATAGTAGTGGTAAAAAGCCACATGCGGATTAAACTAATCATGTTTTTTGTAAAATTCTCCTTTAATGGGGTGTGGCAGGGAGTGTGTCCTATGCCTACATACTTTTGCTACTAGGTGTTCCTCATTCCTATCTCAAGAAGTTTGGAGGTATGAAAATTGTATAACTGCTATTAATTACAGTAGTACACCATGAGCCCCAGCTGGTGTAATAGCTCCCCATCACAAATAAAACCAAAGAAATTTCCAAGTTCAAATTACTGACCAGTCTGCGACCAATCAAATCAACCTGTCTAACAGTATGCATTAAAAACAGGGGTTTAGTCTGCACACATTTGCAAATACATGCGTAAGCTACAGGCCCCATCAAGGCACCCTGTTACCTGTAGTCTCTAACTTCTAAGAGTCTCCACTGTGGAAGAACATGCATTTTAATGTATAGGCAGAGGGCAGGTGAGCCTGGAGGGAGCCCACCCCTCCTTAAAGCCGCAGGGGCACACTGAACACCCAGCACATAGCACTATGGCAGCAAAGGTGCCAGTGCGTTGCCTGACCTCACCCGCCTGAACTCACAGTATACTACTGCACTGTGTGCCTATGGTGACCTAGGAAGTGGGTGTCATTTAACACAGAAAAGGAGCACAGTGGTTGGCAGAATTAAAGGTCTGTGGGAGACAGCGCTGGGGAGAAATATAGTTAAAGGTCATAATCTCAGCCTTGTTCCCATGGGCAATAGCAACCTTTGCTTTGCTTTGTTGAATGCCCCATGCTCACAGTCACTCCACTGCACAGATCAATACATGGAGAACTGTCTCTTTAAGGGCTTTTCCTCTTGCACAGGTACACCACCTACTGCACACAGTGCACTTTTTCTTGCTCTTCAACTCAGAGAATAAACTGTTCCCAGCATTAAAGTGTTACTAAACCAACAGTAAAATCACTCTGTATATGCAGTAAAGCATGCTTGTTATACCCACTGTGAAAACTAAGGCTTTTCTGTGATCCTCCCCTTCTTCCACAGTCCCCAATCCATCTCCTAATAAGACAGAGCCTTTGGAGTCACTCTGCACATGCTCGGTTTGGTGTGTATTGCTAGAGAGAATTAATATTTTTTCTTGAGAGGGTGCATGTGATCGGCACAGGACTGCACTGTTCACACAGACGATCTGGGGTCCTCCAGCCCCATAGTACAGTCAGAGTAGAATGAAAATTCCCCTACAAGCTTTAATCAGATACTGATAGAAGTCACAAGACCACTATATACTGCTAATGAGAAAAGGTATTTAGCAGTTTATAATTGCATTTCCATTTTCTGTGTATTGTGGAGGCCAGATATAGTGAATGCAGGGTCCCGGGTTTAGTAACACTTTTGCATGAAGATCCAGACAATTCTATCGCTTTGTCCACATCCTCCACCATTTGTGATATGGGAACTCAACCTCAAGGGTGTTAGTGAGTTTTCGTCAAACAGGAATTACATTTTCAGGTCTTGTAGGCTCACTTTTATTGAAAAACACTTTATTTTTACACTTGCTGGGCGAGTTATTTTCAAAGAGGTTGGAGAACCCCTTCAAACTGTGTAAATGTAAGCACTGAAAACAAAAAAAAATAGGCGCTCATTCAAAAAGATGCTCTGATCCACTTCAGAAGCTGGGATCCCATCCAGGGAAGCTATTAAACTGAATGAAGACTAAAGTGTCAACATTGACCATCACTGAAATTCAAGTTCATTTAGGCATAACACAGCAATGCAAACATTTTAGAGAGCACTTGTGTGTACTGAGCCATACGAAATTCACACACAGGACTGCTCCCATTTGATGGTCTTGTCTACAAAATTACAAAGTAAAAACTGCACTGCTTTAAAAACAAGCAAAATGCACTAAGCAAACAAAAGGAGGAAACACCTTGGAATCTTGAGTAATTTTGCTGTTTTCATTTGGAACTCGCTAGGTTTTAAATGCATTTTGCGAGCTAGGTATTAAATGCATTTATCACATGGCAAGGTGTTTACCAAAGTGTTATCATTTAAACAATTATTACTGATACAGGAAAAGACGCTGTTTTCTCTGGGCAGATTATAATGAAAAAATGGAAAGAGAGCAGAAAATGAGGTACAATAGAGACAGTGCTTGAATGGTTTCTAAAAGATAACTGTCAATTCATTTGACAGGTGGGAAGCATTCAGCTTTGTTAAAGCTCTAGTGTAGAGGGAAAGGAAGGAGGATATTATAAAGACGACACAAATACCTTCTTAAGGGAACAGGTCTTAAAATTCACCGTGAGTGAAACGCAAGGGGAAAGGGGCGTAATTCCAGTTTCGAGAAATAAAGCCTTGGATAATAACAATAATAATCTTAGTGCAGATTATCAAACTAGTTTGAAAGCTTTACCTTATCTTGCTGTTAAACAGAAACAGTCTCTTCTAAAAGTGGGTGCACAAACAGAAGGATTATTTGAGAAATTGAAGGATTCGAAGGACTTTATTTAACATTACTGGTATCTGTGTTGAGCTTACTGCTTGACATGGTTATCTTGACATAACGAGGTCCATTTTCTTGATGGCACACGTAGCAAGGCTTTCACATACTCCAACACAGGTCAGCTCTGTCCTGTCACAAAATTCCAGCCAAAATCAAACACAGAAGTGTAAATGGGAATGACACACACCAGCCTCAGGGAAGTCGGAGGCAAGCTAACCCCATAAGACACCGTAAAAGAATCCCGAAGCAGAAGGATGATTCCACGTCATCTATATTTAGTATTTAATGCAGCTGATGGCAACTGAAAGAGACAGCAGATTTCATGCCATTTTCCTGAAACAAGAATATCAATGGCAGCTTCCTGATGCATAGACTCAGCCTGAAAACAGAGAAACAGCTATAAACAGACTAAAAGGATTTTACTCCTCTTAGTTACTGAAAATAAAGCCAAATACCCAAAGAAAATAAGCTTTGAAATATTTAACTGACCCATTTTGAACAAGTGAGGAAGAACGGAGCCTGTCACTGTTCACTTTTTGTTTTGAAAATGCAGCTTGCCTAGCTGTCATGCTGATCGCTTATGCTTGGACAAAGGCATTCAGAATGGAAGTGGGATAGGAGTCCCTACTTTGACTCATTTAAGTTTGCATGCAAATTTCATCTTGTGCTACTGAGAACTGTAAACAGCAGGATTTATAAACCAGGTTTAAGGTTGTTTTGCTTTGTGTCTATTTACAGGTTCTTGCGGTAAAAACCAAAGAAGCTTAGACATCTGTAGTGTATTAATGCTTTTACTAAATAGAAAAGCCACACATAAAACTGAACAAAACACAATTAGTTACAAAATATGCCTACAACATGCACAAGCCAATTATCCTTTCTAGAAAAATAACTATGTACTATATGTATGCAATAAGTAAACTAAACAGTTATTCAACTTAAAGATGGATCAATCTTCAAGAGTCTCCAAAGTTCTTCAGTTTTAGGCAGCCATGTCTTTACTTTTTGTCTTCTAAAAACCAACTCCTTTGTCTGACCACATGCGTCTTTCAAAACGTAATCCCCTCCCCCTACTTCCTGTTGCATCATATCCTGCAAAGAACTTCCTCTGCTCATAAACTAATCCGACTAGTTAATTTACATATCAATAAGAAGAACCTAGACTTTCAAACAACACATGGTCCCAAATCTAACAATTAAATACATATGCTATAAAATCACCTAAATATCCATAGCAACACAAAGACGATGCAGGAAACATGCAAGAACGGGCCTAGGGTGCTACCTGCTCGCACAAAAGAACACAAATTATGATTACGCTATACTTCACATTAATGTGACTAAACATAAAAGAAAATGTAAAATAAAACTCAAAAAAATGCACAAAACCACTAACATCACTTTAACCACTTGCCAACCTCCAACAGTACATTTACTGCTGGCAGGCAGCTCCCCCAGGCATTGCGACGTAGCCATACATTGCGGTGCACATCCGCACTGAGCACACACCCTGGGGCATGCAGCCGCGCAATCTGCAACTGCTGTGTCCACCAGACACAGTGGATTGTGGTGCTTGGTATTGGGCCGCTATGAGCGCCTGAGAATCCACATGACCACTGTGTGATCACGTCATATAGCAAAACAATAGTCCTGAATGGAATGACATCATTATTAACTGTTGTGTGTGATCTGTGATTGGTCATCAGTGATCACTTGGTACCTGAGTTAATCACAGGCCCTGTACCGTGTGATAGCTGTGGGCCAAAAAAATTTTTTTTACAAACTGTCATCAGTCAGTATACCTGATCAATGCCACACCAGTCATATGCTGATGCTGTACTGCAATGGCGACAGTATGTATAAAAAAAATAAAATTGTGAAAAAATATTATTCAGTTTCTTAATTTTTTTAAAAATCATGACAAAACAATTACAGCTTTTAAAAATTCACCATGCCTATTACTAAATACCTTGGACTGTCTACTTTCCAAAAAGTGGTCAATTGGGGGGTATTTACTGTCCTGCCATTAGGAGATAGGGCGTCAGTACATCAGGATTGATCAATTTTCAAATATATACAGTATCTCACAAAAGTGAGTACACTCCTCACATTTTTGTAAATATTTTATTCTATCTTTTCATGTGACAACACTGAAGAAATGACACTTTGCTACAATGTAAAGTAGTGAGTGTACATCTTGTATAACAGTGTAAATTTGCTGTCTCCTCAAAATAACTCAACACACAGCCATTAATGTCTAAACCGTTGGCAACAAAAGTGAGTACACCCCTAAGTGAAAATGTCCAAATTGGGCCCAAAGTGTCAATATTTTGTGTGGCCACCATTATTTTCCAGCACTGCCTTAACCCTCTTGGGCATGGAGTTCACCAGAGCTTCACAGGTTGCCACTGGACTCCTTTTCCACTCCATCTTGAAGACATCATCGAACTGGCGGATGTTAGAGACCTTGCGCTCCTCCACCTTCCGTATGAGGATGCCCCACAGATGCTCATAGGGTTTAGGTCTGGAGACATGCTTGGCCAGTCCATCACCTTTACCCTCAGCTTCTTTAGCAAGGCAGTGGTCATATTGGAGGTGTGTTTGGGGGTCATTATCATGTTGGAATACTGCCCTGCGGCCCAATCTACAAAGGTAGGGGATCATGTTCTGCTTCAGTATGTCACAGTACATGTTGGCTTTCATGGTTCCCTCAATGAACTGTGGCTCCCCATGCCAGGAGCACTCATACAGTCCCAGTCCATGACACTCCCACTACCATGCTTAACTGTAGGCAAGACACACTTATCTTTGTAGTCCTCACCTGGTTGCCGCCACACACGCTTGACACCATCTGAACCAAATCAGTTTATCTTGGTCTCATCAGACCACAGGACATGGTTCCAGTAATCCATGTCCTTAGTCTGCTTGTCTTCGGCAAACTGTTTGCAGGCTTTCTTGTGCATCATCTTTAGCAGAGGCTTCCTTCTGGGACGACAGCCATGCAGACCAATTTGATTCAGTGTGCGGCGTATGGTCTGAGCACTGACAGTGCTTTGCTGTGCACCAATGCTGGCAGCACTCATAACTCTATTTCCCAAAGACAACCTCTGGATATAATGCTGAGCACGTGCACTCAACTTCTTTGGTAGATTATGACGTGGAAGTGAGTGGAATCTGTCCTGCTAAACTGCTTTTTGATCTTGGCCACCGTGCTGCAGCTCAGTTTCAGGGTCTTGGCAATCTTCTTATAGCCTAGGCCATCTTTATGTAGAGCAACAATTCTTTTTTTCAAATCCTCAGAGAGTTCTTTGCCATGAGGTGCCATGTTAAACTTCCAATGACCAGTATGAGAGAGTGAGAGCGATAACACCAAATTTAACACACCTGTCCCCCATTCACACCTGAGACCTTGTAACACTAATGAGTCACATGACACCGGGGAGGGAAAATAGCTAATTGGGCCCAATTTGGACATTTTCACTTAGGGCTGTACTCACTTTTGTTGGCAGCGGTTTAGACATTAATGGCTGTGTGTTGAGTTATTTTGAGGGGACAGCAAATTTACACTGTTATACAAGCTGTACACTCACTACTCTACATTGTAGCAAAGTGTGATTTCTTCAGTGTTGTCACATGAAAAGATACATAAAAATATTTACAAAAATGTGAGGGGTGTACTTACTTTTGTGAGATACTGTATATACCATAGATTGTAGATTCTGTAAATTTCACACTGGCTAAATAATATACACTGATTTGGGTTATTTTTACCAAAGAAATGTAGCAGACTACATTTTGGCCTAAATGTATGAAGAAAGATTATTTGTTTGCAAAATTTTACATTAGAAACAAATAAAAACATGTTTTCTTTTTTCAAAAATGTTGGTATTTTTTTATTTATAAAGCATACAACAAAACACCCAGTGGTGATTAAATACCACCAAAAGAAAGATCTATTTGTGTGGAAAATTTATATAAATTATATTTGGGTACAATGTTGCATGACCGAGAAATTGCCAGGTAAAGTAGTACAGTACAGAACGGCAAAAATGCTCTGGTCATAAAGGGGGTAAGACCTTCCGGAGGTCAAGTGATTAAATATGGTGTGAGACAAAATCACTGACAGTTCAAATTAGATGGAAATCTTGAAGAGTCTGTCATTTTTAAAGCAATGTTTCCAAGTCACTGTTTTTTGGTTACTAATCAAATGTGACCTATATCGCATTGTTCTATAACAAAATCTAAAAGTTAATAATTACTGATTCAAGAAGGTAACAAGTGTTAGCTGAGACAGTAAAGGCCGAGGAGACTAAGATCTAAATGCTACTGAATTATTACACTTTTACCTGCCCAAAAAAGCAATATTTTACTGTGCGGGAAGTGTCTGTTGTGGCCAGGGTTGCGGGTTTTAAAAAACAGAATGCTGTTTACTTTTTTTTAACTTTATTGAAGTATCACATTGTGACATTTCAGTCATCGCTATGCGTTGCAGCTGGGCTGCAGTGCATAGAAACAGAAAAGAATCAGGGATTGCGGGTGAGCTGCGGTGGAGGATGAAAAGATGAAGACATGTTGCAGATTTCCACACTTAAAGCAGAGTTCCACTGAAAAGTGGAACTTCCTTTTATCTGTCTCCTCCCCCTCGCTGGTGCCACATTTGGCACCTTTTAGTGGGGAGGAGGCAACGGCTAACAGTTTTTGCCAGTAACCTTCCCCACTTCCAGAGACGGCGCCGTCCCTTGGAAGTTCGCCCCCCTTCTTCCGCCGCCAGAACAGAGGCCGGGACACCGCTTTAAAGTGTTACTAAACCCACAACAGTAAAATCAGTCTGTATATGCAGTAAAGCATGCTTGGTCAATCCTCTGCATTGTGTAAAATGGCTGTTTGATCCTGTCTTTTCTGATCCTCCCTTTCTTTTACTATCCCCAATCCATCTCCTGATAGAACAGAGCCCTGGGAGGCACTCTGTACACACTCAGTTTGGTGTGTATTGCTGGAGAGTTTTTTTTCTTGGGAGAGTGCATGTGATTGGAACAGGGCCAATCAGTACTGTCCAGACAGAGGGTCAGGGGTCATGCAGCCTCATAGGACAGTCAGAAGATAATGAAGATTCCTCCTACAATTTTAAAGTGATTGTAAACTATCACCTTGTAAAACAACCCATTCAGTTTAAAGAAAATGAAAAAAAAAAACATTATAAATACCCTTTTTCCCCTTTTTTTTATAAGTTATCACATCCCCTCATTTTCAACTGCATAAGAACTGGGGGGAGGAGAAGCAGCAGCACACTGAGCATCCCAGTGAATGGCTGTGCAGCGGGGGCGTGTCAGGACAAGTCTGATCATTGGAGGAGAGCAAACTGACTTCCCAGCATAGCTAGAGAACTGATCATGATGTGCTCACCTGTGGTCAGTTTTACAAACTAAGACTGGAAAGCCATTAAAGTTTATGTGCGTGTAAAGGCAGGCATCCAGATACTTTTGGTAACATAGTGTATGATAGAATAGAGAGATAGCAATGGCTGGAGAAGACAGGAACATTTACATGGTAAACAATAGGGTACATAGGAAGCAGTAGTGGCTGGTGCTAAACTTTCTTGGGGGGGCGGCAAACAACACCCCCCCCCCCCCAGGTCTGCACTGTCCCATCCACCATCTCGGCTTCCCCCGGCTTTTCCTCCCGATCAACATTGTCTTCTTCAGATCCGCCTCCTGCCCTGATTGGCCAGGAGGAGAAACCGGAAACCAATAGTGAATATTGATTCACTAATGTCCCAAGTTGCACCCCCAGCCCAACCTCTTTCAAGCCAATTAGAGCTTCTGGCTTGCACAGTCTTGTGCTTGCAAAAAAAAAAAAAAAACTCAGAGCAAGCTCTGAGTCCGGCTCCCCGCATGCAAACTAGGGGTGCGGCAGCCCTGTGCCCCTTATGGACTGGCCGCTCCTGATAGGAAGCGAGGTAGGCAGTTTTCAAAAGTAGGAAGTGGAGGAATTAAAGTGATTGTAAACGATCACCTTGTAAAACAACCCATTCAGTTTAAAATAGAAATGAAGGGCAAAACATTTGTGTATAGATAAAAAAAAAAAAAACATTTTAAAATACATTTTTTTTCCCTTTTATAAGTGATCACCTTCCCTCTGTTCTCAGCTGCATAAGAGCTGGGGGGGAGGGGGAACGCTAGCACACCAATCTTCTCAGTAAAACACTGTACGGGGGGAGTGTGTCAGGACAAGTCTAATCATTGGAGGAGAGCAGGCTAAGTTCCCAGCATAGCTAGAGAACTGACCACGGTGTGTTCTCCTTCCTAGTGTGGTCAGTTTTTAATAAAAAAAGCAGAGGGACTGGCAGGAACATCAGGGATTTCACACAAAGGAAGCAATACAAAGAGAACAGGATACTTTGCTTGGCTTGACACTGATAGAAGATAGAAATATACTGCTGATGAGAAAATGTATTTAGCAGTTTAAATTTACTAAAATAATTACATTTCCATATTCTGAGTAATGTCGGGAGACCAGATATAGTGAATGAAGGTCCTGGGTTTAGTAACACTTTATGTGTGAACAGGGCACATAGAAAACAACTGATTTCGATGTCCTCATGTGTGAAGAACTAAAGGAAAGTAAAAATATATCTCTTTTCTTATGCACAATATATGTTGCATAATTCATAATATAATATATACAGTATGTATTTTTTTTTCAATGTAAATAATGTAAACAACATAAACTCAAAACTGGCCACTAAATAAGTAATCTGTGAGCAGAGCACAGAGCCTCAGTAATATGTAAATGACCAGTATTATGATGGCATTCAAAGCAGTCTGCCAATGCTACTGAAAATCTGTGCTGGGCAGTAAACAGAACTTCATTACCCCTCAAGGTACAACACAATGCTATCCACAGATATTTGAAGCTATTTGAGCTATTTCCGATATAACATCCCACTGACACATTGTTTTTCTTGCAGTTGCTCTGCCAAACCACAGTATATTGTTACGTTTTACTTTTCTGTAGCTATCAAGGGATTAACTAGTTCCTCAAAATAACAGAAGAATATTTCTTCTAAAATCTGCACGTATCCCTCGAGCACATGGCAAGCAATCAGGTAAATGCCAGCCTGTGCCCACGCACTGTCAGAAATGAACAACACATCAATTCATTCAGAGTTCAAAAATCAATATGTAAGGGCACAAGATAAACCATTAGAGACCGCCAAACATTAAAGTAAGCCAAAAAAAGGACATATATGGAAAAATGTGCTTATATGGGCAAATATTTTGAGATTTATAAAAGTCTAAATTCCAACCTGCAGATTTGAGTAGCACGTTGTAATCTGTCCCATGCTGCAACACTTCCATTTCTGTCTTTTTCTGTGGCTTCATAGTGATCCCAATTGGACAGTATCTTTATCTTAAAGAATTCAGAAGACTGCTCATCATTCAATTCCTGGACTGTACCAGCATCATCCGTATTCTTTAAAAAGAAGAATAGTATTACAGTTTTGTACATCCAATATAACTTTTTTTTTTCTGGAAAGCTGAAAGACACCAAAACAAAACAATACAGGTATGTTTAATAATCACCCTTAACTCATGTAGTAGGCTTTTCCAAGCCTTGGGAGACTGTGGGCTATCTGTTATTACAAATGTTTTTTTGGGTGTGCTTTATCTATAAGAAATGTCTATGCATATTGCATAGCATCTCATGGGATTTTTGGAAAAATATAGGGAAAAAAACTTTTTTTTTTAAAGGTAACTTTATTGTACACAAAATATGTGGGTACAAAAATTAAAGAGCACACAGAAAATGGAGCAAACAGTACTCAGATATCACCATATAGAATACACAGTATGCCCCTTCAGTACACGTAGATCAAGCATTGAAGGAGCAGGTGTGTAACCCAAACTCGGCTACAAACATGAACTGTAGACTGTCAATATAATAGTGTATACAAATACAGTAGTCAAGAAAAAGTGAAAAAGGATCCACAATAGGTCCTTAGCTCTGGTCAGTAACTTGGGTATTGGGTGGTATAGTGCAGTCTGAACTCACCCATAAGTTCCAGATTTTATGGAACTTATGAGGGCAACCTCTGGCTTCAGACGTCAATTTATACATGGGAGTGCCTCATTAACAAGAGTAAGACAAAAGCTATGGTAGGGGGATTCGGAGACTTCCATTGCATAGTTATACATTTAGCATAGAACAGAACTAAACATAGGAAAAGTTGTGAGTTTTTAGAAAGAGATTCATCATCAATGTATCCAAAGAGGCACCTTAAGGAGTTACAGATATTCGGTATTTGGGTAATTTAACTGATAAAAGCGGTGACTGGTGACCAGAACACTCTAACCCGTGGACATTCCCATACAATATGATAAAGTGTGCCATCAGCTGAGGAGCCCTTAGAGCAGGCAGCAGAGGGCAATCTATTTAGTCGGAAGAGGAGGTATGGAGGACCTATATAAACATTTGGTCTGGATACCCTTACCCCTGTCATAGCCGCTAGTAATAATCCATGTGTTCGGGAGAACACAATGGCTCCACAGGAGGGACTCCCCCATCAACACTGTCTGTGTTGATGGAGGTATCGAGCACTTTTCTTACCTGCACCGTCTATGGCCGGCTTAAGAGACCTTTTTATAATCTGGCATGCTGGTTGTATCCAAATTGATCGATCAATCAACTTGGGTACATTCAGACTGCCCATACAGGGTTCAAATCTCAGCTGGATTCAAACTGTCTATGGCCTTCTTAAGTATATACAGTAAGCAGTAACAAATCAGACAGAAGTTATTATCTGAGATCATACCCTTAGGTAAGAAACAACCAGGTCTATTGCATAATTAGTTGGTCTATGGGTAGTTTAACATGATTCACTCTTCCAGGCAAATTTTTTTCTGATTAATGAGACCTTCCAACAGGGCTACTTTCAGTAGAATTTACAAACAGTTTAAGATGATATTATCTTAGTGTATGTCTTTGCGGTGACCCTCAACTACTATGCAACATGTTTTATAAAATATTTTTCTTAATAAAAGTGATACATTCTAAAACAGTAGCTCAGTCCCTCAGTGGCCAGAATTGCCACATATTTTTAGTAGTTTCTATACAAACAAAAAAGTTTTAGATCTTTTAGCATGAAAACTCTGTTTGATTTGGAATCCTTGCTTAGGAGTGTTCTCCATGGACTGATATTGGCCATGCTTTTCCAATTTAACCAAACTGATATCACATCTGGTCTTGTACTTACAATGGTTTCTGGGACATGAGTGAAATATAAAGGCTGTTATTGTTTATCTGCTAAAATGCTAGTTTCTTGCCTGCCCCTGATGGCAATATTTTCTATTATTATTATATATATTTTAATTGATGAAATCAAAGTGAATTTAATACATGAATACTTATTTGGGGCTTGCACCTCAAGGAATATTGAGGCCAGATGACCAGCAGGAGAGTCATTCAATTAGCGTTTTCAGTAGTAGAGGCCAACAATGACAGTTTTCTGTCATCAGCTTTATTTAAAGCTAATTATAAGATGAAAGCTACTAATGCGATCAAGGAGATCTGCTGAAAACCAGCGTTTCTTATTGCTGTTAGCTGGTAATTCCATTGATGGAATCAATGATAGAAAATTGGATAAAAAATTAGTTAGAGGCTAGGGCGTGTGAAATTTTTTCTATATTGCATTAAAATAAATGCAGCTTTACTTCATAGTTTGCTTTAATGCACCCCTAAACTGTCCATATAGGTTTTAGTTAATAAAATCATAATTTTCCCACCCTTATCAAGAAATGATGAGAGCAAGAGGTTAATGCTGAACTCTAGACAAATAGCAAAATACACAGAAGAAATACATACACTATTTTGTCAAAAGTATTGGGACGCCTGCCTTTACATGCACTTTAATATCACCCCAATTCTTCTACATATTTTTGGTAAAAAAAAATCTCAATAGGCGTATATTGATTGGTTTGCGCAAAAGTTAACATGTCTACAAACTACAGGATAGATTTAGGGACTTTTATTTATTTTTTATTGTTTTTACTGGTAATGGTGGCGATCAGCGATTTTAAGGCGAGACTGCGACAATGCGGCGGACAAATTTGACCCCAAATGACACTTTTTGAGGACCAGTGACATTATTACATTGATCAGTGCTATAAAAATGCACTGATCAATGTAAAAATGACACTGGCAGGGAAGGGGTTAACACTAGGGGATGATCAAGGGGTTAAGTGTGTTCCCTCAGCGTATTCTAACTGTAGGGGGGGTGGGCTGCCAGGGACATGACAGAGATCACTGTTCTCGATCACTGGGAACAGAAGATCTCTGTCATGTCACTAGGCAGAACGAGCGCGCCCGCTATCCTCCTTGTACGGACTGACGTACAGGTACGTCAGTTCGCGCAGGAGAGCCGACCTGCCGCAGTATATCTGCATGAGTAGGTTGGCAAGTGGTTAATTCATCCCAAAGATGTTCTATCGAGTTGAGGTCAGGACTTTGTGCAGGCCAGTCATGTTGATCCATAAAGGCATGGATGAGCAAGTTTGACTGGCCTGCACAGTCCTAACCTCAACCCGACAGAACACCTTTGGGATGAATTAAAGTGAAGATTGCGAGCCAGGCCTTCTCGTCCAACATCAGTGCCCGACGTCACAAATGCGCTTCTGGAATAATGGTCAAATATTCCCATAGACACACTCCTAAACCTTGTGGACAGTCTTCCTAGAAGAGTTGAAGCTGTTATAGCTGCAAAGGATGGGCCAACTCAATATTGAACCCTACAAATTAAGACTGGAATGCCATTAAAGTTTATGTGCGTGTAAAGGCAGGAGTCCCACTATTTTTGAAAATTTAGTGCACATAGTAGCTGTTTTACTTGCCAAAAGTATAACCTTGACTAGGAATTCCTTTCTGCAACCCTTATCCAAACTGGCTTCCTCCCATCTCCTGGATACCATTCTAGCACTGTTTTTATGTTTTTGTGCCCACAGCAACTTTAAAGTGGTTCAAAAAGGCTCATGGTTGTTTATCTTCATGCATTGTATGCATGAAGATAAAAAACCTTCTCTGTGCAGCAGCCTCCTCTAGCCCCCCTAATACTTACCTGAGCCCCATCTGAATCAAGCGATGTGCACGAGAGCCTCCGCTCTCGGGGGCTTTCCCTCCTCATTGGCTGAGACAGCAGCAGGAGCTATTGGCTGGCGCTGCCATCAATTACAGCCAGTAAGCCAATGAGGAGAGAGAGGAGTGGGGCTGATCCGTGGCTCTGTCTGTGAATAGACATGTAGAGCCATGGCTTGGGAACAAACCTGCTGGGGTACACCCATTGCAAGTTGCTTGCTCTGGGGGGCACTTGGCAGGAGGGAGGAGCCAAGAGCACCGGCGAGGGACCTGAGAAGAGAAGGATGCGGGCTGCTCTGCACAGAACCACTGCACAGAGCAGGTGAGTATAACATGTTTGTTACTTTTTTTTAAAAACACTGAACCCTCAAGATCACTTTAAGGTCAATACATGCAAGATTGAGGCCTTCAGTGCTTCCCTACCCAAGGAAGACAGGACAAATCTTCAACAGAATTTTTCCTTCTAATGGAAACACAAGGCTTAAACATTTTGGTTTTCACCTCTGTTCTCACTTGGACACTTTATATTATCCTAGTTACAAACTGTTATTGACCCAAATTCATCAAAAACTGAAAGATTGGTCCAGACTTAACCATACCTGGTTTGTTAGAATGGCCTTACCCAATGTAGACATTCTCTCACGTTTGTTATATATCTTCCAAACTGTTCCCACTGAAGTCTTATGCCCTGTACACACGGTCGGACATTGATCGGACATTCCGACAACAAAATCCATGGATTTTTTCCGACGGATGTTGGCTAAAACTTGTCATGCATACACATGGTCACACAAAGTTGTCAGAAAATCCAATCGTTCTGAACGTAGTGACGTAAAACACGTACGTCGGGACTATAAACGGGGCAGTAGCCAATAGCTTTCATCTCTTAATTTATTCTGAGCATGCGTGGCACTTTATGCATCGGATTTGTGTACACACGATCGGAATTTCCGACAACGGATTTTGTTGTTGGAAAATTTTATAGCAAGCTCTCAAACTTTGTGTGTCGGAAATTCCGATGGAAAATGTGTGATGGAGCCCACACACGGTCGGAATTTCCAACAACAAGGTCCTATTACACATTTTCCGGCGGAAAATCCGACCGTGTGTACAGGGCATAAGGGCCTACCTCATACAGAAGTCAACTATAAGACGGCATTATTCTACCATGGATGCACCAATTTTTCTGCCCTCCCTGTAAACCCTTCCCCTTATGCCTGCTTTCACTACTACAGGTGTGGGACAAACTCCTCAAATCATATTGGGTCTCTTATGTGGATAGCACTGAATAGGTCATCCCTCTGCTCAAAACCCCAAAGCTAATCCTCAAACAGAACATAAGTCTCTGTGTGCGTATGTGTAATTTATTACTTTAAATCTTTGGTGCCCAATAAGCAGCCTTCGGGCCACCTGCAGGCCACCAGCACTTAGCATGGGGCAGCGCAACTTAACATTTAAAAAATTACTTTTTTAAATGCAGCAAAGAGCAATGCACAGTAAGTGTATTGTGATGAGCTGCAGTGCGGGTGTGTAGCCCACTACTGTAACAGTGCATTGGGGTGCCTTCCAAAATTTATGGCACCATAATGAACGGAAATCGTCGCACATGCATAATACCAAGCGTTAATACAAAGCAAATGTCTGAATGCAATTGTGCAGCCTTCTGGACATATAACTGCTAAGATGACCAACACTGCTTTTTTTTTTCTCTCAAAAGTTTTATTGAAGTAAACAATAATATACAATCCAACAGTTCAGGTTCCATAAAAAGTATTGACAGGCATAACCCGACATGTTATCACATTCCACTACCATGAATGAAAATGCTTATACGGTACAACATTTTTTCCCTGCTTTCTCTGTCCCCCCCCCCCCCTTTAGCTATCCTCCAACTTCTTTAGTTATATGCAGTGCGCTAGCCCAGAAGGCCACCTTTCTATATTGTGATCAGAGCTAACCTCCGTGCTAGAAAAACAGTCTGTACAAGACCAAATCCACTGGGCTAAGGCCAGGAGTATCTAACCATGAAGACCATAAAGTGTTGAACTTTTCTGGGAGGCCCCTGTGCTGGAAGAGGTACTTCTCCAAGCGCAAGGTGTCCCCCATTTAAATTGTCCATTCTCTTAGAGTAGGAGGTTCCGTTCCTTTCCAGTGCCTAAGGATAAGCTTGCGTGCCTGAAAGAGTGCTCTGTCTATGGCTTGTTTTGGGATTTCCTCAATGGAGAGGTCATCTAGAATATCCAATGTACAGGGCTTAGGATCCATCGGGATATGAAACCTGAAACACCCTATTAATGGTAACGACTCCTGACCAATATAGATGTAGCTTGGGGCAGTGCCACAATACATGTATAAGGTCACTATGGTCTCTGGAACACTTAGTACACTCCAAGTTTTCTCTCAGACCCATCCTACACATCCATGCGGGGGTAAAATGTACCCGCAATACTATGTACAGCTGGGACAGATGTTGTGTCACATTGAGAGAGACACGGTTGAACCACCCGTAGGGCCTCTTCCCACTGATCGTCCTCAAACGTGCCGACTTCACTCTCCCATAGGAGTGCCACGTTGGTGAGGAAGCCCATTAAGTGTGTGGACGTAAGCATGGCGTAACACCGGGAAATAAATTCCTTAAAGTGAGAAACCTCTGTCATATAAAGATGGGGGCCGGGGAAGGGACCCACAGGGATCCCTCTATTTGTGCCCAGACAGCATGATGTAATTGTAGATATGGGAAATACATTGATTGGGGGAGGTCAAATTTAGTCTGTAAAGATGGAAAGGAGTGCAGTTTGCCGCTGGAGAAGATGTGTACCAGGTGTGTAACCCCACACCGCTTCCATCTCGAACCACACTGCAAAGATTGCAGCTCCTTAAAAAGCCCATTGTCCCAAATAGGACTATTACCCATGAACCCTGTAATATCTTGCAGCTGTCTGGCTTTATTCCCCACCTTCTGCATCAACACGTAGGTGGGAAAAAGCTTGTTGAATTTAGCGTAGGCCAGTGCCTCCAAACCCGTGGCCACACTGTGCGTCCCTGTGACGTGGTGCACCAGAGCCGTGGTTGGGTCCACTCTCCCCTTCATCGGCTGACTCCACGGGCAAAGCCCGAGCGATATGTTGCAGCTGAGCTGCCATGTAATAAAGCCAAGGGTTGGGCAAGGCCAAACCCCCACTCTCTTTAGGTTTTTGCAGTTGCTCGAGCTTGACCCTCGGAGGTTTATTAAGCCAAGTAAAGGAGTGGAACAGTGAATTTATGATGCAAAAAGTTTTAAGCGGGACAACCATGGGGGTATTATGCAGGACATAGAGGAGCTGCGGCATAAAAAACATTTTTGAGGTTCACTCTTCCCACCAGTGACATTTTGAGCTTGGACCATATTTTGGTTTTATCCCTTGTACGACCCAATAGTGGTGATAAGTTGAGGGTGACGTAATCTTGGGGTTGTGGGGTAACATGCACCCCCAGATATTTAAAAGAGGAGGTCGCAGGAATGTTTTGGAGTGCACCACACTGACTGCCAGCCGAAGAGTCTAGCAGTTAGATTGAGGATTTGGTCCAATGATTACAAAGCCTGAAAATGCACCAAATTTGTTAATGATCGCCATAGCTTCTCTCAGGAATTCAGACATTTCCCCCAAAAGTAGCATGGTGTCATTGGCATAGAGCATGAGTTTTTCATGAATCTTGCCATATTTGATGCCACAAATTAAGGGGTTGGAAGGCAGCCAATGGCTCAATGGCAATGGCAAACAAAAGAGGGGATAAAGGCCAGCCCTGTTGTGTGCCTCTATGTAAAGGAAATGGCATGGATACACGTCCTGCCTCTCTAACAGTGTTATTTTCATCGACTAAAGCGACTAAAACATTTTAGTCGACTAAATGAATACTATTTTAGTCAACTAAAATAAGACTAAAACTAACACAATTGAGATGAATAACATACGACTTAAACTAAAATGGTATTTTAGTCAAAAGACTAAAATGGGACTAAAACTAAAATGCCATTTTAGTCAAAAGACTAAGACTAAAACTAACTTTAAATTTGACTTCAAAATTAACACTGGTCTGTAGTGCATGTTCATACCTCAATACTAGGGATGAGCTTCGTGTTCGAGTCGAACCCATGTTCGACTCGAACATCGGCTGTTCGACCGTCCGTCGAATTGCGAACGATATGGGCCGTTCGCGCCAAATTCGTGTGGCGCGTCACGGCCCATAATTCACTGCGGCATCGCAGTGCATTGCTGGCTGATGATTGGCCAAGCATGCACTATGACCCGCATGCTTGGCCAATCACAGCGCCGTCAGTAGAGAGAGCTGTAATTGGCCAAAGCCAGGGTGGCTTTGGCCAATTATGGCTCAGGGGATTTAGTACACACCCCACACTATATAAGGCCGCCTGCACGGCGGCCCTGTGTAGTGTGTGTTCCGGTGTGCTGAGCGATAGAGAGAGAGAGAGACAGTGTCATTTGATTTGAGTTAGATAGATTAGGCAGAACAGTCAGTCAGTTAGCTGCACTTACAGTGTATTGTGTATATATATGCATCCCAGGTGTTGCATATATATATATACACTGTATTCAGTTTAGCTAGATCCGTTCCTGTTATCTTCTATCTAGACTATTTACATTCAGTGCAGTGTGTCCTGCTCACAGTGTTCAGCTAGATCCGTTCCTGCTATTTACATTCAGTACAGTGCTTCCTGCTCACAGTGTTCAGCTAGATCCGTTCCTGCTATTTACATTCAGTGCAGTGCGTGCTGCTCACAGTGTTCAGCTAGATCCGTTCCTGCTATTTACATTCAGTGCAGTGCGTCCTGCTCACAGTGTTCAGCTAGATCCGTTCCTGCTATTTACATTCAGTGCAGTGCGTGCTGCTCACAGTGTTCAGCTAGATCCGTTCCTGCTATTTACATTCAGTGCAGTGCGTGCTGCTCACAGTGTTTAGCTACATCCGTTCCTGCTGTTTACATTCAGTGCAGTGCGTCCTGCTCACAGTGTTCAGCTAGATCCGTTCCTGCTATTTACATTCAGTGCAGTGCGTCCTGCTCACAGTGTTCAGCTAGATCCGTTCCTGCTATTTACATTCAGTGCAGTGCGTCCTGCTCACAGTGTTCAGCTAGATCCGTTCCTGCTATTTACATTCAGTGCAGTGCGTGCTGCTCACAGTGTTCAGCTAGATCCGTTCCTGCTATTTACATTCAGTGCAGTGCGTCCTGCTCACAGTGTTCAGCTAGATCCGTTCCTGCTATTTACATTCAGTGCAGTGCGTCCTGCTCACAGTGTTCAGCTAGATCCGTTCCTGCTATTTACATTCAGTGCAGTGCGTGCTGCTCACAGTGTTCAGCTAGATCCGTTCCTGCTATTTACATTCAGTGCAGTGCGTCCTGCTCACAGTGTTCAGCTAGATCCGTTCCTGCTATTTACATTCAGTGCAGTGCGTCCTGCTCACAGTGTTTAGCTAGATCCGTTCCTGCTATTTACATTCAGTGCAGTGCGTCCTGCTCACAGTGTTCAGCTAGATCCGTTCCTGCTATTTACATTCAGTGCAGTGCGTCCTGCTCACAGTGTTCAGCTAGATCCGTTCCTGTTATCTTCCTACTGACAGGCAGGCTTGTCTGGTTACAGTATATAAAGCTACCTGAAGAAAATTACAGGTGTTCTTTTTGATCCTATTAGTACCACGGTCAGGCAGCTAGACTATTTACATTTAGTACAGTGTGTCCTGCTCACAGTGTTCAGCTAGATCCGTTCCTGCTATTTACATTCAGTGCAGTGCGTCCTGCTCACAGTGTTCAGCTAGATCCGTTCCTGCTATATACATTTAGTGCAGTACGTCCTGCTCACAGTGTTCAGCTAGATCCGTTCCTGTTATCTTCCTACTGACAGGCAGGCTTGTCTGGTTACAGTATATAAAGCTACCTGAAGAAAATTACAGGTGTTCTTTTTGATCCTATTAGTACCACGGTCAGGCAGCTAGACTATTTACATTTAGTACAGTGTGTCCTGCTCACAGTGTTCAGCTAGATCAGTTCCTGTTATTTACATTCAGTGCAGTGCGTCCTGCTCACAGTGTTCAGCTAGATCCGTTCCTGCTATTTACATTCAGTGCAGTGCGTCCTGCTCACAGTGTTCAGCTAGATCCGTTCCTGCTATTTACATTCAGTGCAGTGCGTCCTGCTCACAGTGTTTAGCTAGATCCGTTCCTGCTATTTACATTCAGTGCAGTGCGTCCTGCTCACAGTGTTCAGCTAGATCCGTTCCTGTTATCTTCCTACTGACAGGCAGGCTTGTCTGGTTACAGTATATAAAGCTACCTGAAGAAAATTACAGGTGTTCTATCCCAGCTTAGTGCAGCTACAGGCCATTAGTATGTCTGGAAGGCCAAGAAGGAGAGGCAGACAGTCACAAGCCAATAAGAGAGGGCAAGCAGGCTCTGTGTCTAGTGCTGGTCGTGGAGACGGTGCATCCTCATCAGCACGTGGCCATGGGACACGCTTGGCCTTTTTTTCGGCAGCTGGCCGTGTTGAGCCGCAACATGCGGAAGACTTGGTCGAGTGGATGACCAAGCCGTCCTCATCCTCCTCATCCTCTCTCACCCATGCCCAGGGTGCTTTGTCTGGCAAAGCAGCGGCCTCTTCCCTCAGCTCAATGTCATCAGTGACTCCTTCCCTAGCCCCACCATGTCCTCCTGAGGATTCCCTCGAACTGTTTGACCACAGTGTTGGGTACATGCTCCAGGAGGATGCCCAGCGTTTGGAAGGCTCTGATGATGATACTGAGCTCAATGAAGGCAGTAACATGAGCACGGACAGAGGGGGTGCCCAAGAAGGACAGCAATCTGGCAGTCATGCTCCCCCTGCTGCAGCATACTGCCAGGTTTGCTCCAGTGATGAGGAGGGAGGGGATGATGAGGTCACTGACTCAACGTGGGTGCCTGATAGGAGAGAGGAGGAGGAGGAGGAGGAGGAGGAGGTGGCACATCACCAACTAGGCAGGATGCCCTCCAGGGGCCAGCCTAAGGGCAGCACATTGACTGCATCACACCCCAAAGCTCCACATGTGCAGGGCGCTGCAGTCTCTGCGCGTTATTCAAAAAGTTCTTTGGTGTGGGCCTTTTTTGAGACGAGTGCATCAGATCGCACCGCTGCTATTTGCAATATATGTCTCAAGCGTATCTCGCGTGGCCAAAACATCTCCCGCTTGGGTACCACATGCTTGACCAGACATATGTTGACCTGCCATGCAGTTCGTTGGCAAGCGTATCTAAAAGACCCACACCAAAGAACAAAGACGATCTCTCCTTGCTCCTCATCAGCTGAGATTTCCAACCCCACTAGACCTTCAGTCCTCTCTGCGACCTGCAGTGAGAGGAATGAAGGTGTAGAATTAGGTGTGTCACAGCCAAGTACTTATGGGCAATCTGCTTTGGGTACACCGACGTCAGATTGTACCAGGCAAATTTCCCTGCCCCAGCTGCTGCACCGCCGAAAAAAGTTTGCTCCCAGCCATCCACATGCCCAGCGGTTGAATGCTAGCTTGGCAAAATTGCTAGCACTTCAACTGCTGCCTTTTCAGTTGGTAGACTCTGCCCCCTTCCGTGAGTTTGTGGAATGTGCGGTTCCTCAGTGGCAGGTACCCAAACGCCACTTTTTCTCACGGAAGGCGATTCCGGCTCTCTACCGGCATGTGGAAGGCAATGTCCATGCCTCGCTGGACAGGGCGGTCAGCGGTAAGGTGCATATTACCGCTGACTCATGGTCCAGCAGGCATGGACAGGGACGTTACTTAAGTTTCACGGCGCATTGGGTGACTCTGCTGGCAGCTGGGAAGGATGCAGGACAAGGTGCAGTAGTGTTGGAGGTTGTTCCGCCACCACGCCTCCAAAATGCTGATTGTGACACACCTCTCTCCTCCACCCCCTCCTCTTCTTCTTCCTCCATGGCCTCTTCCTCGGAACCAGCGGTGCTCCGTAGGCGTTCAAGGGGCTACGCAAGTACGCAGGCCAAAAGATGCCATGCGGTGCTTGAGCTGGTGTGCTTGGGGGACAGGAGCCACACTGGGGCAGAGGTTCTGTCAGCTCTGCAGGGGCAGGTTCAGAGGTGGTTGACGCCACGCCAACTTAAGGCAGGAATGGTGGTTTGCGACAATGGCACCAACCTCCTCTCTGCCCTCCGACAGGGACAACTGACCCATGTGCCCTGTTTGGCTCACGTCCTTAACTTGGTGGTGCAGCGGTTCTTGGGCAGGTACCCGGGCTTACAGGATGTCCTGAGGCAGGCCAGGAAAGTCTCTGTGCATTTCCGCCGGTCATATAATGCCAGTGCTCGGCTGACGGACCTCCAAAAGGAGTTTAACCTGCCCAAGAACCGCCTAATCTGTGACATGCCCACCAGGTGGAACTCGACGTTGGCCATGCTGCAGCGGCTGCACACGCAGCAGAGGGCCATCAATGAGTACCTGTGCGACTATGGCACCAGGACAGGGTCAGGGGACCTTGGTTTTTTTTCCCCACGCCAGTGGGCCATGATCAGGGATGCATGCACTGTCCTGTCACCATTCGAGGAGGCCACGAGGATGGTGAGCACTGACAGTGCATGCATCAGTGACACTGTCCCCCTTGTCCACCTGTTGGAGCACACGCTGCGTGGGATAATGGACAGGGCACTTGAGGCAGAACAGAGGCAGGAAGAGGAGGACTTCCTTAGCTCTCAAGGCCCCCTTTATCCAGACAGTGTTCCTGCGTGCCCGCCGATCACACAGGAAGAGGACGAGGAGGAGGAGGAGGAGGAGGAGGAGGAGGAAGATTGTGTCAGTATGGAGGTGGAGCCTGGCACTCAGCATCAGCAGTCTTTAAGGGATCAGTCCCAAGGAACACATGGACTTGTACGTGGCTGGGAGGAGGTGGCTGCGGACGTTGTTGTCCTTAGTGACCCAGAGGACTCCGGACCGAATGCCTCAGCAAACCTACGCTGCATGGCCTCCCTGATCCTGCAAAGCCTGCGTAAGGATCCTCGTATTCGTGGTATCAAGGAGAAGGACCAATACTGGCTGGCAACCCTCCTTGATCCACGTTACAAGGGTAAGGTTGCGGACCTTATCTTGCCATCGCAGAGGGAGCAGAGGATGAAACATCTTCGGGAGGCCTTGCAGAAAGGTCTGTGCAACGCGTTCCCAGAGACTGGGAGGTTACAAACTCCTGTTTCTGGACAACGTGTTGCTGAGGCTTCGGTCAGTCAAAGAAGGAGCGGTGGAGAAGGTGGCCGTCTGACCGATGCGTTCAGACAATTTTTTGGTCCGCAGCCCCAAGGTATGATCGGTTCCAGCAACCATCGCCAGCGTCTGTTTTACATGGTGCAGGAATACCTAGGGGCAAGATCAGACTTGGACACCTTTCCCACCGAAAATCCTCTGGGTTACTGGGTCTTGAGGATGGATCACTGGCCAGAGCTTGCACAGTATGCAATTGAGCTACTGGCCTGTCCTGCATCCAGCGTTCTTTCGGAACGCACATTCAGTGCTGCTGGAGGCGTGGTAACCGATCACAGGGTGCGTCTGTCCACCGACTCGGTCGATCGGCTGACCTTCATAAAAATGAATCAGTCTTGGATCACCACCAGCTACCAAGCACCTGATGCAGATGTAACCGAATAATTTTTTTTGAAATCTCAGATCCCTTCAAAGACTGCCTATGCTGATGCTGAGTGACTATCCCTGAGTAATTATCCTCTTCCTCCTCAATCATCACGCTGATAGCTTGTAAGAACATTTTTGGTTCTGGGCGCCACCACCAGTGCCTAAGGCACAATTTTTCAGCCCCTGTTTAACAGGGGCGTGTAATTACAATTTTTGATGTAATACTTTGCAGCAGGGCTCGTTCCTGCATTCCAACTAGAGTGTCTGTGAGGGGTTGCAGTGTTGTGGCACCAGCACCAGTGCCTAAGACCCAATTTTTCAGCCCCTGTCTAACAGGGGCGTGTAATTACAATTTTTGATGCAATACTTTGCAGCAGGGCTTGTTCCTGCATTCCAACTAGAGTGTCTGTGAGGGGTTGCAGTGTTGTGGCACCAGCACCAGTGCCTAAGACCCAATTTTTCTGCCCCTGTCTAACAGGGGCGTGTAATTACAATTTTTGATGCAATACTTTGCAGCAGGGCTTGTTCCTGCATTCCAACTAGAGTGTCTGTGAGGGGTTGCAGTGTTGTGGCACCAGCACCAGTGCCTAAGACCCAATTTTTCTGCCCCTGTCTAACAGGGGCGTGTAATTACAATTTTTGATGCAATACTTTGCAGCAGGGCTTGTTCCTGCGTTTCAACTAGAGTGTCTGTGAGGGGTTGCAGTGTTGTGGCACCAGCACCAGTGCCTAAGACCCAATTTTTCAGCCCCTGTCTAACAGGGGCGTGTAATTACAATTTTTGATGCAATACTTTGCAGCAGGGCTCGTTCCTGCGTTCCAACTAGAGTGTCTGTGAGGGGTTGCAGTGTTGTGGCACCAGCACCAGTGCCTAAGGCCTAATTTTTCAGCTCCTGTTCAACAGGAGCATGTAATTACAATTCTTGATCTAATATTTCACAGCAGGGCCCTGTGAGGGCTTACAGTGTTTTGGCCACAGCAACACCTAAGGCCCAAATTTCTGCTGAGTATATAGGGTAGGACCCTACTTTCAAACATCTAACTTACAAACGACTCCTACTTGCAAACGGAAGGAGACAACAGGAAGTGAGATGAAATCTACCCCTAAGGAAGGGAAATTCTCTCCTGTAAGAGTTAATATGGGAAAACAATTTTTCCTTTCCACTGATGCTTTCCAATCCTTGTTCCACAAAAAAACACAAATTTTCAAAAAACATTTTTCATTGGGACAAAAAAGTGAGGTGAAATCTTCTGAAGAGGAGGAAAGACGCAAAACAAATGTCACAGGGGTGATAACCCTTCCCTATGTTTTCCAAAAAGCTTAGAAAAGATTTTTTGGCTGGAGCTAAACACATTAAAAATGTTCAAAATTACAAACAGATTCTACTTAACAACAAACCTACAGTCCCTGTCTTGTTTGCACCGCCTGTATACTGCTGTTCAGAGTATATAGGGACCTTTCCTTATTTTAATTTGGGTGCGGGGTTCCCCTTAATATCCATACAAGACCCAAAGGGCCTGGTAATGGACTGGGGGGTACCCATGCCGTTTGTCTCACTGATTTTCATCCATATTGCCATGACCCGACATGACATTAAACCCGCAAGCAGTTTTAAATGAGATTTTTTCCTTTAAAAATGACATTTGGTGCAGGGACTGTTCTAAACATGGGAAACACGCGTCACTTTACAGGCATACTATAGACACCCCCCAGGTACGATATTTAAAGGAATATTTCACTTTTTTTTTTTTACTTTAAGCATCATTAAAATCACTGCTCCCGAAAAAACGGCCGTTTTTAAAAGTTTTTTTTGCATTGATACATGTCCCCTGGGGTAGGACCCGGGTCCCCAAACCCTTTTTAGGACAATACCATGCAAATTAGCCTTTAAAATGAGCACTTTTGATTTCGAACGTTCGAGTCCCATAGACGTCAATGGGGTTCTAACGTTCGTGCGAACTTGCGGTCCGTTCGCGGGTTCTGGTGCGAACCGAACCGGGGGGTGTTCGGCTCATCCCTACTCAATACCATAAATAATATCATATTAAATTTTTCACTCCAGCAGTTTGGAAATTGTAGAGAAATGTTGACTAATGCATTACAATTTAATTCGATTTTAGACAACTAAAATTAGTTTTAGTCGACTAAAATGTACTGGAGATTTTAGTCGACTAAAATGTACTGAAGATTTAGTCGACTAAATACGACTAAAACTAAAACAATTGCAGAAGACTAAAATGGGACTAAAACTAAAATGCCATTTTAGTCCTAAGACTAAAACTAAATCAAGATTTGCTGTCAGAATTAACACTGCTCTCTAATGGTCGCCTGTCGGGAGCTGTATAATAATTTCACCCAGGATAGGAAGGTGGGAACAAACCCAAACTTATGCATTGTGTATCACAAGTATTGCCATTCTATCCAGCCACATGCCTTATGGGCGTCCAATGACAGCGGGGCCCTATTCCTCATATTATCTGCTTGGGGCTGTATATTGAGGAAAAGCCTACGCAAGTTAATCACAGAAGACCTCTCAGGTATAAATCCAGACTGGTCCGGATGGATAATTGAAGATATGACTTTATTAAGTCTCATGGGCAGAACTTTGGCCAGAATCTTAATATCCACCTAAAAAAGGGATATGGGCCTGTACGAGCTCAGATCTAGCGTATCCCTTCCGGGTTTAAGTAGTAGAACAATGTTAGCTTTAGTCATGGAGACAGGACGAGTCTGACCCTCCCTAGATGCATTAAACACCTTGAGAAGGTGGGGTAGTATTACCTCCCCGTACTGCTTAAACGCCTCCACTGCAAGCCCATCGTACCCGGGAGCCTTGGAGTTAGGAAAGGTGTTAACCACACTTTGCAACTCTTCTTTGGTTATGGGGAATCCAATAGCTGCCTCTGGGAGGCTAACAGACAGGGTAACTCGATCCCTTGCAGGAAATCCTGCAGTTCTTCTGAGGTGTAATCCTGCCTAGAGCGATACAAATCTGAGTAAAACTCCACCAGTTCCTGCATAATAACAGCCGGGTCATTCACCACTCTTCCCTTATAATTATGTATAGCTGGGGAAGCCTGGTTCAATTGCATAATTTTGGGTAACAGCCTACCTGTTTGCTCCTCCTCCTCATAAAAGGCCAGCCTACTGAAGAAGCGCTTCTTATCTGCTGAGCATGTCGCCAAGCGGTCCACTGCCTCTTGAGCGGCTATCCATGCTTCTCTAGTAGCATCCGATGAGCTGGCAATAAACTCTGCCTCCAATCAACGAACCAGATGTGCAGCCTGCTCCCTCTGCACCTGAGTATTGTGTTTATTGGCATTTACCTCAGTCATGAATAAGCCTCTCAGGAATGCCTTAAAGGCATCCCACGTGACTGAGGGATCAGGGTGTCCCCCAGGGCCGTCTTTAAGGCAGGGCAAAAGGGGCAGCTGCCCTGGGCCCTGTCATTGTTGTGGGGCCCAAAGCAGCTGCCTCATACTTGCCAACTATCCCAGTTTAAATTCCCTTGTCCCTTGTAGATTTAGTCCTGTGCTGTGTCCCGATATCTCAGTGTGAAGTGCTGTTACTAATGCTGCCCAGCTCTGCCCTATTGTTGTGTACAGATGACTCACCTGCAGACCCTGTGTTTACATGTAAATAACCAGCATTCATATGTAAATAGTGGCGGCATTACTAAGTAAATAGCTGCGGTCGGTGGCATTGATATGTAAATAAAGGCGGCATTCATAAGTATATCATGCTCCCCTGCAGTCAGGAGATGATGTGCTGTAACCTCTAGCAACTAATCAGTGAGCTGTAATGTGTGCTGTAACCTCTAGCAACCAGTCAGTAAGCAGTAAAGATATGCTGTAACTGCTGGCAACCAGTCGCAATTGCTGCCTGATCTGATACAGTAAATTGATTTTAAGTCTAGCTGCTATTTATTGTATGTCTCAGAGCAGGTAGAGAGTGAAATTGCATGGGGGGCCCAAGAAAATTTTTGCCCAGGGTCCAATCAATATTAAAGACAGCCCTGGTGTCCCCTATTGTTATGCCACTATGTGGAAATCTCGTCAGTAATTCTACTGTAAGAGGGGAAGGGGAAGAGGTTTAGCCAAAAGGCATTAAGCTTTCATGGAGCTCTTGGGAGTGTCGAGGTAGGCCCCACCGTTAGATAAATCACCAGGGGAGAGTGATCGGATATACCTCTTACTAAGTATTGTATGTCCTGGACGAAAAGCGAGGCAGCCGTGGTACAGAGGTACAGATCAATATTAGACAGGGACAAATGGGACTTAGAGAAGCATGAGAATTGTTTCTGGAATGGGTTGCGGCACCGCCATGGGTCTATCTAACCTGCTTCTTCTATAAATTTACGTAATGTATTGCGAGGGTGTTTAGCCCCCATCACTGGAGGGGGGGGGGGGTTGTCTAGTACAGGATCTAGATAGCCATTAAAATCACCAACTAGTATGAGGGGGATGTTAGGACTGCCCAGCTGGTACATCAAGAGAGTTCTTAGTACCAAAGAGTTGAAAGGTGGCGGTATATATACTGGTGCAAAAATACATTTAACTTGAAATATTCTACATAACAGAATCACATATCTCCCCTCAGGGTCAATCAATTTGTCAAATAGCTGAAATCCAAGGATCGGTGTATCAGAACGTTCACCCCCCTGGAGTAGGAGGTATGAGTAGAGCAGGTCCCACGGGGGATCTTTACCAAGGGCTTTAGGGGTTTTGGGAGGCTTACCAGCTCCTTTCTGTGCATCTCCACGTGAGTGCTGGGAGGAAGCTGCCTCGGCGCCATGTTGGGGATCGGGCTGCATGCCATCTCCCTTTTGTTTGTGGGTCACCATACCGCTAGATCAAATGCTCACGGTCTCCAGGGGTGTCTGCTGTAGCTGTGGCAGGTGTGTGGACGAAAATCGGGTGGTTATTGGAGGATAAATGGAGGATCTCAAGCGGGATCTCTGTGAAACACGTCTGTTCACATGCCGCTCTTGGCCACTCCCCCCAGACCAACACTGCTTTAAAACGGTAGTCAACTGCAAAATATGATTAAAAGTCTTCCCCCTGCAAGGTAAGTATATAGTAGCACATTATGAAAGACTTACCTTAAAATGAAGCCGCCCAGCGGCATGCTGTCACTCCTGACAGGGCTTCCATCTTCACCCAGTCTTCCATTCAGGTTCAAGGGATCCTGGCCATTTGAATGGCATGCACGTGAGAGTTACGGCTGTGGCACAGTCGTCCACTGGGAGCACAGAGCGCATGTGCAGGCAGGGCCGCTGATAAGGCAGTACAGCCAGCCTTTCTGTACTGGGCCCAGGCCCCATCAGTTCAAAAGGGGGGCCCAGGCACCTGCTGATTAGAAAGGCCGGCTGTACCGTCTTATTGCAAACACAACCCTTTTCTGCCTCCCCCTGCAGCTTCTTCTCCCCTCTTTTCCTCCAGCTGTACTGCAGGGGGATTGGTCCTAGCACATGTGCCCCCTCCATCTGCTGTCCCGGCCCCCTGTGTGCCCCTTTCCGCCACAGCACTGCCAGCTTTCCTCCTCCCCTCTCCCACTGGCAGCTGCTATGGGCACACAGGGGTATGTTTCAGGATGGAGAGTCTGAGAAAGGGGCTGGTAAATATGTAATTTACTGGCCTTTTCCTTTCTTGAATGAACACAGTGAGTGATCAGTACCAATCACTCATGTGTCCATTCATCACTGAAGCATAATAAACTGTGTTTACTATGCTTCAGTTTGTGAATGAGCAGGAAGCCTCAGAGCTCAGCCTCAGTCACTTTTGACCCGGGGGGGCTGTCAGGTAGGCTATATGGGGTCCCGTGATTTCTAACAGCAGTCCTGTGTGCAGGTGACATCACCAGCTGCTGCTAAAGTAAATATCTCCTAAACAATGTATACCTACAGGTAAGCCTTATTATAGGCTTACCTGTAGCTATAAAAAAAAAGGTTTACTTTACTCCCGCTTTAAAGGGAGAAGACTAATGTCTTGTATAGATTGGATCTTCCCAAATGAAGACATTTTATAAAACAAGGCGCAAGCTACAAGTTAGCAACAGTAAGCACGAAGGAAAACAAAGCTACAAAATTCTATTGCTTTTATAGTTTTACCATGTTGAATTATATACTATTTATACCATACAGAAAATAAATGGCCAAACAAAACCAATCTAGCCTTAAATTGTTTGTCACGCCAACATTTTATATTCCTGCTGTACCATGTACTTGTATGAGAATGTATCCTGTTCTCTTTGTATTGCTTCCTTTATGGTAAATCCCTGGTGTCCTTGCCAGTCCTTCTGCTTTCCTATTAATAACTGACCACACTAAGCAGGAGAGCACATCATGGTCAGTTCTCTAGCTTTTCTGGGAATGCAGTGTATTTTCCTTCAATGATCAGACTTGCCCTGACACGCCCCCCACTGCACAGCCATTCACTGGGAAGCTCAGTGTGCTGCTGCTTCTCCTCCCAGAAGCTTTTATGCAGCTGAGAACAGAAGGAATGTGATCACTTATATAAAAGGGGAAAAAAGGTATTTATAAAAAAAAAAATGATAACTATACACAAGTGTTTTGCCATTCATTTCTATTTTAAATGGGTTGTTTTACAAAGCGATGGTTAACTTTGATTTTAGACAAAGACTAAAACATAATGGGATCTTTATAATATTAACAACTATTACACACATTTTCAACCATCAGAACTAATTAAAGGAATGGTTATTGTAGGAATGTAATTATTTTAAGATCTGTCTGATAGAATGGAATAATTCATGTAGCTAATTATGACAGACGCTATTGCGATTTCCATGAGAAAATGTAACTAAATGAAAGGCAGCAATGAGCTGGGGGGGTTACTGGCAAAATAATATTAGTCAGGCCAAACAACATAGATTATTTGAAAGATTATGAAATATTATTTGAAAGAGTTTGGTAGGAAATGCCCTGTGTGTATATGGCCTAAGCTTTAATCGCTTGCCGACCAGCCGCCGTGATTATACTGCAGCAAGGTGGCACGACCCCACGAATCGCCGTAGCTGTACGTCGGCTCGGGAACTCGCTTTTGTGGGCACACCCATTGGCCAGTGGGGGGAGCCAGTCAGCGGGTCCGGCGGACTCGATATCTGCCGGCCACCCGCGATCGTGCCCCGCAGTGACAAACAAGGTAGATCTCCGTTCTGACAGGGGAGATCACACAGATCCTGTCTTTCTGCTAAGCACACAAGGGGACTTAACACATTTAACCCCTTGATCACCCCTGATGTTAACACCTTCCCTGCCAGTGTCATTATTACAATAACAGTGCATATTTTTAGCACTGATCACTGTAATAATGTCACTGGTTCCCAAAAAAGTGTCACAAATGTCAGTTCTGATCATGTCTGTCATGTTTGATCTGTCCGCCGCAATGTCGCAGTCCCACTCAAAATCACTGATCGCCACCATTACTAATAAAGAAAAAAAATAATAATAAAAGTGTCATAAATCTATCCCCTATTTTATAGAAACGATAACTTTTGCGCAAACCAATTAATATACGCTTATTGCAATTTTTTTTATCTTTCAATGATTTTTATTCAAGTTTTTCCATATTATCCTCTTTTCTTCAATTTGCATCTTGTTTATAAAAACTCTCAACCTTTCATGGGTTAGGCATTGCGATTTTTTTTTTTTTTACCAAAAATATGTAGAATACATATCAGCCTAAACTAAGGAAGAGATTTTTTTATTTATTTATTTTTTTTTATTTTTTATTTTATTATTATTATTATTATTTTTTTTTTTTTAATGTTTTATAGCAGAAAGTAAAAAATGTTTTTTTCAAAATTGTCGCTCTTTTTTTCTTTATAGAGCAAAAAATAAAAACCACAGAGGTGATCAAATACTACCAAAAGAAAGCTCTATTGGTGGGAAAAAAAAGAACATCAATTTTGTTTGGGTACAAACGTCGCACAACCGCGTAATTGTCAGTTAAAGTGACGCAGTGCTGTATCGCAAAAAATGGCCTGGTCAGGAAGTGGGTAAATCCTTCTGAGGCTGAAGTGGGTAAAAAATGCTTGATGCACTTAAAGGTGTCTAAACGTGTGAAAACACTAGGCGCGTTTATAGCTTGAGTGCTAATTAATTTCATGTCCAGAATAAATTATTATTCTGGCCAATAAAATGAATTAACGCCCAAGCACTTGACGTACCTAAATGTATCTAAAGGCATTTAAAAAACATGGCTTTAGGCGTGCCGGGAGAAAGGCGTTCAGGAGAGCTTGGCAGATGCCCAGCATGCATGAGGCATAAGCTTTAAATGTAAAAATGTATATTTATCTCAGTTATTATACTGTAAATAACCAGTATGCAGTTACAGAATTGAAAGGTTATATGGGTATTAGGTCTGCTGACTTTTTTATTGTTTGTCATGTTCATATTGATAGATAGCTCAATACCTCAAAATAATTCCCATACCTGTGTATGTTTTTTACCAATACTTCCACTTGCATTGATTTTAAAGTGATTGTTAGACATGTGCAATTCGTTTCGTTCTGAATTAGTTTTTTAACCACTTCCCGCCGGCCCTATAGCGGATTGACTTCCGGGAAGTGGTTCGGTTTTCCTGACTGGGCGTCATATGACATCCAGCAGGATAACACGCCGCGGCGCAATATGTGGATGGCCAGGTATGTACCCCATGGCCATCTACATGTGCCCAGTGTGCCCAATCTGTGCCAATCAGTGCCCACAAATGGGCACTGATTGGCACCATTATGTTGCAGTGATGCCCAGCAATGCCACACTTAGGGGCATCACTGCAAACAACCAGTGTCATCAGTGCCACCCATCAGTGTCCATCGGTGCCACCTGTCAGTGCCCATCAATGCCCACCTATCAGTGCCCATCCATGCCCATCTGTGCCAACTATCAGTGCCACCCATAAGTAACCATCAATGCCGCCAATGAGTGCCCATCAGTGCCGCCTATGAGTGCCCATCAGTGCCGCATACCAGTGCCACCTATCAGTGCCCATCAGTGCCACCTATCAGTGCCCATCAGTGCCGCCTATCAGTGCCCATCATCAGTGTCCGTCAGTGCCACCTCATCAGTGCCACCTCATTGGTGCCACCTCATCGGTGCCCATCAGTGCCGCCGTATCAGTGCCCGTCAGTGCAGCCATATCAGTGCCCGTCATTGAAGAAGAAAATGTGCTTATTTACAAAAAGTTTTAACAGAAACAAAGAAAAACTTTTTTTTTTTCAAAATTTTTGGTCTTTTTTTATTTGTTGCGCAAAAAATAAAAACTGCAGAGGTGATCAAATACCACCAAAAGAAAGATCTATTTGTGGGAACAAAATAATAAAAAAAAATTGTTTGAGTACAGTGTAGCAGGACCGCGCAATTGTCATTCAAATTGCGACACTGCTGAAAGCTGAAAATTGGCCTGGGCGGGAAGGTGTCTAAGTGCCTGGTATTGAAGTGGTTAACAAATTTCGACAAAATAATTAATTTGGAAATATCCAAATTAACGAAAACCTGTTTAACGAATTTTTCCAAATATTTGTAAATTTGAAAAACGAGAATCCAGATATTCGGAAATTCGGAAATTCGAAATTCGACAATCCGAAAATCCAAAAATTCGAAAATCTGAAATAATAGCTAACTAATAATAACTTATTACTAACTATTAAATTATAGGTATTGGAATTTCCTTTCAAATGTGGCTGTTAGTGAACGTAACGAATAAGAATTTACCTGAATTTAGGAATTATCCAATATCTAAACAAATGAAACGTAACAAATTAATAATAATAAATAATAATAATAAAACATTTTATTATTATTATTGTTATTATTTATTATTAATTCTGTTCCATTTGTTTAGATGCGGCATTCGTTATTTCCGAAAATACGTAACTTCGGATAAATTCGTATTTGTTGTGTTTACTAACAGACAAATTTTGAAAGGAAATTCCAATACATATCATTTAATAGTTAGTCATTATTAGTTAGTTAGTTAACCTTTTAAATTTTCAGATTTTCTCTCTTATTTTCGGATTGTCGAATTTTTTAATTTACGGATTTATGAATTTTTGCATTATAACCAATGACCCAAAAAATAAACAAATTTTTCAGCAGTGCAGATGTCTAGTGATTATAAAGGTAAAAAATTCTCTAAAAAAAAAAATTCCTCTTACCTGTGCAATAGTGCGAACCTCCTTTTTTTGGGTCCTCAGTCGATGTACCTGGCTTTGATTGACAGCACTGGGAGCCAATGGGGAGACCTGGAAGTGATAGGAGGGAAGAGCTGCAGACGTGCATAGCGCTGGATGGAATGAGGGCTCAGGTAAGTAAAGGGGGGGTGAGGGGGGATGCTGATACCTAAAGCAAGGAATGCATTAAGGTAAAAAAAATGTAGGCTTTAGAGCCACTTTAATTCCTAGGCAACAAATAAAACCAGTCACTAAAGAGGAATCTTAATCTAGGCTTACCTGTAGGTAAAAATAACAAAGTGGGGTTTTACAACTGCTTAAGGCCTGGTTCACACCTATGCGTTTTTTAGCATGTTTTCAGTTTTGCAGAAACACACTACAGTCCATATAACAAGGTTTTCTATGGATGTAGTTCACAGCTGTGCATTTTATGGAAAGGGCCACTAACTTTTTTCTGGTTCCATAGACTTTAATGGATGAAAAGCATGTATTGAAAAAATGCAAAATGCACCTGCAATATGCAAACTGCAACCTGAGTGACATCATCGCGGCTCTGGCCACTCACAGCGTTGGAGCCCGCGATCCCGGGAAAAAGGACAGAAGAAGATGCCAGCCCTCTCAGCGGGGATCGGGCGTTACTGGAAGGGCTTTGTTCAAAGGTGAGTATTTCATAATGTGCTAGTATGTGATGCATACTAGCACAATATGCCATTTTTTAGCAGGGTTTTTTGTTTTTTTCAGCGGTTTCCTACCGCTTTAAGGCAGTAAGAGACTTTTGCCAAACATTTCAATGGTGGCAAATCAATCACTGCCGTTTAAAACCCATGCACCTTGACGATTTTACTGCAGTGAATGTCTGGTGGATATCCCATTGACTGCTTTATAAATATGCCCCTTAACATCCCTACAATACAATACTCCACTATCACAGTTCATTCAAACGGTCACACAATTTCACAACTACTATATTTTTGTATTCGGTTGACAAAAGAAAATGTACAGCTCTTGACGTATTCTTGCCTTCTATATAGGCACACACCTTTTATACAGGACAGGTCAATAAATAGGATGCACAGCATGGGCGCTCTGAAAAAAAAAAACAAAAACGTAGATTGTGATACAAGATACAAACCCACAGCGACAAAATCTTCTAGAAGAAATCCTGCTTTAGAAAGCTAGCCGGGTGGCTTCTTTATTTAGTGACATTGAATGAGTTATACAGCCAGCTGCTTTAGCACAAAGCCCTGCAGGTTGCAGCGGTGCTACCAGTATTAAAAACTTCAATGTCATGAAAGCCACAAAGCTTGAACAATGAAATCTGCATTCACTGGCAGACAGTTCCCGAAGAAAAAAAATGCCAAATAGCTCTCTGGGGCCCTCTTAAGGAACAGCTCTCCTAATGGCTGTGATTACTGAATTATATTAATATAAAGAAAGTTTTTTAGTGTAGATGGGAAAAAAAAATGACAGTCAGGTTGGAAGCCACTTTACAATTAGTCGCTAGCAGGGCGCCCATTTAAAGTGTTGTCATTAATGACACTAAATTCACACCAAAATAAAACAGCATAAATGCACACTGACTAACTGTACATGACATACAGGGCACAATGAAACATGCAGACTGAATTGTTACATTCGGGATCCTTAGATAAAATAAATGATAGTAATGGAATATGGAATAAAAGGCCAGTAATGCCATCCCACAGACTGGATTTTTTCATGTCTTTTTTAATGGGATTTTTTAAAGACATCTATGACATCACCTGGCACTTCCAGCACTAAAGTTACATTGTGAAACCATGGCATATGGCTCATTCTGTGAGATATACAAAAAAAAAAACCAAGAACTTTGGATCCTTTGTTTTTATCGTGTTATATGCAAAGGCCGGTGAAGTAAATGCTCATGATTGCCTTAACCTGTCAAGCATTTGTAGCACACAAAAAACTGGTTATTGCCTATTTTCCTTGTAATTTTCCCATCTAGTAAACCATGCACTTTGAGTGACACTAACCTCTGCTTTCAAAGACATGTAGTAGTATGTAGTCTTAAAGTGGTTGTAAACCTCAGACATTAAATATTAACAAACCATATCCCTCTATAGTGTGTGCTTGTCTCAATTAAGAGCACTGAGTGTCATTTCTGTCTGCTGCTTTGTTCCTCTCCTATCAGAATGAATCACTTCTGACACGTTCCTGACACCAAGAGGAAAAAATGCTCCAGCACACAGCCTGTGACTGACAGCCTCAGTTCTGTTCCTGTGTGCTGTGTGTGGGTGGGTGTGTCTCTTCCCTCCAATCAGCTCTCAGAGCTCTCCTCACTGAGCTCTGCAGAGTGTAACTTCAACTCTCCACCCCCTGCTTTCTGAAACTCTCAAAAAAGCTTTATAAATTTTGAACGATGTAGAGAAGTGAAGACTGCAGATAGACAGGCACAACTTATGTAGGAGGATTTGTTTCATCTCTGTATATCACCTGAGGCCAGTCACTGCACTGGGTATTTGTAAGAGTTTACAGCCACTTTTTTTTAAATCAAAAAAGGTTTTATTGAACATTCACATGTTTTCCAACAATAATCAATGTTCAGGTTACATTTACAGTTACACCATTAAAACCAATTAGGTTCACTTACATGTACACAGTAATTTTTCTAGTTAGTTTGTCAATCCGTTGCATTTCTCCAGACATCTACAATACAACTCTCCCTGTTTTGACCATCACCGCCCACATTGTTATTATTATATATAATCTGTTTCACCCCCCCCTCAGCTTGTGTTAAAGAGATTGCAGGAGTCTAGACATCACCAGCTCTCTCGGGCTCAATCCCGGTGTGTCTAGCCATTTTGACCAGATACGCTCAAACCTACTTGGACATCCCCTATGTTGGTATATATATTTTTCCCTGATAAGGGTTTGTCCCATGTGTTCCACCCAGGAGCCCCTGGTGGGTGGCAGTGTGGATTTCCACCCCATTAGGATAAGTTTCCTGGCCTGAAATAGAGCCCTGGAGAAAGCGACCCTAACCATTTCCTCCGAGATCTCCTCCTCCAGGATTCCCAGCAAGCAACACTTAGGATCAGTGGGAACCTTTGTCTGAAATACACCATTGAGCGTGCCCATCACCTCATTCCAGTACCGATGGAGCTTCGGGCAGCGCCATAGAAGGTGAATAAGGTCCCCGTCATGCTGTTGACAGCGGGAACACAGAGGGTCTGCCGCCCTGCCCATCTTGTGCAACTTTTTTGGGGTGTAATGCATTCTCAATACTATAAATAGTTGGGAAACCTTTTGTGCAACATTAAGGGAGCAGGTAGATATAGACTGAAGAGCCTCCTCCCACTGTTCATCTGTAATCTGGCCAAGGTCCCTCTCCCAGGCAGAGGCCGCCTTGCATGGATATGCCCGCAAGTGTCTTACCAGCAGCATCTGGTAGCATTGGGATATAATTCCTTTGGTTTCACTACTAGACTGCAGCACATGAAATACCGGAGTGGATGACAATATCCACTCCACGGCATTCCCCTGCGCAGCGACAGCATGTCGCAGTTGAAGGTATGAGTAAAACATACTATTCGGTAGGTTAAAATTGGCTTGCAGATCTGTGAAAGAAAGCAGTTTACCGTCCCTAAATATATGTGAAAGTAGTTTTACCCCGTGCTTACACCATCTAGACCTTTGCTGTAGTTTTCCCAGTTCACTATAGGAGCGGTTGTCCCATATTGGACTGAAATCCGTGAACCCTTGCACCCCCTGTATTTGTCTAACCTTATTCCATATTTTCTGTACCAGTGACAGGGTTGGGGCCTTTTTATTGGATTTCGCAAACAGCTGGGCCTCAAGACCCATAGGGATGGTCTCCGCTGGTTTACAGCCACTTTAACTTAAAAAGTACCTTCTATTGTTTTCAGCCTCCTCCAAATCCCCCTGCTGCTGTGATCTGACATCCTGTCACAGTTAGAGGGTGGCTTTGTTCATTCTCCATGGCCTCCCCTGTGTGTAGGAACATAGCCACTCTTTCTTGGTCACTCCTGAGACTAACTATGGACTATGGGATTTATAGTGTGCATAGAGCAGTGCACATGGCTGCAACTAACACTGCTCATTTCAAACAGAAGAGAGGGGAAAAAGGATAGATTCGGAAGCTCATGAAGGCTGTTACAAGGAAGCAGTAAGAAAATGTAATGAAAAATTATAGAATAATTACAGGACAGTTAAGTAGTGAATGTGCTTTGATTCATTTTAAAAAATAAGAATATTGCTTAGTGCCCTTTATCCTCACAATAGGGGGTGGAACAGGCAGTAAAAAGCAAATGATTGGACAAGGTGTTACATAGTTACATTGTTATGCCCCGTACACACGGTCGGACTTTCCGATGGAATATGTGCGATCGGAGCTTGTTGTCGGAAATTCCGATCGTGTGTGGGCTCCATCGGACTTTTTCCATCGGAATTTCCGACACACAAAGTTTGAGAGCTTGCTATAAAATTTTCCGACAACAAAATCCGTTCGGGTAAAATCTGACCGTGTGTGGACAATTCCGATGCACAAAGTGCCACGCATGCTCAGAATAAATTAAGAGACGAAAGCTATTGGCTACTGCCCCGTTTATAGTCCTGACATACGTGTTTTACGTCACCGCGTTCAGAACGATCAGATTTTCCGATAACTTTGTGCGGCTGTGTGTATGCAAGACAAGTTTGAGCCAACATTCGTCGGAAAAAATCCATGGATTTTGTTGTCGGAATGTCCGATCAATGTCCAATCGTGTGTACAGGGCATTAGTCTGGCTAAAAAAAAAAGACACATCTAGTTCAACCAATAAAAGGAAAAAAAGAATATATATATACTGTATATATATATATATATATATATATATATATATATATATATATATATATATATATATATATATATATATATATATATATATATATTAAACAATTTGCTCCGGCAGGGGAAAAAAAAATCCCTTCCTGATCCCCTGAGAGGCAATCTGATATTCCCGGGATCAACTTTATCTATAAATGTTAGCACCCAGTTATGTTATGTACATTTGGCAAAGAATCCAGGCCTTTTTTAAAGCAATCTACTGAGCTGGGCAGAACCACCACTGGATGGTGTCTTTTCCTGTAGACGTAAAGAGTGCCCCCTTGTCCTCTGTGATGACCTTAAAGTGAATAACTCTACACCAAGTTCACTATATGGACCCCTTATGTATTTATACATGTTGATCATATCCTCCCTTAAAGTGGTTGTAAACTCTGTACTACCACTTGTACCTACAGATAAGACTATAATAAGGCTTACCTGTAGGTACTGTGAATATCTCCTAAACTTGCACAGTTTAGGAGATATTCAGAGTGCATGCAGCCAATGACATCATCGACTCATGCACTCTGAAGGTACGGCTTACAGTGCCAGACCTTCAGAGCCCATGCTGGTAACAGCAGCTACTACGCACATGCGCGGGAGTGATGTCATTGCGGCTCTGGACACTCACAGCGCCAGAGCCTGTGAAACACCGGGGGAAGATGTCAGCCGTCTCAGCGGTGAGCACGTGCTGCTGGAAGGGCTTGGTTCTAAGGTAAGTATTTCATAATGTGCTAATATGCGATGCATACTAGCACATCATGCCTTTGTCTTACATGTTTTTATTTTTATTCTTCTCAAGAGAGAATACATTCAGTTCCTCTAATCTTTCCTCATAGCTGAGCTCCTCCATGCTTCTTATCAGTTTGGTTGCCCTTCTCTGCACTTTCTCCAGTTGATGTCCTTTTTGAGAACTGGTGCCCAAAACTGAACGGTATATTTCAGATGAGGTCTTACTAATGAGGCATATTGATATCATATCTCTCTCTCTGCTGTCCATACCTCTCTTAATACAAGAAAGGATTTTGCTCACTTTGGAAAACGCAGCTTGGCATTGCATGCTATTATGTTGTGCTTACAGATCACAATGTTTTTTGCAGCAGTGGTGTACGACAACAGCTGATGTTCCCAGAACACTGAGTTAAATGAAATCGTCTTCCATAGTATAAAATATATTCACCTGATAAGGACAGCAACAAAGGCAAACAGCATAGCATAACATGACAATTCTCCATCGGATTTCTAAATATCGGACAACAGTGACATCTAGTGACCAGGGCGGTGAGATCCGAGGATAACCAGTGACATGAGCTTGCATTTATCCGATAAGTTATGCGCTTGATGGAATCACATATCTGCCCAAAAGTACAATAAAAATAAAATATTAATAAAAATATTAAAGACAGATTAGTGAACCACACTATTTTTAAGGGCCCTTCCAAAAGCTATTATTCAATTTCAGTTGGAACCTGGAAGTTTAATGAAGACTGAAGTGGCAAGACCTCCCTGCCATGGTTCCTGATTCTCATTCACCTTGGGGTGCTCAGTGTTTCCACTCCTCCTGTTAGGCTACGTTTACACACAAGGCAGTGCCTGCCACCCCTCTGAAAAGCAATCCACGGTGGATAACCTTTCAGAGGCGTTTGACAGGCAGAGAGGAGGCAATAGGGTTGATTTACTAAAGGCAAATCGAGCATTCTGCAGGTGCAGTTGCTCCAGAGCTTAGTAAATGAGCAGAATCTCTGCTAACTTCCATCATCCAATCATGTGCAAGCAAGAATGCTGTTTTTTTTATTATCCTTGCATGTGATTGGTTGCTCTTTGCAAAGTGAAGCTTTACTGCTTTACTCATTTACTAAGCTCTGGAGAAATTGCACTTGCAGAGTCTATTTGCCTTTAGAAAATCAACCCCATTATGTGACCTCCTCACCTCCTGTTTTAACCCTGAAAATGCTGCACCACCACTCCTGCAACTGTGAGCATTACATGCAGCTGCAGGGCAGTTTTGGGACAGATCCATTCACTTACATTGGTTGCGCTCCATGGTGTTGCTGCCTGCTGTGGCATGTGTTCCCCCCTGGCTAGTTGCTTTTGCAGCTTAAGGGAGTTGGTAAAACAAGGTGGTAGAGCTTCAGCTGCAAAGGTAAACAGACGGGGGCATACACATGCATGGCAAAAATGGTCTCCCCTATCGTGCTCAGCAGGCAGTACCACCATGGAACGAAACCCATTTTTGTGCCACAATTGGGGATTTCCTTTGCAGCTTACGGGGGGTAAACTGGCTCGTTTTACTGCACCCAACTGCAAGTGTAAATGAGCCCTTATACTCTTCGTAATATGAAATACATTTCTCTGAGACCCCTAATATTTAATATCTTAATCTTAGGATTGGAACCTCAATACAAATATTGCCTTGAAACCATTTGTAAGCCAGATTTTATTTACTTTTTGATAAGCTTCTCCCTTCTAAAGTCCAATATCAAGACGATTCTGTTAGCTGTGGCACTGCTGGCTTAGGGCTATTACCTGTCTTATTAGAAAAGTTTTCCTTTCTTTTCATACAGTCAAGTATTATTCCTTCTTCAGCCTATAAACCCTATATTGTTAGGCAAAAATATTAATTATATTTTTAAATGTAACTAGCATAACTATCAGATTTTTTTTGCAATTGTTTTTTACAGCAGCTCTCAGACTGGTAGAAAATGAGCCACATTAAAGCGGGGTTCCACCCAAATTTTGAACAATATCTGTATGTATTCTCTTCCTTGCCTAGATGATGACATGCCGTTTAAAAAAATTTAAATCGCCGTAATTACCTTTTATTTTTCTATTCTTCTTTGCACTTCCTGGTTCTCCTCCCATGGGAGTAGGCGTGTTTATAGCCTCTCCCAGACTCCTGGGAGCTAGTCTCAGGCTTCCTAGGATGCCACTGAGCATGTGCGGGAACGAGCGGTGAATGCTGGGAGCACAGCATTCACCACATCCTGGAGATAAATGCTTGTGGGCTTCAAATGCCCACAATGAAGATGGAAACCGCCTGCAGTGAATAATATAAGTTATTCTTTCCAACGAAATCTGACACAGGTGGACATATTACACACAATATGTGAGTATGTAATGCTGAGAAGAAAAGTTTGTGAATGAAATAAAAAAAAAAAACGATAGATAGGTGAACCACTCGGGCTCTGCTTCAGTGCACATGTGTCAGCAGGGAACATGTTTCATTTTTTGAATCAGCTTACTTATGGAGATCTACAAGTGGTCTATTTTGAATAAACCTGTTCGTAGGGTGAAACCTGTAAGAGCAGGGTGATCTTATCAGGGTTTTTCTAAACATAATCTAATCTGGATGATTAAAGTTTAGTGAAACACTGGATTTACATGATCTGCTGCCAAACTCTCTTTTATGGCAGGAATATAACTCAGAGGTTTAGATGATACCTTTAGTAAGGGCAGCCAGATTGGCCTTCAGAGTAGTGCTGTGTTTTTTTGGGATTATCACTACATGTGCTAAATTCAATAATTAGGAGCCGTTTTATCCTTTAGCATTAGCACAATGCATGTCATCCCAGAGTGTGGGATATTCATGTAGGGAGGTTGTTTAGATTATACCATAAGCAAGCTTACCCTAAGCTAACCCTAAGCTCTAAATTTAGATTATACCCTAAGCAAGCTAACCCTAAGCTAAGTACAAAAATACTGCACTGCGCCAGAGGCAACAAACTGCATTTTTACTGCAGGGTTACAATGTTACCCGTTACCTAAACAGCCCTTAGGCCGGGTTCACACTGGTATGATAACGCTCCAACATTGGGAGCTCATGTCCCATGATGTGTGAAAATCAATGTTTTCCTATGGGAGCCATCTTAACTGGCCTGACACAAGTCGGTCCAACTTTGAAAATGCTCCCTGCACCACTTTGGTTCGACTTCTACTTCAGCCCATTGAATATCACTGAAGTTGGATCAAAGTCGGATCGTCGTTTTGACTGATCCGACTTTGGCATGCTACTTGTGCTCTGATGATCTTATCCGAGCACACAGCCTGGCAGGTCAGGAAAGAAGGTGGGGACGAGCGAGCGCCCTCCCCTCCTGAACTGTATCAGGCTGCATGCCCTCAATATGAGGGTGAGTGCTTTGGGGCAGGGGGGCTCTGCGCCCCCCCCACCCCAAAGAACCTTGTCCCCATGTTGATGATGGTTGTCGGGGTCTGCGGGCGGGGTGCTTATCGGTATTTAGAAACCCCCTTTAACAAGATTCGGCCCCCCACCCTATGTGAATGAGTATGTGGTACGCCTACCCATTCGCCTAAAAAAAAGTGTCAAAAATAAAACACAGTACAAAGGTTTTTAAAGTAGTTTATTAAGCAGCTCCGGTGTCTCTTCTAATTTCTTCTCCCCTCTCCGGCTCTTTTGCCTCCTCCGCTGATGTCTTCTCCCCTCTCCGGTTCTTCTCCCCTCTCCGGTTCTTCTCCCCTCCCCAGATCTTCTCCCTCTGTTTGCTGTCTTCTGCCGGGTCTCCTCTGCTGTCTTCTCACTCTTTTGCTCGCTCTTTTGCCTGGTCTTCTCCACTGTGTTCTCCCTCTGTTCTTCTTCCAATGTTGACTCTCTCCCGCTCTAATGCTGGGTGCGTGGTGTGCCCCTACTTATATCAGCATGGGGTGGGGTCACCGGGTGATGTCACCTGGAGGCCCCGCCCCTTATGACGTAACCACCCCATCATGCCCCGGGTGGTGACGTCATAAGGGACGGGCCTCCGGTGACCCCGCCCCATGCCAATATAAGTAGTGGCACACTGCGCACTCAGCATTAGAGTGGGAGAGAGCTTTCAGTCAACATTGGAAGAAGAACAGAGGGGGAACACAGTGGAGAAGACCCAGCAAAATAGTGAGAAGATAGCGGAGAAGACCCAGCAGAGGCAGGAGACAGCGGACAGTGGAAGAAGAACCAGAGAGGGCTAGAAGACATCAGCGGAGAAGACCCAGAGTGGGGAGAAGACGTCAGCGGAAGAGGCAGAAGAGCCGAAGAGGGGAGAAGAGATCGGAAGAGACAACGAAGCTGCCTTAATAAATTACTTTAAAAATATGTGTAATGTGTTTTATTTTCGACATTTTCTTACCCCATACTTATTAACATAGGGTGGGGGGCCGGGATCTGGGGGCTTCCAGATTTCTATAAGCCCCGCAGACCTCGACAACCAATGGCCAGGGTTGTCGGGAAGAGGCCCTTGTCCTAATCAATATCGGGACAAGGTGCTTCGGGGTGGGGGGCGTAGGGCCCTGTTTAGGAGGGGGGAGGTGCTCGCTCATGCCCACCCCCTTTCCTGACCTGCCGGGCTGTATGCTCGGATAAGGGTCTGGTAGGGTTTTTGAGGGGGACCCCGATGAAGTTTTTTGTCGTGGGGGTTACCCTGAAAATCCATACCAGACCGAAGGGCCTGGTATGCTCTTGGAGGGGGAACCCATGCAGTTTTTTTTAAATTGTACGTGGAGTTCTTCCTAAAGATTCATACCAGACACAGTGCCTGGTATTGTCGGGATCAAAGTCGGATCCCTGTTCATTGAAGTTGGACGCATGTCGGACTTCAAGACGCAGGGCAAAGTTGGATCCAAAGTGGTACGACTGTCGTGTTGTACCAGTGTGAACCCGGCCTTATGCATAGCATGTTCCAGGCTTACATTCAGCCACTTGCAAGGTGATCTGGAGGAATCTGGAGACTTACCAACAGGCACAAAGATCTGCCATGGATGCCGATCCAAAGAAGGTTGCACTCAGGACATTTATACATATCAGAATCCTGTGCAGTTACAGGCACTGCCCCTTCTGCATCATCAAGAAGAAAACTGCCCTGCACATTTTCTGGGAGTGCCCCTTTGCACATGACTTTTTGAGGACTTTGTGCCACAGACAGCCTTCACACACTTTGGTGTGCTGAATAGACTATTCTGTGGAACTTTTGCTCAGGAGGACATTGATAGTGCCTGGCAGGTAATGTGTTGCCCTAAGGATGCTTTATGGTGCACCAGAAAGCTCCTCATCCACCAGCGGGAGAGGATGTCCATTGAGGACTGATGGACTTCAAGGAGGAAGAGGATGTCTGAAGATTTCCCCTTCCCCTAATCTCCCTTCTGTCTCTCTGTCCTTTCAATAAAGCTTCCGGCCTGTGAACACCCCCACCCCCCCACCCACCCCTGTACCCTACCCCCAACACTTCCGCGTTTTATTGAATTGTGTTTGAAATGTTTGGAATGATGCATGCTTTGTTTTTAGTCGTGGTGTCATGTAGGACATGCAGAACAGGAGTCTAAACCAGGCACAGCACGTCAGACATAGGGCCACTAGTTCAGTAATGTGTCTTGGTACTGCCTTTGGGCGAAAACGGCATCATGCATGGCGTGATGTTTCGAGGTACTTTGTGCCACACAACTCATTAAGCATCATACCACAGGGTGAGTTTATTTATTGTATGATTGGAACTGTATTGTAATGTAGTGTATTTATGCACTGCATTGCAGTACAGGGTTAAATGTACCCAGAATAAGTATTTTGTTTTTTATATATTTTATATAAAATAAAGTATATTTTTCAACAACAAAAATGCGTAGTTCCCAACTGTCCTTCACTAAGGGCCCTTTCACACAGATGCCTTCCATTCTGATCAGCATCCCCTGCTGATCTGAGCAGAGCGGGGTAAATGAAAGGTCCGTAACTGTTTAGTTTATGCAGAGTGGACATGGACAGATCCCACTCTGCTCTATGGATGGGCATAAGTAAATGGACTCCGCTGTCCGTTTACTAGTGGCTGCCTCCGATTTGGTTCATCCAAATGGAAAAGGATGCAGTCCTCCATTTTTTAGCAGGCCTGATAGGAGGAGTTAGGCGGGTGTAAATGGATACCAGTCAGTTTACACCTGGCAGTCCATAGGAATGCATTGACCTTTCGATTATGTCCGCCTGAAAAACTGACAGGCGGACCTGATCAGATAGCCCGTGTGCAAAGACTCTTATAGGGGCTGTCTCTCATTCCTCCTTAGTTGTCCCTCTTTTTGGTCTGATCTATTGACCTCTATAAAAAATGAACTTTTTAACTTTTTTTATCCAGCTTCTATACTAGTGCATTTTTAGGCCCCTTACAGATGAGTCTGTCCAGTTGCTGTGCATCCATCTCCGGAATTTTAGTTTACCCAGGAGGGAGAGGTGCCACATCCAGCCCTGCTTGAGGCAGCCTGTCAAGTCTATGCCAGCCAGCCTGCAGCTAGACTGGGTTGAATGCCAGTCTTCTGTGTTCCAAGCCAATGAACTTTGAATACATTGGACCCTAAAAAAAGGACAAACAGCAGCTAGATGATATGCAATAGGCCTTACTTTTAAAAGACAGTATAAGGCCTGGGCAGTATGAATCCAGGGACAAATGACTGGAACACAGACCTCTTATGTTCCACAGCAGCGTTTCCCCTCCGCTAGACCTTTCCAGGCTGTGGCAGTGTAACTGGACAGCCAACCTTTGCCTTCCACCTGCACCAAAATGCAGACACCAATGTGCATTGAGCCTAAAGAAAAAGTAGTGATAAAAAATTTGCACTTGTAGGTTTTTTTTTATTTAATAATTTCTTGTGGTCCACATAAAGGGGAGTGTCTTTTGCCTACATACCTTTTCCTAAAAATATGTCCCTCTTTCTCTACTCAGAAATTTGGGAGGTAAGTTTTACAGTATCTTACAAAAGTGAGTACACCCCTCACATTTTGGTAAATATTTTATTATATCTTTTCATGTGACAACACTGAAGAAATGACACTATGTAAAGTAGTGAGTGTACAGCTTGTATAACAGTGTAAATTTGCTGTCCCCTCAAAATAAAAACACAGCCATTAATGTCTAAACTGCTGGCAACAAAAGTGAGTACACCCCTAAGTAAAAATGTCCAAATTGGGCCCAATTAGCCATTTTCCCTCCCCAGTGCCATGTGACTCGTTAGTGTTACAAGGTTTCAGGTGTGAATAGGGAACAGGTGTGTTAAATTTAGTGTTATCACTCTCACTCTCTCATACTGGTCACTGGAAGTTCAACATGGCACCTCATGGCAAAGAAGATTGCCAAGACCCTGAAACTGAGCTGCAGCACGGTGGCCAAGACCATACAGCGGTTTAACTAGACAGAAAAGATAGAATAAAATATTTACAAAAATGTGAGACATGTACTCACTTTTGTGAGATACTGTATGTAATAAAAAAAGGAAATATACATTGTATGATGCGGGGCTAATTGTTTTTTTCTCTTTAGCTGTGACTAAGCAGAGATAATGGGAGGTTATCTGGCAATAGCTATGGTACATTCTTTAACTATAATATGTACTTTTACAGGGGAAGAGGAAGATCATAAGTACTTATTGACCTCTTACTTTCTAATTTAGTGTAATATAGAGCCATATATGACTGAAACAACAGATGGTGCATATTCAGCTGCTGGAGATGTTACTTTGAACTATGACTCACACAACTTATAATATAGCGAATCCTCGTTCAGTTATCTCCAATGTAAATAAGGTAATTTTTCATGACACTAGACAACGTATCATCCTTGGTCAGCATGTTATCTTTGCATTAAGTTAGTATTCCATTTTGTATGGATCATTTACTCTTTATTGTCACAAGATAACAGTTTACTTTGCTTTTTCTGCTTGCTTTCTCTGTAAATGATGCATAATTAATGAACAGAGCGTGGAAGGAAATTATTCCTATAACTCCCAGGGTTTGAGTAAAAGGCGCATATTGAGAATATGGTGACACCTAAAATGAACATGAACCTTTATATGTAGAAGATAACACTAAAGGTCAACAGTAAAAACCTATTAATACATTACAGAGATAAGGGTCACAAAAATCACAGAAAGCAGCTAATGTATTGTATAATGCATCTGTATAAGATGTACTGAACTTGATGTATTTGGCTGCAGTTTCCAATAGGCCACTTTCTCTCATTATGCCATTTCTATAGGGTGTCAATGAAATAGAGCAACTTGGAGTCAAGCATGGATTCTAGCTGAGTTCTTTTCAGGTTCAATCAAAGCAATAAAATACCCAAAATCCAGTGTGTAGGTCAGTTTTCTCAACCTTTTTAATATGGGGAACTCTTGAAATATCTTTCTGGACTCAGGAAACCCTTGGTAACAATTACAATACCCACAGCTCACAGTGCATTAGTAAGATTATTATTGGAGGCATTCTACTTACATCTGGGGTCATTGGGAAGACTCCCCTCTTATAGATCGTTAAAAACATAATTGTTGCCAGTCATCTAAGAGGCAGAAGTTGCTCATTGCTCAAGGAACCCCTAGAAACTTCCGGAGGAACCATAACATTCTATGGAACCCTGGTTGAGAATGGCTGCTCTATATGAAGGAAAATAGATGTTTACTGGTAAAGTTGAGATGTAAGTATTGGTTTGGGTTGTATTAAGTCTTTTGGACTATTACAATTAGCGGGACTGGAATGATAATAATGATTTTGTGTACTCTGTACAGGGCTGAACTTATTACTCTTTATATTAATAAAATAAATTCAATTTTAGCAATGAAGCAGCTATTTACTATTCATCTATCAATTTATGTATGTATGTTTGTGTGTAGAAAGGGGGAGAGTCAGGGGAAAAAAAGTGAAAAAGGAGAAGCGTTTTGAATACTAAATGTGTAATTAGCTGATGTTAATCTTCCGTTGATGGTTTTGTTACTACAGTTTTAATTGCCAAATTTGTGTTGAATGTGTTGTGGTTTAATTAGTTGCCAAGTTTATCTGCACATATAAAGTTTATTTGCTTCCTGCTGAAAAATGGAATGAATACAGACACGTGGCATGTGCGTGTTTAGTAATACCTTCTCAAACATAGCAAAGAGGTTTGGAGAAAGAGAAATATGCGAGACACACAATAGGTAAGTATAATAAAAGCAGTAATCTTAAACGTATATGTTCTTTGGGAAAATAAATAAGAGATGCTATCAGTATTGATGGTTGGGTGATCGTGCTGCAACCAGGTTGTCCATATTTTCAAGAAATCAAACGAGGGAATTCATGACTTTTGTACAGGTCTGAATGATGTGTTTGAATCTGTTGAAACTCTGATAGAACTGTTGCATGCAGCAACTGCACAAACTCAGAAGTCCACACAATTAACACCAACTAGGGAAATGTCTTAGTATGCTGTCTGTGAAGGTTTTCCTTTATCCAGGTCATGATATAGCTAGTAGTAGTTAGCCACATTCAACTCGACTCAATGTTGGAATAGGTTTCGTAGATTGTCCAAGCCACTTCTTCAGTTCCAATGAGTATCAGGAAGATAATACATCTGGTTTATGTTGGAGACCCCGCTGGATTGTTTGGATCAGTCACTGGTCATGGGTGGGTATTTGTGTGGGCAGATAGGAAGAAAACCCTTTACAGTGGGTTGGCTGATGGTGGATGGTGGACCTTCTTAGGGTTTGGGCTGCTACTTTTTCTATAAGACCTTGTGGTCTTTTCAGCATGTAGACTTGAATGGGAAGGAAGGAGTGTCCAGAGAAATGTAACTTCTATAGTATGGTTCATAGGTGTTTATTAAAAATAGTGACATGTACATTAAGCCAACATGTTACGAAAAACACGTTGGCTTGATTTACATGTTACTAATTTTAATAAACACATATGAACCAGAAGTTATTATTATTATTTAAGTTTCTTATATAGCGCTGTCAATTTACGCAGCGCTTTACATTCACATCAGTCCCTACCCTCAAGGAGCTTACAATCTAAGGTCCCTAACTCACATTCATATACCAGGGCCAATTTAGACAGAAGCCAATTAACCTACCAGCATGTCTTTGGAGTGTGTGAGGAAACCAGAGTACCCGGAGGAAACCCACACAGGCACAGGGAGAACATGCAAACTCCAGGCAGGTAGTGTTGTGGTTGGGATTCAAACCAGCGACCCTTTTTACTGCTAGGCGAGAGTGCTACCCACTACACCACTGTGCCGCCCGAAGTTGCATTTCTCTGGCCACCGGGCACTCCTTCCTTCCTATCCAAAGAAGTTAATACAGTATTTATATCCACACATTGAGACACCTTAAACCAGAACTCCAGCTTTCCAGTCACTTTAAATAGATTGTTTGTGCCAGCTTGGTTAAAATGAATGCTTACCATTGTAGAATGGTTTGGCCACTGCAGACACTGTAATACTCATAGATTTTGCTGCATTTACTAAGCAGTGCTGTCTTCCTGCATGGATAACAGAGTCAGTCATATGGCTCCTCAGCCATTCAGAAACAGCCTTGTGTTTTTATCAATACAAGGCGAGTTGGAGAGGCAAGGGGATGACCTCATAATCTCCACCCTAATCAGTCAGAGAATGTCTTGTATTACAGCAGCCCCAGTGTCCAAACTGTTCTACAATGGCAAGCATTCAACAGACCATACAAACCAACAATAAAATTGTCTCTACCATGAACTATGACTTCCGACAGCATCCAGACTGTCAGTAATGTATCAGAAATGCCTGAGAGTGTTTATCTTATAAGATGCTAGATTTTTGTTTATTACATATCTGCTAAGGCTTATGTAGAATTCACTTGCTAAAGTATCCCAGGACAACTGGGGAGGCATGGGAAAGAACAAAGCACCAATTAGTGAATTCTTTATTTGCAGATTTCATGGTTGTAATATTTACTAATAATTTGGGCACAGTTAACATGCTAGTTACAGTTTTGTTGTGTGAGGGTCTTATACGGTGTATCAAACAAAATTTTAAAAAGATGTACTATATTAGTCAGGAATAAAAACTCAGATAGAGAAGGCAGGAGAAAGCTTCTCTGTCTTCTCAGCTTCTCTATCTGTGTGTTCATGCAGTGTAAATGTTTTTAAATGAAGATTTGCATTTAAAAGGTGGTCAATTATATTTTGTTAGCATACATCAGAGAAAAAGTTCATAATGTTTTCTAAGGTCATTCAAAGCTTACAGTAAATGGGCATAGATGTCATCTTTAGTTAGTAGAATAACCCCTTTTTCCAAGCTGTGAGTAGGCTGTCAGTAAAGACTTAGGGCTCTTGTACTCTGCCAGAATTATTGGATTATGTAATAGGATGTAAAGGAAGGTGAGAAGAAATTAGAACTTCAATGCTTAGTGCTTTACCATATTTTGGGATTATGTTGAACTTTAAGCCTTATCTGTTTCACAGTCTCAAGAGAAGAGCACTTCAGAAAATGTTCATGCCTGGGGCTTTTTCTTTTGTTCATATCTTTAAATACTTCTTTCTCTGCTTCCTTGTTGATTCTAAATATTCACTTTTAACCACTTCCCGCCGGGATGAGGTCCATGGACATCCTCTAGTTTCAGTGGTTATACCGGAATGATGCCTGCACCTACAGGCATCATTCGGGTATGTATGTTTGCAGCCGGCGATTCCCTGTAAGGTAGAAGTGATCCGAGTGGCTAATTAGCCACTTGATCACTTCTGCAGGTGGCGGAAGGGGCTCCCACCCCCTGCGGCCAGCGGTGATGGCTGCCCTGTACAGAAAGAGAGAAACAGACGTCGTTCCCCTCGCTGTAACCCCGGAAACAGGGAGCGGCGAGTTATGTCGTCACTTTCGGTTCCACATCTATGTTTACCTGGCCACCATCAGTCTGATTGGCTGCATAGGAGGCTATAGGAGAGATTTGGAGTCTAAAAGACTCCAGATCTCTCCATAAAGAGGACCTATCACGGCCCATGCTGTCACAAGGGATGTTGTTCATGTGGAATGTGAAAAAAGTGAAAAGAAAAATATGGAAAAAGTGAAGCGCTGTGAATACTTTCCGGATGCACTGTAAGTGTGAACTGATGCAATTTCTAGTCTTGAGAGGCAGCTCTCTAACAAACAGGGTAGCCCTATGGGTCCCAGAATGATCTGACGAAAGTCAGAGAGCGCAACATGTTTATAAATGGTCCCGTAAAAATAAATCAATCATGATAACAAGTCAGTAGGTACAGCCAGTGTGCTTTGGAGGCTCACAAATCCCCCTTCACCAGGGCTTGAACTGTTGGTGATAGGATAAAATACATGGCAATAGTTAGATTGTGGATTCAAATGACAGTGTGGGTGCCAGACTGATAGCCTTCAGGCATTTCAAACACATTGGGGTTGATTTACTAAAGGCAAACAGACTGTGCATGTTGCAAAACACAGTTGGACTCTGAAAAAGCAGTTGCTCTAGAGCATAGTAAATGAGCAAAAGCTCTGCTGACTTCCATCATCCAATCATGTGCAAGCAAAATGCTGTTTTTTATTTTCCTTGCATGTGATTGGGTATTCTTTGCAAAGTGAAGCTTTACCTCATTTACTAAGCTGTGGAACAATTGCACTACTTTGCAAAGTGCACAGCCTATTTGCCTTTAGTAAATCAACACCATTGGCTGTACCTTCTGACTTGTTATCAAGACATAGGGGTTGATTTATTAAAGGCAAATCCACTCTGCACTGCAAGTCAGTGGCGTAACTAGAACCTTCAGGGCCCCGGTGCAAGAAACCATGAAGGGACACCCTGACCTCATCCAGCTGTCCCTGCCACTCATCCAGGGCCCTTTACTCCCATTGCGAGCTGCAGGATCTCCCTCCGGCTAGCAGTTTACTTCCCGAGTCTATACAGTGTAGAGGGGAGGGGCTTCTGAGCCGGGCAGGCATCGACTTCAGTGTACAAGCAGTGTGAATCACTTGTTTACTGAAGCCGATACCTGCCTAGGTCAGGGGCCCCCATAGTTGCCACCATTTCAAAAAAGTTTATGGGGACACCTTTTTTTAATAAACCCTCCTGCAAAAAAAACAACTAAAAACACACCCTGCAAGATAAAGGCATATAGAGCTAGTATGCATAGCATACTAGCTCATTATGAATTACTTACCCGAGAACGAAGTCCCCGCAGCCATCCTCGTCTCCCCCTCAGGCCGCCGACATCTCGCCTGGGGCTTGCTTCCGGGTATCACGTCTCCGGCGCTGTGATTGGCCGGAACCGCGATGACGTCACTCCCGCCCATGTATGCCATTGCTTCAGTTGGCTTAAGTGCGCATGTGCCGCATGACGTCGGCACATGCAAATACAGGGATATCTCCTAAACCGTGCAGGTTTAGGAGATATCCAGTGCAGCTACAGGCAAGCCTAATTATAGGCTTGCCTGTAGTTTAAAGTGGTTGTAAAGGGTTTACAACCACTTTAATGCATGTCCAGAAAGCCATTGGAGGCAGGGCATTTACTTTAATTAGGGACGGGGCATTCAATTAATATGGGTCTAGTTCTACAAGAACTGTAAAATTAACATATTTATGTGTTGGTGAAGCTTTCCTCGTCTCTAAGACCACTTTCACCCAGGCTGTTTGATCAGGTCCACCGGTCAGTTTTTCAGGTGGACCTGATTTGACACTCCATTCACCTCTATGGAGCGGTGGATGTCAGCTGTGACATGTCCGCTGACACCCACTGCTATCCGATCGAATCCTGTCCATGAAATCCAGACGGATGGTGACCCTATTTTCTATCTGTCTGGAGGATCGGATGGGATTGAATGAAAACAGACAAGCTGTCCATTTTCATCCGATCTCCCATAGAGGAGAGCGGGGCTCTGATAGGTCTGTCTTTGCACAGTGAGCGGAGACGGACCTGTCATCAGCCTGCTCAGTGGGGATCAGAGGATCGATCCCCCGCTGAGCAGAGCGGAGTTCGCTGGGCGGATCTGCCCCGCGTGAAAGAGCCCTAAAGTTTACTGTTTAACTTTTGTGACATGTGGTGAATAGTGGGGAGTACATTCTCTGAGTGCCCAGTGCTAGTGCATGTATCTATTATTATTGTCACTAGGATTCTATATGAGATATTATCGTAAAATGCATGAAGATGTGAAAACTTGCTAAAGTGACCATATATACTGTGACTGTACTTTTATATTACTATAATGCTGTTTTTTATTTTATTTGTTTTTTATTTTCCTTGCATGTCCCCCTCTACAGCGACTGCATTTGCAGCGCGCTTGGAAGTGCACAGTGGATTTGCCTTTAGTAATAAACCCACATGATTATTAAAAAGGAAATCTGCATTATGCATTTACCCAAAAAAATTACTGTTTGCAAGTCAGTACTTAGGTAGGATTTTCAGGGAAATTCAGTGGCAGATCAGGCACAAAGGCACTTTGGTTTTGTTTAAGATGCCTACTATATAGTCACACAATTACAGCGCTAGCTACAACATTACAGAATCAATTTCAATATGTATATATATTTTATACTTTCCCTGTTCTTTAACTAATATGACAATTTCATAATACTAATGTAACTGATTTTTTTTTTTTCAGATCCTGCTTATTTGGTGATTGGTGTCAACACCTTTAAGATAAGGAGGACTATGGATCCCAATTCCACCACTTTGAACTCCACTAATGGGACAAATCTGAAAGCCCACAACCTGTGGGAGGTTATAACAATTGCCACAGTCAGCGCCGTAGTTAGTCTCATCACAATTGTGGGCAATATCCTTGTTATGGTGTCATTCAAGGTAAACAGTCAGCTGAAGACTGTTAATAACTATTACCTTCTTAGCCTGGCCTGTGCGGACCTCATCATTGGAATATTCTCAATGAATCTGTACACATCCTACATTTTGATTGGCCAATGGTCCTTGGGAAGCCTGGCATGTGATCTGTGGCTTGCTTTGGATTATGTAGCAAGTAATGCATCGGTGATGAACCTGCTGGTCATTAGTTTTGACAGGTATTTTTCTATAACAAGACCATTAACTTACAGAGCAAAGCGTACACCTAAGAGAGCTGGGATTATGATTGGACTAGCCTGGTTAATTTCTTTCATCTTGTGGGCCCCAGCTATCCTCTGTTGGCAGTATTTTGTAGGTGAACGCACAGTGCCCGCAGAGGAATGTCAAATACAGTTCCTTTATGAACCAATAATTACCTTCGGCACGGCCATTGCTGCCTTTTACATTCCAGTGTCAGTGATGACCATTCTGTACTGCCGTATCTATAAGGAGACAGAAAAGCGCACCAAAGATTTGGCTGAGTTGCAGGGTTCTGAATCGGTCGCAGATTTTGAAATGATGAGACCACAAGGGGCTCTGCTTAAATCCTGCTTTAGCTGCAAGCAGCAGACTCTCACCAAAAGAGAGCGGTGTCAGGCCTCTTGGTCCTCATCCAGTCGTAGTACATCTGCCACCGTCAAGATCTCCCACTCCCACAGTCCCAATATTTCCAATGAGTGGGCAAAGGAAGACCAGCTGACCACCTGCAGCAGCTACCCGTCTTCGGATGATGAGGACAAACAAGCTAAGGAAGGTGTCTTCCAGGGTGCCTACAAGAACCAAACCGCAGCTCAGAAAGAAGAGGAAACCAAACATATTCTCACAAAAGAGCAAGCAGCACTTAATGAATATGATAGTGAAAGATTCTTTTTAACCCCAAATAAGGCTCATTCACAGAAAAGTCAAAAGTGTGTCTCTTATAAGTTTAGAATTGTTGTGAATGATGATGGCTCTCAGGAAGTGAATAATGGGTGCAGAAAAGTAAAAATCACTCCTTGCTCCTCCATGTCCAAAGGACACTCTTTGCGAAGCATGGACCCCAGCTTCAGCAATCATATCACGAAGCGCAAAAGGATGGTTCTTATTAAGGAACGCAAAGCAGCACAGACACTAAGTGCTATTCTCCTAGCTTTTATCATCACTTGGACTCCTTATAACATCATGGTTCTGGTGTCTACTTTTTGTTCTGACTGTATCCCTTCCACTCTTTGGCATCTGGGTTACTGGTTGTGCTATGTTAATAGCACAGTTAACCCTATTTGCTATGCCCTGTGCAACAAAACCTTCCGCAAGACTTTCAAAATGTTGTTGCTTTGCCGCTGGAAGAAAAAAAGTGTGGAAGATAAACCATATTGGTATGGGCAGCATCCACCCAGCCACAACAAGCTGCCATGAATGTGTTTAAATCATGGAAGTATTATGGTGAGAATAATGGCCATGGTGCTGTCAAGACCACAGTAGGCATGGGGACTACAAAGCAGTTTCAAATTCTGCAACTACCACTTCCCCTTTTTATTAACTGTTGACCTTACAGCTGTGTTTGGCCAGTGCTGTGTATGTGTTCGTGGTGTAAAGTTGAAAAAAAATAAAATACACCCGAACAAGAATTACTCTTTAGCCAAAGCAGGCCCAGAGGTCTTTTAATGCCTTTTGAAATAACGTGGTTATAAGAGCTGCTGCATGCCATTGGCTTTATGAGAACTTATCACAGTGAATATATACGTGCACCAGAAAATGAACTGAGCTTTTTTAAAGTAAAGCTCCAGCCTTTTATAGTTAGAATGCCTATGAACTGTTATCATGTTACTGTGCAAACAGTGGGAATCCAGTTGTTGTGAGTGCTATACATGATATGCTGCTTTTGTTATAATTACTTCTGAATATTTGATGTTATATAGTCTCAGCCAGTTCTAGATGGCTCACTTGAGTCACTGAGAATTGCTCTTGTAAAAATTAATATATATATATATATATATATATATATATATATATATATATATATTATATAATATATATATTGCCTTTGAAGATTGGTGTCAAAATGTTTAAGGACTAAAGTGTCCTTAAATTGTAAGGAAAAATAACTGCAAGAAACAAAAGATAAAACTGTTACTGTTTTCTCGTATGGTGAGAAGTGACAAATTTGTACCTGTCATGTATTACTCCCGTAAAGTTGTTTTACTGTTACCTGTTTATGTTTACATGTATTTTGCTCATCTATTGATTTTAGATCTTTTTGGTCATGCTAAGATTTTGGAAAAATGTGATTGATCTTAAAAGTCATTTTTGATCTAAGAACTAAGAAATCTCATAGGAAACACATTAGTCCATTGTCATGCCCATTACTGAGGATTATTAAACTGCTTCTTAAATAGACTCATTCGGGTGTTAAATAAAAAAAATGTAAAACATTAGTGATGCCACTACTAGTCAGGCTGCTTTAACTATGGAATTTAAGGTTGATGGCTTTTGTGCAACAAAGTGACCATAAAGCACTGTCTTCATGTTAAATTTTGTGGTCCAGAAGCTGTTGATGAAAAGCTAATTGTAGTTCAGTAGGCCATGTGCTACTGCTGTGATTTTGTCTGGTAACATCTACTTTGATTAAAAATATAATCAGAAGAAACCTCACTTAAAGACTTCTCATACCTTGTATTAACGTATCACTTAGCATTTGTATCTTTGTTCATTCTTGTAGGTATTTTCTTGCATCTGTGTGCTTGAGTATAATTTTAGGTTAAACACACATCAAAATGTGAATTAAACAAAGACACGGTATAGGTATCTGATAAATAAAGTGTTTATTAAACCATATAGCAGACTTGTTTAAAGTATAACTAAAGGTAAAACTTTTTTTTTGTTTTGGATAGAGAGAAGAGGGATTTTAATGCCTGTCAGTTTTTATTGCTGTCTGTGCCCCCTCCCCCCAGCCCCCCCCCCCCCCCCCCCCCCCCGTTAAGGAGATTCATCCTCTCTATTTGCCCTGTTTACTATTATCATTGAAAGTAAGAGAAAATCACAAATTTTGGGTTGTCCCCAGAAAATAATAGGGGGGAAGTCTTCCATTGAGGTCCCCAAGGAATTCCCTTAATAGGCTAGATATAGCATGTAATTGTATAGTCTGGGTCCATAGACTAAGAATCAAATAGTGTTTGTCTTGGAGTGCCAACCCATATTGTAAATATTGGAAAGGGAAATATATAAAGTTAGGGCATGAAATGGTCTCCTCCAGACAGACAATAATACATATATAAGTTTTTAAATATTTACTAGAAAAGTAGAAAATCACATATAGACATAAGACAGTAGGGAAACAATATACACATCCCATTATATAAAATCACATTATGTGTACAACAAATCAAAATAGAGATGTTACATTGGAGTAGCCAACATGTTTCATGGTCTGCGTATCTGCTTTTTTAGGACTTGCTTGTAACTAGCTCAAAATCTTAAAAACATCTCGGGACATCCGGATTATGGGGAGACCAGAAAAACTGCATAAAGACAATCATCCATTACAAGTCAAATAGACTCCTTACTTATGTGAAAGGGCAGGAAGGACTCCCTAAAAAGGTTAATTCATTCCCTCCAAGTGTGTATAACAGATCTACCATCATCAAATAGCCACTCCTCACCCAAATGGGCACTGTGACTGTGAGTCTCAAATGGTAACCCCCATATACAAGAATAAATCGATAATCGTGGTCCTCCAGTGGGAACCATCGCACATGTGACAGGGTCTGGGTCTCCTGAGGATCCCGCACCTCAGCATGTAAATTCCCTTATAATGCAGGGATTTCTTTTTACTTCCTGTTTGGCTATGGGACCAGAAGTGAAGGGAAATCTCCGCAATGGGACACGGATCACAAAAAAAATTAAAAATCTGATAGCGGTTATAACTCTCCCTTGCTCTATCCAAAATTTAAAAAAAAAAGTTTTGCATATTAGTTCTACTTTAAAGTGGTTGTAAACCCTCAAATATACCCAGTGAAGTGAATAGCCTAAGATGATACACAGAGATGAAACAAATCCTCCTACATAAGTTTTACTTGTATATCTGCTGTCTTTAGCTTTCTACACACTTTAGAAAGTTCAGATCATGTTAAAAATCTTTGTTCCTCTTTCAGCAACACATAGGAGTGGGTGGGGACACTGGGTTTACACTGTGTGTGAGCTGATTGGAGGAAAGACACACAACCCCCCCCCCTCCCTCCAAATAGGCAGAGGAATGAAGGAACATGCAGAGCTGTAGTCTTTATAGATAAGCTCCCATGCTAATCTACCTCCCCGACACAAATTTCCAGCTACTGTTATCTCATATGTCGGAGAATTTGTCAGAAGTGACTCATGCTGATAACAGAGGAACGGAGCACCAGAAAGAAATGACACTTAGAGCTTTGGAGAGAGATAAGTAAACACTACCGATATATGTGCTTAGTTCAACTTTCATGAATGGGGTTTACAACCACTTTAAGTATAAAAAGTGTCCAGCTTCAGTATAATTATTTATTTATTTCCAGTTACTTACCTCCTTGGATAATTGTCTTTCACTGCCCACGGTAGCTGATATAGTGGTCTGGGCATTTGAAAACCACACTGTTCTGAACCCTTATTTCTTACAGAACGCCATTCAAAAACAAAGAGGCCTCAGAAAGGTTCTAATTAGTCAGCATTATCACATGCCACTGACCAATGACCATTTTCAAATGCTCGGACCACTACACCAACTGGCGCAGGCAGCAGAAGATAATCATCGAAGAAGGTAAGTACATCAGGGACCAGGGGTGTGAGGAAGGTATTGTGAGTTAGTTCACCTTTTCGTTTTTTTGTGGAAAGGTGAACCAATCCTTTAATTTCCTTATGCTAATTACCACATCAATGATTTAGTCTATATTGTTGTCAATTCTATTGGTGAATTGTCAGCCATGGGTTTTGTTTTTGCTTTTTATTTCCAATGTCATGCCACACCCTAAATTATATATATGTTATGTCATGGGTAATATACTATCATGGGGCATTCAATGCCAAATCACCCCTGCCTGCATAAAAAATACGGTGATGCTATTGCTAACTTGTATTTTAGAGATATGAGCCCTGGGTCTGTCATCCTTATCCTTGCTTTAGTACATGGTGAGTCAATGACCTGAAACAAGAAAGTGCATATCAGGTTTTCGGACACTTGCTCTGCACAAGCTTGTTTTAGGCCAGTGACTCATTAAAAAATAGAAAGAAACGTTGAAGAGCTGTTGGGATTTCAATACTTGGTCAAAAGATCAAACACAAAGAAGTTTTCAAACAAGCCACCACTGATCACAGTGCATAATTGCAATCCAAAAGGTAAATGTAAACCAGAACAGAGCACCATTTTTCTAGGCCCTGATGAAGAGGTAAATGGTGCAGCCCCTGAAACGCATTGGCTGTTTTACATTTTTTACTTTTGAACAATTAAAAGCACTTTGCACACTTTAACCATTTGGTTTGGAGCCCAATTCTATATGTCTATTTTAAACAGCGAAGCAAGGATACAGATGAAAACCCCAGAGCCTGGACCTACAAATCAGAAATGGCAGTTCCCATATTTTTGTTCTGACAAGCCGGGTGTGTGTTAAAGCAGGCCTGTAAATTGCCCATGTAGAGCTAAGCAACATGCCTACTTTAAATATCACCACTCTAGCAGCACATACTTACCTCTTCTTTGCTCCTCTACTGCTCCATTCAGAGGGCAGCACTGGGCTAGTCACCAATCATCAGCACTGTCACAATAAAAGAGGACATTGTGCTATGTTAGCAACGATTGGACATCTTCTCCAGTTCCTAGCAGTCAAATAGAGTGGCATAGCAGCAAAGAAAAATGTGTACACTATATTACCAAAGTATTGGGATGCCTGCCTTTACACGGGCATTTACTTATATGGCATCCCAGTCTTAGTCCGCAGGGTTCAATATTGGGTTGGCCCACCCTTTGCAACTATAACAGCTTCAACTACTCTGGGAAGGCTATCCACAAGGTTTAGGAGTGTGTCTATGGGAATGTTTAACCATTCTTCCAGAAGTGCATTTGAGAGGTCAGGCACTGAAGTGGCCGAGATGGCCTGGCTCACAGTCTCCACTCTAATTCATCCCAAAGGTGTTCTATCACGTTGAGGTCAGGACTCTGTGCAGGCCAGTCAAGTTCCTCCTCCCCAAACTCACTCATCCATGTCTTTATGGACCTTGCTTCGTGCACTGGTTCAAATCATTTGGTGGAGGGGGATAATGGTGTGGGGTTGTTTTTCATGGGTTGGGCTTGGCCCCTTAGTTCCAGTGAAGGGAATTCCTAAGGCATTTGCATATCAAGACATTTTGGACAATTCCATGCTCCCATTTTTGTGAGAACAGTTTGGAGATGGCCCCTTCCTGTTTCAACATAACTGCACACCAGTGCACACAGCAAGGTCCATAAAGACATGAATGAGCGAGTTTGGGGTGGAGGAACCTGACTGACCTGAACAGAGTCCTGACCTCAACCCGATAGAACACCTTTGGGATGAATTAGAGCAGAGACTGCGAGCTAGGCCTTCTCGTCCACATCAGTGCCTGACCTCACAAATGCGCTTCTGGAAGAATGGTCAAACATTCCCATAGACACACTCCAAACCTTGTGGACAGCCTTCCCAGAAGAGTTGAAACTGTTTAGATTTCTGGTTTTCGTTCAATAGGCTCAATTTTATACATACACAATAATAAATGTATTTTTATGTTTCCATTTTGGTGAGAAGATTTTGTTTGTCAATACATGTCATTCTCACAAAGGTTCTGGTGTCTGTCTTTTCATTTGTGGTCTTGTTCTGTATGTAAATAGCATCATTATGTCTTCCTCAGACTCCTCTGTTTTTTTTTGTTACAGACCTTTGAAAATGAATAAATGTATTGTTATATAGAACCATTTTCAGCATTGGAGCTCAGACGCTGTCTCCATGGAATGCTTTGTGCTGAACTTGTAACCAGTACATGGCTTTTGACTATGAAAAGACGATAAAGCTGAAGTTTAGTTAAAAAACATTTTTTTCTCCATAGCTTGAATTATATTCCTGACCTGTAATGAAGTATTCCCCACTGTGTGCAGGCTGTTGGAGTCCAATCTTCACTGTAGGGCTGCCCTGTCCTTTTCCTGCTTCTGAACTTCCGAAACTGTGGGGCTTTCTTTCCAAAATGAAGACCAACACCTGCCAAAACATTTTCCACACAGTGTGGGATAGGGTTAGTACACTTTTCAGGTCTTTATTACTATACCTTCTTACCTCCTGCCCTGTTAATACAAAGTGACACTATGACACATAGGGGCCCCAAGGACAGGAAGTATGAAGAAATATTACCAATGGAGACAGGGAAGTTAAAAAAAAAACTCAACAGAGACTAATTGGATTGAAAATGATGATAAAAATTATGATGATATAACAGTACTATACCAGGTCCAGCATTCTTAGCAGTCTGGCATTTGGGCTAAAAAGCAAGGTATTTGAAGCTGAGGTTTTATACCTGCAGCATTTTTTACATTAGAGACTCTCTATAAAGATACACAGGTAAATGCAGATGCAGGTAAAATCAAAACATCAAGTATTTTAACTGCTTACTTGCAGTTTTTTTATAAATTTGAATGTGCTTTTTTTTGCATTCATTGCAACATGCCTTTAAAGGTGAAGTCTAAGAATGCTCTTTACATTTGTTCAACTTGGACCAAAGTAAGTAGTTGGCACTACTACAGTGATTACCACTGTAGCAATACCCCCGAAGGAGCCGCTGGTTAGGATGGGTCCTCTGTTCCTCACCTCAAGGTTCTCAAAGACCTCAGACCTTCTGACACACCAGGCTCAGTACACAAACCCATAGTTTTGCAAGAATTTACTGATAGTTCTGAATACCCAGCCATAATGTGGTTTCAATGAAGAAACGCATCAAGTCAGTTAGAAAAACAAACTTAATATATTGTCATCCAACAGAGTAAGTAATGCAAAGATAAAAAGATCAAATCAGTAATGACACCAATAATACACTTTGGTATGCAAGATAATTAGCAATAAAACAAAGAGTGGGATGACAATTGCCATCCAGATCAGCACAAACAGTAACAATGCCACCTGCAGTGCAGCAGTGATAAGTAGTAAGACTTGCACTAACAAACCACTGGAGCTATATTGTCAGAGTGCACTAGCTGTGACTATGCTAGGCCTAAGACCATCTGGCAAGCAATATCAGAGATAAGGTATGAGGAATAGGTGAGAAGGTGGGATCAGTGGACAGGTTATATGACAGGGGCAGTCCTTAAGATGTTTTTTCTGTCAGCTATCGTTGGGGCCCGATTAAGAAGCATTGGTGCACCTCATGACAGTCCTGCCAAACTTGCATGCAGCACATGGGAGGTGTAGTTGGTATCCTCTCAGTAACACAGTCTTTGCCAGAAGTATAGGCAATGGACCGATAACCCTCTCACCAAACCCAGGGTACAGCTGTAGACTTCCTTGGTTGAAGGGGCCCCCTCAGACTCTGCCTGAAACCTCCAGCGATCAGCGGTGTGAGCGGATGTTGGATGGACCTCCTGGTAGCAGTGGCATGGGTGTTAATAGTGCAGTGGATGTTGTGCTGCAACAATTATCCTAAATCCCCAGTCACAGGATCCATTTCTCCATGGCCAGACTCCTTACTGTTCGAGAACAGGTATACAGACATCCTCTCTCCTCTAGACCTTGCCAGCGATTGGTTTGTACAGTGGCCACCGAAACAGAGGAGGATGCAGGAGTGAGGTGGAAAGCAGGGCGGCCCAGCTACACCACAATCTCCTGATGTCAGGCATCAGCACCAGATTTGTATGGCTATACTCTAAGAGACTGGGACCAGACTGTATATGCTTTAAGTTAGATTTATTTACAGTGAAACCAAAATCCATCCAAACACCGGCACACAGCAAACATAAAAATATAAAGTGAACCAACAACCCAGTGACATAAGACATAACTAATAAACCAAACAAAAAGTAAGCCTAACTAACATCTAACTATATACAATATATACAAAATAAGGAAAATAGAAAAGCAGCAGAAAACTGAAAATGCAGGGAGCAGATGGGAGGGGGAAACAAAACTAGGATCAAGAACAAAGAGGAGCAGGTACAAGGCAGCAGGATACAGGGCAGTATCAAGATCAGGATTAGTGACATACAGTATCTAGCAGCAGCAAAACACTGGAGCTAGAAAAACTAGTAGGGCAGGACCCAAATACCCTCCTAGCAGCCAGCATCAGGTGGAAACTGATTACTGGAATCTGCTGGCTGCTGGAAGATACCAACACTACAACCTTCCACTCTGGAAAGCACAGTGCCACTAGCAGATGATCCAGGTCCTGAAACCTGAGTCCTATGTCAGTGACTTCCTTTCTGCGTACAGACCACATGGGATCGCTCACTTGCCATGCTCACCAGTCACAATATGACTTATATTTTTGAATGAATATAAAACAAACCGATTCAGCCGGCAATTTGAATTGATATCAAATCCACCAAACAGCTTTAATGACACAATTGCAGTGCCTATTAATACCAAAAGAATCTTGTAAATAAAGAACAGTGATCTAAAATGATAAAATAAGTCCCATAAATCAAATCATAAAAATTCCCAGCGTTCTATACCTAGCAAAAATTTAGTTCTTGCAAAACACGAATGTGCTCCAAATAATCCAGTGATTTTCCTCCCACACATATACCTGTAGATCACAGATCTAATACCTCTGCTTCCCACATCAAAGTAAGTCACCACAAGTAAAACTTTTTTAGCAACTGGAGCACTGATATGGCTTGTCCCCTACTTGACTCATAGTGTGTTGAGAAGATCTGTTTAGTTGTAAATTGCTTCCACAGTAGGCATTAGATGACCAATTCAGCTCATTAATTCAACTGTACCTTGTGTCTTTCAATTGCATAAGATGTCCATTGATTATGTAGTTTCATGTAATTTATTGCTTTCTGCACACAGCCTCTAGTAGAGTAAATCATCATGATGAGTCAAGTAGGGGACAAGCCGTATCAGTGCTCCATGCACCAAAAAAGTTTTACTTGCTTTGACGTAGGAAGCGAATGTATCAGAGGCGTAATCTATAGGCGTACGTGTAGGAGAGCCTATATGTGTACTGTTGGGCATTAAACCCCACTTTGGGGAAGAGAGATCTGGTAGATGGCCAGTAGATGGCCAAAGCTGTGCATACTTTAGCATGGTCCCTTCCAGGATCAAAATGAGTTATAACATGCAAGGTGTTTGTCAGCTCCACATCACAAGAATGCAAGCAGAGGAGTTTTTCATAACACTCTTTCCTGCATCTTTGGGGTCTACTGTAGAACTGAGGAGGGAAACTCTTATCAACCCTGATGAAAAATCCCTGCAGGGTATTGTATATAATCACAATCTTCTCCCTTGCCCCTCTGGATGGTATTTTTTTTCGAGTAGGGATAGGTTTTAATTCTGTCAGATTTTATTGTTGACTCTCATTGTGGAGACTTCCAAGCTCTGTCTCAAAACCTATATAAAATTTATTTGGGTATAGTGTTGAATGACCGACTAATTGTCAGTCAAACTATCACAGCACTGAAAAATTGCATGATATAGTAGGGTTATATATGGGTGGATACTCAAGTGGTTAAAGTGCATTTCCACATTTGAAGCTCCTCCTTAACATTACCTAGAAAGGGAAAACTTGGTAGGATTTTTAAGCATGTAAAAGATAAGCATTTTTCTTTCATAGTTATGTTAATGGAAATATATAACAAATATAAAGTCGTTTTTATTCCAAATTGGCTTCAAAAGTGAAAATGCACTTTAAGGGTACTTGCACACTGCATTGAACATCACTATTACTGCCTGAAATTTCTTTAATTTATTGTGCACTTATTTGTGCTTATTTGTGAGTATGCGCATACACGAGTACAATAAATTCTAGCTCCCAGAAAGCAATTCTAACTTCTTTAAATTGACATTTTACATATGTACACCCATAAAATACTGACTGGCAATGCCCATTATGCGACAGGAGGCTATTAACAAAGGCAGCAAATTTTAGAGCAGGATGACTGTTGTTTATGACTTACACAGGTTCCGTGATGATGAATTGCCTGGCAAGAGCTTATTAGTTGAAGACAACAGATCACCTTCTCACCTGCTATCAATCAGTGGCAATTTGTGTAAATAAAAAGTATTTTTGAAAGGATGTGATCAGTTCATATGTGTAGTACATAATATTTGTAAGCATTAAATTCATGTTTCATCCTATCCTCCTAATTAAGGGCATGCTCAGTGTCTTGTCACCATGCATTTATTCATTGTGTACATTAAACGGTATACTCACTGCACTGGGAGAGTGGTAGTTTTAATAAAAGTAATGCTGAAGATTCTTATATTCCCCACCTGTGTCCACATTTGAGCCTGGCAATAGGTTGTACATACTGCTTTATTAGATCTAGGAGGAGGGCAGGACATGTGAAAATACATTGAGGTTGATTTACTAAAGGCACAGTGCAGTTGCTCCAGAGCTTAGTAAATGAGGTAAAGCTTTGCTTTGCAAAGAATACCCAATCACATGCAAGGAGATAAAAAAACATCATTTTTGCTTGCACATGATTGGGCGATAAAAATCTTCAGAGCTTTCCCTCATTCACTAAGATCTAGAGCAAGTGCACTTGCAGTATACAGTAAATTATTTGCCTTTAGTAAATCAACCACAATGTGACACCATCAAGTGTTTGCCAACAAGCTGTGATGTAATTTTTCATGAAAGTACCACGTTACAGAGTCTGTTAAAACACATTTGTATTCAAATACAGATTAACTGGAATTCATAAAGAGTGTTGTAGACACATTAGAAATCTGTCTCCTGTCCAGGCAACAAATACCACAATAGATTTGTGTAACTATCAGCAAGGTGTTTTGTCTCAATATTAACACATGCTGCACAATTTACTCCAACATCGAAGAAGTCTTATTTAACTCCACTTTTGTAATCACCGATACGGCGGACTCTTCCTGGCAAACCATTTTGATAATCGTGGCTTCTGGTAGGAACAAAGTATCAAACCATTTTGGTTGCACAGATTATACAAATAAAATACAAAGTCAAACACTTACCAGTAACAAATTAAGGGGGATTTCATCCCTTGAGTGTGTTGTTTGTACTGCCTGATGTCATACCCTCTGCAATCATCTCCTCCGTCTATTGCCCATTGTCATACCCTCCACACTCCTCTCCTACACTATATTCGTTAGGATGTGTACCTCATTCAAGCCCAGTTGCATCAGCAACGTAATGACTCATGGCAGCCCACCGCTCGGGACCATTCGTATCTAGTCGCTTAGGCGGCACGAACGTTACGAAACCACGTAACTCACTCATACTGCAGCCACTTCCGAATCAAGTGTATGTATGTCCCAAATCCTCTGCCTTAAATACCACACCTCCTACAAACCCCACCGTTACTCACACCAACAGCCCGATCCGAGTCTAGTAGCATCATCGGCACTATGATTCGGATCCTCTGCATTACAAACCTCACCATTACTCACACTCCAGCCTCGTCCGAATCTAGTCGCATTGGCGGTACAAACGCAGCAGCACAACGGTTCGGATCCTCGGCTCTACACTCAACACCATTTACTCACTCTGCAGCCCGATCCGAATCTAGTCGCATCGGCGTGACATCGCGATGGCACAACGATTCGGATCCTCAGCTTTACATTACTCTTATCAAGCATAAACATACACATCTCACTCCATCTATTTGTACGTTGTTGTGGTCGGTCATTCCTACATGCTCAAATTCCACTATCATTTGTTTTTGTCTTTCTGATAAGGCTGCTTACTTGCAATCGTTGCAAGCATCTCTGCAAGTGGCTCAAATAGGCCACTCTCTGTCTCCAGTGGCAAATTGGCTGCTCACCCATTCTCTGTTGCTTCCCCCTTTAGGTCAGTAGAGTTCCAGTTTGTCCATCCTGCACCAGGTTTGGACGGCATTCTCTCAGGAGAAAAAAAAGTGTATTCATTGAAAAAAAAAAAAAAAAAAAACCCACTCTGACAACAGGGCTCGCACCTTCACCAGGGGGGGCAGCCATGCCCCAAACAGCTCTTTGTAATTCCCCTTGCTAAATCAATTTCCTATATCACCTTACTTCAGGTTCTCGGTCGACCCAGTTCTCGACCCCAACCAGGACTTCACAAGCTAGGGCATCGAGTCAGGTGCGTAGTACAAGGGATCCTCCCTTGCATTTCCCTTAAGCCCTCCTTCACAACATATTTTACTTCACATACATGATTGGAGTTTCTCCCGAGGCGTTAGTAACTGTCACATACTTCTGTGCACTTCATTCTGTATTCAAAGCGAGATCCTTCACCACGCAGACAAGGTCGCTTAACGTCAAGCTTGCTGGCAGTGCAAGCGTTAGCAGGCAGAACATACGTCAATAAACTACAGATCGCAACATTCCTACATAGAATACCAGACTGCAGCTCCCCGCCCCAGTATGCCCTGGGGGCTTTGGTTCACTAGTTTGTGCCAAGCACAGATGGGCACCCGAGCTATCGGTTACCTGGCCAGTCCCCTCCTGGCTCACGTCGGTTGCCACGCATTCTTTTGAGTTTTCTAAATTTCCACTCAACAGCGCTTGTACGCAAACCGCCTTCTTCACTACGCCTGTCGTTTCTTTTCCTGCCCTCGTTTTCCTCCTTCTTTTCTATCTTACCTCCCCAATGCATCTGTCCCCTCTTACTTTTGCAACTTATCGTAAACATATGCATTCTCCCTTCTTTGTCTTTTAGCTGAATCCATTAGACATGTGCAATTCGTTTAGTTCCAAATTAGTTTTTTAATGAATTTTGACAAATTCGTTAATTCCGAAAATCCCGAATTTCTGAATTTTTCAATTTACGAAATTTCGAATTTCCGAATTTCGAATTTCCGAATTTTCAAATTCAAAATTTTGGAAATTCTGAATTTTGAAATTCGAAATTCAGAAATTGTAAAGTTCGGAAATTGTAAAATTCTATATTTCGTAAATACAAAATTTCAGAAATTCAAAATTTCGGAAATACGAAATTTCAGAAATTTGAAATCTCGGAAATTCTAAATTCTAAATTCAGGAAATTCGGAAGTTCGGAAAATCGGAAATTGGAAAATTTCGGAAATTTGAATTTGGAAATTTGAAATTTCAGAAATTCATAAATTTGAAAATTCTAAAATTTGGAAATGTGAAAATAGAAAAATAGGAATGAAGATCTGAAAATTCAAAATAATGAAAATCTGAAAATTCAAAAACCCCAAACTCTGAAATAATAGCTAACTAATAATAAATATTAAATTATAGGTATTGGAATCTCCTTTTAAATTTGGCTGTTAGTGAACGTAACGAGTACAAATTTACGAATTATCTGAAATATTGAATGCCGTATCTAAACGAATGGAACGTAACAATCTAATAATAATAAATAACAAAAATTAAAAAATATAAAATGTTTTATTATTATTATTTATTATTAATTTGTTCTATTCCATTTGTTTAGATGCGGCATTTGTTATTTCGGATAATTCGTAACTTCAGATAAATTTGTATTCATTACATTCACAAACAGCCAAATTTGAAAGGAATTTCCAATACCTATAATTTAATAGTTATTATTAGTTAGTTATTATTTAGATTTTTACTGATTTTCTTTCTTTTTTTTAGATTTTCGGATTTTCGAATTTTTGAATTTCCGAATTTTCGAATTCCAAAAATTTGGAAATTCGGAATTCGAAAATTTGAAGATTCGGAAATCCGAAAATTCGAAATTTTCGGATTTCTGAATAAAGCAAAAAAAGAATGAAACGAAAACAAAAACGAACATTTTTTGTCAGTGCTCATGTCTAGAAGCCATGTCACAGGCCGACAGCGAAGACTTCGCCTCCACCCCGCCATCACCCTCTGCGGGTTCAGGAAGTGGCAGCACTCAATCTCTCAGAACTTGGACCATTCCCAAGCTCACAGCAGAACTGCGGCTCAGGGGTATTTCCTACCCTGCCATAGCTAGGAAAGCAAAGCTTTTTAGGCTGCTATTCCCACTGCCAGCGAGAGCCCTACCAGGCACCCAGGCATCACTGCAGTCTATATCCTCGACTATTCAGAGAGTAAGCCCTATTGGACTTGCCGAGGGCATGTATTTTAATGAACTTCGTTAGTGTATGGTTTGTCTACGCCTCATTGTTCTCACATCCCAAGTTTGAACTCCCTAATATCCTCAGAAATATTTTCCCTTAAGCAGACCCTTTCAAATTATGGTCCATCGAGCCATCCCTCTAGTGATGGCATAAGGATCAAGTGGAAAGGCTTATTTTATTTCGCCACCAAATTGTCATTTGGTATTAGGAAAAAAAAAAAAACACAGCCCGTGGCTGTTCGATACTTTTTCCTAGTCCCTTTCCTGGACCCTGTCGCATCAGGCATGTTGCCAGAAAGTCATCCATTATCTTGATGACTGCGCATCAAAATATCCAGTGAGCCCCCAGTAGATGTTGACAGCTTAAGAGGGGTAGTTAATGTGCCCATAGCAGAGAATAAAGTGGAATGCCCGACACCAACCATCGCCTTCTTGGGTGTCATGCTCCATGCAGGTCAGCCTGCCTTCCGACAAGTTGACTCGCATCAGGTCGGTCATTCACACCTTTACGCTTATTCAAGGGTGTACCAAGAGACAGCTACAATCCTTGCTGGGCATACTCGATTTCATCATGAGGATCATCCCTCAGGGGCGGTCCTTCATATCATGCCTCTTAGTTTCCTCTCGCAGCCGCAAGATCCTGACCAAATTCCTAGGCTAGACAGAGCAGCAATGTGGGACAAATTTCTCACAAACTGGAATGGCATATTAATGTTCATTCCGTCAGCATCCTCTTCGTCACCTCGGGTAGCCACGGACGCTGCAGCCTCTACAGGCTTCATGGCAATTTTTGGCCATCATTGCTTGCAGGGCCATGGCAAGCAGAAATCCTCCTGATCCTCGGGTTCAGTCAGTCAGTCTTTCTCACTATTCAAACTCTACCCCATTGTGGCTGCAGCTCAAATCTGGGGCAGCACCTGGGCAGGGCAAACAGCGACGTTTGCCACAGACAACCAGGCCACAGCTAATATCATATATCGCTAGCCATCATGTCCTTCCAGAGCAGGCTGGTGCATCTAAATCCCGGGCAAGTGCAAAGACTCGGCCGACTCACTATCCCACTTTAACTTTGTGTAATTTTTCTCGTAGGAACCTGGAACCGATCCGACCACATCTCTTATCCCACCTTGGCCACAGCTGACACTGGATTAAAGCAACACCTACACGATGCAACCCGCCTTGTAAATCAGTCATTATCCCGCAACACCCTGTAGGCCTATCGTATAGTCTGGAATTCCTACGGCAGGTTCCTAGCCCATAACCCTGGGGCAGTGTCAGGAGATCTTAAACACATCCTGGCTTTCATAACATACTGCCACACGCAGCTGGCTCTATCACATAATACCATCAGACTCTACTTAGCTGGCATCCAGCATTTCGTCTACTTACAGGACCCTGCCAAGCCATCCTTATTCTCTGCCCATGCAGTCAAAACCATCCTACGCGGTATCCACAGGCAGCAACCCCAAAACTAGTAGTAAGTGCCTACCCGACACTAGCGCCATCTTCAGAGACATGTCTACCATCCTGTCACGTTTCCCCTTCGGGTTACTACCCAGCCTGGTCCTCCAAGCAGCCATCTACCTGGCCTTTTATGGCTTGTCAGGTACTACACAGACGCCATCTGACACACCATCAGAATCACGTCCTCCTGCACCTCGTAGTGTCCAAAAATGCAACAGTCCAGTCCCGGGCTAGATATCAAGCTATTCCAGACTCACAACACCTGGTGCCCATTGGCCCTTCTAGACCAGTCGTTATCTCATCTGCCCGACCGGTCGGAGTCTAACCCATTGCTACCTTTCCTTACCAACCCTCTGAATGGTATCCAGTTCACCAGACACATTAGGATCCTCTCGCTTAACTTAGGCCTTGACCCTGGCCGATAATCTGGATAGTCCTTCCAGATCGGAGCAGCGTCAGCAGCATCACAACACAGGGTACCGGGCCATGTCAATAAGAGAGTGGGCAGGTGGAAATTCCACTTGCTTTGCCCGATACATTCCAAATGCGCAAGCAGAAACGTTACAAGCCTTCAGCAAGCTTGCCCAGTAGTACATTATCAGCTTAAATAAATAATTACCTCCCTAACCAAGTATTTTGCCTCCTTCTCTTGGCATACCGTCCAGCAGACCAGGGAACAATTCAGGTCTACTTTATGTTGTTAGTCTTGTCACGTGTTTATGTGGTTAACACCTCTTCCTGACATAGGGCTCAGACCATAAATAGGAAGGCCAGTATGGTGGCCTGAAATTATGGGAGGAGCCCGGAGGTATTTAAGCAGACCACCCACACTGGTCTTTGTCGGTTCCAGTGCTCGGTACCCACACACCCACTCCTCTTCTTGGAGCACTTCTCTTAAAACACTTTCTCTACAAAACCATCCACTCACTTATCTTGGGTATGCCCCCATCTCTTAGCATACCGTCCAGCAGACCAGGGCACACTTCAGGTCTACTTTATGTTGTTAGTCTTGTGACGTGTTTATGTGGTTCACATCTCTCCCGGACATAGGGCTCCGACCATAAATATAGATATATCTATATATATACACACACACTGAAGCAGGAAGCAATATACATTGGCCCGGAAGTGAATCTGTACACAGGAAATAGGTGTGTGTTTTTAGGCCAAATCATTTAGACATACACACATGACCCACACAAACACCACCCCATGTAAAAATAAATGAAAAATTATCTTAATTTGCAAATAAGGATCATCTCTTCCTCAGAGAACAGTGAGCGGGGCATGGTGGTGGGAAGAAATTAGCAGCAGTACAAACAACTTCCTGGAGGGGTGAGATGTCATTCCTGTGTGCTGGCCACCGCTTCCATGAACCAGATATGCGCCACGGGTACATACCTCCACGCACACAGCAGTTGTGCATCTCACATACACAGCGGTCGTGCATCTAGATGCATTTGGCGCATCTAGCTGCAGGAACCCAATTTATACGGAAATAAATAGTAAAGCAGATGCATAATTCCAGGACTGGACTAACAAATGTTTATAGTGAAAGGCAACTGGTGTTTTCTATTAAACAAGGTCTAAATGGGCCATTGACATGCATCACAGTTGAACTTAGAAATGTGTCTTTGCAAAGTTAAACTAAATGAAATCCTTTCTTATTTTTGCTTGGGGATAGAGTGCAGAGGGATTAGAAGTCTTGTCAGTTTTTGGGGATGTCTGCACCCCTGATAGGGTGAAGACACCACCCAAATTTTGCCAGCTTCCCCTTCAAATTTATTCACTTCTTGTCACATAGCCAGGCAGGAAGTGAGGGTAAAACCCTACCAATGTCTTTCCTTGGGGACACACAAGTCAATCTAAATAGTTTCCCCATTAGGTAAATTGCACTCTAGCATTTTGCTGTGTACACCCCAAGGTATCTTGGACTTTGGGGTTTATCTACTAAAGGCAAATCCACTTTGCAATACAAGTGCACTTGGAAGTGCAGTTGCTGGAGATCCGAGGGGGACATGCAAGGAAGATAAAAAACAGCATCTTTGCTTCTACATGATTGGATGATAAAATCACCAGTGCTTCCCCTCAGATTTACAGTGAGTACACTTGTATTGCAGAGTGGATTTGCCTTTAACCGCTTGCCGACCAGTGCACGCTGATGTACGTCGGCAGAATGGTGCTGGTAGGCAAAAGGGCTTACAGGTACGTCCCCTTTAAGAAGCAGTGGCGTGGGCGCGCGCCCGCCGCGGTCTCCATGACTGTGAGTCCCGCAAACTCGATGTCCGCCGGGTGCCCGCGATCATGTCATGGAGAGGAAGAACGGGGAGATGCTTTTGTAAACAAAGCATTTCCCCGTTCTGCCTAGTGACAGGACAGAGATCACAGCTCTCTGTCATTGAGAGCTGTGATCACTGTCCTGTGTGTTAAAGCCTAGCCCCCTAACAGTTAGAATCACTCCCTAGGACACACTCAACCCCTTCACTGCCCCTAGTGGTTAACCCCTTCACTGCCAGTGTCATTTACACAGTAATCAATGCATTTTTATAGCATCAATCGTTGTATAAATGACAATGGTCCCAAAATAGTGTCAAAAATGTCCGATGTGTCTGCCATAATGTCGCAGTCCTGATAAAAATCACAGATCGCCGCCATTACTAATAAAAAAAAATTAAAGATGCCATAAAACTATCCCCTATTTTGTAGACACTATAAATTTTGCGCAAACCAATCAATATACGCTTATTGCGATTTTTTTTACCAAAAATATGTAGAAGAATACATATCGGCCTAAAGGAAAAAAAATGTTATTTATATATTTTTGGGAGATATTTATTATAGCAAAAAGTAAAAAATATTGCATTTTTTTCAAAATTGTCGCTCTTTTTTGTTCATAGCGCAAAAAATAAAAACCGCAGAGGCAATCAAATACCACCAAAAGAAAGCTCTATTTGAGGGAAAAAAGGACTTGAATTTGGTTTGGGCATAATGTCGCACGACCGCGCAGCTGTCAGTTTAAGCGACGCAGTGCCGAATCGCAAAAAGTGCTCTGGTCAGGAAGGGAGCAAAATAATCCGGGGCTGAAGTGGTTAATAAACACCAAAATACCTAATAATTTTGGGTGTACACAACAAAGTGCTAGAGTGCAATTTGCCTAATGGGGATACTAGTTAGATTGACTTGTGTGTCCCCAAGGAAAGACATTGGTAGGGTTTTACCCTCACTTCCTGTTTGGCTGTGACAGGAAGTGAAGCCAATTTTCAGAAAAGGAACACAAAGCCCAACCTAAAAAAGCAAGGGTTCTAACACTCACTTGGTTTCCCTCAAATGCCCACAATTAGAATTGGGTTGACTTGAGCTAGATTTTAGCTCAGTGCTCTAAATCAGTGGACAAGCCTGTCCTCAAGTACCCCCAACAGGCCATGTTTGCAGGTTTTCCTTCATCTTGCACAGGTGCTTTAAATCAGTCAATGGCTTAGCTATTTTAGCTAAGATAAATTCCCATAACATGTCCTGTCGGGAGTACTTGAGGACTGAGGCTGAGAACCACTGCGCTAAAATAGAAAATGTAATACTTACCTCTCTAGAAATTTCCTTTCCTTGTGCCTATCCATGGCAGCATATGCACAATCCATGCATAGGCTACCATGAAGGCACCAGGAAAGTAGCTTTTAGACAAATCACACCTTTTTTTGTTTTGCCATGCCAATCAGCCAAGTTAAGCTGCAGCTGGGAAATCTGTTGCATGAAAATTGTTTGGGGGGGAGAGTGTAAAATGCATTACTTGGATTGAGCATGCATCTGCAAAACAAATTATTAACAAAACACATAAAACATAAAAATTTGCTACAAATTTTATTGGTCAACAAAGCAGGACTTGGAAAAGAGCAAGGAAACCAAAAAGCACATACCGGTATATGTTAATATGAGACACTAACAGAATATGGTTTTGAGGTCTGACCATTTTGCAGAGGAAATTAACAGGAATTAAAAGGACTGCACCCACAAACGGACAGTCTCTTAAGGATTTAAACATTCATTAGTCACATATTGAGGCATATTTTACAAAATAATACAGCACAGACAATTATATCAAAGTGAAACGAACAACCTAAAAACAACACACATTGACAACATCAAAAATATTTCTGTGAAAATTATCCCCCCCCCCCAAAAAAATAAAATAAACAAAAGTAAAAAATGCTCTAAAACACATCTGTTTTGCAAAGACATAACAAACAAAATACAAAGAGAAAATACATGAAATACATGTGTTACAAACTCTATAAGGACACCCAAATGTGTTCTCTTGACACTGACAGACACAGCAAGTCTTTTTACATAATTTTAACAAGGTGCATGTCACATGTTGGCAACGTAATATGCTAACATGACCTGTGTGCAAATCTCATTTAAAAAATACAAAAAGGTGAACCAGCGTAAAAAAAAAAAATTGTCAAGTTTAGAGTTGCACCCATGCAATTGCATGTACGTTGCTTAACATATACTAAGATTTTGGCCGCGCAGTGAACAAACTGATGTGAACGAGCGCAAGAGCCGCTTGCACATGCGCACTGCTTACATTGATCTCACGCAGTTCTAAACGTACTTGCAGGCACAGCAGGCTTTCTCTGAAAAAGTTACTTTCTCATTCTATTTTGGACATATTTGTTACTTGGGCAGTTGTAACTAAACTTCCTCACATCACCCCATAATAATGGCACCTCCATCTTCTGTCAATATTGAATTGGAGATGCCGTGCACCATGTCCTTAGTGGCGCACAGATTGCATTCTCCTGTGCGCCAAGATCGCTATAGTAAATTGGGGATTCGCGCTCTGTTACCGGCACACCATTTTGTAAATATGAAAATGTGCGTTGTGCCTCGCCGTGCGCCTCTACTGATGGAGCACGGCTTTCCTAAATCACCCCCTATGTGTGCTGGCTACTTGCATTGCACCACTATAGTAACTTCCGACCTGGCAAAGACGAAGATTCAAAAGCTTTACTCTAATAACTTAGGCATGACAGTCAAACAAAGGCAATAGACTTTCTCCTAAAGCAGGGATCTGCAATTAGCGGACCTCCAGCTGTTGTAAAACTACAAGTCCCATCATGCCTCTGCCTCTGGGTGTCATGCTTGTGGCTATCAGAGTCTTGCTATGTCTCATGGGATTTGTAGTTCTGCAACAGCTGGAGGTCTGCTAATTGCATATCCCTGTCCTAAACGAATCCCTAACTTAGGCTTATGGGTGCCCCAGAGTACCTGCACAGGTAAGATTCAATTTTTGGCAAAGTCCAAGGATGCAGTGTCCAGGGTTGGTATCTTCCGAGCAGACTGCAGGTCCCAGCATCCCCCTATGTTGTGGAAGACTCCTGAAGCCAGGCTTTCATCAGCAGGAATTCTGGACTCGGCATGGCACAGCAAACTGGTAGGAAAGAGTCCAGCAGCGGCATCAACAGTGAAGACAACAACAGCAACGAGGACCCTGGGATCCAGACCCCTGTCCCTTTTATAATCACACAAAACCAGTGTGTCGGATCCAAGAAGCCCGCAAAGAAAAACCTAGGAAACATAATTAACTCTAACCCTCCCGTCTGGGGCAGCACTAAACTAAACTGCAATAGGCAACCTGCCTAGATACTTGGTACATGCTGGCCACTAGCTAACTTATCTCAAGAGGTTACAAAAGTACATTTTGTGTATAAGAATAAAAGATGGAGTTGTCATACGCTCCCCACTCATCTCCTGCACATATTGCTCACTGTCACATCCTCCAAACTTATCTCCTGTACATACTGCCCGCTGTCATACCCTATGCATTCATCTCCTGCACATACTGCCTGCTGTCATACCCTAGGTTGGGGGTCTTTCTAAACAAAGGACTGGTTTACTGGCCTTCAAACTTTAGGGGAGCCGGAATGGGGGTCAGTGGGAGTAGAAAATGTCCTGGTGTCAGTGGGAGTCAACAGCTCTTTGATATTAGAGGAATAGTGTCTCATTGTTGGTGTCAGTGGGAGGGATAGTGACTCATCATTGGCATCAGTGGGAAGAATAGCGCCCCATTGTCGGTGGCAGGAACTATGCCCCACTGTTGCTGAAAGTGGAGGGATTAATTCCCCAAGGGACAGATAAAAGTAAGCAAAGGGCCACAGTTTAGAGACCACTGCCCTGTGCACTCATCCCCTGCACATACTTCCCGCTGTCATACCCTGTGCACTCATCCCCTGCACATACTGCCCACTGTCATACCCTGTGCACTCATCCCCCGCACATACTGCCTGCTGTCTTACCCTTAGCATGCCTCTACTGCATATACTGCCAGCTAAGACACCTCTTTTTGTTATATCTCCAGTAACAAATTAAGTTGAATTTCATTGCAAGTGTTTTGTTTGTAAGGCTTATGTCTTTGCAGCCACTCAGGTCAGAGGTAATCTTAATCCAATTCCCCATTTTTTATATATCATATATTTTGATCTACTTGCGGACAATGTGTAAATCTACTGCTAGTGGTCTAATACTTTAATTTTACCTTTACTGTCATTCTCAAGGTTTAACCAGATACAGAGCAGTGTTATATATCACAAAGATGAAGTATTGCTCATGATTACAGAGACTTAGGGTCACTTTGATGCTGAGACAGAACATATCTTTTCTATCCATACACTGTGTAGAGAATGTGGTGGTGATGTGGTTCTCTAATTACCACATTGTAATAACATAAAGCTGAAATTTAGTGACATGTTTTTAAACAGTACCAGGGATGCTACTTACCAGCAATGAAGTGTGTTCTGTGTGCTAGTGGCTTCTGTCTACAATAAAAATCCTCTGCTCCTGGATATCTCTGCAGGGGTGATCTTTGGGGGGTTAATATCAGCCACTGCAACTGTCACAAGTACTCATGAAAAGTGGTGACTACGCTCACCTTTTCTGATCCTGTGCTCCATTTATAGTAGCTTATTTTATAAGTTCCCGCTGGTGCCGTTTCTTCAGGACCCGTGCCGTGACCGGCGGCTCCCGCGTGCATGCATGGGAGTGACTTCATCATGGCTCCGGCCAATCACAGAGCTGGAGCCCGCGAACCCGGAAGTAACTCCGGCGAAAGATGTCGGACGTGGGAGCGCAGTGCGGGCAGAATTATAAGGTATTTCATAATGAGCTAGTATGCAATGCATACTAGCTCATTATACCTGCGTCTTGCAGGTTATTTTTTTTTGGGGGGGGGGGGGGGATTTTGGAGGTTTAAAACCTCTTTAAGTCTGCTACAATATATTGAGAGTTTTCTACTGCCCTCTTGTGACCATGTGTTCTGTGCTTTTGGCCTATGGCAGACATACAAAGTGTATATATGTGTATATATATATATATATATATATATATATATATATATATATATATATATATATACACACATACACACACTTCCATCTCAAGTCAATCTGTTATACCATACACTCCACCTTCCAATAGGAAAAAGCATTCAAGTTATATAGCACATTTTTTTCATCCACACTGGGCTGTAGTGTACTAGTTTATACCACTCCATTACGTCGGTAACCTGGAAAGCTTTTACTCACCTGTATGTGACACCAGGGAGCTTTTACCATACACACATACTGCAGCCCCCTGCTGCTTCCCACATTTATAAAGACTGATAAAACAAAGTTTTAGTACTTTAAAAAAAAATAAAAAATAAAAAAAAAACCTCAAGGCCAACAATTATATTATTACCCGATTGGGACATAAATTTGGTGACAAGGCTTGCAAGTTACAAAGTATATGCTCAGCAATTCCGAAGAGGGGGAGGTCCAGATGTCCCATCTCTGGCGGGGGGCACTTTGAGTGGTAAGTGTGCCATAATGTGCATTTATGCTGTGGATATTTGCACATTAGGACAAAACTTCCTGGGGATATCAAAAGTTCAATTTTGCTTAAAAGGCTTATCAGCAAACATCAAATCGGCAAAACAGAAACACACAAAAGCACAACAGGCCCCATTTGAGGGAAATCTTTGCAAAACTGAGGAAAGTTGCTGAACTCCAATCTCTAGTCCGCATGGGGTTACACATGTGTTTTTTTCTGAAATTTACCTGATCCACAGTAACAGCCACAATAATGACATTTATTTTCAGTGCCTTGAAAAAGTATTCACACCCCTTGAAATTTTCCACATTTTGTCATGTTACAACCAAAAACATAAATGTATTTTTTGGGATTTTATGTGGCAGACCAACACAAAGTGGCACATAATTGTGAAGTGGAAGGAAAATGATAAATGGTTTTCAAATTTTTTTACAAATAAATATCTGAAACGTGTGGCGTGCATTTGTATTCAGCCCCCCTGAGTCAATACTTTGTAGAACCACCTTTCCCTGCAATTACAGCTGCAAGTCTTTTTGGGGATGTCTCTACCAGCTTTGCAAATCTATAAAGTGAACTTATTGCCCATTCTTCTTGGAAAAATAGCTTAAGCTCTGTCAGATTGTATGGAGAACGTCTTTAAACAGCAATTTTCAAGTCTTGCTACAGATTCTTAATTTGATTTAGGTCTGGACTTTGACTGGACTATTCTAACACATGAATATGCTTTAAACTAAACCAGGGGTCTCAAACTGGCGGCCCTCCAGCTGTTGCGAAACTACAAGTCTTATGATGCATTGCAAGGCTGACAGTTACTCCTACAGGCAGAGGCATGATGGGACTTGTAGTTTCGCAACAGCTGGAGGGCCACCAGTTTGAGACCCCTGATCTAAACTATTCCATTGTAGCTCTGACTGTATGTTTAGGGTCGTTGTCCTGCTGAAAGATGACCCTCCACCCCAGTCTCAAGTCTTTTGCAGACTCTAACAGGTTTTCTTCTAAGATTGCCCTGTATTTGGCTCCATCCATCTTCTCATCAACTCTGACCATCTTCCCCGTCCCTGCTGAAGAAAAGCATCCCCACAACATGACGCTGCCACCACCATGTTTAACGGTGGGGATGGTGTGTTTAGGGTGATGTGCAGTGTTAGTTTTCCACCACTCATAGCATTTTGCTTTTAGGCCAAAAAGTTCTGACCAGAGCACCTTCTTCCACATGTTTGCTGTGTCCCCCACATGGCTTCTCACAAACTGTAAACGGGACTTCTTATTGCTTTCTTTCAACAATGGCTTTCTTCTTGCACCTCTACCATAAAGGCCAGATTTGTGGAGTGCACAACTAATAGTTGTCCTGTGGACAGATTCTCCCACCTGAGCTGTGGATCTCTGCAGTCTCTCCAGAGTTACCATGGGCCTACTGGCTGCTTCTCTGATTAATGCCCTCTTTGCCCAGCCTGTCAGTTTAGGTGGACGGCCATTTCTTGGTAGGTTTGCAGTTGTGCCATACTTTTTCCATTTTCAGGTGATGGATTGAACAGTGCTCCGTGGGATGGTCAAAGCTTGGGATATTTTATTATAACCTAACCCTGCTTTAAATTTCTAAACAACTTTATCCCTGACCTGTCTGGTGTGTTCCTTGGCCTTCATGTGCTGTTTCTTCACTAAGGTTCTCTAACAAACCTCTGAGGGCTTCACAGAACAGCTCTATCTATACTGAGATTAAAATTACACACAGGTGGACTCTATTTACTAATTAGGTGACCTCAGAAGGCAATTGGTTCCACAAGATTTTAGTTAGGGGTATCAGAGTAAAGGGGGCTAAATACAAATGCACACCACACTTTTCACATATTTATTTGTAAAAAAATGTGTAAACCATTTATCATTTTCCTTTCACTTCACAATTATGTGTCACTTTATGTTGGTCTATCACATAGAATCCCAATAAAATACATTTACATTTTTGGTTGTAACATAACAAAATGTAGAAAATTTCAAGGGGTATGAATACTTTTTCAAGGCACTGCAGTTTGAAACAGTGGTGAATATTCCTAGGAAGTGTACATATTCGCCAGCACACCAAGGATCTTCAATTACCATCCAAACATTTTTTGTGCAGAGAGATCACATCACAAAGACAGTGGAAAAAACAGAATATATGTACATCAACCACCAATCAGAACATGAGAAAAATGGTGCCACCCTCATCCTCTGATGTCAGATGACGTCAAATCCCACCAAAATATATTCAAAAACTAAAACTGGTAATCGCTACAGCACCCACTACTGATGAGCCTTGTTTACCAGGAACGTGTGCGATGGGAATATAGACAAGAATATCCCTAGGAGTCGCCATCCTGCCTGCGTGTGAATAAAACGGATTATTCAGCAAGACACTCTCAAATCAACAAGGACACTGGTAACAGTTTGTGGGACAAAAAGAGAAACCTTAAAGGATAAGTTCACGTTAAAAAAAAAAAAAACAGAAACAAAAAATTCACTTTTTTTTCAGGTATAAAAAATGTGCATTTATTATTTTTTTGTTGCGGGAAAGCATTGCTCAGTGATCATCAGATTGCTGATGCCATGCAGGTCTCCTGCAGATCTGACAGTGTATCAGCTTGCTTGTACCTCGTACGAGGAAGCTGATACATTCTGACAGGAAGACGCAATGAACTACCACGGCGCTCACAGCGCCATGGTAGTTCATTGAAAACTACAGGCCGACAGCCACAAAGGCTGCTGGACCTTGTAGTTTTCCATTCACAGAGGACTGTGAATGAGTGGCGCGGCCGAGTGGGCTGAATGTCTTTTTTGAATTGTGGCAGCAGATACGGGGAGAACATCCCTGGGCTGCTGACACAGCAAGGATGGGGGTAGGGGGGCACGGGGGGGCCGGTGCATTCATAACATGTTACACCCTGAATATGGGTGTAACATGTTATGAAAGGTGAACTTATCCTTTAACATTTGTTAGGCCCATTCACAAGAGTATAATCAGTCTGGGGATATTCCTGTGATACCTGGAAATCCAAAAAACGGATCGGACGAAAAGCGGATGTAAACTGACAAATGGTCAGTTTTTCATCCGTTTTTGCATTGGTAGTGGATGTAAAAAAAAAACTGATGAAAAACGGATGAACTGAACTGATAAAATGAACGGTCCGGTCCGTATGTGTGAAAGGATTCTAAGGCCCCTTTCACACAGGGCTGTCCGTTTTCACAGACTCCACTTGCTCAGCAGGGATCGATCCCTTGATCCCTGCTAAGCTGGCGGGTGACAGGTCCGTCTCTGCTCACTGTGCAGGGACAGACCTGTCAGAGCCCTGTTGGGGGATCGGATGAAAATGAACCGCTTGTCTGTTTTCATCCGATCTGCTAGACGGATGGAAAATAGGGTTTCCATCCGTCTGCATTTAGCGGATCGGAGCGGAGCGGATGTGAGCGGACATGTCACTGCTGACATCCGTCGCTCCATAGGAGGTGAATGGAGCGTCTGTTCAGCTCCGTCTGAAAAACTGACAGGCGGACCTGAACGGTCCATCAGGGTTAAGGAGCCCATCAGTTCAGTTCATCTGTTTTTTTTATCAGTTCATCCGTTTTTCATCAGTTCAGTTCATCCGTTTTTCATCAGTTTTTTTTTTTTACATCCACTACCAATGCAAAAATGGATGAAAAACTGACCATTTGTCAGTTAACATCCGTTTTTCGTCATATCTGTTGTTTTTGACGGATGAAAAATAGATGATCATCCGTTTTTTCATAGAAATGCATTGATGTCCGTTTTTCATCCGTCAACGGATGGATGAAAAACGGATGAACGGTCTGTAGGTGTGAAAGGGGCCTTAGCATTCCAACTTGCTTCTAGGTCCAATGCTGAGCAGCTGCTATGCCGCTTAGTGAACACCAGAAGTCGCTCAATTAGCACAGGCGCCATTCAGAGAACTTTGCCTTCTTTCAATGAATGCAAAGTGTTCTTTGATTGGACAAGGTTGAGATAGTGGCGTCACTCCCCACCCCTGCACATCATCCAAACAGAGAAAGCTTTGTATTAATTGAGAAAATGCAGAGTCCTCTGAATTGGTCCCAACCTGAGAGAGCGACCTGCTGTCTTCACAATGTGGCTGGGCAGCCAGTGGAGATTACTGTAGTAGCATTCCTACTACAGTGATTTCCAGCTTCCAAAGGGATACCACAGGTATGATGCATACATACTTATATTGCTCCAAGCTGGACCAATGCAGCTATAAAAAAAATTTGTCCTACCTAAATGTCAGCTTTTAAGCCTTTTATGACAAGAGGACTAAACTCGCAGAATTAAATAATTTTACACTTTTTTAAAGATATATGATTTTTATTTGATGATAAATGGACTAAAAGGTGAAAAAAATACTTATGCTCAACAGCCTTATATATATATATATATATATATGTACATATACATATACACACACACACACACACAATCTCACAAAAGTGACTCTTTTCATGTGACAACACTGAAGAAATGACACTTTGTTACAATGTAAAGTAGTGAGTGTACAGCGTAACAATGTAAATTTGCTGTCCCCTCAAAATACCTCAACACACAGCCATTAATGTCTAAACCACTGGCAACAAAAGTGAGTACACCCCTAAGTGAAAATGTCCAAATTGAGCCCAAAGTGTCAATATTTTGTGTGGCCACCATTATTTTCCAGCACTGCTTAACCCTGTTGGACATGGAGTTCACCAGAGCTTCACAGATTGCCACTGGAGTACTCTAATGCCCCGTACACATGGTCAGATTTTCCGAAGGAAAATGTGTGATAGGACCTTGTTGTCGGAAATTCTGACCGTGTGTAGGCTCCATCACACATTTTGGATCGGATTTTCAGACACAAAGTTTGAGAGCTTGCTATAAAATTTTCCGACAACAAAATCCGTTGTCGGAATTTCCGATCTTGTGTACACAAATCCGACGCACAAAGTGCCATGCATGCTCAGAATAAATAAAGAGATGAAAGCTATTGGCTACTGCCCCGTTTATAGTCCCGACGTACGTGTTTTACGTCACCGCGTTCAGAATGATCGGATTTTCCGACAACTTTGTGTGACCGTGTGTATGCAAGACAAGTTTGAGCCAACATCCGTCGGAAAAAATCCTAGGATTTTGTTGTCGGAATGTCCGATTAATGTCCGACCGTGTGTACGGGGCATTACACTCTTCCATGATGACATCACAGAGCTGGTGGATGTTAGAGGATGCCCCACATGTGCTCAATAGGGTTTAGGTCTGGAGACATGCTTGGTCAGTCTATCACCTTTACCCTCAGCTTCTTTAGCAAGGCAGTGGTCGTCTTGCAGGAGTGTTTGGGGTCGATATGTTGGAATACTGCCCTGCAGCCCAGTCTGAGGGGAGGGGATCATGCTATGTTTCAGTATGTCACAGTACATGTTGGCATTCATGGTTCCCTTAACCACTTGCCGACCGCTGCCCACCGATGCTTACCGGAGCCGTCGGTAGCGGAGGAGGCGATCGCGTCCTTCTCAGTGCTGTGCCTGGAGACGAGAGAGGCTAAGATGGCGCCCACTCGTCTCCATTACACTGCTGGGCGGAAGCGACGTCAAAACGTCACTTCCGCCCATACGTCTTAAAGGCACATTTCTTTCAATGTCATTTTTTTAAATGACTTTATTAATTTATTCATTTATTTTTATTGCATTTTAGTGTAAATATGAGATCTGAGGTCTTTTTGACCACAGATCTCATATTTAAGAGGTCCTGTCATGCTTTTTTCTATTACAAGGGATGTTTACATTCCTTATAATAGGAATAAAAGTGACACAATTTTTTTTTAAAACAGTGTAAAAATGAATAAAATAATGTAAAATAAATAATAAAAATATATATATTTTTTTTTTAAAAACCCCCTGTCCCAACAAGCTCGCGTGCAGAAGCGAACGCATATGTGAGTAGCACCTGCATATGAAAACGGTGATCAAACCAAACATGTGAGGTATCACCGCAATTGTTAGAGCGAGAGCAATAATTCTAGCCCTAGACCTCCTCTGTAACCCAAAATATGCAACCTGTAGCATTTTTTAAACGTCGCCTATGGAGATTTTTGAGGGTAAAAGTTTGACGCCATTCCACGAGCGGGCGCAATTTTGAAGCGTCATATGTTGGGTATCAATTTACTCGGCGTAACATTATCTTTCACAATTTAAAAAAAAAATTGGGCTAACTTTACTGTAGTCTTATTTTTTTATTCAAAAAAGTGAAGTTTTTCCAAAAAAAGTACGCTTGTAAGACCGCCATTTTATTTTCTAGGGTGTTAGGAAAAAAACAATTTTTAATGTTTGGGGGTTCTAAGTAATTTTCTACCAAAAAAAACTGTTTTAATCATGTAAACACCTAAATTCCAAAACGAGGCTGGTCCTTAAGTGGTTAATGATCTGTAGCTCCCCAGTACTGGCAGCACTCATGCAGCTCCAGACCATGACACTCCCACCACCATGCTTGACTGTAGGCAAGACACACTTGTATTTGTACTCCTCACCTGGTTGCCGCCACACACGCTTGACACCATCTGAACCAAATAAGTTTATCTTGGTCTCATCAAACCACAGGACATGGTTCCAGTAATCCATGTCCCTAGTCTGCTTGTCTTCAGCAAACTGTTTGAGGGGCTTTCTTATGCATCATCTTTAGAAGAGGCTTCCTTCTGGGACGACAGCCATGCAACCGATTTGATGCAGTGTGCGGCGTATAGTCTGAGCACTGACAGGTTGACCTTCAACCTCTGCAGCAATGCTGGCAGCACTCATATGTCTATTTCTCAAAGACAACCTCTGGATATGACACTTAACACGTGCATTCAACTTCTTTGTACGACCATGGCGAGGCCATTTATGAGTGGAACCTGTCCTGTTTAACCACTGTATGGTCTTGGCCACCATGCTGCAGCTCAGTTTCAGGGTCTTGGCAATCTTCTTATAGCCTAGGCCATCTTTATGTAGAGCAATAATTATTTTTTTCAGATCCTCAGTGAGTTCTTTGCCATGAGGTGCCATGTTGAACTTCCAGTGACCAATATGAGAGCGTTAGAGCGATAATACAAAATTTAACACACCTGCTCGACATTCACACCTGAGACCCTGTAACACTAACGAGTCACATGACACCAGAGAGGGAAAATGGCTAATTGGGCCCAATTTGGACATTTTCACTTAGGGGTGTGCTCACTTTTGTCACCAGCGGTTTAGACATTAATGGCTGCGTGTTGAGTTTTTTTGAGGGGGCAGCAATTTTACACTATTATACAAGCTGTACACTCACTACTTTACATTGTAGCAAAGTGTCATTTCTTCAGTGTTTTCACATGAAAAGATATAATAAAGTATTTACAAAAATCTGAGAAGTGTACTCACTTTTGTTAGATACTGTAAAACATACCTCCCAAATTTCTGAGTAGAGAAAGAGGGGTATATATTTGGCAAAAAGTATGTAGGCAAAAGACATTATGTAGACCATGAAGAATTATTAAAACCAAAAAAACGCTACAAGTACAAATTTTTTTATCACTACTTTTTCTTTAGGCTCAATGCACATGGGGCATTTATCCCTGTGCACGAGATTTCAACATTTTGGTGCAGGTGGAAGGCAAAGGTTGGCTGTCCAGTCACACTGCCATAGCCTGGAAAGGTGTAGCGGAGGGGAAACGCTGCTGTGGCTGGATGGTGCACCAAGTGGTGTTAACATTAAGGGCAATAAACAATATTTTAACAATAAAATATTTACAAAAATGTGAGGGGTGTACTCACTTTTGTGAGCTACCATAAAGAAAGAAAAAAAAAAAAAAACAAATGTATTTTTTTTAACATTCTGTATATCACTTTAAAGATCACCGCCTGCCAACTGCTTCTGCCTGCGAGGCACAATGGTGGTTCAGCTAGCCTCCTTTAGAATGCTTGTAAACAAAGGCACATGATCACTTTGATTGCCTATTATAGTGATCACGTGATTGAGAACAATGCTTATTAGCAATGTCAAATTTGGCACAGTAGGCACTGACCTATGGGCCCTACACCAAATGGATTCAAATATTGATTTGTTCTTGAAAAAAAAAAAATATATATATACAATGAAGCTTTCTTTGTATTTTTTTTAGAACACATAGGGGGTTATTTACCAAAGGCAAATCCACTTTGCACTGAAAGTGCACTTGGAAGTGCAGTCGCTCTAAATCTAAGGGGTAGATCTGAAATGAGTGGAAGCTCTGCTGATTTTATCATCCAATCATGTGCAAGCTAAAATGCGGTTTTTGATTCTCCTTGCATGTCCCCCTCGGATCTACAGCGATTGCACTGCCAAGTGGACTTTCAAGTGCGCTTGCAGTGCAAAGTGGATTTGCCTTTAGCAAATAACCCCCATAGATTGCTACATGAATTGCTCCTAAAATGTGGTCTGATTTTGCAAACATACAAACTAGCCTTACCTAACAAATGGACATTGCTAATACTATTATGCAGCATGGGTACACAAAAAATTACATAGTTATGTTAAATCTGCCCCACATTTACTTCCTTTGAACAGGACTTTAGGTATTAAAGAAATTGCAAACTTTTTTTTTTTTTTTTTAAAAACAAAAACAGATTTATAATTACCTGCTCTGTGTAATGGAATTGTCACTGCAGACGGGTACAGAGCTGTGTATAAGGGGGGGTAGGGTTGCCACCTCATCCCTTTTAACACCGAACACATTAAATTACACAGGTTCTGTGGATGATTAAAAAGGTAGTAATTAAACTCACTTGGTGCCTTATGTGCATTAAAGCGGAGTTCCACCCAAAAATGGAACTTCAACTTATCCGGTTCCTCCCCCCCCTCCGGTGTCACATTTTGCACCTTTCAGGGGGTCCAATACAGGTATTTGCTCCCACTTCCGGTGATAGATCGTCGCAGAATCTGCAGTGATCTACGCCATGTCCAGCCCCTCCGTGCCCCCCCATCACTGCCTTCTGGGAGACACCAAGGTCCCAGTAGACAGCAGGGACCAGTCAGGACGCGCAGCGCAACTCGTGCATGCAAGGCTTCATTTCCTGATTCCCTTACTGAAGATGGCAGCCCCTCCACCCAGGAGCCGATAGACGGGTCGGCTTCGGGTAAGGACATCGTGGACAAGTAAATGTCCATATTTTAAAAGTCAGTAGCTGCTGACTTTTTTTTTTTTTTTCAGCAGAACTCCACTTTAAATTAGCCTCAGAACCTGTGTAATGCATATGTCTTTGGGTTTAAAGGGATGAGGTGGCAACCCTAAAGGGGGAGGCAGGGGCTATACTTTTACCTAAACATTTCAATGCAAGGAATTTCTTGCTCTACTGTCACATGGAAAGGAAATGAGGTGAAATCTCCCAAATGTCGTGACAGACAGCAATAAAAGGTTAAGTTCACCTTTTGCAAAAAATAAATACCACATGTTTGCAGGTAAAAAAAAAAAAGTGCAGGTGATGTACAGCAACATGTCATAGGTTACACCCTAAATACTAACAAAAAGGTGAACTTAGCCTTTAATGGCTCCTAAGAGCAGTTGTAGAAGCTTAACACACCATTATAAAATGGTTATATCTTCTGGTTTAAACAAACCTGGTCCTTGATGGAAGAAGTACATAAAAGGAGACACTGTCACCCATTAAGGGCAAATGGTTAGGTTCTATAAGCCCAAAGGCTGAGAAACATAATGGCTTAAAGGGCCTGGTGAGAGGAGACCATGGGGTTTCTGCTAGAAGTCTAGTCTAAGTTTTTCTATGTATCAGGCTCTTCTGGGCCTGTTGGTGCAATCAGAATCATGGTTTTCATCTTTTGATCTAATTTCTTGAGCAGACAAGGCAGAATTCACACTGGATGGAAGGCATAACTTAGCCTGAACTGAGACCAGGCGACGATCAAGGCATTTGAGACTAGAGCTGTAGGATCCCTGGTTCTAGCAACAACCAGTAGCTTGTTCTTAAAGCTGGGGGCTAGGATGTCTACATCCAGAAACCCCGATTTTTGGCCAGATTAAAGACATCAAGGAAGTTGCCCTTGATCCAGGCAATGGTGGCTGAGGTAATCTGCTTTCCAGTTCACTCCTGGGATGTGGACCACAGAAGTCACTGGACAGCAAGATTATATCCATGATATGAAATAGTTTTCTTCATCTCATGAAATAGGATTGGGCATGCTCTTAGAGAAAGAGCTCTTCCCTAGTAGAAATACTTTTTACTTGGGATGTGTCCAGGACAAGACTATTAAGCACCAAGGACTAAATATATATAAATAAAAAGCTAAAATGCACCGAGGCCCCCCCTTTCTCCACCGCTCCTTCTTTGACCAACAGAAGCCTTAAAACTAGCTTTTCCATGAGACTAACCTACCAGAGTCTGGAAAGGTGTTACATAAACTCCTCTGTAAGGTGTCCTCAAGAGATTTCACCCTCTGCAGGGGCAGGATGAGTTCAGAGGCTTTCCCTTGTAACGGTGGTCAAGGAGGGTTGCCAACCAATAAAGGTCCTTATCCTTGATGCCACAAATTCTCAGGTACTTTAGCAGGTTTTGAAGAATAAGGGAGCCCATTGCACTGCAAGTTTGCGGAGGCATGAGAAGCAGAGTCCTTGGGGTCACTGAGGATTACAGTATCTGGAACTGCCTCCTCCCAGCCACATACTATCCAAGGTTTCTGGGGACTAAAAAAAAAAAAAAAAAAAAAAATATCTTTTAGCCTAGGTTCACATTGATGTGGTTTCCAAATCGTGCGTTTATAGTGCTATTTGGCACTCAGATTTCATTCCTATTGCGTTGCGATCTCTGGAGACTTCTGGCGATCTGCAGATAGTATAATTTGGGGTTATTCCAATGAAAACCAAGCTGTTTTGCAACATTATTCCTTTTCCTGCTAGGATGCCTTCCACTTCCCGAGTTTAGGACACTTAGCAGAATGTTTGCTGGCCGTTACCTTACAGTAGCAGTCCTTACGGCTGCTGTTTCTTGCGTGGTACATGAAGAAGAGGAGGAGCGTAAGCGAAGTGTGCAGAGAAGGTGTCGCTATTGGATTTACCCAATAATATCACAGCAGCAAGGCAGAATTCTGCGTGTTATATGAAGATCTTTATACACATTCCAAATTTGTATTTATTTTTTATTTTTTTAAACTACACCTGTATGTCCACAGCAAGGAGAGTACCCCAACCCCCTCCCTAACACTCTCACCCCAACCAATGTTCTTCTGCAAGCTTTTGTGTGTTAAATGTAACCCAACAGATGTCACTTATTTTTGGCTTAAAGTTTTGACAAATTGCTGGCTTTGGCATCTCCCCATTTGCAGCATCAGACTACAAACTGTCGAATGAGTATTCTGCCAGTAGAGCAACTGATAACATTGGAGGTGATTTTTCAACAGTACTACACCAACTCACGTTCGCTCTTTTAACATCATTCCCTTCTATTGCGCATTTGTAATAGCTAGACATGGGACGAACACCCCTCTGTTCGTTTTGCAGCAGAACTCCCGAATAGGTACGTGTGAACAGTTCGGCCCAAACATTTGCCCAATTTGGAGGCAGAATGCACTGTGCTGCGCTCAGTGCATTGCCGGGTGGTCAGGGCAAAAACCAGGCAAACACCTTGCAACGTCAAGTGTTCGGCGAACGGACCAACAGGCAAAATGTTTGGCCCATACTCATGCTTGGTCCAAAACGTTAGCACAACCCTAGTAATAACAAGCATTCACTTATTACATAATTAACATTGAAAAAAAAAAAAAAAAAAAAAAAAGTCTGATACTAATAAATGTGGTTTTAAATAGTTTTTTTTATTGTAATCTTGTTGGTGGGGGGAGTTAGTCCTTAACAAAACATATGAAAAACATGGGGGGGAAAGAAAGGGAATATTGCCTAAACCATGTAAAACAGACTCAATACAAACAGTCATTTTCTTCTGGTTAGTTTCAATTGTTTCTCGAAAACTTTTCCACATAACTAATATTATAAAATTGGTGGTATGCATTTCCAGTGAACTCTGCATTGGTGCTGGTGGAAGGCACATTGTAATCCACAAATGGGTCAGTGAAGTCAGGAGACTGTTGTGGAACATAGGGATAATTTGGCAAATTGGTGGCAGGCTTGCATGTTTGGACAGGGGTATGTGGGGCTGAGAGTTGAGGAAATTGGGGCAGGATTAAGGAACAACCTACAAGTTTGGGGCATGTTGCCATATTCATCATAATATGGGCATTGAACAGGTGAAAAATAATGCCTAATTGGAGGGGGCTGAAAATGGTAGGGATACTGTGGTAGGTATTTGGAGGCGCCCACTCATAAGCCCAAAAGCAAAATTGGCAAATGCCACATCTTCATTCTGCTCTTCATCCATTTTTTTTGTGAAATTTCCTTGACTGCTTTGAGCAGTTTATCCATTGATTGTGCACCCGTTCTGCCCCTTCCTTGCCCTCTTGCAGCTCAAACGGTGTTAAGGTTGCACCTTGTACTTGGGCCTGGTTCCTTGTTGCCTTTGGGCTGATATGTCTTGGTTGTTCTTGGGAATCCTGGCCTTCAAATATGTGGGCTTCCATCGCCTCCTCTTCTGAATCTTGGACACTGTCTTGCCAACTAGCTTGTGTTCTGTAATAAAAATATACAACTATTCCAGCTAGGGTGATGGTATTAGAGATAGGTTTAGTGGGCCAAAGACTTTAGCTTACTCCCTCATCTCCAATGTAGGTTGCAAGAAGTCTAGTTCCCAGGCATGAACACAGGGTGAAATGTTCTTTGCTCCCGAACCACTACACAACTGTTTTCTGAGGTAGCGAGACAACCCATCTTTCATACTCTGCCACCGATGTTGTACATCTTTCACTGAAAAACATGAAGACAATATTTCATTCACTTTTTCATTTCAGGTACTTGGCGACAGGGTATTCTTTTGCAAGTCTACACTACAAAATTTATGATTGGCAAATCTAGTGTTTTATATAATTCACGACACATGCAGAGTTCTATGGAATCTCTTACAAAATCTTGTGATGAAGAAGCTGACCAAAGACTGGATCAACATTGCCAATTTTTTTTGGAAGCGATGTAACTTTCCACATTGTGCAAGGGCAATAGACGGCAAACTTAAGAATCATCAAGCCGGTTGCTAGTGGGAATGAAATGTATTTAAACTATAGAAAATATTATTCTCCAGTGGCACCTGCCGGGCTGCATACTCAGATAAGGGTCTGGTATGGACCTCAACACAGTTTTGCTCGATAATTTTCAAAGACCCGAGTGCTGACAATTGAACCCACAAGGCAAGTTTAAATGTGAACTGACTATTTTAATCCTGAAGAAAAGTAATTTTCAGGGGCAGCACGTTATATACATGCTACAGATGCCCCACTTTTACAAGCAGACTAAAGGTTAGAATTAAGCTGGGGGTCAGAGTTTGAGTTAAGGTTCAGCTTAGGGTTGTGGTGCAAGTGTCAGGAGGTTAGGAATAGTACAGTACAGTGAAACTGATATTGCCAAATTGAGCAAAAATAAAAAATTGGAACTTACTTTTGCTGGACTGCTCTGTGTTCAGTAAGGAACTCCAGTTCCGAAGTAGACGGAGGCCACTTCAAGCCATGCTGCATTCCCGCTTGCTCCAGTCTTTGTAGTCAGCATGAGTGGTGTCATATTGCAGGAAGCTCCCTTATTAGTTCTTTATTGCAGATAACTGCTCTTTTGGCACCTGAAGGTGCATCAATGGGAACAAGGGATTAAGGTTTGAATTATGTCTTTCACTGCTTCTATGCCTCCAAAACTGTCAAAATCCTCTTGTGTTCTGTGGCATCGCAAGAATGGGGGTCTGCATAAAGCGGCCCTTGAGGAAAGGAAGTCCCCCCCTCTTCCTCTGACTGCTGCCTCATGTGCCCTGTCCATAATGCAACGCAGAGTAAGCTCAAACAGGAATGTAAAAAGGCATGGTGTCACCGACGCATGCATTGTGATGTCTCATCTTCCTTGTCACCTCCTCCAATGGTGCCAGTGCATGCATCCTTTATAGGCAGCCATCAACATGGGGAGGAAAAAAAAAAAAAGGGGGAGCTGCCCTGAGCCATACTAGCAGGTACTCAATGGCTCGCTGTGTACAGAGGCAGAACAGGGAACTGCCTATGTAAACAAGGCAACTCCATGTTCTGCCTAACAACATGTCAGATCTTCTGTTCCCAGTGATCTGTCATGTCCCAGTGAACTCATCCCCGTACAGTTGGAACACACCCAGGGAACACTTAAGCCCCTTCCCTGCCAGTGTCATTTATACATTGATCAGTGCATTTTTATAGCACTGATGTAATGTCACTGGAGCCCAAAAAGTGTAATGGGGTCAGATTTGTCCACAATGTTGCAGTCCCTCAAAAAAAAAAAAAAAAAAAAAAAAAAAAAAAGTCCTGTGCGAGTTTGATACAAATGCGATGTGAAATACTATCTATATGGCTGAAATCGCATCACACAGAGATTGCATGTGATTTGCAGTGCGAATCACATGCAATGTCAGAAATTGCACCAGCGAGAACCAGCCCTAAATTGAGGACTACCACTGACAGAAAAGTAAAAACTAAAAAAAAAAAAAAAAATACATAAAAAAGGGGAACACCAGAGTTGCAGTCAAAAACTGCAGCTGACAACCCCCGTCCCCCCTCACTAGTAGCAAACCGAGCCCTGCTCTATATCTTCACTCCAACACAATGCAAAAGCTTCCTATGGTCCTATGGGAAGTTTATAGTGCAGGGTGGGACTATGAGCATTGAGCCATTATTGTCAATATCACTTTGTCCAAACAGGACTCCGATAGTGCTCTGTGCCCCAATTGGCAAAGCCTTGCACCTGAAGAATGGGTTTGAGATGCCAGGGCCAGAGGAACGGCTGAATTCACTTAAGACGTCAACAGCACTAAAAGGTAAACATGTTCTAGGAGAAACAGACTACCATTTTCCACCACCTGGCTGTATGCCAACCTTCCTAATGTAACCACATCGCTGACCTTAACATAAAGGGAATTAAGGACTGCCTTTGTTATGCATACCTGTGTAAAGTCAGTGACCCAGTGGGTTAGGATAACCATAGCCAAAAATCAGCCAGCTTGGACTGTCTGCAAAATCTATTGAATGAACAATCTAGGAAGGTATCCTAGCTAGGGCTGAAACCGTAATCGATCAATTTCATAATCGATCAGCCAGTAACATGATGGGGTTAAAAAAAAAACTAAAAAAACAAGCCCTTTACAGTACAAAAAGAGCAAATAATCACTACTGTAGATGTTACTTTCACAGCTCCACAGAAAAAAAACAAAAAACAAAAAACAAAACAAAACAAAACCCCTTACAGTAGTGATTATCTGCTTTTTTTGTACTATAAAAGGGCTAATTTTGTTTTTTTTAACCCCATTATGTTACTAAACGTCTTAGACCTGGTTCACATCTATGTGTTTTTGGTGCTTTTTTGCAGAAGCGCACTACACTTCATTAACATGGTTTCCCATTGGACACGTTCACATCTATGCTTTTTTCAGCCGCTGCGTATTTGGAAAGGATCAGGGACATTTTTTAATGCAAAAACTGTGCTTTTTTGGTTCAATATACTTCAAGAAGCTGCAGAAAAGCATTTAATGTGTTTTTGCAGCAATTTGTGTTTAATCTGCCCAACAACAAATTGGCCAAAAAAAAAAAAAAATGCAAAAAAACGCAAAATCACGTGCGCAAAAATCAAAATGCACAGCAAAAAGCACTGCAGAAACAGATCAAAAGCAAACTGCCTAGGTGTGTAGCGAGCCTTATTCTGGCCACACGGCCACAATTTTCAGACGAGAATATTCAGACGAAAAATCTTCGTACATTCGCTGAATGAAAGAATGTTTGAAATTCTCACTTGCTTTTAACATTGTTTTTAAAATGAACGCAATTTCTGAACGAAAACCACATACACCGTCTGAAAATTCCTTTGACCAAGAAGTTTTCTATTTACAAATTTTCCCGTCACTGTGGTTGAAAATGAACGTCGACTTGACCCCACTAACGATTAGAAAATCGAACAAACGTTCTTAAAATGATTTTTTTTTTTTTTGACGGAAGACATTTGATCTGAGTCTGATAATATTTATCAGATTCACCCTTTAATAGTATGTACAGTATATCTCTAACAGTTTATACAGTACATCTCCTCTAATAGTATATCTCTTCTGTCTGGATTAGATATTTTGCTCCCTAACCATATAGTTGGTTATTTTTATTTTCCGCTGCATAGAGATATTTAAGAATTGCCTTTTTTAAAAACTTTACATATTAACTAAATTATACGCCACACTTTTTTTTTTAAAGGTTATTAACTGATTAATCGAAACAATAAATCGGCCAACTAATCAATTATGAGATGTGTGCGGAAGAGGACAAGATTTGATGTTCAAGAATGGGACTTTCCCCTTTTTCAACAGTATTTTCCATCCATCATATGGAATAGGTCATCTTACTTTAAATAAAATACGACAAGGGTTTAATATTAAACAATTTATGCTTTTTAAATGATACTTAAAGATAGGAAGATCAGACTTATCCACAAGTCATGCAGGAGAATAAAACAAAGGCTGTACTAAGTATAACCCCATTCACTGGAGTAGAGTACATTATACAAAAGTGGAAGTCCTTTTTCTAGAAAAAAAAAAAAGAATAGGTTGTCACGGGGTAGGGAAAAAGACATGAAAATGTCAGGCACTATGACCACACAAGTGTTAATTTTTCCTGCCAACGTTTGGCTCTGTGCATGAACCCTCTAGTTGATATTTATGCAAAATTTATAAGCAGGACCATGTTACTGGCTAGTACACGGGCTACGTTTTGTATCACTTTCAGAAGCCCATGCACAAGATGAAACGCTGAACTGCTTGAGAAAAGATCCAGTGTTTATGACAGACATTGAAGATTCCCAAGCTGCATATGTATCAGGCTGCACTCAACTGTTCAGCCCTCCCAATGCTAGAAGCTGGCCTAGTTGTCCCTTTTGCCAAGCACAGCACTGAGCATGTCCTTACAAAAAGGTTACCAGTCAGATGCTTTGCTCTGCGTTTGGCAAAACCTACTTTAAAACAAACCACTATAAACCGTGGCAGGGGAGGCAATGCAACTGCGTTGAGTGCAGACTGATGCAGGTACAGTTCAGGCAATGAGTATAGTTCTAGAGCGTCAGCACAACACTTCAATTACTGCAGATAGCAGGCTGGAAAAATTCACTTTGGGCAAAAGCTAAATTCCGCACCGAAGACACAAGCTGGACCTCAGCGACCGTGGTAAAACACTTAAAGTTTGTCACTTTTAAGGCCAAACTGATAGTTAATAAATATATTTTAAATTATAGCAAGTTTTAAAAAAATAACTTATACTTAACCCCACAAAACTGGGATAAGGTTACCCAACTAGGTATTGGCACTCTGGAAATTTAGTACTGCTGAATTAAATGATCCAAGCTATTCACATAATAAAGGTTGCGTTGAATAGTAAAAGCACCAATGGTTGCCAGCTCCTAGTGTGTAAACAGTTCTGGTAAAAGTTAAATTATAGCATTCTTAGCAGCACTTCAGATAACAGTCTTGTGAGAACTTCCATGAGTTCTAGCCCAGCTTGATGGGTAAATCTTCACCATATTTCTTGATCAGTTTGCTATGGTTATGGTCAACAGACCACTGCTGGGGAAGAAATTTGGGTTGCATATTGTCCAGGAAGTGCTGGCGCCAGCGTTTTTCAAGCTCCATTAAAGATTTCAGTCCTCCTGTTGCAAAGCACTGCACCACTTTTAATCCATGTGGGGTATAAGTTTCATTAAAGATTCTGCCAGAAAAAAGAAAATATATATATTAGTTTCTCACCATGCCATAGCTAGTTCTTTACCAGAAAGACAAAAGAAATCATCAACTATGGATACATCAAAGTTAAAAACCCATCCCCCTTTGGTGAAAGTTATAGGTGTGCTGCATACAACCATTGACCTGAGAGGAAAGCCAAGAGGGCTGACAGTCTGCAGTTTCTTATTTAATGCCCAGACAGCAGGTTCCATGTAGCCAGGATACCAATATAGTCCTTAGCTGTATGTAGCTTTGTTCACATGGCTGTGCAAGTCTTAGGACTGGATTGACAGCTACAAGTCCTTTGGCAGGTAAACTGCTCTCATATGGTTTGATAGAATACTTTTTTGGTCATTACCGTTTAGCCCACATGCTACTGACCAAAGCTTTTGCTTTTTCCTTACTTCGAGTAACAGTGCATGAAAAACTGCAGTCACATGCACTACTTTACTGTAGAATGTAAATTTGTTTTGTTACAAAACCCAAAATAGAATTTTGTTTAATAAAAGGACATTTGTTATGAAGGAAATGGTCATTGCTGACCTATCCAAGAATGCTAGTGCCGTTTGAATTACTGGCCAGAAGGAATACATTTCCTGTTTCAGGTTTGACTGAAGTATTTTAGCCAAAGTCTGCCTACCAACTGGCATTTACGAAATAGCAGCCCTCATTTCTCTTATTACAGAAGCACCTTCCATATAAAACTTTGTACCTTTATAGTGCAGTCCCATTTCATTAATGCCTAATCCTCTAGATGGCGCCATTGTCTAAGGCTCAATTCACAGCTATGCATGTTGCTTTCGAGTGTTTCTGCAGTGCTTTCTGTGGTTTAAAATTTCTTTGTTTTGAAAATTTGTTGAGCAGATTTTTAAAAAAGTGGCAAAAATCAAGAAAAAAAAAAAATGCATTGTGTGAATGGAGCCTAATGCAGTGTACACACGAGCAGACTTTCGACGGACTGAACTCCGAAGGACTGGCGTTCAAGCAATGGACTTGCCTACACACGATCACACCAAAGTCTGGCTGATTCGAACGTGATGACGTACGACCAGACTAGAATAGGGAAGTTCATAGCCAGTAACCAATAGCTGCCCTTGCGTCGTTCGTTCAGGCTCGCATACAGACGAATGGCTTTTTCTACTGGATTCAAGTCCATCGGAAAGATTTGAAACATGTTCCATTTCTAAAGTCTGTCTGATTTTTCAACAGCAAAGGTCCGATGAAGCCCACACACGATCGAATTGTCCGGCGGAATTTTGCTGTCGAAAAGTCCGGTCGTGTGTACACGGCATAAAACCATCTGCTGCCTGCCTCTTTAAATGACAGGGTCTGAGCAGATTTGATCAGCAGAATAAATCCTTTGACATTTAAGCCCCATAATGGGCATACGAGAAGTAACCCACGCAATTGCTTGCACATTAGGGGAAAAAAAAAAAAAAATTAAACTGCATGAGACCAATATCAAGAAAAAACAGTTTGTGGATTAGGATAAGGAAGACCATCTAATATTTTTCACAAAATCAGAGATGTTAGAGATACAGAAATGCTTTTCCATCATGTAAACTGCACACAAGACCTGCCTTATAAAACAAAATGGTTTCCTGTATGCATGTCATCTGCCCTTACCTGGTCTCCAAATTTGCAGCCTCTTTAAGAGTTTCTTCAGTGACCTCCTCCACACAATAAAATACTTTGATCTCAGCTAAGAGCTCCTCTTTACGGTGTTCTGGCAGCCTGGAAGCATTGAGCAAGGCTCGCGCAGCTGAACGCACTTGCCTTCTTGTGACATCTTCTAGCATGCGAACCCCTTCCTCACAACCTATAGGAGCACAGAATTCCTCTGCCAGTTGTTGTTTCAAGTTGTTGTCATAGTAGTTGGACACTGCATGGCAAGATGTGCACAGAAGTAACACATCATGAGAGTTATGATCCTTCATCTGAATAGGGAAGTGACGTCTGTACTCATGCGGGACAATGTTCTTCCTGCACAAAAACAAAGGCGTAATATGGCATAATTAAAAAATTGACTGGCCTGATAACGTAGAATACTGTCATGTTAAAATAAAAGCCTTTACATCACTGGGTTCAAGCTTTTCTAGTGCTGTGACCTTGATAAATTTTCCAAGTTGTGGGGACCCGACAGTAAAATTTTTGCAGCGTGGATTGTCAGTGCCCAAGGCAACACAAGTCATTTTTGACCCTAACCAATGGACATTTAGCACTCCGAGTCTCATACAGCATTAAAAACCCTTAGGGTACATTTTAGGATGTACCACTGTTATTTCTTTCATCTCTCTATCCTAATCCCCCCCCCCCCCACAATCCCTCTAACCATCTTTGTTCTTATTCTGTCTGAGAACTGTAGTGGGGACTTTTAATGGCAACTAATCACAGGTAGTGTTACTCACTGTCTCCGGCTTCACTGTCTCTAGCTCTGGTGTCTCGCAGCAGTGACACCTATGCCGAAATCAGATGTCTCCTCCAGCCCCTCACACTTCACATTCCTCACCAGTCAGCTGACCTCTAGTCTCTGCGCCCCAGCCATGCCGTGAACTGAATGGGTGGCTGGGGGGCACAGGCTCCAGGGACAGCCATGAAAAAGCTGGGAGAGCGATGCGGGCTTCAGGAACAGCCCAGGATTTGGTGACCCCTAGCAAATAGTGGTTGAGAACTACTATTTTACATTTAGACCAAGTGGCCACAGGCAAGAGGCAGTCAAGTGTATGCTGGAGGGAAAAGTAATCATTCCAATGTCCATAGCAACAAACTGTCCTTTCATTACTGAGCTAAACAATCCATTAACATCATTGACAATTCACCTCAAACTTTAAAAGAATGGAATAGAAAGTATGGTCAAGGTTTGACCATTTGTTGCAGGCTTACAAGTTTAGAACACTTTAAGTTTGTTCTCAGTAGTATAAGATGCAATTAAAAGAAAAATACCTTACAATTTATATGTGCTGGTTTAAACGTACACACACACGTTATACTTGCCTCCTCTGTGCAGTGGATTTGCACAGGGCAGCCTGGATCCTCTTCTCGGGTTCCTCTTTGCTGCTCCTGGCTCCTCCCTCCTGTCAAGTGCCCCCACAGCAAGCAGCTTGCTATGGGGCACCTGGGCTAAGCTGCAGCTCTGTGCCCATTTAGACATGGAGCTGCACTTCGGCCCTGCCCTCTTTCCTGGTTAGCTGACAGACATCGCTGGATAGAGAGGAGGCTCAGGCAAGTATTAGGGGGGCTTCTGCACACAGGCTTTTATCTTAATGCATTAAGATTAAACACCTTCACAAAATTTGGGATAGAGGGCTGGAGGATGCCTCCACCTGCGATGTAGCGGATTAGCTAGGCCTTCCCTTGGTTGCCCTACAGGCCACTCACTGGTCCCCCATCTTTCCCCCTAACGCAATAGGATGTTATATAACAACATGTATTATGTACACCTTCTTACCAACTCAGGTTATATCTATGTAGGTCAATTGGATTGCTTCATAATTGTAGTGCCTGTTGCACTATACTCCTGTATGTTCATATACCTTTTATGCTCAATTTTTTTTTAATCAAAAAACGAACACTGCATGTGTGTGGATTTTTTACAAGTGTCAGAATTGGCTTGGGCAGATGGTGAAACTAACATGCATAAAGCAAAGTGCTGACATTATGCTGTGCCCATCCCAGGATAAACACCCATCGTTGTCATGGAATGCCACTCCACTGGCTGTTACGGCCCTCACTGTGGCGTACGTGCCAAAGAGTGGATGTGATGTCACAGGCCAGACCCTGCCCAATGCATTTCATCATGCGGATTAGGAATGGAATGGCCTCTATGTCTGCTTACTATATGGGCTACTGCTGTTAGAGTGATACCAAAGTCTGTTAAAAATACCATGTTATACTTACCTGCACTGTGCTGCGGTTTTGCACAAAGCAGCCCAGATCCTCCTCTTTGGCTCTCCTGTCCCCTCCCAACTGTTGAGTCCCCCCACAGCAAGCAGCTTGTTATGGGGCACCTGAGCCACAGCCCCATGTCCAGACATGGAGCCATGACACAGCCCTGCCCTCTATCTTCATTGGCTCACTGACCGCAGCAGTTGCCAAGGGTGGAGAAAAACAAACAAAAAACCCCTCTTTACCAATACTTTAACTCTTCCCTTGCCCAAAGACTCAATGACTCCCAGAGCTACGATAATAAAACCTATTTTTGGATCTTATTTAAAAGCTACCAAAGAGTTAAAGGACAAATTAAAACAAACAAAAAAAAAAATAGTAAAACTACACTAGTAGGCAGACTATAGAAAGGGAAAGGCAGCAGATACGCAGATATGCATGTAAAACTTATGTAGGGAGATTGGTTTCATCCCTGTGTATTATATGAGGCCGTTCACTTAACTGGGTATGAGGTTTCACATCCACTTTAACGATATTCGCTGTACATTTTAGATGGCAGGATATGCAACTGCAGCAATCTGGTAAAGATCACTTTTCTCTTTGAAAATTCTAAAATCCAAAACATTTGCTGCATTGGATAGGGGGTGTAAGGATTAGCACACCAGTCATTTTTTACTGCCGTCTGTGCCTGTCCCTGTTAAAAAGGAGGGTCACCCTCTATTAGACCTGTTTATTAAGTGAAAGAAAATCCCAAATTTTGGATTGTCTGTGGAATAGAAAATTGTGGGGGATCTTTGAAAGGAGACACTAGTTCTGTCTGGTGATAACTAAGGATTCCCTCACCTCCTGTCTTGGCTATGGGACAGACATAAAGGAAAATCCCCCAGTGGGACAGATGGGTTTTTTGCCATTAGAGGTTATAACCCTCCCCATCTCTATTCAAAATGAAGTTTTGCCTTTAACAAAAAAAAGTAGTTCAGATGCTCCTTAAGTGTTTTCTAGGCCAAACAGGTTTTTTTGAAGTGCAAGAGATGGAAATCCTTGCAAAAAAAGTTTACCAAGGTAGTATTCACTTTACTGCTAAAAATATTCAGAAACCTGAGAGCAAACCATTTTTGTGAGTGCCCATGTCACCTAGATGCCGGAGTGCCCATAGACTCCAGTATGTAGGCAGGAACACCAGAAAATTGGCTACTTTTAGAGAAAAAAAAAAAAAATTGTCTATGCCACAGTGCAAAAAAATAAATAAAGGGTGAGGGTATAGAAATAGACAATGGAGAAGGCTATTTAATAGGGGAATTTAAATGAATGAAACGTGGTGGGATTTAGAAGTTGGAAAAATGGTGAAAAACAACAGATCTAAATAAGCCCTGTATACATACGGTCATGAAGAGATAACTCCTGCTTTTCTTCACTTAAGCCAAGTGTAACATGAATGGCTTTAAGAAGCCCATCCACCTCTTCCAGGGATAACTTAAAATTTGGAGGAGGCTACTTCAGCTTCCTCAACTTCCTCTTCAGAGTCTTTATCGGAGGGTGCAGGGGGACTGCTCTTTCCTGTTTAAAGGGCCTTCAGTTAGAGTTTCCAACACTAGGAGAGAAAGAACTCTGGGAAGTCTCTGAAGTGGATGGCTGACTAGCAGCCGGATTAACTAAGGAATCACGAAAGGTCTGAATCATGGCATATAGTTCCTTCTTTACAGAGGCAACCAGGTCAAACAGAAGCAGATTCCTCTGTACTAAAAGTGATGCAAGTACTGCATAGGGCTTTCTTCCAATTTTATCCCATTTTGGCCCTGCAAGAAGGACCTCTTTGCCTGGGTCAGAGCTTTTGGCCTGTGAGAGAAGACAAAAAGGGAAGAAAAACAAAACAAAAAACCAGGGGACCCTTAATGAGACCCTGTCTCTGCTTTAAAAGGACCACTAGGAAGAAACCAGTCAGCCTCCAGTGCCCAGACAGGGCCCTTGCCAGTAAGGGGTGGGGGAACACCACAGGTAAAAGGAAAAAAAAAGGCAGACTTAAACCGTTGCCTTCTACCTAAGCCTTTGCTGGTGTCTGTCCCCACCGCTGCAGACTCCTCCATAGTGGGAGCACAGCATTCCACTCGTGGCTTTACACGCCGCTTCCAGACTCCCATAGTGCCACTTCACCGGACGCGGAAATAGGCGCCAGCTCCTGTCCTGCCTCCTTTCCCCTGCGTCAACACCGGAAATGAAGTTTTCGCCGACCAGCTCTGTCACTACTTTCCGGAAAAACATGGCGGTGCACGCGTGCCACCACCTCCAGCTCTCCTCAGCACCAAGGGGTGAAGAGGAGCCGGAGAAGCTACCACTGCCTGGGTAGGACGGGAGGACAGAGGGTCTCTAGGATAAATTAAAAAAAATTATATATTTCTCAGGGACACCCAAGTGATACTGACTCCCCTCTGGGCCAGAGGAAACAAAAACTGAGGTGTGGTAGGGAGGTGCCTCCCTTTAAAGATCTGGAGGAAGAAGGCGTTTCCTATGGTTTGGTAGGAGGAGTCACTCGTGCAGTCCTCAAAGATGCCTTGGGAAAAAATTTGTATGACAAGCGCATAGGCTTGTCCAGGGGACAGGAAGACCAGTTCCAGGCTGACAAATGTTGTAGTGCAGGGGGTGTGAACTGTCAGAGCATATGTTACTGCCTCGCCCCAGGACACTCCTGAAAGCCCTCACTGAGTGATTCACAGTGGACGGACGGTCCTAAGCTTGTTCTGTAAGGAAACAAGCTTTCCTGTGTGGGGATCCAGTACCAATACCAGGCAATTCCATGAAGACAGTCCTAGGACAGATTTGTCAGTTAAGTATCCTACCACAGCGCTGCAAGACCTGAAGGTTCTCCCTTAGGCCAAAGACAGACCTTTCACACAATAGTCTAGATTTCCTAGGACACAAGTCCCCTGGATCGTAACAGCCAGTACCAGTGCCAAGACCTTCATGAAAACTTGGGGTGCTGTGGCTAAACCAAAAATGGAGAGCCACAAACTGAAGTGGCTGTCCTACTGCAAAGCAATGGTGCAGAAGAAAAGTTGGGATTTGCGAGTACATATCCTTGATACCTAGCAACGCCAACAATTCCCCCAGCCTAAGGTGCGTTAAGACCATCTCGCTTTAAAACATTTTTTAAAATCTAATTTACATTTTTTGGTCCCAAAACATACATGTACTGCTCTGTGCAATCGTACAGCTGACAAAAGGTTTACCTTAATGCATCAAAGTTAAAAAAACCTTCAGCCTTAACCATTTTAAAGATTTGAGGTCCAGAATAGGTCTGACCTTTGGTTTGGGAACCATGAACAGGCTCAAGTAGAACCTCCAGCATCTTCCATGGGACCTGTATCAACTTCCTGCACCTGGAGTTGAAATACTGATTCCAATAAGTCTGCTCTGTGCTGAAGAGACAAGAGACACATTTGACAAGGTGAAGGGTGGCTCTGAAGTTTTAAGTTTGAGAATGAAATGCCACCTTAATTGTGAATGGGACTTAAGACCTGGCTCAGAGGGCCTGGAGAACCAAGACTTGCCTGTCTTAGTCCAAGATTTAGATGCCTGAGGGTAATGAAAGGACTTCTGAGGAAAAGGGCCTGGTTCACTGGTAGAGACCCTCATCTTACTGGGCATAACTACTTGAAATCCAAAAGGCGACAGGGGAAGCAGCCAAAGACTTCAAAGCATTCTTCCTCAAAGTTGCATCTTTTCCAATGCAGTCTTGCAGACTGGCTCAGCAGTCCACCATTTTAGCCAGAGGATTCTCTGCATTTGTACAACAGAATTACAACCACCAACAAAGCACATCATTCTGTCCCCATAGTAGCACAAGCCTATCAGAAACAGATCTGACCGACAATGAAAGGAAGAGCAAGCTCTTGGGTTCCTAGCCAGACACCAGCGTCACACCCCAAATATACATACATAATCTATGGGACATGGGAGATTTCCATGCCTTCCCAATCTTCATACAAAACATCCTTGTCCAAGGCATGGACATGAAATGCACACAGGCTTTAGGTTTCCTAGGACCTCTGTCAAGCCCTCAGGCACAGCAGAGTAACCCAAGACATGTACCTCTATAAGTAAGGAAGTCTTATATTTGTTTTGGCAACACTGGCAGAAAGGCTTTCTTCCACAGATAAATCATCAGAGTCAGGAAATGTTTGCCATGTCTACATCATCCTAGTCCATATCCAGTCAATAGCCAAGTCAGAAGATAGGGAAGCACTGATGATCTTATAGGAGAAGCCCCCGTTCCCCTGCGCAAACAGCACTATGATCAGGATTGCAGTAAACAAGCAGACATTTGTAAGGCTCAACTTTCCCTCTGTGCTCAGGGTCCTCCATGTTGTGAAACAAATATACCAAACAGGATGGAACTTTGAAAGTGCTGAAAACCCCTCACAATAAAAAAAAAAAAAAAAAAAAAAAAGTCCATACATGGTTGAAAAGAAACCTGAAAAAAAACCCACACGGGGTCTAGCCCCTTAAAAGTACAAAGAGTTGTTCCTACACATAGTCAAAGACCTAAAAACACCCCTGAAGGTGGAGTTACCTTCCTGCATGCAATGTCATATGGCAAGTAATGATAATCAATTTGAACTCCAATAAGGGTTATAGATGGGAAAGATAATGCATCTTGTCACATTTCCCCTGTAGACATGTGTAGCAACCACCATTGGTGCTTTTAAAGGGCTAGACCTAGTATGTCAATTTTTTGTAATAAAGATTACCATTTTCAATGTATGTACCTTTAGGGGGTCTTCAGCACCTTCATAGTCTGACCCTGTTTAGTATATTTGTTTTTTAGGGATGTGGTGTCTTTCAGCCATACACTTTTTCCCCCCATAATCTTGTCCTCCCATGTTGTCCCTGTGGGATAATTCATGCCTTCTAGTAGGCTAGTATCCAGTACACAGGAAAACCATGTCTGCAAGCACTGCACCTTGCCACCTTAGGGTACTCTAGCACCATCTCCATAATCCTGTCTGGAAACATCTGAGAATGCTACCACCCTGTGCTCTAGAAGTAAAAATAGCATCCACACATGTGCTGTCGCCTCTAAATGGCATTCACGGGTGCACAGTGGAACCCAGATGGCACCAGCACCCTGTGTACAAAAGGAGATGCAAAATGCCAGTGCTTGCAGTTAGGCAACATGGCAGCTTCCTATCTGAGAGACAGAGGGGAACAAACTCCAACTACCCACCATTTGTGCCAATTGGGTCTGTTTAAAAAGGCCTGGCTACTGTTTACCACACCCTAGGAATTTGTCCCACTGAACCCTGATATCACCCCATACACTTTGATCAGGCCTATAGTCCTAGTACCTAGGAGTCACCCTGTGCTCCAGATCAAGTTCAGTCACAGCTTACAGGCCAGCCTTGTACCTATATGGACCTGGTGTCCACGTAACATCTGTAGTTTGAAACCAGCAGACATTGATCCAGAGAACAGACACCTTCTGCCACAGTGGATTGGTGCAATTTGCAATAGTCTTGATACAAGAGAATCCTAAGCCTAGCCTCTCTCCTACAGAGATGCATCTATAACCTGAGGACACTAGCAAAAAAGGGTTACCTGGTGTGGTGGAAGGGGTTATAGGAGGGTGTTCAAAGCTATGTGACTGCCAGTGTCCTATGTAAAAAAATAAAATTGATACAAAGATTCATGCCTGGGTAAATCTATATAGCTACAGTAAATTAGAATGTGTCCTTACACTTGCAGAACAGAAACTCCCACCTAGCAAATTTTCATATAGCTTAGATGTTGTCTTAATTTGAGGCATTAGCAAGAACTTCACTACCTCCAATGTGCCCACTCAGACTAGTAACACCATTGCCATCACACAAGTAAAGTTTAGAATGACTAATGCCTAGAGAATATACTGTACAATCACATACCAACAAAGGCTTCACACTCACCTGATATAAGACTCCCTTTTGCCACATACAACACAAAGATTCTCCTTCACTGTCAGATAATAGTCCACATTCGATTCTGGACGACCAGAAGGCTCAAAACGCAGCCTCACTACAAATGGGTCACTGCTTATCAAATCTAGAAGGAAACATGTGGAGTTAATGAGATCCAAATGAAATGATACCAGGACAGTAGGCCTCCACTGCCAACCTCCTAAAAGCCAGTTACCTGGCTGTCTAACCAATGTGTCAGTTTTTGGATAAATTAACATTTTTAGCAGAAGTCCGTAATGGTAGTCTACATAAAATCACTCAGTTTACTTTAGAAAGAAAGGGTTCAAAAAGCCAGCACTTACCACCAATGCCTTTATCCAGATACCACTGGGCTTTTTTCCTGTCACAGGTACAGAGAGGCTGTCCATCTGGAGCATGCAGAAAACAGTTGTCATACAATGGAGATTTCCTGTAAGCAATAAGTCACTATGAATAAGAGATCTTGAATAGCTTTGGACAGATTATCCAAAAGCCATGACATTTGTGTGTTCAGGGGGTGGGGGGTTTGGAGAGAGAAAAAAAAAAAAAAAGCCATAGTGGAAGTTAGCCCTTTAAAGTGGGTACCTAGTTTTGAGTAGGACTTCCTGCTTTCTCTTGTCAGCTGCCTAGGCAACTCATCCTCTTGCCCTAGGCAGCCCCTCCTAGCGCAGAGCAACTCATGCGTGCACTGTGCATGCCCAGCCATTAAGCGGCAAACTATCATGGCCAGGTGCCCACAGTTGCCATGATGGAGAGGAGCAAGACTCCGGGCACCAGCATCGCTGGACAGGCAAATCTGGTTTATTAAAAGTCAGCAGCTACACTTTGTGGCTGACTTAATGAACTAAAAAACAGGTTGATGTCTGCTTTAAATTACAGCTACTGTCTCCTGGACAAGACTGAATAAAATAAGCAAATTCAAATTCCTATTGAAAGAAAGCTTGTTTGATTTGCCTTGGATGATCTCTTAAAAACAGAATTAAAGTTCCATTGTTACTGAGTAGGCAAAATTTGATTTAGGAGTATAGCCTTATAATATACTTTAGACATAACAGGGTACCATCATCCAAATTGATATAGAGAAAGGAGGAGAGGAGGGTGGGAAAGTGAGGCATTTGCTGAAGCTGACCATACACTTATTCCCAACCTCAATGGTTATAGTGAATTACCTCAGTACTGAAACAAAAAACATAATTGATATACAAAAAGATTACATATAAAAAGCAAAATTGAAAACAAGTCAAATACTCAGGGTTCCCCCAAGAGATGAAGTGTATCTCAAGAATTGACTTTTCCTCTACTAATTTTGTGGTGTATTCACAGCTTCTTCAGGAGAAATAATCTATAAGAAATACTTAAAGCACAGATCAAATTACACTTAGAAATTGTATACAGTTATACTTCAGAAAAAAAAAAAAAAAAAATTCACACACTTGTTTTCAATTTTGCTTTTAAATGTATTCTGTGTGTTATTTTTATATGTAATTTTTATATATCAATTATGGTTTTTGATCAGTACCGAGATAGTCCACCATAACCAGACAGTTGTACGAGAGGCAAGTAAAGATCCCAGTTCTGCTTTAAAGCTGAAGGTCAGACAGATAACACAATCCAGTTCTGCACCTTCAGCTACAATCACCAGCCATATTAGGTACACCTTGCTAGTACCAGGTTGGAACCCTTTTGCCTTTCATTCTTCATGGCATAAACTCAACAAGGTGATCATCTGGAAGCTCTCCATGGAGATATTTCTATGCTGACAGGGTAGCTATTTGTATCTGATGTGTGCATGTCCTCTGGATATAGCATTGTTTGAAAGTTTAATATAGGTTATTGTAATATAATGTCTGATGGATTTCTCTCATCTTTGATAGTGAGACCTGACGAAGCAAAACAGTGAAACACGTTGACGCACAGAGGCTCACTGCCGTTTATTTGGTGTCAACTCTTGTTTACACTAGATACTCATTACTATCATATGCTTTTTATTTTTTACTTGACCTGTTTGATATGACTTGTTAATAAAATATATTTGTGTACTATATCATTGTCCATCTTGCCTGTAAAGTCCGAATTAGGGTCCTGTGGCCCTTTACACTTTCTACTCCAGTCAAACATGACTCAGATATTTTGGTCCACATTGACATGATAGCATCACACATACATGATAGCTGCAGCTATGTTGGCTGCACATCCATGATGCAAATCTCCTGTTCCACCACATCCCAAAGGTGCTCTATTGGATTGAGATCTGGCGACTGGAGGCCTCATTTTCATGTTCAAGAAGATAGTTTGAGGGAATTTAAGCTTTGTGACATGGTGCATTATCCTGCTGGAAGGAGCTATCAGAAGATGGGTACACTGTAGTCATAAAGGGATGGAGATGGTCAGCAACAAAACTCAGGTAGGCTGTGTCACTTAAACAATGCTCAGTTGGTACTAAAGGGGCCCAAAGAGCCAAGAAAATATCCCCCACACCATTATACCACCAGCCTGAACCATTGATACAAGGCAGGATGGATCCATGCTTTCACGTTTACACCAAATTCTGACCCTACCATCTGAGTGTTGCAGCTGAAAGCGAGACTCGACCAGGCAAGGTTTCCACTCTTGTCCAATTTTGGTAACCCTGTGCAAACTGTAGCCTCAGTTTCCCATTCTCAGCTGACAGGGCTAGCACCCTGTGTGATCAGAGATGGTATTCTGCATACCTTGGTTGTAACGAGTGGTTCAGAAAAAACTCCCCCCCCCCCACACTACACCATCCTGTACCTACTTTAAAAAGAATCCCAATTATACAGCATTAAGTACCTCACTGAGTATCCCACTCCCATAGGCTTTTTCTTATTTCTTCGAGGATCTCGATCTCGGCCTGGGAAATTCTGACTAGATTGTTCAAACAAGACTTCTTTCTTCTGTCTGGTTCCTCCATTAACATCTCCATTTGGAACACCTTTCCCTTTAAATGGAACATCAATGAGACCTTGACATTTACTCAGCAAGGAAGCCCAGGCAGGGGAAGAGCCAAGAGAAAAAAAGCCAAGCAGCTGCAGGAAGAGCGCAACTGACACCTGGGCATCTCTGGCAGCATAAAAAACCTAGAACAAACAAAAACAGGACATTTAAACTTGGTGGGAAATATAAACAAAGTTTAAAGCGATATTATAGGTAAAACCTTTTCATATTTCATACCTGCCTGTTCTGTGCAATGGTTTTGCATACAGCAGTCCCGATACTCATCTCAGGATCCCCACCAGCACTCCTGGCCACCCAAGGAAGTCACTTGCTGAAATGGGGGGGGGGGTGGGGGGGGGTGAGAATGTAAGTGTGCAGGCTCAATCAGGTTGCACCGAGAGTCTTTTGACAGTGCAGCTCAGTCTCCCTTGTCGGAGTCCAGTGAGGAGAGTGAGCAACGCTGCTGCTCTTGTGCACAGCCCGAAACAAAGATTGGCTCAAGTATTTGGGGGGGGGGGGGGGGATTAATGCAAGGAAGTTGGCCAAAAAATCTCAAATAGTGTCAGCCTTGCCTATGTCACTTTTAAACTACTGCACCATCACCTTATTTTAGTAGCTGAGAAGGGCAAGTGTTGCAGTTTTCCTGTCGTACACTGTCAAAGATGCTCCTCCACAATAATACAGTGAGTGAGCATTGTCTCCCTTCAGACAGGAAGAGTATAATGCCGCATACACACGGTCGGACTTTTCGGCTACAAAAGTCCGACAAACGTTTGGCGGACTTTCTAACGAAAGGACTTCACTACATACGATCACACAAATTCGTACGCGATGACGTACACTGGACTAGAATGAGGAAGTTGATACCCAGTAGCTGCCCTAGCATGGGTTTTTGTCCGTCGGACTAACATACAGACGAGCGTATTTCTGGGTCCGGCGGAGTTACGACGTAAAGATTTGAAGCCTGTACCAAATCTAAAGTTAATCAGATTTGCGACTGGAAAAGTTCACTGAAGGTCCGGTGAAGCCCACACACAAATCGGATTGTCCGCCGGATTTGGTCCAGTCGAAAAGTCAGACAGTGTGTACACGGCATTACTGCTACATTCGGGGGGGCCCCCCACATGAAAGCACTGGTAAACTGCAACATTCTATTTGTTTTGTTGGTTTAAGTCTCTTGTGAAGCATACTAGGCAGTTTGCAGAGATGCATTTCAAAAGAAAATTTAGGGAAACCCCAATTCACTTTTTAAATACTCAATTTGGGTTAACATGTTTTTCACAGTATACATGACACTTGGTATATTGTGATTCAATATAAAATATCTTCAGCCATCAGACCTCTTTATGCAAATTTCTATTGATCTACTTTAACAACTGCTGTGAGAAAATGATCGAGGTAAACGTAATGCATTGTATTCTAGAATTGTAGCCTTGTTGCTTAAAGTAAAACTTTACTCTGGCTAGAGTGGAAAGGGATTAGAACACCCATCAGTTTATTGCCGTTTGTGCCCCCATTAACCACTTAAGGACCGCCTCACGCCGATGTACGTCGGCAAGGGCAGGCAAAAATCACGTACATATACGTGATTTGCCTCCCACGGGTGGGGGGTCTGATCGGACCCCGAGGCTGTCCTGTTTTGTCCCCCGGCGATCGGAGGTGAGGGGGAGGCCACCCGTTAGTGGCCCCCCCCTCGCGATCGCCGCCGGCCAATGAGAATCTTCCTTTGCTGCTGTATGCTAAACAGCAGCAAAGGAAGTGATGTCATCTCTCCTCGGCTCGGTATTTTCCGTTCTGGCGCCGAGGAGAGAAGACATCTATGACACACACTCATCGCCCCCCAATCACCACCCCCCCCCCCCCCGTCACAATCTGACACCAAGCAGTTTTTTTTTTTTCTGATTACTGCATTGGTGTCAGTTTGTGACAATTACAGTGTTGGGACAGTTAGGCTTAGCCCCCTGTAGGTCTAGGATACCCCCCTAACAAAAAGTTTTAACCCCTTGATCACCCCCCCGTCACCAAGCGATCATTTTTCTGATCGCTGTATTAGTGTAGCTGGTGACACTAGTTAGGGACGTAAATATTTAGGTTCGCCGTCAGCGTTTTATAGCGTCAGGGACCCCCATATACTACCTAATAAATGTTTTAACCCCTTGATGGCCCCCTAGTCAACCCTCTCACCACTGATCACCGTATAACCGTTACAGGTGACGCTGGTTAGTTCGTTTATTTTTTATAGTGTCAGGGCACCCGCCGTTTATTACCGAATAAAGGTTTAGCCCCCTGTTCGCCCGGCGGTGATATGAGTCACCCCAGGCAGCGTCAGATTAGCGCCAGTACCGCTAACACCCACGCACGCAGCATATGCCTCCCTTAGTGGTATAGTATCTGATCAGATCTATACTGGCGTCCCCAGCAGTTTAGGGTTCCCAAAAACGCAGCGTTAGTGGGATCAGCCCAGATACCTGCTAGCACCTGCGTTTTGCCCCTCCGCCCAGCCCACCCAAGTGCAGTATCGATCGCTGTCACTTACAAAACACTAAACGCATAACTGCAGCGTTCGCAGAGTCTGGCCTGATCCCTGCGATCGCTAACAGTTTTTTTTTTTGTAGCGTTTTGGTGAACTGGCAAGCACCAGTGGCCTAGTACACCCCGGTCGTAACCAAACCAGCACTGCAGTAACACTTGGTGACGTGGCGAGTCCCATAAGTGCAGTTCAAGCTGGTGAGGTGGCAAGCACAAGTAGTGTCCCGCTGCCACCAAAAAGACAAACACAGGCCCGTCGTGCCCATAATGCCCTTCCTGCTGCATTCGCCAATCCTAATTGGGAACCCACCACTTCTGCAGCGCCCGTACTTCCCCCCATTCACATCCCCAACCAAGTGCAGTCGGCTGCATGAGAGGCATTTTCTTTATGTCCTCCCGAGTACCCCTACCCAACGAACCCCCCAAAAAAGATGTTGTGTCTGCAGCAAGCGCGGATATAGGCGTGACACCTGCTGTTATTGTCCCTCCTGTCCGGACAATCCTGGTTTTTGCATTGGTGAATGTTTTGAACGCTACCATGCACTAGTCGAGTATTAGTGTAGGGTACAGCATTGCACAGACTAGGCACACTTTCACAGGGTCTCCCAAGATGCCATCGCATTTTGAGAGACCCGAACCTGGAACCGGTTGCAGTTATAAAAGTTAGTCACAAAAAAGTAAAAAAAAAAAAAAATATATAAAAATAGTTGTCGTTTTTCTCTCTATTGTTCTGCTCTTTTTTACTGTATTCTATTCTGCAATGTTTTATTGTCATTATGTTTTATCATGTTTGTTTTTCCGGTATGCAATTTTTTATACTTTACCGTTTACTGTGCTTTATTGTTAACCATTTTTTTGTCTTCAGGTACGCCATTCATGACTTTGAGTGGTTATACCAGAATGATGCCTGCAGGTTTAGGTATCATCTTGGTATCATTTTCAGCCAGCGGTCGGCTTTCATGTAAAAGCAATCCTAGCGGCTAATTAGCCTCTAGACTGCTTTTACAAGCCGTGGGAGGGAATGGGCCCCCCCCCCCCCCGTCTTCCGTGTTTTTCTCTGGCTCTCCTGTCTCAACAGGGAACCTGAGAATGCAGCCGGTGATTCAGCCAGCTGACCATAGAGCTGATCAGAGACCAGAGTGGCTCCAAACATCTCTATGGCCTAAGAAACCAGAAGCTACGAGCATTTTATGACTTAGATTTCACCAGATGTAAACAGCACCATTGGGAAATTGGGGAAGCATTTTATCACACCGATCTTGGTGTGGTCAGATGCTTTGAGGGCAGAGGAGAGATCTAGGGTCTAATAGACCCCAATTTTTTCAAAAAAAAAAAAAAAGTGTACCTGTCACTACCTATCGCTATCATAGGGGATATTTACATTCCCCGAGATAATAAAAATGATTAAAAAAAAAAAAAATTGAAAGGAACAGTTTAAAAATAAGATAAAAAAGCAAAAAAAATATAAGAAGCACCCCTGTCGCCCCCTGCTCTCGCGCTAAGGCGAACGCAAACGGCGGTCTGTCGTCAAACGTAAACAGCAATTGCACCATGCATGTGAGGTATCACCGCGAAGGTCAGATCGAGGGCAGTAATTTTTGCAGTAGACCTCCTCTGTAAATCTAAAGTGGTAACCTGTAAAGGCTTTTAAAAATTTATTTTGTTGCCACTGCACGTTTGTGCGGAATTGTAAAGCATGTCATGTTTGGTATCCATGTACTTGGCCTAAGATCATCTTTTTTATTTCATCAAACATTTGGGCAATATAGTGTGTTTTAGTGCATTAAAATTTAAAAAAAAAAAAAAAAAAAAAAGAGTGCGTTTTCCCCGAAAAATCGCTGCGCAAATACTGTGTGAAAAAAAAAAAAAAAATGAAACACCCACCATTTTAATCTGTAGGGCATTTGCTTTAAAAAAAAATATATAATGTTTGGGGGTTCAAAGTAATTTTCTTGCAAAAAAAAAAAACAACTTTTTCATGTAAACAATAAGTGTCAGAAAGGGCTTTGTCTTCAAGTGGTTAGAAGAGTGGGTGATGTGTGACATAAGCTTCTAAATGTTGTGCATAAAATGCCAGGACAGTTCAAAACCCCCCCCAAATGACCCCATTTTGGAAAGTAGACACCCCAAGCCATTTGCTCAGAGGCATGTCGAGTCCATGGAATATTTTATATTGCGACACAAGTTGCGGGAAAGACAATTTATTTTTTTTTGCACAAAATTGTCACTAAATGATATATTGCTCAAACATGCCATGGGAATATGTGAAATTACAGCCCAAAATACATTCTGCTGCTTCTCCTGAGTACGGGGACACCACATGTGAGACTTTTTGGGAGCCTAGCCGCGCACGGGACCCCGAAGGCTTTCTAAGGGCGTGAATTTTTGATTTCACTCTTCACTGCCCATCACAGTTTCGGAGGCCATGGAATGCCCAGGTGGCACAAAACACCCCCAAAATGACCCCATTTTGGAAAGTAGACACCCAAAGCCATTTGCTGAGAGGTATAGTGAGTATTTTGCAGACCTCACTTTTTGTCAAAGTTTTGAAAATTGAAAAAAAAGTTCTCTTGTCCTTCATTTTCAAAAACAAATGAGAGCTGCAAAATACTCACCATGCCTCTCAGCAAATAGCTTGGGGTGTCTACTTTCCAAAATGGGGGGGTTTTGTGCCACCTGGGCATTCCATGGCCTCCGAAACTGATAGGCAGTGAAGAGTGAAATCAAAAATTCACGCCCTTAGAAAGCCTGAAGGCGGTGCTTGGTTTTCGGGGCCCCATACGCGGCTAGGCTCCCAAAAAGTCCCACACATGTGGTATCCCCATACTCAGGAGAAGCAGCAGAATGTATTTTGGGGTGCAATTCCACATAGGCCCATGGCCTGTGTGAGCACTATATCATTTAGTGACAACTTTTTGTAAATTTTTTTTTTTTGTCATTATTCAATCACTTGGGACAAAAAAAAAATAAATATTCAATGGGTTCAACATGCCTCTCAGCAAGAAATGACATAGGCAGTCATAAACTAAAAGCTGTGTAAATTACAGAAAATGTACCCTAGTTTGTAGACGCTATAACTTTTGCGCAAACCAATAAATATACGCTTAGACATTTTTTTTTTACCAAAGACATGTGGCCGAATACATTTTGGCCTAAATGTATGACTAAAATTGAGTTTATTGGATTTTATTTTATAACAAAAAGTAGAAAATATCTTTTTTTTCAAAATTTTCGGTCTTTTTCCGTTTATATCGCAAAAAATAACCGCAGAGGTGATCAAATACCATCAAAAGAAAGCTCTATTTGTGGGAAGAAATAATGCAAATTTAGTTTGGGTACAGCATTGCATGACCGCGCAATTAGCAGTTAAAGCGACGCAGTGCCAAATTGGAAAAAGACCTCTGGTCCTTAGGCAGCATAATGGTCCGGGGCTCAAGTGGTTAAGGAGATTCCCCCTCTCAATTACTCCTGTTTACCATCATCATTGGGGGGGGGGGGGGGACAAACACACACTTAAAAAAAGCGTTATAACCCCTCTTTGCTCTATCCAGATAATTTTCCTATAGTTCTACTTTAAGTATTCAAGTACCGTACTGTGCAGACTGAACGTTCTTTAATAAGCACAGAGACTTCAGGCAATTTGCACAATTAAAATAAGTTCTTGAACCCTTCATATGACGCACCTGATCCTGTGTGAATTCATCTGCATCCCAGTTACTGCATCGAAGCTGAAAAGACTTGTCCAAAGGGTAGCATAAAATAGTCTCAGACAGAGATTTAAGGCTTAGGCTGTTCTGGAAAATGTCTCTCCTGCACAGGGGGAAAAAAAATGAAGCCAAATGAAAGTATCTGCATAAAAAGGAGCAGTTTTATGTAGCAAATTTAGTTTTGCCAAGCCAGTTCCAAGCATTCTACAACCTTGCCAGCATGACAACCCATTCATTATGGCTGCAAAATTTAACTAAACCCAAGAATATTTACTTACTGCAAGTTACCAGTCCTTAGGCTAGCCACACAGGTTTAGAATCTCTTGTTAAGCTGCACAGGCTAAAAACAGCATAGATTGACGAATGTGCACTGCCAGCTGTTGTATTTATGCAGCAGCATTTAACAATAAATGAACAGTGACGGAATCTGAAAGGATGTAGGCACTGTTCAGCTGACAATTTTCAACCCGCGGCAGCGAAAGCTGGTGGATTTCTATGGACTGGTAGGAGTCCAGTTGGACAAAAGTCAGCAGTGGCAGTATTTGTAGCTGCTTACATAAGTTCACACCCAGGTGAAATTTGGCATATCTTAGAGCCCCACAATATTTCAAAGCACCTTTTTCCAGCTCTGACAAGTGAAAGGATTGAGATTTGGTGGTTCCGACCCATGAAAACCAAACTAAGGCCTGCAGGTGAAAGAACTGCCTCTAAACCACAATACTGTGCAGATGCGAGAAAAGGGTCGACCTAAGCCACGACACTGGAGCCCAAACAAACCCAGAGACCGCATGCTGCACAGACAGGATCCAGAACAGAGCCAAGAGAATAATGCGAAGTAAGGACTAACACAAGGAACCTCTAACTACCTCCTGGACAGTGATGTAATTAGTGCCCAACAGAGCTGCCGCTTTCCTGATGGAATCCACTCTTGCAGTGGTTTCTTCAAAGAAACCTACACCATTTGGTGTCTGTGCAAAGCCTTGCTGAATCTCTCCCCCCCCCGCTAACCTCACCTGCAGCAATTGGACCTGGCACAGGACAGAAGGATGCAACAGGAAGGAAAGGCTACATTCACTTCACAGCTTCAGCTGACAAGCACCAGGCAACCAAATTCCCAAAGGCCAGAAAAAAAAAAACAAAAAAAAAAAAAAAACACCTTATTCATGAAGCAGATTTATTGCCATCTGTTACTGTACATTTACTGAATAAACCTGAAATCAGCAATTTTAAGCATGTGACATGCAAATATAAAAGCTCCTTCAAAACTTACATAAAAAAACTTACCTCTGTCTCATTGCCAAGTAGCGGATATCAACTACTCCTTTCACTGACAGGCCATAATCATTCATTAGTTTGGATGCATCTTCCCTACAACCTACGCCAACCTTCAGCACATCGCTGTCTGCCAGAAGTGTGAGGAGAGTCTTTGGAATGGTGCTGCCAGCACTGACCAATCGGGGCAAGCGAACCAGGACACAAAAGCCACTGTGGGAAGCCATCTGTAGAAGGGAGATGGGATTTGTTCTCCCATCTACAGACACCTGCACAAAAAAAAAAAAAAAAAAAAAAGTTAAAGTTGCCTGCAATAAAAGGGGGGAGAGGAGCAGGAAGGGAACCAGTGCAGCTAGACTAATCGTAACTGGTGGATACAGATTAGTAGCAAAAAACAAACAAAAATTGTCCAGCGCTCTGGATGTCACAATGACAATAGCAGCAGTCCAAGGTGAAAATTAATTTAAAAGTTTTAATAGATACAGAATGTAAAAAATGAGTGAATAGTAAGACAATTGTCAAAATTAATACCATGATAACAAAGCATTGTACACTTGAATGAGAAATGTAAAAATATATAAAACAGACAGAAAAGTCCAATCAGTAGCAGATAGCCTGAACCGGAGATCCATCCAACTGATCTAACCCCAGGCTGTAAGTGAAAAAAGGGATGAAGGGGAGGAAAAAGACCAAAGCTCGCAGCCTCTGGAGACTCATACTCCCCACTGGCTGTGGGGTACAGAGGGGATGGCTCATCAGTTCCTGAAGGCAGCTTTGTGCAGGTAGCCTGAGAACAGGCAGTGATTCCACAGTCCGGCCGGAGCTCCGTGCCGAGGAGCGGTCCTTATGTCTGTCTCTCCCACCCCTCTTTGCTCTTAAGAGAATCCACTCCACTTATAATCCTCTCCCCCAGGCTAGTGTAAATCTTGGAAATTAGACCTTTAGTAGAGGGTGAATTGATGATTTTCAGGAGTACGGGAATCTGAGTCCACTCTATGAATTGAGACCTGAACTGTGCTTGAATGGCATGTCTAATCTGCAGGTATTTATAGGACGTCTTGTTTGACATGTTAAATTCCTGCCTTAGATCTAGAAAAGACTTCAAAAGGTTTCCCTCGAATAACTGGATCAGGCAGCTAATACCTTGCCTTTCCCATTCCCAGGGTCGCTCTATACCCTTAATTCAGCCAGGTTTTTGTTGTGCCATAAGGGGTATATTCTGTCAGCCCATTATACCCCATCAATGCCTTTGTTACCTGCCACACTTTGCTAACTAATTTCATCATCGGGAATCTATCAGTAAAGGAATCTGCCTCAAGTGCCTCCAATAATTTATTGTGTGGGACCCCCTTTATCATTCTATTAGGATTCCCACCACCTATGATTCCACAACCCACTAGATGTTGCAGCTGGGATGACAAATATAATCTCGGATGTGGAATCGCCATACCCTCATCTTTAATCGGTAATTGCAGCGTTTGCAAGCCAATCCTAGATGGGCCCCTTTTCCAAATTAATTCCCTAAAAAGGGATTCCATTTTCTCAAACCACTTTTGACCTATTCAGATCGGAGAGTTGTGGAGCGTATACAATATCTGTGGAAGCCATATCATTTTTATTAAATCACCCTGCGACAGATAGGGGAAGACGGCACCAGATGTCTCCCTTTTGTTTCAGTTTCAATAACAATGGGGCCAAGTTATTATTAGCATACTGGTTTAGGTCTCTCGTGATCCAAACACCCAGGTATTTCAAGTTGGTCACTACTTTCAAGTGGGAGATTCAATAGTATCTGATCACCAAGTGCGTCAATCAGCAGCAAAGCCGACTTATCCCAGTTGATGACCAGAGAGGTGCCCAAATTCACCCACCATTTGTATCACTGGGTTTAGTGAGGCTACGACATCCCAAAGAAAGAACAGGACGTCATCTGCAAACAATGCTATCCTGTCTTCTAGCGGGCACCGGAACCCCTGTATGTTCAGCCTTGATCTAGTCATAATTGCTAGGGGTTCCATTGCAAGAGCGAATAGGGGAGACAGGGGAAACTACTAGATTGATTAATCCACCACAGTCCCAAAATATCTGGCTAAAGACATGCACTGCTTAAAGCATTTATACGTAGCACAAGTGTTTTCCTAAAGGAGGAGTCCACCCTTTTAAAAATAGGCATCTTCTACACATTGCACTCACTTTTACATCCACAAAAGATTGGTCTTACCTGTAAAAGACCTTCTGGGACAGCGTTCTTGAATCCTTATTGGCAGAGTTATGCTGTCACCTACGGGCAAGCTAAAAATTCGATGTACTTCATCATACATCACAGGACAGTCTTCCTGAATCCTTACAATGGGAATGTCCCAAAGCACTAAACATAAGAGGGTAACAGAACAGCCTGCAAAGTACACTGCAACCAAAAGGAAGCATCTTAAGGAGGCTCCAACAGCCACCTGGTTAAACACACACTTTAAAAGTGTAAACCAAAAGACTAGGCTGCAGCTTTAAAAACCCAAGCTACTGAGGCTGGATTACAAATAGCCCATGAGGCACCTACACTGTTGGTGGAGGAGTGATCACCAAAAATGACGGAATTTCCCTTTCAAACTGTAAGCTTGTGAAAAGCAGCCAAATGCAACACGAGACTCGGAAGCCACATGACTTTGGGCCCTTGGGAATTACAGCGAAAGGCTTCAAAATGACAAAATGTGGCAGTGGGCTTCAGGTAAAGCCTGATACCATGGTTAGCCAAAGTGTTGAGTGTCCCCCTGAATCTTAGGTCAAAAGGGCAATACAAATTTCCTGGTTGGGGAAAAAAAAAAAAAAAATAAAAAAAAAAAAATAAAAAACTTAGGAAGACAGTTGAGGCTGATGAACCACATTGTCACAGTGGAGTGCCAAGAATGGCTCTTTACAGAAAAAGGGCAGCCAGTTCCAAGCCAAAGTAATTAACATCCAGAAAAACACAATCACCAATTATCTTAAAGCCCCAAAAGGCCCAAACTGAGGTTTCTGGAAAACAGATGGAACCAAGCCAGAATCCATGGAGCCAATTGCAATCTGACCAGAGGGGAAATACATGTTACACTATAAAAAGGCATGCGTCAAGAAATGAGAAGCAATCTGCCTCAAAAAGGTCACAATATGACCCTTGATCGTGCCTCAAGGCCAGACTGATTAACCCCATCTGGAGGAAACCCAAGTTATGGCTGACAACATACCTGTGAGGACAAAAACTCCCAACACAGGCAATAAGATTTCCAGGTCACAAAATCTCACTCGAGTAGCCTTACTGACCCCCAAAAGAGCACAATTAACCAAATGGACTGCACGGTCTGCAAAACCTAGCTTCAACAGCCAAGACAACCCTAACGAATAACCCCTGGCAGAAAAACTGAAGCCCTGCCCACGGGAGGGGGGTGTTTTTGCTAGTGTCCACTCACCTGTAGGTGGCAGCATAACAGTCATAAGGAGTCAAGATTGTGTGTCCGGTGATTAACACATTTTATAACAGATTTATTTTTTAATAATGCATTAGAGCATTTTGGATTCCAGGGTGTCTGGGCACTCTGCAGGCAGCTATTCAACGTTAATGAGGTCTACCAACTTTCCAATAGGTTCACCGGCAGATCAGTAATCAACCCATTACAGTGTTACATACCCACTCACAGTCCATGCCAAGTACCGGGAACACATCAAGATCTTTCCTTAGCAGTGGCCAAACAGCTTTCCATTCTTCAGCTTTGGATACTATCTTGATTTCTGCCTGTAGGATCTTCTCTATTGCAGAAGAGCTGGAGACCTCTACTTCTGAAGGATTCTGAAGGTGATCCGAGATTAAGGTCTCACGGCTCAGCACAGCTGAAGAGTCTTTGACATCTCCACCAACACAACACTGTCGTCTCCGGCGATTGATAAGTTTCCACAGAACGAGACATGCTACTGTAGTACCCACAATGGAGGCAACGCCAAGAGTTAAACCTGTGTGTCTGGGCATTCTGACAAAAAAACAAAACAAAAAAAACACCCTAGTCAAACATTATTCTAGAGGTTATTTACTGTACATAGAACAATTCAGCTTCATGCCCTCAATACTAGGGGTAAAATACCCATTACAGGAGATGTTTTATGGCCCTTATCAAATCACAAAAAAAAGTTCTCACCCTGACCTTAATGCAAGATTTTTTATTTTTTTTATTTTTAAGGCCCAAAACCTACCTTTTATGTTTATACTGCACGTTATAACATTGTTGCAAGCTGACCAACCCCTCAGACAGGGTGTGGGAGTTATTCTCCCATTCAGGGAGCGGTCACTCTTGAAGCCATGTCCACTGCTCAAAAGAAAACTACAAATCCCATTACTTTTTCAGACACATGAATGGATGATCATTGATCCACCCACCCCCCGCGAGGTTTCCTGGTTCCAAGAGTGAAAAAAGGTGACATGGGAGGGACCTCCAGCTGATTGACAACCTCAGCTCTTTTCCTGTGTGCTGTGTAAAGGGGGGGGGTTTCTTCCCTCCAATCAGATCTCTCCTCACTGAGCGCTACAGAGTGCAACTTCACTGTCCCCATTTCCCCCCCCCCCCCCGACAAGCTTATATACACACACAAAACGTGAATGGCATCACAGTCTATTATAGCTGCAAAGGGTGGGCCAATTGAATAATGAACCCTTCGGACTAAGACTGGGATGCCATTAAAGTACACACACACACACACACACACACAGTGATTGTTTACAATCACTTTAATAGACAATGGTGTGTTAGGCCTAGAGCTGCACAATTAATCGTCAAGAATCGTTATCGTGATTAATCGTCAAGAATCGTTATCGCGATCTTGACTAAAGTGTTTCACAATTCTTTCTATGCAAAGAATTCTCTCTGCTCTTCTGAAGCCACAGCCATCAAAAGGAAAATAAAAACTGGGCAGTCTGCCAAGAAACAAAACATTCTTTATCAGTTGAACTTAAGTATAAACATTGTAACAATTTGTCAATGGAATAGACTTCCTGTGTAAGTGAAAAAAGTTTAACCACTTAAACCTTTTTGACATTTGTTGGTTTCAAGTTAAAATCTTTTTTTTTTTTTTTGCTAGAAAATTACTTAGAACATACATACATACATACATATTTTAGTAGACACCATAGAGAATAAAATGGTGGTTGTTGCAATATTTTATGTCACACTGAATTTGTGCAGCGGACTTTCAAATGCAATTGTTTTGGAAAAAAATTACTTAAATGAAATATCTATCTATCTATCTATATCTCTCCAGTAAAGTTAGCCCATTATTTTTGTATAATGTGAAAGATTTTACGTCGCAAGAATCGTGATCATTTTATTCTAAGCAAAAAAAATTGTGATTCTCATTTTGGCCAGAATCGTGCAGCTCTAGTTAGGCCTCATTCACACAGGGCCTAATAAATCATAGGCCTGTGGCAAGCTGAGGTTTAGTCATACAGGGATGTACAGGCAGCCCTACTCTTGTCTAAGGAGACACGTCTGCTGCACGGACACAGCCGCTGTCTCCCAATATAACTCCATTGTGGGCAACGTCCCTGAACTCGCACCACCTGCATTCCGGGGACACACCATGGGGGTCAGTGCAGCCGCTGCACCCCAATATAACTCCAGTGTGGGCAACGTCCCTGAAGTCACACCGCCTGCATTCTTGGGACACACCATGAGGGTCAGTGCAGCCGCTGCACCCCAATATAACTCCAGTGTGGGCAACGTCCCTGAAGTCACACCGCCTGCATTCCTGGGACACACCATGGGGATCAGTGCAGCCGCTGCACCCCAATATAACTCCAGTGTGGGCAACGTCCCTGAAGTCACACCGCCTGCATTCTTGGGACACACCATGGGGGTCAGTGCAGCCACTGCACCCCAATATAACTCCAGTGTGGGCAACGTCCCTGAAGTCACACCGCCTGCATTCCTGGGACACACCATGGGGGTCAGTGCAGCCACTGCACCCCAATATAACTCCAGTGTGGGCAACGTCCCTGAAGTCACACCGCCTGCATTCTTGGGACACACCATGGGGGATCAGTGCAGCCACTGCACCCCAATAGACATGAATAGACTGCTTGCATAATACACCTGTACATGTGGGTGAGGGAGAAGCCAGTCACACACACACACACACACACACACACACACACACACACACACACACACACACACACACACACACACACACACACACTGTAGTATACACTGTGTGAACAAGGCCCCATAGGTGACCCATGTATGACCAGGCTGGCCTTATAGGATCCCACGTGACCCCCCAGGAGAAGGTAGGAAGAATGGTTAGAGAGGAAACAAACAGGGAGCACACTACACACCATACCTAACAACGTGCGAGAACGAAGAGAAGGATCACTGAAGAGAAGGGCAACAAAGAGACACTGCCCGCCCGAAACTTCCCACCGTAGAGATCACCGGGCTCACACCGCCGTAGAAAAACACACCTTCCCACCGTTTGTTTAAATCCCCTATGTCCCCAGAGGCCGCCACCCCCTCATCCGGCGTGCGCCCCATGGGAGAGACCCCTCCCGCTTCTGCGTCATCACGCACAGCTTGCTGAGTTCCACCATGGAACGCAAACACTGGGCGCCGGGAGTGCGCGCGCACGCACGCACGCCTCGGGGGATATACACGAGCGACAGGAACGTAAATTCTCTATAGTTGTTTGTATCTACTATCTGGTGACCCGAGGGGAACACAGGCTGCACTGCCCACCGCTTTTTCCACACGGAAGTCACCATGCTCTAGCTTCTATGCTGTTGGACGGTTTGGGTTTAACCCTGACGTGTCCGGATTTGCAGGCACCTCCCCCAGCTATGTGTAGAAGAGAGTAATTGCCGGTCTGTCCGTACACGTCAAGGTTAGAGTGGGAGTAAACTCCCATGCACAATTTGTACTTATAATAAGGCTTACCTATAGGTACTATAAATATCTCCTAAAAGTGTGCTGTTTAGAAGATATTTACTGTACGGGCCGTTCCTTCAGAGCCCTGTACCGTAAACAGCGGCTCCTGCGTGCATGCGCGGGAGTGTCGTTATCGTGGCTCCAGCCACTCACACACTCGGAGTTCCTGAATCTGGAAGGAAGGAAGACGGGTGAAGTGCTTTGTCAGTGGTGACAGCGTGCTGTTGGAGGGCTTCGTTCTAAGGTAAGTTTCACATAATGTGCTAGTATGTGATGCATACTAGCACATTATGGCTTCACCTTGCAGGTTCCAGAAAAAATACATAGGAAGCATAGGAAGACCATGGCTACACGCAACAAGTGCACCAAAATAGCTCAAAAACCGTTTGGGGTTTGTGTGGCACCGAGCCAAGCATATTTTGCGCTCAGTGTTGTGCTACTTTTCTTACATGGCAAACGCACAACAAAATGCAGGACTGCTACCCATATTTGGGGTGCCATTAGGAAATAATGGCGCCGGAAGTGTGTTCTGTGTTTTGCCATGTTTTCAGCAAGTTTCTTCCCACATTTTTAGTTAGCTAGGTGTGAATGCAGCCTAAGGGACGCTTCAGGGAAACAGTAGCCTACAGAGTATGTAGCGCGCCACAGCAAAAAAGTGGGTGTGGTTAAATGACGATGACCTGGAGGGAACAATCTTCAGTGCTAAGGGCATTGCTTTAATTGTACAAATACCAAGGCACATTTAGGCATCCCGTCAAGATTTAAAATTCTGCTTGCCTGTGACGACAAACAGTACCTAAAAATCTCCATAGGGGACACATTAAAAGTGTTTACAGGTTTGAGGTCTGATGTCCGCGGCAAGCCTTGTGTGGTGCAATCGCCATTTACATATGCATGTGGGCCTACATGAAAGCAGTTTCAGTCTACTTTCTCCACTTCAGGTAGCGCTCACCCGCAGCAGCCTTGCAGCTGGCGAGGAAGCAATGTTCCTCTAGTTTCCTGGAGAAGCTATCAAGTTGGATGCTGCCGTCCCATGTGACTCTGGCAGCCATCTTTTTAAGGCCCTGGCTATCAGGTTTGGTGCTCTTTATGCAAGTCAGTAGTGTAGGGAAAGGTGCCCCCCTGTTAGGCACAGTACCAGCAGTAGGTAAAGGTTCCTGACATGGAGGGAAAGTGTAGGGTCGCAACTCCTCTGTGCTTCATCCCGCTTGGGCACAAGACGGCCAGGCCGCATTCTACTCTCTTAACAGATGCTGTAAATCTGGGTGATACCTGCTCTCTTTACATTATTGAAAACTGTAAGTGCACCGGTTTGGGCAGCTGTTCCACTGGGTTTATTGTGAACTGTTGCTGCATTACTTCAGTACAAGTTTTTCATTGCACCCGATTGTGTGAATTATTGCCGCTGCACCCCGCCTATGCTTGGTGGCATTCTGCAGGATATGTTCCTTGCAGTGGGTGAAGAAGGAGGATTGGGCGCCAGCTTGGCTCTGCTAGGATCGGCCATAGCCCTAGTACCAAAGTTCGATGGCTCTAACATTCCTCTGGTAGAGTAGGAGGAGAGACTGGAGAGTGCCGTGTGCCCGCACCAGGTCCCAGCACGGCTGGTGGCAGAGCTGGCTACTAATGCTGTAGAGGCCAATGCCTGCCATGTGGTTATGACGCTGCTGGAACACGAGTGAGCTACTTTGGAACAGATCATGTCACACTTGGAGGGCCTCTTTGGGAAGAAGCTACCACTGCCAAAGCTGCGGCGAAGGTTCTGCCTAAGGTAACAGCAGGAGGGCGAGAGCCTCACCCATTACACGGTAGCCACGCAGAACCTCTGGAGGCGCCTTGAAAAGAGGATTGTTTTGGCGAAGCTGACATCACTGATTCAGAGCACATATTGAGGGACCAGTTCATTACTGATCTGATGGCAGGTCCAATCTGGAGAACATTGCAGGAGAAAGTTAAAGCTGAGCTCCACCCAAAAGAGGAAGTTATGCTTTAAGCACTCCTCCCCTGCCACATTTGGCATGTAATTTTTTTTGGGGGGTGTAGGTACCTAGTTTCGACAGGTACCCACTGCCACTTTCGCTCAGATTGCCTAGGCGATCTGAGGGGAAGTTCTCCTCGCCCCCTCCCCTCCCTGCAGTCTTCTGGGACACGTCACAGATCCCACAAGACTGACGAAATATTCAGGAGGCCCATGTGCAGTGGGCACCCGGCTATAAAGCCTCAAGCTGTCAGCCGGGTGCCCAAAGTTGAAATGCAGGTGCTGGAGAGAGAAGGAATAGCTTGGGTGAGCGCATCGCTGGGCCCTAGGACAGCTGAGTGTGTGCTTGTTCAAGTCAGCAGCTACAGTTTTTTGTAGCTGGTGACTTTTAAGAAATATTAAAACAAGTCAGCAGCTACAGTTTTTTGTAGCTGGTGACTTTTAAGAAATATAAAAACAACTGGAGCACTACCTCTTTAAGGTGCAGCCAACCACTTCCTTCCATAATGCGGTGATGGGTGTGGGTGCATGTGAACAAGAAGAGCCGGATTCAACGGTGGCAGAAACCAAGAGGTTTGAACCAGCATATCTGAAAGAGGAGGCCTTTGCACCTTCATCCCTGTCAGTCATGCAAACCCTGCCGACCAAACTATCTCAGGATGTGGCCGCCTTGAAACTGGAGATAGCCTCTAAAAAGGACTCACCCCCAACCCCATAGGGGCTAGAATCTGTTGCTCAGGGACCCAGATGAGGACCAAAAATGCTGACGGTTTGGTCGTTAGTGACACATCCAATCCAAAAAAGAGGGAAAACCCCTGGGACATATGAATCAAAGTCCCAATAAGTCTGAAGGTATGGTTGCTCCGAGACCAGTGGTTTTGGACCTAGTCAACAGGCAAAAGGTTCTATGTTTGACTGACATTGTATCAGAAGGGACCATCATGGAATATGATTTCTATGTGCAAAGCATTGGAACAATTGGACCCCTGTTGGCTGTCCCTCCGAGCGGCCAATAATCTACCCAACCTGGTCGAAGGCATCACTTGGGTAAGGAATTCAACCGAGGACCCGGCAGTGGTGCGGGTCAGAGTAGTCGTTGCCTGCGGCTCAGTTAACCCATGGTGCTGGGCCTGAATGCTTTGAAGGATTTACACTGCCTGCAGCTAAATATGAACATTCGGGCTGCGGGATTGTATTTGCAGATTGTGGAGAGACATAAAGGAGACCAAGACGAGAGGAGGGAGAGGAGATAAAACACCTTAATAATACCAAAGATTTAGTTTACAACCTGAAGCCCATTTAAAATCCACCAAATCATGAATTAGAGTGCAGAAAGCCGCATCAGCTCAAAGTGGGGTATTGTTTTGTTTCCTTACTCCTTACTAACCACCAGATTCTCTTGTCCATCACCTACTTGGAAAAATGCTCCTCTAATTTGCATCACAAACTGCCAAAGAGCAATCAGATATTTGCTGGTTCAACAATCTCTGGGTATAAATGGTAATATCCAGTTATATTTTGTGTACGCGTAAATGTATCCAGCTCTTTTTTAAACGATCTACTCAGCTGGCCAGGACAGGTTCTGTGCCCCATTGTTTTTCTGTATTGACCTAACAGTGAGTAACTCTACACCAAGTTACTATATGCACCATTTATGTATTTATACATAGTGATCTTATCCTCCCTTAAGCACTTTCTGTCCATGCTATAGCAGACATCCTTCCATGATCGCACTGGCCGCACACCCCCCTTCGGACCTAACTGATCACAGATTGAGGTAAAGGGCCAATCAAAGGGGCCTTTTACCACGTGATCAGCTGTTAGCCAATGACATTAGCTGATCACAGGATGTAAACACAAGCTAGTTATCAGCTTTTCTTTCCTCATGCTGACAGCGTGAGGGGAGAAGAAAGCCGATAACTGGCTTATGTTAAAGGGACATCGGCACTGATTATTAGTGCAGTCCCACCAGTGCTGCCAATTAGTGCCCACCAATGCTGCCAATCAGTGCCCATCAATGCCTCCTCATCAGTGCCACCTCTCAGTGCTGCCTATCAGTGTAGCCTCATTAGTGCCACCTCAACAGTGTCCATCAGTTCCACCTATCGGTGGCCATCAATGCCACCTATCAGTGCAGCCTATTAGTGCCCATCAGTGCAGCCTCATAAGCGCACATCAGTGAAGGAGAAAAATTACCTGTTTGCAACATTTTAGAACAAACTATGAAAAAATTTTTGTTTGTTTTTTTCACAATTTTCGGTCTTTTTTTGTTTATTTAACAAAAAATTAAAAAACTGAGTGGTGATTAAATACTTTGAATGAACGAAGACCATTGGATAGGTCTCACAATGATCAGTACAAACAATGTGGAACTCTAATTGAATGAATATATAGTCATTTTGCATGAAAGGGAAAAAATTTGAACAGAAAGTCCATGAGTGAAATGAAAAACCAAATGCGTGGTGAAACCAAATGACCCTTAAAGGGGCATACGCCAAGTGTTCATAACATCATTTAGACATCAAAATAATGGATAGATGGTGAAACAATATGTACAGGTGAGTAATCCGCCACCTATAGGATGAAGGCTTACCAGATGGTTTGAACTCAAAAGGACGTACGTCTTATGAGTCAAACAAGCTTACATTGGCAAACACCAAAGTTGGAAACATCAGATCTGGAGACCTTTGCACACCAAAACTCACAGACCGGGCAAGAAGGGCATTAATCAGAGCGGCAGCACAGAGACCTAAGGTAACCCTGGAGGAGCTGCAGAGTTCCACAGCAGAGACTGGAGTATCTGTACATAGGACGACAATAAGCCGTACGCTTCATAGAGTTGGCCTCTTTGGCAGAGTGGCCAGAAGAAAGCCATTACTTTCAGCAAAAAACAAAATGGCACGTTTTGAGTTTGCGAAAAGGCATGTGGGAGACTCCCAACATGTATGAAGAAAGGTGCTCTGGTCTGATGAGACCAAAATTGAACTTTTTGGCCATCAAAGAAAACGCTATGTCTGGCGCAAACCCAACACATCGCATCACCCAAAGAACACCATCCCCACAGTGAAACATGGTGGTGGAGTCATGCTGTGGAGATGTTTTTTGGCAGTCGGGACTGGGAAACTGGTCAGGGTTGAGTGAAAGGTGGATGGTGCTAAATACAGGGATATTCTTGAGCAAAATCTGGACCACTCTGTGTGTCATTTGAGGCTAGGATGGAGGTTCACCTTCCAGTAGGACAATGACCCCAAACACACTGCTAAAGCAACAGTGGTTTAAGGGGAAACATTTAAATGTGTTGGAATGGCCTAGTCAAAGCCCAGACTTCAATCCAATAGACAATCTGTGGTCAAACTTAAAGATTGCTGTTCACAAGCGCAAACCTTCCAACTTGAAGGAGCTGGAGCAGTTTTGCAAGGAGGAATGGGCAAAAATCCCAGTGGTAAGATGTGGCAAGCTCATAGAGACTTATCCAAAGGGACTTGGAGCTGTGATAGCCGAAAAGGTGGCTCTTCAATGTATTGACTTTAGGGGGTTGAATAGTTATGCGCATTGACTTTTTCTGTTATTTTGTCCTATTTGTTGTTTGTTTCACAATAAAAAAAACATCTTCAAAGTTGTGGGCATGTTCTGTAAATTAAATGATGCAAATCCTCAAACAATCCATGTTAATTCCAGGTTGTGAGGTAACAAAACATGAAAAATGCCAAGGGGGTGAATACTTTTGCAAGGCACTGTATATGGCAGTGGAGCCCGTTCCGACACGTTTCGTCTACATAGACGTCACCCTCAGATGATGTCTATGTAGACGAAATGCATTGGGACGGGCTCCACTGCCACCATATACATTACCAAAAGCGCCGTTTATTCTTCTAAAATGTGAGTTTTTTTAACTTCATTCAGTTTTATACGGAATTACGCTCTGTGGCCCTTTTTGTTCTCCTCTCTTTAACTATACATGTGAACATATGCCAGAACCTATCCACTTTCCCTTATGAAAATACCTTCCATGGAGACTACTACCCTAAGTACCGCTTGAGGACTTGGCTTATTCTTCAAAGGTCTCCAGATCTGATGTTTCCAACGTTGGTGTTTGACAATACAAGCTTGTTTGACTCACAGGACGTACGTCCTTTTGAGTTCAAGCTTTCATCTTATAGGTGGCGAATTACTCACCTTCACATATTGTTTCACCATCTACCCATTATTTTGATGTCTAAATGATGTTTTGAGCACTTGACGTATGCCCCTTTAGGGGTCTCACTACTTATTTGGTTTTTCATTTCACTCATGGACTTTATGTTCAAATTTTTTTGCCTTTAATTTTCTTTTATGCAAAATCACTGTGTATTCATTCAATTAGAGTTCCACATTGTTTGTATTGATCATTGTGAGACCTATCCAATGCTCTTTGTTCATTCAAAGTTTTAGCGCTGCTCTTTTACCTTTATCACTATTATTGCAATTGTCTGTTTGCCGTGTTAGCTGCTGTGTTTTATTTAAGGGCATAGCGCGGTATTATATAAATTTTTTTTCATGGTGATTAAATACGACCAAAAGAAATCTCTATTTGTGTGAAAGAAATGTAAAAAGTTTCATATGGGTACAGTGTTGACCATGCAATTGTCATTCAAAATGTGACAGCACTGAAAGCTGAAAATTGGCATGGGCATGAAGGGGGTAAAAGTGCCCAGTAGGCAAGTGGTTTATTACCTCTTAAAGCAGTTGTAAATCCTTACATATACCCAGTGAAGTGACTAGCCTCAGGTGATGCATAGAGATAAAACAAATCCTCCTACATCAATTGTACCTGTATATCTGCAGTCTTCTCTTCTCTAGAAGTTCAGACTATATACTGTAAGCTTGTCTGAACTGTCAGAAAAAAGGGGGCGGAGAGCTGAAGTTACACTCTGCAGAGCTCAGTGAGGAGAGGTCTGATACCTGATTGGAGGGAAGAGACACACCCCTTTACACAGCACACCAGAACAGAGCTGAGGTTGTCAATCAGCTGGATGTCCTTCCCCGTCACCTTTTTTCTCTTGGTGTCAGGAAACCTTTTCAGAAGTGACTCATGCTGATAGCAGAGGAATGAAGCAGCAGGCAGACACCCACTATAGAGGGATATGCTTTGTTCATATTTTATGTCTGAGGTTTACAACCACTTTAAGCACCGGACCTTTTGGCTGCCTAAAGGCCAGAGGACTTTTTACAATTTGGACCTGCGCTGCTTTAACTGGTAATTGCGCGGTCTTGCAATGTTGTACCCAAACAATATTTGTGTCCTTTTTTCCCACAAATAGAGCTTTCTTTTGATGGTATTTGATTGCCTCTGCGATTTTTATTTTTTGCGATATAAACGGAAAAAGACTGAAAATTTGGGGGAAAAAAAAGATATTTTCTACTTTTTGTTATAAAAAAAATGAATAAACTCAATTTTAGTCATACAATGGCTCGTAGCTCATAGCTTCCGGTTTCTTAGGCCATAGAGATGATTGGAGCCGTTCTGGTCTCTGATCAGCTCTATGGTCAGCTGGTGGAACCATCGGCTGCATTCTCAGGTTCCCTGTTGGGACAGGAGAGCCAGAGAAAACCATGGAAGACAGTGGGAGGGGGGGGACATTCCCTCCCACGGCTTGTAAAAGCAGTCTAGAGGCTAATTAGCCGCTAGGATTGCTTTTACATGAAAGCCGATGATGATACCAAGATGATACCTAAACCAGTACGTTGCTGGTCCTTGTTGGGCATATATTGTAATCTTTTTTTTCATGCAGCCTGTGGGCTGAACAAAAAAAAAAGAGATTGATCGGTGGGTATGCCCACCATTAGAATACCTCCCTTCATCCACCCACTTCTAATGATGGGCATACATGCACCATTTTTTTTTTACTGTGGTGGTGAAATCACCTCCTACAGCGCTGGAGTCACGGTTTTATGTATCGTGGGAGCAAACGCTGTTACTGTCAAGATAGATAAATCCGTGCTGCAGCTGAATGGCGTACCTGCTAAGCAAATGATGGTTAACAATACAACAAAGTAACATTACAGTATAACAGTAAGACATACCATTCCTGCAAAGCAAATACAAAAAAAAAATAGTAAAAAAATAAAACATTTTTTAACGCAACCTGTGCCTAAAATATATATGCCGAAGCATGGGGGTATCCGCCCCAAAAGTTAGGAGCAAATTGTTCCTCCACCCCTGCTGCCCCCATGCTTCGGCATATATGCTCTTTTTTTAACTGTGGTGGTGAAATCACCTCCTACAGCGCTGGAGTCACGGCTTTATGTATCGTGGGAGCGAACGCTGTTGCTGTCAAGATAAATAAATCTGTGCTGCAGCTGAATAGCGTACCTGAAAACAAAAAAATGGTTAACAATAAAATATTGCAGAATAGAATACAGTAGAAAAGAGCAGAACAATAAAACAGAGAGAGAGAGAACAATAAAACAACAACTATTTTTGTTTTTTTTATTTTATATTTTTTTAGGTTTTTTTTATTTTTTAGTTTTTTTTTTTTTTTTTTACACTTTTATTTGTAACTGTAACGGTTCTGTTCAAGGTTCGGGTCTCTCAAAATGCGATGGCATCTTGAGAGACCCTGTGAAAGTGTGTCCTAGTCTGTGCAGTGCTGTACCCTACGCTAAAACTCCACTAGTGTATGGTAGCGTTCAAAACAACCAATGCAAAGACCAGGATTGTCAGGACAGGAGGGACAAAAATAGCGGGTGTCACGCCTATATCCTTGCTTTCTACAGACACAACATTTTCTTTGGGGGGGCTCGTTGGGTAGGGGTGCTAGGGAAGACATACGGAAAATGCCTCTCATGCAGCCGGCTTACTACATTTGGATTGGGATGGTGAAGTGAAGCACCGTCTGGAAACAGAAGGGCTCTGATGATCTCTTCCTTGAATTTAAGGAAGGATCCAGTCCGTCCTGAAGCTCTGTATAGCACATGAACATTCAGCAAAGCCAATTGAAATAAGCATACAGACGCTTTTTTGTACCAGCGTCTGTCCTTATGGGAAATTAGGTACGGTGCCAACAACTGGTTGTTGAGGTCCACCCCTCCCATATTTTGGTTATATTCGTGGACACAGAGGAGTTCCTCCACAACACCAGTCGCCGTAGGAATTTGGACCCTCGTGTCTGCGTGAAGGGAGGACAGAACGAAAACATTCTTATTATCCCTCTACTTCACAGCGAGCAAATTATTACACTTGAAGCAAGCTCTCTCCCCAGCCTAAGATGGGAATCTACAAGCCTCCGGGGTAAGCCCCGGCGATTAGGTCGCATGGTGCCACATGCGCCAATCTGATGATCAAACAAGTGACTAAAAAGTGGCACACTCGTATAATAATTGTCCACATACAAATGGTACCCCTTTCCAAATAAGGGTGACACCAAGTCCCACACAATCTTGCCAGCGCTCCTTATGTAATCTGGGCAGTTCTCCGGCTCTACGTGACTATCTATTCCCTCATAAACCATAAAACTATATGCATAGCCTGTGGCCCTGTCACAGAGCTTATACATCTTGACCCCATATCTGGTACGCTTGCTGGGAAGATACTGTTTGAAAGACAAGCAGCCAGAAAATTTAATCAGGGACTCATCAACGCAGATAACTTGATGGGGAGTAAACAAGGCAGCAAAACGTTTGTTGAAGTGGTTTATAAGGGCCCCGAATTTTGTAGAGCCGATTGTATCCAGGGTCTCCACGAGGACGACAGAGTTCATTGTCGTTGAAGTGCATGAACCGCAAGATCTGCTCATATTGTGCCCTGGCCATGGAGAGAGAGAACAGGGGCATATGGTAAATTGGGTCAATGGACCAATATGACCGCAACATACTCATTTTAACTATGCCCATGTCGAGGGATAGGCACAGAAAGGTCTTAAATTCGGAAACTGTAATTGGTTTCCAATCTTTGGCAAGGGACAACTGGGGATTGGCGGCGATGAATTGACCAGCATACAAATTACTAAAAATCAAGTGACGTAAAATCAACAGTTTCCACCCGAATTCCGGGTTGATCAGTGAATGGGGGAAGTACGGGTGCTTGAGAAGTGGTGGGTTCCCAATTATGATTGGTGAATTCTGCAGGAAGGACACGATGGGCCTGTCTTTGTCTTCTTGGTGGCAGTGGGACACTACTTGTGCTTGTCACCTCACCAGCTTAAACTGCACTTATGGGACTCGCCACGTCACCATGTGATACTGCAGTGCTGGCTGTACGACCAGGGTGTACTAGGCCGCTGGTGCTTGCCAGTTCACAAGAAGGATGAGCGGCACTAGTACTTCCCTGCTCCATACGAAACCCCTGCGGTTCTTGCACCTCAACAACAGCAGAAGAAGAACGGAGTCGGGTACTCCTGACCTTGGCAGGGACCACAACTCCGTCGTCAGAGCTATCTGTCATGGAGCCGCTGTCGTCTACAGGATCGTATTCTGAGCCTGAATCTGACAGATGAGTGACTTCCTCTTTACTATCTGTCATGCTCAGAAACGTGTAGGCCTCTTCACTAGTGTACCTTCGATTTGCCATTTTGGGCTCTAAATTTACTGGTACACTAGTGGGACGCACAGGAAAAAAGCTCCTAGGCTGTCAGAAACTGTATCAAACGCTACCAAAAACACTGTTAGCGATCGCAGGGATCAGGCCTGACTCTGCGAATGCTGCAGTTATGTGTTTAGTGCTTTGTAAGTGACAGTATCTTGGCTGATCCTGCTAATACTGCGTTTTTGGGAACCCTAAACTGCTGGGGATGCTAGTATAGATCAGATCAGATATTGATCTGTTCAGATACTATACCACCCTAAAACCTAACTGATATCACGCGCCGGGTGATCAGGGGGTTAAACCTTTACTGGGTAATAAACGTCGGGTGCCCTGACGCTATAATAAACAAACTAACTAACCAGCGTCACCCATAACACTTATACGGTGATCACTGGTGACGGGGTGAAAGGGTTAACTAGGGGGCAATCAGGGAGTTAAAACCTCTATTAGGTAGTATATGGGGGTACCTGACGCTATAAAAAGCTGACGGTGAACCTAAATAACTAACTGGCTACCTAGCGTCACCCGTGACACTTATATGGTGATCACTGGTGACAGGGGGTGAAAGGGTTAACTAGGGAGCAATCAGGGGGTAAAAACCTTTATTAGGTAGTATATGGGGGTATCTGATGCTATAAAAAGCTGATGGTGAACCTGAATAACTAACTGGCTACCTAGCGTCACCCGTGACACTAATATGGCGATCAGAAAAAAGATTTAGTGACACTGGCCACAGGGGCAGAACGGGTTAACTGGGGGGTGATCAAGGGGTTCAACCTTGGTTAGGGGGGTACCCTAGACCTAAAGGGGCCTACCACTAACTGCCCTAGCACTTTTTACAGTCACAAATGACACCAAATGCAGTGATCAGTAAAAAAATGAACGCTGCAATCGGTGACACTGTGACTGGGGATGATTGTGGGGTGGTTTGTGTGCCTATGTGTACTGGTGTTAGTGTGCTGTTGGTGCAACTCACTTTTCACGTCCTCTCTCCATGGCTCCCGAACAAAAAAGGAAGCGCGAGGAGAGATGAGATCACTTCCTCTGACCTGTGTTTACAGTTTACAGGCAGAGGAAGAAGCCCATGAATCGGTGGCCTCCCCCTCAGCACGGATCTCTCCTGGAACGAAGCAAACCGCTGCAGGCACCGGGGGGGGGGGGCGATTGTGCCCCCCGCCCGCTAGGAGGCAGGGACGTACAGGTACGCCCATATGCCTGCCCGTGCCATTCTGTCTACGTATATCTTTGTGCGGCAGTCGGCAAGTGGTTAAATACCACCAAAAGAAAGCTCTATTTGTATGAAAAAAATAATAAAACTGTCATATGGGTACAGTGTTGCATGACTGTCATTTAAAGTGTGAGAGTGCTGAAAGCTGAAAATTGGCCTAATCAGGAAGTGGGTATTTAGTGCCCAGTAAGCAAGTGGTTAAACAACTATGGAGAGCTTGAAAATTATCATGGAGGTTCAATTCAGTGGTACAAGCTACCAATATGCAACTTCAATACAATACGAGCACCTCCAGTTGTTTACATACAGCTGTATTTTAAAACGCCTAACAACAACACCAAATCTGGGGGGGATTTCAACCTAATCTAGGAAATCTGCACTTGGCCTCATTGAACTCTTTCTTTTGAACTAATAAGGCAGCTTAATTGTCCAATGGTAAGATGTAGGAGATGGGACCAAGCACCAGCTTCGATTTGCATAAAGGAGGCAGCACTTAACAGCAACATGTGGGGTGTGTTCCTATTATTTCCCAAATATTAAAGGGGCGATATATCTACACAAATTGTCTACTGATGGGCATCATTATCTTCTTTTGTACCATCAAAAACTTGCAGCAGGCTTGTTAGCCTTCTCTGCAAAAGTAAAAATCTGGTTGCTGCTCTTTTTGGAGTGGCTTCTGTTCCTGATAAATATATATATATATATATATATATATATATACCTTGTGAGCTGCCAAACTCAAAAACAAAAAAAACCCAAAAATTAAAAAATACTAGGAAATAGCTGCCAGCACTCAGCACACACACATTATACTAAAACTCTAAAAATAATAATATGTAATACATAAACAAATAATAAGCTATTATGTAAAATATCCCCAATTATAGTGCAAGTGCTCAGTAATAGATAATTAAAGTGCAAGTGCTCAGTGTGTATATACACGCAGTCCTTAATATTAATAATCAAGAAAAAAGTCCATAAACATATCAAAGAAAAAAGTGAAACAAATGGTGTCTTCATGCAATGTGCAGTCTCCCCCTTCAGGTGTGCCCTCACCTTAAGGGCTTTAAAAACAAGCCTGCAGTAAATGGTAACAGCTTAGATGGTCATCTTCCATATAATGGCTGGTTAATGGTAAGCACAGATCCCATAATTATTCCACCTCCTGATAAGAACGCTGATTAATAAAGCCACAACTTCTGTCTGGTATTTACAAGGATCACCTCATATGCATACAGGGAATAATAGAGGCGTGCAATAGTGTAATACTATTTATAAAGATTTTTTTCTTTGATATGTTGTTGGACTTTTTTCTTGCTTATTAATATTGAGGACTGTGTATATACACACTGAGCACTTGTACTTTATTTATCTATTACTGAGTGCTTGCACTATAATTGGGGATATTTTACTTAATATCTTATTATTTGTTTATTTATTACATATTATTTTTAGAGTTTTTGTATATTGTGTATATATATATATATATATATTTTTTTTTTTTTGCGCCGCACATTGGCTATATATGTTCTGTTACTGGACCCTGAGTGCAGAAATACACCAGACTCATTCACACTCCCCAGGCCCTAGAGAAAGAATTGCATCTGTACTCTATTATCCCCAGTATTAGTATAAAAATGTATTGGTCCAAGTGTTAGCAGATGAAGCCCCACCTGGATCCTCTCACTTTGAAGCATTTCACTTGATCCATGGGTTAACCATAGAGGTGATGGCAAGGTTTTTGCAGCTCTGTGCATAAATTAGGCAATGTTTTTAAAGAAATAAACTGATTAAGCTTCCACCTATACAAAGTCATGTCTAAATACTCATCTAGTTGTGTCAAACGATGAGAAGGCATGTCTGGACTACCAGCCCTAAGCACAAAAATTAAACAATGGCCTGCTAGATCTTTATCCCATGTTGGTTTTGCTTTAATTGTTTTTTTTGACATTCTTGTTTCTCATTCTATAGATGATGGGGTTCAACATTGGCGTCACAGCTGTATAGAAAATAGACACATTTTTTGTCTGTTTCTGCAAAATAGATAGAGCGGGGCCTCAGATACACAAACATGATTGTCTTATAGGCTCTACTTTTCTAAGCACCTCCGTCAGATGAGAAGCACATGTAATGAAAGCCTTAAGTCTTCCCCTTGGGGAGCTTATTTTCAAGATGGTGGAGATGGTGTGGATTAATGAGATAAATGTCAAGAAAAAAGAACACATAGCAATGATACCCATTGCAATATAAGTGGCTATTTCATTAAGCTGTGTTTCTCGACAGGACAGTCGAAAAAAAGGTGGCATCTCACAGAAGAAGTGATTGACATGGTGAGACTTGCAGTAGGGGAATTGGAAGGTGAGGACGACGTGAAAAATTGCTGTATCACTTATTACTTAAGGTTGCTTTCACACTGGAGCGGGCATGCGTTGACGGTAAAACACTGCTAGTTTTAGCGGCGTTTTATCGTCATTTTAGCGGCGCCATTCGGCTGCTAGCGGGGCGCTTATAACCCAGCTAGCAGCCGAGGAAGGGGTTAAATGTGCCGCTGCCGAAACGCTTTGCAGACGTTTCGGCAGCGGTGCGCATTCATTTCAATGGGCAGGAGTGGTGGAGCAGCAGTATGCACCGCTCCAAAGATGCTGCTTGCAGGACTTTTTTTTAACATCCTGCCAGCGCATCAACTCAGTGTGAAAGCACTCGGGCTTTCACACTGAGACTGCAGGGGAGCCGTTTTGCAGGCACTTTACAGGCGCAATTTTTAGCAAAAAAACGCCCCAGTGTGAAAGGGGTCTAACTGTTAGATTTTATGAGATGAAGGAAAAAAAAAAAAATTGGCCTAACATATCGGCCCAAAAAAATCGGCATCCTATACCGGCCATCGGCCACCGCGATTTCTAAATATCGGCATCGGCCAAAGAAAAACCCATATCGGTCGACCTCTAAACGTCATTATGTAAATTATAAAGAACACAAGGAAGAATATGGCCTGAAGATGGGGAATTTTAGATAGACCAAGGAGGATGTAACTTTCTGGAGATGATTGATTGACATCTTCCATAATATTCAGTTACTGCCTAATATAAGAAATTTTTAACATCTTAAATCAAATATATGTAAGTTATTTTCCTTAACCACTTGACCTATGAAAGGTTTAACCCCCTTCACAGCCAGGGCATTTTTTGCTATTCAGCACTGTGCTACTTTAACTGCCATCTGCTCGGACATGCAACACTGTGCCCAAATAAAATTGATATCACCTTTTCAAAGAAATGGAGCTTTTGGGGGTATTTGATCACCACTGAGTTTTTTATTTTTTATGAATGAGCGAGTTTGGGGTGTTGGAACTTGACTGGCCTGCACAGTCCTGAGTCCTGACCTCAACCCGATAGAACGCCTTTGGGATGAATTAGAGTAGAGACTGCGAGCCAGAACGTCTCGTCCACATCAGGCTCCGAGGAACAAGGTTCTCCTTCGAAACGCATCAGCCAGCATCTCTGCTTTCTGGAGACTGATTGATTGCCACATCCAAGTGGTCTTCACAAGCTTTTTATTCATCACATGTTTGTGAGTAGTATTTTACTGAGTTTTTTTTATTAATAAATTATCTTGGGATAATGCACAAGGCTGGTGCAGCATTTTCTTTTTATCTTTCCTTGTCCACATCAGTGCCTGACCTCACAAAATGTGCATCTGGAAGAATGGACAAACTTTCCCATAGACACACTCCTAAACCTTGTGGACAGCCTTCCCAGAAGAGGTGAAACTGTTATAGCTGCAAAGGGTGGGCCAACTCAATATTGAACCCTACGGACTAAGACTGGGATGCCATTAAAGTCCATGTGCGTGTAAAAGCAGGCGCCCCAATACTTTTGGTAATATAGTGTATGTTGAGTCTACATAACAGGAAGTGGAAGGGAAATCTCCCTAATTAGACATTGATGGTAAAAGAAATTGAGAGAGGCTTTAACCCACCCCTGCTCTATCAAAAATTTTAAAAAAGGTTTTGGCTACAGATATGCTTTAATTTTACTGAGCCCATCCTTTCAACTGAATAAGGAAACTCATGATGGTTGGGTAAATGCATGAATATGTTTTGTGATTATGATGAACCTTTTGATGATGGATAAGTCAATTCAATAAATATATATGCAAATGAAGTGAAACAAATGTCAATGTAAAATATATAAAACATTTTTTTTTTTAATTAATAGTTGTATACCTTACCTTGCTAGTTGTGTACCTTACCTTGCTAGGTAGTAGCACCAATATAGGCCTAAATAAATAAAATATTTTATCCACCTTTTCCAGTTTAAAGAAAAAAAAAATAAGGAGAAGCAGATGTTTGACTTTGATTATTTTGCTTTTTATCAAACCTTTCCATGACTTTCATAGCATCCTTTAGCATCCAGAAAAAGTTAGTATGCTCATGGTTTATGCTCAGAGTGGGTGCGTAAATCTGGGATAAATTCTTTAGATAGAGAGAAACCAGGAGAATTGGAGTTGCATTCTTATATATATGGTAAGAAGCACATTTTGGTCCCTCAGTTGGCAAGGAGAATGAACATTGTTTTATTTTCACATCTCCCAGGTGGACAACTCTGGTCTTGTGTGAATGTGTGTCTGCAATCCTTTCTTAACCGCTTGCGGACCAGCCGCCGCAGTTTTACTAGGGCAGGTTGGCTCCGCTGCGCAAAATCACGTTATTGTACGTGATCTCGCGAGGCCTGGTTAGCAGGCGCGCGCGCGAGCCCACCGCAAGCTCTGTGAGTCCGACCGTGGGTCCCGCGGACTCGATGTCTGCGGGGATACACACGTTTGGCTCACAGAGAGGAAGAACGGGGAAATGCTAATGCCTAGTGACAGGACACTGATCACCGCTCCCTGTAATCGGGAGCGGTGATCAGTGTCGTGTCACACATAGCCCATCCCCCCTACAGTTAGAATCACTCCCTAAGACACACTTAACCCCTGCAGTGCCCTCTACTGGTTAACCCCTTCACTGCCAGTCACATTTACACAGTAATCAGTGCATTTTTAATCGCACTGATCGATGTATAAATGTGAATGGTCCCAAAATGGCGCCAAAAGTGTCCGATGTGTCTTCCATAATGTCACGATCGCTGCCATTACTAGTGAAAAAAAATTATTAATAAAAATGCCATAAATCGAACCCCTATTTTGTAGACGCTATAACTTTTGAGAAAACCAATCAATATACGCTTATTGCGATTTTTTTTTTTTACCAAAAATATGTAGAAGAATACATATCGGCCTCAACTGAAGAAAAAAAATTATTTTTAAATATTTTTGGGGGATATTTATTATTGCAAAATGTAAAAAATAATGCATTTTATTCAGAATTGTTGCTCTTTTTTTGTTTATAGCGAAAAAAATAAAAACCGCAGAGGTGATCAAATACCACCAAAAGAAAGCTCTATTTGTGGGGAGCCACGTCGCATGACCGCGCAATTGTCAGCTAAAGTGACGCAGTGCCGAATCGCAAAAAAGTGCTCTGCTCTTTGGCCAGCCAAATGCTCCGGGGCTGAAGTGGTTAATTAGTATTGCATATAAAATAATGTAATACTTTATATTTTTTTATGTTTTTATTTTTTTAACCTTTATTATGGTATGGCAGTCTTCATTATTATTATTCACTATTCTTCAAGTAAGAAAAAGATTACAGTTTGCAAAATTACGTCCTTTAGATTTCTTAACAGTATATAATTTTATACATTTTTAACTACTTCAGCCCCGGACCATTTGGCTGGCAAAAGACCAGAGCACTTTTTGCGATTCGGCACTGCGTTGCTTTAGCTGACAATTGTGCGGTCGTGCCACTTGGTTCCCAAACAAAATTGACGTCCTTTTTTTCCCCACAAATAGAGCTTTCATTTGGTGGTATTTGATCACCTCTGCGGTTTTTATTTTTTGCGCTATAAACAAAAAAATTTGCGACAATTTTGAAAAAAAAAAAACGCATAATTTTTTACTTTTTGCTGAATGAATGATTTGTATAGCGCTGCAAATGCGAACTGAATCGCCTCAAGGCGCTATGAAATGCCTCATTATTTTGCTAGAATAAATATCCCTAAAAAATATATAAAAAAACATTTTTTTTCCTCAGTTTAGGCCAATACATATTCTTCTACATATTTTTGGTAAAAAAAAATCGCAATAAGCGTTTATTGATTGGTTTGCGCAAAAGTTATAGCGTCTACAGAATAGGGGATAGTTTTATGGCATATTTATTAATATTTTTTTTTTACTAGTAATGGTGGCGATCAGCGATTTTTATCATGACTGCGACATTATGGTGGACAGATCAGACACTTTTGGCGCTATTTTGGGACCAATCACATTTATACAGCGATCAGTGTGATTAAAAATGCATTGATTACTGTGTAAATGTGACTGGCAGTAAAGGGGTTAACCACTAGGGGGCGCTGTAGGGGTTAAGTGTGTCCTAGGTAGTGATTCTAACTGTGGGGGGGATGGGCTATGTGTGACACGACACTGATCACCGCTCCCAAATACAGGGAGTTGTGATCAGTGTCACTGTCACTAGGCAGAACGGGGAAATGCTTGTTTACATCAGCATTTCCCTATTCTTCCTCTCCGTGAGACAATCGCGGGCATCCCCGCGGACATCGAGTTCGCGGGACCCGCGATCACACTCACGAAGCTCACGGTGGGCGCGCCCGCAAACCGCTTCTTAAAGGGCAATGTACAGGTACGTTAATATGCCTGTACGTATATCGGCGTGAGTCGATCGACAAATGGTTAAACAGCATCCCTCTCCCCAATGTATATTTCGATCATTTTAACATTTCCTGGCTCGACACGTTCACGATATGTCTGATCCTTCATTCCCAGGCTCTAAGAGTTATGTACACCAATAAGCCATACCGTTATGACCACCCACCTAATAATGGGTAGGTCCCCTTTTTCCACCAAAACAACACATAAAGGCATGGACTCCACTAGACCTCTGAAGGAATGCTGTGGTATCTGCCACCAAGACATCAGACAGCAGATCCTTTAAGTCCTGCAAGTTTCGAGATGGGGCCTCCATGGATAATACTTCTCATAGTGCATCCTAGTGCTATCTCTTTCCCAGGTAGGTGCCGCACACGCCCCCCCATCATCCAAATGATGTAAAAGAAAATGTGATTCATCAGACCAGGTCACCTCCTACCATTGCTTTGTGCTCCAGTTCTGATGCTCACATGCACATTGTAGGCAAATTTTGGCTGTGGAGACGGGTCAGCATGGGCACCTTGGTCAGTCTGGAGCTACGCAACTCCAAACAACAAGCTGCGATACACTATGTGTTCTGACACCTTTTTACCAGCATGAACTTTTTCCAGCAATTTGAGCTACAGTAGCTCTTCTATTGAATCAGACTAAGCGGTCCAGCCCTCACTCACCACGTGCATTAATGAGCCTTGGCCCTGTTGCTGGTTCACCAGTTTTCCTTCTTTGGACCACTTTTGGTAGGTTATGACCACTGCAGACCAGGAACATCCTAGAAGAGCTGCAGTTCTAGAGTTCTTCTGACCCCATCATCTAGCCATTACAAATTGACCCTTGTCAAATTCACTTAAATCTTTACGCATGCCCATTTTTTCTACTTTCAACATACCAACTATAAGGACAACATGTTCACTTGCTGCCTCATATATCCCACCCACATTCAGATGCCATTGTCACAAGTTAATCAATGTTATTCACTTTACCTGTTAGTGGTCATAATATTATGGCTGATCGCTGTATATTTCCCAAAATTGCAGTTTGCCAAAAAAGGAGCGCATAGTGGTGAATGGGAAGAGGTTCATGTAATTAACAGTCACATGTGGATGTGCGGAGACAAGATTATCAGGTTTCTTTTAAAGTGTATGTAAAGCCAAAACTTGTTTCTTTGTTTTGGATAGAGTGTGAAAGTATTAGAACCCCCTGTCAAGCTATTGTTGTCTCCATCCTCTTTTTATCTTTGTACTCGTTCCTGTTCCACAAAGTAAATGGAAATCCTAAATTCTGTGAACAGAAACAGGAGGTGTTGGGATCTTCAAGTTGGGTCACCTATTCTTGTGACACTTGTCCGAGAGGGGATTTCCTCTCCCTTTGGAGAAATTACCCCTTATCCATGTTGTATCTTCAGCACATGTAGTGAAGGGAAATCTCCCAGATGGAACAAAAATATGCAAATATCTTACTTTATTTGAAGTGTAGTGCAAATATTTTTTCTTGTCAAATAAAACATGGTGTACAACAATGTATGTATAATGTAAATGTTTATAATGAGGTTTGCTTTCATAATTGGTAATGCAAAGATGCAATATATTTTGCAACTGGAGGCCATTAATGCTCTAAAATCTTCTTTATACACCTACATACTGTATGTGGGTAGGTCAGAGTGACGGGATGTTCGTCAAATCCTCCATGTTTTCTTGCTTGTTGGGCGCCAAACAAGGGTTACATGAGGTGCCTACCCATGGTGGATTCTTCTGGGCTACACTAAGCACCTATAACAGGATCACTTGACTACACATGGGGTACCTTTAGAGATGAATGTACACCGTGTACACGTGCACCATAAGTGTTCTTCGGTTAACTCTCGGGTCCCCATGTCAATGTACACCTTCTCTGTAACTTGCCTTGTCCACATCCAACTGTCCAGCGTATCACCATTACTTCACTCCCAGTAAAGTTATGGGCACATAGTGTGGACTCTATGCATGCGCTTCCCTTAACTCTTCCATACTTGGGCACAGGCTGAGTTTCCCATGCATCACGAGTCTGCTCCTATTGCTATGGGAGACGGACTGCTCACGGGGAGTCTGCCGACAACTCCTTCCTGAAAGAGGCTATCTCATCTATCTCAGGCACACGCTTAACGACAGGCTGCTCGTAACCCTAACCTTCCGCTATCTTAGGTAACCCTTGTGTCTTCACAACGTATTAACTCTTGTACTGAAGTCTTCATACCCTAAAGTACCTTAGTGAACTGAACTGTTGAATGGTGCTGGTTATTTGCATTACACCCCTTAAATAAATTCAGACCAGGCTGAAAAAAGTTTCAAAACTTTATTGAAAAAGTGCAAAAGGCATTACAGCGTCCAGTAAGCAAAAACATTATTCTTCCATACTTTCCTAACCCTAACTCAGGCTGTGTACTGATCCAAAATATTGAGGCCAGGTATTTCTAGTGAAGGGTACAGCATACAAGGACAATTTAGACTCAAGTGGCCTAATCTCAATGCACTTTTGGCTGAATGGGCACAAATTCCTATGGAGAAACTCCAAGGTCTTGCGCAAAGCGTGTAGGTATAGCCACGAAGGGGCCCAATTCAAAATGAATGTCCATGGTTTTGAAATGGGATATCCAAAATGTTCATATAGATATGACTGTCGGGTGTCTGCAGACCTTTGGCTCTATGATGTCATTTTTTTGGGGTGGCTAAAGATCACCTTTAATCATTATGATTGCATTGTTTTCCTCATTATTATACAATATAAGAACATTTCCACTAAGAAAATATTTAAAGAGGAAGTAAACCCACCTGCAAAAAAACTAAAAACACACCCTGCAAGATTAAGGCATAATGAGCTAGTATGCATAGCATACTAGCTCATTATGAATTACCCGAGAATGAAGCCCCCGCAGCCGTCCTCGTCTCCCCCTCAGGCCGCCGACATGTCTCCCGGGGCTTGCTTCCGGGTATCAGGTTCCGGGAGCCGCCGCGAATGGCACAGTACAACTGAACCTGCCATTGCTTCAGTTGGCTTAAGTGCGCATGTGCCGCATCTCCTAAACCGTGCAGGTTTAGGAGATATCCAGTGCAGCTACAGGCAAGCCTAATTATAGGCTTGCCTGTAGTTTAAAGTGGTTGTAAAGGGTTTACAACCACTTTAAACCATGGCACATATGTTACAAACTAATTGTACAATCCTATTTATATTTGCCAGGAACCACACAGAGTGATGGTCTTCCTGAATCATCCATTTAATTGATATCCAGTTAGGAGAGCCTTTGTACTACATAGTTGCTGGTGAACTGATAGAAGATGGTTTAATAAGACTGGTACGTGTGTTGCCATCTTTAAGGTATTATTCTGTCACTTTAATGCAATAGTAGACATCTTTAGTAACCCACACACAGCTTCACCTCTCTTTGGAGAGCCCTTGGACACTGAAACTGGTGGCATCCATGTATGCAGATCTTGAGTTCATCCAGAAAGTTGATTCTTGGCCCCGCCACCACTGGCCTTCTCTACCTCTACTTCCTTTCACCTATCGCAGCCTCACTATAGCAAGGGTAACCTCACCTGTACTCATCGATGCAGCCTCACCTGTGCTTATCAATGCAGCCTCACGTGTGCCCAGCAATGCAGCCTCACCTGTGCCCAACAATGCAGCCTCACCTGTGCCCAATAATGCAGCCTCACCTGTGCTCATCGATGCAACCTTACCTGTGCTCAGCAATGCAGCCTACCTGTGTCCATCAATGCCGCTTTACCTGTGCCCAACAATGCAGCCTACCTGTGTCCTTCAATGCCACTTCATCTGTGCCCAAAAATGCAGTCTACCTGTGTCTATCAATGCTGCTTCACTTTTGCCCATTAATGCAGCCTACCTATGTCCATCCAAGCCGCTTTACCTGTGCCCAAAAATGCAGCCTACCAGTGTCCATCATTGCCGCTTCACTTGTGCCCAACAATGCAGCCTACCTGTGTCCGTCAATGCAGCCTACCTGTGTCCATCAATGCCGCTTCACCTGTGCCCAAAAATGCAACCTACTTGTGTCCATCAATGCTGCTTCACCTTTGCCCATCAATGCAGCCTACCTATGTCCATCAATGCCGCGTCACCTGTGCCCAAAAATGCAGCTTACCTGTGTCCATCAATACAGCCTACCTGTGTCCATCAATGCCACTTGACCTGTGCCCAAAAATGCAGCCTACCTGTGCCCATCAATGCTGCTTCACCTTTGCCCATTAATGCAGCCTACCTATGCCCATCAATGCCGCTTCACCTGTGCCCAAAAATGCAGCCTACCAGTGTCCATCAATGCCGCTTCACTTGTGCCCAACAATGCAGCCTACCTGTGTCCATCAATGCCGCTTCACCTGTGCCCAAAAATGCAGCTTACCTGTGTCCATCAATGCCACTTCTCTTGTGCCCAATAATGCAGCCTCACCTGTGCTCAACAATGCAGCCTCACCTGTGCTCATCAATGCAGCCTCACTTGTGCTCATCATAGCAGCCTCACCTGTGCTCATCAATGCAGCCACCTCACCTGTATCCATCAATGCCGCTTCACCTGTACCCAACACTGCAGCCTCACCTGTGTCCATCAATGCCGCTTCACCTGTGTCCAAGAATGCAGCCTACCTGTGTTCACCAATGCTATTTCACTTGTGCCCAAGAATGCAGCCTACCTGTTTCCATCAATGCCACTTCACTTGTGCTCAACATTGCAGCCTACCTGTGCCCAACAATACAGCCTACTTGTGTCCTTCAATGCCCTTTCACCTGTGCCCAACAATGCAGCCTACCTGCGTCCATCAATGCCACTTCACCTGTGCCCAACAATGCGGCCTACCTGTGTCCATCAATGCCGCTTCACCTGTGCCCAACACTGCAGCCTCACCTGTGTCCATCAATGCCGCTTCACCTGTGTCCAAGAATGCAGCCTACCTGTGTTCACCAATGCTGTTTCACTTGTGCCCAAGAATGCAGCCTACCTGTTTCCATCAATGCCACTTCACTTGTGCTCAACATTGCAGCCTACCTGTGTCCTTCAATGCCCTTTCACCTGTGCCCAACAATGCAGCCTACCTGTATCCATCAATGCCGCTTCACCTGTGCCCAAGAATGCAGCCTACCCATGTCCATCAGTGCTGCTTCACCTGTGCCCAACAATGCAGCTTACCTGTGTCCATCAATGCAGCCTACCTGTGTCCATCAATGCCGCTTCACTTGTGCCCAACAATGCAGCCTACCTGTGTCCATCAATGCAGCCTACATGTGTCCATCAATGCCGCTTCACTTGTGCCCAACAATGCAGCCTCACCTGTGCCCAAAAAAGCAGCCTCACCTGTGCCCAATACTGCAGCCTCACCTGTGATCATCAATGCAGCCTCACTTGTGCTCATCAATGCAGCCTCACTTGTGCTCATCAATGCAGCTGCCTCACCTGTGTCCATCGATGCCACTTCACCTGTGCCCAACAATGCAGCCTCACCTGTGTCCATCTATGCTACTTCACCTGTGGCCAAGAATGCATCCTAACTGTGTCCATCAATGGCTCTTCACCTGTGCCCAAGAATGCAGCCTACCTGTGTCCATCAATGCCACTTAACTTGTGCCCAACAATGCAGCCTACCTGTGCCCATCAATGCCGCTTCACTGGTGCCCAAGAATGCAGCCTGTGTCCTTCAATGCCCCTTAATCTGTGCCCAACAATGCAGCCTACCTGTGTCCATTTAAGCCGCTTTACCTGTGCCCAACAATGCAGCCTACCTGTGTCCATCAATGCTGCTTCACCTGTGCCCAACAATGCAGCCTATCTGTGTCAATCATTGCAGCCTACCTGTGTCCATCAATGCCGCTTCACCTGTGCCCAAAAATGCAGCCTACCTGTGTCCATCAATGCCGCTTCACTTGTGCCCAACAATGCAGCCTACCTGTGTCCATCAATGCCACTTTACCTGTGCCCAACAATGCAGCCTACCTGTGTCCATCAATGCCACTTCACCTGTGCCCAAAAATGCAGCCTACCTGTGTCCATTAATGCTGCTTCACCTGTTTCTCATGCTGTAGAATAGATAATGGGGTTCAAAATCAAAGTTACGATTGTATAAAGTATAGGTACTGTCTTGTCTGTTTCAGGAGAATATGTGGAGCGAGGTCGTAGATACATGAACATGATGGTTCCATGGTATAGGGCCACCACAGTTAGTTGTGAAGCACAAGTGGAGAAAGCTTTATGCCTCCCTTGAGAGAAATGAATCTTCATAATGGTAGAGACTATTTGAACATATGAAATTAAAGTCAAACAGAAAGAACATATAGCTATGATTCCTTCTGAGATATACATTACTATCTCATTGAGCCACGTGTCTCGGCAGGACAGTCAAAAGAAAGGTGGCATTTTACAAAATAAGTGATTAACTTGGTGGGACCTGAAGTAGGGCAGTTTGAAGGTGAGGGTAACATGGACAGCAGAGTTCAAAAAACAAATACTCAATGATATAGATGCTAAACAAGCACACAACTTCTTGTTCATGATGGAATTGTAGTGCAATGGTCTACAGATGGCGGCAAACCTAACGTAGGCCATGACAGCAAGTATAATACACTCTGTAGCCCCAAGTGCTAGGGAAAAGTACATTTGGGAAGCACGTGCCCATAGGGAGATGCTTCTGTCTTTGGCTAGAGCATTGATAAGAATTTTGGGAACAATTGTGGAAGAGAAACAAATATCAATAATGGAGAGGTTACACAGGAAAAAATACATGGGAGTCTGTAAATTTGTGTTGAGCCATACCACAGGAATCAGTAGAATATATCCAGCAATCGTTATGACATACATCAAGAAGATAAGGAAGCAAATAATCTGGAGGTGGGCAATGTTAGAAAGGCCAAGCAAGATGAACTGGTTTGAAGATGTTTATTTGCAATCTTCCATAACAACCTTCCTCTAATAAGAGAACACAGTAAACAATTGGAGAATATGTATTTTATGGCGCAACATTACTGTAATGTAATGCTCCATCTTAAAGCCCATCACAGAAACAATCTTTTCTTGTTCAGGTAAACTTCCCCTAAGCATCTTAATGAGTGAAATTGAGAGCAATTTTTTACAAACAAGTAGATGGCAATTTCAGAAACCACACTACTTATCCATAATCTTAACTGATTATACATAGCACTGTTATAGCATAATTAAATGAAATTATAAAACCGTTAAATTGTTCAGGCTTGAGTATCATTTGTTCAAATAATGAAAGTGAAAAAATGGACTTTCCAGGCACTAATCATAAGAAATAAACAATAAACTTTTATTAACATTTAACACATAGAGATAAAAAACAAATTAAAATACTGCAGTATTACTACAGTGGCAGCTAGACCTCTCCAATATAGGTCATAGATGTCAGAAACATGTCATAGTAGACATGTATGACTAGACTATAATGTAGCAATAAAATAAGCTCTACATGTTTTGCAAAAATCACTTCTTCAGGAGCTTTGTATATATTCTAAGGAGAGAAAGAGACAATCAATAATTATAACGCAGTAGAACTATATATAATAGGTAGGTAGATAGTCTCAGAGTATGCAGAAAGCACCCAGGAGTAAACTAATGGACACACAGCATGCAAGGTGCGCAACAGGCGATATGTGGGGGCATGGCAGATAGAAAATGTATAAACAGCGGGAGAGAGAACGGTACCAAAGAGAACCCGCCCCTCCACCCATGGGCTGGGTGGGTGACAAAATAACATGGAAGCTGGGCATAAAAAAAGAGAAAAAATCATTTAAAGTATAGAAGGATCTCTAGAATGACCATTAAACCAAAGTAAGATACTGATTAAAGTAATAGTAATTCAAAATGACAGAACATAAACGATTGGGTGGTGTATTGAGAAGGTAATAAAAATACATAAGTTAATATAATCTCTCAATATCACTACCATGAACTCCCCTCAGGGGTCTGTGACATTCAGTTTTTTTTCATGTGTTATTATTATATACACCTACAGGCCTCATTCAAAGTCCCATTCCTATTCTCTCCTTTTTTATACATATATATATGCAGGGATGGAGGCTTGCTGATGTACAGTTGAGACAGGTCACACCCAGGGCTGGACTGGGACAAAAATTTGGCCCTGGACTTCATCCAGACCGACCCACTTTAATTTTGAGTGCCCCCATCAGCAGTCCCCTTTCTTCAGAGTGTCCCCATTACCAGCAGCCCCTTTCATCAGAATGTCCCCATTACCAGCAGCCCCTTTCATCAAAATGTCCCCATTACCAGCAGCCCCCTTTCATCAGAATGTCCCCATTACCAGCAGCCCTCTTACATCAGAGTGTCCCCATCACCAGCAGCCCCCTTTTATCAGAGTGTCCCCATTATCAGCAGCCCCCTTACATCAGAGTGTCCCCATCACCAGCAGCCCCCTTTCATCAGAGTGTCCCCATTACCAGCAGACCCCTCACATCAGAGTGTCCCCATTACCAGCAGCCCCGTTACATCAGAGTGTCCACATCAGCAGCAGCCCCCTTACATCAGAGTGTCCCCATCACCAGCAGCCCCTTTTCAGTAGAGTGTCCTCCCTCTCCTCCCCCTCCCACGTGTACTCACAGTTCTGAAAGCAGCATCTCGTTCCTCTCACCAGTCATGTGATAAGTGACAAGTGATAAGGGGAGAGAGGAAGGAAAGTCTGCCGGCTATCTATCTCCCCCTGCAGGCTGAAGGGAGCAGAAAGCCTAATCCTCTCTCCAGCAAGTGACAGCAGCTGCTCCTCCTGACAGGAGTGAAATCGCGATCACTTACTGTCAAAGAGGAACGGCTCCAGGAATGCACCTGACCGGCCCACTGAGCCATCAGCCCACCGGGAAACTCCTGGTAGTCCTGATGGCCAGTACATGCCTGGTCACACCCCTTTAGCATAAGCGGATAGTTTATGTTCCCTTGGCCCGACGCCGAAGCCTTTGATATTTGGATTCGAGCAGCCCTGGCTAGCAGTTGCCCGCATTTATTCCCGTACTCGTAAAATTTGTGAGAAATGTGGTGTGGAGCAGGCCCGTATTTTAGCATCGAGCATGTTGGCAAGCTCCAAGCGAAGGGATTGGAGTTCTGCTGCCAGCTCTGGAGTCAGTCAAGATTTATGTTTGAGTTCCGCAGATTGGATCTTTTTTAGGAGGGTTTGGAGATTCCCCTCTCATGCTTTTTTCAGCCTCGCGCCATGGGATATGAACTCCCCCCTGATCACCGCCTTATGCCCTTCCCATATGGACACCAGTCCTACATCCTCCGTTGAGTTCTCGGCAAAATACAGGGAAATAGATTCCGATATGTGCTTCAATGCCACTATATCATCCAAGATGTTTTCGTTCAGTCTCCAGGTCCAGGACCTGGCATTAGAGGACAACGGATGTATAGGGAGGGATACCGGGGCGTGGTCTACGAGGGTTATAGAACCGGTCGACGCACTAGATAAGAGTCTCCAAAGAGAGCTGATCCATCAGTAACAGATCTATGTGGGTATATAAAGTATGAGTGGCTGAGTAGTAGCTGAAATCTTTGTCGGTGGGGTGGAGTATCCTCCAGCATATATACAGTGGGGACGGAAAGTATTCGGACCCCCTTAAATTTTTCACTCTTTGTTATATTGCAGCCATTTGCTAAAATCATTTAAGTTCATTTTTTTCTTCATTAATGTACACACAGCACCCCATATTGACAGAAAAACACAGAATTGTTGACATTTTTGCAGATTTATTATTATTTAAAAAAGAAAAACTGAAATATTACATGGTCCTAAGTATTCAGACCCTTTGCTGTGACACTCATATATTTAACTCAGGTGCTGTCCATTTCTTCTGATCATCCTTGAGATGGTTCTACACCTTCATTTGAGTCCAGCTGTGTTTGATTATACTGATTGGACTTGATTAGGAAAGCCACACACCTGTCTATATAAAACCTTACAGCTCACAGTGCATGTTAGAGCAAATGGGAATCATGAGGTCAAAGGAACTGCCTGAAGAGCTCAGAGACAGAATTGTGGCAAGGCACAGATCTGGCCAAGGTTACAAAAATAATTCTGCTGCACTTAAGGTTCCTAAGAGCACAGTGGCCTCCATAATCCTTAAATGGAAGACGTTTGGGACGACCAGAACCCTTCCTAGAGCTGCCCGTCCGGCCAACCTGAGCTATCAGGGGAGAAGAGCCTTGGTGAGAGAGGTAAAGATGAACCCAAAGATCACTGTGGCTGAGCTCCAGAGATGCAGTCGGGAGATGAGAGAAAGTTGTTGAAAGCCAACCATCACTGCAGCCCTCCACCAGTCGGGGCTTTATAGCAGAGTGGCCCGACGGAAGCCTCTCCTCAGTGCAAGACACATGAAAGCCCACATGGAGCTTGCTAAAAAAAACACCTGAAGGACTCCAAGATGGTGAGAAATAAGATTGTCTGGTCTGATGAGACCAAGATAGAACTTCTTGGCCTTAATTCTAAGCTGTATGTGTGGAGAAAACCAGGCACTGCTCATCACCTGTCCAATACAGTCCCAACAGTGAAGCATGGTGGTGGCAGCATCATGTTGTGGGGGTGTTTTTCAGCTGCAGGGACAGGACGACTGGTTGCAATCGAGCGAAAGATTAATGTGGCCAAGTACAGGGATATCCTGGACGAAAACCTTCTCCAGAATGCTCAGAACCTCAGACTGGGCCGAAGGTTTACTTTCCAACAAGACAATGACCCTAAGCACACAGCTAAAATAACGAAGGAGTGGCTTCACAACAACTCCGTGACTGTTCTTGATTGGCCCAGCCAGAGCCCTGACTTAAACCCAATTGGGCATCTCTGGAGAGACCTAAAAATGGCTGTCCACCAACGTTTACCATCCAACCTGACAGAACTGGAGAGGATCTGCAAGGAGGATTGGCAGAGGATCCCCAAATCCAGGTGTGAAAAACTTTTTGCATCTTTCCCAAAAAGACTCATGGCTGTATTAGATCAAAAGGGTGCTTCTACTAAATACTGAGCAAAGGGTCTGAATACTTAGGACCATGTGATATTTCAGTTTTCTTTTTTTATAAATCTGCAAAAATGTCAACAATTCTGTGTTTTTCTGTCAATATGGGGTGCTGCGTGTACATTAATGAGGAAAAAAATGAACCTAAATTATTTTAGAAAATGGCTGCAATATAACAAAGAGTGAAAAATTTAAGGGGGTCTGAATACTTTCCGTCCCCACTGTATGCATATATGTATATATATATATATATATATATATATATATATATATGTATGTATTTCACACAAACCAAACACACAGTAATCTGTGTACATAGGAATAGTGATCTGGCCCTTTCTTGTCCCTGAAGAGCAGGTAGAAAAAACAGCCAGACTAGTAAGTAAAAGCAGTACACTTTTTCAAATTGTTAGACTCACAGTTAACCCCTTGATGTTAACCCTTTCCCAGCCAATGTCATTAGTGCAGTGTACAGTATTATCACTGTATTACTGTATTATCACTGTACTAGTGACATCAGTGTCAGTTCGTGACCCCGCCAACCAGTGTCAGTTAGTACCAGATTGCCCACAGAGGGGCACAGTGCCCCTGACATTAGAGCATGTAACAGTGCCCCTTACATCAGTGCATGGCACAGTGCCCCTGACATCAGAGCATGGTAAAGTGCCCCCTGACATCAGAGCATGGCACAGTGCCTCCATACATCAGAGCATGGCACAGCAGTGCCCCCTGACATCAGAGCATTGCACAGTGCCCCCTTACACCAGAGCATGGCACAGTGTCCCCTGATATCACATCAGAGCATGGCACAGTGCCCCTTATATCACATCACAGAATGGTACAGTGCCCCCTGACATCAGAGCATGGTACAGTGCCCTCTGACATCAGAGCATGGCACAGTAGTGCCCCCTGACATCAGAACATGGCACAGTGCCCCCTGACATCAGAACATGGCACAGTGCCCCCTGACATCAGAGCATTGCACAGTGCCCCTGACATTAGAGCATTGCACAGTGCCCTCTGACATCGGAACATGGCACAGTGCCCCCTGACATCAGAGCCTGGCACAGTGCCCCCTGACATCAGAACATGGCACAGTGCCCCCAGACACCAGAGCATTGCACAGTGCCCCCTGACATCAGAGCATGGCACAGTGCCCCCTGACATCAGAACATGGCACAGTGCCCCCCGACATTAGTGCATTGCACAGTGCCCCCTGACATAAGAGCATTGCACAGTGACCCCTGACATCAGAACATGGCACAGTGCCCCCTGACATCAGAGCATGGCACAGTGCCCCCTGATATCAGAACATGGCACAGTGCCCCCTGACATCAGAGCATTGCACAGTGCCCCCTGACATTAGAGCATTGCACAGTGCCCTCTGACATCGGAACATGGCACAGTGCCCCCTGACATCAGAGCCTGGCACAGTGCCCCCTGACATCAGAACATGGCACAGTGCCCCCAGACACCAGAGCATTGCACAGTGCCCCCTGACATCAGAGCATGGCACAGTGCCCCCTGACATCAGAACATGGCACGGTGCCCCCTGACATCAGAGCATTGCACAGTGCCCCCTGACATCAGAGCATTGCACAGTGCCCCCTGACATCGGAACATGGCACAGTGCCCCCTGACATCAGAGCCTGGCACAGTGCCCCCTGACATCAGAACATGGCACAGTGCCCCCAGACACCAGAGCATTGCACAGTGCCCCCTGACATCAAAGCATTGCACAGTGCCCCCTGACATCAGAGCATGGCACAGCGTCCCCTGACATCAGAGCATTGCACAGTGCCCCCTGACATCAGAACATGGCACAGTGCCCCCTGACATCAGAACATGGCACAGTGCCCCCTGACATCAGAACATGGCACAGTGCTCCCTGACATCAGAGCATTGCACAGTGCCCCCTGACATCAGAACATGGCACAGTGTCCCCTGACATCAGAGCATTGCACAGTGCCCCCTGACATAAGAGCATTGAACAGTGCCCCCTGACATCAGAACATGGCACAGTGCCCCCTGACATCATTGCATGGCACAGTGCCCCCTGACTTAACAGTTAAGTCATCCCTACGTGCTAGCTGGGCAAGAGATCAACTTGATGGATTGATTTGAGCAGCTCCTGGAGGAGGGGGGGCAGATGGGGGAGAGAGGGGAGGGAGATGAGGGACTGCTCACTTACCTGGCTGGTATCTGTAGGATCACACAGAATAATCAGTGTAGCAGCCCCGATGGATCTGGCAGCTGCTGTACCTAAACTCTCCCGCCCACACATCTCCTTTCTCAAGCCAAGGCTGCACACAAGGATTGTAGTGTGGGTGGGGTAGACACAGGGGATGGGGGCTTGAAGAACCAGAGAGGATCAAGCCCTTTCTCCTCTCCTGTTCAGGCGGTGTGGAGGGGGGGAGGAAGGGGGGATTTCTGCTGGCAAGAGCATTGTAAATTAAGTGAAATCTACCCTCCTAGATTTATCCATGCTCCCCACTAGATGCTGCTTACCTCCTATCCTATGGCAGCAGAAGAGGCACTGGAGGGCAGGCGGAGTGCAGCTGTATCACTCCGCCGCCTACAGTAAGAGATCACTTGCCAGAACTATAGAGGCAGCATCGGGAAATGCGGCCAGCTGTCAGCTTACTCCGCGGCTTCTCATAAGGGGAGTCTAGGGGGTATACATACCAATCAAAATTGTCTCACTGGCAGCACTGTCACTGCCAGTGAGTGTCCATTAGCAAACCCAGCATTTTCCTTAGAAAAAAGCCCTGGCTGGCACAGGGGGAATTAGGGTGTGCCCAGGCACACTCGGCACACCCCGTGTGCATGCCTATGATCCTGACTTTGAAATCAAAGCGGCAGATAAAGGGGGTAATATTGTCTTGATGACTAAAGCCAATTACGAAAAGATGTGCTTGGATATACAGTGTTGTGTAACAAAGACTGGTATTCACTCATTTCTGTGTTTTGAACCTCTAGGTTCAAGATTGAATATTTGTCAATCATCAATAATACCCATCACAAGGGATTAACTGATCAAGATCTATATAATTACCTTAAAGTTCGTACTCCAAGAGAGGTGACATTTTATGCACTACCTAAAGTTCACAAGAATCCCCTATCACCCCATGGTAAACCAATAGTGTCGGGGATTGTCTCATGGACCGAGAAAGCTGGTCATTTGGTCGATTTGATACGCATGCCTCATGTGTTAAGCTTGCCGTCATACACTAAAGACATACTGGATCTCCTCAAACAGACTGAGGGGTTGGTCATTCCTCCCGATGCCCTGCTCGTGACTTTGGATGTTGAGGCTTTGTACTCTAGCATCCCTCACGAGCAGGGCATCAAGATGGTCCGTACCTCCCTCCATGAGCAAGTCCATCATCAGTGGGACTACTATGAATTTATATTTGTACAAACAAGGCCAAGGATAAATCCAAGGAAAAAAACAAGCTTAACTTACCACCAGCCCACAGACAACCAAATAACCTGTCTAACAGTATGCGTTAAAAGCAGGGGTTTAGTCTGCACACATTTGCAAATGCAAGCGTAAGCCACAGAGCCTAGTCAAGGCACCCTGGTATCTGTGGTACCTAACACTAACTAATTTATATTGGACCTTTTTTGTTTCATTTTGACCCGCAATTGGTTTGGGTTTAAAGAGTCCCACTACCTCCAGGTACAGGGAGTGGCCATGGGCACTTGTTGCGCACCGACCTATGCCAACCTGTACCTGGGGGGTGGGGACATGGTCTTTTCTCTGATGAACTGTTACTGTCTTTTACTAATCATGCACTGTGCTGGATGCGCTATATAAATGACATCTTTATTATTTGGACAGGTACTCAGGACTTATTAACTACCTTTGTTGATATTTTGAATCAAAATCAGTTCAACCTTAAATTTACAGTAGACAGTGATTGACCTTTCTGGACCTTCCGATCTAAAAAGACTAAGCCAATTGCCTAGCCTCGACGCTGTTTCACAAGCAGACAGCTGGGAATGCATTGTTACACGCCACTAGAGCCCATCCTTCGGCACTTATTCGCAGTATTCCATATGCTCAGTATTTAAGGTTATGTTGTAATTGTACACATCCTGAGGATTTCAAGATACAGGCCAACCTCCTTCAAACTCTACTTCTTTCGAGGGCATACATTAACCACTTAAGCCCCGGACCATTTGGCTGCCTAAAGACCAGAGGACTTTTTGCAATTTGGCACTGTGTTGCTTTAACTGGTAATTGCGTGGTCATGCAATGCTAAACCCAAACGAAATTTGTATCCTTTTGTTCACACAAATAGAGCTTTTATATTGCTCAAACATGCCATGGGCTTATGTGAAATTACACCCCAAAATACATTCTACTGCTTCTCTTGTGTATGGGGATACCACATGTGTGGGACTTTTTGGGAGCCTAGCCACGCATGGGGCCCCAAAAACCAATCACTGCCTTCAGGATTTCTAAGGGCGTAAATTTTTGATTTCACTCCTCACTACCTATCACAGTTTCGAAGGCCATAAAATGCCAAGATAGCACAAAACCCCCCCAAATGACCCCATTTTGGAAAGTAGACACCCAAAGCTATTTCCTGAGAGGCATGGTGAGTATTACGAGAAGATCTTGCAGTTCATGCACTTCAACAATGAACTCTGTCGTCCTCGTGGAGACCCTGGATACGATCGGCTCTACAAAATTTGGCCCCTCGTAAATCACTTCAACGCACGTTTTGCAGCCTTGTTTACTCCCCGTCTGCGTTGATAAGTCCTTGATTAAATTTTCTGGCCGCTTGTCTTTCAAACAGTGTCTTCCCAGAAAGCGTGCCAGATACGGGGTCAACATGTATAAGCTCTGTGACAGGGCCACAGGCTATACATATAGTTTTATGATTTACGAGGGAAGAGATAGTCACGTAGAGCTGCCGAACTGCCCAGATTACATAGGGAGCGCTGGCAAGATTGTGTGGGACTTGGTGCCACCCTTATTCGTAAAGGGGTACCATTTGTATGTGGACAATTATTACACAAGCATGCCACTTTTTAGTCACTTGTTTGATCATCAGATTGGCACATGTGGCACTGTGCGATCTAATCGCCGGGGCTTACCCCAGAGGCTTGTAGATTCCTGTCTTAGGCTGGGGGAGAGAGCCTGCTTGAAGTGTAATAACTTGCTCGCTGTGAAATAGAGGGATAATAAGAATGTTTTCATTCTGTCGTCCCTTCATGCAGACACGATGGTCCAAATTCCTACGGCAACTGGTGTTGTGGAGAAACCCCTCTGTGTCCATGAATATAACCAAAATATGGGAGGGGTGGACCTCAACGACCAGTTGTTGGCACCATACCTAGTTGCCCATAAGGCCAGACGCTGGTACAAAAAAGTGTCTGTATACTTATTTCTATTGGCTTTGCTGAACGCTCATGTGCTATACAGAGCTTCAGGACGGACTGGAACCTTCCTTAAATTCCAGGAAGAGATTGTCAGAGCCTTTCTGTTTCCAGACTGTGCTTCACCTCACCTTCCCAATCCACATGCAGTAAGCCGGCTGCATGAGAGGCATTTTCCGTATGTTCTGCCTAGTACCCCTACCCAATGAGCCCCTCAAAGATGTCGTGTCTGTAGCAAGCGCGGATATAGGTGTGACACACACTATTATTGTCCCTCCTGTCCTGACAATCCTGGTCTTTGCATTGGTGAATGTTTTGAACGCTACCATACACTAGTGGAGCTTTAGCGTAGGGTACAGCATTGCACAGACTAGGACACACTTTCACTAAATTCAATAAAAAGCACCCCTGTCCCCCCCTGCTCTCGCGCAAAGGCGAACGCAAGCGTCATATGTAAACATGCATGTGAGGTAGCACCGCGAAGGTCAGATCGAAGGCAGTAATTTTAGCAGTAAACCTCCTCTGTAAATCTAAAGTGGTAACCTGTAAAGGCTTTAAAAAATGTATGTAGTTTGTTGCCGCTGCACGTTTGTGTGCAATTTTAAAGCATGTCGTGTTTGGTATTCATGTACACGGCCTAAGATCATCCATAAAACATTTAAGCAATATAGTGTGTTTTAATGCATTAAAATTAAAAAAAGTGTGTTTTTTCAAAAAAAAAAATGCATTTGAAAAATCGCTGCGCAAATACTATGTAAAAAAAAAATGAAACACCCACCATTTTAATCTGTAGGGCCTTTGCTTTAAAAAAATATATAATGTTTGGGGGTTCAAAGTAATTTTCTTCCAAAAAAAAAAAATTTTTTCATGTAAACAAAAAGTGTCAGAAAGGGCTTTGTCTTCAAGTGGTTAGAAGAGTGGGCAATGTGTGATATAAGCTTCTAAATGTTGTGCATAAAATGCCAGGACAGTTCAAAACCCCCCCAAATGACCCCATTTTGGAAAGTAGACACCCCAAGCTATTTGATGAGAGGCATGTTGAGTCCATGGAATATTTTATATTTTGCTACAAGTTGCGGAAAAATTACAAACTTTTTTTTTTTTTTTGCACAAAGTTGTCACTAAATGATATATTGCTCAAACATGCCATGGGCATATGTGAAATTACACCCCAAAATACATTCTACTGCTTCTCTCGTGTATGGGGATACCACATGTGTGGGACTTTTTGGTAGCCTAGCCACGCACGGGGCCCCGAAAACCAATCACCGCCTTCAGGATTTCTAAGGGCGTACATTTTTTATTTCACTCCTTACCTATCACAGTTTCGAAGGCCATAAAATGCCAAGATGGCACAACCCCCCCCCCCCCAAATGACCCCATTTTGGAAAGTAGACACCCAAAGCTATGTGCTGAGAGGCATGGTGAGTATTACAAGCAGATCTTGCAGTTCATGCACTTCAACAACAATGAACTCTGTCGTCCTGGTGGAGACCCTGGATACGATCGGCTCTACAAAATTTGGCCCCTCGTAAACCACTTCAACGCACGATTTGCAGCCTTGTTTACTCCCTGTCTGCGTTGATGAGTCCCTGATTAAGTTTTCTGGCCGCTTGTCTTTCAAACAGTGTCTTCCCAGAAAGCGTGCCAGATACGGGGTCAACATGTATAAGCTCTGTGACAGGGCCATAGGCTATACATATAGTTTTATGGTTTACGAGGGAAAAGAGCGTAGAGCCGCCGAATTGCCCAGATCACACAGGGAGCGCTGGCAAGGTTGTGTGGGACTTGGTGTCACCCTTATTCGTAAAGGGGTACCATTTGTATGTGGACAATTATTACACGAGCATGCCACTTTTTAGTCACTTGTTTGATCATCAGATTTGCACATGTGGCACTGTGCGATCTAATCGCCGGGGCTTACCCCAGAGGCTTGTAGATTCCTGTCTTAGGCTGGGGGAGAGAGCCTGCTTGAAGTGTAATAACTTGCTCGCTGGGAAGTGGAGGGATAATAAGAATGTTTTCATTCTGTCCTCCCTTCATGCAGACACGACGGTCCAAATTCCTACGGCGACTGGTGTTGTGGAGAAACCCCTCTGTGTCCACGAATATAACCAAAATATGGGAGGGGGGACCTCAACGACCAGTTGTTGGCACCAAACCTAGTTGCCCATAAGGCCAGACGCTGGTATAAAAAAGTGTCTGTATACTTATTTCAATTGGCTTTGCTGAACGCTCTTGTGCTATACAGAGCTTCAGGACGGACTGGATCCTTCCTTAAATTCCAGGAAGAGATTGTCAGAGCCCTTCTGTTTCCAGACTGTGCTTCACCTCACCTTCCCAATCCTAATGCAGTAAGCCGGCTGCATGAGAGGCATTTTCCGTATGTCCTGCCTAGTACCCCTACCCAACGAGCCCCCCAAAGATGTTGTGTCTGTAGCAAGCGCGGATATAGGCGTGACACACACTATTATTGTCCCTCCTGTCCTGACAATCCTGGTCTTTGCATTGGTGAATGTTTTGAACGCTACCATACACTAGTGGAGTTTTAGCGTAGGGTACAGCATTGCACAGACTAGGACACACTTTCACAGGGTCTCCCAAGATGCCATCGCATTTTGAGAGACCCGAACCTGGAACCGACCCGTACAGTTACAGTTACAAATAAAAGTGTAAAAAGAAAAACACAAAAAATATATAACATAAAAAAAACAAAAATAGTTGTCGTTTTATTGTTCTCTCTCTATTCTCTCTCTATTGTTCTGCTCTTTTTTACTGTATTCTATTCTGCAATGTGTTATTGTTATTATGTTTTATCATGTTTGCTTTTCAGGTATGTAATTTTTTTATACTTTACTGATTACTGTGTTTTATTGTTAAATAATGGTAACTATTTTTTTGTTTTCAGGTACGCCATTTAGCTGCAGCGAGGATTTATTTAACTTGAGAGCAACAGTGTTTGCTCCCACGATACATAAAGCCGTGACTCCAGCACTGTAGGAGGTTATTTCACCACCACAGTTAAAAAAAAAGGGGCATATATGCCGAAGCATGGGGGCAGCAGGGGTGGAGGAGCGATTTGCTCCTAACTTTTGGGGCGGATGCTCCCATGCTTCGGCATATATATATTTTAGGCACAGATTGCGTTAAAAAATGTTTTAATTTTTTACTATGTTTTTTTTGTATTTGCTTTGCAGGTATGGTATGTCTTACTGTTATACTGTAATGTTACTTTGTTTTATTGTTAACCATCATTTGCTTAGCAGGTACGCCATTCAGTTGCAGCGCGGATTTATTTATCTTGACATCAACAGCGTTTGCTCCCACGATACATAAAGCCATGACTCCAGCGCTGTAGGAGGTGATTTCACCACCACAGTTAAAAAAAAGAGCATATATGCCGAAGCATGGGGGCAGCAGGGGTGAAGAAGCGATTTGCTCCTAGTTTTTGGGGGGAATGCCCCCATGCTTCGGCATATATTTTTTAGGCCATTCAGCTGCAGCACTGATTTATTTATCTTGACAGTAACAGCATTTGCTCCCACGATACATAAAGCCGTGACTCCAGTGCTGTAGGAGGTGATTTCACCACCACAGTTAAAAACAAAATGATGCATGTATGCCCATCATTAGAAGTGGGTGGATGAAGGGAGGTATTCTAATGGTGGGCATACCCACCGATCAATCTCTTTTTTTCGTTCAGCCCACAGGCTGCATGAAAAAAAAGATTACAATATATGCCCAACAAGGACCAGCAATGTACTTGTATGTTGCTGGACTTTGAGTGGTTATACCAGAATGATGCCTGCGGGTTTAGGTATCATCTTGGTATCATTCTTTTCAGCCAGCTGTCGGCTATCATGTAAAACAATCCTAGCAGCTAATTAGCCTCTAGACTGCTTTTACAAGCAGTGTGAGATATTGCCCCTCCCCATCGTCTCCCGTGGTTTTCTCTGGCTCTCCTGTCCCAACAGGAAACCTGAGAACGCAGTCGGTGGTTCCGCCAGATGTCCATAGAGCTGATCATAGACCAGAATGGCTCCAATCATCTCTTTGGCCTAAGAAACCGGAAGCTATGAGCATTTCATGACTTAGATTTCGCCAGATGTAAACAGCGCCATTGGGAAATTGGGAAAGCATTTTATCACACCAATCTTGGTGTGGTCAGATGCTTTGAGGACAGAGGAGAGATCTAGACCCCAATTTTTTTAAAAAGGAGTACCTGTCACTACCTATTGCTATCATAGGGGATATTTGCATTCCCTGACATAACAATAAAAATGATTTAAAAAAATGAAAGGAACAGTTTAAAAATAAAAAGCAAAATAAATAATAAAAAAAAAGCACCCCTGTCCCCCCCTGCTCTCGCGCAAAGGCGAACGCAAGCGTCATATGTAAACAGCAATTGCACCATGCATGTGAGGTAGCACCGCGAAGGTCAGATCGAAGGCAGTAATTTTAGCAGTAGACCTCCTCTGTAAATCTAAAGTGGTAACCTATAAAGGCTTTTAAAAATATATGTAGTTTGTTGCCACTGCACATTTGTGTGCAATTTTAAAGCATGTCGTGTTTGGTATTCATGTACACGGCCTAAGATCATCTTTTTTATCTCATCAAACATTTGAGCAATATAGTGTGTTTTAGCACATTAAAATTAAAAAAAAGTGTGTTTTTTCCACAAAAAAAAATGCATTTGAAAAATCGCTGCGCAAATACTATGTGAAAAAAAAATGAAACACCCACCATTTTAATCTGTAGGGCCTTTGCTTTAAAAAAATATATAATGTTTGGGGGTTCAAAGTAATTTTCTTGCAAAAAAAAAATATTTTTTCATGTAAACAAAACGTGTCAGAAAGGGCTTTGTCTTCAAGTGGTTAGAAGAGTGGGCTAGTGATATAAGCTTCTAAATGTTGTGCATAAAATGCCAGGACAGTTCAAACCCCCCCCCCCCAAATGACCCCGAGTAGACACCCCAAGCTATTTGATGAGAGGCATGTCAAGTCCATGGAACATTTTATATTCTGACAAAAGTTGCGGGAAAAAGACTATTTTTTTAGGGGGGGGGGGGGGGGTTGTGCCACCTTGGCATTTTATGGCCTTTAAAACTGTGATAGGTAGTGAGGAGTGAAATCAAAAATTTACGCCCTTAGAAATCCTGAAGGTGGTGATTGGTTTTTCGGGCCCCGTACGCGGCTAGGCTCCAAAAAAGTCCCACACATGTGGTATCCCCCTCAGGAGAAGCAGCAGAATGTATTTTGGGGTGTAATTCCACATATGCCCATGGCATGTTTGAGCAATATATCATTTAGTGACAAATTTGTGCAAAAAAAAAAAAAAAGTTTGTCATTTTCCTGCAACTTGTGTCAAAATATAAAATATTTCATGGACTATAACATGCCTCTCAGCAAATATCTTGGTTGTGTCTTCTTTCCAAAATGGGGTCATGGGGGGGGGGGGCAGCTAAATGTATTTTGGGATGCGATTCCACATATAACCATGGCATGTGTGAACATTATATCATTTAGTGACAACTTTTTGTAAATTTTTTTTTGTCATTTGTCTCTCAGCAATTTCTTTGGGGTGTCTACTTTCCAAAATGGGGTCATTTGGGGTGGGGGGTTTGTACTGCGCTGCCATTTTAGCACCTCAAGAAATGAGATAGACAGTCATAAACTAAAAGCTGTGTAAATTCCAGAAAATGTACCCTAATTTGTAGACGCTATAATTTTTGCGCAAACCAATAAATATATGCTTATTGACTCAAGATAGAGGAATTACAGGGATTTTTGCAGTGCCAAAAGAATCCAAAAGAATTGTTTAAAAAGATATATATCATATTTTATTTTGACAAATTCAAGGTTAAAAACTCACAAAAAAGTATATATTCACAATAATATGATAGTGTGGTAGTCACAGAAAGCAGGTTCATGTAGAGTAAATACATTGCACATTAGCCCAACATGTTTCGCTGATTGCTTCTTCAGGGGTTGTGCGAATTAAGATACAAATAGCGTGAAAAACTATACAATCACAATAACAAAAGGGTATAATGAATAACCAATAGATAAACAGAGTATCAGGATGTAGTAAACAAGTATGTCAAAATGAGAGCATAGTGTTAAATTGAGCACCTACAACAGAGTGGCTTACCCTACAACAGCTTCCGTCCGGGATTAACCAGCACCTGTAAAACTCTTTTCGTTTACTAAGTGCTCATTAAGAAGCTCTATAATAGCATCTGACAACTTTCCTATTTTTACTGTCCAACCATTTTGTAATCTTTGGATAACTAAAGGTCCTTTAGAGACATAGTCCTGTTTATTATTTTAAAAAGACTCTATATTTGATTATCCTGTGATTTTTCACCATTTTTTCTTTCAAATATCATCCTTTACCCTAACTTTCTATATGTTTGTTTTTTATTTCACTTATTTTTTATCCACTTTATTTTCCCCTTTTCCACTTTTTAACTTTTTATTCAGTTTTTTTTAGTTGTTTTTTGTAAGTATTTATAATCCGAGATTTCTTTTTTTTCTTTTTTCCCTACCTTTTAAATAAAGCAATTTTCTTAAAAATGTAATTCTATTACTTTATAGTCTCACCTTTCTGTCCTCTGTGACTGCAATTTTGACAACTTCCTGTGGGGGCCCTCTGAGAGCACCTATTCGGGTGCTGGTTAATCCCGGTCGGAAGCTGTTGTAGGGTAAGCCACTCTGTTGGAGGTGCTCAATTTAACACTATGCTCTCATTTTGACATACTTGTTCACTACATTCTGACACTGTTTATCTATTGGTTATTAATTATACCCTTTTGTTTTTGTGATTGTAAAGTTTTTCACGCTATTTGTATCTTGATTCGCACATCCCCTGAAGAAACAATCAGTGAAACATGTCAGGCTAATGTGCAATGTATTTACTCTACATGAACCTGCTTTCTGTGACTACCACACTATCATTATTATTGTGAATATATATTTTTTGTGACGTTTTAACCTTGAATTTGTCAAAATAAAATATTATATATATCTTTTTAAACAATTATTTATTTTGGATTCTTTTGGCACCACAAAAATCCCTGTAATTCCTCTATCTTGATTCACTTTGTTTTGAGATGAGATAATTGGGTGATTCACCATCAAACAGACCAATTTTTTGTCATATGCTTATTGACATTTTTTTACCAAAACATGTGGCTGAATACATTTTGGCCTAAATGTATGACTAAATTGAGTTTATTGGATTTTTCTTATAACAAAAAGTAGAAAATATAATTTTTTTTCAAAATTTTCGGTCTTTTTCCGTTTATATCGCAAAAAATAAAAATCGCAGAGGCAATCAAATACCATCAAAAGAAAGTTCTATTTGTGGGAAAAAAAGGACGCAAATTTCGTTGGGTACAACATTGCATGACCGCGCAATTACCAGTTAAAGCAGTGCAGTGCCAAATTGTAAAAAGTCCTCTGGTCTTTAGGCAGCCAAATGGTCCGGGGCTTAAGTGGTTAAAGTGGTACATTTTCTCAATTTAAACATTTGATAGGTTTTCTATTTCTTATTGGGAATAAAATATGGGTTTATGATATTTGCAAATTGTTGCATTCTTTTTTATGTAGATTTTAACCACTTCCCGACCGGCGCACGCCGATGTACGTCGGCAGAATGACACGGCTGGGCAAATGGACTTACAGGTACGTCCATTTGAATTCCCGGCCGTGCCATTGCGCGTGCGCCGGCCAGGAGCTCCATGAGTCGGTTGCCACAGGGATACCCATGATCGCCTCACGGAGAGGACGAACGGGGAGATGCTGATGTAAACAGCATCTCCCCGTTCTGCCTAGTGACAAGTGTCACTGATCACAGCTCCCTGTCATCGGGAGCTGTGATCAGCGTAGTGACACACACAGCCCATCCCCCTTACAGTTAGAATCTGCTATAACGTCGCAGTCACAATAAAAATCACTGATCGCCACCATTACTAGTAAAAAAAAAAAATTATTAATAAAAATGCCATAAAACTATCCCCTATTTTGTAAACGCTATAACTTTTGCGCAAACCAATCAATAAACGCTTATTGCGATTTTTTTTACCAAAAATATGTAGAAGAATACGATCGGCCTAAACTGAGGAAAAAAAATGTTTTAATGTTTTTTTATATATTTTTGGGGGATATTTATTATAGCAAAATGTAAAAAATAATGCGATTTTTTCAAAATTGTCGCTCTTATTTTGTTTATAGCGCAAAAAATAAAAATCGCAGAGGTGATCAAATACCACCAAAAGAAAGCTCTATTTGTGGGAAAAAAAGGACTTCAATTTTGTTTGAGAGCCACGTCGCACTAATGCGCAATTGTCAGTTAAAGCAACGCAGTGCCGAATCGCAAAAAGTGCTCTGGTCAGGAAGGGGGTAAAATCTTCCGGAGCTGAAGTGGTTAAACAGTTGCCCAACTTTTCTTGAAGTGGGTTTGTAATATTTGAAAACATACTTTAGTAGAGTATGATTTCAGACTGCATATACAAATTGGGCATTCAGTAACACTTTAGATGGTGTGGCAAAGGCTCTATTTAGAATCTATGATTTAGTAACCTCTCAAAGGTAATTTGCTTGTCCTCTATCAGATAATTTAGATGAAGCTCAACCAGCTGAAATAGTTTTACAGATTAAAAACTTGCTGCCTGTACTATGAAACAGTATTTCTTGTCTTTACAAACCCTAATGACATTTGAACATATTTGCTACAGTGATCCTTTAGCTAGGGGTACAATTTCTATGAAATACAATTCTCTGTTAAAAGGACAGTCCCCCATATGGAAAGCTGGAAAAAATATCTTGGAGGCAATCTAGATCAGGATTCAATGTGTTGGCAATTGAATCTAAGCAGTGGCGTCACTATGGGGGTGCGGCCTGCACCCGGGTGACACCTGCAGAGGGGTGACACCATCCCAAGGGCAGCAGAGCCGCAGAGGGTCCTGGGTCCTAGAGGCAGGGCTCTTTTCAGCCAGAACATGCCGGCGCCGCACTAGCCCTGAGTGAGACTGCTCAGGCTGCGTCCTGTCACAAGCCCACCACCCGGAGAATGACAGTCTGAGCAGGCAACTCTCTGCACACTGAATACTCCTCCGCCCGCTGCCCAGGTGCATGAGGGGAGGGGGGTGGTACTGATGGAGGGGGGTGGTTTGTCTGGAAGGGGGGTCTGTACTGATGGAGGGGGGTGGTTTGTTCTGAAGGGGGTCTGTACTGATGGAGGGGGGTGGTTTGTCCTGAGGGGGGTCTGTGCTGATGGAGGGAGTGGTTTGTCCTGTGGGGGGTCTGTACTTAGGGGGAGGGGGGTTCTGTACTGAGGGGGGACTATACTTGGTGAAGGGAGGTCAGTACTGAGAGGGGAATATACTTGGAGGTGGGTCTGTACTGACGGAGGGGGGGTCTATACTGAGGGAGGACTATAATTGGTGCAGGGGGTCTATACTTAGTGGAGGGGGGTCTGTACTGAGGGGCGACTATAGTTGGTGTAGGGGGGGTGACACCATGTTTTACCACACCGGGTGACACCAACCTTAGTGACGCCACTGAATCTAAGTATAAATTACTTGTGTACTTGTATATATTCCCTCGGCTTTTGGCAAGATTTTTCTCCACTGCTTCTGACCAATCGTTTAGGGGATGCCTGATCCAAGGTACTCATTTACCTATATGGTGAGAGTACCCCAAAACCAGCATGCACATGACTAGCATACTGTATATTAACTGGTTTATACACTTCTGGGGAAAGATATTCCAAAAAATCACAGACAGGCTCTACTAAACCTTGAACTGAATTTTACTGTTAATAAATAACTAATTTCATCTACTGACATTACTTTTCACCACAGCCAAACAGGTTCTTGTTAAAACATGGTGGTCGTCGACCCCTTCAGCCGGCCATATGAAACAGAAAATTATTGGTTTCTCCTCAATGAGAATGGCAGCGATCCTCCGTCTCTTGGTTCAAATCAATCTGGACACCCTGGGTCAATCATTACCCTATTTCCAAAGACTCCATGGTATGTGTTTATCAGGTTGTATGTCCTATATAGGAATATTTCCTTTTACTTATTATACACCCTTTTTCCACTGTTTGTCTGTGGGTTCCTTATGAAGTTAAGGGACAAAGCTGAAGTATTTTTCCTGTCCCCATCTCTGTTAGCGTATTGTTATGAGTAATTGGCAGGCCTTAATGGGTTTAGCTTTTCTCAGATTTGTACTGAGGTTACATATATGGTGTCTACTAAGGCAAAGTCATTTTACATGATAGACCATTTGTATGACTGTCAACTTTCTGAATATTGCAGACTTGCCTTCTATTTATTGGCCACATGGGGGACCCCTCTTCTTTATCTGCCATGGCCAAGCAGGGAACAGTTGCGATTTTCATTCTAGCTCCCCCTCCTTCACTTGTTGGAATGATGATGCAGCTGTAATTTGAAGTGAGCATAATTTAGACTGACCGCCTGGGGGTGGACTAATCACAGAGTTCAATCTTCTGCCAAAATTTGCCACGGAATTGGCATGATCCTGCTGTCTTTCCAGACACCTTTGGATGCTGTGCTTTAAGAGATCCTGATGTCACCGAGATGGCAGAGTCTATGCACACTGACCTCTTCTCTCCTGCTGCTGCATGGCTTTGTGGGTTAGGCTTTATTCACTTTAAAAAAAAGCATATACAATTGTTTTTTAATTATGAATCTGAAAGCAGCTAAATTGTTTCAATTGAGCCATTCACATAGGCGCATAAACATGAGCTGCCTTCAGATCTATAACACGGAATCCAAAAAACTGCATCTAAGAAAATGCGTATAAACGCATCTATATGAATTTATATATGCGTAAATTAAGTCTAAGCAAAGGGGGAAAAAATGATCATTATGTACACTTACATGTCTTTACATGTTTATACACATCTATACACAAGTATTTTACGAATCATTATGCAGGAGCTTTTCTCCTAGAAAAACGTGTAATAACATCAATAACATTTTTAGGTGCAGGTTGTTTTCCAAGGCTGCTGCTACCCATAGCATGTGCCTGAGATACGTGTCAGAGCAGAGGTCATCGTCAGATCTAATTTGTATCTGTACATGTAACTATGCAAATACACTGTGAGGGCAATGTGACCCAGTTCTGAGTAACCAGAATAATATTGTACTGGTTTGATTGATGTAATGGACTGTGTATGTGACATATGAGAGCAGAATCTAATGCTACATACACCTGCAATGTCATGTCAGTGTGCAAAAGGAACTCTCTGCAAACAGAAATATAATCCATACCACACCTTTACCTTTCATGCCTTGAGAAGGGTGCATGACAAATGGAAACACTGTAAATCTAAAGGCTAGAACCTCTGGGACTGTCTCTAGGACTCGCTGGCAGTTGACCGCCCCAAACTGCCAGCAAGTCCTAGAGACAGGACGCATCTTTAGACCCCGCAGAGGGCTATTTCTGCAGGCGCTTTTGACCTCGCTACTACAGGAGGTCCACTCCTGGTAAGAAAGCCCACTTATTGAGTTATTATCACAAGGAGATTTCCATTTTCCTTGGTGGTGGGGAAAGTCCTGGAATATATCATCTTGCTGGACCTTTCATATTTGTGAACATTGTTGCACCTTATATTATCTTCATCTTTCAGAGACGTCTACATTGCACTTTATATTATAATTATCTTTCAAGAGACTTTTATATTTGTATCAATTTTTCTTTACACATGTGCAATTGACTTTTCACATATATTTATTGTGGTGTCACGTTTTGATTCATATTCATTTATTAGTTTACTTCATCTAATAAGTGTGACCTTTGCTTTTATTATCTTCAAAGGACATTGCCTCTTTGCATTGGTTCTTAATGTTATTGTAAAGAATACTACGAATGGAGCGCCCATTTTCTTTATCGTACATCACAAGACACAGAGCCACAGTAATTACTGTATGGGTTATATAGGCACCTTTATGTGATGGACACTGGCACACCCTAGACAGAAAGTTTAGCTCCCTATATAACCCCTCCCCTTACTGGGAGTACCTCAGTTTTTTCACCAGTGTATTAGGTGTTGGTCATGAGTAAAGATGTGCTGGGCTGAGCTCCACTGGAATATTCCTTTGCTGGGGCAAGCTATGCAACCGGATCCATTCAAGATGTCTTTTCCAGGCCGAATTTAATGGTACCCGGGCCTCGTGTCGGAAGAAACTAAGTTATGCCTGTAACACTTCTCTTTTTTAGAGAGCTGGACCCCGGGATCCAGTGCTTGTTTTTTTCAGCCATATTTCCTGGCGGGGTGCTTTACGGGTCCAAGGGTGTGGAACCCCTGATAAAAAGGGGCCCCAGTCCTTGAAGTTTTTTTAAACGGAGCCCACCGTGAGTGGTGAAGATTGGGTCTGTCTGGTTTACCACACAACCCTGCAGCTGGATAAGGTAAGTGGAGATTCCTAAGGAATTTTCTAATTCTTACCGGGGGCTGTCAAGAGCACGTACCTGTTCCATGCTTGTCAGTCTCGCTCTGTGTCAGTACAAGCTGCACGCTTCCTCCAGTCCCAAGCCTCAGATAAGATGTTGGAAGGGGTCTCTTTTCTTTTAGACATCCCCCACCTGGACTGAGGTATTTCTTTCACTCCAGGAGGCCGAGGGAACGCGGACCAGTTGGCGGTATGCCATGCCGCTCCCACTGCCACCACCATGGGACGGCGGTTTTCTATCAGCAGTTCTCCTCCAGTCCAGCCCCCCTACATGCAGATCCATTTGGATCAGGGCCCCGCTCGCGTAGGAAAGCAGTCTTTTTTGAAAAGAGTGAGGGGGGCGCAGTGGGAAGTCGGAGGGAGGGGTGGGCTTAGCGCGAAGAGCTAAACTGTATCCTAACCTGGGCAGAAAAGCATGTGCCGTGCATTTCGGCAATCTTCATTGCAGGGGTAGAGAATTGGCAGGCAGACTACTTAAGTCGCCAGCAGTTGTTTCCGGGGAATGGTCTCTTCACCCCGACATCTTCCTGGCTATATGCCAAAGATGGGGGATCCCGGACGTAGATCTGTTTGCGTCCAGGTTCAACAACAAAGTTGACAATGACAACTTTATATCAAGAACAAGGGATCCGCTCGCATACGGAACAGATGCGTTGGTGACCCCGTGGGATCAGTTCTCACTGATTTATGCATTCCCTCCTATTCTGTTGCTACCCCGATTTCTTCGCAGGATTAAGCAGGAAAGGAAGTCGGTAGTGCTTGTGGCCCCAGCGTGGCCCAGAAGATCTTGGTATGCAGAGATCGTAAAAATGGTGTTAGGGGCCCCTGCCACCATGTCCAGACCTGCTATCGCATGGACCAGTGTTCCATCCTACCTTACAGATGCTAAATTTAATGTTTTGCGTATTGAAACCCACATTCTATAGAATGTGGGCTTTCAAGTTCAGCGATATCTACATTGATAAATGCAAAGAAGCCAGCTTCCAGGGTCATTTGTTATAGAGTTCTGGAAGGCATATGTTTCCTTGTGTGAATCCAGGGGTTGGCATCCTAGAAAATATGTTATAGGTAGAATCCTTGCCTTTCTGCAAATGTGGTTAGAGATGAAGCTGGCCTTGAGTACTATCAAAGGCTAGGTCTCGGCCTTATCGGTATTGTTTCAACGACCACTTGCTTCTCATTCTTTGGTCCGTAGCTTTATACAGGGGGTAACGCGGCTTAATCCACCGGTTAGGTCACCCCTGAACCCTTTGGGACTTGAATTTAGTTCTGTCGTCATTACAGAAACAGCCTTTTGAGCCGATACGACATATTCCCTTGGTACTTTTTGACAAGGAAGCTAGTTTTTCTGGTGACAATATCTTCTGCAAGAAGGGTATCAGAATTGGCTGCTCTTTCTTGTAAAGAGCCATATTTAATTATTCATAAGGATAGAGTAGTATTGCTTCCTCATGCTAGTTTTTTGCCAAAGGTGGTTTCAGGTTTTCATCTAAACCAGGATATTGTTCTACCTTCATTTTTTCCAGAACCCTTTTCTACGGAAGAAAAGTCACTACATTCACTGGATGTAGTGAGAGCAGTCAAAATCTATTTGGAGGCGACTGCTCAGATTCGGAAAACAGATGTTTTGTTTGTGTTGCCTGAAGGTCCTAGGAAAGGACAGGCAGCGTCGAAATCTACTATTGCTAAGTGGATTCAGCAAGTAATTATTCAAGCTTATGGTTTGAAGAGTAAAGTTCCACCTTTTCAAATCAAAGCACACTCCACCAGGGCTGTTAGTGCTTCGTGGGCAGTGCATCACCAAGCCTCCATGGCTCAAATCTGGAAGACCGCAACTTGGTCTTCAGTCCATACATTCACCAGATTCTATCAGGTGGATGTAAGAAGACATGAGGATATTGCTTTTGGGCGCAGTGTGCTGCGGGCAGCAGTATAGGTCCTCAAGTCTGATTGCACCCTACTTTTGTTTGTGTCTCCCTCCCCTCAAATAGCATTGCTCTGGGACATCCCATACAGTAATTACTGTGGCTCTATGTCCCGTGATGTGCGATAAAGAAAATAGGATTTTTATAACAACTTACCTGTAAAATCTTTTTCTTGGAATACATCATGGGACACAGAGGTCCCTCCCCTCTTTCTGATTACACGTGTTTTGCTTTGCTACAAAACATAGGTACTCCCAGTAAGTGGAGGGGTTATATAGGGAGCTAAACTTCCTGTCTAGGATGTGCCAGTGTCCATCACCTAAAGGTGCCTATATAACCCATACAGTAATTACTGTGGCTCTGAGTCCCATGATGTTCTCCAAGAAAAGGATTTTACAGGTAAGCTGTTATAAAAATCCTATTTTTCTCAGCAAAAAAACATAAGGGACTGACATCCAAGTCTTTTTCCTTTTGTGAGTCGCTGTTTTCATTTTTTTCTACTTCCTTTTTGTCCCCCTCAAGTCTTCTGGATCAAGGTGCCATTGTCCCAGTTCCTGTTGCTAAATGTTTTGGTTGTTTTACTCTGGCATGTTTATCATTGCCAAGCTCATTGGGGACACTCAGCCCATTCTGAATGGACCTCCAAGACAATCCCCAAACAAAGTATCTTCTTTGTGACCTTCTACTTTCTGCCTCAATAACCACTTTTCCTTAATCTCCCAGATTTCTTCTATGCTGTATTTTTTCTCTAGAATTATTTTCTTAGCATTCAATAAACCTCCAAATCTTTATATATTCAGAGTTCTTTTCTTACTGGCATCAGACAAAGAAACCTCTAAATCCTCAACAAACTTAAAATGTATTTCTTCAGGCAAGTTTATAATCTTTATTTCACCTTACCTTTGATGAAGCTGTATGAAACAACATCAGGGACTATAATACAGACTTCTATTACAAGGCACTAAAATTTAACACTATACTTAACATGCTTATTTCCATACACCCAGGGCCATTTTTTCAAATTATTGGTAATGACCTGTTTTAGCGAAAATCCTGAATAACTCCTGATGTCAAGCCAGATCAGTGATATTTAAAAATGATTAGTAGAGGCAGAGAAGGGACAAGAGGAAAGAAGAGAAGAAATGCAGAAAGACATGGAAAAGGAGGAAAAGGAGGACCCACATATAGGAAGTAAAAAAAAAAAATATTATAAGTGCACCAAATAATCAACTACCTACTAAAAAGCCGTAAAAATAAATATTAAATCCTTAATCAATAAAAGTGTGAAAAAGTACCCTTGATAAAGTCACGTGACGCAACGCGTCGGGAGGAGCCAGTGACGTCACCTGACACTGTGTGTGAATGGTGATCGGAACCTTATACAGCGGTCTGATTGCTTCTGAAGCGCCTGTTTCAAACCTCCAATGAGTAAGTATTTGGTGATACGGATGCGTAATGACTATTACTGTGTACACAGTAATGGTCATTGCGCAATGATTTTTTTTTTTTTAAATTCAATCGTTTTTATTAATGTTCAAACAGAAATACATCTCAGTGCATAATATCAAATACAATGATGCATTACAATTCAATCCTCCACTTTGGGTGTACATAAAAAACCCCTATCAGAGAAGAATAAAGTGCTTTGTTGTTTTGTCTACCTTACCCCTTTCCTTTGCTCCCTCCCCCCTCCCCCTCCCTCCCCCCCCCCCCCTCACCCTCCCCCCCCTACATCCGTGCATATTAACCTTCCTATTTCGTGAGGGCGTTATTTCTTTATTTACTATAATATGTATCCCATTTCCTCCAGCCAGGGTCTCCAAAGTTTTTTAAATGCTTTTAGGTTCCTCCTTTTTATATATACTGTTTTTTCCTTCCACATTGTTTCGGTCACTGTTTTACACCACTCCTCTATTTGTGGGGGGGTTCTTGCCTGCCATCTTTGGGCTATAAGTTTTCTTGCCTGGAATAGACACCTCTGAACTATTGTAGTTTTGCAGGTTCCAATGACCATATCCTCCCCTACCCCCAGGATACATAATTTCGGTTCCATTTTAAGTTTTAGGGAAAATACTTTATTAATTGTTTCTAGAATCTCTGACCAGTACTGGAATAATTTCGGGCATTTCCATAACATATGCAACAAGTCCCCTTCCTGCTGACATCTAGGGCAGTTGGCATCCGTTCCCCTCCCAAACTCAAATAACCTTTTAGGGGTGTAATATGTCCTGTGGATTACCATTAGATGCGATATCCTTTGGGCAGGGGAAATCGATACCCGATGACCTCCCGCTAATATCTCTCTCCATTGCCCATCTGAGATTACTCCCAATTCCCTCTCCCATTTACCTCTACTTTTAAGTTTTTCCGGGGTCTCTATACTATTTTTACAGATATGTGGGTATATTTCAGCTATGGTCCCCCCATGGTCCTCCCAGTCTTCTAATTTCTGGAGTACGGCAGATTCACTCCAGGAGGGGCCGTGTCCCCCAAACTGCGAGTTAAGGGCGTGTTTAATTTGAATATAGTTATATAATGAATTATCTGGTATACCAAATTCTACTTTCAACGTAGCGAAGGGTTTTAGTAAAGCCTGGTTATAGAGCTGAACTAGTTTCACTATTCCATTCTTTTCCCATGTTTTAATTGTTCCTATTTCTTTTAGTTCTTGAAGATTCTTATTATTCCATAGGGGGGTATGTTTAATCCAACCATTTATTCCCAACAGAGTTTTAACAGTTCTCCATGCTTTTTTTATTAATTTGACCGTAGGGGTATTATATATAAAGGAGTCTGCTTCCAACGTCTCTATCACGGTCTTATGGGGAGCTCCCATGATAATCAACTTCTCCTTGCTGTTTCCCCCTATATACTGCAGCTGGGCAGCCAGGAAATAGCTACGTGGGTGCGGAACAGCCATCCCCCCTTCCCGCGTGGGTAATTGTAGGGTCTGCAATCTTATCCTAGGGGTTCCTCCTTTCCATATAAGGGCTCTAAATATTGTTTCTATTTTATCAAACCATTTCCTGCTTATCCATATTGGGGAGTTCTGCATTATGTACAGCAGCTGGGGGAGCCATAGCATTTTAATTAAATTGCACCTCCCCGCTACTGATAACGGGAGGTCCTTCCATATTTCAATCTTATCCTTGAATTTCTTTAATAGTGGGGCTAGGTTATTGTCTAAGTAGCTCTCTGGGTCATTAGTTATTTTAATACCTAGGTATTTTGTTAGTGTTGTTTTTCCCAACCTGTTGATGTTAATATTTGAAGGGGTGTCTATACTATCTGGATCTAGTGGTAGTAAGACTGACTTCTCCCAATTTATGGACAATCCCGAAACTTTCCCAAACCTTGAGAAAATGCTCATTACTTGATTCAGAGATTCCTCCGTGTCTCCCATGAATAAAAGGACGTCGTCCGCATACAGTGCAATCCGCTCTTCGCCGTCCTCTCTCTGGAACCCCACTATTTTCCTATCTTGCCTCACTGTTGTGGCTAATGGTTCCATGGCCAGGGCAAAAATCATGGGGGACAACGGACACCCCTGCCTTGATCCCCTCTCTAATCTAAACCCAGTCGAATAATCATTATTAACTTTTACTTTAGCATTTGGTTCATTGTACAATACTTTGACCCAATTTATAAATGAGGATCCAAAACCATATTCCTTTAGTACTCTCCAGACATATTCCCATTCTACACTGTTGAATGCTTTTACCACATCCAACAGAAGCATTGCTCTCGAGCCTCTGTTTTCCGTGGGGATCTGCAGGTTTAAAAAAACTCTTCTTATATTCATGCTAGTTGTACGGCGGGGTATGAATCCCGTCTGGTCTGGGTGGACTATTTTATGAATCACTTTCTTTACTCTGGTAGCTAGAATTTTTGCTAAAATCTTAATATCTGCACAAAGCAGTGATATAGGTCTATATGATCCAGGGTCCAGGGGATCTTTCCCTTCTTTATGCAGTACTATTATTGTAGCTTCGGTCATTGACGTAGGTAATCTCCCTTGCTCTTTTGCCCAGTTGAAAACCTCCAATAGTTCTTGAAACAATACCTCCCCGTACTGTTTATAGATCTCCGCTGGGAGACCATCAGGACCTGGAGCTTTACAGTTAGCCATTTCTGATACTGCTATTTTAATCTCTTCTATAGTGATTGGTCTTTCTAGTTCCTCAGCCTCCGCCTCCCCTAATGTTGGTGTTTCTATGTTTTGAAAAAATTTGTCCATTTCCCCCTCATCCCTGGTCCCACTGGATTTATATAACCTGTTGTAGTATTCTTTAAATGTCTCAGTAATCTTTTCCAATTGAGATGTTATCTCACCTGTCAGGGTCTTAATGACCGGGACCACGGATGGGGGGGAGCCGGACCTAACTATACGAGCCAATATCTTCCCTACTTTTTCCCCTTCCCCATACATAACTTGGTTCTGGAATGCCCTTTTATTTTCTACTTTCCTAGTTATTATATCTTTGTACCTTTGTTGTTTATTTTCCCACACTTTCTGTTTTTCCGGGGAGGGATCATTTATGTACTCCTTTTCAGCTGCAATTAATTCCCTCTTTAACCGCTCCTCCCAGTCTCGGGAGGTTTTTTTAATTTTGGACACCTTCTGTATGATTAAACCCCTTAAGTATGCCTTCAGTGCATCCCACATCACCCCTCTCGATGTAGTGCCCGAATTGAGCTTTATAAATTCTTTCAGTTCTGCTATCACCCCCTCCTTATTCTCTATTACTTCCAACCATACTGGGTTCAGCTTCCATATTCTATTTGTTTTCTTATGGCCTGGATTTATCGTGATTGTAAGCGGGGAATGGTCCGATACCCCTCTAGGATGGTAGATTATGTTATTTACTACTTGTGATGCTAGGCCATTACCTAGAGCTAAGTCTATCCTTGACAGTGAAGCACTGGAGCTCGAATAGCACGAAAACTGCTGTACCCTCGGGTTCCTTATTCTCCACATGTCAAGTAGCCCTGCTTCTTGCAGGAATTGTTTCAACCGGTTTTCCTGTTTTTTCTGACGCTGTTTCCCCCCTGGGAGTCTGTCTATTTTATTATCTAGAACCATATTAAAGTCCCCAACCACTATAACTGGCAATTCTGTCTTATCTATTATGAATTCCAACAGGATGCACAGAATATCCAGTTTAAACGGTGGCGGGATATATAAATTAATCAGTATACATTCCAGATTCTCCATTACACAGTGCAAAAACACATAGCGTCCCTCATTGTCTATCTTGCACTGCCTGCAGGTGAACGTTACCCCACTACCGACCAAAATTGAAACTCCTCTAGAATAGGAGGTGTATGTTGAGTGAAACTGATGTTGATATCTCTTTTTCCATAAGTTATTTTTTGAATCTTTTGTCAGGTGTGTCTCCTGCAGGCAGGCAATTTCGACTTTGAGTGTATTTAGACCCTCATTTACTGCTGCACGTTTAGCAGGGGAACCCAATCCTCTAACATTCCATGAGCTAATATTCAGGACCATATTTTATTACTTGTATTTATAAACGGGAAGTCTAAGTTAGAGGAAGAAACAGCAATAAGGGGTGGGTAATCTGCCGCCACAGATAGGCGAGAGAGATAGAATACTGTAAAATAAAGGAGCAGAGAAGAAAAAAAAAAAAAAAAAAAAAAGGGGGGAACCTACCTCCCCACCACTGGGTCCTCTCTCTAACGCCCCCCATTCCCAATTATCTAGAATACTTAACTCTGTTAATAATAGGGGCTTTTCCCCCATACCACCATCTTTTTATTTTAGTGACTACAAATTTAAAAAACTCATATATACTATACGTGAAATCCATATTTACCATGACTATCTATAATTTACAAGTGCATTCAGTGTGGCTTTGAGGAGAAGATATTCTTCTTTTTCTTTTTAAAGTGCAATCGTGCCCTTTTTGTATTTTCCTGTTATGACCCTTATCCACCTTTACCCTCCTCCCCCATCCCTCCCCTCCCCCCCCCCACCTCTCTAGGTCCCCCTTGTAGGCTTTTTTAATGACCGTCACCCATTCCTCTACCGCTACCCTTCTTCCCCTCCATCCTCCTTCCCTCCCCCCACTCCCTCCCCCTTCCCTCCATCTCACACCCGTACAAACACCTATCTTATTTATTTGCACCCCAGTGAGACCCCCCACCCCACACTTATAAGTTATATCCTATTATATTCTTCCTTCCTCATTTAATTTTACATTTACATTCCAGTTTGCAACCCCTGTTTTATTTCGGCAAGAGTTGATCTTTCTTTTCTTCCAACCATGCTCGCGCTTTCTCTGGAGATTCAAATATCTGACTACCCCCCAGCGCATTTACCCGAAGCCTAGCAGGGTAAAGGAGCGCATACGTAATGTCATACACTTGGAGGCTACGTTTGATGCCCAGAAATTCCATCCTGCGCTTCTGTAGTTCGGGTGAGAAGTCGGGATATATTGAGATCTTGGCTCCATTATAGTATAGATTCCCCCTTTCCCGAGCCCTTCGAAGGAGGGTCACCTTGTCCTTGTGGTTTAGGAACTTCAAAAGAAGAGCTCTTGGGGGGCTACCCAGGGCGGGGGGTCTAAATGGAACCCTATGTGCCCTCTCAATGGAGAACTGCTGTGTGAATGTTTCTACTCCAAACGTCTCAATTAGCCATTTTTCCAAAAAACCTGCTGGGTCTAGCCCCTCGCTCTTCTCTGGGAGCCCAACTATCCTCACGTTATCTCTCCTGAGTCTGTTTTCCATTTCGTCAAATTTTTCCAGAAGCCTTTTTATCTGATCCTTCTGCACTTTTAACTCTTGTTTCATTGGTTTTAGGTCGTCTTCTAGCAGGCTTATTCTCCCTTCAGTTTCTGTCACTCTTTCTGTGATTTTCTTAAGGTCTTGGCTGACGTGGACTAGTTCTTCTCTCATAGCTTTCATCTGGTCTTCCATATTGCTCAGGGATTGTTTACAGGAGTTGACTGCGGCAAGTATTTCTTTAAGAGATGGTTCACCTTCCGATACTTGTGTCTGTGTACTGTTTATTTCCGTTATTTTCCCCACCATGCTCGCCCCTTTGTTTGAGGGGTTCTTAAGTGTAGTATTATTTGGGAGCGCACTCATCTGGCCCAGGCTCTTCCTGTCTGCCGTTGTTTTGCTTTGTGTCTGCTGCCCACCTTTCGTTGGTGTGTGGTCAGTTATGTTAACCAACCTCTCCAATTTTGCGGTTGCCGCAACCGCGGCTGCGGTTGCCCCTGCTACCGTTGAGACTCCACCTTTTTCCTTCTCTTTTTCTTTAGCTGACCGCAGGGACTGAGACCCCATCGGTTCCACAATTGCGTGCTCATCCCCCTTCCTTCTAGTAGTCATGGCTGACTGCTCCGGCCTCTACCAAATGGTTTATTTATGCTAGTGCAACCGCCCCGCAAAAGGGGCTAGTGGCCAGACTTTTAATTGATGTATAAAGTGGCCAGCACACCAGACAACCCTTAGGGTGATTCAGCTTGTTGCTAACTAGAGTCCTGATGATTAAACTGCTGTTAATCTTCACGATGTAATATGCCTATATATTATGGTATATCGCTATAACTCCAATAATTCCCACTGCATCTCCTATGTAAACTTGCATATATAAAGTTCTTCCGGTAATGGAAAATGTATAAAGTTCAGAGAGCTTGGGTATCTTTAAACAGAGTGTCTTCACCGAGAGCAGGTAGAACAGTTCAGTAAGGCATATTGTAAGACAAGGCAAAGTGTGTATATAATCCTGTACACTCACCCCCGGGTCCTCTGTATGCCGCTGTGTACTGCTAGGCCGTTGCTACAGGGGGGAGTACGGCATCTCTGCACTCCGGATCCTTTTTCCCACACTGTCCTCGGCACTGGCGTCTAGGATCAGCGAAGCGGCTCTGTTTCAGCGTGCTCCCGCACGTTCCCGCGAGAACAATGATTTTTTTCTTTTCCTTTTGTCTTTGCATAATACGTTTTGAACTGGGAGTACTTATTTTGCCTAACTATCGAGATAGCCTGAGAGGTATGTGGCTGATGTTGTGCAGCAGCTTGTCCTTGTGATGAACTGAGGATAATCGTTTTCAAAACCATCTGATGATTAGTCAAACAAGTGTTTTTTTATTGAAGAGCCTGGTTGGTTTTTTTTGCACGTTTATCTCTCCTCAAGATTTAAGTTATACCTGCATGATACAGTGCTGATCTGTGCAGTAACTTTATATGACTATATAAATTTATAGTTTCCCTTTTTAGGTGACAACATATTTTTATTGAAAAGTGTTTTTATATTGGTATATAACAAACACAATATTTTTGTTTCTCACGTATAAAAATATTTGGTTCACATTGGAGATTTATTATTCCCATCTTTGTGGGCAGTGTATTCTATTTTCACACTTTTATTGATTAAGGATTTAATATTTATTTTTACGGCTTTTTAGTAGGTAGTTGATTATTTAGCGCACTTATAATATATTTATTATATACTGTTTTTGAGTGAATCACAGAGCACTTTCCCATAAGAGCAGCTGTTCAATCATTTGGTTATTACCTACAAATTTTAATTTTAATTTTCAATTTGTCTTTTGATACATTATTTTCACGTTTATATTTGAATTTATCATTTATCATTGTATGCACTATATATTATATATTTTAACACTGGGTAACGATTTTTTTAGATATCAGCGCTTCAGTAATTGTATTATATATTTGCACATATTGGAAGGTATACCAGAGCCCAGCCAGCAAGTGATACATGAACGATTAGGACTGCTAGGGGGAGATATTTTCAGCCCAAGAGGACCAGATTATTAAAGTACATGTAACCCAATCATTACCATCTCACATAATCTTTAACATGTTAATGTAATTTAAAAAGTTTTTTTAATTGTTTTTACAGTCAGGTCCATAAATATTTGGACAGCGACACAATTCTAATCTTTTTGGCTCTATACACCACCACAATTTACATCCAAATCAGGTAAACGGTGTAGGAATTACAACAGTTTGTGTATGTCCCTCCCACTTTTTAAGGGACCAAAAGTAATGGGACAATTGGCTGCTCAGCTGTTCCATGGCCAGGTGTGTGTTATTCCCTCATTATCCCATTTACAAGGAGCAGATAAAAGGTCCAAAGTTCATTTCAAGTGTGCTATTTGCATTTGGAATCTGTTGCTGTCAACTCTCAATATGCGATCCAAAGAGCTGTCACTATCAGTGATGCAAGCCATCATTAGGCTAAAAAAACAAAACAAATCCATCAGAGAGATAGCAAAAACATTAGGTGTGGCCAAATCAACTGTTTGGAACATCCTTAAAAAGAAAGAACGCATTGGTGAGCTCAGCGACACCAAAAGACCCGGAAGACCACGGAAAACAACTGTGGTGGATGACCGAAGGATTCTTTCCCTGGTGAAGAAAACACCCTTCACAACAGTTGGCCAGATCAAGAACACTCTCCAGGAGGTAGGTGTATGTGTCTCAAAGTCAACATTAAAAAGAAGGCTTCACCAGAGTGAATACAGAGGGTTCACCACAAGATGTAAACCATTGGTGAGCCTCAAAAACAGGAAGGCCAGATTAGAGTTTGCCAAACAACATTTAAAAAAAGCCTTCACAGTTCTGGAACAACATCCTATGGACAGATGAGACCAAGATCAACTTGTACCAGAGTGATGGGAAGAGAGAGTATGGAGAAGGAAAGGAACTGCTCATGATCCAAAGCATACCACCTCATCAATGAAGCATGGTGGTGGTAGTGTCATGGCATGGGCATGTATGGCTGCCAATGGAATTGGTTCTCTTGTATTTATTGATGATGTGACTGCTGACAAAAGCAGCAGGATGAATTCTGAAGTGTTTTGGGCAATATTATCTGCTCATATTTAGCAAAATGCTTCAGAACTCATTGGACGGCGCTTCACATTACAGATGAACAATGACCCGAAGCATACTGCGAAAGCAACCAAAGAGTTTTTTAAGGGAAAGAAGTGGAATGTTATGCAAGTCAATCACCTGACCTGAATCCGATTTAGCATGCATTTCACATGCTGAAGACAAAACTGAAGGGAAAATGCCCCAAGAACAAGCAGGAACTGAAGACAGTTGCAGTAGAGGCCTGGCAGAGCATCACCAGGGATGAAACCCAGCATCTAGTGATGTCTTTGCATTCCAGACTTCAGGCTGTAATTGACTGCAAAGGATTTGCAACCAAGTATTAAAAAATGAAAGTTTGATGGATGATTGTTAATCTGTCCCATTACTTTTGGTCCCTTAAAAAGTGGTAGGCACATATACAAACTGTGGTAATTCCTACACCGTTCACCTGATTTGGATGTAAATACCCTCAAATTAAAGCTGAATGTCTTCAGTTAAAGCACATCTTGTTCGTTTCATTTCAAATCCATTGTGGTGGTGTATAGAGCCCAAAAGATTAGAATTGTGTCGTGGTCCCAATATTTATGGACCTGACTGTAAATCTGAAGCCTTTGTCAACACAATATCAGTTGATTCTGTCATAAAGGTCCTCATCTGATCCAATTTGATCATTCAGCTGCTGGGCTTCACACTTTCCATGGTGCACACACCGGAGGAGAGGAGCGGGAGGAGAAGAAGCAGATCAACTCTCTCCTTACCCATCCATGTGAGGGAGGAGGGAGAGGGAACTATCAGTGCAGGCTCTGGGCTTTATGAGAGTGATGCTCTCAGCTCAGAATCCTGCTGAGGAGGCACTGATAGGCGGCACTGATAGGCAGTACTGATGGGCACTGATAGGCAGCATTGAAGAGCACTGATACGGGGCACTGATAGGCAGCACTGATGGCCATTGATTGGCCGCACTGATGGGCACTGATAGGCACCATTGATGAGCACTGAAAGGGGGGACTGATAGGCAGCACTAATAGATGGCACTGATGAGCACTGATAGGCTGCACTGATAATCAGGGCACCGATGATCAGTGCCCTGATTTTCAGTGTAAACAATGTACTGACAATCTTGCCGGATAATGGCTGTCCTTTCCTCACACAGACACAGCGTGGGAGAAATAGACTGCTGATAACCAGCATGTCTGTTTACATATGATCAGCTGATCACATGGTAAAGAGCCGCTGTGTCAGGGCTGGGTTCAGCCCTTCCTTCTTTGAGCTGGCCGCTCAGCTGTCGGCTAATTGCCAGCTCCTATATCTCCACAGTTACTCAGCTGTTGATGATATCCTGCTCGTCAGTCCTGCCTACTTAAGCCGTCCAGTCCAGAGGATCTCTGCCTTCGTCTTGGTCAACATCACAGAAATCTCCTGCGATCCTGTTCAAGACTTGTTTTGCTGACATCCCTTCTGGCTCCAGATCCTGCTTGCTGTTCCAATACATTGATCCCTGACTTCTGGCTTGGCTGACTATCCATTCTGGTTACTGAACTTTGTTTTGACTACGTTTGTTCTTTTTACTTTTATTATTAAACAAGTGTGATTTAACTGTACTTCGGTCTCGGCCTGATTTCATGTTTTCTGACAGTAGGCGAAGGCCACGAATTTAGAAGATGCAGTCAATCCACTTGTTGGTAATATTTTTTCCAGATTGGATGAACTGGATCATAGCATGGATCAGTTTGCCATGGTGTTACAAACGCTCCTGAGTCGCACAGCTCACCTGGAATCTCCCACTGTGGCCGCCCCGGTACAACCTATGTTGCAGGCCAACCCTGCTGCTGCTCCAGTCTCTGTGCTGGCACCCGCCTCGATTATTACCTCTATAAGAGGTATGTCTGGTTCCGCTCTGCTTCCCCAGCGATTTGGGGGCAATCCAGTCCAATGCAGAGGGTTTCTCAACCAGGTTGAGATATACTTTGAGATGCTGCCCCAGGCGTTTCCCACGGACAGAAGCAAAGTAGGTTTTGTGATATCTTTGCTTTCTGAGAGAGGCTTGGCCTCGGCAAACCCTCTATGGGAGAGGTAAAAACCTGTTGTCTTGAGCTACCTTGAGTTTGTGGCTTTGTTTAAAAGGGTATTTGATGTTCCCGCAGGCTCCGCTTCTGCTGGCAAGTGCCTCATGTCCATCGAACAGAGTACGAGAACTGTTGCCGACTACGCCATTGAATTCCGTACTCTGGCAGCAGAGGTTGCGTGGAACAATGAGGCCCTCATGGCTGTTTTTTCTCATGGTCTCTCGGATACCATCAAGGATGAATTAGCAGCCCAAGATATACCCACTGAGCTGGAGAAGTAGATCACGTTTGTCATTCTCATTGACTCCAGACTCAGAGAAAGACTCTCTTTTAAGGAGTGCTTGCGGAAGCCTCCTGTATGTTTGTCTCCAAGCTTTGCAGTCCCACCCGTGCCTCCCTCACCTCCCTCACCTCCCATGCCTCCTGGCACGAGTTGGTCTGTGAAGGTGAACCCATGCACTTGGGTTTCACGCGTCTCTCTGCGGATGAGAGAACCTTTAGGAGGAGGGAGAGATTGTGCCTTTATTGTGGCCAGGCAGGTCACTTTTTGAAGTCTTGTCCCACCCGTCTAGGGAATGCCCGAACCTTGAGGTCCTGCTTGAGGTCCTGTCAGGGACAGACCTTAGGTGGCGATGTTTCATCCCCAGTTATCCAGAAGGATAAGCCCCTGGTTTCAGTCACCCTTTCTTGGTCTGAGTCGTCTGTCGATATACAGGCTCTAATCGACTCTGGGACTGCAGGCCTGTTCATTGATGCTGCCTTTTTGTATCGAAGCACTCGATTCTGCTGCAGCTGCGTGACACTCCACTTGCCATTGAGGCTCTTGACGGGAGACCTCTACAGCCTGCCCATGTGACTCATGAGATGGTTCCGCTGTCCATGGCTGTAGGGGCTCTTCACCATCAGATAATCCAATTCCAAGTTATTTCCTCACCTAAGTTTCCACTGGTTATTGGTTATCCTTGGTTACAGAGGCACAGCCCCTCTTTTGATTGGCTCTGTGCTGAGGTTCTCTCCTGGTCACTACAATGCAGTGAGACATGCTTCCAGAAGGTAGCCACGGTCCTGTGCACCTCTTCACTCTCCTCCCTGCCAGGGGAGTATCGCGATTTTAGCGATGTCTTTGACAAAGGTCAAGCCAGTAGTTTGTCTCCACACCGGCCATATGATTGCACAATTGACCTTCAACCTGGTGCCATACCCCCTCATGGCCGGGTTTACCCTTTGTCGGTCTTGGAGGATAAGGCCATGGAGGAGTATGTTGCAGATGCACTTTCTCGAGGTTTCATCCTCAAATCCTCATCTCCTGCTGGTGCTGGTTTCTTTTTGTGAAGAAGAGTGGTGAACTGAGACCTTGTATTGATTATAGGGGTCTCAACCATTTCAGGATTAAGAATGCCTATCCGATTCCGTTGATTACGGAATTATTTGACCGCCTCAAGGGAGCAACGGTTTTCATGAAGCTTTATTTGAGAGGGGTATACAATCTCGTGAGGATTAAGGAGGGCGACGAGTGGAAAACTGCGTTTAATACCAGAACAGGCCATTATGAGTACCCGTAATGTCTTTTGGCCTTTGTAATGCCCCAGCAGTCTTCCAGGAATTTATTAACGATGTCCTCCGATATTTGTTGCAGTTATGTGTGGTGGTTTATCTCCATGATGCCTGCTCTCAAACATTTGTTGGTGGAAATTCCGACAGCAAATGTCCGATGGAGCATACACACGGTCGGACTTTCCGACAACAAGCTCGCATCGAACATTTCCCGTCAGAAATTCTGATCGTGTGTACGTGCCATAAGAGTTGTTTATCCAGCTTAACTCTGTCTAAATATTAAGTGAGACTGTCCAAAGTTCATTTTAGACACTTAAAGGAAACATATGAACTCTTTCTACCCAGTAGTATTTCAGAAAATATATGATGTTCAAATAATATAAATCATATTCCATCTCATTGATCAAATTATGATTTTAGTATCTACTGGTGCAATAGTAATTCTATATAATATAAAAACATATTATTTTTAGAGCATATTAGAAGTAAGAATTGTTTTAAGCATACGAATCATCGATGTGAATGACATATGTCAGAAACCATGCAATCAGGCCGAGACAGAAGTACAGTTAAATCACACTTGTTTAATAATAAAAGTGAAAAGAACAAACATAGTCAAAACATAGCCAAAGTTCAGTAACTGGAACAGATAGTCAGCCAAGCCAGAAGTCAGGGATCAATGTAGTGGAACAGCAAGCAGGATCTGGAGCCAGAAGGGATGTCAGCAAAGCAAGTCTTGGACTGTATCGCCCCCAAATCGCTGGGGAAGTGGAGCAGAACCAGACATACCTCTTATAGAGGTAATACTCGAGGAGGGTGCCTGCACAGGGACTGGAGCAGCAGCAGGGTCAGCCTGCAACATAGGTTGTACTGGGGCAGCCACAGTGGGAGATTCCAGGTGAGCCATGCGACTCAGGAGAATTTGTAACGCCATGGCAAACTGATCCATGTGGTGATCCAGTTCTTCCAATCTGGAAAAAATATTACCAACAAGTGGATTGACTGCATCTTCTGAATTCATGGCCTTTGCCTACTGTCAGAAACCATGAAATCAGGCCGAGACAGAAGTACAGTTAAATCACACTTGTTAAATAATAAAAGTAAAAAGAATAAACGTAGTCAAAACATAGCCAAAGTTCAATAACCAGAACAGATAGTCAGCCAAGCCAGAAGTCAGGGATCAATGTAGTGGAACAGCAAGCAGGATCTGGAGCCAGAAGGGATGTCAGCAAGGCAAGTCTAGAACAGGATTGCAGGAGTTAGTTTCTGTGATGTTGACCAAGGCGAAGGCAGAGATCCTCTGGACTGAACGGCTTAAGTAGGCAGAATACTATGAATACTTATGCATCTAGGTAAAAACAGGATATCATCAACAGGTGAGTCACTGTGGAGAGATAGAAGCTGGCAATTAGCAGACAGCTGAGCGGCCAGCTCAGAGAAGGCAGGGCAAAGGCCAGCCCTGACAATATATATCTTAACCACTGCCTCATGCAGATATACATCTGCAGAATGGCACGGGCAGGCAAATTCACGTACCTGGTACGTGATTGCCTTCCCGCAGGCGGGGGGTCCAATTGGACCCCCCCGGTGCCCGAGGAGGTAGGCTTTGGTCTAGGAGCGATGAGAGGCGAGGGGGAGACCATCCGTTCATGGCCCTCCCCTCGTGATCACTCCCAGCCAATCAGAATCATTCCTCTGCTGCTGTATACTAAACAGCAGCAAAGGAAATGATGTCATCTCTCCTCGGCTCGGTATTTTCCATTCCATTGCCGAGGAGAGAAGACTTCACTGTGAGTGCACCAACACACACACACAGTAGAACATGCCAGGCACACTTTACACCCCCGATCCCCCCCCCGATCGCCCCCCGATCACCCCCCAATCACCCCTCCCCCCCTGTCACACTGACACCAAGCATTTTTTTTTTTTCTAATTACTGCATGGTGTCAGTTTGTGACAGTTAGTGGGGTAGGGCAGTTAGAGTTAGCCCCCTTTAGGTCTAGGGTACCCCCCTAACCCCCCCTAATAAAGTTTTAACCCCTTGATCACCCCCCGTCACCAGTGTCGCTAAGCGATTATTTTTCTGATCGCTGTATTAGTGTCACTGGTGACGCTAGTTAGGGACGTAAATATTTAGGTTCGCCGTCAGCGTTTTATAGCGACAGGGACCCCCATATACTACTTAATAAAGGTTTTAACCCCTTGATTGCCCCCTAGTTAACACTTTCACCACTGATCACCGTATAACTGTTACGGGTGACGGTGGTTAGTTTGTTTATTCTTTATAGTGTCAGGGCACCCGCCGTTTATTACCTAATAAAGGTTTAGCCCCCTGATCGCCCGGCGGTGATATGCGTCGCCCCAGGCAGCGTCAGGTTAGCGCCAGTACCGCTAACACCCACGCACGCACTGTACACCTCCCTTAGTGGTATAGTATCTGAACGGATCAATATATGATCCGATCAGATCTATACTAGCGTCCCCAGCAGTTTAGGGTTCCCAAAAACGCAGTGTTAGCGGGATCAGCCCAGATACCTGCTAGCACCTGCGTTTTGCCCCTCCACCTGGCCCACCCAAGTGCAGTATCAATCGATCACTGTCCCTTACAAAACACTAAACGCATAACTGCAGCGTTCGCAGAGTCAGGCCTGATCCCTGCAATCGCTAACAGTTTTTTTGGTAGCGTTTTGGTGAACTGGCAAGCACCAGCCCCAGGCAGCGTCAGGTTAGCGCCAGTACCGCTAACACCCACGCACGCACTGTACACCTCCCTTAGTGGTATAGTATCTGAACGGATCAATATATGATCCGATCAGATCTATACTAGCGTCCCCAGCAGTTTAGGGTTCCCAAAAACGCAGTGTTAGCGGGATCAGCCCAGATACCTGCTAGCACCTGCATTTTGCCCCTCCGCCCAGCGCAGCCCAGCCCACCCAAGTGCAGTATCGATCGATCACTGACACTTACAAAACACTAAACGCATTACTGCAGCGTTGGCAGAGTCAGGCCTGATCCCTGTGATCGCTAACAGTTTTTTTGGTAGCGTTTTAGTGAACTGGCAAGCACCAGCCCCAGGCAGCGTCAGGTTAGCGCCAGTACCGCTAACACCCACGCACGCACTGTACACCTCCCTTAGTGGTATAGTATCTGAACGGATCAATATATGATCCGATCAGATCTATACTAGCGTCCCCAGCAGTTTAGGGTTCCCAAAAACGCAGTGTTAGTGGGATCAGCCCAGATACCCGCTAGCACCTGCGTTTTGCCCCAACGCCCGGCCCAGCCCACCCAAGTGCAGTATCGATCGATCACTGTCACTTACAAAACACTAAACGCATAACTGCAGCGTTCGCAGAGTCAGGCCTGATCCCTGCGATGGCTAACAGTTTTTTTGGTAGCGTTTTGGTGAACTGGCAAGCACCAGTGGCCTAGTACACCCCGGTCGTAGTCAAACCAGCGCTGCAGTAACACTTGGTGACGTGGTGAGTCCCATAAGTGCAGTTTAAGCTGGTGAAGTGGCAAGCACAAGTAGTGTCCAGCTGCCACCAAGAAGAAGACAAACACAGGCCCGTCGTGCCCATAGTGCCCTTCCTGCTGCATTTGCCAATCCTAATTGGGAACCCACCAGCGCCATTGGGAAATTGGGAAAGAATTTTATCACACCGATCTTGGCGTGGTATGATGCTTTGAGGGCAGAGGAGAGATCTAGGGTCTAATAGACCCCAATTTTTTCAAAAAAGAGTACCTGTCACTACCTATTGCTATCATAGGGGATATTTACATTCCCTGGGATAACAAAAAAAATGATTAAAAAAAATGAAAGGAACAGTTTAAAAATAAGATAAAAAAGCAAAAATATAATAAAGAAAAAAAAAAAAAAAAAAAGCACCCCTGTCCCCCCCTGCTCTCGCGCTAAGGCGAACGCAAGCGCCGGTCTGGTGTCAAATGTAAACAGCAATTGCACCATGCATGTGAGGTATCACCGTGAAGGTCAGATCGAAGGCAGTAATTTTAGCAGTAGACCTCCTCTGTAAATCTAAAGTGGTAACCTGTAAAGGCTTTTAAAAATGTATTTATTTTGTTGCCACTGCACGTTTGTGCGCAATTTTAAAGCATGTCATGTTTGGTATCCATGTACTCGGCCTAAGATCATCTTTTTTATTCCATCAAACATTTGGGCAATATAGTGTGTTTTAGTGCATTAACATTTTAAAAAGTGTGTTTTTTCCCCAAGCGTTTGAAAAATCGCTGCTCAAATACTGTGTGAAAAAAAATAATGAAACACCCACCATTTTAATCTGTAGGGCATTTTCTTTAAAAAAATATATAATGTTTGGGGGTTCAAAGTAATTTTCTTGCAAAAAAAAATAATTTTTTCATGTAAACAAAAAGTGTCAGAAAGGGCTTTGTCTTCAAGTGGTTAGAAGAGTGGGTGATGTGTGACATAAGCTTCTAAATGTTGTGCATAAAATGCCAGGACAGTTCAAACCCCCCCAAATGACCCCATTTTGGAAAGTAGACACCCCAAGCTATTTGCTGAGAGGCATGTTGAGTCCATGGAATATTTTATATGACACAAGTTGCGGGAAAAAGACAAATTGTCACTAAATGATATATTGCTCAAACATGCCATGGGAATATGTGAAATTACACCCCAAAATACATTCTGTTGCTTCTCCTGAGTACGGGGATATCACATGTGTGGGACTTTTTGGGAGCCTAGCCGCGTACAGGACCCTGAAAACCAAGCACCGCCTTCAGGCTTTCTAAGGGCGTAAATTTTTGATTTCACTCTTCACTGCCTATCACAGTTTTGGAGGTCATGGAATGCCCAGGTGGCACAAACCCCCCCCCCAAATGACCCTATTTTGGAAAGTAGACACCCCAAGCTATTTGCTGAGAGGTATAGTGAGTATTTTGCAGACCTCACTTTTTGTCACAAAGTTTTGAAAATTGAAAAAAGAAAAAAAAATGTTTTTTTCTTCTCTGTCTTCATTTTCAAAAACAAATGAGAGCTGCAAAATACTCACCATGCCTCTCAGCAAATAGTTTGGGGTGTCTACTTTCAAAAATGGGGTCATTTGGGAGGGTTTTGTGCCATCTGGGCATTTTATGGCCTTCAAAACTGTGATAGGTAGTGAGGAGTGAAATCAAAAATTTACACCCTTAGAAATCCTGAAGGCGGTAATTGGTTTTCGGGGCCCCGTATGCGGCTACGCTCCCAAAAAGTCCCACACATGTGGTATCCCCGTACTCAGGAGAAGCAGCCGAATGTATTTTGGGGTGCAATTCCACATATGCCCATGGCCTGTGTGAGCAATATATCATTTAGTGACAACTTTTTGTAATTTTTTTTTTTTTTGTCATTATTTAATCACTTGGGACAAAAAAATTAATATTCAGTGGGCTCAACATGCCTCTTAGCAATTTCCTTGGGCTGTCTACTTTCCAAAATGGGGTCATTTGGGGGGGGTTTGTACTGCCCTGCCATTTTAGCACCTCAAGAAATGACATAGGCAGTCATAAACTAAAAGCTGTGTAAATTCCAGAAAATGTACCCTAGTTTGTAGACGCTATAACTTTTGCGCAACCAATAAATATACGCTTATTGACATTTTTTTCACCAAAGACATGTGGCCGAATACATTTTGGCCTAAATGTACGACTAAAATTGAGTTTATTGGATTTTTTTTATAACAAAAAGTACAAAATGTCATTTTTTTTCAAAATTTTCGGTCTTTTTCCGTTTATAGCGCAAAAAATAAAAACCGCAGAGGTGATCAAATAACATCAAAAGAAAGCTCTATTTGTGGGAAGAAAAGGACGCAAATTTCGTTTGGGTACAGCATTGCATGACCGCGCAATTAGCAGTTAAAGCGACGCAATGCCAAATTGTAAAAAGTGCTCTGGTCAGGAAGGGGGTAAATCCTTCCGGGGCTGAAGTGGTTAACCATGTCTACAGAAATATATATACATATAGCATGTGTTTTTACCTAGATGCAAGTATTCATAGTATCTACAAGAGTAATACATATATTCATAATCAATGATTTTATGTGATATTGATAAGTAATTTTGTACCCTTATAGTTTACTGGTTACCAGAGTTCCTAAATATTATATATACCGGTACTAGCAACACTATATAGTCAGATACACATTATGAAGATGGACACTTTCTACAAAATATTACTTATAAAAATATTTCAAGTTGAGTATTTCTGCTCTATGAATCCCTTGGTGGTTAAAAGAGGCAGTGACAATTCAAAACATCCAGGACGGTAAATGATTATCTACCTTCACCAATGGAAATGAAGACACACCTTGTGGGTTAGGTTATGAAATTTTTTATGAGTTCATTGTTCATAGTGGTATTTAAGACCACCGACCATTACCCAAGAGAGTCTTAATGGAGAAGTCCTGCCTGAGCTTTTTAGGCTGGGCTTCTCCTCTGGGTCACAGGAGAGCAATTTGTTTTGCACTCCTGTGACCCATTTTCAGCAGAGAGCGGTCTGAAGTCCAAGCTCCGCTGACGTCACTGCCATCAGTCGAGGCAGCGCATCATCCCGACTTCCCAAGTCTGGATCCGCTAGATGCCTTGACTGATGGCAGTCTCAGCGAGCCGCTGAGACTGCTTCTCCCCGCCCCTCCACAGCTCATCGCTCCAATGAGCGTTGAGAAGCAGACCAGGAGCAATACTGACTGACAGTCAGCATCACTCTGCTCGGGGAGGAGTAAGAACCGTGCCATTGGCTGTGTTCGGTGACTCGGTTCTTAGTGCAGACGCCGGGGGACAGCTGCAGCATCGGTCTGATGCTCCATCCACCGAGGTAAGTATGATTAGCAACAAAAATGCCATACTTCTGTTTTATTCAGACACACACACTTCATTCATCAACTCATAACCCCACCCACATTCCTGAAGATTCCTTGACACCTTATACTCTGAAACTCTGAGGACGCAAGACATATTTCCTCTTTAAGCAGAAGCCATCTGGTAACCACCATTTTAGACCAGCAGTCATTTTGGAAAGGGTAATTATATTGTATTGATTTTACCTTATAGTCAATTGTTTTATTTTAAAATATTGATTGATGATTTTGTTTATACAGTTGGATAACTATTTCTCTTGAGTTGATAACCACCTTGTAGATTTTTCTCTAAGCTTAATTTTTACAAAATTTTTGTAGTTTCCTTTCTGTTGACATAGCAGTCGTCTATTTTATTTCACGTTATTGATCACTTACTTACCTGCAGTATAGTAACTGTTGAATTCATTAAATACAGGCATTTTGTCTAATTGTCATATATCTACAGGGAAGTTTTATCATTTCTGTGTGATTTAAAAAGTACAACACTCCCATTAGCAGGTGTTTCAATTAATTTTCTTGATTTTATGTAATATTTGTCTCTGTCAATCAATATATATAACTATTTTGTATGAATACATGTCTGGTGAATAAATCTCCTATTTTTAGTCTGTGTTCATATTGATTGATCCTGTATCTTAAAAATATTATCTTAGAAAATAACTCATACATAATTATTGTGCAGAAAAATGATTCTCATAAGCATGACAGAGCAAAAGGAAAAGTCTGTTCAAGCTACAAGTCGCTGGAGCTGTGGCTTACACAGTACTATGGACTCCCCATATGAAAACATGAATTTGCCCAATGCTGGTACATGGAGTGGATCACATGTTCCTCTATACCAGTAAATGCCAGGCATTTCCTTTGACTCAAGCAACTAAACAGAGCAGAGCAGTGGCCAAGGATTTACAAGGAGACACTAAAGGAGCAGTATTGCCAAAGCTTTTAAGGCCATACTTCTCCTATGGATCACAGGAGTGAAGTTCATTCTTGTCACTTAGGCGAGCCAGGCTTGGGAAAGATCCCAACCATATGGTCGGTATCTGCCCAGAAGCCTGGAACGACACTTGTGTAAGCCTCTCAGCGATCCGCTGAGACCCTGAACCAGCTCCTCCTGCCCCCTCCACAGCCCAGCACTCCAATGAATGCTGGAGGGGAGAGCAGAGAGCCACTGCTTGACAGTTCTGGCTCTCTGCTCAGAGCAGAGGGGGAGAACTGAGCAATCAGCAGTGTTTGATCCCTCAGTCCCGGCAGGGGACAGATGCAGCATTGATTCGATGCAGAATCCACTTTTCTTTTGAAGCAAACCTGGTGCTTTGCTCTGAAGCACATCACTGGTTCACTTTAAACACAGCTCTTATTCTGCTTATATCTTTTTTTGTTTAAAAAAAAAAACCTGTGTGCCTTACTCTTTGGGGCACTTTAAAAGTCCTTGTGAGCTTTTCTAGGTCTAGATCTCTTTCTTGAAAAAAAAAATGCACTTTAAGGCTTTGGCTATATTATCATCATAAGCTTATGTTGTGATCTGGAAAGATTTTCAGATAAGTTAGAGATTAGTTTACAGCACCTGGACAACTATGGAGTGAAGCAAAATAGAACAGTGCACACAATTTGATGCAAACACAAGTTTAATCATTCAATGTTGATCATGTTTATTGCAGTGTACAGCAAACACAGCATGTAACAACTACCCAATGTGCATATTATAAGATGTTTTCCAAAGTCAATCAGCTTATTTATAAACCATTAGGATATGTTTCAGATAAATAATAAAAAAAAAGTTTTTGTTACAAGCATGCACTTAAGACCAGCCAGTTTCTACATCATAATATCCTATGACCTGATACTTTGCTCTATTCTCTAAGTCACAGTGATAAAGAGCAGTTTAGTAGTATACAGGAGCAATTCGCATGCAGCGTACCTCTCTTTCTGATAGACAAACTGAGCAATGGTCATTTCGTGCCAGCACTCTTATGTTACTCTTTATACAAAAATAAAAGTCAAGAGTTAAAAAAGTTTCACAGCTCATTCAGTTGGTAAAAATGGGCCTCCCTGGAAATTTTACACCAAAACATCTATGGCAAAAGGATTTTAAAGAACACACAAATACTATTGCTGGTGCAAAATGGAATGACATTAAACAGAACATGTAACAGATAAGTGCACTAAAGGCATCAGCTCAGGAAAAAATCCCATCTCACACGACAAAGCTCTACTGGCTTTAGGATGTCTGGAAAAATGGCAGTTATATCATTGACAGTCATACAGCAAGTCATTTTGAAAAACTTGAAAAATATTAGGAAGAATGTAAACAAAGAACAACTTACAAAGCCAAGCAGGAAATACATTTAATGAAGAACTCCAGTCTAAACAAATATATTTCTAATGGACTGTTTAGTGCTTCAATAACACTGGGGCTGTTTACAGCTCCAACTGGCTGATCTTACAACCAGTTTGTCTATAAATTTCACCCCTATTAGTTGGTGTGTGTTCATTTTAGCAACTGGGATGGCTGAAATTATTTGTCTGTTCCCACCTAACCACCTACTATAAATTAGAATAATGTGCAAAATAAAAAAGAGATATATGATGCAGACTGCCGGTAACATTAACACAGCAACCTTTGTTGAGTCTTCTCTGTAACAAAGTTGTTTTACCTGGTGATCCTGTCAGTAAGTCTGTTATTATTAAACTTCCTTTAACAGATCAAGTTGTTGAAAAAATATGGCAGTTAGATGCATAGATACAGTGAAGCATTAAACATACCCACCCTAATACAGGTGGTGTGTTACTGGTCAGATCACCAGGTGAAATGGAAGCAAAAAAAAAAATTAAAAATTAAACCTATTGAAGTCACCACGTCTGGTAATCTGCAAAATGCAGGACTAGTTAGCTACAATATATTACATTTTTGTTGTTGGGTTTAAAGCCCAACTCCGGGCAAAAAATAATTCCAATGCAGTGGAGCTGTGCCCACAGTGGAGCTGTGCCCGCACTGCATGGGTTAAATGCTCGTTCTGTTCGAGGGGAGGAGAAAGCTGTATACTGACCTGATCCTCTGCTCCACTGGCAAAGGGCGCTCCCCGACGTTCCAGTAAGTGGACTGCTCCTAACGTCCTCATGTCCAGAATAGATCAGGAACAGTCCACCGCACCAGACCGCTAGACCAGGAGCCGCAGGAACTGGTCTTGTGAGGGGAGAATCGGAGGATTATGTAAGTATATCTCCAATACTCTAGACAAAAACAAGTAGGTAACCCTTACAGTTCAGACAGAGCCCCACTGCATGGGGAAAAGTTTTTTTACCTGGAGTTGAGCTTTAAGTTCTTTGGAAGTCATTCAAAGGCATGTTGTACCTCTTCCTACCCCACTATTGGCATTTTTGACACGCTGAAAAAAAGACCCCTAGTTTCTGAAATTCTTCAACATGTGAGTGCCTCTTAGAGTCATGGGATGGCATAAACAGAGTTTTTTTTTTTCCAGAAAGGTTTGTTATTTTTTAAATCTGCACTGGGGGTTACAATATGATGTAATTTTGAATGTACTCACTGATTTGAGAAGTCATTTAAACAGTTAACTGTTTGTAGCATGCAAAGAGGTCACATTCACCAGTAAAACTTGACCCAAAAGGTGGTTCCTAGAAGGTTTCAGAAGACTGTGGGACCATTCACAAAGCTCAACATGGCTCGTCAATGCACAGTGGTAAGCTGGCTGTGAAGCCACAAAGCTTCATTGACGGTTTCCCTTAGTTAAGATCCTGGCGCCTGCACCAGAAGCTGATTGAAGAATTTTCTCAGGTGAAGACAGCAGTACTGGTTCCCTGGACAGGTAAGTGTCCTTATATTAAAAACCAGTAGCTACAGTAGTTGTACCTGCAGACTTTACATTTTTTGGGAGGAGATTGGAGTTCCTCTTTAAGTATATTCAGTTGCCCAGTGAAAACCAAAGTGCACAGTAACTTATAACAACTGATCCGAAACCACCCTGTGACAGGTACTGCTGGACATATTCAATCTTTGTTTCAGATTGGATCTATCAGATCAGTAGGGCTCAGCTATGTAGTGTTAGGGTCCTCTTAAATGTATATTGGTGATTGATGTAATAGGCTGATGAAAAGGAGGCTGATGAAAAGGATCCTAAGCATATTCAACAACAATGTTCTAATATGTAAAGTTAGCTCTATACAAAATATATAAATATGTATATGGGGAAAAATACATTTAATGTACATCATAAAATGTCCTCTGGTTCTTTAGCTCTAGCAATACATTCACCTTTTGGACAGATTTTCTTTAGTATGTAGGTATACAATATTAGGATACTTAGATATTTTTAATGCATGAAGCCCCTCTACATTTACCCTGTAAGGCAAAGTTAAGAAAACCTGCTATTGATCAACATAAGCTTATGGCACAGTGGAGATAATGGTTGACAGCATTGCTTCTCTCTGCAAACTGTTACTATAAAACACGTGAAAAATATAACATATGTTATAACTGCCGTTGCTGCAGAAGTGCTAAATGTGTATTTGGCAGGGTGTATAACCTATGTCTGTCTGTTCCAAGGCGTGACAAGTCTCATTTAATTGAAATTTGAATAAAAATAAATAAATACATTGCAAAGAAAGAAATGTTTAGAACACCGAATTTTGAACGTCTCGTTCGCCAAAAAAAAAAAAGATTCCCCTTTCTCGTAGCAATGTCTTGTAATAGTGTGCCCGCGGAACATGTGCAGTGTGGTGTTTATCCTGGCTCATTCCTGACATCTGTAAGATACTGGAGATGCAGCCGGGTGTCAGGAACAATGCAAATTCTGTCTGCATGCCCGCATTAAAAATGGCCAACCAATGCTCAGAGACAAAAGTCAGGAACCCAAAAGAAAGGTCAGAGAATAGGTCAGCACCTGTGAATGGAGTGGCGAGGGACAGCTCTCATCACTGCAAAAGTCACTTTACAGAAATTCTGCACCAAACACACACAGGTGAGAACAGGACTGTATAATTTGTATATGATGTGCCGAGGAACACAAAGACTCAATCCCTCTAGCAGCAAATGTGGAAAATCCTAGTTATGTCTTTTGTATGGCCTTGATGTGAAATACTGACTGCCTTTTGGGAGTGTGCAGCATGGAGAAGGGGTGTTGGAACGTGTTTGGGGTGGCTATGGAGTGCAGTATTGAGAGAGTCATTGGGAGCCTTACTGGAATCAAGGAGGATAGGCTCAGGGCAGCTAGGCACAAGAAGAACTATCTGTACTCACACACAATGTGTGAGAGGTGCTTCCTTATGCTCTTTGCTCCCCCTCCTAGAGGGCAAGTGCAGTGCAGGTCTGGAGCACCCAGTTTGGTTTGTAGAAGCTCTGGAGAACCCCAGCCCTGCCTCACTTGGTGCAGGCCTACACACAAGCCTGAGATGCTCCTACCTGCACAGGGCACTTCCAATGAGCAAGTGGAGTGCATCTGGTGACTACAAGCAGTTCTTAGTAAGGTACCCCCTGGAGTAGAGCAAGTTCAGATCTTCTTTACGTGGTTACAATTTTTACCATTTTTTTTTGGGGGGGGGGGGGAGCAGATACCCTCTTTTTAGAGGGATCCAGCTCCCACTTCCTCCCAGGGCACCATGGCGCCGGAAGGAAGATCACCTCTCCTCCCTCCTTCTCAGCAATCATCTGGGACATGTCACAGGTCCCAGATGATTGCCCGGCCAGTCACAGTGCGCAGCGCAGCTCGTGCATGCGCAGTGCGTGCCCGGCTGTGAAGCCACAGCCGGGTGCCCACAGTGACAATGCCGGTGCCGCAGAGAGGAGGCGGAGAGGAGCGGGGCTTCATTCGCCCGCATCGCTGGACTGTAGGACAGGTGAGTGTCCAAATAATAAAAGTCAGCAGCTACACTTTTTGTAGCTGCTGACTTTTATATGGGTGGAACTCCGCTTTAATAAATAAAAGCTGATCGTTTTAAGCACCCCTGCCAGTGTCAAATGTTCTGTCTCATCTCTGTAACTGCAAGAGAACTTTTATGTTAAAAAACAACAGACTTACCATCCAGGTCACCAGATGAAAATAGAAAAAAGAATGCCTAAAAAAGGAAACCAATGCAGCCATAGCATCTGAGAATTGGTAAAATGCAATATAATAAATGTTTGCCTTTGGGATTAATACGGCTTAATTACTATAAATCAGTGGTCTCTAAACTGTGGCCCAGGGGCCAGATGTGGCTCTTTGATTTCTTTTATCTAGTCCTTGAGGCACTATTCCATCCATTGACATCAACGATGGGGCATAAGTACTCCCACTGACTATAACAAAGGGGCACAATTATTACTGATGACACCAATGATGGGGCACAATTTCCTCCACTGACAGCAACAATGGGGCACTATTCCTCCTACTGACACCAACGATAGGGCACTTATCCTCCCATGACACCAATAATGTGGCAGCATTTCATCCACTGACAGCAACAATGGGCCACTATTCCTCCTACTGACACCAACGATAGGGCACTTATCCTCCCATGACACCAATGATGTGGCAGCATTTCATCCACTGACAGCAACAATGGGGCACTATTCCTCCTACTGACACCAAGGATAGGGCACTTATCCTCCCATGACACCAATGATGTGGCAGCATTTCATCCACAGACAGCAACAATGGGGCATGATTCCTCCTACTGACCCCAACAAAGGGGCACAATTGTTCCCAATGACATCAATGATGGGACATTGTTTGCTCCCACTTATGCCGGGACATTTTCTACTCCCACTGACAGTGCGGCCCCCTCTAACTTCTGAAGGACAGTAAACTGGCCCTTTGTTTAGAAAGTTTGGAGAACCTGCTATAGATGAACTGCATCATATATGTCAGTTTTGATTTTGCCCATAGTTCTACTGTAAAGTACGTTTCTGATCCAGGGGCCTTAAGGGCACTTCTCACAGGTTCCAAAGGAGTATATACATAACAATTTAAACACTTTTTAAATAATAAATATATAATGAAGTAAATATTTAATCATTTAAAACATAATTCATTTTATGGATATTTATACAACAGCAGGCTTATTTAGCAATGTAAAGTAAGTTATAGCTTCCAGTCAGAAACCATCTTTTACCGATGTGACTAAATTGATGTTTGATTAGTTGTTAGGGTAACTGCACTTCTTCAAATCATTACAGTACTTTGCACATTCTTCAATTTGGTTGATTATGGAATTACTAACCAGTGTCTGTGAACAGCATACATTTATTGGTAATAGCTCCAGAATCCGACTGATTCGAGTCATTGAAGTTAACTTGAAATAAAGTGACATAAAGGGTAAAAGGGTTATAAAAACCAAAGAAAGAAACACTGAGAAAGATTTACTAAAATTGGTGCACTCAGAATCCGGTACAGCTGTGCATGGTAGCCAATTAGCTTTTACCTTCAGCTTGTTTAATTAAGCTTTGGCAATAAGCCCCCGTTCACATTGGCGCAATTTGAAATGCGATTTGCCAAATCACAGCCTATTGACAGCAACCACACTTCCCAATCGGTGTGACGCCAACTTTGCGGCGCCGCACTGATTTCCAAAAGTAGTTCCTGCACTACTTTTGGCTACTTCAATAGACATTTGTGCAGGAACTCGCATAGATGTCTTTCAAATCGCCCCCGAACTCGCACTGAAATGCAGGTTTGAAATCTGAACTTGCACGATTTCAAACCCACTTTTAGTGTGAACGAGGGCTAAAACCTGGAAGCTGATTGGTTTCTATGCCAAACTGCACCGTATTTTGATCTCCAGGTTTAGTAAATACCCCCCATTGCCTTAAAAAGAATCTGATTTATCTAAGAATCTGAATATTTAGTCCAAACCTTAATAGTGCACACTTACAGTGCCTTGAAAAAGTATTCACACCCCTTGAAATTTTCCATAATTTGTCATGTTACAACCAAAGCCAAGAGGCTTGTAGTAACTCTGGAGGAGCTGCAGAGATCCACAGCTCAGGTAGGAGAGTCTGTCCACAGGACAACTATTAGTCATGCACTCCACAAATCTGGCCTTTATGAGGAGTGGCGAGAAGAAATCCATTGTTTAAAGAAAGCCATAGGAAGTACCGTTTACATTTCGTGATAAGCCATGTGGGGGACACAGCAAACATGCGGAGGAAGGTGCTCTGTTCAGATGAGACCAAAATGTAACTTTTTGGCCTTAAAACAAAACGCTATGTTTGGCGGAAAACTAACATTGCACATCACCCTGAACACACCATCCCCATCGTGAAAGATGGTGGTGGCAGCATCATGTTGTGGGGATGCTTTTCTTCAGAAGCGACAGGTAAGCTGGTCAGAGTTTATGGGAAGATGGATGGAGCCAAATAAAGGGCAATCTTAGAAGAAATCCTGTTATAGTCTGCAAAAGACTTGAGACTGGGGCAGAGGTTCACCTTCCAGCAGGACAACGACCCTAAACATACAGCCAGAGCTACAATGGAATGGCTTTAGATCAAAGCATATAGTGTGTTAAAATGGCCCAGTCCAGACCTAAATCCAATTGAGAATCTGTGGCAAGACTTGAAAATTGCTGTTCACAAATGCTCTCCATCCAATCTGACAGGGCTGGGGCTGTTTTGCAAAGAAAAATGGGCAAACATTTCACTCTCTGTCTCTACCAGCAAAGCTGGTAGAAACATCCCCAAAAAGACTTGCAGCAGTAATTGCAGCGAAAGGTGGTTCTACAAAGTATCGACTCCGGAGGGCTGAATACAAATGCACGCCACACTTATCACATAATTATTTGTAAAAACTTTTGAAAACCATTTATCCTTTTCCTTCCACTTCACAATTATGTGCCACTTTGTGTTGGTCTGTCACTTAAAATCCCAATAAAATACATGACTATTGGATAACAGATGTCTATTACCTCTGATAAAATCCTTATACTCCTACTCCAAATAAATAAGACCACACCAGCTTTTTGGAGTAATAAAAAAGGCCGTAGCAGCCTACTTTATTTTAACAAAAAACCTTTTTTCATAAAATTATAAAATATCTCAAAATATAAAATATAAAATTCTGTCATCAGAAAAAACAATAACCAAAACATCTGTTATACAACCTGTTATTTCAAAAGAGCGTTGGTCTGAGCAATCGCTTAGCAAAACAAACTGATGGCCATAACAACTATCGCACTGTAGCCCCAATCCAAACTTTTCAATAGGCCTCAAGCCGACAAGCTGGCTCAGAGACGGCCGTGACCACAGTGCCCCATATCACTTCCCGGCTAACCTCCGTTAACCGGGAACCAAAAAACCTCCGGACCCATATCAACGTTGGATCCCCACTCTTACTTTTTTGCCATCTTCCTTCCTTTTTTGCCCAGACCAACGCCCGCCACTGCCACGACTTCTTCTCTCTTTGTACCTGTGAACAAAAGAAAATACAATACCCTTCTACCCTAACATTCTCTCATTATTAGGGAGGGTGGGCGGGAACTTTCCTAATCTTTCTGTTGTCCCTCCCCGGGCGGGAACCCCTTTTAACTAGTCCCTCCCCTGCTCCTCCCTCCCCCTCGGCTCTACATTCACAAGAAAAACCTTAACCCTTACACTGCTACCACTGTCATGTGCGCCCTTCGCATACATCATTGCATGCTGTTGCTCCAGGCTTTTCTTGACTATTGGATAACAGATGTCTATTACCTCTGATAAAATCCTTATACTCCTACTCCAAATAAATAAGACCACACCAGCTTTTTGGAGTAATAAAAAAGGCCGTAGCAGCCTACTTTATTTTAACAAAAAACCTTTTTTCATAAAATTATAAAATATCTCAAAATATAAAATATAAAATTCTGTCATCAGAAAAAACAATAACCAAAACATCTGTTATACAACCTGTTATTTCAAAAGAGCGTTGGTCTGAGCAATCGCTTAGCAAAACAAACTGATGGCCATAACAACTATCGCACTGTAGCCCCAATCCAAACTTTTCAATAGGCCTCAAGCCGACAAGCTGGCTCAGAGACGGCCGTGACCACAGTGCCCCATATCACTTCCCGGCTAACCTCCGTTAACCGGGAACCAAAAAACCTCCGGACCCATATCAACGTTGGATCCCCACTCTTACTTTTTTGCCATCTTCCTTCCTTTTTTGCCCAGACCAACGCCCGCCACAGCATCCCAATAGTAACACCTTACTCTTGGGTGCCCCTCCACACCCGAATAGCTCGCTGTATTCCATCCTGCAAGCCTAGAGTCCACAAATCTGTACCCACATCGTTGAGGTGTACCCCATCGCGTCTCAGATACCTCCATGTCTCGAATTCCAATTCCCTATGCCGTATTGCCAACCCCCCATTACCGACCACAAACTTACTAATTTCCCTGTTGATCTTCCTCCTGGCTCTGTTCACACCCTCCACTGACCTGGCCATTCTCCAAGACATCCTGGCGACCATATCTGACCATATAATGATCATCTGCGGGAATTCCTTCATCAATCGCCAAATGTCAAATTTGATATCTCGTGTTATGTCAATCATTGAGCGAATGCCCAAATCGTTCCCGCCAACATGTATCACCAGGACATCCGGAGGTCCCTCTCTGTTTGCGTAGCGCTGTACCTCCTGTACCAACCTACCCCACAACATCCCCGGTATACCAAACCACTTTATATACACTTCCCTTCTATCAAAACTTAGCTGTCTACCCTCAGGCCGCGCGTCTCCCCTCCGAGCCCCCCAACATACATAAGAATGGCCCATAATCCAGACCATTCTCGGCGCTGCACCTGTAATTAGAAGAAAACAAAAACACTATTCTCAACATTTTACTATTCTAACTATAATCCTGGCCCTAACAGATAACTCTAAATCCAGTGCCCCATGTAACTGACAGAAACAACCCCCACCTTATCAACTACAATTTTACTGCCAGCTGTGGCCGCACATAAGATTTAAATCTGTTAGATTCCCACCTCCCAATGCTTTTTATTACCTCCACATCCATCCCCAACCTGGCCGCTTCCGTCGCAGCCCCTATCCTAAATGAGTGGGATGAAAAATCCTTCTCTTCCAGCCCCAGTCCCTGCAAACATTTCCTCAACACGGCAATAAACTGAAAACGTGATAACAAAATGCCATTTGAATGCATTAACAGGGGGCCTGTAAAATCCGGCCTAACCTTCAAGAATTCCCTGACCGTGCTCACCGGGCACAGGGGGGAACCGTGAATAGGATAAATTCTCACCATCCTGCCTCTTCCCCCTTGATCCGTCTTAGATTTCCTCAAAAATATCGATACGCCCTCTTCTTCTAGTTGCACCTCCTGTAACCCAATTCCCCCTTGAACCTTTTTGGAAGGACTGACCAGTTCCCCTATTCTAAATGCCCCAAAAAATGCCAACACAAAAGCAACCTTAAACAAAGAAACTTCGTATTCAGATGAGCAAACCACACCCAACTGATCCACAATACCCCCCAGAATCTCAAAAGTGACCGGTCTCCTCGAATCGCGCTTGACCACTGCCCTCCTATAACCCTTCAACGCTTGTCTTACCCAAAAACCCTTAGTTACGTCGGGCTGTCCTTGTAGCTTAAAAAGGAAAGCCAAACCAGCCAACTGTGTATTCATTACTGACACTGACACTCCCTCGTCCAATTTCTTTGCCACATAGTACAGCAATAACGAACTTAATCCTCGCCCTACCGGCTTCTCCCCTAACTCTTGACCAAATGACATCCATTCCCGCCATACCTTATTGTATGCTGCCCATGTACTCCCACTTACCGACCGCTTAATCCAGCCCTCTACGACGCCAGCGCAATCTCCCACAGCCAGTCTGGACAAGGTACCCCCTGTTGCTCCGCGTCCGGCGCCAACTCTCGGAACCTGTCCCACTGGAAGCGAGACAGTGCATCAGCAATGACGTTTTCCACCCCCGGCAAGTGCACAGCATGAATGAAAACATTCAGTTGTAGACATCTTAATACTAAGTGCTGCAACAGCCTGATCACCGGCGGAGATGACGCCGTGACCCTGTTTATCACTTGTACCACCCCCATATTGTCCCCATGAAAACGTACTTTCAGATCCCTGAACGATGCTCCCCATAGCTCCACTGCCAGAACTACCGGAAACAATTCCAGCAGAACCAAGTTCCTTGTGAAGCCCTCGTCTATCCAAGATTGTGGCCATGGACCCGCGCTCCATTGTCCTTGAAAGAACGCCCCAAAACCGGTTGCCCCCGCGGCGTCGGTAAACAATTCTAAGTCAAAATTGCTGACTGGTCCCGACATCCACATTGCCCTGCCATTAAAGGATTCCAGAAAGGTATGCCATACCCTCAGATCCTCCCTATGCGTTTTTCCTAAACGCACGAAATGTTTTGGTGACTTTACCCCACTCGTGCTGGCCGCCAGCCGGCGACTGAACACTCTCCCCATCGGCAGTATGCGGCAAGCAAAGTTCAGTTTGCCCAACACCGATTGCAACCTACGCAGTTGTACCTTTTTAATTCCTATCAAACCGGCCACCTCTTTTTTCAAATCCTCCAATTTGTCAGCAGGCAATCTACATTCCATGGCTTCTGAATCTAGTACAATCCCCAAGAACGTGATGACCGCGCAGGGTCCCTCCGTTTTATCATCCGCCAATGGAATGCCAAACCTGCCTGCTATATGTTGCAATGAAGCTAGCAACACCGCGCATACTCTGGAAGAGGCCGGGCCTATGCATAGAAAATCATCCAGGTAGTGAATTATCGAATTCACCCCGGATACATCCCTGACCACCCATTCTACAAAGGAGCTGAATTGCTCAAATATCGCACACGACACCGAGCAACCCATTGGTAGGCATTGATCGACATAGAATCCGTCATTCCAATGGCACCCGAGCAACCGGAAACTATCCGGATGAACCGGCAGCAGTCGAAACGCTGACTCTATATCTGCCTTAGCCATCAAGGCACCTTTTCCATAGTGTCTCACCCACCTTACCGCAGCATCAAAAGACGTATACGTCACCGAGCATGCTTCTTGGTCTATGGCATCATTCACGGATCCCCCCTTGGGGAAGGACAAGTGGTGAATGAGCCTAAATTTGTTGGGCTCCTTTTTGGGCACCACTCCTAGCGGAGATACCACTAAATCGACTATAGGCACTACTGGGAAAGGGCCGCTCATTCTACCTAAAGCCACTTCCTTCTGCAGTTTCTCTGAAACCACTTCCGGATGTTGCAGGGCCGACTTTAAATTTTTGGGCACCGGGGGAGTCACCGATAAACTACATGGAATCCTAAAACCTAACGTAAATCCGTCTTCTAATAGCGATGCTGCCCTTCTGTCTGGGTACTTACCGAGAAACGGCCGCATCCTTTCCACCATCACCGGCGTCCTCCCTTTTGTTCCCAGCCTCTCCTTGTCGACCTTTTCCTTGCTTAAAACATCGGGATGATGGATGTGTTCCCCCGCAGCCTGAGCACTCATGCTTGAACTTACATGTTCCACCAAACTTACAGGATCCTGAGTTATACTGCCAGCAAACCCCTTTTTTGTTTCCAGCCGAGTGGCCCTGGGCGGACGGTCCACCGGCTCCCCCTTGAAAAAACTGATTCGGCGCCCTCGCCGTCGTCATCAAGCGCATCCAGAGGCTGATGTCCTTATGGTCCCAACGTAGCTCTGGGCGAACTGCTCTCCTCTGCCTGAACTGTTCGTCATATCGCAACCATGCCGTACCGCCATAAACTCTATACGCTTCCCCTATCGCATCTTGATAGCAGAAAAGCGCCGAACAGTGTTCCGGTTGCTTCTCCCCTATCACACTTGCCATGATCGCGAACGCTTGTAACCAATTTGTAAATGTCCTGGGTATCAGCCTATACCTCCTCTTTTCCTCGTCTTCCTTTTTGGAGTCGTCCGGCTTGACTCTATCAAGATTGAACTTCTCCAAGGGCAGCAACGAAAATATTTCCACATACTCACCCTTCCATAACTTTTCCCGCACTTCTTGTTTTAAGTGCGCTCCTAACGGCCCCTCATAGCACACATACACTTCACAGCGAGCCGCGTCCGCCAGCCTGATGATATCCTTCCTCGCCGCAGCCTCCCCTGTCGGCGCTGCTTTTTCCTTCCCTTGCGCAACTCCACTCCCCGTGGCTAGCTGAGCAGGCACCGCGACCCCAGCTGAAACCTCTGTGGTCGGGACCCCCCCAGTACTTCCTGAATCCCTCCCTGACTGCTGTGCCCATGCAGCTGCCGGACCCTCTACTGGCTTTTCTGCCGCCTCTAACCTCTGCACCAGTTCTTTTATGCCTGTTAGAAACCCCAGGAAACCCGGAGTACCTACCCCTATAGCAGACCCCACCATGCTTTTTTCTAACCCCCCAGCCCCATTTGCTACACATGATGTATCATTTAAACTAGACATAGTAAGGACCTGTGCTGGCTCACCTGGCTGCATAGGCGCCGCTCCATCAGCCGACCGTCTGCTCTCCTCAGGCCCCATCCTCCTGGGCAGGGGGGCCGCCTCCTCCTCCGATCCGGACTCCTCATCTCTTCCGCTCCGACCCGACTCTTCACTGGTATCCGACGGTGGCCCGCCCGGGATGTGGACCGCGGCTGCCGCATTGCTCGCCATCCTTCCCCTCCTCCGCGCAGCGAAGCCTCCTGTGGCCTTCCGGATCGCCTTACCAGGACCGGTGTGGGCTACCTCAGTCCTGTCAGCCTCCGCTCCTGCAGTTGGTAAGCCAGACCTGCTTCTCTCCCCCCTCTGCCTGTCCCCTGCCGCCGAATGGGAAGGCCCGGGGATACCTCCAGTCAGTGCCGTTGCCGCGATGGCGGAGCTTCCCGCCGTCATCCTGGGGGCGGGGCTTGCACTCTCCCTGCGTCTCCGATTTGTAGGCCGCACTGGTACCGGTCCCCTGGCCTGCCTCTGTTCTTGTCCCGCCGGGGCCGCACGCCCGCCGACCCGCTCTCTACCCGCTGGCCGTTTCGCCGGTGGACCCCCCGGGAGTCTGGAAGACAGACTACCCGAGTGCCGCTGCGCTGGCGTCATGCGGTCCGGGGAGAACCGCTCAGGCGGTCGAGAGCGGCGTGCTCTGGTGCCGCTTCTCTCTCCCCCACTAGCCTGCATCTTGGAACCTTGTAGTGCGGCTGCGATCGTCTCCTGGAGCCACTCCGCACCCCGCACCGCCGCTTCTTCTCTCAACTGGGCCATGAGCCCCTCTAGTTCAGCCATGTTGGTAGCACAACCGTTCTGAGAACTTTCCTAATCTTTCTGTTGTCCCTCCCCGGGCGGGAACCCCTTTTAACTAGTCCCTCCCCTGCTCCTCCCTCCCCCTCGGCTCTACATTCACAAGAAAAACCTTAACCCTTACACTGCTACCACTGTCATGTGCGCCCTTCGCATACATCATTGCATGCTGTTGCTCCAGGCTTTTCTTTTACGTTTTTGGTTGTGACAAAATGTGGAAAATTTCAAGGGGTGTGAATACTTTTTCAAGGCACCGTTTTTATGAAATGTTATATATGTGCCCAATTCCTAGATTTGCCCATTCTGTCTGACATTTCAGCTTGTTTTGGAGGGTCACCTTAAATCTGACAGTTTCTGCTGACCTCAAACAGCACACACTCAGGAGTTGGGTAAAAGTATGTCACATCAGGAGATCGCAGATCTTCTTATAAAAGCAAAGTGTCAGACTCAGACAGCTAAAGCTGAAGTTCAGATAAAAGTTCAGGTAAAAAATATTTTTAGCTCTACAGCTTTATAGATCTAACTTACCTGTAATGAACTATCTCTCATGTCATGTAGGCAAGGGGATCCTGGAGAGGACTAGTCTCTGTTGAGAACTTTTACTATTGAATTCAGCCTGGAGACCTGAAGCTATTAACCCCTTGCATGCTGCAAGTTTAGAGACAGGAAGAGGATAGGGCATCCCTGCAGTGACAATTTTTCCAGGATCCAGCAGCCTGCATGATGCAGGACACACTTCATTACAGCTAAGTTAGGCCAATAAAGCTGTAGGGCTATACATAATTTTTAGCTACATTTTAGCTTTAAAGTTTAGCTAATATAGGGGACCAATAAAACAATAGGTCTGTGCAATCATAATTTAAAGCAGACCACTTTTTAAAATGCCCCCCTCTTCCTCCTTGCTAAAAAACGTATTAAAAGGGTAAAAAAGACACCTGTAAGGGGGGGGGGGGGGGTAGGTATTATACCTGCCTTTCCTTCAGCTTCTGTGGTGCAGTGGATATTGTCATCATGTTGTCAACGAGATCCGGAGGAAGGTAAGGACGTTTTATGAGAAGACGCTGCAGCACAGTGCTGGGAGCATCCTCTCATTTGGCCTATTCAACAGTTCCCAACTCTCACTGGAAAGAGAATGGTGTTACCCTTTATTTAGGGACCACAGACAGAATCTGTAGGTAAGGGGCAGGGCCAGTGCTATCACTAGGCAAACTAGGCAGCCGCCTAGGGCGCACTGCTGCCTAGGTCCCCTGGCCACTGGTGTTCCTACTCTTCGCTCTCTGTAGCAAGAAACTAAGTCTCAGCATCAGCAGGCAGCCGCTGCTCTGTTCGCACATAGTGTCAGAGGTGCAGCAGAGGTCTGTGTCTGTGTACTCCCGAATGAATGGAAGCAAGCAAACATTCATTGATGGGTGCTGGTGAGGCTGCATTTGATGGGGGCTGGTGAGGCTGCATGGATGGGCGCTGGTAGGCTGCATTTGATGGGCGCTGGTGAGGCTGAATTGACGGGCGCTGGTAGGCTGCATTTGATGGGTGCTGTTGAGGCTGCATTGATGGGCGCTGGTGAGGCTGCGTTGATGGGCACTTCATTAAAAAGGTGGGGTATACATGGGCAGGGCAAAGGGGTGGAGCAAGGGGGGGTGTCAAAATGAGGTTTCGCCTAGGGTGTCAAAAATCCTTGCACCAGTCCTGGTAAGGGGAGTTTTTTTTTAAAATTTTTTCCCCTACAGGTGTTTTTTTTACACTTTTAAAGAGTGTTTTAACATGGGGGCAAATTTGAAAAGCAGACCTAGCATTTTAGGTGCTACTTTAAAAATAAAAATTCAGATTATTGCCTAAGCCCGATCATAGTTGGTACTATATACAGCATGGTTTATATTTATTGGTTCAGTGGAGGTATAGGTGAATTTTTAAACATTTTCACATTTATTTCATTGTGTTCAGACAAATACTGGCAATGACAAGTATTAAAAACATAACTATTACATCATCATAGATGTAGTCCAAAGTGTCACCTATCATATGAAAGTGAACCTGAGGCCCTGTGTGTTTGAACAGGGCAAGTACCACTGAAGTACTGCTATCGTTTTTATATACTGTCAAGTGCTGGAAATAGAAGGGAAATAGGGAGTCTGTAAATCTTTAACTGAGAAACTGGTGCCCTTTGCCAGCACCAAAAATGCATGAAGTTATCTTTTCTGATTTGTTAAATAATATTACAGAGCACAGAGAGCACATAGGGAGAAAAAACTTCCAATGCATGCACGCTGTCCATTGCAATAAGGAACACTTTGATTGTACATCTCCTTCCTGTTGTGTACAGTATTTGGCATATATAACAAAATGGAGTGCAGATTTGTAGGAGGGCGATTGGGCTAGGCTAAGAGTCTACTTTAGGAAAAATACAAACTTTATTGTTCCTGCTTAATTTACGCTCAGTTTTACATTTGGGCTGCTTTGTTTGGATAAGTTCCTCAGGGGTATTTCCAAGAGGTGGTAAAAGACGCTTTTTGCTGTTCCGTTTATCAGACAGCCATTGTGGGGGCAATTCAAAGGGTCCAAACCCAAACTGCACAGAATACTTGTCATTAAGGATTTCCGCTTCTCCAGGCATCACAGGGGCCACCTGAGCTGCCGATTCAGCACCCTGTGGGATTAGCTTTTGCACCAGAGTATGTTCCACCTCTATACTGCCACTGGGCATTGTTTCCTTCAGCTTGTAGCTTCTGCAAGCCTCTAATTTTATCTCGTTATCCTCATCTTCTTCCACAGACCTGAATATCTGTTGCTGTCCAATATGAAACATCTCTAGAAGCTGGCTCCCTGACCGTACACTGGGCTCCAAATTCACCTCTGCTACCGATCCCAGGTTTACCACATTCCTCCTGCTGTATCGCCGATGAAGTTGAACTATGGTGCCCACCACACATTTACGCACAGATTTGTTGACAGTCAAGAAGAGTAAGGGGTTGGTGACAAGGGAAACCTTAGGCAACCAGATGGCAGTAAGTACTAGATTGTCTGAGATATGAGAAACATTGAGCACAGTGCGATAAACAATCAGTGTCACATATGGAACGCTGCAAAGGATGAAAACCAGAACCATGGACAGCAGCATTGAATGCAGTTCAGCCTCCTTTTGAGAAACATAGGGAATAGATATAGAGTTCTGCGGTGTCCTTAAGGCTGCTATGATCACCTTCTTCTTCTGGCTGGCACTTAATGCTCTGCGAATGAGTAGCATAAATAGGAAAACCACAGCAACTGGTACTAGAACAGTGGTGACATTGTACACCAGGACATATACCAAGTGACCTAAAGAGTAGCCCCATGACTGGGAGCAGGTAGACATGGCATAGATGTCAGTCACATTAGTCACAGCGAAAACAGGTACACTGGCTACAACTGCATGCGTCCAGATGTAGATCAACAGGTCTCTAGCCTTGGCATCTGATATCTTCCTCTCTAGAGGGTACAATACAGAGTAATACCTGTGGTAACAAAAAGATAGCATATATTAAAAAAAACACAGTAATCTAGCAATATTATAACAAAATAGCGATAAATACTTGTTGAATACTTGTTTTAATCTACAGCGTATAGATAAAAGGATATGATACTTCATGTATTCAGTTACATATTATTGAAATATTCTCACTGAGCTATCCTTGTCCTAATCATATACTGTATATGTACAAGAAATGATTAATGGTTATGTTTCAACATCTCTGCCCTAACACTGTTTTGGAAAAGAGGGCAAAGGGCATTAAACATATAATCCATTTTACTCATTGCAGTAATGCTTTGACTATCATTTCAATGAGGACGCAGAACTATTGAGAGCTTTATGAGAATTTTGATTGGTTAACATTAAGAATCAAGAGAGAATGCTATTACTGTTTATATACAGGAAAAATAAGCTCTGAGAGGCCACATCTGCAAGGGTAGAGGTACAGTAGCTGGGCAAGTGATCTGCAGCCAGGTATGTGGCCCTCCGCTGTTAGAACCCAGAGTGAGAGCATCCAGGCTCCAGCCTAGGGCTGCTGATAGGGCAGTACAGCCGGTCCTCCTGTACCGGACCCAACAGGGGGGCTCGGACAGCTTTATTGTTCATTTGTGAATAAATTAAATAGATTACCAAGGGCACTAAGGTACCACCGCTCCCACTAGGCTTCCTAGGACATAAACCTAATTTTCCTGACCCCAGCAGTTCTACAGATGGTCCCAGGGGGCAGGGGGCAGAGGGGAGATTTTTTTTCATTTTTGGCATTTTCAGGCAGATAAAGCCAGCACTGCAGATCCTGAAGCTCAAGGTAAATTTCTGGCTGGCCATCCACAACCTTTCCTTTGCGAAGTGATTCTAGATGCTTACAATGGTCACATTTAATTGCTTCTGGTTATATCTTCTTAAAAACTAAAAACCTGTGGCTTCAACTGCTCAAGCACTTCTGACAGTGTTATAGTTTGTCCCAAGCCTAGGCACTGTCACTTTTGTTAGATTGCTCTACATGTAAATATGAAAAAAATAAATGTGAAATAAAAATTAGATGTAATTGAAACTAAACAGTATAATTACACTATCATTATCTCACGTTATTTCTCTGACAGTTTTTCTTTAATTGCAGTGCACCCTGTAAAAGCACATCCAAGTACTTAACACTTGGTTAATCTATGGAGTGTTATGCAGAGGAGTACTATTTTTATTCCTCGCCCCCCAGCAGCTGATGGATGGTTTTCCTCACTAATGCTCCAATCTTGTGGAGTATGTGAATGTGGGCTGGCCCTCCACATCATCATATATAATTCAGGACTAGCGATAGCCACTGGTCCTGCATTTTTTGCAATGATGTTAGCAAGGGGGAACGATTTATTAAGACTGGCCTTCACACTAGAGCCAGCATAGAGAAAGCCTGTGGAACCAAGGGCTAAGTAATTCCTTCTATTACATGCTCCCTATATTAAACAAGCATTAGACCCTTAATGGGTACCCATGTGGATTTTTTATTGTTGACAAGATTTCAGCTTTAACCATAAAGACTTTAGAGAAAGCTTGATGTTTGACCCCTTTCATCAGCGAGGCTGACGCAATAAACTGGAGCAAAGAAAATGAGCATGAAATAGTAGTTGTGACCTATAAGGTTTTACCTTTTACCTTGTGAAAGTGTTAAAGTACATGTAAACCCAAGCATTAAAATCTTATACTGGGGTTTGGACAAAAATATGGAAACACTACATGATTTGGAGGTGTGAAAGTGACAACATGTTTTGTGAAGAGACACCTGGCTAACAGGTGAGAAGCCTCACCTTCGTCATGTCAGAGCTTACTGGGTTCAAAGAGGGCAAATTGTTGGTGCCCGCTTAGCTGGTGCCTCTGTGATTGAAGTTGACAATTTATTTGCAGTGTCGCAAAGTGCAGTATCAAAGGTTATGATGGCATATACACTTTCCGGGAAAACGTCGTCTGATAAGCATACGCTTTGTCGACATGGTCAACTGACTGAAAGACAAAAGGAAATTGCACAGGATTGTGCCAGATTTTTGCATGAAGAGTGGTATCAGATTCCAAAAACCACTATCCAAGACTTATATTTGTCAATTCAGAGGAGAATTCAGGCATTCTTGGATGCCAAAGGTGGTCCAACACCATATTAGGTAACAATTTTGTTCTTTTACCATACTTGTTTCCATAACTTTGTCCAACCCCTGTATATTAATATGTTAATGGGATTTCAAAAGTAACTTTCAATCTTTTATAATCTCTAGCTTTAAATTATTTCATACCTGGAGATCCAGCATTTAGGGCACTTCCTGTTAAAGGGTGACACTATCACTATCTCACAGTTCTTACTTCATCAAGTTAGTCACTTTTAATCATTAGAAAGACCATCCTAAACAATGATATATAACGGTTGCTACAGAACATGCAAGTAGACAAAAAGTGGCTAAGATGAGGCTTCAGATGACCAGCAGCACTCAGATGCAAAAAGGTCAGAATGTAAGAGGTCTTAAAGAGGTTCACTCCTGTTTTCTGGATTTCTACAGCAACACTCTCTGATTAGAGAAAAATTATCCTCTATTAAAGAGACAGAGCATAGACAGTGGGAAGAGAGGTTCTGTGTGTGTTGCTGCAGAGAAGGAAGCAGGATCAAGCCCACCATGTAAGAGAAAGAGAGAGCTATGGTGTTCCTTTGACCTTGGGGAGCATGTGGGCCGTGTCACCCAAAAAACAGCTTAGATCAGCCTTTCTCAGTCCGGGTTCCATGGAACCCTAGGGTTCCTCCAGAGGTCAGCTGTGGCTGATTGACCTCACACTTTGTGGTGCCTGCATAATTCCAGGTCCAAAGCCATTTGGCAAAGCAACCGGCATGATCCCAACAATCTTTCAGCTGTCTGTAAAGGTGGCATTCTGGCCACCACTAAAAGGGTGGCATTCTTCCCATTGGCAAATTAAATAATTGTAGCAGGGGTTCCCCAAGACCTCAACATTATTTTGAAAGTTCCATTGGGGTTAGGAAAGGTTTAAAAAGGCTAGCTTAGATTCTCCAGACAGGGAGAGAGGGGAGAGATGCTATAACCAGCTCCACTGAGACCAAGTACTGTTGAACAAGTGAGGGTGCACCTGACTTCAGAGTATTGGATGTGTCTGCCAAGTTCTGCAAGTCTGCCACATTACTGTATGTATACCATAAAGGGTATTGGACAAATTGCCAAAGGGAATTATCACACCTTTAAAATTTAAAATTGTATTTGTTTAATGGAACAAATCATGAAAAGAAATAATACAGAAGTTCAGACCATTTTCCTCTTTGAAGCATGTTTCTTGGTGGAATAGAACATGTTATTGGATTTTCCAGTTTTGTTTTGCTAGCTGTCGTTTGGGGAGAGCTAAACCTCTTACATTGTGAGATGTGAGGCATCAATAGGCCATATTTCATCTGTGATTAAAGAGCATAGAATCCATTGTGAATGTTTGAAGATCATTCCTGACACATAATGTTGATTTACTAAAATAAATAATTTACTTAGCTAAGTCAATAAGGTTATGCTGTGGTCACTGCAAACAAACACATCTTCAAGTAAACACAAATTCAGTTACTTTTTTATTTCTTTGCACATAATTTGGGGTACTTGAACTGAATCAAATTAATTAGCCACGCTATATTTCTATGTTTGACATCTGAAAAGGAACAAAATGGCAAACCTTGTCTGTTTTTTTGCTAACTTTTCTCTTTCTTTTCCAAATTACAAATATATGGTGTTAAATGGTGATGTGGTTAAAAAACAACTCCAACAACTTTAAAACTACCCACCTCCACCCTCACCTTTCCTTTACCCTTAATCTTCCCTGAAGCCTCTCAAATATTAAAAAAAAAAAAACTATTCAAACCTTAAAGCTGAATTCCAGGTATGGCTTTCTTCACAAAGTTACAATGGGCCAATGCAAGTGTGCATGTTTCATCCCTGGGGGCTGCTAATACAGTGATCCTCACTGTCTTCTGGGTCCAACATTGTGTGGCTGCCCTGCTGCATAGTGAACACAGGGGGTCCCTTGATTGGCATTGACACCATTTAGGGAACAGCTTGCATTTCCCTCAATGAATTCAAGGTATTCTCTGATTGGATGAGGTGCTAATTTTGATGTCATTCAGTCAGAATATGCTTTGCATTCATTGAGAGATATGAATGGCTTTAATGCCAAGTGAACGACCCCCTGTGGTCAATATGCAGCAGGGCAGCTGCCCGACACGGGAACTGGAAGACAGCGAGAATCACTGTAGTAGCAGCAGTTACTAAAGTGAATCTCTGCTTCCATGGGGTGAGGCCAGATATAGAACATGAATACTTACTTTGTTTCAAGCTGAACCAATGTAACTATGCAAAAAAACATACAGTATCTCACAAAAGTGAGTACACCCCTCACATTTTTGTCAATATTTTATTATATCTTTTTATGTGACAACACTAAAGAAATGACACTTTGCTACAATGTAAAGTAGTGAGTGTACAGCTTGTATAACAGTGTAAATTTGCTGTCCCCTCAAAATAACTCAACACACAGCCATTAATGTCTAAACCGGTGGCAGCCAAAGTGAGAACACTCCTAAGTGAAAATGTCCAAATTGGGCCCAAAGTGTCAACATTTTGTGTGGCCAACATTATTTTCCAGCACTGCCTTAACCCTCTTGGGCAGAGAGTTCACCAGAGCTTCACAGGTTGCCACTGGAGTCCTCTTCCACTCCTCCATGATGACATTATGAACCTGGTGGATGTTAGGACCTTGAAAATTTCCAAATTGGGCCCAATAAGCCATTTTCTATCCCCAATGTCATGTAACTCGGTAGTGTTACAAGGTCTCAGGTGTGAATGGGGAGCAGGTGTGTTAAATCTGGTGTTATCCCTCTCACTCTCTCACACTGGTCACTGGAATTTCAACATGGCACCTCATGGCAAAGAACTCTCTGAGGATCTGAAAAAAAGAATTGTTGCTCTACATAAAGATGTCCTAGGCCAGGGGTCTTCAAACTATGGCCCTCCAGTTGTTCAAGAACTACAATTCCCATCATGCCTAGTCATATCTGTAAATGTCAGAGTTTTACAATGCCTCATGGGACACGTAGTTCTGCAACAGCTGGAGGGCCGTAGTTTGAGGATCCCTGGCCTAGGCTATAAGAAGATTGCCAAGATCCTGAAACTGAGCTGCAGCATGGTGGCCAAGACCATACAGCTTATTATCAGGACAGTTTCCACTCAGAACAGGCCTCGCCATGGTCGACCAAAGAAGTTGAGTGCACGTGCTCAGCGTCAAATCCAGAGGTTGTCTTTGGGAAATTGATGTATGAGTTCTGCCAGCATTGCTGCAGAGGTTGAAGGGGTGGGGGGTCAGCCTGCCAGTGCTCAGACCATACGCCGCACACTGCATCAAACTGGTCTGCATGGCTGTCGTCCCAGAAGGTAGCCTCTTCTAAAGATAATGCACAAGAAAGCCCACAAACAGTTTGCTGAAGACAAGCAGACTAAGGACATGGATTGCTGGAACCATGTCTTGTGGTCTGATGGTGAGAAGGTGAGAAGTACAAAGACAACTGTGTCTTGCCTACAGTCAAGCATGGTGGTGGGAGTGTCATGGTCTGGGGCTGTGTGAGTGCTGTTGGCACTGGAGAGCTACAGTTAATTGAGGGAACCATGAATACCAACATGTACCGTGACATACTGAAGCAAAGCATGATGCCCTCCCTTCGGAGACTGGGCCACAGGGCAGTTATCTAACATGATAACAACCCCAAACACACCTCCAAGATGACCACTGACTTGCTAAAGAAGCTAAGGGTAAAGGCGATGGACTGGCCAAGCATGTCTCCAGACCTAAACCCTATTGAGCATCTGTGGGGCATCCTCAAACAGAAGGTGGAGGAGCCCAAGGTCTCTAACATCCACAAGCTCCGTGATGTCATCATGGAGGAGTGTAAGAGGACTCCAGTGGCAACCTCTGAGTAAAGCTCTGGGAAACTTCATGCCCAAGAGGGTTAAGGCAGTGCTGGAAAATAAAGGTGGACACACAAAATATTGACATTTTGGCCCCAATTTGGAAATTTTTACTTGGTGTGTACTCACTTTTGTTGCCAGCAGTTTAGACATTAATGCCTGTGTGTTGAGTTATTTTGAGGGGGCAGCAAATTTACACTGTTATACAAGCTGTACACTCACTAATTTACATTGTAGCAAAGTATCATTTCTTCAGTATCACATGATAAGATATGATAAAATATTTACAAAAATGTGAGGGGTGTACTCACTTTTGTGAGATACTGTACCTGGAATTCACTTTTAAATCCAGGTGTCTTCCAGCCAGCCATGTGGCATCATGGGTACTTCCATTTCTTGTACTGTGGCTCTTCTGGGTGCACAGAATGATGTTCATGATGATGACAGATTCTGTGCAGCTGTAGTAGCAGGGAGTATATCCATAATGACCTGGGTCCACCGGAAGTGGGTTAGATGATGCTGGACTTCATTCAATCTGTAACAAGACCAGAGCTGGACTACAGAACAGGTTTGTGGGGGACACCATCAGAGTGAAAGTGAGTATTGCAATGAGAGCTGCATTTTATTTCTTTTTTTGCTATGCTGAGCAACCTACTTTTAAAATAAAAAAAGTCATAGAGTTGGGTTACAAAATGGTTATAAACTGTTCATGTTAACACAAATATAAAATACACTGTTTTTACCTGTCCAAGGCAATGGCAGCAAAACTGAGGATGGTCACGGAGCAGAAGACTTTGTGCAGGAATTTGATGGTCTTACAGAAAAGCAGGGTGTAAATCCACCAACAGCACTGAGGGTTGGCGCTAAGCACAATATCGAAAGGCACACACACCAGACTGGCACAGATGCCAGAACAAGCAAGGTTTTTCATAAACCTATTTGTTACAGATTTGAGTACGGTGGTCCTACAGGTTGACCAAAGGACAATAAAGTTCCCTGAAAACAGAAAAAAAGATTACTATGCTATAATAAAAATATATATATATTGTACACATGGGTAAACACAGATGAAGGATCAACTCCACTCCCAACAGACTTGTCAGATTTGGATATACATTGGTTGCCTAATTCACCTACTTGTTACTCGCCCTCATATGGCTAAATGCTGTGGTTATTCGTTAGTGCTACATTTTGTAGAATACAGGAGAGCAAAACACCATTCTTTCATTTTGTACTGCTTGTGGCGCTCTGGATCCTTGAGAGAGAGTTACAATTTTGACTGAGCTTGACAGCAGCCATGGGGTCTGAGCTTTGGGCAGAAGTCCTCTGATCTCCTCCTATACCCCAGCCATAATATGAGCAGTGGACCTGTCACAAGAACTTGTCAAGAGTGCCAAATATGCCCACCCTTTCTGCTCCCTCAGCTTCATTCATATAAGTTCTACCGTAGCTTCTATCAATGAAAAGGGCTCTATAAATGTAGTTTGGGTGGATGACTGCCAGGTCTGCCGCCACCATTCATAAATTGCTTTTCATTATTGGAAGCTATAGTACAGCTTCTATGATTGGAGGTAGGGGGTAGAAAAAGCAGGCATAATTGGCACTCCTCATAAGTTCTTGTGAAAAGGTCCCTCAGCTCATATTAACCACCCCAGCACTGGAAGATTACAGCTCTAGGAAGGTGGAAGGTGGGGTCAAAAGACTTCTCGCTCAATTTTGATGTCTAGGAACATATTTGAGACAGTCATTTTTTATAGATATGGTTGGGGTGTTAACTAGGGTTGCCACCTCATCCCTTTAAAACCGAACGCATATTAATTACACAGGTTCTGTGGCTGATTAAGGTGGTAATTAAACTCACCTGGTGCCTTATCTGCATTAAATTATCCTCAGAACGCGTGTAATTAATATGTGTATAGGGTCTGTCTTACTAAAAAATGAAGAGAGGTAAAATAAAATGACATGAGATGATGTGCAGTGAACCCTGGGCCTGATTTATTCAAGCATAAAGTAAGAGATGGTGAACCAGTGTTGACTTCAATAAAAAACGGTATTTTTTCAGTTTCAATGCATGTCATTGGATAGTTTAAATTAAACTAGGTTCACTTTATTTCAATTTATACTTTATTAAATCAGTTACAGTTTAGTAGGAGGGTCAAGAAGAAAGAAGTTAAGCAAGTAACAGTTAGAATTTATAGCAGGTAATTCTCAAACAACACAGGAACATCCATCAACATTTATGTACAAAACACAAATTTCAATTTGGCTGGCTTTTTCAGCTAAACACGTTTTGGGGAAAAAGGAACATTATTACTATTACATAGTACCTACAGATATATACTGTATAACAGGGATTGAGCAGGATATAACATGACAAGAACAAATAAACTAAAAAGCGGGGTGGGGTGGGGTGGGGTGGGGGGGGCTTAGCATAGCTTTTACAAATCTATTGTATATACAAGTGTAATCATTATGCTGCCTTTTTGTCATACTGTGATTGCACTGTTGAACTAATATCATCTAAATAGTTTTCAACATGATTTGCAAGCTAAGGGGTTGATTTACTAAAGGCAAATAGGCTGTTCACTTTTCAAGGAAAAGTGGGATTTAGGGGAATTTTCCTCAGAGGTTAGTAAATGTGAAATTTCACTTTGTAAAGAATACCCATTCACATGCAGGCAAAATGCAAAAAAAAAGCATCTTTTGCTTATACATGTTTGGATGATGGAAGTCAACAGAGCATCGCCTCATTCACTAAGTTCTATGGAAAATTCCCTTGCATTGAACTACATCCCTAGAAAAATGAACAGCCTATTTGCCCTTGGTAAATCAAAAACTAAGGATAGATTTGATGTTGTTAAGAACCCAGACTGTTCAATGTGTGCTTCAGAATATTTTTGATGCAGTCTCCTTTCCTAAACACCTGAATAAAGCCTAGTACACACAGGCCAAATGCCGGGCGACATCGGTCAGTTCAAGAAGAACCAGCCGACATTCGGCCAGTGTGTATGGCAGCCAGTCCGACAGAAGCCGGCCATTCGGCTGGCTTTTGTTGGACGAGCATACTGGAAAACCAGCAGCTGACCGGCTCCTGATCAGTGCTCTCAGCCAATGGCTGAGAGCGCTGACCCGAGTGCTCTGGTGGGGGGCCGTCCCCCTGTCAGAACACAATAGCTTAGCAGGGAAGATCTCTGTACTAACATCGGATTGTTAATAAAACGGCTCCGATCTGAGCTGTCAGTTTTTTTTCTGTTCAACCCTCTGGGTTGAAAAAAAAAAAACGAATAGTGCGTACTAGGCTTAAGTCCAAAATAATTAAATGTACACTCAAGTGAAAAAAAGATTTTGATTATAAACTAACTCAAGGGACATACCCTGCCAGGCAAAGGCTCCAATTTACATTTTAGCATTCATATTCTGAACCTGTATTCCTCTATAGCTAAATCCCAATAGCAGCAAGTATAAACATCGTTAACATGGCCCTACATCTGAGCCTGTGAAAATGCAAATTATTATATTTCCTGGATTCAGTATGTTGTTTCTCTGTTCATGTCCACTGCAGATTCACTCATGCACTTACAAGCATGAAAAACAGGTTGCATAGATTCATGTGACAGGAGTTTGCAGGTCCTCCAAATCCAAAATAACAAAGTTTATTCAATTAACTGTAAGTTAAAATGGAACTGTAGTTTCTGGATTAGCTGTTGTGCAGTGATGCCGATGCAGTGCGGTCACCTGAAATCACACAGCAGAAGGCCCAGAACCTACACTGTCAAAGTAATGCAGTCACTGTCATAGCAATGTATTGTCATAAAAATGATGTTCATTATCTAATCTAGGCAGGAGCACATCCGTTTTGTCTTATTTAGTCTTATTTGAAATCACTGAATGGTACAGGATCTACTTTCTGCTGGTATGAATGTACACCTGTACTGTTGTTGCACAAGGGCAAGGCCTGGTGCTCCTCACAGCTGGTACTCTTGCCGCCAGCTTGGTGGCCATCAGAGTCTATCTGGTGGTGGCTGGCCCAAGGCTTAGTAGAACAACCATTTTTCTCACTTAACTCACTGCCTCACTTCACGCACTATATAATAGCCATATACTCATGTAGCTCATGTATACTCACCCCGATTTTCCCGGGAGCCTTATAGTGACTACCAGAGGTAGGAAGAGCTGACATAATTCCTCAGAGTACAGGTTACTAGGCATGGTGGGTGATAGACAAAAAAGAAAGTTGAGCGCCAGTCACTTTTATGCTTAAGCACTTAAGCCCCGGAAGGATTTGCCCCCTTAATGACCAGGCCATTTTTACGATACGGCACTGTGTAGCTTTAACTGACAATTGTGCAGTCATGCGACACTGTACCCAAACAAAATTGCTGTCCTTTTCTCCCCACAAATAGAGCTTTCTTTTGGTGGTGTTTGATTATCTCTGCGGGATTTATTTTTTGCGCTGTAAATAAAAAAAATGACAATTTTGAAAAAAAAGCAATATTTTTTACTTTTTGCTATAATAAATTTCCCCCCCCAAAAATATAAAAAAAAACTAATTTCTATCTGAGTTTATGTATTCTTCTGGTAAAAAAAAAATCACAATAAGCATATATTGATTGGTTTGCGCAAAAGTTATAGCGTCTACAAAATAGGGGATATATTTATGGCATTTTTATTATATTTTTCTTTATTTACTAGTAATGGCGGTGAGCTGCGATTTTTAGTAGGACTGCGACATTGGGGCAGACAGATCGGACCCTTTTGACACTTTTTTTGGACCATTGACATTCGTACAGCGATCAGAGCTAAAAATAGCCACTGATTACTGTATAAATATCATTGGCAGGGAAGGGGTTAACACTAGGGGGCGATCAAGGGATTAAATGTGTTTCCTAGGGAGTGGTTCTAACTGTGGGGGGATGGTACTGCCTAGAGGAGGAGACCGATCGCTGTTCATACTTAGTATTAACAACAGATCTGTCTCCTCTCTCCTGACAGAAAGGAGATCTGTCTTTTTACATTGACAGATCTCCTTTCTGTCTCTCTCAGGAGCGATCGCGGGTTCCCGGTGGACATCGCGGCCGCCGGGCATGCACATCAGCTCCATCGTCGCACCACACGCGCGCACCCCCTATTGGTGCGCGTTTGTGGCCGACGTACAGCTACAGCGATTTGCCCAGGGGAGCTAACCTGCCTGCGGCCGCAGCCCTGCGTGGGAAGACTTCGATCACCTGACTCCTTCCGCATAAATGCCTTTTCTCAGCATACAAAGCTGTCAGTCTGATTGGCTGAGAAAGGTGTGTTTATTTATAACCTGAACTCACTGTAGCTCCTCACACTAATGTCAAAGGCAACAGCACCACCTACTGCCAAAAGGGAGGAGAAACCACAGCTAAACAGGATTAGGACAGAAGCCATTTGACTTCTAAACACTACAAATTAGCCAGGTTGGCTACCACCCAGCATAACTAAATTTACCTGTAGCCCTATTCTAGGACGAGGGTGCTACACTTTGGGTCTGGTATGGATATTAAGGGGAACTCCGCACCCAAATTAAAAAAAAAATATGTGGGAGGCCCCCAGGCCCTATATACTCTGAACAGCAGTATATATACTATACGGCTTTCAGAAAATTGGGCCTTAGGTGTTGGTGGTACCAGAACACTGTAAGCCCTCAAAGTTACTCTTGGTGGGCGCAGGAACGGGCCCTGCTGTGAAATATATCAAGAATTGTAATTACATGCCCCTGTAAAACAGTAGTCAGGTGGTGCACACAAGACAGGGACTGTAGGTTTGTTGTTAAGTAGATTCTGTTTGTAACTTTGAACTGGTACATTTTAAATTGTAGCTCCAGCCAAAAAATCTATTTTTAAGCTTTTTGGAAAACATAGGGAAGGGTTTTGACCCCTGTATAATTTGGTTTGCTGTCTGTGCACCCCTTCGGAAGATTTCACCTTACTTTCTGTCCCAATGACAAACGTTTTTTGAAAATGTGGGGTTTTTAGTGAAACAAGGATTGGTGATAAAGCATCAGTGGAGAGGAGACGCGTTTTTTTCCCATATTAACTCTTACAGGAGAGAATTTCCCTTCCTACGGGAAGATTTCATCTCACTTCCTGTTGTCTCCTTCAGTTTGCAAGTAGGAGTCATTTGTAAGTTGGATGTTTGAAAGTAGGGGCCTGCCCTAAATACTCTGCAGAAATTTGGGCCTTAGGTGTTGGTGTTGCCACAACACTGTAAGCCCTCACAGTTACTCTTGGTGGGCGCTGGAATGCCCTGCTGTGAAATATTATATCAAGAATTGTAATTACATGCTATTGTTGAACAGTGGTAGAGAAATTGGGCCTTTGGTGGTAGTGGTGGTGGTGCTGGTGCCATTCACAGTTACTCTTGGTGGGCACTGGAACGGGCCCTGCTGTGAAAAAATATATAAAGAATTGTAATTACGTGCACCTGTTGAAAAGGGGCAGAAAAATTGGGCTTTTGGTGGTGGTGGTGGTGTTGCCACAACACTGTAAGCCCTCACAGTTACTCTTGGTCGGCGCAGGAATGGGCCCTGCTGTGAAATATTAGATCAAGAATTATAATTACATGTCCCTGTTGAACGCAGCACTGAATGTGCTTTCCGAAAGAACGCTGGATGCAGGACAGGCCAGTAGCTCAATTGCATACTGTGCAAGCTCTGGCCAGTGATACATCCTCAAGACCCAGTAACCCAGAGGATTTTCGGTGGGAAAGGTGTCCAAGTCCGATCTTGCCCCTAGGTATTCCTGCACCATGTAAAACAGACGCTGGCAATGGTTGCTGGAACCGATCATACCTTGGGGCTGTGGACTAAAAAATTGTCTGAACGCATCGGTCAGACGGCCACCTTCTCCCCTGCACCCCCTTTTACTGACTGAAGCCTCAGCAACACGTTGTCCAGGAACAAGAATTTGTAACCTCCCAGTCTCTGGGAACGCGTTGCAAAGACCTTTCTGCAAGGCCTCCCGAAGATGTTTCATCCTCTGCGACGGCAAGATAAGGTCTGCAACCTTACCCTTGTAACGTGGATCAAGGAGGGTTGCCAGCCAGTAATGCTCCCTCTCCTTGATACTAAGTGAATAAAGGTATGTGACCATGAAATCATCCATAGAGACAGAAAAGTCCAAACACAAAAAACACGAATCCCTCAGTTATTCCCATGGAAGGCTGTGTGAAAAACATGGGAAATAAAAAACACCACTCATTGTGATCCACCACCACATAGATAAAGCGCTTACCAGAAGGCAAGCTTGATAAGCCTGTGTGTAAACTGGAGATCCGGTCGCCAAACCAATGGCGCTACTTCTCTGTGATCAACGTGAACTTGGAAGTACAGCAGATGGTTTGGCGACCGGATCTCCAGTTTACACACAGGCTTATCAAGCTTGCCTTCTGGTAAGCACTTAATCTATGTGGTGGGGGATCACAATGAGTGGTGTTTTTTATTTCCCATGTTTTTCCCACAGCCTTCCCTGGGAATAACTGAGGGATTCGTGTTTTTTGTGTTTGGACTTTTCTGTCTCTGTGGATGATTTCATGGTCACATACCTTTATTCACTTATTGACTTTTGTTCATTCCAAAACACTTATTGATTTTTATTCATGTAAACATTGTTTTCACCAAGGTTTTTTACACAAACATTAGCACAGTTTTTTCCTGTTTTGTTGTTTTTTGTGTATATCTCACAATTTAACTGCTGCTGGTAGGGATTTGGTAGCGCAGTATTTTTTCTATTTCCATCTGCCCCAGGACATCCTGTAAGCCTGCCCAAGAACCGCTGCACCACCAAGTTAATGACGTGAGCCAAACAGGGTACATGGGTCAGTTGTCCCTGTCGGAGGGCGGAGAGGAGGTTGGTGCCATTGTCGCAAACCACCATTCCTGGCTTAAGCTGGCATGGCGTCAACCACCTCTGAACCTGCCCCTGCAGAGCTGACAGAATCTCTGCCCCAGTGTGGCTCCTGTCCCCCAAGCACACCAGCACAAGCACCGCATGGTATCTTTTTCCTGAGTGCTTGCGTAGCCCCTTGAATGCCTACGGAGCACCGCTGGTTCAGAGGACAAATCAGCGCGGGAAGAGGCCATGGAGGAAGAAGAAGAGGAGGGGGTGGAGGAGAGAGGTGTGGCAGAATCACCACTAGTAGAATTTTGGAGGCTTGGTGCTGGAACAACCTCCAACACTACTGCACCCTGTCCTGCATCCTAGCTGCCAGAAGAGTCACCCAGTGTGCAGTGAAAGATAGGTAACGTCCCTGTCCATGCCTGCTGGACCATGAGTCAGCGGTAATATGCACCTTACCGCTGATCACCCTGTCCAGTGAGGCCAAGACATTGCCTTCCACATGCCGGTAGAGAGCCGGAATCGCCTTCTGTGAGAAAAAGTGGCGTTTGGGAACCTGCCACTGAGGAATGCACATTCCACAAACTCATGGAAGGGGGCAGAGTCTACCAACTGAAAAGGCAGTAGTTGAAGTGCTAGCAATTTAGCCAAGCTAGCATTCAACCGCTGGGCATGTGGATGGCTGGGAGCGAACTTCTTTCGGCGGTGCAGCAGCTGGGGCAGGGAAATTTGCTTGGTACAATCTGACGTCGGTGTACCAATAGCAGATTGCCTGCAAGTACTTGGCTGTGACACACCTAATTCTACACCTTCATTCCTCTCAGTGCAGGTTTCAGAGAGGACTGAAGGTATAGTGGGGTTGGAGATCCTAGCTGATGAGGAGCAAGGAAAGGTCCTCTTTGTTCTTTGGTGTGGGTCTTTTAGGTACGCTTGCCAATGAACTGCATGACAGGTCGACATATGTCTGGTCAAGCATGTGGTGCCCAAGCGGGTGATGTTTTGGCCATGCGAGATACGCTTTGAGACATATGTTGCAAATAGCAGCGGTGCGATCTGATGCACTCGTCTCAAAAAAGGCCCACACCAAAGAACTTTTGGAATAACGTGCAGAGACAGCAGCGCCCTGCACATGCGGAGCTCTGCGGTGTGATGCAGTCACTGTGCTGCCCTTAAGCTGGCCCCTGGAGGGCATCCTGCCTCGTTGGAGATGTGCCTCCTCCTCTTCCTTCTCCTCTCTCCTATTAGGCACCCACGTGGAGTCAGTGACTTCCTCATCATCCCCTCCCTCCTCATCACTGGAGCAAACCTGGCTGTATGCTGCAGCTGGGGGAACATGACTGCCAGATTGCTGTCCTTCTTGGGCACCCCCTCTCTCTGGGCTTACGTTACTGCCTTCCTCTAGCTGTGTACCATCATCGGAGCCTTTAAAATGCTGGGCATCCTCCTGGAGCATGTACCCAACACTGTGGTCAAACAGTTCGGGGGACTCCTCAGGAGGACATGGTAGGGCTAGGGAAGGAGTGACTGATACCACTGAGCCGAGGGAAGAGGCCACGTTGGCAGCTGCTTTGCCAGACAAAGTACCCTGAGCCTGGGTAAGAGAGGATGAGGAGGATGAGGATGGCTTGGTCATCCACTCTATCAAGTCTTCGGCATGTTGCGACAAGCATGTCCCACGGCCACGTGCTGATGAGGGTGCACCGTGTCCACGACCAGCACTGTTGCCTCTAGACACAGAGCTTGCTTGCCCTCTTTTATTGGCTTGTGACTGTCTGCCTCTCCTTGTTGGCCTTCCAGACATACTAATGGCCTGCAGTGAGATGTAGATGTAGCTGCACAAAGCTGGGATGTATATATATACTGATTATACTGCAAGTAGCAGAATCAACTGCCTGCCTGCAGTATTATTAGTATGAGAACACCAGCAATTGTCTTCAGGTAGCTTTAGGTGCACACTGTGCAAAGGACACAGTACACTAACTGTAAATACTGCAGCTGCCTGCCTGTGGTATTAATAGGATCAGAACACCAGCAATTGTCTTCAGGTAGGTTTAGGTGCACACTGTGCAAAGGACACAGTACACTATCTGTAAATACTGCAGCTGCCTGCCTGTGGTATTAATAGGATCAGAACACCAGCAATTGTCTTCAGGTAGCTTTAGGTGCACACTGTGCAGAGGACACAGTACACTAACTGTAAATACTGCATCTGCCTGCCTGTGGTATTAATAGGATCAGAACACCAGCAATTGTCTTCAGGTAGCTTTAGGTGCACACTGTGCAAAGGACACAGTACACTAACTGAAAAAACTGCCTGCCTGTCAGTGTATTAGGAAGAGAACAGGAACGGATCTAGATAAACTGAATACAGTGTGTGTATATATATATATATATATATATATATATATATATATATATATATATATATATATATACACACATACATACATACATACACACACACACACACACACAACACCTAGGATGCATATATATATATATATATATATATATATATATATATATATATATACACACACACAATACACTGTAAGTGCAGCTAACTGACTCGTCTGCCTACTCTATCTACCCTAAATCAAATGACGCTGTCTCTCTGTCTATCTCTCTCCACCGTCGCAAAACACTACACAGGGTCGCTACGCAGGCGGCCTTATATAGTGTGGGGCATGTACTAAACCCCCTGAGCCATAATTGGCCAAAGCCACCCTGGCTTTGGCCAATTACGGCTCTCTGTACAGACGGCGCTGTGATTGGCCAAGCATGCGGGTCATAGTGCATGCTTGCCAATCATCAGCCAGCAATGCACTGCGATGCCGCAGTGAATTATGGGCCATGAGGCACCACTCGAATTTGGCGCGAACGGCTCATAACATTCGCAATGCGACAAGCAACCGAACAGGCGATGTTCGAGTTAAACATGGGTTCGACTCGAACTCGAAGCTCATCCCTACTGCTGATCCAAGACTGATCCATTTTTATGAATGAGAAAGGAGTCAGTGGACAGGCGCAATCTTTGATCCGTTACAAACCCTCCAGCAGCACCGAATGTGCGTTCAGAAAGCACGTTGGTTGCAGGACAGGCCAGTAGCTCAATTGCATATTGAGCAAGTTCTGGCCAGTGGTCCATCCTCAAGACCCAGTAACCCAGTGGATGCTCTGTTGGAAAGGTCTCCAAATCTCCAAGTGTTGCCAGCCAGTAATGATCCCTCTCCTTGATACCATGAATCCTAGGGTCCTTTCGCAGGCTTTGCAGAATCAGGGAGGCCATGTAGCGTAAGTTTGCAGAGCCATTGATTCTAAATCCTCTGGGTCACTAAGGATCACATGATCTGTAACTACCTCCTTCCAGCCACGTACAACTCCTTGGGTTTCTGGGGACTGAAAACCATCCCTTGAAGATTGCTGCTGAGTGTTATCCTCTACATCCATGCTGACACAATCCTCCTCCTCTTCTTCCTGTGTGTTTGGCGGGCCCGCAGGAATGCTATCTGGATAAAGGGGGCCCTGAGAGGTAAGGAAGTCCTCCTCTTCCTCCCACTGTTCTACCTCAAGTGCCCTGTCCATGATTCCACGAAGCGTGTGCTCCAACAGGAAGACTAGAGGGACAGTGTCACTGATGCATGCATTGTCGCTGCTCACCATCCTTGTGGCCTCCTCAAATGGTGACAGGACAGTGCATGCATCCTTGATCAGTAGCTAAAAAGAAGCCAAGCTCCCCTGACCCTATCCTGGTGCCATACTCGCACAGGTACTCATTGATGGCCCTCTGCTGTGTGTGCAGCCGATGCAGCATTGCCATCGTTGAGTTCCACCTGGTGGGCATGTCACAAATGAGGTGGTTGGTGGGCAGGTTGCATTCCCTTTGAATGTCAGACAGCCGAGCACTGGCATTGTATGACCGACAGAAATAACCACAGACTTTTCTGGCCTGCCTCAGGAGATCTAGTAAGCCTGGGTACCTGCTCAAGGAATGCAGCGCCACCAAATTCAGGATGTGTGCCAAACATGGAACCTGGGTCAAAGTGTCCCTGTCGGATGGCAGAGAGGAGGTTGGTGCCATTGTCGCATACAACCATTCCTGGCTGAAGCTAGCATGGCGTCAACCACCTCTGAGCCTGCCCCTTCAGAGCTGACAGAATCTCTGCCCCAGTGTGGCTCCTGTCCCCTAGGCAGACCAACTCAAGCACTGCATGGCATCTTTTTGCCTGACTGCTTGCGTAGCCTCTTGAACGCTTACAGAGCACCGCTGGTTCAGAGGACAAATCTGCAGAAGTGGCCATAGAGGAAGAAGAAGAGGAGGGGGTGGAGGAGAGAGCTGTGGCAGAATCACCACTAGCATTTTGGAGGCGTGGTGGCAGAACAAGCTCCAACAACAATGAACCCTGTCCTGCATCCTTCCCAACTGCCAGTAGAGTTACCCAGTGCGCCGTGAAGGAAAGGTAACGTCCCTGCCCATGCCTGCTGGACCATGAGTCAGCGGTATTATGCACCTTACTGCTGACAGCCCTGTCAGACAAGGCCAAAACATTGCCTTCCACATGCTGGTAGAGAGCTGGAATGGCCTTCTTTGAAAAGAAATGGCGTTTTGGAACCTGCCACTGAAGTACAGCCCAATTCCACAAATTCACGAAAGGGGGCAGAGTCTACCAGCTGGAAAGGCAGCAGTTGCTAGCAGTTTGGCCAAGCTAGCATGTAGATGCTGAGCAAGTGGATGGCTGGGATTGAATTTCTTTTTACGGTTCAGCAACTGAGGTAGCGATATTTGCCTGCTAAAATCAGATGGTGGTGTACTGCTAGCAGATTGGCTGCAAGTACTTGGGACACCTATTGCTATACCTTCATTCCTCTCAGTGCAGGTTTTTGAGAGGACTGGAAGTATAGTAGGGTTGGAGATCCCAGATGAGGAGCAAGGAGAAGTCTGGCTTTTTCTTTGATGTGGGTCTTTCAAGTGTCTTTCAAGTGCTGTTGTCAACGGACTGCATGGCAGGTCGTCATATGTCTGATCAAGCATGTGGTGCCCAAGCAGCTGCAGTTCTGGCCATGCTTGATCCTCTTCAGACATAGGTTGCAAACAGCAACAGTGCAATCTGCTGCACGTGTCGAAAAAGGCCCACACCAAGGAACTTTTAAAAGCCAGCAGCTTCAGCAGCACCCTGCATCTGCGGAGCTCTGCTGTGTGATGCAGTAGGGTGGCTGCCCTTAAGCTGCCTCCTAGAGGACATCCTGCCTCAGAGTTGTGCCTCCTCCTCCTCCTCTCTGGCACCCAAGTAAAGTCAGTGACCTCATCATCCCCTCCCTCCTCGTCATTGGAGCAAACTTGGCAGTATGCTGCAGCTGAGTGAACATGACTGCCAGTTTCTTGTCCTTATTGGGCACCCCCTCTCTCTAGGCTCACGTTACTCCCTTCCTCAACCTGGGAACCAACAACAGAGCCTTCAAATCACTGCGCATCCTCCAGCAGCATCCCCGACACTGTGGTCCAATAATTCCGGGGACTCCTCCGTGCATGATGGTGGGGCTACAGAAGGAGTGACTGTGGACAAGGAGCCGGCGGAAGGCAAATTACTCTGAGCCTGGGTGACAGAGGATGAGAAGGATGAGGATGGCTTTGTTATCCACTCCACCAACTCTTCTGCACGTTCTGGCTTAATAACACGGCCAGAAGCAGAAAAAAAGGACAAGTGTGCCCCACGCCACCTGCAGAGGATGCACCATGTCCACGACCAGCACTGTTGACTGTAGACACAGAGGCTGCTTGCCCTCTTTTAGTGACCTGTGAGCATCTGCCTCTCCTTGGTGGCCTTCCGGACATGATGTATTCTTTTGTTTTGCAACACCACACTTCACTATATTAGATACTGTGTACACCACCAGAAGTGTTGTAGAAACTGTACACACTGTATTAGATACTGTGTACACCGCCTGCACTGTATTAGCAACTGTACTACGGCTGCACTGCATTTTGTACTGTGTACACCACCAGAAGTGTAATAGAATCTGTACACACTGTATTAGATACTGTGTACACCGCCTGCACTGTATTAGCAACTGTACTACAGCTGCACTGTATTGTGTACTGTGTACATCACCAGAAGTGTAGTAGAAACTGTACACACTGTATTTGATTCTGTGTACACCGCCTGCACTGTATTAGAAACTGAACAATAGCTGCACTGTATTTTATACTGTGTACACCACCAGAAGTGTAGTAGACACTGTACACACTGTATTACATACTGTGTACACTGCCTGGAGTGTATTAGAAACAGTACACCATGGAATGCACTGTAGATATAGGCTATACTGGATGCAGAGTATATATATACACATCGTGGGGACGGAAAGTATTCAGGCCCCCTTAAATTTTTCACTCTTTGTTATATTGCAGCCATTTGCTAAAATCATTTAGGTTCATTTTTTTCCTCATTAATGTACACACAGCACCCCATATTGACAGAAAAACACAGAATTGTTGACATTTTTGCAGATTTATTAAAAAAGAAGAACTGAAATATCACATGGTCCTAAGTATTCAGACCCTTTGCTCAGTATTTAGTAGAAGCACCCTTTTGATCTAATACAGCCATGAGTCTTTTTGGGAAATATGTAACAAGTTTTTCACACCCGGACTTGGGGATCCCCTGCCATTCCTCCTTGTGGATTCTCTCCAGTTCTGTCAGGTTGGATGGTAAATGTTGGTGAACAGCCATTTTTAGATCTCTCCAGAGATGCTCAATTGGCTTTAAGTCAGGGCTCTGGCTGGGCCATTCAAAGTTCTGGGTGAGAGGTGAGTCGGGAGGAAGTAGAGAGGAGACGTTGCTGGAAGAAGCAGCAGACGAGGAGGCCCCCTTGTGTTTCTTTTTCTCCGGTATACTGGAGAGTTGAAGCTGGCAAACCGTTGGAATATCCTGACCACATTAGAATACATCTATCCCCTGGAGTAGCTGTAACAACCGAAAGCTATAGAGGAAGGGAAGCACACTTGGAGTGAATATCACCTGCCCTGGAACACCCACTCTGTTGCTCGGTACCCCTGCAGGGGTGATCATCTCTGGTGAGTGGGGTAACATTGGGGGGTGAGCACCTGAAAGTCACTGTCTTGAATGTAAGGCACGGAAGTCACTGCAGTGTGTCCCCAAGGATACAATTAACAGCATTTATATTATTGGACTTTGTCTTCTCCACCTGGTCATTCATGTATGACCCCATGCATGGATTTTATAGGAGTTAATGATTACTGCATTAGCGTTTGTCAAACTGGATTTATGGCTACTGCATGCTGTTTTATATAATCGCATTTAATCGCATTTAACTTATAGGGAGTGTGCTAATAGTGTGTCACAATTTTAGTTTTCTATGGTTCACAAAAGTTGTTTTTTGGATCTCACATGCCATGGTGTCTCAATATTTTTGGAAAGTGTAGCATCATCTTTATACACATGCTAACGACACACTGAGACCACATTAACACTACATATATATTCAATTAAATACTTTTCTATCACTTATTTCACAGCACCCCTGACGCTATTTTTGTCCCAAAACTTTTGAATATTGAGGAATCCAAAAATTTTTTTTCCTTTTTCTTTTTAAAAAATTATTTTCTTTTTAGTCAAACACTGCTCACGCATACTTAATCATTCTAATTTGACATAACTTTTCAACCCACTGGGGGGATCTACTTCAATTTATTGAATTTATTTTATTTTATTTCACTTAATGTAGCAGTGTCGGTTGCACTAAGGTTACGGTACTGGTTTTTTGTCTTTTTGATATTTTGGTTTTTTCGTTTTTGGTTACTTCTGCACAAATCTGGTGAGATTGCAATATGAACACCCAGTTCAGGTTTATTTACCGTAATAGGTTTTAGCACCCAATTATATTGAGGGCAGCGCCGTCTTTATTCCCTTATCACTATACTATATCATTGGATCCTTTGAGATACCAATTTGGAATAGGCAGCAGCTCTCACACTGTCCTAAGCGCGGACCCCTCCACCTAGATTTTTGGGAAATATGTAACAAGTTTTTCACACCCGGACTTGGGGATCCCCTGCCATTCCTCCTTGTGGATTCTCTCCAGTTCTGTCAGGTTGGATGGTAAATGTTGGTGAACAGCCATTTTTAGATCTCTCCAGAGATGCTCAATTGGCTTTAAGTCAGGGCTCTGGCTGGGCCATTCAAAAACAGTCACAGAGTTGTGACTATTGTGTTATTTTAGCGGTGTGCTTAGGGTCATTATCTTCTTGGAAGGTAAACCTTCGGCCCAGTCTGAGGTCCTGAGCACTCTGGAGAAGGTTTTCATTCAGGATATCCCTGTACTTGGCCGCATTCATCTTTCCCTTAATTGCAACCAGTCATCCTGTCCCTGCAGCTGAAAAACACCCCCACAACATGATGCTGCCACCACCATGCTTCACTGTTGGGACTGTATTGGACAGGTGATGAGCAGTGCCTGGTTTTCTCCACACATACCGCTTAGAATTAAGGCCAAAAAGTTCTATCTTGGTCTCATCAGACTAGAGAATCTTATTTCTCACCATCTTGGAGTCCTTCAGGTGTTTTTTTAGCAAACTCCATGCGGGCTTTCATGTGTCTTGCACTGAGGAGAGGCTTCCGTCGGGCCACTCTGCCATAAAGCCCCGACTGGTGGAGGGCTGCAGTGATGGTTGACTTTCTACAACTTTCTCCCATCTCCGACTGCATCTCTGGAGCTCAGCCACAGTGATTTTTGGGTTCTTCTTTACCTCTCTCACCAAGACTCTTCTCCCCCGATAGCTCAGTTGGCCGGACGGCCAGCTCTAGGAAGGGTTCTGGTCATCCCAAACATCTTCCATTTAATGATTATGGAGGCCACTATGCTCTTAGGAACCTTAAATGCAGCAGAAATTTTTTTGGAACCTTGGCCAGATCTGTGCCTTGCCACAATTCTGTCTCTGAGCTCTTCAGGCAGTTCCTTTGACCTCATGATTCTTATTTGCTCTGACATGCACTGTGAGCTGTAAGGTCTTATATAGACAGGTATGTGCTTTCCTAATCAAGTACAATCAGTATAATCAAACACACCTGTCAATATGGGGTGCTGTGTGTACATTAATGAGGAAAAAAATGAACTTAAATGATTTTAGCAAATGGCTGCAATATAACAAAGAGTGAAAAATGTAAGGGGGTCTGAATACTTTCCGTCCCCACTGTATATACACGAGAATGTATATCTATATATACACAGATATATATATATATATATATATATATATATATATATATATATATATATATATATATATATATATATATATATATATACACTGCCTGCACTGACTGAATATAGAGTAAACACTGAACAGGGGAACACCCGATGTTTGAGTCAAACTTATGTTCGGCCTGAACATCAAGCTCATCCCTACTCGCTGTCTGTCTGTTAACGATCCAGCCTGCACCCTGACTCTTCTCCAGCCTCCGCATCTGTTCCTGACCTGCCCGCCTGTGTATTACCCAGCCTGCCTGCACCTGCCTGTGTTCCAGTCCTCACGGAACTTCTACTCCACTAGCTGCTGTGCCTGTCTCCCTGTCTGTCACATCTACCAGCCTGTTCCAGTCCACAGTCTGTCTACCGTCCTCGGGCTTGCTGGTGACCCTCCATGGCTTCATCGGATGTTCCGGTCCAGCTCCACTGCTAGCAATCCTGCCAGGCACTTGTGTTACTCTGCACTCCCAAGCTACCTGTCTGCTCTATCAGGGACCTCGAGTCAGAGGTGTAAGAGAGGCCTTCCTCCCTATTTCATACTCTTCTACCAGGTACATGACACATAGTTCAAATTTCGTGTGGTCCCTGCTAAACTGGATAAGAGTTGAACCATCTATGACCAGCTTCACCCCTCATCCCAGCTCCACACGCAATTACAGAATGTCCAGTCAGGAATTGTGTATAAAGTCAAAATAACTGGTGAAAAGAAAAGTGCAATTTTTCCATTATGCAGCAACATTTATTTACATGTTTGGGGGTCTAGGATGCAGAGGGCAATAATGGGGTTCCACAATATAACCCCCCCAAATGTGAATGAGTAAGGGGTCTTTAAGTAAAAAAAATGTTTCACAATGTAAGTACGTCATCAATCATAACATCCAGCAATGCAAATTCACATCAATATTAATGAATGATACCTATTGAAAGAAAACAACATGATCCGCTCCTGTTGCTTACTCATGTCTATATTTGATCAAAGACATCACCCAGGAGACCCTGTCTCTCTGTTTCCTTTTAGCAGCAGGGCCCCAAGAGATGTTATTCGAAATGAATAAGCAACAAGAGTGGATCGTGTTGGCAGATTTATTTCTGTAGGTGTTGTTTATTATGGATCTGCATTGCTGGATGAAGTGATTGAAAATGTATTTACATCTTGGGACTTTTTTTTTAATGAGTATGAATACTATGAATGAGCATGAATACTATGTACCCCTTACTCATTAACATAGCATGGCAATTTAAATAGCATTTTTTTCTTTGTAAATGTTGCTATAATAGGTTGTATAACTAGTATACAGATGCACCCTTAGCAGGCAGGTTCAGGGCATCCCCTAGGCATATTATTTAACGGAATTTTTCTTTTTCCTTTTTCACTTGAAAATATATATTCAAACCGCTGATCCTCGCCTAATAGGATTTTAAAAAACTTTTTTTTTTGCTAAATCTTTAATTTACTGGCTCCTTCCTTTTCTGAATGAACAGAGTCAGTGATCATTGACTCTGACCATCCATAACTGAGCATCGTATGATGCTTCATTTTATGAATGGAGAGGGGCCTTTGTCTCCTCTCCATTCATCTTCAGTGCAGCTGAGGCTGCAGAGAAAGGGAATGGGGAATCTGTGTCCTCAGTCCCTTCCAATGTCTCATATGGGAGATGTCAGGGGTCTGTTCAGACCCCTGTTATATCACCAAAGCCCCCACCCCCACCCCCAACAGGGCTGATAAATATAATAATAATTATAATAATAAAAAAAGAAAAAATTTAATAAATATTTAAAAGTTAAAACTAAAAAAAAAAAAAAAAAAAAATCAAATTAAAAAAAAAAAAAAATCACTGACACCGTCCACTCCCCCCCCCCCCCAAAAAAAAAGGAAGCATTGTAAAAAAAAAAATATATATATATATATATATATATATATATATATATATATATATATATATATATATATATATATATATATATATATATATTGTAAAAAATAATAAAAAAGAAAATTGTAAAAAGAAAAAACTACTGACACGCGGCATCAATGCCCATTAGTACTGCATATTAGTGGCACTGTCACGTGACATTAAAAAAAAGTATCGGTACTTGGACTCGGTAAAAAATTGGTATTGGTGCCCTAATTAAACAGTAGGTATATGAAATATTACATAAATGTACTAAAATACATACCTAGGTAAGACAAAAGACCAAAATTTCTCAAAGTGACATTAGACATAATCAAAATGGCCTCACTGTTAATTTTGCAGCTTTTAGGACCCATATATGGTCCCTGAAATCCCACCATTGCCCACTTGCTATAAAAAAAAAATTCATACCCTGCAAAACGATCTACATCAGGGATATGCAATTAGCGGACCTCCAGATGTTGCAAAACTACAAATCCCATCATGCCTCTGCCTCTGGGTGTCATGCTTGTGGCTGTCAAAGTCTTGCTATGCCTCATGGGACTTGTAGTTCTGCAACAGCTGGAGGTCCGCTAATTGCATATCCCTGATCTACATGGTTAGCTTAACACTTGTAAAAGTTTTCCTGTAATTGATATGAAGAGGAGCATTTTGCCTGCATTAACATGCATTACACCAAATATTGTTTTTTTTTCAATAAAGATTCTTCCAATGTCTGCTGTAATGTTACATATTCCTAGTCACTGAAACAAGCAAAAGGCCTGTTACAGTCACAGTACACTTTGCTATGAAACCACTTTACAGGGTTAAAAATAAATATAGCCAATTAGAGTAAAGCACTTCAATGAACATCAAGTTAATTACGATACATTGTTGGGTAAGTGTTATATTAAAGGGTTTTCAGCATCAGAAGAAATGTTTGTAGGAGATAGGAGTAAAAAAACAAGAGATACAGATAGTAGTAATATGTTTGTAGTAAATGAAAATACAGTTGATGGCAAGTACCGTTTTTTAGGTAACCTTTATATTCCATTTTTAGGAAAGTTTACAGGCCTTTAAACTGGTGTTGTATATAAGTATTTATTTGTAATAGAAAATCTTTATTTTATAACTAAACATTAAATACATTCTGTAAGCCCAGCATTAGCTGCACAACTGACTAATCCAGAAGGGTCATTGTTTGGCATGAGAGAGTAAGGGGGCATCCTTCCTCTGAGCCATTTAGCTGTGTGCAATCTCATTTATCCTGTTGCTAATTGTATATTGCAACAGTAAAAGTTTTTCGGTCTATATAAAGTAGCTATTTTGCTTAAAGAATTCCTGCTTGTTGCAAGTAAAAAGAATGAAATAAGCATATGCCATGCCCTAGATGTATGGCTGGTCTTTGTCCAAAAGGATTCTAGTGTTGTGAATGATTTCTGGAAGATACATACAGTCTTATTTATTTCTCATTTGATTGTACAATCTTGTTCTCTAGGCTTAAATGTATAAATTAAACCAAGAAATCCTTTCTAGTTGCTTCTGTTCTTTCATTTCTATAAACGCAAGTCAATATAACACTATGCAGTGCCTTATGAAGTCTTGAGCTGTAACCTCGCTTTGTACTCTTGATTAGTTACACTATCTACAAGCTCATGGCTGGTAGCACTGAAGAGACCATTGCACAGGATGAATAACATCCCCTCAGTGTTAAATAAAGTCTATTCCTAAACTCAAGATTGTATTAGATGAAGCTCCAATTTTGATGACAGCTGTTATTTCAATTATACTTCAACTGAAAACTGTTGGAATAAATAAGAGCCTCATCCATCCTAACCGACATATGGTCTAATCTAATCTAGAGTTGCAATAAACTACTCCTGAATGTGTAATCTGGACTATTTCTATAGATTGGGAGAACCGCCAGGCCAACTCTGGAAGCAGCTAACACTACAATTAGACTAATTGTGAGAAGTAAATAAAAAACAATAAAGTGTAGCGCTATAACAAAAACTAAGAAATCTACATGAATGTAGAAACGCAGTGGTGACCAAGTGAATGGACAGCCCCTATAAGATATATGACATCAAACAGAGGAATACTGTGTCAAGAAATACTACATCTGATAAATGACCATAAACCGTGTGGATGTGTCTCACTAAATGTGATATCAAACAAGATAAGAAGTGAAAATAAAAATCAATGGAAAAACTTAAAATAAACATTAGAAAATCAGCCAAAAATAGTGAGTGATCTGGGGGATTACGTTAGCATGGTGGTACAAACATAAAAGAAGAATAGTAGCACATGTCTATCATGACACAAATGCACCAAACAAATGGTGAAAAAAAATAATAGTCAACTGAGAATTGCATGACATATGGGCATGATATAATAAAACAAGTCCATGTGTGTAGTGGAGATTCTTGGGGTTGCAAGATGTTCCAGACTTGTGCGAATGCTTTTCACAACTAAGTGGAAGGCATACCGACATACAAAGCCAGGTCTTCTCAAAACACCCACTCCAGCAGAGAGAAATGTAATGCCCTTACCGGAGATGTTGGACTCACAGGCCGTTGGCGGTCATACAGGCTTGTACCGTCAAACGGTGGGGTAAATCCGGTTCCGATCCAGGAGAGGTATGTGGTAGACAGGAAAGACCTCACGGCTCTGGTATCCTATCCCAATGAGGGCTGGAATCATCCGCCGGGTTCCACTCGATCAACGACAATCCTCAAAGTGTAGGCAAGGAGAAAATAAGGAAGGAAAGGAAAAAAGCCTCCACATAGTGTAAGTCCGATTGGGCAAGGAAAATTTATTTGTAAAAAGTAACAAATAAATGCCCCAGCAGAAGTCTTAGAAGACAAAATGCGTCGGGTCCTTTGTGCTCCCCTGCTACCATTCACTGCGCTACTTCTTGTTCAATTGAACTGAATTTTTATCGCCTTTTTTTATCTGTTGGAAATATACTTTTTACAAATAATGTGGAGGCTTTTTTCCTTTCCTTCCTTATTTTCTCCTTGCCTACACTTTGAGGATTGTCGTTGATCGAGTGGAACACGGCGGATTTTCTGTCTACCACATACCTCTCCTGGATCGGAACCTGATTTAACCCCACCGTTTGACGGTACAAGCCTGTATGACTCACCGCCAACGGCCTCTGAGTCCAACATCTGTGGTAAGGGCATTACATTTCTCTCTGCTGGAGTGGGTGTTTTGAGAAGACCTGGCTTTGTATGTTGGTATGCCTTGCACTTTGTTGTGAAAAGCATTCGCACAAGTCTGGAACATCTTGCATCCCCAAGAATCTCCACTACACACATGGACTTGTTTTATTATATCATGCCCATATGTCATGCAATTCTCAGTTAACTATTATTTTTTTCACCATTTGTTTGGTGCATTTGTGTCACGATAGACATGTGCTACTATTCTTCTTTTATGTTTGTACCACCATGCTAACGTAATCCCCCAGATCACTCACTATTTTTGGCTGATTTTCTCATTTTTATTTTAAGTTTTTCCATTGATTTTTATTTTCATTTCTTATCTTGTTTGATGTCACATTTAGTGAGACACATCCACACGGTTTATGGTCATTTATCAGATGTAGTATTTCTTGACACAGTATTCCTCTGTTTGATGTCATATATCTTATAGGGGCTGTCCATTCACTTGTTCACCACTGCAATTCTACATTCATGTAGATTTCTTAGTTTTTGTTATAGCGCTACACTTTATTGTTTTTTATTGACTATTTTCATGCCATTTAACAGAAGACAGACTTCTGATTTATACAATTACCCATGACTGTTGAGAAGCAGAAGTTCATCATGACCAATTAGTAAAACCCATACCTTGCTCAAAAAATACACAGAGGCTGTTTAAGTTGGAAAAAGGGCAAGGCCACAGCTTTATTGAACTTTTCAAAATGTAACAGACAACCAATGACTGTAATGGTTAAAGAGGCCTGTCCTTACCATCAGTGCTAGACAGGCATTAGAATAACCACAGAATTTGACTTGCTGGCATAGCCTATTAAAACATCATCCATTGCTGGCAAGGTCACAACTGCCAATAAAGCTGTGATGAAACATCATAGAGCAGGTGGGAGGGTGTGCAACTCTTCAGTGTAGCTTTTTTTAGAGTTCAGAAGGCAGCTTTCAGCAGCTGTAGAGAGCCATACAGGGGATTGGTTCCAGTATATGCCCCTCTGCCACACCAGTCACCCATCATCATGTTATGCATGCATTGTTGTTTGTTCGCCCTCAAATAATTTTGTCCTTACTGTACCTCACTTCAGGTGTCACCGCGATCCACATCCCCATAGTGACGCCACTGGACCCTCTAAATGTACTGGTGGGGCCCAGGGAATATATTTTAGGCCACCTGGGAGCCAAGCAGAAATAAAGTTCCTGCAGCTGCATTTAGATGATGCCTTGTAATGCAAATCTGGTGAGGTGGCGGAGGGAGAAAGCCTTGGAGTCGGTATTATTTTCTGGGATCTGCCCCTGACTCCCAGTCACACAGCTCCTCCATCACAAAGCTTCCTAATCACACATTCCCCCCTCACATAACCCCCTGGCCTACACAGTCCCCTCTTTACATCAGAGCCCTACCTTTTGGCTCCAGAGTGTGGGAGGTGGAGGAGGTCTAGAGGAGGCAGATTTCCATCTTCTCTTGAATGCTGGGGGCCCTGCATGCTGCCTGCCTTGGATCAGTCATGCATTGCCATGGTGCGGGCCTTAGCAACAAATGATGCCATGGGTCGTTGCCCTAGAGCATCATTGATGGTTACGGTGCTGGTGGCTGGCCCACACACACAATGGCAAATCATGTTGCTGATCATGGGAAAACTGGGTTCCGTGCTCATTTCAAAACGGGGGAACCCAATGACACTCTGGTTGAGAATTGATGCAGAATACATGTGCATACTGGTAGTTCATCTGTTTTTGGAACAGTGAAAAACTGATCAATCTGAAATAAATCTGTTATAATATACATTTGTGCTCATAAGAGTACATACCCTGGCAGAATTTATGATTTCTTGGCCATTTTTCAGAGAATATGAATGATAACACAAAAACTTTTCTTTCACTCATGGTTAGTGTTTGGCTGAAGCCATTTATTATCAATTAACAGTGTTTACTCTTTTTAAAACATAATGGCAACATAAACTACCCAAATGACCCTCATCAAAAGTTTGCATACCCCAGTTCTTAATACAGTGTATTTTCCCCTTTAACATCAATGACAGCATGAAGTCTTTTGTGGTATTTGTGGATGAGGCTCTTTATCTTCTCAGATGGTAAAGCTGCCCATTCCTCTTGGCAAAAAGCCTCCAGTTCCTGTAAATTTTTGGGCTGCCTTGCATCAACTGCACGTTTGAGATCTCCCCAGAGTGGCTCAATGATATTGAGGTCAGGAGACTGAGATGGCCACTCCAGAACCTTCACTTTATTCTGCTGTAGCCAATGGCAGGTCGACTTGGCCTTGTGTTTTGGATAATTTTTTTACTGTTGGATTGTCCAAGTATGTCCCACGCGCAGCTTCCTGGCTGATGAATGCAAATGTTTCTCCTGTATTTTTTTAATAACATACTGTATTCATCTTGCCAAAATTTTTACCAAATTTCCTGTGCCTTTGTAGCTCGCACATAGCTCAGCGATCCACCTCTGTACCTTTCGTCATAGGCCTTGTTGACTCCTCTCCAAATGTAGCGTTTATGGTTGTCGCCAAAAAGCTAAAAAAGCTCAAATTTGGTCTCATCACTCCAACTGACTTTGTGCCAGAAGGTTTGAGGCTTGTCTCTGTGCTGTTTGGTGTACTGTAAGTGGGATACTTTGTGGCATTTGCGTAGTATTGGCTTTCTTCTGGCGACTCTGCCATGCAGCCCTTCTGTCTTCAAGTGCCTCCTTATTGTGCATGTTGAAACAGCCACACCACATGTTTTCAGAGAGTCCAGTATTTCACTTGAAATTATTTGTGGGTTTTTCTTTGCATCCTGAACAATTTTCCTGGCAGTTGTAGCTGAAATTTTAGTTGGTCTACCCATCCGTGGTTTGGTTTCAAGAGAACCCCTCATTTTCCAGTTCTTGATCAGAGTTTGAACACTGCTGATTGGCATTCTCAATTCCCTGGATATCTTTTTATATGCCTTTCCTGTTTTATACAGTTCAACTACCTTTACTCGCAGATAATTTGACAATTCTTTTGCTTTCCCCATGACTCAGAATCCAGAAACGTCAGTGCAGCACTAGATGAAAGGTGCAAGGGTCTGTCAGGAGTCCAGAAACTCACATTTTATGCACACACACTAATTACAAGCAAACAGATCACAGGTGAGGATGGTCACCTTTAATAGCCATTCAAACCCCTTTGTGTCAACTTGTGTGCATGTTATCAGGCCAAAATCACCAGGCTATGTAAAATTTTGATCAGGGTCATTTGGGTAGTTTCTGTTGCCATTATGATTTAAAAAGAGTAAACACAGATGATTGATAATAAATGGCTTCAGTCTTACACTAACCATGAGTGAAAAAAATGTTTTGTGTTATCATTCATATTCTCTGAAAAATGGCCAAGAAATCATAAATTCTGCCAGGGTATGTAAACTTATGAGCACAACTGTAAATATACCACTAATGACTTCTTATAGAAGCTACCTGCTGCCTGGCTGTCATGCTTATTCTCCGGGTTTAGTAAAACAAGCATAATCTCTAAAGATGTTGAAAAAAACAGCACCTAAATCTTTTTCATGCTTAAAAATGAAAACGTTTACCAACACCAGTATAGGGATATCTAATTTTTAATCTAACATGGCTGCTAAACAGCCAAGCAAATACAAGAAGGCGACATTTAATGCAATCATTTTCATTGATAACATGGTACTTTGAGATGTAAAAAAAGTAGTGTTGTCGTAGTAACCAATGTAATGTTTTTTCTATCCTCTAGCCTTGAACTAACCTCAATTACCAAGGACAAGTTTACATTGTTTTCATACATGAGCCTCATTACTGCCTGACGCATGGACTTGTAGCGCGGCTATATGAGCCATCCACAAAATCAAAAGCTGTTTTAAGCATCCAATAATTAGCATACACTGTAACATGAAACAACAGAAAGATTAACCAGTTCAGCCCCAGAAGGTTTAACTCGCTTCATGACCAGGCTATTTTTTGCGATACGGCACTGCGCTACTTTAACTGACAATTGCGCGGTCGTTGTACCCAAATAAAATTGATGTCCTTTTTTCCCCACAAATAGAGCTTTCTTTTGGTGGTATTTGATCACCTCTGCAATTTTTATTTTTTGCATTAAAGACAAAAAAAGACAATTTTGAAAAAAAAACCCAATATGTTTTACTTTATGCTATAAAAAATACCCAATAAAAAAAATGTAAAAAAAAAAAAATTACATTTATTCATCAATTTAGGCCAATATGTATTGTGCTACATATTTGTGGTAAAAACAATCCCAATAAGCGTATATTGATTGGTTTGAGCAAAAGTTATAGCATCTACAAACTATGGGATATATTTATGGAATTTTTATTTATTTTTTATTTTTTTACTAGTAATGTGGCGATCAGCGATTGTTAGTGAGACTGCGACATTGCAGCGGACAAACCTGACACTAAGTGACACTTTTTGGTGGGTCGCTGTACAAATGACGCTGGCAGGGAAGGGGTTAACATCAGGGGCAATCAAAGGGTTAAATATGTCCCTAGGGGTGTTTTGTAGGGGATGTGCTTTAACTAGGGGAAAACAGAGATCCATGTTTCTGCTTAGCAGAAACACAAGATCTCCAGTTTCCCCTCTGGCAGAACTGCGGTCTACCTTGTTTATATAGGCAGACCACCGTTCTGCCTCTTCTCAAAACGATTGGCGGGTTCCGGCGGATGGACCCGCTGAATGGCTCCTGCTGTGTCCAATGCTGTGTCGCCGGCAGTGCACGCCCATGCTCCAGACCCCCATGCACGAAATCACATACAGGTACGTGATTTCACGCAGGAGGGCTGCCCTGCCACAGTATATCTGCGCGGGGCGGTCCAGAAGTGGTTATAATTTTCCACAGATGGTAATATAGACATGGATTTACTAAATGACTTGAAAACCTTCATACAATACATTTTGTGACTATTCACTTCAATTATCTAATAAACGGAAGTAAAGTGTACAATATCTAATTGCTATTTGATTCACAGACACTTAATCTGAGGTTGCAGTCAGTAGATTCATGGATTAATCAATGCAGTTATTGCATATCAGCAATAAGACTATGTAACTGATTGGAAGTGTGTGCTGAATTATCAGAGATGATCTGAGGCTGATCTCTAGCAAAACTTGCAAATTTCCCTTTTTTTCACACCAATCAGCTACAGATGGCGGAAGTAATGATGTGAACACATGTCTGCCTGGTCTTCAATAGTCACATTTGTTCTGACACACCCTGCACAGCCCTTCATCGGGGAGATCAATGTACCACTGTTTCTCCATCGCCGCCTCTCTAAGCCCCTTATGCAGTTGAGAACAGAGGTAATGTGATCACTTATATAAAAAGGAAAGAAAAGATATTTATATTGTTTTTTTTTAATATGTACACACAAATGTTTTGCCTTTCATCTTTATTGTAACCTGAATAGGGTTGTTTTACAAGGTGAGGGTTTACATACACTATATTACCAAAGTATTGGGACACCTGCCTTTACACGCACATTAACTCTAATGACATCCCAGTCTTAGTCTGTAGGATTCAATATGGAGTTGGCCCACCCTTTGCAGCTATAACAGCTTCATCTCTTCTGGGAAGGCTGTCCACAAGGTTTAGTAGTGTGTCTATGGGAATGTTTGACCATTCCTCCAGAAGCGCATTTGTGAGGTCAGGTACTGATGTTGGACAAGAAGGCCTGGCTCACAGTCTCCGCTCTAATTCATCCCATTCAAGGTGTTCTATCGGGTTGAGGTCAGGACTCTGTGCAGGCCAGTCAAGTTCCTCCACCCCAAACTCGCTTATCCATGTCTATGGACCTTGCTTTGTGCACTGGTGTGCAGTCATGTTGGAACAGGAAGGGGCCATCCCCAAAGTGTTTCCACAGAGTTGGGAGCATGAAAATGTCCAAAATATCCTGGTATGCTGACGCCTTAAGAGTTCCCTTAACTGGAACTAAAAACAACCCAACACCATAATCCCCCTTCCACCAAATGATTTGGAATAGTGCACAAAGCAAGGTCCATAAAAACATGGATGAGCGAGTTTGGGGTGGAGGAACTTGACTGGCCTGCACAGAGTCCTGACCTTAACCCGATAGAACACCTTTGGGATGAATTAGTGCAGAGACTGCGAGCCAGGCCTTCTCGTTTAACATCAGTGCCTGACCTCACAAATGCGCTTCTGGAAGAATGGTCAAACATTCCCTTAGCCTAGGTTTACACTGAATGCGGGTTTAAAATTGTGCAAGTTCAGGTGAACTTGCTTGATTTCAAACTGGCATTTCATTCCGACTTCGGGGGCGATTTGAGAGAAATCTTTCCAGGTCATGCACAGATGTCTATTGAAATTGCTCAAGAAGTCGCCAACAGTAGTGAAGAAACTACTTTTGGGAATCGGTGCAGCACCACAAAGTTGGCTTTGTACCGATTAGGACAGTGCTGTTGCCGACATGTCAAATCGTATGTCAAATCGGCCTGGTGTGAACGAGGGCATAGACACACTCCTAAACCTTGTGGACAGCCTTCCCAGAAGAGTTGAAGCTGTTATAGCTGCAAAGGGTGTGCCAGTTCAATATTGAACCCTACGGACTAAAACTGGGATGCCATTAAGGTTCATGTGCGTGTAAAGGCAGGCGTCCCAATACTTTTGGTAATATAGTGTATACTTTAAGCTGTGTTGATCAACACAGGCTCAGTATCTGGACAAACAATTGCTCTGTGTGTGCCCTGCTCACCTGTTCACACCATACAGGTGCAGTGGTGCGTGTAACATAAAAACGCAGCATGCCTTCATAGTTACATAGTCAGTAGGGTTGAATAAAGACATCAGTCCATCCAGCTCAACCTGTGGTATGTGTGTAATTATGTCAATAGTAATTACCATATCCCTGTATGTTATGATTGTTAAGTTGCCCATATAATAGTTTTTTTTTCAACTATGGCTGCTGCCTGCTGATACCACTGCTTGTGGAAGAGAATGCCACACCCGCTCTGATAGTAAGGAAACCTTCTACACAGTTCATTTCCTTTTAACCGCCCAGCCGTCAAATGACAGCTGGGCGGTGCGGATCTCGTTCTGGGATGCCATCATATGACGGGGTTCCAGAACGGCCACTCTCTTTCTAGGACACAGCATGACCACGATCTCTGTAAAGAGCCTCCCCCCAAAAGAAAAACCCACCAGCCGCCACTGTCCTGAACTTGGATCCTGCTTCTGCCTTGTCGCCAGTCCCTGACCCCGGCTTCGTTCCTGACCACGTTTCTGCTTTATAACTCTGTACCTTGCTGCCCGCCTGCTGCATCTTCAGTGGGGCCTGGGCTTGAGATACAAGAGAGGCCTACCCTGCCATTTCAGTCTCCCAGCTTGTCAATCAGTGTAGCAAATCAGCCACGTGTCTGCTCCCCTCAATGTTGGTGAATCTGCCTACCTAGCACAGGCAGTTTATAGAGACGTTTTCAAAAGGATCTTGTTGGCATACATATATTTAATATAACATTATCACAGAGAATGAAAGAAATCCCCAAATTTTGGGTTGTCTCCAAAACAGTAACAGAGGGTAAATGTTCCAATGGCGAAACTAGTTCTGGTAACAACCAGTGATTTCCTCACTTTGGAGGGATCTCCTATCACTTTTTGTTTTGCCTATGGGCGAGGAAGTGAAGGCAAGGAGACACAGATGGCAAAAAAGAAAAACTGACAGGGGTTATAACCCTCCCCTACTCTTTTCAAAACGAAAAAAAAAAAAAGAGTTTTGCCTTTAACCACTTCAAGATCCGGCCTATTTCTGACATTTGTTGTTTACAAGTTTTTGCTAAAAAAATACTTAGAACCCCAAACATTATATCTTTTTTTTTAGCAGAGATCCTAGAGAATAAAACGGTGGTTGTTGTAATATTTTATGTCACACTGTATTAGCGCAGCTTGTCTTTCAAATGCAATTTTTTGGGAAGAAAATACACTTCAATGAATTAAAAAAAAAGAAACAGTAAAGTTAGCCCGATTTTTTTGTATAATGTGAAAGATGATGTTACGCCAAGTAAATAGATACCTAACATGCCACGCTTTAAAATTGCGCACACTCTACAAACTACTTAAAAATCTCTATAGGTGATGCTTTAAAAAAAATGTTAACGGTTACCTGTTTAGAGTTACAGAGGTCTTGCGCTAGAATTATTGCTCTTGCTCTAATGATCGCGGCGATGCCTCATGGCCGTTTGAGTATGCATTTTCTTTGGCACGCGAGCAAGGAGGGATAGGGCACTTTAAAACATTTTTTTTTTTTTTTTTTTTACACCATCCCTATAAAAAAAAATTCTGATCACTTTTATTGCTGATATCACTCTTATTGCTGTCACAAGGAATGTAAACATCCCTTGTGACAGTAATAGGCGGTGACAGGTACTCTTTATGGAGGGATCTGGGGTAACAGACCCCAAACCACTCCTCTGCACTTGAAAGTATTCAAAACACCAAGATCGGCATTTTTGAAAACGGACATTTTTTTAAAACTGGCACCGTTGGCTGCTGCGTAAACCGGAAGTGACGTCATGACGTCGCTTCCGGTTTTCTACATCAGAGACCCGATCAAAGCTGAATCCATCACCCCGGTACAACCACTTAAGCAAAATGATGTACAGGTTCGTGAATTAGTTAAAATATTAGAAAAGGTAAATACATGTAGTCAGTGTTTTTTAGCGTGCATAGAGGCTTTAACCTTTTTACTGCCTGGTCCTGCCTGCTGTCAGATTGGAAGCGATCCCGTGCAGCCACCCGATCACTTCCACACACCCTCCCCTGGTAAAGGCCACCCCACATACTAACGCATTCATTATTAGTGTGGCGATCTACCCGCTTAGCTGTTTTCTGACAGGGGGACTGCCCCCCACCCAGAACACAGTGATCAGCGGTCGCAGCCATTGGCTACAAGTGCTGATCGGATGCTTGTTTTCCAGCATTTTTGTTTGACAGAAGTCAGTCTCGCAACCAGCTTCTGTTGGACGAGGAGCTGTACATATGAGTCGAAAGTGGTCCGGTAACTGCCAAACCGACCGTTTTTGGGCGATTCTCAGCCCGTGTGTACCTAGTTTAACTGTAAACCAGTGGTCTCCAAACTTTCTAAACTAAGGGCCAATTTACTGGTCTTCAGACATTAGGGGGGCCAGACTGTGACCAGGGGGAGTGGAAAATGTCATAGAAATGGTCCCCCAACATTGGTGTCAGAGGAAGGATTGGTGCCACATTGATGGTATCAGTGGGAGGAAAAGTGCCCCATCTTTAGTGTCAGTAGGAGTGGGAGTAATACAGTAATGTTTTATAGTTTATATCAGTGGGAATTATGCCCCAATGTTGGTGTTAGTGAAGGGAATGGTGCCTCATCTTTGGTGTCCGTGGGAGGAATAGTGCCTCAAGGGCTGGGTAAAGGCAAGAAAAGGGCTGCGTTCGGCCTAGGGGATGCAGTTTGGAGACCACTGCTCTAAACTGATGACTTGTAAGGGCTTTTAAAGTGTCACTTATGGAAAAAATAGGGTACTAAGGTTTGTTGCCATTTCATGGGCGCACACGATTTTCAGATTTGACATGTTGGGTATCTATTTACACAGTGCAACCTCATCTTTTATGTTTTACAAAAAAATGGCAAAAAATGACATGGCAAAAATTTACTTTAGTGTGTTTTTTTTTACTGACATTTTGCACTAATATCGTGTAACATAAAACATTGAAAGCCCTACTATTTTTTTTCTCTAGGGTCTCCACTTAAGATATAATGTTTTGGTGGTTTATGCAATATTCAGGGCTAAAATTATTTTTTAAATGTGTGCGAAATCACGCAAAAATGGCTCTGGCAGCTGAATGGATAAAATTGACACTTCAAAACATAATTATTGCTAAAAAAATAGCACAACCAATTGTCGTCACAGTGTATGAGATTTGGAGCTTTTCTATCATAAATATGAAATAAATAATATTTCCACGTCCTTTTCGTTTTCCCTCTGATCATCCATTAATACTGAGACGATTCTAAATATAACCCGCCAGTTTTGTCTAATTATTGTGTATTCCGGCAGCTAAATATAAATTCTCGCTCTCGCCTGGCGCTCCTTTCCCCTGAGTCTGTCACTATCCCTGGCTCGGTTGCTGTGGTAACCCTGTCTTTTCACACATCCCCCTCTTCTATGTATAGTCGGGAAGCATTTTTCCTTTAGTACATCTTGTAGCAATTACAATTGTGAACCCCATTGAGCGGTATATCTGAGTCATAAGCACACAGAAGTATACCGCATCCATAATGTCCCGCTGTTTTTGACACACAAAACATGGCCTCTTATGTAACGTTGTTTTGTCTCCCAGCAGCAGTCCGTGCCCAGATGACTTCATAGAAATGTCTGTGCTGATCCCGCAGCACTGTGGGAATACTGCATTCTTTAACCTTCTGCCTACCGGGCACTTACACCCCTTTCATGCCCAGGACATTTTTCAGCTTTCAGCGCTGTCGCACTTTAAATGACAATTGCGCGGTCATGCTACACTGTACCCAAAGACATTTATCATTTTCTTCACACAAATAGAGCTTTATTTTGGTGGTATTTAATCACTGCTGGGTTTTTTATTTTTTACAAAAAAAAAAAAAAAAAGAGACCAAAAATTTTGAAAAAAAAATGTTTTTTACTTTTTTTCTGTCAGTAAATTTTGTAACTAAGTCATTTTTTGCCTTCACTGATGGGCACTAATAGGCTGAACTGGCAGGTATTGATGAGGTGGCAATTATGGGCACTGATGAGGCAGCACTGATGAGGAGGCACTAATATGCCGCACTTATGGGCACTGATAGGTGGCACTGATGAGCACTGGCAGGTGGCACTGATGGGCACTGTTAATTGGCACTGATGGGCACTGATAGGCGGCATGGATAGGCAGCACGGATAGGCAGCACGGATAGGTGGTACTGATGGGCACTGATGGGCATTGATGGGTGGCACTGATGGGCGACACTGATGGGCTGCACTGATAGGGGGCACTGATTGTCAGCACTGACTGGCATTGCTAATGGGCACTGATTGGTGGCACTTGTGGGAACAGATTCCTGCCACTGATGGGCAATGATTGCTGGCATTGGTGGGCACCGATTGGTGACACTATATTGCTATATTGTAATCAGGGCACTGGTGATCAGTGCCCTGATTACATGCCTAGATGTCGCCCTGCATGGAGATGCCACTGATTGGCTCTCCTCGCCATACACTCTGTCAGTGTGAGGCGAGGAGAGTCGATTACCGGCATCTCCGTGTTTACATGTGACTGGCTGTGATTGGACGCAGCCGATCACATGGTTAAAGAGCCGCAGACGCGGCTCTTTACAGAGATCGGGGTCACGCCGTGTCCTAGCAACACACAAAAACATACTTGGGGGGCACCCCCTAAAATACTTTACATTCAAGATGGTGCTGCTATAAGACCAAAAACAGTACAAAACAGATTACAGCGCACACATACAAGTATGTTTTTGTATATTGTATGGACCCTGACCGGGTTTTTTTTGGGCTGGAGCACCCCTCCCCCTCTTCATTACTTCTTATTAGTGGCCACCAGTGCATAGGAGGAATCCCTTCAGTTCTCCCACATAGAGGAGTTTATCTGCCATGGTTGAGACACAGGTACTTTCATTGTATTACTAGGGTAGAACCCACTAATTCAGGGTACTTTGTCGCAGTAAGTGGGCTTAGCACTTTATGACCATATAGTGTGACCAAACCCCCGTATTTTTGAATATGTTCAGGTGTTTTTAACTGGCCTTGCAGGATAAATGTCATTTTTGTATGTATGCGCTGTAATCTGTTTCGTAGTGTCCTAGAAACATGGCGCAGCCGTTCTGGGACGCCGTCATATGACGGCGTCCCAGAACGAGAGTCGCAATAGATAGGATAGGCACCAGGAAAGGAAAATTATAGAGCGCTTTTTAAACGGTTTTACATTATGGGCATCCCTTTTTTTCCATATGCTGAACAACATTAAAAGCACGAACCGGAACTGCCAGGAGTTGCTACACAGTGGCAAATACTGTGATCGCGCAATACCCCTGTATGGGTAAGGCTATTCGGTGAGTGTATGCACATTAGGAGCACGAATAAGCAGCACCATCACTAAGCCAGTACTGGAACAAGAAGATCCGCTTTTAACAATATTGTTTTTCTAGAGGAATTAATTCTTTCTAAGCACAAAACCATTTGTGCACACAAAAATACTTTTTAAAGCAATATTGTTTTTCCAGCAAGCACTGGCTTTTATTGTTTTGAGTACAAGTCACTTTGTCAATCTGCTAAATAGCAACTCCCCCCCCTTCTTTTTTTTTTCCACTAAGCATTTTCCTGTATATGCACTTTATTACTAGGTCCATTTATGTACTGTATGTTATATTGGGCACTTTTTACATAATTTTTCATATAATTTTGTAGATATCAGTATTAATCAAATGTTTGGTTGTTATTCACATGGGACAATTCACACACTAGTAAAGAATCAGTCCCTTTAACCATTGTTATCACATTTTTAAATAGCCACAAGAGGTTGTAACACCACCCAGATACTATTATAACACACCGGCAGTTAATAGTGGTTTATCACTAATTAGTCACCAGAACAGCGCAACACCTACATCAATTTTTCTCTTAATTCAGTACAATCCACTCTAATGGAATTGCACCTGTGGAGGCAGCAGTTCTATACTCCACCTGTACCTATTTTCATTGCGCGGATTCAACTTTCATTTCTCAATAATACAACCTGATCATCTATTTTATAACAGTGTGTGTGTATTTTTTTTTTGTGTGGCTGCCGGGAGACTCCCCAGCCAAGGTAATTTGGTATTGTCAGTGGAAGTGGGGCTCCATTTAGGGCCAAGTAATGAACAGAGGACCCAAATATACCAATGACTCCTTCAGGGGGAAGCACTACATGAATAATCTAGTCACACCGCAACGCTGGTGTCATGTGCGGTGAGGTGAGAAAATGCAGCATGTTTACTGCAGCCTTGTGCACATAGCCTATAGTAGAGTGAATCTTCACATTCCTTTGTCAGCAATTTCTGTTTGAGTTTAAACATGAGGCATGCGGCCTGCCTAGCTTAATGCATTACCTCTGTCTGTAATATAAGAACTGCATTTTTCTGTTGAAAAAACTAACCCACATTTTTGATACAACACTGGGATATGGCAAGGCATGGATTGGACGCTGCTGACCCAGAACAAGAAGTCATCTGTTCATTTAACTAGCTAGTAGGAACAAGCTAGGTAAATGAATACATGGACATTTGAAAATTGATCACCAATGACACTATACACTGCAGCCACAGCATGTGAGCCCATCATTACAAAGTAAGGCAAACATCATGGATTAAACTACACTAATACCTAGAGTGACACTGTGTTGCCCTGCCACTGTGAAGATGGTTGGAAAAAAGGACAAAGGGTTCACATGTATGCAGCATGCAAGACTTTGGGGTGTCAATTATGAGCAGATAAAACTGGTTTTACAGCTTTCTCCAGTTTTTGGTGTACCCGGATTCGTCTCCCTACTTTCAAGATGTCAGAATGCTTTGGGAGGGAAAAAATCTCCAGCTCAATGTCAAGGTTTTCTTGAAGACCAGCAGGGTGTGTGTCCAGGTGCACACAACCCTTATAATGAAGGCTTGAGCATAGCTCAGGGCTCCAGCCAGAAGGGAGGTGTGTCTGGAGACAGAGGTAATCTATTTAGGAGACCAAACTCCATGTTGGAGAGATTTCATAGCCATTAGGCTGAGAGAGTCTGGAAGAGCTGGGACAAGTAGTGTCCAGGGGACTGAAGGAATCTGTAAGTCTCAGAGTAGTGAGACAGCCTGGGGTGTCAGAAGAACCCCTATGTGGAGGCCAGGGCCTGTCCAGCAAGATGCTGTAGGCAAGGCTGAGTGATCCAAGAGAGCCAAAATGGTTGGTGAGAAGGTCTGAGGTCTCAAATTGAAAGTAAACCCTTTGTTATAACAGTTTCTCAAAACAGTTACATGTAAGGCATGTTGTGAATGATAACGGTCGTTGCTTTTGCTCCCAACCAAACTATCAAGTCATCAGTTGGCTGGTGTCATAAACGATCACATGTGCAGCATCATGGCAAATGCAGATCAAACAAACACTATGATGGTAGCTATAAAGGATAGGAGGGTTTAGTTCCACTTTAAGTTTCTCCATGAAAACATCTGCTTGTTCAGCATTGTAGTGTCCATGGAAATGTTCCTAAGCATACATAAGAAGATTTCCTTCTCAGTTTTTGTGTGTGATCAATTGGACACAGAGAAGAAGTCTTTCCAATGGGGATAAACTTCAATGAACTAAACTTCATTCTGGCCACAGTAGGGAAACATATTTCTTTCTTAAGTTACACTTTCAGTCTAAACCAAATAACTAATTCTGATAGGTTAAAGTGGTAATGGACCAATACACATTACATGCATTCCATAGGTAGTATGAAATTCATCAACTTCACAAATGTCTGTTCGCATCATCCAAAAATATAGTACAAAAACACACCCCTTTAAACACAACCATTGCCAAACTAAAGAGAAACTATAGTTTTTTAGAGTGAAATTACCTGGCTAAAATGTTCTAAAGGTAACAAATGTATAAAGGCCTGTGAGAACATATGTAATGGTAAACATCCACGCTTCGTTATCTTCCAATCAATGTGCAATTTTTTCAAAATGATCTAATCGGCAAAAAATTAAAAAGAGATAACTTCCCTTTTTCGTTGATTTAGGCAAAATATAGATTGGATTTGACCAAACAAATCATTTTGCATTGATCAGCAGCACTGAGATAATTTGTTAATGTACAGTATATGATCATATTTCAGATTATGAGATTACATGATGGAAACAGAAATACAATCGTAAGTTACGATCGGAATCCACTTTCCTGTGTGCGGCATATCAAGTTGCGTGCGGGTTGTCAACTATAGATCAGTTATATTTATCGGAAGACCTTAATCTGAAAATAAATTTGCTCATTTATCAAAGTTTATATGGCCACCATTTCTCTTCCAACTAATCCCTGTGTCACTGTAGAGACTCAAGGTCCCTAGGCTTTAGCTAGGCTGTACACGAAACCTCAACTTCTGTCCAAACTGGGATTAGGCATCATCCCCTGTCATTCAAGTGTCAAATTATGTTGGCAGTAAAGGCTCTGGAATTGGAAAGGCAAATAAAAAGGGTTGGGCTTACAAGAGCAATTGAATTCTCACTCTTTTTTTCTACTTAGCAGTATGTTATGATTTCTAACAAATTTTCATTTAGAAATATCTTAAAGCGGTAGTAAACTCAACCACGCAAATCAAAAAAGCAATTAAGCCAGTATGCCAAAGCTTTCTACAACATTCTGCATTAATAATTATCCCCCTCGCGTGTTTCTTACTTGTTTTGAAGCGTATTTTCATGTTTCCCGGCTGAAGTGGGCACCATATTAGCTGTTGTCTTCTGCCTTTAAAGTGCATTTTACCCTCTGTCAGTCATGGCTGTTATCTCACGCATTCACATTACAGTAATATATAGGCAGCAAGTCATATAGTGGATCTCCTCGTTCTGTGTCCCATGGTCAGCGCTGATGTTGACACTCCCTGTGACGTTGCAAAGGAAACCCAAAACCTGATAGGACTGGTTAAATGTAAATCAAAGACAGACCCAGCTCACAGCATTCTCCTTTTTCTTCTTCCTCACCTGATCGGGACTGGAGTTGCGAAGTATCTCTTACCTCTCCTGGGTGGAAGTCCTTCTTTTACAACCTCTAAATGAGCTATATGGTTGGAGCCCCATACTGGTGGTCTGGAAGGCATGGTTCAGCCTCTCCTGGGTGGAAGTCCAGCCAGGTGTACAGCCTCCAAATGAGCTATATGGTTTGAGCCCCATTCTGGTGGTGCAGGCTTGTCAAAGAAAGCTTTAAAGAAGCTATGGTGTTAGTGGCAGCATTTTTCCCTTTGCTTTCCATATGTTTTCCCTTCTTTTCTCTGTTTGTCAGTTCTTTCCTGCACCTGCCTATGTTGTGGGCATTTGCCATTTCCAATATGGCTGCAGTAGTGCAAGGGAACTTTGAGCATGGATGGCAGGAAGTGATGCAGCCTCTGTGTCCATTTTCCTGACTTTTCTAGTTTTCTAAGATGGCGATGGGAGCCCCAGACTGGGATCTGAGCATGCGTCTCAGGCACTGATATCATCAGTAATGGCCAAGGGTACCAGCTTTAAAAGGTTTTAAGGCATTTTTGGGCAACACATGGTGGTGTTCTCTACTTATGCATGCTGGATGCTAATGTGGTTATTGAAAAGAAAATTGTGTTGCGCTGTCTAAAAAAGTAAAAAGCGTTACTTCATATTCCATAAATAAATATCATAATAAATAATTAAATAATTACATTTCTAATATGCGTGTGCTTATTCCACAAATGAATGAATGACAAAAATAAAAAAATAATTCATATTAAAATCAATAAAACAATATCAAACAATATGAGTGAAAAATTAATAGTCCCATAAATCTCTTAAAAGATAAGTTCACCTTTCATAACATGTTACACCCATATTACACCCGCACCTCCCAGTCCCCTCATTGTTACAGCTAGCGGGGAATCTTCCCCTCCCCGCTAGCTGTCAAAATTTAAAAACGGCTCCCTACAAGGTCCAGCAGCCTTTTTAAGCCATTTCATGGCTGTGAGCACCGTGGTAGTTAATTCATTCTTTTTGTCAACATGTATATGCTAAAGCCGATACAGTGATAGATCTGCAGGAGACCTGCATGGCAGAGGCAATCTGCTAATTGCTGTTTCAATGCTTTACAGGCTCCTGCAGCAAAAAATAATGCACTTTTTTACCTGCAAAAAAATGTGCATTCCTTTTTTTTTTTTGTGAAAGGGTGAACTTATCTTTTATAGAGTGATAAAAGTGCATACCATATTGTAAAATGCCCCACTAGTGTTTCACACACGAATCCAGTGCCTCTGGTGATCACTGCAACGCGCTCCACTCAACAGATAAAGTTGGTGCTTGCCAGAAACAAATACCTCTTATGCCGCGTACACATGAGCAGACTTGCCAACGGGCTAAACTCCGTCGGCATTTCCGACGGAAGGATTTAGAACATGTTCTATATCTGAGTCCGTCGGAAATGCTGACAGAAAAAGTCCGATGGGACTTTTTCTGTCGGGAAGTCCGGTCGTGTGTACGCGGTATTACAGGTCTGACTGCGCCTTATACACTGGATGGATGGACTGATGCAATACAGCTACACTACAGCCTGGTCACATCAAAGCGAACCCAGCAGCCGTAAACAGTCTCCTTTTACACTTTCTCAGACCACTTCAGAGGTTATACACTCGCAGCCATAAATAATTCAAGCAACTGAACATATATAAAGAGAAAAAGAGTGCTTCATTGTGTAATATTGTGTAATATCTCAATAACAAATTTATTATAAAAAGTTTTCTACTTATACAACAAGGAGGTAAAAAGGCATCAAATGCATAGATATGATCGGTGCCTGGGTGAGCATGATGATGTCACGGCGAAAACCCCTTCTTTATGGCATTCACCTGGGCTTCTTCTATCTCTTTCTCATTGCTTGCTCTGGGATCATCGTGTCATGCTGTTTTTCTTTCCAGTCTGCTGCTTTGCTCTGTTTCTATGGAGAACGCTGCCCAGTCAGACCTAGGAAGGTTATGATTAAGCGCTAACTGTAGCGCGAAACACGTCAACTTCTACTGTACCCCACAAGGTCTGTGATGTATTTATATGAAGTTCAATAAAAGGTTGAAGAGATGTAAACTCGATGTCTGCCAGTCACCTGCAGTCACGGTACAGAGAAAACAAAGTAAACAAGACGGATCCCCATTCTGACAGGGAAAGACATGGCGTTCTGCTGTTCCTAGTGATCAGGAACAGCATTCTCTGTGTTGTCCCAGTGAGCCCATCCCCCACGCAGTTAGAACACACTCTGGGAACACAGTTAACCCTTTGATCGCCCCTAGTGTTAACCTGTTCCCTGCCAGTGTCATTTATACATTGATCGGTGCATTTTTTTAGCACTGATCACTGTATTGGTGTCACTGGTCCCCCAAAAATGTCACTTGGGGTCAGATTTGTCTGCCGCAATGTCGCAATTTTTTTATAGCATAAAAAATAAAAATCGCAGAGTCGATCAAATAGTTCCAAAAGAAAGATGTATTTGTGGGAAAAAGAGGACATCAATTTTGTTTGGGTACAATGTTGCACAACTGCGCAATTGTCAGTTTAAGCAATGCAGCGCCGTATCACAAAAAATGGCCTGGTCGTTAAGGGGGTAAATCCTTGCAAGGGCAGTTAAAGAGGCATTTGCCTCGGGTGAATTGGAGGAAACTCTCCACAAGGTTAGAAAGTACTCATTTCCCTTCATTGAAGGACTGGAGGAGTTAATCCAGGAAGAGTGGCAGGGGCCAGAGAAAAAAGCCTGTATAAACAGGTTGTCAAAACTGTATCCCCTGAAAGAGCCAAAAATAAATCTGCTGCTGTCACCTCTGATGGTGGATGCGTCATTAATGCAACTGAAAAGTCACACCAACTTGCTGTTACATTTATGGACGCTCTAGTCCAAAAATTAGATATAGATCTGAAGTGCTTTTACGTACTGTAGCCTCTGCAGGTGCCTGCAGACCATCAATAACATGTGCAGCTGTAGGAAAAGCAATATTGAGTTGGACGGTTAATATTAAAGAAGCCCTTCTGGAGAAAGTTGGGAGAGACAAAGTGGTAACAGCTTAGTAAGAGCAGAAATTGATAGGAGACTCTGTGGTGGAGGTGCCAGTATACGTCCTTTGATGTTCTTCAAGAGCATGTTGACCATGGTCATGGCAAGGATGGCATTATGGCTGAAGCCATGGTCGGCGGATCCAACCCGACCATGGGAGTAGATTACACAAAATTTTTACAAAATTTACAAAAGAAACTAAAAAAAAAAACTCAGTGGAACTTCCACGGAAGAAGGGTAGATCCATTTGAGGAAAAAAGGGACTCCAGATTGTCTCATAGGAAGATCCATCCTCTGATAGAAAAAGTCAAGTGCCTGAGTATCCTCGGCTCTTCTTAATTGACCAATTGTTGTTTTTGAATGGAACAATATCACATCAGACCCCAGCCAGAAAGGTTGGAGGACTCATGTCAAAGAGCACTCTGCTCAGGGTCATTGGATGTTCAGCTTTCGAGGCATGGTATTGAATGTTCTTGAACTGAGAGCAGCGTTCAAAGTCCTTCTGGCATTTACTCCTTTTTTAAGAGGAACAAGAGTAGTACTGTGCACAGACAGCAGTGAAAGGATAGAATTCTTAGGTTTCCAGTGGAACTTTCAGTATCGGTAATTGCAATTATACCAATTTGGCTGAGGAGGCTCTGGTGTCTGTCTCTTTTACACTTGAGCATTAAGTCACCACTGCCTCTGCCAGTGATGGCGGATCTGCTATCTCATGGCCAGTTTTGCCATCCAGCCCCAGGAGACCACATTTGAGGACATGAAGTTAAAGACCTGCCAGGAAATAAATGTTCCCTAAGTGGGACTTGCCTCTGGTCCTAAGCTCTATCAAAGGCTCATTTCTGTCCTACAGAATTGGCTACACTCTGCAATCTAACCATGAAAACCGTATTTCTGGTTGCTACAAACTCTATGAAAAGGGTGTCAGGGCTGCAGGCATTGTACTTGAGAGGCCTCACCTAAAGTTGTACCCAGACAGAATAGTCCTAAAACCCCCAGACCACTTTTATCCATAAGGTGTTTTTCTCCTTCCACTTTAACCAGGAAGTCAATATACCATCTTTCTTTGGAGCGGGAGTACCACATGCCCTGGATGTTGGTTTAACTCTGATGGCCTGCTTGGCAACTACCTTTTCATTCAGGAAAGGTGAAATGTGTGCTTGGTCTTGCATGGCTTAAAGCAGGGTCAGTCAGCATCAACACGTACAGTCGCCTCCTAAATTGTTAAGACAATTAAATGAGCCTACTTTTCAAAAGACCTTCCTGTTCCAGAAGACATAGGAGCACATTCAACCAGAGCACATTCAACCAGTGTAGTGCCAGCTCTGTGGACAGCGCAGTGCTTAGTGTCTCCTGAGGCTATTTGCAAGTCAGCAATATGTTCCACCAGTTTTGAAAGTGTAGTCTGACCATTCATTTTTACTTTAGTGTCAGTTTAATTTTTCAGGGCAGGTTTCCTGCAGTATATATCAGTGTATTACTGCACATTTAATGCAGTATATATCCATGAGTTACTGTAAGATTAACGCAGTATATATCAGTGCGTTGCTGCACGTTTAACTCAGTATATATCAGTGCATTACTGCACGTTTAACGGAGTATATATCCGTGCGTTACTGCGCATTTAACGCAGTATATATCAGTGCATTACTGCTCATTTAACGCAGTAAATATCAGTACTTTACTGTACGTTTAACGCAATAAATCTCAGTGCATTACTGCATGTTTACTGCAGTATATTTGAGTGCGTTACTGCATGTTTGACACAGTATATGTTAGTGCGTTACTGCACGTTTAACGCAGTATATTTGAATGCGTTACTGTACATCTAACAGTATATACCAGTTTGTTACTGTACATTTAACACAGTAATTTTCAGTGCGTTAGTGCAGTTCTACTGCAGTATATTTTAGTGTGTCAGTGGAGTGTGTCTGTGTAGTACTTAAAGTGCATCCATGTACACATTTCCACATCTTTATTACATTTTGTTAATAAGCGCCCCCTCCCCCCCCATCATGTCTTGGAGGCCAACAAGGAGAGGCAGATGTTCCCATGGCACTGTGAGGGACCCAGCAGCATATGTGTCCACAGGCAAAAGTGGACGTGGTCCGTCCTCAGGCAGGGCATCCTTTCCTCTGTTTAGTGATGTTACCCGTGCCATCCAGCCACAGCATGCAGAGGAGGTGATAGACTGGCTTACTAAACCATCATCATCCTCCTCATCCTCCGTTACCCAAGCAGAGACTAGTGCTCAGTCCACCGCAGCTGCCAGAGTGACTTATTCTGCCTATTTGTCCACAGGTACTCCTGCCATAGCCCCAGCATCAGGCATGGAGGAGTCAGCTGAGTTATTTGAACACAGCGTCAACCACTTGCTCCTTGACGATGCACAGCCATTACTTGATTCAGATGTTGGTTCTGAGGTTGAGGAAGGTAAGAACATGAGCCTACAGAGAGGGGAGAACACTGGTAAACAACGAATTGGCAGTCATGTTCCCCCAACTGCAGCGTATTGTCCCCAGTGATAATGAGGATGGAGGGGATGATGATGAGGTCACTGAAGTGACTTGGGTGCCAGATAGAGCAGAGGAGGAAAGTGAAGGTGAGGCACAACCCCAAAGATGCAACTATCATAGAAGATTAGAGAGCAGCCACCCTATTCCACCAGATTGTGGAGCTGTTAACTCCCGGCCCACTTCCCACAGCTCAGTGTGTGGGCCTTTTTTAGCACATATGCAGCCGATCACACTGTTACAATTTGCAAACTTTGCCTCAAGCACATCAAGCGTGGCAAAAACACCAGCCATTTGGGTACCACATGCTTGGCAAGGCATTTAACCTCCCACCACTCAGCCCGCTGGCAAGAGCACCTGAAATCCACACAAAAAGGGAAACAATTCTGCTCCTCCTCACCTTTCTGGTCTAACCTCGCTATACCTCATAATGATCTCTCAAGCAGGCCAGAAGAGTCTGTATTCATTTCAGGCAGTCATACACAGCTAGTGCTCAGTTGGATGAAATTCAGTGGGAATTCCACCTGCCCATAAACCGCCTGATTTGTGACATGCCCAACAAGGTGGAACTCGACTTGCTGCAGCAGCTGCACATACAGCAGAGGACCATCAAAGTACCTGTGTGAGTATGGCACAACGACAAGCTCAGGCCGGCTCAGCTTTTTTCTCCATGCCAATGGCTGCTGATAAAGGATGCATCCACTGTACTGTCACCATTTAAGTAGGCCAAAAGGATGGTGAGCCATGACAATGCATGCATCGGTGACACAATCTCTGTTGTGTTCCTGCTGGAGCAGACTCTGCGTGGCAATTTGGACAGGGCACTCGAGGCAGAGCAGCGGGAGGAAGAGGAGGACTTCCTTTCCTCTCATGGCTCACTTTATGCAGACACCATTCTTCCTACGCCACAGAACACACAAGTGGAGACGGAGGAGGATTCTGGCAGCTTTGGAGGCATTGAAGTAGAGCAATACATACGTCAACCCCTCAACAGATGGTTTTCCATCCCCAGAACCCTTGGGAGTAGTATGTGGCTGGGGGGAGACAGTACCAGATACTGTAATCCTTAGTGACCCTGAGGCGTCTGCTTCTCATGCCTCCGCAAACTTACGGTGCATAGGCTCCTGCGAAAGGACCCAAGAATATGTGTCATCAAGGAGAGGCATCACTATTGGTTGGAAACCCTCCTTGACCACCGTTACAAGGGGAAATTCTCAGCACTCATCCTGTCCCCACAAAGGGAGCAGAATGTGAAATCTCTTGAGGACACCTTAAAGAGGAGTTTTTGTAATGCCTTTCCTGACTCTGGTAGGTTATATTCTGGTGGAAAACTTTGTTTTGAGGCTTCTGTTGGTCAAGGCCCATCCCTAGCTGTGAGGGACACATTGTCACTGATTGCTAGTAACACCAGTCCCAATGTCACCCAACCGTGTAATCCAACAACAGCGCTTCTCTTTGCTAACCACACCAGTCCTAATGTCACCAGAGCCAGTCCAGCAAGCAACAGTGTTCCTGATCACTAGCCACACCAGCGCCAGTTTCACAAGTGCAATGCAGCAAGCAACAGTGTTTCTAATCACTAGCCACACCAGTGCCAGTTCACCAGACCACTTCAGCAATTACTACCCATACCTGTGCTAGTGTCGTCAGAGCCAATGAAGCCAGCAACAGTGTCCTGATTACTAGCCACACCAGTGCCAGTTTCACCAGCAACGGTGCCCAGATCACTAGCCACACCATTGCCATTGTTTCCAGAGCCAGTGAAGCCAGCAACATTGTCCTAATCACTAGGCACACCAGTACAGTGTCACCAGATCCAATCTAAGCCAGCAACTGTGTCCTGATCAGTAGGTACACCAGTGCCAGTGTAAGCCATCCAGCAATCTTTTTTAATGCTGTTTGCCAAGGATTAATAAAGCATTGTAATTCAAGCTGTGTGCAAAAAACATGTGCTTGGTCTTTGGATATGCAGACGATCAGGAGCCCTTCTAAACACCAGTGCGTCCCTAAGACTACATAGATAAGTGAGGTTAAGCACGTTTGCATTTTATTCATACATCTAATCTAGCAGCAATGTTCTGATTACTGCTACCCCAGTACAGCGTCACCAGTGCCAGTGTAAGCCACCAACATTGTTTTGATGGCTAGCCACACCAGTACAGTGTCACCAGAGTTAATGTACGTCAGTAACAATGTCCTTATTGAAGCCAGAAAAGTATAGGATACGAGAGGTGGTGGTCCTCTAAGGTGGAGTTCTAAAAGGTCAAACTGAAGAGGCAGAATAAGGACCCATAGTATGATTCTGAGTGTCCCCTGTAAAAATAAGAGGAGAGTTGGGAAAGCCCTTATTGTTTAGTGTGTATCTATATATATTTGTTGGTTCAGAAAAAGTTACCTAAAAGAGTATTTGATAGAAAACCCCTGTCCCCACACAGGATATAAGTGATTGCTCTCAATGCCTCAGGGGTCGCAATCCTGAATCGTCTGGGAAGCTCTCAGGCAGGTGGTGGAGGAGGTCCAAAAACCCATTGGCGCACAGCAGAGGTGCCAGTTGAAATGTGTGATAGGATTGTGGTGTGTTTAAGGATGGACCGGCATTGTAGTGTATGACATAAAGCTTTATTTCACCAAAAAGATGTGTTTTGTGGCTCACATTTGCCATTTAACCAGTGTGTGCTTGTGTCAATCTATATATGGGAGGTGGAGATTTCAACAACCAGGTGATAAAGTCCTACCTGACAACAGGCATATCCATTTACTGGTACAAAAATGTGTCCATCTCTTTATTTCAATTAGCCATGTACAACTCATATGTTGTCTAATAGTGTGCATGAAGACCTGTACTCTTTTCAAAAATGTCAAGAAGAAATTGTAACAGACCTAATTAACCAGTAAGGCCCTGTACCTGAAAGCCTTCAAACTGATGCGGTCAGCAGGCTGCCTGAGTGACACTTCCCTGATATTATCCCTTCCACCTAGACTCGAGACCCCCAATAAAATGCTGTGGCCTAAATGTATGAAGAAAGATTTATTTGCAAAGTTTTATAACAGTAACTACTGTAAAGGAAGTTTTTTTTTCAAAATGTTTTTCCGATTATAAAGGAGATAATAAAAAACACCCAGTAGTGACTAAATACCACCAAAAGTAAGTTACATGACTGAGTAATTGTCAGTCAAAGCGCCATAGTGCTGAAGACTGAAAAATGGCCTGGACAGGAAGGGGGTTTAACATGCTGATTTTTAAGTGGTTGAACAAATTGACAGTGCAAAGGACACATAGCAGATACCCCTTTGTGAAGGATGGACAGCAGTACCTGATTTACTGGGACATACAAGTTGAGCAAGTGTGGTATTTCCAACTACATTTTGGGAATCCCTCCTCTTGGGACACTGTATTCTGACAATGGGACCTACCACTGTCAGATTACACTAAGCAATGGCTGCAGCTAATTTTCAACAAAAGTTTTCCAGCATGTCCTTTCAACAGAAGTCGGTCAGACAACTGTCTTCTATCAAACAGGGACATCCACACATCCCTACTGAACTTGCAGAATTTCGAACAGTGTGTGATCAGCGTTAGTAGCAGTCGGTCTGCACCCAGAGTATCCTGCAAGATATGATGGCCAGGAGCCCCAGTGGACTCTTTTTTTGCTGCAATCTAGCATCAGGTAATAGATCCCAGAACTGCCCCACTAGGTGGTGGCAGAAAAGGAGGGACTACCACTGTGGGCGAGGCAGGAGTTTAGAAAGTAGTGAGATCCAAGCAGCCTAACTAGCAGAGAGTAGTCAGATACAAGCATGGTCTTGGCAGGTGGCAAGGAAAGAGTAATCAGACAGTCCGGGTCTGCATGAATAGGTACTAGACAAAAGAGTAATCAGGTTCAAGCATTGGTTGAGGCAGGCAGCAAGTAGTCAGTCAGTCTGGGTTGGGAATAGACAGGCAGAGGCTGAGACAGGGCAGAGGCTGAGAGAGTAGTCAGGCAATCTTGGTCAGCAATAATCAGGCAATAGCAGGCTTCAGTACTAAAGCTTTTAGGTAGCTGTCAAAAAGGCAAAGCACCGGCCTGTTCAAAGACTAGTGCTTTAATATCCTCCAGGTCCCTTCCAATGTCATTAGTGTGTGCTGATTTACGTAAACGGGTGACCCCGCCCCCTCTGACAACATGGAGAAAGCCATAGGGAAGTCCCAGTGCATCAGAGGGGGGCGGCCCCGCCCTCCGTTATATAAGAGCTGTCACCTGAACAGATGCGTCCAACAGTGGGAGATTCCCATTGAGGCGGATCGTCCGGAGGATGAAGCGGAGAAGAGGAAGACCGGAGGAAGATGCCGGACGAGAAGACCGGAGGAAGATAGAGGAAGAAGCAGGGGAAGAACAAGATGGAGGATGAAGAAGAACACCGAAGGAAGACCAGAAGAAGATGGAAGAAGAAGCGGGGAAAGAAGAAGACATTAATAAAGGAATTGTCAAAAACCGTCTATTGTCTTTTTTAACATTTTTGACACCTTTTTTGTGAAATGGTAGGAGTGCATTTGTACCCCATTACTAATTCACACGGGGGGGCGGGATCTGGGGGTCCCCTTGTTAAAGGGGGCTTCCAGATTCTCATAAGCCCCCCGGCCTGCAGACCCCCACAACCACTGGGCAAGGGTTGTGGGGATGAGGCCCTTTTCCCCATCAACATGGGGACAAGGTGCTTTGTGGGGGCTACCCCAAAGCACCCTTCCAATGTTGAGGGCATGTGGCCTGGTACGGTTCAGGAGGGGTTGGGTGCTCTTGTCCCCCCCTCTTTTCCTGCGGCCTGCCAGGTTGCGTGCGTTAAGGGTCTGGTATGGATTTTTGGGAGGGCCCACGCCATTTTTTTTATTTTGGCGTGGGGTTCCCCTTGAAATCCATACCAGACCAGAAGGATCTGGTATGGATTTTGAGGGGGACCCCCACACCATTTTTTTTCAATTTTGGCACAGGGTTCCTCTTAATATCCATACCAGACCTGAAGGGCCTGGTCTGGAATTTGGGGGGACCCCCACGCAATTTTTTTTAAAATTTTGGTTCGGGGTTCCCCTGTGGGGGAATCCCATGCCGTTTTTATCAATTAACTTTTATGTGTATTGCCGGGACCGACAATTCATTATAGCCGTGAGTAGTTTTAAATTACTTTTTTCCTTTAGAAATGTCATTTTGCTGTCAGACTGTTCTAAACACGGGAAACATGTGCAACTTTACAGACATACTATAGACACCCCCTGGGTATGAAATTTAAAGGAATATTACACTTTTATTGTTTCATTTTAGGCATTAAAATCATTGCTCCCGAAAAAACGGCCGTTTTTAAAACTTTTCTTGCATTGATACATGTCCCCTGGGGCAGGACCCAGGTCCCCAAACACTTTTTATGACAATAACTTGCATATTAACCTTTAAAATTAGCACTTTTGATTTCTCCCATAGACTTTTAAAGGGTGTTCTGTGGCTTTCGAATTTGCCGCGAACACCCCAAATTGTTTGCTATTCGGCGAATGGGCAAACAGGCAATGTTCAAGTCGAACTCATGATCGACCAGAACATAAAGCCCATCCCTAGTCTGTACACTTCGTAGTGCAGGTCTGTTTTTTGAATGTTTTGGCATTTGGATACAGAGATGTTGGAGGAAACAAGTAAGAGAGGTAAAAAGAAGATGATGTGAGCGAACAGAACAATACCTACCCAATAATGCCGCGTACACACGGTCGGAATTTCCGACAACAAATGTTCGATGTGAGCTTGTTGTCCGAAATTCCGACCGCGTATAGGCTCCATCGGACATTCTTCTAATTTTAGTGAATGGCCACGTGTCTTTTTAATTTCCTTTTTTGCAGAAAAGTTTTATCGTGGGGTCACCAGTACGGTATTTGAACATTGAAATCATATCCCCTCTCATATTCACTCTGTGCTAAGATTTCTTGTTGAGGGTAGATCCCCCTGATGTGTATAGTGTAAGAAAAACTGGTTATTGCATAGCAGGACTCTTATGCCGCGTACAGACGATCGGACATTCCGACAACAAAATCGCAGATTTATTTCCGACGGATGTTGGCTCAAACTTTTCTTGCATACACACAGTCGCACAAATGTTGTCAGAAATTCCGATCGCCAAGAACGCGGTGACGAACAACACGTACGACGAGCCGAGAAAAATTAAGTTCAATAGCCAGTGCGGCTCTTCTGCTTGATTTGAGAGATGGATCTCAAATTTTCAGACAACAAAATCCTTTGCTGTAAATTCCGATCGTGTGTACACAATTCCAAATGCACAAAATTTGACGCATGCTCGGAATCAAGCAGAAGAGCCGCACTGGCTATTGAACTTCATTTTTCTCGGCTCGTCGCGACATAAGAGTCCTGCTATGCAATAACCAGTTTTTCTTATACTATACACATCAGTGGGATCTACCCTCAACAAGAAATCTTAGCACAGAGTGAATATGAGAGGGGATATGATTTCAATGTACAAATACCGTACTGGTGACCCCACAATAAAACTTCTCTGCAAAAGAGAAATTAAAAAGACACGTGGCCATTCACTAAAATTAGAAGAGAACCTTAAGCTTGTTCAGTTCTTTACTGTAAGAGCGGTAAGAATGTGGAATTCTCTTCCAAAAGCAGTGGTTTCAGCAGGGAACATAGATAATTTCAAAAAAACTATTACTATTTATATTATTATAAAAACTAAACTATTAGGCACCTAAACGACTTTAACATACAAGGTTATACAATGTAATACTGACATATAATCGCACACATAGGTTGGACTTGATGGACTTGTGTCTTTTTTCAACCTCACCAACTATGAAACTATGTAACCTTACAGGGAAAAGAACAGTGTAGCATAGAAAGCGAGGTTAGAGGCAAATGTATGCTATTCTGAGGGTTGTTTGGGACGGTCAGTGAGTGGAGGTGGAACACAAGTATGCTGACATGTGGTGAGCCAAAAAAAATGCACTCTCTTTTCTGCATTATTATCTGGGGTCAGGACAGTTTTTGTTTTTTTGTTTTTTTGTTTTTTTTTTGAAACACAACTGCCTGGAAACTTATCCAGGGTTTTTCTGTATTCTAGAACAATTACTTCTTCTAAGCTCAGTCCTCCTCGTTGCTGATGTAGCACCCTCCTAGGTAGTTGCTAGAAGAGAGTATAGTTTTTGGGTCTTTCTGCTTATCAGGAAGATTGTCAGGAAAATGTAGGTGCTCTCTGCCTACCAAGGAGCAGGGATCCATTGGTAGGGTCTGCTCATTGTGCTCAGATGTTGCTCATGTTGTCTGAATGTTTCACACTGGTCCAGTAGGGGGGCATATTGGACAGTGGGAGAAAACCTGACAAAAAAGAGCATAGGCATAGTTACAGCCCTGGTGATTGGCCAAGAAAAGTGCCTCCGTGCATGCTGGGTGACAGTATATATTCCAGGGGCACATGTGCTCAGGGTCTTCAGCTGAAGAGGAGGGTTTCAGAGGGACCGGGGCGGCTGCCTCTCCTTTATAGCAGCTTCCATGCGGCTGACCTGACGGCCTGAATCTGAGTATAGCTGCAACCCAGATGTCCTGCAGAGCAGACTGGAAGGGAGACACGCCAGGAAGGATCTGTTTCGGCCTACAGTGAGTACGGATCTGTGTCATGGGGCCTGTCTTTTGAGGGCCATCCCTTCGGCTAAGAGAGTCAGGGGACAGGTGTCAGTCAAAGGGGATGCTAGTGAGTGTCCTGAAGATAAGAAAGTTTCATTGAGTCTCCTGCCAGAGCATGCAAAGGACTTACTGTATTTCCCCCATACAAGTGCAGTATGGTATAGCAGAGAGTCTGCTACCACATTCAACCTGGTGAGGCCGAGCGAGATTTGTCCTCATCTGTAATTAGTTCCAGTTGGAGTATCCCACTATTCCCTTCTCCCATCCAAGTTCCAACAATAAATACCAAAAAAAACAAACCCCTGGATTGATTATTGGATAATGAGCGGATGAGAGTATGGGTGGTCCTGTGAAAACCCCTAGTAACTGGCTGTAAGATAATAAGGGGAAGACCCAAGGAACTCTACACAGCAATCCATACGGGGGGCAGTGCTAGACTTACCACTGCACTCTCATATACAGTCTCTAGCCCATTCATCCTCATTATTTAGTCACCACTGCCACCCAAATATACAGCCACCATCCCAGTTCCCCTTATTATTTAGTCACCACTGTCATCCCATATACTGATACCAGACAAGTCTCCTTCATTTTTAACCTACCACTGCCACCCTATATACAGCTATTAGCCCAGTCCCTCTGAAAGGTCTCCCTCATTATTTACTTACCATTACCCCCAATATACAGCCAACTACCCAGCTTCCCTAACCAATTACCTTCCACTGCCCCCTTCATATAAGTGATCAGTCAAGTACGCCTAATTTCCCTACACTTCTCCCACAAAAAAGCCACCAGCTAAGTCGGCTTCCTTAGTTACCTACCATTCCTCCCTCAAATAAGCACCAGCCAAGCCCCCCTCAATATTTACATACCACTGCCACACTATGTACAGCCATTAGCCCAGCCCTTCTCATAATTCATTCAACAGTGCCCCTTTATACAAGCCACCAGCTTGTAGACAGGTGCAGTCTGCTTTCTCCACTGCGGGTGGCACTCAACGGCATTGTAGGGGAGAGGAAGTCAAGAGAATCTTGGTTTCCTGGGTCACAGGGGGCAGCTATCCAATTGAATGCTGGTGTCCCATGTGACTCTGGTGGCCAACTTCGGTCGGGCAGAGTCTATTTAAGACCCTATCTCCTGGGCTTGGTGTGCAGTTTGCATGTGGATAGAGTAGGGACAGGACACCCTTCTGTCAGGGACAGTGCTAAGCATCAGGGAGAGGTTCCAGACGAGTAGGGAAAGTGCAGGCACACACCATCCTGGAAGGAATTGTGTATGGCCTGGCCAGGCTGCATTCCACCCCTCGAGAAAGAGGATGTCAGTACACCTGAGACCTACTACTAATGCTCATTGCTGTTGCATCCTGTGAGTGCTCCTGATCGGGCTGCCTTCCCGCTGGGTTTGTTGTGTATTGATGAACTTCAACTTCAATACAGTTCTGTTTCCTGCATCTGGTCTCTGAGTTTTCTCTGCCACCACACCATGCTGCATCCAGCTGAGTCCCCCTCCTTATTTACTTACCATTGCCCTTAAAATACAACCAACTTCTCAGTTCCCCTAATCACTTACTTACCATTGCCCTCTCATAAAAGTCATTAGTCGAGTACCTTTATTATTTACCTACTATGAGCCCACTATAAAAGCCACCAGCTGAGTCTCCCTCATTATTTACATGCCATTGTCCCCCCATATAAGCTCCCAGCCAAGTCCCTTTTGTTGTGTAGCAGTCTCCCTGACCTCTAAGGGCCTGATGGTGACCCCCAGAGTCAGAGAGAGCTGACATTCCTCCTCGGAGTGCAGGTTACTAGACATGGTGGGTGTAGTGTAAGATGGAAAGATGGGCGCCAGTCACTTTTTAAAATGAAGAAAAAGTTTTTATTTCTCTTAACAGGAACAGGGGAGAGAGGGTTAAGGCATAGGACACCCATAGGCAAATGCAATAGCAACTAGGCAGACTCCGCAGACAAAAATAGAACTAGGCAGACAGCAATAAAGAAAAAGGGCCTTTAAGCTAAATGCAGTGATCTGTATCTTGTAGCAACTGCTTTGTCCTATGGCAACAGCTTCACTCACAGTATCCCACTGTAGATCTTCAAGCTCAGCTTACAGTATCCCATTGTAGATCCTCAAGCTTAGCTCCCAGCTACCTGCTGGACTTCTCAAGCTTCACTCACAGCTACCCACTGTATCCTTTAAGCTTCACCCACGCTAACCGCTGGGTTTCTCGGACTCTCAGCTACCTGCTGGATCCCTCAGGCTTGACTCATAGCTACCCACTGTACTTATGTTCAAGCTCTACTTACATCTACCCACTGTACTCCTTCAAGCTTTGCTCACAGCTACCCGCTGTATTCCTGGATGAGTCTCTACTGAAGCTTTCCCACTTACCGTATATACTCGAGTATAAGTCGTTCCGAGTATAAGTCGAGGCCCTAATTTACCACAAAAAAATGGGAAAAACTTATTGACCCGAGTATAAGACGGGGGTGAGAAATGCACAGCTACTGTAAGTGGAAAAGAGGGTCAACAATGCCCACTTGCAGCATCACTGTGCCCATTTGCATGCCTTACTGTGCCCATTTGCAGCCATAGGTCCCCTGAACTTCAAACTCGGTAGTTAAGGGTCTTTAGATGCCCCCTAGCTGCAGCCAAAATTTGGGGTCTCTGAACCCAAAGGGTCCCGATATGACATTGCTGCAGATGGACACAGTTGACCGAATTTGGGGCCCTGTATCTCAGGGCGACTTAGTGCTAGGAACCCCAAATTTGGTGTGCAAACCCAGTGGAACTAGCACCATAAAATTTGGGGTTTCTAGCACCAAGTGGCCCCGAGATACAGGGCCCCAAATATCAGTTTAGAAAATGTCAAGCACTTTTCTGCAGCAGAGAATGACATTTTCTAAACCAAATTTGGGGCCCTATATCTCAGGGCCCCTTGGTGCTAGGAACCCCAGCTTTGGATATGTTATGGCACCAGTTCCACTGGGTTTGCACACCAAATTTGGGGTTCCTAGCACCAAGTGGCCCTGAGATATCGGGCCCCAAATTCGGTTCAGAAAATGTCAAGCACTTTTCTGCAGCAGAGAATGACATTTTCTGAACCGATTTTGGGGCCCCGTATCTCGGGGCCACTTAGTGCTAGGAACTTCAGCTTTGGATATGTTGTGGTACCAGTTCTGCTGGGTTTGCATACCAAATTTGGGGTTCCTAGCACCAAGTGGCCCTGAGATACGGGGCCCCAAACTCGGTTCGGAAAATGAAATTTTTTGCTGCAGAAAAGTGCTTGACTCGAGTATAAGTCGAGGGGGGCACTTTCAACATAAAAAAATGTGCTGAAAAATTCGACTTATACTCAAGTATATACGGTACTTCACCGTCCCTGGCTAGTGAAGCGTCTGCTCTGGTACTTCATACACACCCACCCAGGCCGCAGCCCGATTGAAAAGAACCCCGATCACCTGACTCCTTCCAAAAAAAAAAAAAAAAATCGACTATCCCAGCATGCTCAGCGGCCAAAGAAAACTGCTGATTGGCTGAGACAACATATCTACTCATAATCTAAATTCACTGTAATCAATCATCCTAATGCCAAAGGCAACAGTGCCACCTATTGAAAGAAGAGAGAGATTACAATTAAACTCAAGCTTAGGAGAGAAAAAACAGTTGATCAAAACTACAAATTAGCCAGGCTAGTTACCACCTAGCAGAACTAAATTTACTAGCAGCCCTGTTTAGGACAAGGGTGTTACAGTTGTTTACTTACCACTTCATAAATCCACCAGCCCAGCCCACCCCCCTCATTGTTTACCCACCACTGCACCCTCATATACAGCCACCAGCCCAGCCTCCCTCATTACTTTCCCACAACTGTCCTCTCATATAAGCTACCAGCCAGCCCCCCCTCATTATTTAGTCACCACTGCCCCCTCATATAAAACCACCTGCCACCATGTGCGTTCCTGCAACACATGTGTGTTGCCTTGCAAAATAAAAGGCATGTGATGCATGTAACTTGCGTTGCTGCACAGTCTATGTAGGGCCCCATTTTACACCAGTAGTTGCATAAAGTTCAGGTTGCTCAGTCAAAAAAAAGCATGACACAAGAAAATATGTAATATGTATGTGGAAAAATGTAATTCTCGCTGGGTGAATTGTAAAACACATTATATATTTAAAAGAATGCAGTATTAAAGCTGAATTGCAGGTATGGATTTTACCTCACCTACTATGTAACTATGTAACAAGGTGGAGATTGTGACATTACCAGCCTCTCCACCTCGTCCAATCAGAGAACTGTATGAATGTAACTAGAGTCTAGTCACAGTCACACTTGGATGGAAATATACAGTATAGTCACTGTAATGCACATTTTAATCACATCTTGTGCAATAAAAATGGAACTGTCTCGCAATATCCATATGATTCAAGTGCATAAATTCCATGGCATTACATTTATATTTAGCAGTAGGGGTGAGCCCAATGTTCGAGTCGAACATCGGGTGTTCGCCTGTTCGCCGATCAGTGAACAATATGCGGTGTTCGCGGCAAATTCGAAAGCTGCCGGAACACCGTTTATGGGACACTAACCTGAAAAATCAAATGTGCTCATTTTAAAGGCTTATATGCAAGTTATTGTCATAAAAAGTGTTTGAGGACCTGGGTCCTGCCCCAGGGGACATGTATCAATGCAAAAACATTTTTTTTAAAACGGACATTTTTTTGGGAGTAGTGATTTTTTTAATGCCTAAAGTGAAACAAAAAAAATGAAATATTCCTTTTAAATATCGTGCCTGGGGGGTGTCTATGGTATGCCTGTAAAGTGGCACATTTTTCCCGTGTTTTGAACAGTACCGCAGCAAAATGACATTTCTAAAGGAAAAATTGTCATTTAAAATTGATCGCGGCTGTAATGAATTGTCGGGTCTAGGATGTTTCAGTGGCCAAACTAGGCTGGAATTCCATTTCTTGAGTAGAAATTACACTTTTTGAAAAGGGGCGGGAAATTCAGAGTATCCTTCAGAATGGCTGAAATGGAATTACACTTTAACCCTACTGGACTTGCAAAAAAACTGGAATTTTGGTTGAAAGCCAGGCCTTCTCCTTCAACATCAGCATCTGATCTCAAAATACTCTTTTGGATGAAAGTTCCCACAGATACACCCCAAAATCTTGTGAAAAGCCTTCCCAGAAAAACTCAATTTTAATACACATAGTTTTGAGATGGGATGACCAACAGACACGTACAAGTGTGATGGTCAGGTGTCTACAACATTTTGCCCATAGTGTGTTTGTGAGGTCAGTGTTCCCCCTTCATTGTGTAAGTGAGTGAAAAAGTCAGGACTATGTAACAAATAGAGTGCAGGGGTTAGAACTATATAATATACAACATTGGTTGCTCAATGTGCCCCTTACACTGGTGGTCAGTGTGCCTTCTTATAATGGTGGTCAGTGCCTAATGTGCCCCTTCGCATTGGTGGTCAGTGTGTACCCTTACAATAGCGGTCAGCTCTCAGTGCGCCCCTTGCTTTGATAGTCAATACTCAGTGTACCTCCTTACATTGGTTCATTGATGGTAAGTATACCCCCTTACACTGGGAGTCTGCCCAGTTATTCTCATTAGGTCATGGATGAGGTTAAAGTTATACTTTTAGATCTTCCACCAGTTAAGTCAGGGATTTCCATCTCTTCAGCTCCTATATTCACATCTTGGCGAGTCGTGGCTAGTGGTCACTGGGCTAGGGCATCTGCTGCCTTGTTGCTTGTTCTAGGCTATATTACAGTTTGCCAAAAGGGTGGCCCAATATTGCTCCAGAACAGCAAAGATGATTACCCTTTCCTGGCTGCTTTGTACTTGTTTGAGCCCCCATGCCCAAGTACTGGCGTTGGTTCTTAAGCGGCGTATTAACAAGCGGAATGTCTGACAGAAAAAGTCCGACGGAAGCTTTTCATCATCTATTCGGATTGTGTGTGTGCCTCATCTGACTTCTTTTTTCGAAAATTCTGACGGACCTAGAAATAGAACATGTTTTAAATATTTCCGACAGAACCAATGCCTATCGCGAAAACCTCTCATCTGTATGCTGTTACGACGGATCAAAAACGACGCATGCTCTGAAACAAGTACGAGACGGAAGCTATTGGCTACTGGCTATTGCACTTCCTTTTCCTTTTTACCTCGTTCTGGACGGTTGGACTTTGGTTTGACCGTGTGTAGGCAAGACCGCTTGAATGGAATTCTGTCGGAGTTCCGTCGGAGAAACCTTCGGAGTTTATTCCGACGGCAAAACCGGTCATGTGTACGCGGCATTAGCTGGAACAGAAGGGAACAGCCAGCAGCAGCTAGCATGGGAGCCCACCTCAGCTGCTTCTATAAAACTTCAAACACCTCCTGTTGTTGCGACCCCAATTCTGCTTTTATATAGCCCCCATGCTGGTCTAACCCATGTAGGAGCTTTTGAATCCGGACAGAGTGATAGGCTTAGGCAAGGCCCAGGCCTAGGGCGGCACTTTGCGGGGGCGGTAAAAAAGCCGCCCCCCCACATGCAAAAAAGCCCCCCATCCCGTTTTCTCAAGTCCCGGTTCCCGCAGCTGCCTCCCGCACAAATGTAGCCCCGGCGGCCGGCTTGCTGTAGCATGGCACTTGTAAATATTGTGGGCAGTATATCGAGATATATAATTTTATTTGTGTTAGCTAAAAGTATATACAGGAACAGTCCTGTTTCACTAAACACTTTATTGTGCTTAATTGCCTTCCAGATGGACATTCAGGTAGGCTTTGGCCAATAACGAACAAATACATTATTTTCCCACTTTCTAGCGCCACACTTTACTCACAGTATATCGAGCGTGTTTGGCTGGCGGGAAGGGGGTGGGGTGACAGCGACGACGACTGGCAGCCCCATAAGCAGCCGGTGATTGGCCAAGCTGGCTGAATGTGATCTGACTGGCGGAGGCGGAGCTCAATGATCCGCCTACTCTCCTCCACACAGCTTTCTTCTTCACTGAATCTTCCCCCTGGCCCGGGGCGATAGGAGAAGAAGAGAGAGAGAGAGAGAGAGAGAGAGAGAGAGCAGCACGAGGGGAATCCCCAGCCAGCGGCCAGGGCAGAAGGTTATGTGACTATTACTAATGTGCGTGTGTCAATGTGGAAGTTATTATACTGGTGGCCACTGATAGGCTGCACTGATATGGGCACCGATGGGCTGCACTGATATGGGCACCGATGGGCTGCACTGATATGGGCACCGATGGGCTGCACTGATATGGGCACCGATGAGCTGCACTGATATGGGCACCGATGAGCTGCACTGATATGGGCACTGATGAGCTGCACTGATATGGGCACTGATAGGCTGCACTGATGAGCTACACTGATTTGTGCACTGATAGGCTGCACTGATGGGCACTATTAGGCTGCACAGTTTAGTTAGGCCTAGGGCAGCACAAAACCTAAATACACCACTGGGCTTACATAGTTGCCAATAGTCCCGAATTTCCCGGGACATTCATGAATTTTGGAGCCTCATCCCAATTTTATTGTTTCCCGCTATTTGTCCCGAATTTTGCCGCTTGTCCCGAGCATTGAAAAAAAAAATTGGGCAATAAAGCGTTAATTATTATATCGCCGCGGCCTCGTATTCTCCCCTACTCCAGAGCGTCCCCCCTTGCCTCATTTTGTCCTCCTTGTCTTCTATTGGACAAGGAGGACACATGCTCTTTCTGCCTGCCTTGATTTGCCAAGTATGGCAAGCGGGGGCGTAGCTACTTAAGTTACCACGCCAGCCCGCGCAGACCCGCGCAGTCGGAGCACATAGATGGATGGGGGAGGAGGTGCGCCGCTGTGTCACGCTGACTGACTGCTGCGTCAGTGCCAGGATGCCAGGACTCTCACTCGGAGGAGGTTCGCCTCCTCCTGTTTACAAAGCACCTCAGGCTCAGCCTGGGAGGGACCCCGAGGAGGAGAACGTGAAAGGTCCGGGGGAGCCCGAGGCCGGGACCAGGGAACAGTCGGCGCCACGTAGGGGGAGCAAGTGTGTCACTTTACACAGACTCGGTAAGTCAAAGTGCTCCCAGCTTCTGTTTGAGAGGGAAAAAAAATTCTACCTACCTTTTTGGGGGAGGGGGGGGGTTGGTACAGCAGGTTAGTGTCCTCTCTTAGGGGGAAATTGTGTGGGGGTTTTGTTGGGTTTTTTTTGGGGGGGGTGGGGGGTGTGATAGGAAGCGACAGTGAGCACAGCCTTGATGGGTGGGATTTTTTTTTTTGGTGGGGGGGGAGAAAGGAAGTGGCAGTGGGTGACCCCCGTATGGGGACAAATAGCTGATGGTGGCCCAGTTAGATTTTCGTGTGTTTAAAAAATTAACAGGGTCACCCATCACCACTTCCCATCTACCCCCCCCCCCCCATCAACGCTGTGCTCACTGTCGCTTCCTATCCCAAAATGGAAAAAGAAAAGGAGGGGGTCCACCTTCAGCCATTCAACCCCATAAAGGCCACCTATTGCCGCTTCCTATTACCGCCCCCCCCCCCCTAATTTTTATTTTTTTAAATACACAAAAATCTAGGGGGTGGGGGGCGGTAATAGGAAGTGGCAGTGGGTGGTCTTTATGGGGTTGGATGGCTGAAGGTGGACCCCCTCGTTTTTCTTCTTTTTTTCACATGTTGGGTGGGTGTGATAGCATACTTACCAACTGTCACGAATTTCCCGGGAGGGGACTCCGCTGCAATGCCTGATGTAAGGGGGGACTCTGCTGGCAATGCCTGATGTAAGGGAGGACTCCGCTGGGGACACCTGATGGCATCTGGTGGCAGGAGACGTGGCAGGTGACACGCTCAGGGCTTCCACTGATTCTGCATTATGGTGAGTTAAATAATTTCATTCTATATTACAATGCAATTATAGAAATAATGCACTTCAATCATCCTGACACCATAACAATCATGGTGCCGGGATGATTGAAGCGCCAACACCAGGTTTTTGGAGTATCTTTATCTGCTGATTTGTTAAACTTTCTGGAATACACATATTTCTACTGTTGTGTAGGGTCTGGGCCTGCTGTCACTTCATCCCTCTTTCTTTCTCTCCTTTTCTTTCTCTCCCTCTTTCTTTCTTTCTTTCTTTCTTTCTCTCTCCATCCCTCATTCATCTCATACCACACCCCTTCTGAGCCACGCCCATTTAAGACACTATTCCCACCATTCCGCTCAAGCCACGCCCATTTTTCGCCACGGCGTGCTCTGCGCGCCACATTTTTCTGTTACAGTATGCCCCGCCTACAAACGAATGTCACGCCCCCTAATTATAGCAGGCTCCGCCTACATGCAAAAAGTGTCCCGAATTTTTTTTTTTGCAATGTTGGCAACTATGGGCTTAGTGCTTGATGAAACTCTGATAATTTTCTACCAATCCTAGAAAACTTCTGACTTCAGTCATGGTCTTTGGGGGCCTTCATTCCTATTTGGCCTTTACTTTCTTGGGATTGGGGAGTGCACTTGTCTGGAGATGAAATGTCCTAGAAACTCTGTGTCACATTTGTATAGATGGCTTTTCTTGGGTTTGCGCTTCAGCCCATACTGGTGTAGCTGGGCCAGCATAGCATCTAAGTGTGCAGATGGTCCTGGAATGTGGCAGAAAACATCATCATATCCTCTAAATAGATATATACTTTCCAGGTTTTTGTCCCCAAGACAGTGTTCCATCATTCTCTGAAATGTTACAGATGCATTATTCGGCCCAAAGGACCTCCATTTGAACTAGCACAACCCTATGAGCATAGGCGTGCGCAGCCTATTGCATCAGGGGGGAACTCTAAAGCGCAAACACACATGCGTGTGTATATATGTAGCGCTGGTAGATTTTTAATCTACCACTTACAGGTAAATTTAGTGGGTTATCCGTTTCATACATAGTCAGATTTAGCCTCTGTTCCAATTTCCCTGAGTTGCATGTAGTTTCACACTGTGCCTGTGGGTGTCGTTGTCACCATGGGTCAGTGTTTGAAAGCCAACACGTTGAAGCGTATGAGTGCTCTTCTGTCCCGGAGATAACTCGGTGGGGGTGGTCCTCCAAATTGCATTCTGGGAGAGGGTATTTATGGGACAGACGCCATGTTCTAGGGTCTTTCGTTCCACCTGCTGGCCCTCCTGGCCGACAGGTATGTGTTAGGAGTACTACTGCTGCAGCGTGTGGGTGGGCCCCGAAGCCTGTCTGGGGCCTACCACAGCAGTGAGGGAATGGTCCTGTGCTGTCTGTCCTACGGAAAGAAGCTGGACAACTGAGAAGATCCCAGGAGAGGACCCGTCATGGAAGGATCATGCAGAGTGCTGGTCTGGAGAGGGGCCTGGTGACTCAGTTGGAGGATGCATCCTGAAGTTAACCTACCACATAGTACTGCCGGGTCGGCTTAAAGGTTCTAGTGCTGTGTTTGCTATCCATCGTAAACCATTACATCCTGTGGCAGAGGATCGTACAGGTTTCTATTTCATTCAAGTCTGTGGCAGAGACTTTTGTTCGTGCTGCGTACCGGCTGCTAGGTTAGTGAGAGAAAGCTATCCGAGCGGGCAAAGATTCAAGTCTAAGAGGAAAGTACATTCATCTACAAGATTCCAATTCCTAATACTACACTAAGAAAAGGTATTTGAACTTCCCTGTAACTCTCCTTCTACCTCTTTCCTGCTACTTCCTTCAGTTACTCTTTATTAAAGCATTGGAAAAGATACTCAAGTGTCCAGTGCCTACACTGTCTGGTATTAAGCTCAACGGGACCCTAGACCCAGTTCTGGTGAAATTGAGGTAACAAAAGGTGACGGTAACAGCCTGCTTTAAACCAGCAGCTATACATACATACATACATACACACATATATACATACACAGACACAGTTGTGCTCATAAGTTTACATACCCTGGCAGAATTTATGATTTCTTGGCCATTTTTCAGAGAATATGAATGATAATATAAAAAACTTTTTTTTTTTCACTCAGGCTTAGTGTTTGGCTGAAGCCATTTATTATCAATCAACTGTGTTTACTGTTTTTGAGATGAATGGGCAGCGCGGCTATACCGCCAGCATAGCGCTGATGCAGCAGCGCTTTGCGGTGGTTTTAACCCTTTCTCGGCCACTAGCGGGGGATAAAAGTGGCCGAATATTGGCGGTAAAGCACCGCTAAAAATAGCACCGCTTTACCGCCGACGCACCCACCGCCCCAGTGTGAAAGGGGCCTTACCCCGGTGATTTTGGCCTGATAACATGCACACAAGTTGACACAAAGGGATTTGAATGGCTATTAAAGGTAACCATCCTCACCTATGATCTGTTTGCTTGTAATTAGTGTGTGTGTGTGTGTGTGTGTGTGTGTGTGTGTGTGTGTGTGTGTGTGTGTAGAAAAACCCACAAATAACTTCAGGTGAAATACAGGACTCTTTGAAAACATGTGATGTGGCTGTTTCAAGATGCACAATAAGGAGGCACTTGAAGAAAGATGGGCTGCATGGTGGATTGCCAGAAGGAAGCCAATACTACGCAAATGTCACAAAGTATCCCACTTACAATACACCAAACAGCACAGAGACAAGCTTCAAACCTTCTGGCACAAAGTCATTTGGAGTGATGAGACCAAAATTGAGCTTTTTGGCCACAACCATAAACACTACATTTGGAGAGGAGTCAACAAGGCCTATAATGAAAGGTACACCATTCCTACTTTGAAACATGAAGGTGGATCGCTGATGTTTTGGGGATGTGTGAGTTACAAAGGCACAGGAAATTTGGTCCAAATTGATGGCAAGATAAATGCAGTACAAGAATAAACCTCAAAAAGTGGGATTTTTTTAGTCATTTGAAAAAAGAAAATTTATAAAATATATATATTTATTACAAATAGATTTGAGTAAAATACCAAGTTGGAAATTAGAAAGACATAACAATAAGTGATGATATCACATAACATGAAAGTTAAATGTAAACAAGAAGTGGTAATCCCCAGCTACGTTTTGAAATGTGCAAATACAAGCAAATCTTCTTCAGGGAATAATACCACTTCTGAAAACATACTTTCAATAGAAAAACAGATGAATATTATATATAACTGTATATGGAACTACATCCACAAATGTACATACATACGTAAATACATATCCATACTCATATATGCACTTACAATGTTTGAATTTTCTAGCAGGAGCACTCCTTACGGTGACAAGCGAACCATGTATCATGCAATCAATACTCTTCATAAACTGCAGGAACCCAGCAGAACCAGCTTCAAACTACCCCCAAAGGAAAATGAGGGGAGATACAAAAATGCACTATAAAGAGGAAAAAAAAAAAACGGACAAAATCTGATGCTTAAAACCCTAGGAAGATAATTAGTATCAATTCCATGGGATACTGGCATAACCTACATGATATTCACCAAAAGGCTGGCCCATTAGCTACCTAAATTCAAATATTTGAACTTACTTGTAAGAACCTTTCTCCAATCTTGCATTTAGACGGTTCAGTATAACAATATCAGCCTGGTCCTGGGAATACTACATGGATCCACATCAAGTGGAACGTCCATGCCCTGCAGAGATGAGGAAGGAATGACGCAGAGGCGTATCTAGTGAAAATGGCGCCTATGGCAAGCACTGAAACTGCGCCCCTGTCAAAAAAAAAACAAAAAAAAACAGCTAACAAAACTACAAGTCAAGATCTTTAATCTTTCTATTAACAAATTATGGATTAGTACTACATAAACTGCCCAATGGATCAGTTCGCCCCTGGTCAAACATTCTACATTAAATGAAAGTTCATGTACTGCAAAGTTTTCACTGCATGAACTTTCACTGGATGTGGACTGTTTAAGGAGCTTGTTGCACAAATCACTTTATTAAACTTTATGATATCTATTTATTTAATCCATATTGAGCACTATTTTATTGTGTGTATATGCCAAGCAGAAGCAGCCATTTCAAATATGGTGCTCAATATGGATTAAATTAATATGCATAGCCATAAATATCAGAAATAAAAGTGTAATAAAGTGATTTGTGCATCAGCAGGTACTACTTTTAAATAGACTGCGAATGTGACTACAGGAAATGACCAGACTGCGAATGTGACTACTGGAAATGACCAGACTGCGAATGTGACTACAGCTGATGACCAGACTGCGAATACAGGAGATGACTAGACTGCGAATGCGACTATAAGAGATGACCAGACTACGAATGTGACTACAGGAGATGACTAGACTGCGAATGCAACTACAGCAGATGACCAGACTGCAAATGCGACTACAGCAGATGACCAGACTGCGAATACAGGAGATGACTAGACTGCGAATGCGACTATAAGAGATGACCAGACTACGAATGCGACTACAGGAGATGACTAGACTGCGAATGCGACTACAGCAGATGACCAGACTGCGAATGCGACTACAGCAGATGACCAGACTGTATATGTGACTACAGGAGATGATCAGACTGTGAATGTGACTACAGGAGATGACCAGACTGCGAATGTGACTACAGGAGATGACCAGACTGCGAATGTGACTACAGCAGATGACCAGACTACGAATGCGACATACTACAGGAGATGACCAGAATGCGAATGCGACATACTACATGAGATGACCAGAATGCGAATCTATTTATTTAATCTACATAAACTGCCCAATGGATCAGTTCGCCCCTGGTCAAACATTCTACATTAAATGAAAGTTCATGTACTGCAAAGTTTTCACTGCATGAACTTTCACTGGATGTGGACTGTTTAAGGAGCTTGTTGCACAAATCACTTTATTAAACTTTATGATATCTATTTATTTAATCCATATTGAGCACTATTTTATTGTGTGTATATGCCAAGCAGAAGCAGCCATTTCAAATATGGTGCTCAATATGGATTAAATTAATATGCATAGCCATAAATATCAGAAATAAAAGTGTAATAAAGTGATTTGTGCATCAGCAGGTACTACTTTTAAATAGACTGCGAATGTGACTACAGGAAATGACCAGACTGCGAATGTGACTACTGGAAATGACCAGACTGCGAATGTGACTACAGCTGATGACCAGACTGCGAATACAGGAGATGACTAGACTGCGAATGCGACTATAAGAGATGACCAGACTACGAATGTGACTACAGGAGATGACTAGACTGCGAATGCAACTACAGCAGATGACCAGACTGCAAATGCGACTACAGCAGATGACCAGACTGCGAATACAGGAGATGACTAGACTGCGAATGCGACTATAAGAGATGACCAGACTACGAATGCGACTACAGGAGATGACTAGACTGCGAATGCGACTACAGCAGATGACCAGACTGCGAATGCGACTACAGCAGATGACCAGACTGTATATGTGACTACAGGAGATGATCAGACTGTGAATGTGACTACAGGAGATGACCAGACTGCGAATGTGACTACAGGAGATGACCAGACTGCGAATGTGACTACAGCAGATGACCAGACTACGAATGCGACATACTACAGGAGATGACCAGAATGCGAATGCGACATACTACATGAGATGACCAGAATGCGAATCTATTTATTTAATCTATATTGAGCACTATTTTATTGTGTGTATATGCCAAGCAGAAGCAGCCAATCAAATATGGTGCTCAATATGGATTAAATTAATATGCATGGCCATAAATATCAGAAATAAAAGTGTAATAAAGTGATTTGTGCAATAGCAGGTACTACTTTTAAATAGACTGCGAATGTGACTACAGGAGATGACCAGACTGCGAATGTGACTACAGCTGATGACCAGACTGCGAATACAGGAGATGACTAGACTGCGAATGTGACTATAAGAGATGACCAGACTGCGAATGTGACTACAGGAGATGACTAGACTGCGAATGCGACTATAAAAGATGACCAGACTGCGAATGTGACTACAGGAGATGACTAGACTGCGAATACAGGAGATGACCAGACTGCGAATGCGACATACTACAGGAGATGACCAGAACTGTGAATGAGACATACTACAGGAGATGACCAGATTGCGAATGTGACATACTACAGGAGATGACCAGATTGCGAATGTGACTATAAGAGATGACCAGACTGCGAATGTGACTACAGGAGATGACCAGACTGCGAATGCGACTATAAGAGATGACCAGACTGCGAATGTGACTACAGGAGATGACTAAACTGCGAATGCGACTACAGCAGATGACCAGACTGCGAATGCGACTACAGCAGATGACCAGACTGCATATGTGACTACAGGAGATGACCAGACTGCGAATGTGACTACAGCAGATGACCAGACTGCGAATGCGACATACTATAGGAGATGACCAGAATGCGAATGCGACATACTACAGGAGATGACCAGAATGCGAATGCGACATACTACAGGAGATGACCAGAATGCAAATGCGACATACTACAGGAGATGACCAGAATGCGAATGCGACATACTACAGGAGATGACCAGAATGTGAATCTATTTATTTAATCTATATTGAGCACTATTTTATTGTGTGTATATGCCAAGCAGAAGCAGCCAATCAAATATGGTGCTCAATATGGATTAAATTAATATGCATGGCCATAAATATCAGAAATAAAAGTGTAATAAAGTGATTTGTGCAACAGCAGGTACTACTTTTAAATAGACTGCGAATGTGACTACAGGAGATGACCAGACTGCGAATGTGACTACAGCTGATGACCAGACTGCGAATACAGGAGATGACTAGACTGCGAATGTGACTATAAGAGATGACCAGACTGCGAATGTGACTACAGGAGATGACTAGACTGCGAATGCGACTATAAAAGATGACCAGACTGCGAATGTGACTACAGGAGATGACTAGACTGCGAATACAGGAGATGACCAGACTGCGAATGCGACATACTACAGGAGATGACCAGAACTGTGAATGAGACATACTAAAGGAGATGACCAGACTGCGAATGCGACATACTACAGGAGATGACCAGATTGCGAATGTGACATACTACAGGAGATGACCAGATTGCGAATGTGACTATAAGAGATGACCAGACTGCGAATGTGACTACAGGAGATGACCAGACTGCGAATGCGACTATAAGAGATGACCAGACTGCGAATGTGACTACAGGAGATGACTAAACTGCGAATGCGACTACAGCAGATGACCAGACTGCGAATGCGACTACAGCAGATGACCAGACTGCATATGTGACTACAGGAGATGACCAGACTGCGAATGTGACTACAGCAGATGACCAGACTGCGAATGCGACATACTACAGGAGATGACCAGAATGCGAATGCGACATACTACAGGAGATGACCAGAATGCGAATGCGACATACTACAGGAGATGACCAGAATGCAAATGCGACATACTACAGGAGATGACCAGAATGCGAATGCGACATACTACAGGAGATGACCAGAATGCGAATCTATTTATTTAATCTATATTGAGCACTATTTTATTGTGTGTATATGCCAAGCAGAAGCAGCCAATCAAATATGGTGCTCAATATGGATTAAATTAATATGCATGGCCATAAATATCAGAAATAAAAGTGTAATAAAGTGATTTGTGCAACAGCAGGTACTACTTTTAAATAGACTGCGAATGTGACTACAGGAGATGACCAGACTGCGAATGTGACTACAGCTGATGACCAGACTGCGAACACAGGAGATGACTAGACTGCGAATGCGACTACAGCAGATGACCAGACTGCGAATGCGACTACAGCAGATGACCAGACTGCGAATGTGACTACAGGAGATGACCAGACTGTGAATGTGACTACAGGAGATGACCAGACTGCGAATGTGACTACAGCAGATGACCAGACTGCGAATGCGACATACTACAGGAGATGACCAGAATGCGAATGCGACATCCTACAGGAGATGACCAGAATGTGAATGTGACATACTACAGGAGATGACCAGAATGCGAATGCGACTACAGCAGATGACCAGACTGCGAATGCGACTACAGGAGATGACCAGAATGTGAATGCGACTACAGGAGATGACCAGAATGCGAATGCGACTACAGGAGATGACCAGACTGCGAATGCGACATACTACAGCAGATGACAAGACTGCTAATGCGACATACTACAGGAGATGACCAGACTGCGAATGCAACATACTACAGGAGATGACCAGACTGCGAATGCAACATACTACAGGAGATGACCAGACTGCGAATGCAACATACTACAGGAGATGACCAGAATGCGAATGCGACTACAGCAGATGACCAGACTGCGAATGCGACTACAGGAGATGACCAGACTGCGAATGCGACTAGAGCAGATGACCAGAATGCGAATGCGACTACAGCAGATGACCAGACTGCGAATGCCACTACAGGAGATGACCAGACTGCGAATGCGACTAGAGCAGATGACCAGATTGCGAATGTGACATACTACAGGAGATGACCAAGTAGCCAGTTTTAAAATTTAAGCTTTCAGCAATGCACAGCTATACAGGGGGATAAAGAACATTGTCAGGAAGGGTTTAGTAACAGTGAGCCTATAGGTAGAAAGACCTACCTGACCAGCCGGGCTCACCTCTCAGAGGTCCGGGGGCGGAGCTTTCCATGGTAGGGGCAGGGCTTATGGCGGTAGGGGGTGGGGCTTATGGCGGTGGGGGGCAACAATATTCGTGGTCCAGGAGAGGCGATGTCAGTGCTCCGAGCACATACAGAGTACATGGGGCAGGGCAGGGTCAAAGCATCAGTGGAGCTCCATGCCCCGCCCCTCCCTGCTGACAGAGCCTCCCTCAGCCTAAACCGAGCCCGACAACCATCTGATAGAACACCAGCGCCGCGATCCTGCCGGCTGGCCGCGGCGCCAAGAGATATGTTAGTCTGGGAGGATAGGTGGGGGTTTTTTATTCATGCAGAGGGTGGCTTTTTGCCTCCCCTTCCCCCCATGGCGCCCATGGCACTTGCCATGGCTGCCATACCTTAGGTACGCCACTGGAATGACATCAGTAAACATTACCGGCATCCCTAAAGTACAACGCATGCGTGGGAAAATTACGCAATTAGCATCAGATCGATATGCGCGATTGCGTCATAGCCACCCCCCGTTTGGCCGCATCATATCCTGTCTCTGTGATGACAACATTCAGAGACCAGGATGGTGGCCATAACGGAGACAGGCAGGAAGAAATTCTTATACACGCGGCAAATAGGCACAAAGGAGAATTGAAACTCTCCATTCTCCATAAGTATTTGAAAGAAATAAGGAATAATAAACCTTCAATGAAATAGAAACAATTCGAAGTCTCCAGTACACCAAAAAGGCAATACCCCTGCTATTACAAAACATTTTTTTATATATAAAGTTAACAAAACACAATTCTTATATGTCCAGAATAGAACATAGTATGTAAATATATTTATGGACATAAAGCCAAAGACGTGCCATATTTATCTTAGACCAGTGTTTCTCAACTCCAGTCCTCAAGGCACCCCAACAGGTCATGTTTTCAGAATTTCCCTCAGATGAAACAGCTGTGGTAATTACTAAGGCAGTGAAACTGATCAAATCACCTGTGCAAAGTAATGGAAAGCCTGAAAACATGACCTGTTGGGGCGCCTTGAGGACTGGAGTTGAGAAACACTGTCTTAGACCATCAAACTAAAAATAGGGAAGCGAAATACAGGGTGGAAGAGAGGGAATAATATCCAGAACCTCACTCACCCTTACCATCAGAAATATTATCAATGAGAAAACACAAAAAAGAAGAAAAAGGAGAATGAAAATTAGAGATTTATTTAAATTTTAGAATGTATAATGTGCCTATTAGTCAGTTTTCCCTGAACAAAAACCTTCACGAAAAGATCTAAAGCTCTCACATCCATTAAGGCCTGGTGGCATGGTGGCATTAAGATACCTAATCCAGCGCATCTCGCGCTGGAGTAGAATCTTATTCCAATGGCCACCACGGGCAGGAATGTGGACTCTGTCAAGAACAGTGAAATAGACCAAGGACATCCTATAATTATGTCCCTTGGCTACATGTCTGCCCAGGGCCAAATATAGATTGCCAATACTCATGCTGTGCATGTGTTTAATAACCCTTGACCTAGTTCTTGTTTGGTCTTCCCTATATAGACAGACCCACATTGACACTGCTTAAGATACACCACCTCTCACGTTTTGCAAGTTGCAAAATGCTTCACCCAAAAACGGTCACCATTTGGCAGTGTAAAGCATGTACACCTTCCAATTACAGAACATTGGGAACATGACCCACATGGAAATGTACCCCAAGTCTTACATGGGTCCCCCCCCCCCCCCAGAGTTCCCTCTAGATCCAGCTTTTCTATATGTAATCTGTGGATTTTTAGTTACTAAGTTCCCCAAAGTTGGGTCTTTAGTCAGAATGGGCCAGTATTTTGCAAGAATCTTTCTAATTTTGTCATGTTCATTTGAGTACCATAATATAAATCTAATGATATTATTATCCTTTATTTTTCCCCTTATGTTTGAAAACTAGGTCTTGTCTTTTAGTGCTTTTAACACAATTGAATGCAATTTTCAAACATGATTTTGTGTAGCCCCTTGCTAACAATCTACTAGTAAGTGCATCGGCCCCCAATTGGAAATCCATATCTGTAGTACAGTTGCACTTGATGTGCAAAAATTGACTAAAGGGTATGGATTTTTTCAAAGACTCAGGATGGAAACTGCCGGCATGCAACAAAGTGTTGCCAGCAGTGTCCTCCCTAAATAATTTACTTGTAAGTTTACCATTTTCATCCTTAAGAATACTCACATCCAAAAAAAAAAAAAAAAAAATCGACCTTACAGTGATCATAGGTCATTATAAAAAAAAAGGTTAAAGTTGTTGCGATTTATTTGTTCAAGACAATTCATTAATTGGTTTTCTGGACCATCCCATATCAACAGTAAATCATCTATGTATCTTTGCCACATGACAATATGCTGTGTATATATGGATGTGGATCCGTGCAGTATTCCCAGGACCGCTAGCAGCATATTTGGAACTTTGTAATATAAAAGCTGGTATTGTTATACTGAACTTACCTTCTAAATGCAAGATTGGAGAAAGGTTCTTACAAGTAAGTTCAAATATTTGAATTTAGGTAGCTACTGGGACAGCCTTTTGGTGAATAACATGTAGGTTGACCCAGTATCCCACGGAATTGATACTAATTATCTTCCTAGGGTTTTTTCATCAGATTTTACCTGTTTTCTTTTTCCTCTCTATAGTGCATTTTTGTATTTCCCCTCATTTTCCTTTGGGGGTAGTTTGAAGCTGGTTCTGCTGGGTTCCTGCAGTTTATGAAGAGTATTGATGAGTAATGATACATGGTTCTCTTGTCACCGTAAGGAGTGCTCCTGCTAGAAGATTCAAACTATGTAAGTGTATATATGAGCATGTATATGTATTAACGTATGTATGTACATTTGTGGATGCAGTTCCATATACAGTTATATATAATATTCATCTGTTTTTCTATTGAAAGTATGTTTTCAGAAGTGGTATTATTCCCTGAAGAAGATTTGCTTGTATTTGCACATTTCGAAAACGCATTGGAGATCCCCACCTACCTTATCTTATCGTAATCCACTGATGAAGAAACAGCAAGTAGCTGGGGTGATGTTGTGCTATGTGATATCATCTCATGTTATGTGATATCATCACTTACTGTTATTGTCTAATTTCCAACTTGGAATTTTACTCAAATCTATTTATAATAAATATATATATATATTCTATAAACACATTTTCTATTTTTTATTACTTTTTTCAATTGCCTAAAAAATCCCACTTTTTGAGGTTTATTCTTGTATTCCATATCAAGGGATGATGGCAATCACATGTATAGCCATATGAGTAATTTATTCTAGATGATTGTAGTAGGTTATCAAAAAACACTGGAGGAACATTTGCATTCATCAGCCAGGAAGCTGTACATGGGACCTACTTGGACATTCCAACATGTCAATGAGATCTCAAAACGTGCAGTTCATGCAAGACAGCCCAATAATTTACAGGAACTGGAGGCTTTTTGCCAAGCGGAATGGACAGCTTTACCATCTGAGAAGATAAAGAGCCTCATCCACAAATACCACAAAAGACTTCAAGCTGTCACTGATGTTAAAAAGGAGCAATACACGATATTAAGAACTGGGGTATGTAAACTTTCAATCAGGGTCATTTGGATAGTTTCTGTTGCGATTATGATTTAAAAAGAGTAAACACAGTTGATTGATAATAAATGGCTTCAGCCAAACACTAACCATGAGTGAAAGAAAAGTTTTTGTGTTATTCATATTCTCTGAAAAATGGCCAAGAAATCATATATTTTGCCAGGGTATGTAAACTTATGAGCACAACTGTATATAATATATATACTATATTACCAAAAGTATTGGGACGCCTGCCTTTACATTAACTTTAATGGCATCCTAGTCTTCGTCCGTAGGGTTTAATATCGAATTGGCCCACCCTTTGCAGCTATAACAGCTTCAACTCTTCTGGGAATGCTGTCCACAAGGTTTAGGAGTGTGTCTATGGGAATGTTTGACCATTCTTCCACAAGCACATTTGTGAGGTCAGACACTGATGTTGGACGAGAAGGCCTGGTTCACAGTCTCCGCTCTAATTCATCCCAAAGGTGTTCTATCGGGTTGAGGTAAATAGTAGTGTGGTGATTACCTATCATACTAAAGATTGGCATGAGGCATTAATAAACATCAACAGATTTCAGTTGTGCCCCACCAGGCCGGCCCCCCATTGACAATGTGCCTGGCTGCTGAGTTCATCTCCCAATTCCTGTACTAATGAGCACTGATTGGCAGCATTGATGGGAACTGATTGGCAGCACCGATAGGCAGCACTCATGGACACTGATAGGTGACACTGATTGGCAGCACTGATAAGTATCATTGATTGGCACTGATAGGCGCCACTTATTGGTAGCACTGATGGCCACTTATTGGCAGCACTGATGGCTACTGATAGGCAGTACAGGTTGTCAGCACTAATTGGCACTGATTAGCAGCACTGATGGGCCTTGATTGTCACTGATAGGTGACACTAATCTGCACTGATTGACACTGATAGGTGGCACTTATTGGAAGCACTGATAGGCAACACTGATTGGCACTGATAGGTGTCATTGGTTGGCACTGATTGGCACTCATAGGCAGCACTGATGTGCACTAATTGGTACTGACAGGTGGCACTGATGGGCACTGATAGAGGAGAGGGAGAGTTTCACATTGAGCAGATAGCAAGGCTTGTAAGAGCCGCTCAGTATGTGGAACTGTCATGTATTGTAACTGCTTGCAGAGACCAGCTGTCAAAACTCGGCGGTGGTGTCGGGGTTGGGTGGGACTGAACAGCTATCAAACACTAGCCAATGATTGGGCTGCTTAAGAAAGGGGGCGGAGCCACATACACTGAGCCCTAAACCCTTTGCCTTTTGTTTGATAGCTGCTCAGTCCCTCCCACCCCCGACATCACCGCTAAGTTTTGACAGCTGGTCTCTGCAAGCAGTTACAATACATGACCGTTTCCACACACTGAGCGGCTCTTACAATTTAGCTATCTGTTCAATGTGAAACTGTTTCAAAGGCAGCACGGCTATACACTCTCTTGCAGCATTTCAGAGCAGATCTCGGGAGGCCGCTGGCTACACTAACACGCACAGGGTGATTAGGGTGTGCCCAGGCACACCCAACCCGTGCGCACGCCTATGCCTGTGAGATTAACTAAAGGGCCTTTGGCCAGCCTACCTTGGTGACAGGGATCTGCCAATACCCACTGACGAGATCCGAGTATTGACAAAAATTTGGCCTGTCTTAGGGCAGTCAGGGAGTCCTCAATCTGTGGAAGAGGATAGGCATCGCTAGTAGTAATCACATTTAGAAGCTATATGCCATACAAATGCAGAAAGCGCCATCCTTCATCACCAAGACATTTGGAGCCCAATATAGGCTCTCAATGTCTTTGATCACCTCTGGTTGCATCACCTTTTGTAGCATCTGCTTGATTTCCTTGTAAAGGATGCTTTTTTGTTTCTCCCGGGTAAGAAGCTTTTTTCCTGAGGTCATTTCATGTTTGATCCCACCATAGCCCAGGTAATGGTCCCCCTGTGAGAAAACTTCTGACCAATTATCCAACTGATGCTCTAGTGCTTCTGAATGGGTGTCAGTTCCTCAGTGGGTCCCATATGAACAGATCATGCCCCAATAACCCAAGTCCTGACCTGACCCAGTTTTGTTTGGTAATTTTTATGGCAGTAATCTTGACAGAAATAAGAGGGTCATTACTGCAAGTAGGTCGCTTGCTTCTCAAGAATAGTACTAAAGGTCGCTGCTGTCACACCACTTCCATCACCTTTGTCTGACATGTCCCATCCTGTTTATAGATGCCAAATTTAACAAAATAGGTAATCAGCTTAATGGTCATACAGGTAGTAATGTTAACTTTACAAACAGGTGCAAAGTTAGAAGCAATAAAGCAAAACAGGTTCATGATAGCAAAGAACATACATACGCTGCAGAAAAATGAAAAACTGGTTCAGAATAGAAAAGAATATGGACACTTCACAGCAATGTCTCTGACTCAATCAGGGCATCATGTGGCTGTATAGCATAGTCTATATAAGTCTCTATAACAACAGAGAGTCTAGATTAGCATCTACTACTTCAGAAAACCAGCTCAGAACACAAAAGCTACACACAGTTTATAGTCATGAACAGCATCCTTTATTGTAAAGTCCAGAGTGGCTCTGGTAACACAGTTGAAGAACTGGAAGAATCCAAGGACAAAGGGCCACCCCACTGGAACTGGAGTACTCTGATAGTAATCGGTCTTCCAGAAAAGATGCATGCTATTAGGATCTGGCCTGGATGCCTGCACCCACTTCTGGCAGAGAAAGGCTTTTCACAGAGAATGAAAGGGGTATACAGTAGGTAAGGATAATGGGTAAAAGGACTTCCTATGAAATTTGTGGGAGGTTGTATGTTTCCTCTACTCTAGTTTTAACATCAAAAACCAATTCAGGTGTCATAGGACCTGTAAGCCTACAATAAAATTTACCATTTGCAAAATAGCAACTTTATTATGCATATCATATTTATTTCTGTACTGGGGTTACATTTATTGTACACTCAATGTTTGGGAGTTTACTTGTAATCCTGTTGCTGTTTCCTCTAAAACAGGGGTGGGCAACCTTTCAGAGCTTGAGATCTACCTAGACAACCTGGAGGAAATAAAATATCCCCAGGGAGGGACGGTGTCCTTTTTTCAAAGAATAATTATGAATACCCCCAATAAAAACACAGTATGAAAAAAAAACACATAGTGTGTCACAGTAGTGTCCTCTGTGCCCCTTCACATTACTCCCCCCCACAGTAATAACCTCTGCCCCCTTCACATCAACCCCCACAGTAGTGTCTTCTGACCCTCTGCCTAAGGGTGTCTGGCTCTCAGTTATCAACCAGTATTTTGCTCCTGGTCATTACAATGCTATTGCTAAGCTAGACTGGGCCAGAAAAAGTGTATTTACCATGAAACAATGGGGAGCAACTGCATTAGATATTCAATGACAGAACTTGCTGAACTGGAGACAGTAGGCATAGATGCAAAGTTTGGTAGGGTGCTAGGTTGTGAATTTCGATATAGTCTCCCATTGCACAGACAAAGTATTAATTGTTCATTGATTACCTGTTTCATTTTTCTATTGTTTTCAACATATGAAAAATAACAAGGCACAACAGTACATAGAGAAAACATCAGCAATGTACATTTGAAATGGATGCTATGGGTGGGTACACCAAAGGGAAGAGTAAAATAGGTTTGTGCCTGCTTACTTTTGCTATGGCCAAGTTTGATGATCTTTTGTGTAGTTCTTCGTGCAAACCAGAAATGTAGATACCATATGTCCTTAAACTAAACTAAGTTTTAAAGTACAAAATAAGAACAATAAAATGCAGAAGGGGGAACAGTGTGAAGAAAGAAGGACAAGAGGTGGAGGGATTAAAGAGGGAACGGGTACGGAAAAAAGATAATTCAGGTGCCTAAAGGACCAAGTTCAAATTTTGTGACATTTACAATTAGTGTCGCCTAGACATCTTACTCAATTGTAGGCATAGAAGATTTCAATGCCATAGCTAAAGTTTTAGACACTGTTTGAATAAGAGCGATAAGCTTGAACTAGGAAGTGGTACATCCCACAGTTTCAAATTAAGCAACGTCTCCCAGGGGTTTTTCCCTAATGCTCCTGCCCAAAACAGTATACAGTGCCTTGAAAAAGTATTCACACCCCTTGAAATTTTCCACATTTTGTCATGTTACAGTCAAAAACATAAATGTATTTTATTGGGATTTTATGTGATAGACCAACACAAAATGGCACATAATTGTGAAGTGGAAAGAAAATGATAAATGGTTTTCAAAATTTTTTACAAATAAATATCTGAAAAGTGTGGCAGGCATTTGTATTCAGCCCCCCTGAGTCAATACTTTGTAGAACCACCTTTCGCTGCAATTACAGCTGCAAGTCTTTTTGGTGATGTCTCTACCAGCTTTGCACATCTAGAGAGCGACATTTTTGCCCATTCTGATTTGCAAAATAGCTCAAGCTCTGTCAAGTTGGATGGAGAGTGTCTTTAAACAGCAATTTTCAAGTCTTGCCACAGATTCTCAATTGAATTTAGGTCTGGACTTTGACTGGGCCATTTGAAACCATTGAAAATGCTTTGATCTAAAACATTCCATTGTAGCTCTGGCTGTATGTTTAAGGTCGTTGTCCTGCTGGAAGGTAAACCTCTGCCCCAGTCTCAAGTCTTTTGCAGATTCTAACAGGTTTTCTTCTAAGATTGCCCTGTATTTGGCTCCATCCATCTTCCCATCAACTCTGACCAGCTTCCCTGTCCCTGGTGAAGAAAAGCATCCCCACAACATGATGCTGCCAACACCATGTTTTACGGTGGGGATGGTGTGTTCAGTGATGTGCAGTTAGTTTTCCGCCACACGTAGCGTTTTGCTTTTAGGCCAAAAAGTTCCACTTTGTTCTCATCTGACCAGAGCCCCTTCTTCTACATGTTTACTGTGCCCCCCACATGGCTTCTCACAAACTGCAAACAGGACTTCTTATGGCTTTCATTCAACAATGGCTTCTTCTTGCCACTTTTCCATAAAGGCCAGATTTGTGGACTACACAACTAATAGTTGTCCTGTGGACAGATTCTCCCATCTGAGCTGTGGATCTCTGCAGAGTTACCATGGGCCTTCTGGCTGCTTCTCTGATTAATGCTCTCCTTGCCCGGCCTGTCAGTTTAGATGGAGGCCCATGTCTTGGTAGGTTTGCAGTTCTCCCATACTCTTTCCATTTTCGGATGATGGATTGAACAGTGCTCCGTGAGATGTTCAAAGCTTGGGATATTTTTTTATAACCTAACCCTGCTTTAAACTTCTCCACAATTTTATCCCTGACCTGTCTGGTGTGTTCATTGGCCATATGATGCTGTTTGTTCACTAAGGTTCTCTAATAAACCTCTAAGGGCTTCACAGAACAGCTGTATTTATACTGAGATTAAATTACACACAGGTGAACTTTATTTACTAATTATGTGACTTCTGAAGGTAATTGGTTCCACTAGAGTTTAGTTAGGGGTATCAGAGTAAAGGGGGCTGAATACAAATGCACGCCATACTTTTTACATATTTATTTGTAAAAAAATTTGAAAACCATTTATCATTTTCCTTCCACATAACAATTATGTGTCACTTTGTGTTGGTCTATCACATAAAATCCCAATAAAATACATTTACATTTTTGGTTGAAACATGACAAAATGTGGAATTTTTTTATTACCATCTGTGACCTAGTTAGGGAGAATTGCCCTCTCTGTTTGTCATGTTTACTGTTATCATCGGAAATGAAAGTAAAAAAAAAAAAAAAATTATTTTGTGTTGTCCCCAGAACTGCAATAGAGGGGATAGCTTCCAATAGGGACACTAGTCCTGGTGACCTCACTTTGGAGGGATTTCCATTCCCTTCCTGTTTTCACTATGGGACAGGAAGTGAAGATAAATCTCCCCAATGGCCTACAGATGGCAAAAAAAAAAAAAAAACGGACAGGGGTTATAACCCTCCCTTGCTCTATCCAAAATAAAAAAAAGTTTTGCCTTTAATTCTACTTGAACTGATAGAGACCTATCCAATAACATCTTATTTGGGGACAGTTCCACCAGGTATTTAGGAATGTGCCAGCTTCATTAGAACTCTGAGCAAATTTGGCTATCCTTTGGGGCACCTATGTTACTTAAGTAAAAGTACCTTATAATTATCTTCAATGGTGTTTATTGATTTTAATAGTTCCGGCATTTAATACAATAGTTTATCAAAAAGTTAGGCTAGAGTTCTTTAAAGCAAACGTTTTCCTTTGTCAGTGTTTACCACCCTAAGATAGAAGGTTTATTGCTGGCCGGATCACAAGGTAAAAATTAAGATAAAAAGCATTAAAAATGAAAACTAACGCCATCACCACATCTAAGGATTGCTCCTAAGGTGCAATATATTACATTTTTGGGGGGGTTAGATACGCTTTAATATGTACAATAATTAAGTCAAAACTCTTACAATTCTCAGGAAGGTACAGTAGTATGGAAGGTAACATGGGGACAACAGGCCATCAAATCAAAATCAGTGTGGCAAGAGAAATGTGTGGCATGAAATGACTTTGCTTTATAGTAGATAGCCCAAAGTTGAACTCATGGTCCTTCATGTAAAATCCTAAATGCATAATATCAGATTTTGGACTTCACCTTGAAAATGGATGGTCATGTCATTTTAAAGAGAAATATTATAACAAAAAGACTGCAGAAGAGATGCATCAAAAATGTATTGTATCAACACATATTTCCATTGACTGCAGTGAATTCAGTTATAGAAATAAGGTGCTTTACTTTGTTACTGCAGTGTCTAATGTGAGCACTTCCAGTAGTAGTTGGATGGTGTTTAGTGGGATTAATCTCAGAGATCTTTCAGCCTGCTGGATAATTATACCACTAATGATTGGACTCTTTGAATTTTCAAGGAAAAACGGAATACTTCAATGGCTACATATGTGCTAAGTATAATACTAAAACAATTTAAAAGCAAAGTTAGTGTGATTTGAGGTTGATTGGAGGATGGGCGTATCTCAGATCTGATCATCAGATCTGCCTATCCATAGTGAGGGGGCATTCAATGAGAAATGGAGGAGATATATGATATATAGGATATTAGATGTGCAATGGCTGATAACGCATGAAAACATGGCATCGAGTACAATACAGTATATATTAACCATCACATATAGCAGTGGGATCCTGAACTTACCCAATAGAGAACCAATGAATATAATAACTTGAACGCTGGTGGTGAAATGTCTGTAGCTCAGCCCAGCACTGCTGCTGCTGCTGCGGTTGCTCCATAAGACTTGAGAATGAGACACGTTCCTAATTTCCAGTGCCCCAGCCTGATAGAAGCCAATCTCACTCCTGTTTCTGAGGATCAGGCTGCCATTATAACCCATGGTGGTTCTTCTACCACCTACTGCATTTGTTGCACTGTCAGGGCTGCTCTCAGCATCATGGCTCTGAAGCCCACAGCTCGGCACGCTCCCTGGCTTTGTGCGCCCATCTCAGAATAATTACCTGACTAGTCCGGATAGCGTGCATTTTTTTTTTTTTCCTTCACCCGGTCTTACTCTGGCTCTTCGTACGGCAGGAAGAACACAAGCCTCTCTCCTTGCTTTTCACCCCCAGCAAACATCTCCAAAACAAGATCATGTCAGATGCCGGTAAAAAAGGAGGGGGGGAGAAGGAGCCGACCCTGAATCTCATTGCTCCTCTTTTCCCTTTCTGCGAATCTCCGGCACAGGCTCCCTCTCTCCACCTCTCTCTTCTTGTTACCGTCACTGAAACTGATTGGGAAAGAGAACCAAAAGCGTAATCAGTCTCACAGCCTGATGCTGGGGAACAAAAGAAGAAAAGGCTTGACATGAAATGTCTCCCTCACCTAGTCAAGCAATGCAATGATTGCAGAGACATGAACACACAGCGTAGGCTCATTAGCCACTGAGAGGCTCGATATACAGGCTGCCTTCATCTACACCCAGTTCACAATGAAGGCTCATCCATTTCACACTTTTTCTATCCCTTCTGCAATAAAGATGCAATCCCAACATGCCTGGAACATGAACATCAACAGAGAAGGATGATAAAATGGTTCCAGGCTTGCTTTCCCACCGACTGTCACTATATTCATAAATACAAATCCATTCTATTCCATTGCATTTTAATGCAGTTTTATCTAGGCCTTAGAGGATGGCATCTGTTCTGGGCACAAATGTGGGGGTTGGAATATTCGTGACATGTCCATAATCAGATATGGGTAATATTGCCAAATATGAAAATAATACAACGCATACTGCTTAGTGTTCACCACAAAAAATTCAGATTCCTGTGCGTGTGATATTGGCTACATATAGAGCAAAGGTACAGGATCAAGAAGATTTTTGGGTATTGGAAAACCAAAAATGTATGAAATGTACTGCATCATAACTATAAATATTGTTTTTTAAATATATGTTTCACATATGGGCAACATAAGTTTATAAAGCATACTCAATTCACAAAGCTAAGGGTGACTATACACATTACAATCTCATTGTACAATCTGTTTTAAATTTACCAAAACTAGGTATTATGTGAACAAACATAAACAGTTCCATTTAGTGTGTAACTATCTACAGGCCCTTACATTACATAATTGATGGTAGGGCTAATGGTATAGCCCCCAAGTGTCCCTGATTTCAAGGGACTGCCCCCAGATTTGGAACAAAGTCCCTCTGTCCCTCTTTCCTCCTGATTTGTCTCTCATTTTGGTCTGATTTATATAGTTGTATATTAAAGGCACTTTTTATATTTCAAGAAGTGTCTCCTAGTGCTAAACCCAGTGGCGGCTGGTGAAGTTTTAGGATGGGGGCGCCAGACCCCACCCTTCCTTTTTGACCCCTCCCACTTCTCATAAACCCCACCCCTTATATAATCCCCCTACTCAGTCCCCTGTATTCCATTTGCTTTCACCCATCGTGTCAGGAGTATACAGCTCGGCATCACAGGACAGAGTATACAGCTCAGCATCACAGGACAGAGTATACAGCTCAGCATCACAGGACAGAGTATATAGCTCAGCCTCACAGATAGGGTATATAGCTCAGCATTACAGATAGGGTATATAGCTCAGCATTACAGATAGGGTATATAGCTCAGCATTACAGATAGGGTATACAGCCCAGCATTACAGATAGGGCATATAGGTCAGCATTTCAGATAGGGTATATAGGTCAGAATTACAGATAGGGTATATAGGTCAGCATTACAGATAGGATATATAGGTCAGCATTAAAGATAAGGTATATAGCCCAGCATTACAGATAGGGTATATAGGTCAGCATTACAGATAGGGTATATAGGTCAGCATTACAGATAGGGTATAAAGCACAGCATTACAGATAGGGTATATAACGCAGCATTACAGATAGGGTATATAGCCCAGTATTACAGATAGGATATATAGCCCTGCATTACAGATAGGGTATATACCGTGTTTCCCCGAAAATAAGCCTGGGTCTTATATTAATTTTGGCAACAAAAAGACACAGTAGGGTTTATTTTCGGGGTAGGTCTTACCATGTAATGTGCTGTCTTCTCTCCCCCTCTCTCTCCCTGCCTGACAGGAATCCCCAGCGTGAACTGAGTTAAAATGCTTGTAAAATCCTTTAATCCACTCTATTAAAGTAGTGTATAATGTACAATGTGTGTGTTTCTGTAATATAATTGTGCCAAATACCTTCATTATAGCGCCGCTCTGCGCTTCTGTGACCCGCCGGAGCTCTTTTCCCCGCAATTGTATTACAGAAACATATAACCGGCATTGCTATCCTGTATGTATAAGGCAGTTGTGGATATAAGCAGAGTGACAGTAGTAGTTCATGGCAGAAGCAGTAGGGGGAGTGTTGGCGGCTAGAGGAGGATTATAAGCATGAGCATGTGACGTCAGCACGTCATCCCGGAACCGCGCGCACATTGTGTTTGGAGGATCAGCTGGGATCTTACAGCTGTTGACCAGCTTTTTTCAAACCTGCACGTAGTGCAGGTGTGTGTAATGTGCAAGATAGTGTATATAGTGCAGGTGTGTGTAATGTGCAAGATAGTGTATATAGTGCAGGTGTGTGTAATGTGCAAGATAGTGTATATAGTGCAGGTGTGTGTAATGTGCAAGATAGTGTATATTTAGTGTGTAATGTACAATATAGTGTATATTCAGTGTGTAATGTACAATATAGTGTATATAGTGCAGGTGTGTGTTATGTACAATATAGTGTATATGTAGCGCTGGTAGATTTATGATCTACCATCTGTTAGGTAAATTTAGTGAATTGCTCGTTATAGGAAGTTAGATTTGCCTCTGTTCCAGCTTGGCTGAGAAGGGGGCTGACAGGGGAAGGGGGCTGACAGAGGGGAAGGGGGCTGACAGAGGGGAAGGGGGCTGACAGAGGAAGGGGGCTGACAGAGGAAGGGGGCTGACAGAGGGGAAGGGGGCTGACAGAGGAGGGGGGGCTGACAGAGAGGAAGGGGGCTGACAGAGGAGGTGGATGCAATCATACCTTTGGGTTCTCTCTGTGTGGAGGAGGTCTCGGGCTTCCCGGTCACCTTGATATCTTGTCTCCCTAGCTGTGGTGGAGCAGGAAGAGGGCGAGGTCCCATGAGGTGAGGAGGCGCTCTTACACAGACAAGTGTAGGAGGGGAGCAGATAGGCGCACAGCTGCCACCTGCCACATAGTAAACAGAGCTACGGGGCGGAGGACGGGACAAACCGGGACAAACCGGGACAGAGGCAGTGGATATATGTTTCGCGTGCCCGGGTTTCCAGGGGACAGAAACCCGGGCACATGTTGCCAAACCCGTACTGTCCGGGTCAATCCTGTACAGGTGGCAACCCTAGTTGGAAATATCTGGATTGAAGTTAGATATTGCAGCTAAACTGGTTTTGTTATTAATTTTGTATCTTATTTTTGCCTAGAGTTCTGCTTTTGGCCTCTTTACACATGGGCAGAAAAAAACCTGCTTTTAGTGACAATTTAATATTTTTGTATTGCCTCTGAATGCAGCTCCATTTCAACCAATGTGTCCATGCACATTGTAGCATTTAGTCTTGTATTATAGAGCATCGTTCAAAGGTCATAAAAAAATATATTTCCTAAACCTGCGTTAGGGGAGGAGCCTACTGCCATGATTTAGATACATAGGCAAGTAAACATGTGAATATGCACGTAAATTAATTCCAGTGACTTGAAAAAACAAATTTTCTAGCAGAATGGGTTTGCGCGCATATGCTTCTTAATGCCATTCACCTGCAAACACACACTAACACGCAAAATTACGGGCCAAAACAAGCATATTTAAAGCTGCATTTTTAAGTCAGACAAAAAGATCTAGCATGAATAGCAAGTATTTTAATATGAGTGTGTGCATAAAGTCTCCTGCCTCATGCACACAGACAGAAATTTTTTTTTTATAGGCATTTTTTTTTATGTACCACTGAATGCAGCTGTATTTCAGCCATTCAGAACTCAGAAGGTGATCCCTCTGTTGTGTACTTTTGATATCCCCACTCACCAGATGTGATGACCTTAAAGCATAAACGAGGTCAACAAGACAAGTGATATAAAACATCCAATTGTGTTCGTCACACAGTGTACCCATTTCAGACTGCCATCAAGAATTAAAGATGATATTATTTTATTTATTTTAAGTAATATAAATTTGTAGCTGTTATATTACTTGTCATATAATGTATATGATTATTATGAGCACTTTATTTAATACGTTTTTTATAGCACTGATGGATTTTTCTATATACAGTGATACCTCGATTTGTGAGTAACGTGGTTACGAGCGTTTTGCAAGATGAGCTATATATTTTTTTAAATTCTGACTTGATATGCGAGCGCTGTCTTGCATGATGAGCAGAACTCAAGCCGCGGGTGTATATATTACTGTGTGTGGCCAGAGGTTCGGGGGCGCTGGTGGCTCCCAGTGCTTCCTGGAGAACTCAGAGATTCTTAGGGACAATTCCACCTAGGTGGGACGGGTGTAACATGCATCGGAGCACCCAGAAGTGTCAACAGTTCCCGAGTGTCTCCGAGTTCTCCAGGAAGCGCTTGGAGCCACCAGCGCCCCCACACCTCTGGCCACATACAGTACTGCATACACCAGCAGTGGTTGTGGAACAAATCATCTGAGTTTCCATTATTTCTTATGGGAAACTCACTTTGATATATGAGTGCTTCTGGAATGAATTATGCTCGTAATCCAAGGTATTACTGTACATATATTATTTCATATACAGTATGGTGTATTCAGTTTTTTATATATGGCGTATTCAAAGTAATTCCCATATGTGTATGATATATGTAGATATGAATATATATCTAAGAGGGTTCAGTCCACATACACTCTTTCCACCTTTCAATCCCCATTGCCTGATATTTGCAGAGCTATTTAGTACTGAATGGGAGTTAACAACAAACTAATTGGGGTTTAATGTCTGCCATTTTCCACTTTAAGCTGATGGAGAACATTCAACGTACAATAGGTGGACCTGGATTGAAGTGTGGGTGGAAGAATGTTTGGAATAACACTTTTTAAGTGACTGAATCGTGGTCAGTGTTGCTAGCCCCGATGAAGTCTTGTAGTACGAAACAAGTTGAGTGGAGCTTTGTATACTGACATCACATGCTGTTGACTTGATCAGAGTGACGGCGTCTTATTCAAATTATAGGTTTGCCAACCGACTTCTTTTAAGCATGGATGGCCACATACTGATCGAAATATGTCTGGTCCCTGCTGAACTGGACAAATTTGGCTCAGGGTATGGCAATTAGCTGCATCTGATTGGGTGCAGTAACTGTTCGGTTGACAATTTTCCTTGTGGATCAATCCTTGATTGAAAAATGTACTTTTTTCGAGCAGGGTGGTGCTGATAGTGCCACCAATGTCTTGAATTTCTTCCAAACCAAGTGCTTCCTCACATCTGCCTGTCAGCAGAAGTCTTTTTCATCTATAGCAGTGTCGATGCAGTGAGTCCCAATAGACGAGAGTCATACTCCTAGCATCTTTAGTGTAAGGTAAGAGTATGGTGCAGTTCAAGTCCTTGGGGGTTCACTGTGCAGGGCAGCCAATGCTGCGAAACATTGTGGACCCAAAAAGGGTAAACACAGGAGAAAGCCACTGCTGCCAGACAATTGGTAAGTAAGCATGTAAGTGGGAGAGTGTCTGGGTTAGTTTAGCTTAGGGGGATAGGAAGAGTTGGCTGGTGGGTTTTTGTATAAACATGATCTTGTGCTTTAATTATGCAACCGCACCCCTATTGTCAGATTGACATTCTGCTCTGTCTCTGAACACAGAAGCTTAGGGAACACAAGTTTTGTAGATTTTAACTACTTCAAGCAAATTGCCGTAACTGTACATCGGTACTTTGACACTAAATACCCTTTGACACTAAATACCCTTTGTTATGGCAACGGCATGTGGTTTTCTTTAAAGAGGAGTTCCACGCGAGGTCCAGTGAGCCCTTCCTGTGCCAAGGGGGAAGTGATGTCACCAGCCCAAGCACTGGAAGAGGCAGACTACGAGGGACCCCCTAGCAACAGGCATTTAGAGGTAAGTAAAAAAAAAAAAAATAGCCAAATGTTTTTTTTTATTTTTTTGAAAGATTTTTCATGTAGTTTTTTTTTTGGGGGGGAACCCCACTTTAAGTTAAACGTGGTCTCTGCAATGGATTCACCACAAAATCACTTTTATCGGGGGCAGGAGAGGCCCCCCCCTCCCAGCATGCTCCAGTCGTCTCCGCCGCTTACCGGAGCCGTCGGTAGCATCAGAGACTATCGCATCCTTTCCCCTCACAGGCTGGATGCCAAGTGAGGGAAATCTGGCCCCTACTCGGCTCCATAACGTTAGACAGTGGAAGTGACGTTAAACGTCACTCCCGCCCAATGGTCCCAAAGGAGAATGCTTTTTTTTTTGCAAAAAAAAATGACATTTATTTTTTTTTTTCAATTACATTCAAGTGCAAATATGAGATCTAAGGTCTTTTTGACCCCAGATCTCACATTTAAGAGGTCCCGTCATGCATTTTTTCTGTTACAAGGGATGTTTATATTCCTTGTAATAGGAATAAAAGTGACCCAAAAGATTTTATTTTAAAAGAACAGTGTAAAAAAAAACAAAAAAACATTTAAAGCGCCCTGTCCTGCCGAGCTTGCGCACAGAAGTGAGTGCATACGTAAGTCACACCTGCATATGGATTCTTGTTGGCCAGGGTGAAAGTAGACACATTCTCTGTGGTAAAAGATAACTCCTTTACTGAAAGCCTTTTAGTACAACATACAGTCCAGCTAATTTGTAAAAACTGCAGGCGTACCATACGTTAAGTCTTATAAGGTGCCTGTCGCCTCTCTCTCTGAGAGGTTTATTGTGCTCCAGGAAAATAAGTTCTGGAGCTCCACTGCTGCTCACTGTGGTCTCTGTGCCTTTAACAGCAGAGTCACTGGAATTGCTATGCTCGCTCCTCCCCTTCTTCTGCCTATTCACAGAAGCCTTTGTATTATGTGAATATTTGTATTATGTATTATGTTAATACATTCCATATAACCATATATCGAGGGCTACTGCTATAATCTCACATTGGGACTGTTTGATCACTTAAAGTGATTCTAAATGTTTTTTTAAAATAACAAACAGGTTTATACTTTAAATTAGAATTAGAATTGCACAAAGCAGCCCTGAACATCCTCTTCTGGGGTCCCCTGCCGATGCTTCTGGCTCCTCCTCTTGGGCGAGTGCTCCCATAGAAAGCTGTTTTCTGCTTGTTGTGCGAGCTTGTTTCTGAGCCTCGCTGTCTGCATCTATAGACACGCATGAACAGCGTAAATCAGCCCCGCCCACCATTCCCTAGTCAATGCCTTTGATTGACAGCAGCGGGAGCCAGTGGCTCCTGCTGCCTCAGCAAAGCTTGAGAGACCTGGAAGTGAGGGGAGAGAAGAGCTGCAGATGTGCAGAGCGCTGGATGGAATGAGGGCTCAGGTAAGTAAAAGGGGGGATGAGGGGACATATTAATGCTCCGCACACAGTCACACTAATCCCTGGAGGCCTGGCTGGACCCTTCGTTCTCTTCCCTGCGCTTCTCTGCAGTGCTCTGCCATTCTCTCATTCTCTCCACTCACTCAGTGAGTGACTGGGGGGTCTGTGCTGATGATGGGGGGTGCAGACTGAGGGGGTGGTAATTGTGCAGACGGGAAGGGGGGTAATTGTGCAGACAGGGGGGTCTGCACAATTACCACCCCCCTGTCTGCACAATTACCCCCGTCTGCACAATTACCCCCCTCGTTTGCATAATTACCCCCCGGTCTGCACAATTAATCCACTTAACTGTGGGGGTAATTGTGCAGGGGGGTAATTGTGCAGACGGGGGGGGTAATTGTGCAGACGGGGGGGTGGTAATTGTGCAGATGGGGGGTGGTAATTGTGCAGATGGGGGGTGGTAATTGTGCAGACGGGGGAAGGTAATTGGGCAGATGGGGGGTGGTAATAGTGCAGTGGGGGGTAGTAATTGTGCAGACGGGGGAGTAATTGTGCAGACGGGGGTGGTAATTGTGCAGACTGGGAGTGGTAATTGTGAAGACGGGGTGGAGTAATTGTGCATACGGGGGGTAATTGTGCAGACGGGGGTAATTGTGCAGATGGGGGGTAATTGTGCAGATGGGGGGGTAATTGTGCAGACAGGGGGTTGGTAATTGTGCAGACAGGGGGGTGGTAATTGTGCAGATGGGGGTGGTAATTGTGCAGACTGGGGGGTGGTAATTGTGCAGACGGAGGTGGTAATTGTGCAGATGGGGGGTGGAAATTGTGCAGATGGGGATAATTGTGCAGATGGGGGGTGGTAATTGTGCAGACTGGGGGGGGTAATTGTGCAGACGGGGGGGTAATTGTGCAGATGGGGGGATGGTAATTTTGCAGACTGGAGGGGAGTAATTGTGCAAGATTTATGAGAAATGCTATATACCAGGCTTTGTGAGACATGCTATATACCAGGCTTTGTGAGACATGCTATATACCAGGCTTTGTGCGAAATGCTATATACCAGGCTTTGTGTGAAATGCTATATACCAGGCTTTGTGTGAAATGCTATATACCAGGCTTTGTGCGAAATGCTATATACCAGGCTTTGTGTAAAATGCTATATACCAGGCTTTGTGAGAAATGCTATATACCAGGCTTTGTGAGACATGCTATATACCAGGCTTTGTGCGAAATGCTATATACCAGGCTTTGTGTGAAATGCTATATACCAGGCTTTGTGCGAAATTCTATATACCAGGCTTTGTGTAAAATGCTATATACCAGGCTTTGTGAGACATGCTATATACCAGGCTTTGTGAGACATGCTATATACCAGGCTTTGTGAAACATGCTATATACCAGGATTGTGAGAAATGCTATATACCAGGCTTTGTGAGAAATGCTATATACCAGGCTTTGTGAGAAATGCTATATATATACCAGGCTTTGTGAGACATGCTATATACCAGGCTTTGTGAGACATGCTATATACCAGGCTTTGTGAGAAATGCTATATACCAGGCTTTGTGAGACATGCTATATACCAGGCTTTGTGAGAAATGCTATATACCAGGCTTTGTGAGACATGCTATATACCAGGCTTTGTGAAACATGCTATATACCAGGATTGTGAGAAATGCTATATACCAGGCTTTGTGAGAAATGCTATATACCAGGCTTTGTGAGAAATGCTATATACCAGGCTTTGCGAAACATGCTATATACCAGGCTTTGTGCAGATGGGGGGTGGTAATTGTGCAGATGGGGGGTGGTAATTGTGCAGACGGGGGAAGGTAATTGGGCAGATGGGGGGTGGTAATAGTGCAGTGGGGGGTAGTAATTGTGCAGACGGGGGAGTAATTGTGCAGACGGGGTTGGTAATTGTGCAGACTGGGAGTGGTAATTGTGAAGACGGGGTGGAGTAATTGTGCATACGGGGGGTAATTGTGCAGACGGGGGTAATTGTGCAGATGGGGGGTAATTGTGCAGATGGGGGGGTAATTGTGCAGACAGGGGGTTGGTAATTGTGCAGACAGGGGGGTGGTAATTGTGCAGATTGGGGTGGTAATTGTGCAGACTGGGGGGTGGTAATTGTGCAGACGGAGGTGGTAATTGTGCAGATGGGGGGTGGAAATTGTGCAGATGGGGATAATTGTGCAGATGGGGGGTGGTAATTGTGCAGACTGGGGGGGGTAATTGTGCAGACGGGGGGGTAATTGTGCAGATGGGGGGATGGTAATTTTGCAGACTGGAGGGGAGTAATTGTGCAAGATTTATGAGAAATGCTATATACCAGGCTTTGTGAGACATGCTATATACCAGGCTTTGTGAGACATGCTATATACCAGGCTTTGTGAGACATGCTATATACCAGGCTTTGTGAGAAATGCTATATACCAGGCTTTGTGAGACATGCTATATACCAGGCTTTGTGCGAAATGCTATATACCAGGCTTTGTGTGAAATGCTATATACCAGGCTTTGTGCGAAATGCTATATACCAGGCTTTGTGTAAAATGCTATATACCAGGCTTTGTGAGAAATGCTATATACCAGGCTTTGTGAGACATGCTATATACCAGGCTTTGTGAGACATGCTATATACCAGGCTTTGTGAAACATGCTATATACCAGGATTGTGAGAAATGCTATATACCAGGCTTTGTGAGAAATGCTATATACCAAGCTTTGTGAGAAATGCTATATACCAGGCTTTGTGAGACATGCTATATACCAGGCTTTGTGAGACATGCTATATACCAGGCTTTGTGAGAAATGCTATATACCAGGCTTTGTGAGGCATGCTATATACCAGGCTTTGTGAAACATGCTATATACCAGGATTGTGAGAAATGCTATATACCAGGCTTTGTGAGAAATGCTATATACCAGGCTTTGTGAGAAATGCTATATACCAGGCTTTGCGAAACATGCTATATACCAGGCTTTGTGAGAAATGCTATATACCAGTATTTGAGGTCTGATGGGGCAGGAATTGGGACTGATCTGAGGAGTGAAGGGACAGGAATTGGATTGATGGTACAGTGGCTGTGTTTGATGACACATTGGCTGCGTTTGATGGTACAGTGGCTGTGTTTGATGACACATTGGCTGCGTTTGATGGTACAGTGGCTGTGTTTGATGGCACATTGGCTGCGTTTGACGGTACAGTGGCGGCAATTGTTGGGCACAGTGGCTGCGTTTGATGGCATAGGGGCGGCAATTGATGGGCACAGTGATTGCATTTGATGGCACAGTGGCGGCAATTGATGGGCACAGTGGCTGCATTTGATGGCAAAATGGCTGCATTTGATGGTACAGTGGCTGAGTTTGATGGTACAGTGAGGCTGCAATTGATGGGGTTTTTATTCAGAATTTTTCAGTTTGTTTGTGCCCCCCAAAATTTTGACCACCAGCCGCCACTGCAATAATATAATAAGAAGCCGAGTGTATTTCTGGCAGATCATCAGGTATTTTTATCTGCTAGGTTTTTTAATTAAATAAATCATGGAGAAATCATGCATGTATTACAGGGACGTACAAAACCTGTTTTCCTATTTTGCACTAATATAAACTTAGGGTCCCATTCACTTCACTTCGCATAGCAGGAATGTTCCCTCTTGTGGTTTTATTTTTTTGGGCTATTTACAAGCATTTCCATGTGTCACACATAGGACATTCACTCGAATGGGCTGCCCTATGCACGTTTGTTGCCCCAAAGAAGCTCATGTACCAAATCTTAGCACTGAGCCAGGTGCGTTTGGGAATGCGTGTCTTACTGCAATTTTCTTGTCACATTTGGGGTGCCTTTTTGCCACAATTCTGATATCAAGGCAGACTTGTGAAATGCTGCCTTAGCCTAGGTTCACACTGAACTTGCACAATTTCATTCCCATATGTCAGTCCCGACTTCGGGGGTGATTTCAGAGACATCTGTGGGGGTTTCTGCACAGATGTCGATGGAAATCGCACCCCCAAATCGCCAAAAGTAGTACAGAAACTACTTTTAGGAATCAGTGCAGCGCCACAAATGCGACGTCGCACTGATTCGGACACTGCCATTGCTATTGCCGCCGATTTGGCACACAATTTGACATGTCGCATGCCAAATCGCACTAATGTGAACCAGGGCTAAAAATTACAAATCAGCCTTAAGTAGCTGACAAGTTTGCAGACAGAGCATTGTGCGTGTATAGAAGAGGGAGCCAGTAGTAGATGAAATAGCATAGTGTCTGATGTTGATTGTAGTCTGGAACATACAGCATAAAAAGTAGTGTAGAGACCAACTTCATTCTCTACCCACAACTTTACTAAACATTATTGGGTTTATTTACTAAAGGCAAATAGACTGTGCACTTTGCAAAGTGCAGTTGCACTTGGTAAGAGTGCTCCAGAGCTTATTAAATGAGCAGAAGTTCTGCTGACTTCCATCATCCAATCATGTGCAAGCAAAAAAGCAGTTTTTTTCTTCCTTGCACATGATTGGGTATTCTTTGCAAAGTGAAGCTTTACCTCATTTATTAAGCTCTAGAGCGGGGGTCGGCAACCCGTCGTTCGCAGGCTACCTGTCAACCGCAGGTATGTAACAGGTAGACCGGGAACAGGTCTGCGTCACCGACCCCTGCCTCCTACTGCTAGCTGTCAGCCTTCCCTCTACCCCCAGCCCTCTGCCTCCTCTGCCGTGCCTTCCGTCCTCCTCTCTCCCTCGCCTCCTCCGCTGCTGTCATCAGTGAACAGTGGAGAGTGAGAGGCACCACAGCTCAGGACAGAGGGCAGGTGGAGAAGCTGGCCAAATTAACTTTTCTAGTTAACACGCAGGTGATTGGCCACTTGGCCAGCTTCTGCTCCCACCCCCTATCCAGAACTGTGATGCCTCTCGGTCTCATGTGTGCACAGGTAGGATGCTATGGAACCCTGCAATGGCAGGAAAGGGGGAGAAAGAGGACACTACTGTGTGTGTGTGTGTGTAGGGGGGGGAGTGGACACTGCTATGGGCAGGGCCACCCCCAAAGCAGTGTCCTCTACCACCCTTCACATCAACCCCCCCAATCCCTGCATTGTGAGCATAACGCACTCCTAATCCCTGCATTGTGTGCATAACGCACTGCTGATCCCTGCATTGTGAGGACAACGCACTCCTGATCCCTGCATTGTGAATGTAACGCACTCCAGATCCTTGTTTTCTGAGTGCAATGCACTCCTTATCCCTGCATTGTGAGCATGCCCCCCCTTGGATCCCTGCATTCTGAGCACAACGCACTCCTGATCCCTGCATTCTGAGCACAGCGCACACCTGATCCCTGCATTCTGAGTGTAAGGCACTCCTGATCCCTGCATTCGGAGAGAGCAGCACACTCCTAATCTCTGCATTCTGAGCGCAACGCACTCCTGATCTCTGCATTCTGAGAGTAACGCACTCCTGATCCCTGCATTCTAAGTGCAACACACTCCTGATCTCTGCATTCTAAGCACAACGCACTCCTGATCCCTGCATTGTGAGAGCAGCACACTCCTGATCCCTGCATTGTGAGCGTAACACACTCTTGATCCCTGTATTGTGAGCGCAACGTGCTCCGGATCCCTGCATGCATTGTAAGCGTAATGCACTACTGATCCTTGTATATTGAGCGGAATACACTCCTGATCCCAGCATTGTGAGCATGACGCACCCCTGATCCCTACATTCTGAGCACGACGCACTCCTAAACCCTACATTCTGAGCGCAACGCACTCATATCATCTACATTCTAAGAGTAATGCACTCCTGATCCCTGAATTCTGAGTGTAATGCACTCCTGATCCCTGCATTCTGAGCGTAATGCACTCCTGATCCCTGCATTCTGAGTGTAACACACTCCTGTTCCCTGCTTTCTGAGCGCAACACACTCCTGAACCCTGCATTCTGAGGGTAACCCACTCCTTATCTCTGCATTCTGAGGGTAACGCACTCCTAAACCCTGCATTCTGAGCGTAACGCACTCCGGATCCCTGCATGCATTGTAAGCGTAATGCACTACTGATCCTTGTATATTGAGCGGAACACACTCCTGATCCCTGCATTGTGAGCATAACGCACTCCTGATCCCTACATTCTGAGCGTGACGCACTCCTAAACCCTACATTCTGAGCGCAACGCACTCATATCCCCTACATTCTAAGAGTAATGCACTCCTGATCCCTGCATTCTGAGTGTAATGCACTCCTGATCCTTGCATTCCGAGTGTAACACACTCCTGATCCCTGCTTTCTGAGTGCAACACACTCCTGAACCCTGCATTCTGGGGGTAACCCACTCCTTATCTCTGCATTCTGAGGGTAACGCACTCCTAAACCCTGCATTCTGAGCTTAACCCACTTCTTAAACTTGCATTCTGAGGGTAACGCACTTCTGAACCCTGCATTCTGAGCGCAAAACAGTACTGAACTGTGCATTCTGAATGCAACCCACTCCTGAACCCTGGATTCTACGTGCAATGCACTCCTGATCCCTGCATTGTGAGCGTAATGCACTCCTGATCCTTGCCTTCTGAACGTAAAGCACTCATGATCCCTGCATTGTGAGCGCAACACACTCCTGATCCTTGCATTCTGAGAGCAACGCAATCCTGATTCCTGCATTATAAGCATAACATATGTCTGATCCCTGCATTCTGAGCGCAACGCACTCCTGATCCCTGCATTCTAAGTTTAACACACTCCTGAACCCTGCATTCTGAGGGTAACCCACTCATGATCCCTGCATTGTGAGCGCAACACACTTTTGAACCCTGCATTCTGAGCGCAACACACTCCTGAACCCTGCATTCTGAGGGTAACACATTCCTGAACCCTGCATTCTGAGCGCAACACTCTCCTGAACTGTGATCTTTGACTTTATCAGTGTTGTCCAAGTAGATCTCCATCTCTAAGGTTGCCTATCCCTGTACTAGAGCAATTGCCCTTGCAGAGTGCAACTGCACTTTGCAAGGTGCACAGTCTATTTGCTTTTTGTAAATCAACTCCTCTTTGTCTTGTCAAATTGTACAGTCAGGCAGAATAAGCAGAATATTATAAGTATTCACTTAACACTTTTCTTACTACTGTATATTTTTTGTTATAGTGTTAATTTCTCCTTTAAAGGAGAAAAGCTGCTTTTTAGACCTTAAAGCGGAGTTCCAGTCACCTGTGGAAAAAAAAAGTCAGCAGCTACAAAAACTTTCGCTACTGACTTTGAAAAAACAGCCATTCTGCTGTCCCAAGATTCAGTGGTGTGCTCACTCACCCCAGTTGGTCTCACCCGCTGTCTTTGGTCACCGGAACCGCCATCCTCACTATGGGCACCCGGCTGTGACAGCTTGTGGCTTCACAGCTGGGTGCTCACTGCGCATGTGCGAGCCTCTCTGCTCATTTTAAATGGTGGATGCAGTCTTCTGGAACCTGTCAGTGTCCCAGAAGACTGCAGGGGGAGGGAGAGAGGGGAACTTCCATTCCCGAGGGCCGCGGCGCACAGAACGGAAGTGTGAAGCGGATGCCTGTCAAAATCGGGTACCTGCAGGTGGTGCAGGGAACGGGGCCTTACAGCAGAAATTCCCCTTTTGGGTGGAGCTCCGCTTTAACACCAGAATACATATATTGATCAGCTCTGTATTCATGTTTTATTTGTTTGTTTTTGTTTTTTAAATATTAATTATTCTTAAAGGAAAGTTAGCATGCTGTTTAACAAAAACAAATATGCATGCATTAGGCTTCGAATGGCATAGAAGGGAAATGGTTTAATTAAGGACTCTGTGCCTCTTTGCCACTGGAAAATAAATGAATCTTATAGTCCGGGAATGACTTACCCAAAATAGAGTAAACATAGCGATAGGTAATACGTACCTGTCACTAGAGCCTGTACATTGCCTCATAGCAGAGACCCTTCTTGTGACAAGACACTGCAGAGGCGGTTAGGCAGTGTAATTGATGAGGTTGAGGAGAGGTGGATGGGGTTGTTGCTACAGAGATGGTGAAAAACAATCTCACTCCATATTTCTCGGGGTGGGGAAATATGTGTGTGATCTGACAAGTCAGTTGTGTTTGTTGCATAACACAAATCTGGGATACTTAGTAGAAGATGATTGGTGACATTTCACCAGAAAGAAGTAATAGTCATTCTTATTTACCTATATGTTATCGGCATAGGTGTGCGCAGACCATGGCATTAGGGTGTGCACCCAAAGCTCAAACACACGTGTGCGTGTGTGTATATATATCTCAGTAGAGCAGTGGACAGTGTCAGTAGGGAAAAGATTGATATCAGTAGTTTATTTTTATTATCATAACTTTTTTACAATTTTATTTAATAATATATTATACAATTTTTTAGGAGCTCCATTGGGGGGCTTTGGTGAGATATCAGAGGTCTAAACAGACACCTGATGTCTCACTTTTAAGACAGGGAATCCCCAGTCCCTTCTTCTGCAGCCAAGCAGCAGGGGGAATCTGTGCAGCATAGCGTGATTAGGATGTGCCCAGGCACACCTTGCACAGGCTGTGCGCACGCCTATGGTTATCGGCTGTATGTTTGATTGAAAATTGTAATTTAGCCCCCTTTTTAATAAATATATACATTAGTGTAAAAAAATAGGTTTTTAGTCAAAGCTTAATTGAACAAGCTGAAGTTAGAAGCATATTGGCTACCAAGCACCGCTGCATCAGATATTGCACTCTCCAGTTTTAGTAAATCAACCATGTGTATTTATTTTCATAAATTAACCACTTGCCGACCGCCGCACGACGATGTACGTCGACAGAGCGGCACGGGCAGGCAAAAGGGTTTACCTGTACGTCCTTGCCTGCCCGCGGGTGGGGGGTCCGATCGGACCCCCCCCCCCCCCCGGTGCCTGCGGCGGTCGGCAAATGTCCCCCGGCGATCGGTGGTGAGGGGGAGGCCATCCATTCGTGGCCCCCCCCTCGCGATCGCTCCCAGCCAATGGGATCATTTCCCTGCCTCTGTATTGTACACAGAGGCAGAGGAAATGATGTCATCTCTCCTCGGCTCGGTATTTTCCGTTCCGTGCCGTGGAGAGAAGACTGTAATGTGAGTGCACCAACACACACACACACAGTAGAACATGCCAGGCACACATTACACCCCGATCCCCCCCCCCGATCACCCCCCCCCCCCTGTCACAAACTGACACCAAGCAGGTTTTTTTTTTTTTTTTTTTTTTTTTTTCTGATTACTGTATTGGTGTCAGTTTGTGTCAGTTAGTGTGTTAGGGCAGTGAGTGTTAGGCCCCCTTTAGGTCTAGGGTACCCCCCTAACCCCCCCTAATAAAGTTTTAACCCCTTGATCACCCCCCGTCACCAGTGTTGCTAAGCGATCATTTTTCTGATCGCTGTATTAGTGTCGCTGGTGACGCTAGTTAGGGACCTAAATATTTAGGTTCGCCGTCAGCGTTTTATAGCGTCAGGGACCCCCATATACTACCTAATAAATGTTTTAACCCCTTGCTTGCCCCCTAGTTAACCCTTTCACCACTGATCACCGTATAACCGTTATGGGTGACGCTGGTTAGTTCGTTTATTTTTATAGTGTCAGGGCACCCGCCGTTTATTACCGAATAAAGGTTTAGCCCCCTGATCGCCCGGCGGTGATATGCGTCGCCCCAGGCAGCGTCAGATTAGCGCCAGTACCGCTAACACCCACGCACGCACCATACACCTCCCTTAGTGGTATAATATCTGTACGGATCAATATCTGATCCGATCAGATCTATACTAGCGTCCCCAGCAGTTTAGGGTTCCCACAAACGCAGTGTTAGCGGGATCAGCCCAGATACCTGCTAGCACCTGCATTTTGCCCCTCCGCCCGGCCCGGCCCAGCCCACCCAAGTGCAGTATCGATCGATCACTGTCACTTACAAAACACTAAACGCATAACTGCAGCGTTCGCAGAGTCAGGCCTGATCCCTGTGATCGCTAACAGTTTTCTTGGTAGCGTTTTGGTGAACTGGCAAGCACCAGCCCCAGGCAGCGTCAGGTTAGCGCCAGTACCGCTAACACCCACGCACGCACCGTACACCTCCCTTAGTGGTATAGTATCTGATCGGATCAATATCTGATCCGATCAGATCTATACTAGCGTCCCCAGCAGTTTAGGGTTCCCAAACACGCAGTGTTAGCGGGATCAGCCCAGATACCTGTTAGCACCTGCGTTTTGCCCCTCCGCCCGGCCCAGCCCACCCAAGTGCAGTATCGATCGATCACTGTCACTTACAAAACACTAAACGCATAACTGCAGCGTTTGCAGAGTCAGGCCTGATCCCTGCGATTGCTAACAGTTTTTTTGGTAGCGTTTTGGTGAACTGGCAAGCACCAGCCCCAGGCAGCGTCAGGTTAGCGCCAGTACCGCTAACACCCACGCACGCAGCATACGCCTCCCTTAGTGGTATAGTATCTGATCGGATCAATATCTGATCCGATCAGATCTATACTAGCGTCCCCAGCAGTTTAGGGTTCCCAAAAACGCAGTGTTAGCGGGATCAGCCCAGATACCTGCTAGCACCTGCGTTTTGCCCCTCCGCCCGGCCCAGCCCAGCCCACCCAAGTGCAGTATCGATCGATCACTGACACTTACAAAACACTAAACGCATAACTGCAGCGTTCGCAGAGTCAGGCCTGATCCCTGCGATTGCTAACAGTTTTTTTTGTAGCGTTTTGGTGAACTGGCAAGCACCAGCCCCAGGCAGCGTCAGGTTAGCGCCAGTACCGCTAACACCCACGCACGCAGCATACGCCTCCCTTAGTGGTATAGTATCTGATCGGATCAATATCTGATCCGATTAGATCTATACTAGCGTCCCCAGCAGTTTAGGGTTCCCAAAAACGCAGTGTTAGCGGGATCAGCCCAGATACCTGCTAGCACCTGCGTTTTGCCCCTCCGCCCGGCCCAGCCCAGCCCACCCAAGTGCAGTATCGATCGATCACTGACACTTACAAAACACTAAACGCATAACTGCAGCGTTCGCAGAGTCAGGCCTGATCCCTGCGATTGCTAACAGTTTTTTTTGTAGCGTTTTGGTGAACTGGCAAGCACCAGCCCCAGGCAGCGTCAGGTTAGCGCCAGTACCGCTAACACCCACGCACGCAGCATACGCCTCCCTTAGTGGTATAGTATCTGATCGGATCAATATCTGATCCGATCAGATCTATACTAGCGTCCCCAGCAGTTTAGGGTTCCCAAAAACGCAGTGTTAGCGGGATCAGCCCAGATACCTGCTAGCACCTGCGTTTTGCCCCTCCGCCCGGCCCAGCCCAGCCCACCCAAGTGCAGTATCGATCGATCACTGACACTTACAAAACACTAAACGCATAACTGCAGCGTTCGCAGAGTCAGGCCTGATCCCTGCGATTGCTAACAGTTTTTTTTGTAGCGTTTTGGTGAACTGGCAAGCACCAGCGGCGTAGTACACCCCGGTCATAGTCAAACCAGCACTGCAGTAACACTTGGTGACGTGGCGAGTCCCATAAGTGCAGTTCAAGCTGGTGAGGTGGCAAGCACAAGTAGTGTCCCGCTGCCACCAAAAAGACAAACACAGGCCCGTCGTGCCCATAGTGCCCTTCCTGCTGCATTCGCCAATCCTAATTGGGAACCCACCGCTTCTGCAGCGCCCGTACTTCCCCCATTCACATCCCCAACCAAATGCAGTCGGCTGCATGAGAGGCATTTTTATGTCCTCCCGAGTACCCCTACCCAACGAACCCCCCCAAAAAAGAGGTAGTGTCTGCAGCAAGCGCGGATATAGGCGTGACACCCACTATTATTGTCCCTCCTGTCCTGACAATCCTGGTCTTTGCATTGGTGAATGTTTTGAACACTACCATTCACTAGTTGAGTATTAGCGTAGGGTACAGCATTGCACAGACTAGGCACACTTTCACAGGGTCTCCCAAGATGCCATCGCATTTTGAGAGACCCGAACCTGGAACCGGTTACAGTTATAAAAGTTACAGTTACAAAAAAAAGTGTAAAAAAAAAAAAAAAACACAAACAAAAATATAAAATAAAAAAAAAATAGTTGGCGTTTTATTGTTCTCTCTCTCTCTATTCTCTCTATTGTTCTGCTCTTTTTTACTGTATTCTATTCTGCAATGTTTTATTGTTATTATGTTTTATCATGTTTGCTTTTCAGGTATGCAATTTTTTATACCTTACCGTTTACTGTGCTTTATTGTTAACCATTTTTTTGTCTTCAGGTACGCCATTCACGACTTTGAGTGGTTATACCAGAATGATGCCTGCAGGTTTAGGTATCATCTTGGTATCATTCTTTTCAGCCAGCGGTCGGCTTTCATGTAAAAGCAATCCTAGCGGCTAATTAGCCTCTAGACTGCTTGTACAAGCAGTGGGAGGGAATGCCCCCCCCCCAATGTCTTCCGTGTTTTTCTCTGGCTCTCCTGTCTCAACAGGGAACCTGAAAATGCAGCCGGTGATTCAGCCAGCTGACCATAGAGCTGATCAGAGACCAGAGTGGCTCCAAACATCTCTATGGCCTAAGAAACCGGAAGCTACGAGCATTTTATGACTTAGATTTCGCCGGATGTAAACAGCGCCATTGGGAAATTGGGAAAGCATTTTATCACACCGATCTTGGTGTGGTCAGATGCTTTGAGGGCAGAGGAGAAATCTAGGGTCTAATAGACCCCAATTTTTGCAAAAAAGAGTACCTGTCACTACCTATTGCTATGATAGGGGATATTTACATTCCCTGAGATAACAATAAAAATGATTTAAAAAAAAAATGAAAGGAACAGTTTAAAAATAAGATAAAAAAATAATAATAATAATGAAAAAAAAAAAAAAAAAAAAAGCACCCCTGTCCCCCCTGCTCTCGCGCTAAGGCGAACGCAAGCGTCGGTCTGGCGTCAAATGTAAACAGCAATTGCACCATGCATGTGAGGTATCACCGCGAACATCAGATTGAGGGCAGTAATTTTAGCAGTAGACCTCCTCTGTAAATCTAAAGTGGTAACCTGTAAAGGCTTTTAAAGGCTTTTAAAAATGTATTTAGTTTGTCGCCACTGCACGTTTGTGCGCAATTTTAAAGCATGTCATATTTGGTATCCATGTACTCGGCCTAAGATAATCTTTTTTATTTCACCAAACATTTGGGCAATATAGTGTGTTTTAGTGCATTAAAATGTAAAAAAGTGTGTTTTTTCCCCAAAAAATGCGTTTGAAAAATCGCTGCGCAAATACTATGTGAAAAAAAAAAATGAAACACCCACCATTTTAATCTGTAGGGCATTTGCTTTAAAAAAATATATAATGTTTGGGGGTTCAAAGTAATTTTCTTGCAAAAAAAAATTTTTTTTAATGTAAACAATAAGTGTCAGAAAGGGCTTTGTCTTCAAGTGGTTAGAAGAGTGGGTGATGTGTGACATAAGCTTCTAGATGTTGTGCATAAAATGCCAGGACAGTTCAAAACCCCCCCAAATGACCCCATTTTGGAAAGTAGACACCCCAAGCTATTTGCTGAGAGTCATGTTGAGTCCATGGAATATTTTATATTGTGACACAAGTTGCGGGAAAGAGACAATTTTTTATTTTTTTTATTTTTTTTTTGCGCAAAGTTGTCACTAAATGATATATTGCTCAAACATGCCATGGGAATATGTGAAATTACACCCCAAAATACATTCTGCTGCTTCTCCTGAGTACGGGGATACCACATGTGTGAGACTTTTTGGGTGCCTAGCCGCGTACGGGACCCCCGAAAACCAAGCACCGCCTTCAGGCTTTCTAAGGCCGTAAATTTTTGATTTCACTCTTCACTGCCTATCACAGTTTCGGAGGCCATGGAATGCCCAGCTGGCAAAAAACCCCCCCAAATGACCCCATTTTGGAAAGTAGACACCCCAAGCTATTTGATGAGAGGTATAGTGAGTATTTTGCAGACCTCAGTTTTTGTCACAAAGTTTTGAAAATTGAAAAAAGAAAAAAAAAATTTTTTTTCTCGTCTTTCTTTATTTTCAAAAACAAATGAGAGCTGCAAAATACTTACCATGCCTCTCAGCAAACAGCTTGGGGTGTCTACTTTCCAAAATGGGGTCATTTGGGGGGGGGGGTTGTGCCACCTGGGCATTCCATGGCCTCCGAAACTGTGATAGGCAGTGAGGAGTAAAATCAAAAATGTACGCCCTTAGAAATCCTGAAGGCAGTGATTGGTTTTCGGGGCCCCGTACGCGGCTAGGCTCCCAAAAAGTCCCACACATGTGGTATCCCCATACTCAGGAGAAGCAGCTAAATGTATTTTGGGGTGCAATTCCACATATGCCCATGGCCTGTGTGAGCAATATATCATTTAGTGACAACTTTTTGTAATTTTTTTTTTTTTGTCATTATTCAATCACTTGGGACAAAAAAAATGAATATTCAATGGGCTCAACATGCCTCTCAGCAAATTCCTTGGGGTGTCTTCTTTCCAAAATGGGGTCATTTGTGGGGGTTTTGTACTGCCCTGCCATTTTAGCACCTCAAGAAACGACATAGGCAGTCATAAATTAAAGGCTGTGTAAATTCCAGAAAATGTACCCTAGTTTGTAGGCGCTATAACTTTTGCGCAAACCAATAAATATACACTTATTGACATTTTTTTTACCAAAGACATGTGGCCGAATACATTTTGGCCTAAATGTATGACTAAAATTGAGTTTATTGGATTTTTTTTAGAACAAAAAGTAGAAAATATCATTTTTTTTTCAAAATTTTCCGTCTTTTTCCGTGTATAGCGCAAAAAATAAAAACGGCAGAGGTGATCAAATATCATCAAAAGAAAGCTCTATTTGTGGGAAGAAAAGGACGCAAATTTCGTTTGGGTACAGCATTGCATGACTGCGCAATTAGCAGTTAAAGCGACGCAGTGCCGAATTGTAAAAAGTGCTCTGGTCAGGAAGGGGGTAAAACCTTCCGGGGCTGAAGTGGTTAACAAAAATTCTGATTTTTCATATGGAAAAAGTAAGGATTATTCTACGTTTACCACCACTTTAACCTCTTGCCGCCCATATAACGCATATGCGTCCATGGGCAACAGAGCTTTGTGTGCTGAGAGCGTGCTTACAGCACAGTGACTGAAAACAGCACCATACTACCAACACACATTAACTCACATCCTAGTGTCAACACTCATCAACCATCCCTCAACCACTCCTCATTTACCCACATTCATCCAATCTACCATCTCCTCAAAGAGGCATACATCTTTCACCTTAAAACATTCACATCACAACATATGTCACCCATTCTGGATTTTGCACCCCATCCACTTGCATACTCCCACCCAATAGCTCCCTACACCAAAAAGCCAAACTTCCCCACCTAAATACAACTCCCACCACCTAAGGGCCATTCAAAAAGAAATCCCACTAAGCTCACACCAACACCACCCCACATGTTAACCCGCACCTCACAACAATGTCCATAGCTCCAGCAAGAACACCCCCATGCTGCCCTCCCAGGGAAAAGACACACCAAGAAATCCACTCCAAACATTCAAACCTGGTATGTCTTAAGGCCTGTACACACGATCAGACTTTTTGACAACAAACATGCAAATTAGCTGTTTTGGAGCAACATCCGACAGTGTGTACGCTCCATCGGACAAACTTTTTCTGTTTCCATCGGACTTTTGTTGGCTGTGCGAACAGAAAACTTTCCGGCAACAAAAGTCCGATGGAGCAAAGTCCGATCATGTGTACACAAAGGCATCGGACTTTTGTACAAACTACAGTACGCGGCCGCAAGAACCCATTGCGCTGGTTCTCGGCGATAGGGTACTGTACATCTCGCGCTGGCTGCAATAGGAAAAACACATTTTCCTATTTCAGCGAGCTCGAGAGGAAATTCCCCTCTGGGGGCCTACCAGGCCCTTAGGTCTGGTGTGGATTTTAAGGCGAACCCCCTACGCTTAAAAAACGGCGTGAGGGTCCCCCCCAAATCCATACCAGACCCTTATCCGAGCACGCAGCCCGTCTGGTCAGGAAAGGGGGTGGGGACGAGCGAGCGCCCCCCCCCCCTCCTGAGCTGTACCAGGCCACATGCCCTCAACATGGGGGGTGGGTGCTTTTGGGGAGGGGGCGCCATGTAGCCCCCCACCCCAAAACACCTTGTCCCCATGTTGATGAAGACAAGGGCCTCTTCCCGACAACCCTGGCCGTTGGTTGTTGGGGTCTGCGGGCGGGGGGCTTATCGGAAAGCCTCTTCTCCCTCTCTCCGGTGTCGTCTCTGCGCTCTCTGGTTCTTTTCCGGTGTGTTCTTCCTTCTGCCGGGATCCTCCGCTATCTTCTGCTCTTTTGCCGCTCTTTTGCTAGCGGAGGAGTCCAGACATCTGGATCGTCTTCTTCCCTCTCACGCTCTCTCCGGCTGTAATGCTGTCTGTGCGCTCTGCTATGACTTATATAGGCGGTGACCCCGCCCCCCTATGACATCACAGTCCCCGGGCATGCTGGGACTGTGAGGTCATAAGGGGGCGTGGTCATGTCCTCCCGGATTCTGGTAAGCCCCCCGCCTGCAGACCCCGACAACCAACGGCCAGGGTTGTCGGAAAGAGCACCTTGTCCTCATCAATATGGGGACAAGGTGCTTGGGGGGGCCGCAGGGCGCCCCCCTCCCCCAAAGCACCCACCCCCCCATGTTGAGGGCATGTGGCCTGGTACGGCTCAGGAGGAGGGGGCGCTCGCTTGTCCCCACCCTCTTTCCTGACCGGCCAGGCTGCGTGCTCGGATAAGGGTCTGGTATGGATTTGGGGGGGACCCCCACGCTGTTTTTTCGGCGTAGGGCGTTCCCCTTAAAATCCATACCAGACCTAAGGGCCTGGTATGCCCCTGGAGGGGAACCAATGTCAGTTTTTTATTTAAAATTTGACGTGGAGTTCCCCCTCAAGATTCATACCAAACACAGTGCCTGGCATTGGCGGGGATCCAAGTCGGATCCCCGTACCAGTGTGAACCCAGCTCGCAAGGTGTCAATCTTTTATTGGCGAGATTGACTCAATATCAGACAACAATACAGAAGTTGACCAAAGGGTGGTGGTAAAGAGCTGAAAAACCACGTGATTTGGTGAAAGTTGGTTGGAAAAGTCGTGTTGTCTGTATGCAAGACAAATTTCTGGCCAACTCCCTTTGTACAAAAATCCAAGGGAAAGTTTGTACAAAGTCCTATCGTGTGTATGGGGCTTTGAATTGCAGAGCTTAGTGTGGTGAAGCACTGATTGGGTATTCTTTACAAGGTGAAGCTTCACCACATTCACTAAGCTCTGGAGAAAATTAGTGCAATTGCACAGTCTTTTTGCATTTAATAAATCAACCCTACTGTCAAGTTGGCTGCAGACAGAGAAAAGGACTCTGTAACGAATGAAACTAGAAGTGATGAGGATTTGATCACTACTGGTCTAGGTTCTTTATATTGCCCATTGAAGCAACCGGTCTTGGTCTGATTGGTTTCTTTGGAGGGCTGAGGGATCAGGGTCCCTCCAGGGACCAGATGCTTCCATTAGGAGGACCTGTCATTGTCCCAGCTACCACAAGGGCTGTTGTCTGAATACCTGGAGAGAGAAATTGCATTTGATAGGATGCAGTAATTGTTTGGCCAACAATTTTCCATTCTGCTCCTTTGATTTTTCAGGTGATATTTGAGCAGCCAGGTGAGGCTGACAAGGTTACTCACAGCTCGATTTGTGTCTGATTCCTGCCATGTATTTTCAGCTATTAACAAGGACGAAATGCTTTGTTCTAGGTGTATCAATATCCACTAGATGTCACTTTTGGTCTTTTTTAAATAGAGGATACTTGACAAAATGACATAAGGCTTGTTCCATAGAGCCAACAGCTGTAATAACAGCTTTAATTTTATTATTGTCATTATTGTCATAATTGTCATTAATGTTGTATTTTTAACAAAAAGAAAAGTTCTCCTTTAAGAGGCAATATAGCTGTAGCAGAAATTAAAGTCTATCACCTCACATTTGCCGTTCCTTCTATCTGTGTGCATCAAAACTGAGCCAAGCAAAGCATTGTAATTTATTTGATGAATGGGTGCAATGATCACTTAGATGAATGTATTATGACCAAAAGCGAGAGAGCAAAGACTTGAGCAGGAAGAAATTAGGGCTGATCTGCCTCTAGTTAACTTCCCTAAAGCCAGAGTAGATGTATTGATGGTCAGTGCAGTAGAAGAGAAGGCTTAGGCAGAAGAGGGGAGTTGAATAGTACCTATAGACCAAGCCACCGAGTCTACTTCTTTATATACAAGTAAATAGATAATCTCTTGAGGAACACTTTATAGTTATCTTTAATAATCATTATTTATTTAACCATTTTTTAAATTTCACTTATCTGTTCGAGAAATGGAATATATTTGTACAAGCCAAGCCATGAAAGCAGTGCAAAGAAAACTGAGGACAGGTACTGTAATGCCGCGTACACACGGTCGGACTTTTCAGCTACAAAAGTCCAACGGACGCTGACGGACTAAAGCTGGCTGGTAATCCGATCGTGTGTGGGCTTCTCCGGACTTTCAACGTACTTTTTTAGCCTCAAATCCGACGTACTTTAGATTTGAAACATGCTTCAAATCTTTACGTCGTAACTACGACGGACCCCGAAATCCGCTCGTCTGTGTGCTAGTCCGACGGACAAAAAGCCACGCTAGGGCAGCTATTGGCTACTGGCTATCAACTTCCTTATTTTAGTCCGGTGTACGTCATCACGTACGAATCCGTCGGACTTTTGTGTGGTCGTGTGTAGGCAAGTCCGTTCGTTAGAAAGTCTGCAACAAGTCCGCCGCAAGTCCGCCGAAAGTCCGCCGAAAGTCTGTCGGACCGGCTGTCGGACTTTTGTAGATGAAAAGTCCGACCGTGTGTACACGGCATAAGGGTGAGAAAAGCGAGTCAATAAAGCTGCTAACAAAAAACTTCTTGACTAATATGACCGCAATACGCTAAAATCTAGTTTGTTATTCGTTAATAATAGTTTTTATATTCTTAGCGATAGTCAGGGCACGCAATCCAAAATATAAGATATAAAACATTTACACATTAAGAGTATATGTTGTTTCTACAGATTCCAAATTGTCTTTTAAAGATAATACACAGCATTGATCATTAATTCTACTCTACAAAGGATGTGTAAATAGCATCCCTTCCCCAAAATAACTCAGTCTTTGTTCTTTGTACTTGTTACAAGAAGAAACTTCATCACTACCATAACTCATATCTGCAGATTTTTTTTTTTAATCCATTCATGGCGAAGACTTTTAAACCTATGAATGACACAAGCAGACACTTTCCTTCTCAAACCTCTGCCCCCCAAACCTGAGTGTGCTGTGGTTTCCCTCACACTAAAACACTGAGCAATGTGCACTGACGTGTTTTGATGGATCCTCTTTATTGGCTTGAGTGGGACCAAGCAGTGAAACATACAAATGTATGCTATAACACAGTGGGGTTGATTTACTATAGACTAATTCATTGTGCACTTTGCAAAGTGCAGTTGTACTCTGCAAGAGCACTTCCTCCAGAGATTATCAACCGGTTCCCGACCGGCGCACGACGATGTACGTCGGCAGAATGCCACGGCTGGGCAAATGGGCGTACCTGTACGTCCATTTGAATTCCCCGCCGCGCCATTGCTTGCGCGCCGGCCGCGAGCTCCATGAGTCGGGTCGCGGGTCCCGCGGACTCGATCGCCGTGGGGATACCTGCGATCGCCTCACGGAGAGGACAAATGGGGGGATGCTGATGTAAACAGCATCTCCCCGTTCTGCCTAGTGACAAGTGTCACTGATCACAGCTCCCTGTCATCGGGAGCAGTGATCAATCTAGTGACACACACAGCCCAACCCCCCTACAGTTAGAAAACACTCCCCTAGTACTGATTAACCCCTCCCCGCCCCCTAGTGGTTAACCCCATCACTGCCAGTGTCATTTACACAGTAATCAGTGCATTTTTAATCGCACTGATCGCTGTATAAATGACAATGGTCCCAAAAATGTGTCAAAAATGTCCGACATGTCTGCCATAACGTCGCAGTCGCAATAAAAATCGCTGATCGCCGCCATTACTAGTAAAAAGAAAATTATTAATAAAAATGCCATAAAACTATCCCCTATTTAGTAAACGCTATAACTTTTGCGCAAACCAATCAATAAACGCTTATTGCGATTTTTTTTTTTTTTTTTTACCAAAAATATGTAGAAGAATACGTATTGGCCTAAACTGAGGAAAAAAAATGTTTTTTTATATATTTTTGGGGGAAATTTATTATAGCAATATTTTGTTTATAGCGCAAAAAATAAAAATCGCAGAGGTGATTAAATACCACCAAAAGAAAGCTCTATTTGTGGAAAAAAAAGGACGTCAATTTTGTTTTGGGAGCCACGTCGCAAGACCGCGCAATTGTCAGTTAAAGCGACGCAGTGCCGAATCGCAAAAAGTGCTCTGGTCAGGAAGGGAGTCAATTCTTCCGGGCTGAAGCGGTTAAATGAGCAGAATATCTGCTGACATCCATCATCCATTCATGTGCAAGCAAAAATGCATTTTTGAAAAATTTTCCTTGCACGTGACTGGGCAATCTTTGCAAAGTGAAGCTTTACCTTATTTACTAAGCTCTGGAGCAACTGCACTTTGCAAAGCGCACAGTCTACTTGCCGTTAGTAAATCAACCCCAGTGTATAATTGTCTCTTCATTTTCCTTACTTTGTAAATAAAAGACAATTTATTTGAACAAGCTTAGTCAAAAGAGCACAGAAAAGTGTATAGAGAACTTGCATTACCAAGTTATGCAAGGGCCTGCTCTATCGGCTTTTGTTCACTTCCAATAGGTTTTGCATCCCCATACAAGTTAATAGGAATGCAAAACTCACTTAAAGCAGTGTTCTGCCTAGGGAAAAAAAAAGAAAAGTCAGCAGCTGCAAATACTGTAGCTGCTGACTTTTATTATATAAACACTTACCTGTCCAGGAAGCCCACTGTCGGCACCCCAGCTGATTTCCAGAGCGGCTGTCGGGTGTTCCCTACTGCGCATGTGCGAAGCACTCTGCTCTTTCCAATTGGCCCGGGAAGGAGGAGGGGGCCGAATTTTCGAGGGACATCGCTGCAATGCCATCTCCCGGAAGTAGGGAAGGGTACCTGTCAAAAACAGGTGCCCGTTCTCCCCTCCCCCTGATAGGTGCCAAATGTGGCACCCGAGAGGGGGAGGAAGAAAAACCGGCAGTTACACTTTTGTTTTTTTAGCCAGCTAACATTGGGGCCTAGTCCTTACAGTGGTACACATAAATACAGTCCCAGTAAAGTCTGCATGCAGTGGTAAAGGCTGCTAGACAATTGTCCGGTCTCTATATGATCAGTTCCTACAAGCAGCAACAAGTTCTATGACAGCAGTGCCCTCTCACCAGTCCTAGCAGTATGGCAGCAACAGACCCGCTGTTCAGAGGTTCTCTGAATCTGCCTGCAATCCTAGGCCCACAGGTACACAGTAGTCTGGTCCCTGTGCAGCAGAGGTCTGTGTTGAATCAATATCTCAGTCCTCAGACTCTGTGCACTTTGATCTGCTCTCTCTCTGGACTCCAGCACACAGGACTCTGACCTTTGGCTCAGCTCATGGGCTTGTGTCAGGTGGGTGCACACCCAGAAAAGCAGGTGTGCTCAATCTGGTCTCCACGTGGCAAAATAGAGAGCTTCTGGGTCTGCATTCTGGGAGATCCAGCCTTTCCTCCTCTCTCACACCGTATCCTTCTGGGTAACCATTTAGGACTAGAGATGGGCCGAACACCCCCCTGGTTCAGATTGCGCCAGAACTTTTCAATCATCGCAAAAGTTCGGAGCCGAACAACGAACCCCATTAAAGTCTATGGGACCAAAACTCGAAAAATAGAAAGTGCCCATTTTAAAGGCTTATATGTAAGTTATTGGGCATATGGGGTCCATGTACAGGGATAGGGGTTTGTGGGTAGTGCCCTGGGGGACATGTATCAATGCAAAAAAAGTTAAAAAAAAGACCATTTTTAAATGAGCAGTGATTTAATGATGCTTAAAGTGAAACAATAAAAAATGAAAAATTCCTTTAAATGTAGTTCCTGGGGCGCCCCTTAGTCTGCCTGTAAAGTGGTGCATCTGTAGCGTGTATATAACCTGCTGCAGCAAAAATTACATTTATAAAGAAAAAAAAAATTAATTTTCCCTGCAAGCTTTCTTTATTTGGTAAACAACGGCTTGGGGAGCCAGTCTGTATGATGATACCATAATTTAGTGCACGCGGAACAAGATTAGAGATTTTCTTGTTTCACAGACTTTGGATAGAAGTAACAGGTACAGAAAAATTGGGTCTTGGTGGTGCCTTCACACCGTAACCCTATAGAGGTACTGTTGATGAAAGCAAGAATTGGCCTTAGTGTAAAAAAAAAATCGAAATTTGACTCCCCGGTTAAACAGTTGTGGAAAAATTGGTCCTTAAGTTGTGCCCATGAAACCTATACCAAAAAAATCTTTCAGATAAAATCAACACCCACAAAACTAGGCAGCCTAGACAGTCTTAACAAGGCCAAGGATAAATCCAAGCTTAACTTACCACCAGCCCGCAGACAACCAAATAACCTGTCTAACAGTATGCGTTAAAAGCAGGGTTTTAGTCTGCTCACATAAGCCACAGAGCCTCGTCAAGGCACCCTGGTATCTGTGGTACCTAACACTAATTTAAAGTGTCCTCACAGTGGAGGCACTTGCATTCTGATGGATAGGTGAGAGCAGGTGGACTGAAGGGGAGCCAGCCTAGACAGTCTTGCAGAGATTTCACATCTCAAAAACACTTAATCATCGACATCGGCACCTGGTGGGAGGAGCTTAGGACGTTCAGTGCTGCAATACACCTGAAGGTTAACAGCAGCTGTTTCTCTATGGCAAACCTCGTCCACAGCGGCTGACTGCAATCTGCTTATTTGAATGCTTCTAATAGACCGGGAGTTTGTGAGTGTATCTCTTGTCCCTGTTTTGCTTATGTACTATCTAGTAAGTTCACTGCACAATGATCTATTTTTTCTTTGCTTGCTTTGCATAAAACCTTTATCCTGAGAGCCGAATCACCAGCAGTATAATTGCTGAAGTGGGATGCAAGAAAAACTAAATATCCTGATACAAACGATCTAACCCAGTGAGTCAATCAATCTGGATTAAGGGAAGGAACTGTTTAATTATTTTTACTTTCTCCCACTATTTATCTCTGCCTGGACATTGTACTCAGAGTGTCATTATTATTTTATTTATACTCACCGTCTTTCTAGGTACACACTTAAGGCAGCATCCTGTACCTTGATTGTACTTGGCGACAAGCCTCGATCGTTCCCTTCTTGAAGAAACTCTAAGACGCTTGTTATGTTCTTGTTTTCCTCCCCTTTACTATCTAACCATGCATTGAACTTTTTCCAGGTCATAGATAGCTCTGGTGACCGGTTTTCGACTCTGAAGCAAAGTTCGCATTACTCTCTCGGATAGTCCTTTGCTCCTTAGGATTTCTTACTCAGTAGCCACGCTGAAAGCTTTTGCGTGGCGGTTTGTGGATGCAGTAGAGGTCCCTGTGAAAGAAGGTCCTGTCTGAGGGGTAACCTCAGTGGGGCCTGGTCTGCTAATTTTAGAAGAGTTTCAACCAGGGTCTATTGGGCCAGATTGGTGCTACCAAGATTAATTGTGTCTATTCTAGAAATTTGGCTAAAACCCTTGGAATGAGGTGGAGGGGTGGAAATGCGTAAGCAAGGTTGAAGATCCAGGGGTCCACCACCAGGGGTTGGTCTCCTGGGTACAGGAGAAAAAGAAACTTGGGACTTTCGCATTTTTCCTGGTCGCGAACAGATCCATTTCTAGTTTCCCCCAGTATGCCACTATGTTGTTGAATACTTCTGGATGTAGAGACCATTCTTGATTTGAAACTTGTTGTCGACTCAAAAAATCTGCAGTATTGTTCTGCTCCCCCTTCAGATATACCACAGAGGTGGATAGGAGGTTGCTTTCTGTCCACCCGAAGATGATTTTTGCTGCTAATATCAACCGGGACTCTTGGTACCTCCTTGTTTGTTGATATACGCTACTGCTGTCTTATTGTCGGAATGGACCTGGGGGTGGTGACCCTGGACTTGCTCCTGAAAGGCTAGTAGTAACGCTCTGCAGATGGAGTTCTCCTCCAACTGGAAAGAACTGACAGCTTTTTTTTCTAGGGTCCACTTGCCCTGGGCCCAGTAGCTGTTGAGATGGGCTCCCCAACGGCTGGCATTCGTGGTCAGTATAGACGTGATAGGTAGTATCCAGTGTACCCCTTTGTGAAGGTTCTGTCTTTCCACCACCATAGAGATCGTTTTACTTTGGCGAGAATCGTTATTTTTTTTATTCTAGGTCCTTGTCTTTCAATTCTTCCAACAGGAACCTCTGTAAGCTTCTTTGGCGAAAGCAGGCCCATTGTACGGCCGTATTGATGCTGTCATAAGGCCCAATGCTGACATCACTTCCCTTACTGTGCAACTGCAACTGGATTGAAGGTAAGACATCCTCTCTTTCAGCATGGATATGTTCTCTGGAAGCAATATCTTTTGTTCTTTGAAATGGATGTTGTAACCCAAAAAGAGAATTGTTTGCACTGGGTTTGGTTTGGATTTCTCTTGATTTATAATCCACCCCAGGTGTTGTAAGCTCTGCTGCGTTAAATTCAATTCCCGATGAAGCTCCTCCTCTGAGTAAGCCATGATGAGTAGATCATCCAGGTATGGAATGATGGAATTGGACTGGAGTCTTAAGGGGACTAGTGCTTCAGCCAACACTTTGGTGAACATCCTCAGGGGTGATGACAGCCCGAAGGGAAGTGCTCTGCACTGGTAGTAATAAATCTTGACGCCGGAGATCCATAATCAGCCTGAATTTTCCGGATGGTTTCTTTATCACAAACACGTGCGAATAGAAACTACCCCCCTGTGCATGAACTGGGACTGGTATCAATACTTCTTGATCTACCATTTTCCAGATCATAAGGGTAAGGCCCTGGCTTTTTCTGCGTCTCTTGGTAGCTTTGTGACCAGCAACCTGGAGGGTGGATGTCTGTGAAACTCAAGGGCATAACTCCTGATTATGATGTTCAATACTAACTTGTTCAATGTTATTTGCCATTGTGAACGAAACCCCTTCAGTCTTCCTCCCACCGGCAGCCTGACGTCACTGTGGTTTTGGGTTCTGACTGGGACGGTTAAAGAGAACACCTCCCTTCCCTTTCCCGTTCTGTCCCATCCAATGTCCAGTAAAAGGGACACTGCACAGGCGCATCTTGGAAGCCGTGTCTCCTCTCCAAGTTTTGATCCAGACTGACCTTCTGGCTGCTACTGAGAGTGCTGAGGTCTTAGCTGCAAACTTGACGGTTTCCGTCAAAGCATCAGATATAAATACAGTCGTTTTAAACAGCATAGAAAATTATTTTAGAAGCTCTCGACTTGGGGTACCTGCGACCAAGTGCTCCTGCAGTTGTGACAGCCAGAATTGCAGGTTTTTAACCACACATGTGGTGGCTAATGCTGGCTTTAGATTGGCCATTGCCGCGTCCCAGGCCTTTTTTAAGACTATGTCTGTTCTCCTGTCTATTGGGTCTTTAAGGTGCCCCTCATGTCCTCAAAAGCTAAATTAGACTGCTTTGAGACATTAGACAGTGGTGCATCAAGTTTGGGATTTTGGGAATTGCACTTCCTCTTTGTTAATTTCCAGAGTATCATATACTGCGCCTAACAAATTGTCCACCTCTTCAAGGGACAGTTTGTATTTTCCAGTTTTCTTAACTATGGCCTGATCTTCATCCTGCTCCAAATCTGAGTCATAAGATTTTGGCCTAACTAAAGCCAGGCTCTGCTCCCTGGTTCTTCGGGGCTCCCCAGAGCTAAAATTTGTAGGGCCTGGAGAAGTGGAAATTGCAGCTGCGCTACTGGTAGAGGCTGATGTATTTACATCTGAAATTAGCTCTCTGAGGGATTTAAATGTTGAGGCCACCTCATCCTTAAAAGAGCTGAGAAACTTAACCAGGGGGAGTCAGCTTCTGATTTAAGCAGGTTTGCGATGCATTGCCTGCACAAAGCTCTGTTAGAGCTTGACGAAAGCTTATTCCCACAATTAGGGCATTTCTTGCAGCCAGACTTGCCCTCCTCTTTTTCCTGCAACACCGAAAAGGGTAGTGGGCGTTAGCTAGCAGGCTCCACCCCCCATTCAACACCCGTGTAGCCATCGGTCCACTGCTGCAATTTCTCTGGGACAGTGAGGGGTCCACCACCACAGGGTTCTCTAGTCCAGTCTCACAATCCACCACCACTACAAGGTATACAAGCACAACATGAGGTCTGCCAAGCAGCCTACCTGTACTTGGCTGGTGCCTGCCTCGATTGGAGTGTCTTGGGGATTCGCCTCCATGGTCCCCCCTCTGCTCCGATTCCCGCCGCTAGTCCGGTATTGCTGTACGCTGGTCAGGAGTTTGTAGGCTCAGCCTGGCCTTCCCCTTCCTCCTTGCGGCTTGGAGACCTGGAACTGGAAGTCTCGGTGTGCAGCGATGATGCTTGTTCCACCGGAAGTGATGCGTACGACAACTCCGGCCCAGTGGCATCTTGGCATAGTCAGGAAGAGATGCACCATGACCGGCACGGCCTCGCCGCCTCACCCGACCAACCTTACACCCACCGGAGGAACTCGCGCCATCCTGCCACTGACCCTCACCAGGCAATGGAAGGAGGTGTCAATGGGTCTGCTCCTAAAAGTGCTGGATTGTACCTGGGCCATACGACGGTAAGGACTCACAGAGCACCATTTGCTGGCTAAGATCCAGTCCGCCTGCCTGGTCTCCTCCCTCTTAAGGCAGCCCCTGAGAGATGAAGTCCTCCTACATACCTGGTCCCTCGGCAACATGCTCCTCCGACAGGGAAACACAAATGACTGACCATGGGCTTGAGGAACCGCCTTTTGAACTGAATGGCAATGTGTTTCCTGTGGCAATGGGAGGAGCTCCATCTCTCTAGGGCTGTCCTGGAAGATGACAAGGGAAAACCATCTCTTAAAGTTTGACATATGTCTTCCTTTGCTTCAATGCCTCCAAAACTGCCAGAATCCTCCTCCCTCTCCTCTTGTGTATTCTGTGGCGTCGCAAGAATGGTGTCGGTATAAAGCCGGCCCTTAGAGAAAAGGAAGTCTTCCTCCCGCTGCTCTACCTCAAGTACCTTTTCAATAATGCCACGCAGAGTCTGCTCCAGCAGAAAGACAACAGGGATTGTGTCACTGATGCATGCATTGTCACGGCTACTCATCCTTGTTGCCTCCTCAAATGGTGACAGTACAGTGAATGCATCCTTTATCATTGGTGTGGGGAAAAAAAGCTGAGCCGCCCTGAGCCTGTCCTTGTGCCATACTCACACAGGTACTCATTGATGGCCCTCTGCTAAATGTGCAGCCACTGCAGCATTGCCGAAGTTGAGTTCCACCTGGTGAGTATGTCACAAATCAGGCGGTTTAATTTCAGCCAAACGAACACTGGCTGTGTAAGACCACTAGAAATGGCTGTGGACTCTTCTGGCCTGCTTTAGAAGATCTTGCAACCCTGGGTACCTGTTTAAGAAACTTTGAACCACCAAATTGAGAACATGTGCCAGGCATGGCACATGTCTCAACTTTCCCTGTCGAAGGGCGGACAGGAGGTTAGTGCCATTATCTCAAACCACCATTCCTGGCTCAAGCTGGTATGAACCACCTCTGGGCCTGCCCCTGCAGAGCTGAAAGAATATCTGCTCTGGTGTGGCTCCTGTCCCCTGACAGACCAGCTGAAGCACTGCATGGCATCTTTTAGCCTGAATTGTTGAAAAGCCCCTTCAACGCTTTGGGGGTACTGGTGGTTCATAGGACGAATCAGCAGAAGAGGGCATGGAGGAGCAGGAGGAGGGGGTGTTGCTGACAAATCTCATATCATCATCACCACCAGCTGTACCAGCTTTATGGAGACGTGGCGGCAAAACAAGCTCCAGCATTGAGCCCTGTCTTACGTCTTTCCTAGTTGCAAGCAGAGTGACCCAGTGTGCTGTGAATGAAATATAGTATCCCTGACCATACTTGCTGGACCACGTCAGCAATACCATGGACCTTGCTGCTCACTGCCTTGCCCAAAGATGCCACAACATTGCCTTCCACGTGATAGTACAGAGCTGGAATGGCCTTACGTGCAAAGAAATAGTTACTTGGAACCTGCCATTGTGGTACAGCACATTCTGAAAATTCATGTAAGGGGGCAGAATCCATCAGATGGAAAGGTAGAAGCTGTAAAGCCAAGAGCTTGGACAAACTGGAATTTAGATGCTGGGCATGTAGCTGGCAGTGACAGTATTTTTTTTTCTGCTGGGGCAGAGAAATTTACCTGCTATACTCTACAGCTGGTGGTGTGCTACTGGCAGATGTGCTGCACGGATCTGTGACATCCTTCGCTATACAATCACCTCTGTCAGTGGAGGCTGTTGAGTGGTCATGAGATATAGTGAGGAGGAGTAGACCTGAAAGCTGAGGAATGAGGAGGAGAAAAATCATGTCTCTTTTGAGTGGCTTTCAGATGCTCTTGCCATAGGCTTGTGAAGCATGTGGTACCCAAATGGCTGGTGTTTTTGCCATGCTTGAACTGCTTGAGGCTAAGTTTGCAAATTGGCTGCACGTGTGCTAAAAAAGGCCCAGACAGCTGTGATGGAATAGGGTGGCTGCTCTCTACTCTTCCATGATGGCTGCCTCCGGAGGACATCCTGCCTTTTTGGTGTTGTGCCTCACCCGCACTTTCCTCCTCTTCTCTATCGGGCACCCAAGTCGTGTCAGTGACCTCATCATAATCCCCTCCATCCTCATTATCACTGTTGCCAAGTTTGCAATATGCTGCGGCTGGGGAAACATGACTGCCAATTTGTTGTTTATCAGTGTTCTCCCCTCTCTGTAGGCTCATGTTCCTACCTCCCTCAACCTCAGAGCCAACATCAGAATCAAGTAATGCCTCTGCATCGTCAAGGAGCAAGTAGCTGATGCTGTGTTCAAATAACTCAGATGACTCCTCCATGCATGATGCTGGGGCTATGGCAGGAGTAGCTGTGGACAAGAAGGCAGAATATGCCACTCTGGCAGCTGTGTGTGGACTGCGCACTAGTCTCTGCTTGGGTGATAGAGGATGAGGAGGATGACGATGGTTTAGTAAGCCAGTCCACCACGCCCTCTGCATGCTGTTGCGGGCAACATCACTAAACAAAGAAAATGGTGTCCTGCCTGATGACGGACCACGTCCACCTTTGCCTGTGGACACATACGCTACTGGCCCCCTCACAGTGGCATAGGAATGTCTGCCTCTCCTTGTTGGCTTCCCGGACATGATGGGGGCGGGTGGCTTATTACTGAAATGTAATAGAAACGGGGAAATGTGTAATTGGATGCAAGTTAATTAATGGAAAGTGGTGTTTGGTGCACTTTAACTTGAGGACTGCCGCTGAAATGCCAAAACTATAAAACAAAAATTAAAAAGGAGGAACAACAGCGCCGCAGTCAGAATATGTCTTCCATATACTGCAGTAAAACTGCACTGACGCACTACAATATACTGCAGTAAAACTGCACTGAGCACTGACGCACTACAATATACTGCTGTAAAACTGCACTGACGCACTACAATATACTGCAGTAAAACTGCACTAACGCACTTCAATATACTGCGGTAAAACTGCATTGACACACTACAATATACTGCTGTAAAACTGCACTGACACTACAATATACTGCAGTAAAACTGCACTAATGCACTACAATATACTGCAGTAAAACTGCACTTACGCACTTCAATATACTGCAGTAAAACTGCACTTACGCACTTCAATATACTGCGGTAAAACTGCACTGACGCACTACAATATACTGCTGTAAAACTGCACTGACGCACTACAATATACTGCTGTAAAACTGCACTGACGCACTACAATATACTGCAGTAAAACTGCACTGACACACTACAATAAACTGCTGTAAAACTGCAGTGATGCACTACAATATACTGCAGTAAAACTGCACTGATGCACTTCAAGATACTGCAGTAAAACTGCCCTAACACGCTACACTGACACACTTCAATATTCTGCAGTAAAACTGCCCTGACACACTTCAATATACTGTAGTAAAACTGCACAGATGCACTACACTGACACTACAGTAAAACTGCACAGACACACTACACTGACACTACAGTAAAACTGCACAGACACACTACACCGACACTACAGTAAAACTACATGGACGCACTACACTGATGCTGCACTATCACTATATTCACACTACACTAACACTCTACACTCACAATAGAATCACAATAGCACACTAATTTGCTAGTAGCAATGAACAGAGCCCTGTACTATCTATCTCCACTCCAACATCATACTACAAAGGGCTCCTCTGGGAAGGAGCCTTTTATAGTGTGGGGTGGGTCTATGAGCAATGAGCCATGAATTGGTTAAGTCATTGTGACTTTCTCTAATCATGGCTCTGACAGTGTTCTGTGCCCCGATTAGGCAAAGCCTTCATTGCTTCAGCCAATCAGGGCTTAGAATGCATCGTGGGGTGTTTGGCGGGCCAAACAAATGATTGAATGCCATGCCGATTCAGCTGTTCGCCGAACGGGCATACAGTCAATGTTCAGACTTTCTGCCAACAGTAGGTGGTGTTGCAATGGCAAGTCCTTAGTAGGCTTGTTCTTCCTTCTTGGCAAATCTAGTATACTGGAAAGGTCCTACACCCTTATTTTCAGATAAAAGTTTTTTTTTTTCCGCTGGCCTCAGTTGTCTGAGGCAGCCTGGGATTTCTCGTTTCTTCCTCAAACAGTTCACATATCCCCAATAGGATGTCATCGAAGTTTGGTCTGGGGAGGTGCTAAATGCTAAGTCAACTGGCAGTCGGGCCACCCCCCAAACATGAGCATATAGGGGGAGTACCCTGTGGCATCATTATAATAGAGTACAGTCGAAGCGTTCTGGCTGTGGATCTCCTTGCGGGTGGTAAGTTGGAGTTGTCTGGAGTTGTTCTGGACTTCTGAATGCACAATAGCAGTCTTTTAATAAGTTTAAGTGCACTTAAAATCTCTCTCTTGGTCCAATTGAATGCATTGAGGCAAGCCATAATAGACTGTAGATGCTTGCTGGTCTTTACTTGGGAATGCCAGGGCATACCGGGTAAAGTGATCAATCACCACCAGGACATTCCTCTTGTCCACTTGAGTCAAGTTTCAGACACAGAAAGTCAATACACACCAACTCCATCGGTCCTTGACTTTGGAGATAGGCATTTGGGGCGGCTCTGTTGGGTAAAGTCTTCTTCTGTATGCATCGTAAGCAAGAGTGACAGTATCCTTCGATTTCTGTCCACATACAGGGCCAATTGAAGTGGTCTCTCACTAGTTTGAAAATTCTTTCAGGCCCTAAGCCCAGGTTCACACTGAGCTTGGGAAATGAAGCATGTTAGTCCAGATTTCGGCCACGATTTCAGAGACATCTGTGCAGTTTTCTGCACAGATGTCAATGTAAATCACAGCCCGAAATCGCAAAAAGTAGTACAGAAACCACTTTTTGAAATCGGTGCAGCACCGCAGATGCGGAGTCACACCAATTAGGATGGTGCCATTAACGGCAATTGCCGCTGATTTGACTTGTCAAATTGCATGTCAAAACGCTCCAGTGTGAACCAAGGCTAAATAACCATGATCATTGTGCAAAGCAGCCAACACAGTTGCTCTATGTTTTTCTGGCAGGAAAAGTTGTCATTTTCTTTCAGGACCATCCAAGTGGCCCTTTCAGTAGACCACCCCATCACATAACTGTAACCGATGATTTGGAGAGCTGGTTAGCAGCAGATGTGGACATAGACCCTTAGGTCATAGACCCTTTAATGTCAAACTATAGAGTGGGTCTTCCATCTGATCCTTTCTTAAAGTGATTGTAAAGTCTCTTTTTCTCAATAAAAATAACAAACATGTTACACTTACCTCCTCTGTGCAGTGGATTTGCACAGAGCAGCCTGGATCCTCCTCTTCTCTTCTCTTGGCTCTCCTGGCCCTTCCCTCCTATTGGGTTCACCCACAGCAAGCAGCCTGCAATGGGGGCACCCGACTTGAGTCACAGCTCCCTGTGTCCATTCAGACACGGAGCTGCGGCCTGGCCCCGCCACCTTTCTATTCTCATTGGCTGGCTGACTTTGACAGCAGGGGGAGCCAATGGCACGGCACTGTTGTCTCAGCCAATGAGGAGGGGAGTCCCAGGCAGCTGAGACATTCCTACAACATCTCTGGAGCTAGATGGACAGAGGTAAGTGTTAGGGGGGCTGCTGGAAAGCTTTTTATCTTAATGCATAGAACGTATGAAGATAAAAAAACTTTCTGCCTTTACAACCACTTTAGGTTTCTCCTCAAGAGCTTAGGTAGATCTTTATTTCTTACTTGGGAAAGGTAAGAGTACCTGAGTACACCTGCAACAGAGACTTCAATGGCTTCAGCCCCTGTGGCCCCAGTGACCTGATGCTCCACTCCTTGGTATAAGACTTCTATCCTTTCTGGCATGTTTTGTGCCAACTCTCCTGGAGGAGTCTTAAGGCTATAAGGCCTTCTAGCCATGGCATCAGCGTCATTATTCCCCATGCCTGGTTGGTACATCAGACTGAAGCGGAATCCTGATAGGGCAGCCAACCACCTTTGCCCGGTGGCATCTAACTTGGCTGTGGTAAGTGCATACGTGAGTGGGTTTTTGTCAGTTTTGACCATGAAACCTGCATCATTCAATTAATCTTTCAGCTTATCCACCACTATCCTGCTCTTGATACAGCACCCCGCCTAATCCATCTCGACTGACACTGACGTGTAGTTCATATGGTTAGGTTGGATTGTCGCTGGGACGTTGGTTAAGCTTCTCTTTAGCTAATGGAAGGCCTGCTCCCACTGGTCTTGAATTGATTAAGGCTTTCTAGGTCCCTTAGCTTGTTTGATTGGTTTTGGTGGGCCTGTGTTACCTTTACTGCGGGCTTCTCTGCTGTGCTTGACGCTGCTCTTCTAATGCTTATCTGCTTTAATAGATGAACTGTTAAATATTGCTGGTCATCCCTGCTGTGTCCCCCTGGCATCTATATTGGCCAGTTCCTGCCTACCTCTACCTGATGTATTGGCCTATGGACTCTATCACAGTTTATATCCACCTATACCCACACACCTGTTATACCATGCCCCTGAAGAGCGATCCACAAACTGTGTTACTTTAGTTCAGCAATTTTTCGCTATTACAATCAACGAGTGGTGAATGGAGTGTGATTGTGGTATGTTTGGCCATAGCTTCCCTTGTTTTTAATGACAACGTTGTCAATTTTATGGTTAGGGCCAGTGATAGTCACTCACTATAGCCCTCTCTGCTTCAAATTGGTACTAATTTGTGTGGTGTGTTTTTCTAATTGTTAATAAAATTTGGCTTGGTTTTCAGACCGTGCTTGAGGGTTTTCTGTCCTCTTGAGAGAATTCTTCCCTCTGTTTTTTGTCATAGACCCTTTATATGCACTTCATCTGTGTATTTTAGACTTTTGCTTGGAGTTCAGGTTTGAACAGAGGGATAGTTGTGGATGGGGATGGATAAGTGCTGATTTTAGGTAATATACAGAATGCTGTAAGACTGGGTTCATACTGTTGCAGTGCATTTAATGCATGCAAGGTGACACTTGTTAATGTGCATTGTAATAGGGCAGCCCATTCATTTGAATAGGCTGCCTAACACAAAGGAAAAGTATGTGCATTTATTTTCGTAACAAAGGACATCAGTTGACAAGGTATATCAGAGTGTCGTTAACGGCTTGCCAATCGTATACAGTACATATACTGCGACAAGGTGGCTCTTCTGCACAGGATCACGTACCTAGTATGTGATCCATGCTCCGGGCTAGGGAGTGCACCCACGCACCATTGGTGCCCCGGCTGGGCTGCGATTGGCTGCAGCACGAGTCAATCAGCAGGTGCTGGTCGCTGATTGGTCGGCGACACCTGATGATCGGCTCCGGATATTATCGAAGAGAGCCCTGTGTAGGTAAACAAACAGCAGCAATGTGCTGTTTTTGAACAGTGGGAGGGAACTAATGCGCTAAACCAAAGTGAGCTGAAGCAATTATAAATAAAGAGATCAAAGAAGCCGCCAAACTTAAAAAAGTGTTCCCACACAGAAAAAACAATATGATTAGAAAAGATGTGTGGCGCTAACTAAAGTGCATGAAAAGATCATAAATAATGTGATTAAACATAAAAATAATGACAATTCTTCGGTGTGACATCAATACACTAACAAAATCAAAGTGATAAAAGAATCCAATAAGAGTGTATAAGTCCAATAATACTCTAAATGTGCCTAAAGATGAAAAAAATCACAAAAAACAAAAAAATTTGAAAAAAAAGCATAAAGTGAAAAAAGTCGCATATAATGAATAAAATCGCATAAAGTGCAAAAAAGATCCAATATGAATGCATAAGTCCAATACTACTCTAAGAGTGCATAAGAGTGAAAGAAATCGCACACAAAAAAAAATTGGGGGAAAAAATCGCATAAAGTGAAAAAAGGCGCATAAAATGTAAAAAAAAAAATCGCATGAAGTGCAAAATAGTGAAAAATCGCGTTGCATCACGTGAGCAGTGACGCAATGCGTCAAGGAGGAGTCAGGGGTCGTCACTTCCGGTTGCGGCCTAGACAGGAAGTACTGTGCTCTGTGCTGTTTATCCTGATTTTAAATGTAAGTTACTACGGTGTGGTTAATAAAACTTTGTTGAATACTACACGATGGGGATACTGCTTTTTATTGCATGCCTCCACCCTACCTGCCGAGCTTGAAGCCTTCCACCAGAGACCCACCAAGTGCTGTGACGATCGGAGGGGATCGATCGACCGCAGGTTCTCATCTGCTTCCAGACTGCAGGCTCAACTTGACCCTTAGGGGTCTTTACTAGAGGTGAGAAACGCTGGGGGAAACGTGAGACGCACCACGGATTGCTGATAATTGGAGGAATCTGAAACCGATCATTTTCTGCACATGCACTTTTTGTTCTTTGCACAAACTGTTATATGAAGATTTACTTCACCCACGTTGGAATCTTATTGCACTTTTTGGATTATGCACTTTTTTGTCTATTTTATAGCGATTTTTCACTATTTTGCACTCTATGCGATTTTTTTTTACATTTTATGTAACTTTTTTCACTTTATGCGATTTTTTTTTTTTCCAATTTTTTTTGTGTGATTTCTTTCACTCTTATGCACTTAGAATGCATGAATGCATAAGTCCAAATACTTAGAGTAGTATTTGGACTTATGCATTCATATTGGATCTTTTTTGCACTTTATGCAATTTTATTCATTATATGCGACTTTTTTCACTTTATGCTTTTTTTTCAAATTTTTTTGTTTTTTGTGATTTTTTTCATCTTTATGCACATTTAGAGTATTATTGGACTTATGCACTCTTATTTGATTCTTTATCACTTTGATTTTGTTAGTGTATTGATGTCACACCGAAGAATTGTCATTATTTTTATGTTTAATCACATTCTTTATTATCTTTTCATGCACTTTAGTTAGCGCCACACATCTTTTCTAATCAATGTGCTGTTTTTATTTCTTCCAGCAAAGCACAGCACATTGCTTAGTAAAAACAACACACACAGTAAAACATGTTGCCCACACATTAAACCCCTTGATCACCCATGATGTTAACCCCTTCCCTGCCCGTGTCATTAGTACAGTGACAGTGCATATTTTTAGCACTGATCACTGTATTGGCATCACTGGTTCCAAAAAAAAAAGTGTCAAAGGGTGTCAGGTGTCCGATTTTTCTGCCGCAATATCGCAGTCCCCACTGAGCGCCGCCATTACTAATAAGTAAATAAATAAAAAGTCCACAAATATATCCCATCGTTTTTGGACGCTATAACTTTTGCGCAAACCAATCAATATACACTTATCATTTTTTTTTCTACCAAAAATATGGACCAGAATACATTTTGGCCTAAATTGATGAAGAAATTAGATTTTTAATACATTTTTTTTATTGGATGTGTTTTATAGCAGAAAGTAAAACATATTATTTTATTTTTATTAAATTGTCAGTCTTTTTTGTTCATAGCGCAAAAAAATAAAAACCGTAGAGGTGATCAAATACCACCAAAAGAAAGTGGTAGTGGGGAAAAAAAAGGACATAAATTTTATTTGGGTAGAGTGTCGCACACCTGTGCAATTAAAGGTTAAAATAATGCAGTGCCGTATCGTAAAGTGGCCTGGTCATGGAGGGGGAATAAAACCTTCCGGAGCTGAAGTGCTTAAAGCGGTTGTAAAGGCAGAATGTTTTTTTTTACCTGAGCCCGATCTCGATCCAGTGATGTGCACAAGAGCCGAGGCTCTCTCGCTCCCTATTGGCCCATTGGCTCCCACTGCTGTCAATCAGAGCAAGTGACAAGGGAGCGGGGGGGTGGGAGGAACCAGAGCATATAGAGTAGGGCTCAGGAGCAAGCACACAAGTGTCCCCATATCAAGTGGCTTGCTGTGGGAGAACTCAAAATGTGGGGGAGAGTCGGGAGCACCAGCGGGGGGACCTGAGAAGAGGAGGATCAGGGCTGTTCTGTGCAAAACTATCGCACAGAGCATGTAAGTATAACATGTTGTTATTTTAATAATAACAAAAACAACCTTTACAATCACTTTAAGGATGAATGTCTCCACAGCACATTTACACTAATGTATATGTTATCACAGTGAGCCCAGCCTAAAACAATTTAAAGGAAAAAAAAATTGACATATTTCTGCGCTTGAAAACAATTAACTTTTGTAACGGGATCACTTTAAACATTCAGAAAGTGAGTGTCTGTTTTTATGTCACAATTAACTGTACTTCCTACTCAAGGAAATGAGATGAAAACCCATCTCTGTACCCAGTGTTAGAGAGGAAACCATAACACCTTCTGTTGCTTACTGATGCAGACTTATTTTGGTCACACCATACTAAACAACATGATAGCTCATTCTGGTTAAGAGAATTAGAAAAGTACTGAGGCTCAAAAATAAAAAGAGAACAATTTTTTTTTTTTGTCATGACGGTTCTGTAGGCTTCTTTATGGTCTTCTCCTCTGCTCTCCAAAGCAAACTGAGACTAGTTTGATCGGGTGCTGTCCTAGCCTATAAACAAGCAACCAAAACGGAACAAACAAAATCCTTATCACTTCATATTCAGAACATATACTAATTAATTAAACACTAATGACTTCCTACTTAGACTTATGCTTCCAAGCCCAGTTTTAAGAAATAGTTGAGTTCTTCTGATGCTTAACTGTAGAAGGGATTAGGCAACATGCCTGCTGGACAGGAAGTGGGCGTAATATACTAGAGTTCCTGCCAGTAATGGATGCCACATTTAACCACTTCAGCCCCGAAGATTTGGCTGCTCAATGACCAGGCAATTTTGTATTATATGGCACTACGGCTCTTTACCTGACAATTGTGCGGCTGTGCAACGTTGTACCCAAACAAAATTGACATCCTTTTTTCCCACAAATAGAGCTTTCTTTTGGCGGTATTTGATCACCTCTGCGATTTTTATTTTTTGCGCTATCAATAAAAGAAGAGCGACAATTTTGAAAAAAAAAAAACACAATGGGGGTTATTTACGAAAGGCAAATCCACTTTGCACTACAAGTGCAAAGTGCGCTTGAAATTGCACTGAAAGTCCACCTGGAAGTGCAGCCGCTGTAAATCTGAGTGGTAGATCTGAAATGAGGGGAAGCTCTGCTGATTTTATCATCCAATCATGTGCAAACTAGAATGCTGTTTTTTATTTTCCTTGCATGTCCCCCTCGGATCTACAGCGACTGCACTTCCAAGTGCACTTTGCAATTGCAAGTGGATTTGCCTTTCATAAATAGCCCCCAATATCTTTTACTTTTTGTTATAATAAATATCCCACATTTTTTTTATCAAAAAAACACATTTTTCCTCAGTTTAGGCCAATATGTAATCTTCTACATATTTTTGTTAAAAAAAAAAAAAAAAAAAAAAATCGCAATATGCGTATATTGATTGGTTTGCGCAAAAGTTATAACGTCTACAAAACAGGGGATAGATCTATGGCATTTTTTTTATTTTTTTTTACTAGTAATGGCAGCGATCTGCTGCCACTAGGGGGCGATCATAGGGTTAACTGTGTTCTAACTGTAGGGGGGATGTGACTGTCTAGGCGGAGAGAGAGAGAGATCGGTGTTCATATTTAATATGAACAAACGATCTGTCTCTACCCCCCTGAAAGAGTCGGGATCTGTGTGTTTACACACACAGATCCCAGTTCTCGCTCTGTCACGAGCGATCGCGGTAGCCCGGTGGTCATCGTGCCTGCCTGGCACTCGCATCGGCTGCGGGCACGCGCCCCTAGCGGTCAAAAGACAAAGCGACGCAAGGTAATGTTGTTTCGCCCAGCCATGCCATTCTGCCGCAGCTGGTCAGCAAGCGGTTAAAGCAACAGTAAGATGATTATCAAATATACTTTATGGTGATCAGAACAGACTGTATGTAGGATACGTTACAACAGTGAATTTCTGCATCCCCCAACAGCCCTCTAGGCATGAGACAATAGGTGCAACCCAGGCTGGACCAACGCAAGTTTAAAAAAATATATACATTTTTGGAGGAGTTTCAGCTTTAAAGTGCGCCTAAACCCAAAACATGTCTTCTGTTTCCGATATTAGCTCTCCTGTCATGGTTTTACTGCTGTATCACTGGGGGTGGGGGGGAATTCCCCTTGTGTGTTTGTCCCAATGAAAGTTGTCACAAGAAAAAAAAAAATGGGAGTAGTCAATAGGGGGTAGTGTGTGTGTGTGTGTGTGTATCTATCTATCTATCTATCTATCTATCTATCTATCTATCTATCTATCTATCTATCTATCTATCTATCTATCTATCTATATATAGTGTGTGTGTGTATGTGTTTATTGATTTCTATATAATTTTCTCTTTTTTTATGTTGTTACTATTCATTTGATAAACTGTTTTTAATCCCTTGTACAATAATGAATTAACATTCCATGATATTCGTTACGATATCCAGGTATTGGACGATTGGTGGTGGATCGATTGGTTGTCCCGCCTCGCGACTATAAAATCCCTGTTCTATGCTGGATCTTGAGCGTGTTATCTGAGGAAGGGGTTAAACCCCGAAACATGTAATGGTATACCGCTCAAGTGCTGGCACCTGCTGTGATACTCATCACATCCCCTGCTCTGATCCATCAGGCTTTGCTGATGTCTGCCTGCGGTCGGAGCGTGTGACGTGGCCTGTGGAGGAATCATGTGGTGTCCGGACACCTTGCAGCTCAGCCTCGTACCCGCTGCCCCTCCAGCATCCATCTCTGGTCTCATCTGCTGCTTCAGCAGCTCTGCCATTTTCCACTCTGGTTATACAGTGATCGTGCTTCCTGGATTTGGACCCAGCCTTTTCCCTCCCTGATGTAGCCTGGCTTTATGGTCACCGCTCCCAGCGGTTGGAAAGTGTTTTCAGGCTTCCCATTTTTGGTCTGCAGCCCCCTCAGTCCATAGCCCTCGCGGAAGCGGGACAGCCATTTCTCCACCACCTTTGGCTTCATTGCTGGCACTATCACAGTGAGTTTGGCCATTCTGACAAATTTTTCCCATTTGTACTGTGTATTAGTTTTATTAGTGTATGTTTTAAATTTCACATGGATTCCATCTCCAATTGATTCCTTGCCACCTCCTGGATCTGCGCTTTCCAAATCTGTTTTAATCATATAAATGAGAATTTCCTTTAAATTGGATATTACTGCTCACTTCCTGTTGTGGTTATTAAACAAGTAGCGAGGAAAAATCTCCCCCATATACACAGATGGCCAAAAACTCTGATATGCAGGAAGGAGCGCAACTCAAAAAATTAAGTTCCGATATACTAGTATTGTATTAGTAGTGTCTGTAAAGTAGCCAAAACATTTTGGGAGTTCTACAGGGCCCCCTTTATCAGGGCTTGAAAATGTTGGATTGGGAGGTGATCCAGACTTTGAAAGATTTCTCTTGCGCTAACATTTTGACAGACAGGCAAATTCAAGCACCCCTTAAGAACCATGGAAATACATCAGCTACTGTATCTAAAAGGACACTCAGGACACCCATCAGAAATTTCTGGGCCCTTTACACAGCTTTATTCCTGCCCCTCCCACCCAAGCTTGGCCATTAACATTCACCAGGGCTTGCCCACAGGCCATCCTACCGAAGCCGCACAGTGGCCACCTCACCTGTGTCTGCCCCCCACACAAACCTATATATATATGTCAGCCCCCCATCACACACACCTGTATATATGAACCCCCAACCACACGCCTGTATATATTGCAGCCCCGCATATACACAAACCTGTAAACACATAAGGTATTGGCCCCTCCCTGTACACAAAATGTCCCCCTCCATTTCCTTCACAGCCCCTACTTGTAAGGACTATCTTCCTACATGGTCCCAGCTCGTCTCACAAAGCTGACATGTTGCTGGCAGAGAAGCACAGTACACGAGGGGTGCACATGCACATAGTAGCCAGAGGTGGCAGTAAAGAGCTCGATGTCTGCGCTCAATACCACAGAGAGCAGAATGAGCAGAGATCGATTCTGTAATGCACAGTACAGCTCCCCTTCACCAGTCCTGCCTTCTTCTGGCCCGGGCAGGCCCCTAACAGTTGTAATGGATGTACCCCCCTGATGGCGGCCCTGAGGATACTACTAAAACTATATCTGAACTTGTGTAGTGGTTTCTTTTCTGGATGTCGGAGATGTGACAAGAGACCATTGAGGCTCAGGTGTTTAAGAGTGGCCTGAAAATTACCCTAAAAAAACAAACAGAAGTCACATCTGACCACAACTCAAAATCATAAGAGGGAACTCAATGTGCCTAAACTGCACTTCTCAAGGCAAAAAAAAAAAAAAAGAGGAAGATTTGCATTTAAGGTGGTCACAAAATGAGATTTCTTCTTTAACGGCATGCTAAAGTTTGAGTGCTCTGTACAGACTCTCATGAGACTCACTATTGATCCAAAACTGAGAATGATTAAGTCATGAAAAAGCCACTGTATGGATAGATAAACCGAGGAAGCATTAGATTTCCTATCGGGTTACTCATGCTATCTGCAGCTCTGTTCGAGAGATTTTCCCCTCTCTCACCATCATAGTAACAACAGTTTCTCTTGTAAGTCTAAGAAAATTTGCAACAGGAACATAAAGCTGACGGGGGGGGGGTTGGGGTTCTTCCCCTACTTTACTAAAATAAGCATTTTTACTTTCTGTGTTTCAGTTGGAGATTTTCCTTTCCATGTCTGGTGAGACAACTGTCACTGAGGCAATGAGAGGAATGAGGGGAGGGGAATATATCAGACAGAGCCTTGGATAGCACTAAAAAACTAACATGAGTTCAAATCCTTCCGCACACTGTTCAAAAATAAAAAAAATTGGTCTGCACATGCACTTAAAGTGGAGTTCCACCCACTTTTACAACTCTTCAGCATCCCTCACTAAACTGTGCACTGTAAACAAATTGAATATTTTTTTTATTTTTTTTCTCAACACCTACTGTATACCTGCTGTATTAATTTTTCACTTCCTCCTCCCTGGCCGCGGCCCATCGCATCATTTCCTGTTTGCAATGCCTTCTGGGAAGGGGCGGCAACTTCCTTTGAAACTGCCGTTGCTATGGAAACCTGACCTGAAACCTATTACACTGCTTGTGCTGCACTGAGCATGTGCGAGATCTGCAAGGATGAGATCCAGGAAGAAATACAGTCTGGCTTCAGATGCCCACACTTAAGATGGCCACTGCCTGCTCTAAGTTTATAAAATAACAAACTACTGCTATAAACTAACAAAACAGACCTTAGTTTACAGACTAACTTTACTAGAATACATTAAGCTTGTGTATTATAGGGGTATTTTTATTTAAAAAGTATAATTTCGGCCGGAACACCACTTTAAGAACTCCTTGGACAGAATTTGGAATGGTTACAAAAATGCAGGCCTAATGAATGGTGGAAGGATGAATAACTAGCATTCTGGTAATGGTAGTAATGCAGTAAAAGCCATAAAGCAGAATGGATTCTCTCCCTAGGATGTGAAGATGCTGCTATTTGATATTAATGGACTACTAAAAGTACTTTTGCCTCCAAAGTGGCTTGTCAGGAGGAAACAATATAGATCACACAAAGTTTTCTAACTGCGTTATCAATAATCCACCACATAAGCCTCAGCTAGGAATAGCTGCAGGTAGCTCATTGATATTTTAATGTTGCCTGATCAAGCTGAAATAGCCAACTTAGTTTGTCCCAGGACATGTTTCGTACAGGTACATAGGGCAGAGTTGCGTTTGATCAATATGGAGGAACATTACAAAATTACCAAGCAGCCAGTTAAAAATTTACCTGTAGGCTACATACACACAGGCGGTTTGGCCCATCAGCATTAGAGATGAGCTCAGGCGTATTCATACACAAGACTAAACCACCCAGGACATTTTTTTGTAGCCCAGCCAGTTGGCAGGGCCAACAACGCTGGTAGGGATTTCAGTGTAACAAAGGCACTGCATTGTCAGTTTACTGGATTTCTGACAGGTCAATAATTTTTGAGCCGCCTGCATCTTTGATGGGATAAAACAAGGAGGGATGCATATATGGGGGATAAATGTAGCCCAAAACAATAAAAATAGTACCGCTCAAATGCTCCCCAAAACCTGGCGGATCAGCATATAAATAAACTGGTACGAGACGGGGGGGTCCTGTTCTCCACCTGTAGAGATGGGTTTTGCGCTTTTCAGGGCTTAAATTGTAAAATATGCTCGTTATACTCACTGTGCAACCCAAGGGGTTAATCCTTTGCATTGTGTATAAAGGCGGTTTGATCCTGTCTTCTCTGATCCTCCAAAAATAACCTGTTATTTACAGAGCCAGGGGACAGGCTGCACATGCTCAGTTTGGTGTGTATTGCTAGAGGTTTTTTTCTTCTTTCTTGGGAGGGTGAATGTGATTCAGCACTGTCCAGAGGATCAGGGGAGAATGAACTGATAAAATTCACAAGACTACTATATACTGCTGATGAGAAAAGGTATTTATCAGCTTATATTTACTAAAATAATTGCATTTCCATGTTTTGTGGGAGACCAGATATAGTGAATACAGGTTCTGCCTAGACAAATAATTGAAAAACAATTGGGCCTATCACAGCATATTCCTTTCTATTCATAGGTAGAAAGTGAGGAAATCATACACATTTAATTTCATTAACAAACGAAACATTCCACACAGAAAAAACACAACATGATTTAAACTTTAAAAGAGACTTTTTTTTATTATTTAGAAATGCAGTTATATACATAGAACAATTAAAATTAAATTACTTTGTACAAATATTAAAATATTATCTTCAGCCCCACAGCAATGTCCAAGTTGACAGTCAGAGCAGAGGGAATAAAGCTGTGATTTGTTTATAATGTATCATTCTGGCACCAGAGGGGGTTACCTGTCCCTGTACACAGTCATGCAGTGCCCCATAAACCAAACAACACACGATGACTTCCATAATGCCCAGGGACATCCGGAAGACAGTACTGAGGTTAGACCACCATTGAAGTGGTTCTCTATTGTCATCTTTCATTGCAATGTCATAGGGCAGTAACCATAGCTCTGAAATAGTGGGTATAAAGAGGAATCACCTGATATATATTTGAGGGCACTGTTCGAAGAACATATAGAAATAAAAATATAAAAAAAAAGGAAAAATGAAAAACACCCCAGGATATAAAGCCAAGCCTTGGTAATAGTTGCAGAGGAGTCTGATTAAAAGTATTTACAAACTGGTGAAAGATTGTGCAGCTCATACATTAATGCTCTTAAAAATATTGCACTTTAGAATATAAGGAGGGATGTCTAGTGACAATGCTGTACGTAGCAGGCAAAAGCAACCTAAGGCCTGCCAGCTATGGTAGCCAAACAAATACCAGCAAGCTCTGGTAGATAAGGTCCAACAGGTCATGCTACGTCTTGCGGCTCCTCTAGAGCTGATGAGCCACAGGCTACCTGATCCTGACTAAAAGGAAAATAAAAAGTGGCACAATGTAAACCAGCGGTGCTGAAATCAGGTCCTCATGACCCATCAGGGCATGATTCTTAGTGGAATAATAAAGGCTGTTCTCTTACACAATTTACCAATTTATACAGCAGAGTTTCTACCTCTTAGTGGGCTTTGAGAACCAGAGATAAGTGCCACTGAAGAAAACCACCACTGCAAATGAAGGCCATTTTTGGTTGAATGTCCACTCTATTCATGATTAAGGAAAGTAAATAGGCAAGCTGCAAAGGTCCTCAGTGTGGGCTGAATTCACAAAATGGCTGACCGAAAAGTGCATCTTTTTTGCTCAACTGATATTTTGTTTTTAGCTGTAACAAAAAAAAAAAAAAAAAAAAAAAGATATATATATTATATTATATATGTTGTTGCATGCCTGCATGTTGAAACCCCACTGCAACAGTGTCGGCTCTGAACAGTCGCTTAAAAAACAAAACTAAAAAAGGCCCCAAAAAAAGCATACAGGCTGCAACAAAAACCATGAACACACAAATATACACACGCACTCAAAACCATACACACCTACTTAAGGTGACTTATGTAGGAGTGTATGTGGCATTAGTCTTTTGTAGTAAATGAAATAGACAAACAAACATACTCAGATACACACATTTGCAAAATTCCAATCTCCCTTATTTCCTCTCTCACTCCTGCCAGCAGCTCCCATATCTTCCTATATAAAATTACACTCGATGCATCCATTTCCTTGAGTTCCTGGTCAACTTAATGAACCTGACATTATATGTATGAAACATTGTTGGTAAGGATGGCCCTTTCACTGTGTTCAATATACCCCCCTCCCCCCTCCACACTCATATCATATCCAATTCCCATTTTTGACATCTCCACCTTGGCCTTTCTGGCACAACTCATTCTTTGTTAGGCTGCTGTGTTGGAACGGGATTATGAACAAGGATGTCTAGGATCCAGTCCTCGGGAGCACCGCATGATACCTGGAATCTTTCCAGGATTGAAAAAAGAAAGGGCTATACATTTGTAGCTTAAAGGGAAAACATTTTAAAACCATGTATCTATGTGGCACAGCTCCGATACAGCTGCTTAAGTTGTGCATTTACCCTTTTGCATTACATTCAGGCCTAAATTTTGTACAGATTTAGATCTCATATACACTTTTGCTGAACAATAAACTGATTTATTGTCTTCTAACTAGATAAAATCTTGGCCAAAGGGTAGTTGACTCTAAATATATGAGAGATGCAGTGTCCTACATTTTTGAGAAATGTAAATAGCTAATAGAATTATCTTGAAGTGGATTATTAGACATACAGGACCCGCTATACTAAATTACAATATTTCCATATCTAGTGCTTGGTATAGATTTAGCACATGCACCAATTTTTTTTTTTTGTTGGGCCTCCCATATCATCTGGCAGTGTCATACGTATGGAGCAATGAATCTTACCCAATGCATGAGATGCATCTCTCAATAGAACTCAAAATTTTAAGATGTTCCTTCTTTTAAAGTTACAAAATTCTTTGCAGTAACTTAATGGTAGACACACATTCCATAAAAAATGCCAAACCACCAGCACAGCCTATGCAGGGGTCATGGAGACGTGCTGCTCCTCTGGTACAAACAATCATTACTGGAAGATCAATCAAAAAACTATTTTTAAAAGGCAAACCTCAATAGGCAAAGTGCAGTAAATCCATGTGCCAATCACCTTTGAGTTATTCAATATTGGTTACTGTACATGTTTTCTTCTTGCATTATGAATTCTGTAATGATCATTAATAGAACAGTGAACCGAATAAGCCTCTAATGGGGAAAGCAGCCAGCCTGAGAAGTGGTCTACACCTTAGGTGTTGGAAAAGTCCTTGTCCAGTGATGCTTGAGAAGACAGCGAATATTGCACTGGACAATGAATTTTGTAGCCACCTGAATTAGGTGGCTTAACCTGAGACAAGAGTCTTCCCTGGGGAACCATGTAAATATATTCAAATTATTTGAAAGTGTCTTATGGAGGTCCACAACAACATTTGTGCGTGCTGAAATCACTAGGAAGGCCAAGAGGTATTAATATTTAGTAGGAAAACGTGCCAGGCAATGTATGATCCAGCCCATATCACAGGAATATTCGTATATAGGTTACAGCATAACACATACATATTAAATAGAGTTGTACACCTCTGCAAGCGTGGCTCAGACAACCTGCTCCCAGCATTGCGTAGATGGGGAACAAAGCGTCTGTGCTAGGTGGGTTGGTGGGGTGAGGGAGGCACATGTCTGCTCCAGAGCTCCTGTCCATACAGGAAATGCAGAGCAGGAAGATTGTAGGGATCCCGCAGGGTTGAGTGAGGCATCAGATCTCTTCAAGCTTCTTTTAGCAGAGGGATATCTGGGGAGGAAAGATGAAGAGAAACCCATCAGAAGAAACCTACAGACATTCCCTAAACACAATATGCATATAATGCCAATGTTTCCTAGGACATTTTGCTGTTGAAGTAAGGTACCTAAAGCTGTCTGTACACATGCAACACAAGTTTTTTTTTTATTGGCTTAGTATAGTGTGATGCCAGGAAGGCTTGCCAAAGCTCCTATGTGGCGAGGGCACCAGGGCTTAGAAGGATGCTAGACAGCAAAGAAGCAGCTTTGATCACCTTGGAGTCTGCCCTACAGACGTACAACGTTGTATACCAATTATTTTTTTTGGTGACACTTAAAAAGTGGAGCAACTGGGCAAAATTTAATTTTGGCAAGAGTGGATAAATTTGAGGGAACAAAAGATTATCATTCAAGATAGCTTCTGAAGATATAAACAACGTAAAAAACGTAGCCGATTCCCTGAACCCCACCCACCCTTATATCTTCCTCTCACACAATTAGTCGTTGAAACATACTTGAAAAACAAGCAAAAATTTACTCCCGAGTTGAATCACCCTCCAATTACCCACACAAGTCCATCCATGTAATTTAATCAGTACTTGAAATCCTGAGGAAAAGGGGGGGGGGTGCATTATAGTCCTTGAAACGCAGTGAATGGTTGTCTCTGGGGCTTTACGATGACATCAATCTTGGACTCTCCTAGACATATGGTGCTCCAGCTGACTAGACTTTTCGGTTCTGTGTCAGTTGTAGAAACTCTCAGGTATGAGTTTTATAGGTTGTAATATGTTGGCCGATTTATGTAGGATCTTATATTAATATATATATGTACACATCGACAATGGTTGAGTTGTCCAAGCCAACTCAATTTTAATATATCAAAGGAACAGCTGATGACCCTTCGATATGTTAATTTTATGCAAGTCTACCTAGGTATTTGAGGAATGGCCTGTTAATCAAAGGGTACATTTGTTTACATACTTAAGGGTGATAAAGGACCATACAAGAAGTATTTATTCATGGTAATTAGAATTGAGGGGGTAACAATAAGATCAATAAGTATTTTGGGTTGACATAGCAGAACCCCCTCCTCCCAGTGTCAGACTAGTACTTGAGAGGACATTCAAGTTGGCAATCATTCAGTCTTTTCATTCTCCATGAAGGTGACAGAAGGAACTGGGTTCTCTTAAGGTGTATGAATGCTGCACAAATAGCCTGTCACCTATTTTATATTTACTTTGTTGAATTTTGAAATCTGTTGCAAGTATCTTATGGACTTTGTTCTGTCTGAAGTTTCAATAAATGCATCTCTCTGGAAGAATTGGGTTTGCAGTGGGAAATGATTTGCATCATACTAATAACCAATTAATTATCTACCCACTACTATATCAGTACAGTTGTCTGAACACACCTGCTGTGGCTTTTTTTTTTTTTTTTTTTAAAGGATCCCGTTTTTTTTTGCCAGACCTCATTTATTTAAAGTGGAATTCCACCCAGAAATGGAACTTCTGCTGATCCTGTTCCTCCCCCCCACTCCGTTGTCACATTTTGGCACCTTTCAGGGGAGAGGGGGAAAGCAGATACCTGTCAAATCCAGGAATCTGCTTCCACTTCCTGGGAAAGAGCGCCGCATATTCTTTGGCAAACTACGCCACACACACACATACATGAGAAAATGATATGGGCAGTGTAAAGAAAATCTATGTTGTGATTGTTTTGGATCTCTGAAAATGAATAACTTCAGATTTTAAAAGCAGCTACAGAGATCAGGGATGGTTTGTTTTTCAAGCCCGTTCAGTGGTGGTTAAAGAGTTTCTAAAGGCTTTTTACCTTTATGCATTCTATGAAGGTAAAAAAACCTTCACTGTGCAGCTCCCCCCCCAAAATACTTACCCAAGCCCGATCACGATCCAGTGATGTGTGCATGAGAGCAGCTGCTCACCTGGGGCTCTGCCTCCTCATTGGCTGCTATCACAGTCAGTGACAAAGGATCAGGGGATGGGGTAGAGCCCTGTTCTGTCTTATGGAAGCAAGCGGCAAGTGTGCTGGTAGGGGACCTCTGTGCAAGTATATCATGTTTGCTTTTTTTTAATGTTTAACCACTTGACCTCCAGAAGATTTACCCCCCTTCATGACCATGCCACTTTTTGCGATACAGTTACTTTAACTGACAATTGCACGGCCATGGAACTCCGTACCCAAATAAAATTGATGTAATTTTTTTTTCCAACAAACAGAGCTTTCTTTTGGTGGTATTTGATCACCTCTGCAGTTTTTATTTTTTGCGTTATAAAGAAAAAAAGACCAAAATTTAAAACATATCCAATAAAAAGAAAAAAAAAAAGACTAATTTCTACATAAATTTAGCCCAATATGTATTCTGATATATGTTTTGGTAAAAAAAAAAAAAATCCCAATAAGCATATATTGATTGGTTTACATTAGGGCTGGGAAAATTAAAGATTAAATCCTCGATTAATCGTTCATTTTTTTGATCGATCAAAATTCTTTTGATTAGTACTCACCTCTCCGCCGGCTTCCGGGTCTTCAGGGAGTTCAGTCGGAGATTCGGTGACGTCACGGACATGGACTCCTCCCCCCTTCCCTTCGTTAGCAAACGGAGGCACTTGGGGAAGGGGGGAGGAGTCCATGTCCGTGACGTCGATGTCCGTGAAATCATGAATTGAGTAAGACAGATCCTAACGATTTGATCTCACTGGTCAAAGTATTCAGATAAACATCTATGTAAATCCTGGACTTGGCTATGAAAATCAACATATCTGAGGGCTTTCCTGGCTGTAAGTCAGTTTGACGATGAACTGACATTGGTTGGTTATCCAGCAATCAAGAAACATTTATGATGAGGGCACTTTTTTCCAAAGAGCTGACACTTTACTGTCTCAGGAGGTGATGGATGTCTCTGGCTCTCCATCGGTCCCCCTGATGCACAACGGTGCTATTTAAATAGACTGTAGAGTGACGCCGTAGCCCAGCCCCTCTGAGGAAGTTCTGATTGAACGTAACATGTACGGGGGAGGAGCTACGCATGACGTCAGCTAAAAGTAGTTGGATCTGTATGTTCGTTATAATTAACAGAAATTAGTCGATTAATCGATTTAAAAAAAAAAATTGATTAAATCGAACATTTTCATCAGTAAAAGCCATCGTTTACATGAATATAGCGTCTACAAACTATGGGATATATTTATGTAGTTTTTTCCCCTTTACTAGTAATGGCTATGATGATTGAGTTATAGTGGGACTGCGATACTGCGGCGGACAATCGTACACTGACTGACACTTTGCAGCAACCAGTGACACTAATACAGTCATCATACAAAAGCACAGTCACTGTACTAATGACACTGGCTGAAAAGGAGTTAAACATCTAGGGCGATCAAAGGGTTAACTGTGTGCCTAGCCTGTGTTTGTGTACACTGTGTGCTGCTTTCACTAGGGGAAAAGATTGATTCTAGTCCCTGCTTTGCAGGAACACAGGATAGATCGCTTCCCCCGTCAGAACTGAGATATGCCTTGTTTACATATGCATATCACAGTTGTCTATGTATTGCCGACATTGGCGGGTGCTGGGGGACATCAAGTGCCCGACACCCGCAGATCGGCTTCTGCTGTGAACAGCAGAAGCAGCGCGCCCCCTGCAGGTGGAAATGAAGAATCAAGTATATATAAGTGATCCTGCGCACAGCTGCCACCCTGTAGCAGTAAAACTGCTATAGAGTGGTCAGTAAGTGAAGTGGTTAATATCACTTTAAGGGTGAATACATTTTTATAATTTGTTTAATGTCCATATTGGGAAAAAGTGCACTTTAAAATTAGTCATAAAAAGCATAACGCAACTATTGAAATAAAATATAATATGTGTTAATGTATCTACATGACATCTACTTACCATCTGTATATTCCTCAGAGGAGAGTGAAAGAAGACTCTGCACATCGCTGTTTTCAGAGTCAGCTCCCTCCCTTCCCAGTGTCCGTCTCTGTGCTCCAGAAACCCACTGGGAAGAAGTCTGATGGACGAGTACAGTCTCTGATCGCTGTGAGCTGCCAGCTGTGCATTGTGAATTATGTGCCATGGCTGGGCCAGTGGCCTGAGTATTCTGCAGAGATTGTCCTGGTATGCTGGAGTCGGGTACTTCCTGCTGTATATCCTGCTCTTCTCCTGGTCCTTCAGATAACACAATCTGCACACGAGAGCTGGCAGATGGGATACAATTTCCTGCACTGCCATAAACAGCTTCTTCATACGAAGGAAGGGCTACCTGCACCCCATCAACCATGATGGAAACTTGCTCCCCCGTCACGTGTGTTTCACGCCTGTATCAGATCATACAAGAAAAATAATTAAAAGTCATGAAGGCTTCAAGTGTCTTTTACAGAAAACTCTACTACCGGTAAAACATGATCAAACATATAAAGTAGCTGAGTGAGCCATTGTGTAATTTAAAGGGAACTTGTACTGGATAAAATAGAGGGCACAACTAGCTGACCTTAACTTTTGATGCTGCTAGTTGCCCGTCTCTCTGGCCTGGATCAAGCATGCAGATCAGAAAAGTCATAGAGATGTCAGAACTCCTGATCTGCATCGTTGGAGTGCGCAACATTTTGACATCAGCGCATTTATTAAACTGGTATACCAGTAAGATTTTGATAATCACTGGGTGATCTGTTGTCCCTCACGAATAGAACCCTAAAATCAGTGGTGAGGAATAATTCAACAAGAGGTTTATGGCTGGGGTCCATGAATGGAAAGCGGTCTCCTCGATAAAACTTCACGCATAGCACCCTATAATGTAGGGTGCTATGCGTGACTGTAACCTAAGGCTGGCATTAAGAGCAGGCATTTAAGAGGCATTAAAAAGGCCCCCCAAATGCCTATGCACAAGATACAATAGACAGCACATAGTGCTGTTCACACTAAGTGTTAGTGTCGCTTCAAAATTGAAGCCTCGTGTCGAGTCATGAAGCGTTTGAAAGGCTTCAACACCTCCCTTTCAAGTCTATGGTAACGCCTCGCAAAAATGCTCTGGCAGGCAGTTGCGGAGCAGTCGCAGAGCGTTTAGATTTGTTCATTTACTGTAATGGAATAGGCATTTGTGGAGCAGTTTTAACGCTCATCAAACGCTTCAAAACTGCCCACAGGGCGTTTAGGAGGCATTTTTAATTCCTCATTAATGCTTGTAAAACGCCTGTCTAATGCCCATACTAAAGCTCATTGATGCCTGTCTGACGCCCATACTAATGCTATACAAACGCTATAGGAGCGTTTGTTGAGCGTTAAAATTTTAGACAAGTGTGAACAAGCCCCAATGGTGAAAAAAGCAGCACTTACAATATCATCATACCACATGTGATAATTACAATACATACATTTGTATCAAGTGTCCATCAGATAATGTATAGATAATCAAGATCATATGTAGACAATAGCGATCAACAATGTGAAATCCTCCACCGCAGTGTCTTTGCCTCCACCAAACATGCAGAATGCAAACTCACCAGACCCAATTGCTGTCTAAAATGTAGAACAGCAAACCTTGTTCATTACTTAATGATCCTCCTTTATTCTGCATGGGTCCAATAAAGGAGCATTAAGTAATGAACGAGATTTGCTGTTCTGCATTTTAGACAGCAATTGGGTCTGGTGAGTTTGCATTCTGCATGTGCGGTGGAGGATTTCACATTGTTGATTGCTATTGTCTACATATGATCTTGATTATCTACACATTATCTGATGGACACTTGATACATATATGTGGGATGTAATTATAACATGTGGTATGATAATCTTAGAAGCGCTGCATTTTTCCCTATTTGTTCAATACAGTGTTTTGTACTTCTACACTGACCACATTAGCACCTACACACATCTTTTCGATGTAACCTAATGATGACTTGCATATAGGAACTTGCCCGCAAAATGAGGGTGCCATCTGCTGGAGGATGTCAACGAGTGTAGAAAAAAAAAGCATATGAAAAAATGTGGGTTGGACAGAGGACACTTAGGGGGTGCAAGGACAGCAGATGTGGGTGCTTCGTAGTGTGAATGAAGTCCTGTGTATTATAAAAGCAGTAATCAAGGCGCAGAACTTTCTGTATAACATGTTATCTTTGCCCTTTTACTGTAATTACTTTGTAATAGTCAAGAAAAAAAAAAACATCATCAAGAAGTACATAAGACCTTTATTTTAGCACCTTCATTATTATCATTAGGGATGAGGCAATAAGTGCTGAGCATCATTTATAACAGCGGTATTTCTACTGCTTCTCTATATGATGCTCAAAATGTTTGTTATGGATTTTGAAGGGGACTCTACACACACTTTTTCATTCCTTCTGTAGGATGTGCTACAGCAAAAAAGTGGCATTTACAAATGGAAAAATGGCCACTTTTTGAACAGCACACAGACCCCTCCAAAAGGATCCCCAAGTATTTGTGAGTTTTCCTTTTTTTTTTTAAAGCCAGAAATGTCTTTTGCTGGCAGTTTAAAACCATGTTTCCATTGTAAATGTCAGTGTTTTCTGCTCCTGGCCAAATAGAATTTTTAAGACATTTTTTGTTGCACTGGTACATGTTCTCCAGGGCAGTGAGGACTTTTTGATTCCCTTGGTACTTTCTCACCATGACCTTTATGTCTCTATTACATGGCGTTTCTATTCCCCCCTAAAAGGTCATAAAAAAAGCTTCCACTCTCTCACAGCTGGAGTATTCAATCATTTGTTTATACTACAGCATGGAGCGTCCATTTGAGGGGAATGACACCACCATCTGTCCAAGGCCACACCAGTTTACTGCAAATGGTCATTCCCCTGAAGACAGTTATAATAACCCAGTATGTGCTTTTGCAGCAACCACATAACACTGAAATATCATTTTGGATGGAGATGTAATTCACAAATCTTCTTTTTGATGCCACAAACAAAAAAAAAAAATTATATATATATATATATATATATATATATATATATATACACACACACATATACACACAGATATATACACACATACAGTGTGGGCGGCACAGTGGTGTATTGGTAGCACTCTCGCCTAGCAGTAAGAAGGGTCGCTGGTTCGAATCCCGACCATGACACTACCTGCCTGGAGTTTGCATGTTCTCCCTGTGTCTGCGTGGGTTTCCTCCGGGTACTCCGGTTTCCTCCCACACTCCAAAGACATGCTGGTAGGTTAATTGGATCCTGTCTAAATTGGCCTTAGTATGTATGAATGTGAGTTAGGGACCTTAGATTGTAAGCTCCTTGACGGCGCTATATAAGTACCTGAAATAAATAAATAATAAATAAAATACATATATACACAGACACAGAGCCACGGCCCAGCCTGGACCCCCTCTCTTTCTCCCCTCATTGGCTCACTGACTTTAATTGACAGCAGCAGGAGCAAATGGCGCTCCGCTGCGGTCTCAACTAATGAGGAGAGTCTTGGGTAGCCGAGTCTCTCCTGCAACATCTCTGGATAGAGATGGGGCTCAGGTTTTAGGGAGTGCTGGGGCGGCTGCTGCACACAAAAGGCTTTTTATCTTAATGCATAGAATGCATTAGGATAAAAAAAACCTTCTGCCTTTACAATCACTTTAACCTTCCACGTTTTGGCAAACATTTAGGCCCCCCCGCCGTTCACATTGGTGATGCTTTGAAATCATGCTACTTCAGCTAGATTTCAAAGCCGCACAGCAGTGCGATTTGCACTGTCGGTTTCACTGCGGCTTGTGACTTCATACAACAGAAGTCTACGCAAGTCGCAATGAAAATCGGTAAAAAAGTAGTGCAGGTACACTTTTCAAAATCGCTGTGACATCAGTCGCAGCAATATGAACGCGGTTCCATTGCCAGCAACTGGGTGCGCTTTGTCGATTTCGAACGGTCAAATCGCATGACAAGTCGCAACGGTGTGAACTGCTATGTCAGATTTGCTTTCACACCAGATATAGGTAAATGAAAACCGACTTGCAGCCAGCTATATAAAAGCAACTCATTTATGATCATTATTTGCAGAAACATAAATGCCCCAAGCCAGAAACAGTATGTACGGTACTACTGCACATTTTAGGACAAAACACACATTTAGGTCCTCTATCAGTATATATAAATTTTGAAAATGGGAACAATGAAAATTATCACAATTTAGGAAAGTTAGTGAAAAGCAGAACTTCTTAATTAAGAATAGGCAGCGCTTTTATAAAAACAGGGGCATGCCAAGTCCCCTCTCTATTGTGAGTCAACTCATTTTAAGCATCCCTTTATAGAAATACATAAATAATGCTAATACCCTCTGACCGTGTATGAATGTTTCACAACAATCAAACATAATCTACAAAGAAAAAAAAACAACACAATAAAAATAAAAACAGATATACCTTGCTATAAATTACTTTTTCTAAATGTTCAAACTGATATGATAAATTTTCAATATGCAGTGCTGATACCAACCTTTGCGGCCTCATAGAAGAGACCAACAAAGTAAAGTGAAAGCTGTCTGACATCATTTACCGCTTATCATATACAGTATAGTTTTTCTGGTTTTACAGAAACCATTAACTAAAAACTTAATAAATAAAGGTGCGTCTTAACAAGCTCTAGCTCCAGCTGAAAGCTGCCTGAGGTGAACGTAAACCTGTTGAGACAGCAATGTGCTTTCTTACATGGTCAATTATGACGTTTTTGGAAATTCGAAGTGATATAATATTATGATGTACAGGCATTGTGCAACACTCACCTGCTGTGGTGGAAGGACTTGATTTTGGGTTGCAGCAGGACAAATAAGACAATTAGGAGTAATATCAGGGCCACAGAGCTGGCTGTTGAGGCAACAATGGAAAGTGTGGGGACCCCAAGGCTGGTATTTCTATTGGTTTCTGGGGAAAAAAAATCTGGAAGTTACAAAGTTTTCCTACTACATTGCAGTGCTATCTTAAAGTTTAGCCAAACTTTTTTTTTTTGTTATATTACTCTTTTGTTTATATGGTTATCCAGATTTTTTTCTCTCACTTCCTGTCTGTAAAATGGTTGTCACCATGACAGAAAGTGAGGAAAAAACACACAGCACCAAAAGACATTTTTTATTTGTGTGTGTGTGTGTTGCTGTTAGAGATTTATCCTTGAAATAGTTGTCACCAGAATAGAAAGTGATGGAAAACCCAAATAGTGGATGGAAGCAGACAGAGGTTCTAATCCTTCCCCACTATCTGATAAAAAAAAAAAATGGCAATGACAGTGTACAGTTCATCAAGCAGGCAGATAGCTTCATCTTTTCAATGGAACATCTATAGCAATGCATATCTTGAATGATCCCACCTGATGGAGAGTACCTTCCATTGATTCCCATAATACAGAACAATCATCACTGCATTCCTGGAACCAGGTATCCCATATAGCCATAAGTAAAATCACTCACCTTGGTTCAGTCTACAACTAACTCCCATAGGTGGGTTCCAAGCACCATTCTTGCATGTTAGGAACTTGTAGTCTCCTTTCAGCATGTACCGCTCAGCACAGAAGTACTCTATGACGCTTCCAGAGGTAAACGACTTTTCACAGTGTGGTGGGTGACACATGAATCCACCATTCTCTGGTTCTGGGGGTGGTGGACACACTAAAGAGGAGACAACATAGAAAAGATATATTAGAACACAACTATACCAATATTTCTGTGTTAAGCATTTCACAGATGTACAGTAAACAGTAAATGTACAGTAAACAGTATTGGAGAAAATATCGTTGATGCACAAAGAAGTCCATGAACTTATCCCAAGGACTGTAAGTGGTTGTAAACTCTCCCCCACAACTTTGTCCCTGTAAATCAGCATAAAAAACCCTAACGGACACTGCTTGTAGCTATCTCCTTACTTGCTTAGTATTGTTGCAATCCTTTTTGTTCTTTAGAATGACGTCATTGAGCATGCCCATATCTCAACTGATTCACGGCACACTCTGTGTGCTTGTCTGTCTATTATCAGGACTTCCTACAGCACAACACTGAAATCCCACCAGACTGCATAATTACTCAGAGCTTCCTGCTACACCCCATGTGACCATGTGACATCACATGGAGTGTAAACCTGGGCAATGGACAGCATTACTGCAGTCTTATCAGCTGAAGCTGATAAGACTGACATACGCAAACACTAGATAATTGGCACAAGTAAATACTATGAAATAAAACAAGTCAGCTATGAGCAGGGAAGCAGGGTTGCCATAGAAACGTTGGATTGAGAAGGAGGCTTGGTTAACAGTACAGGAAGTGCACAATGTAAGGGCGGAAATACACTCTAATGTGGACTCAGAAAACAATACTTAAGATGGCGTTGCCTTACCCCTGGAAACAAGTTTTTTAAAGTTTCTTTAAACAGTAAGTAATATGCGATTTGGGCTGGATTACAGTGGCTATAGTTTGACAATTACTAATTATAATGGACTAAATGAAAAGAAGCATCAGAGTGGGAGAGTTTACTTCCTCTTGAAACATTTATGGCAAAGCAACAACTGTGTAAGAGAGACAAGGAAAATACAAGAGAGTCAGTTCCCTACTTAGTCCCCTCCTTCCTGGCACATCAAATATTGGGTTTTCTCAAAAAATTTCAGACACGGCAACCATTTAAACTATGCAAAATCTTGAGACACCCCCAGTCTAAAATGTAAAAACTGAAGAGTTACTTATCAATGGGGAACTCGAGCCTGGGATGAGGTACACACTCTTCCTATCACATGAGAGATCCCTCTTCACATCAGAGGCCCCACTTCATGCCAGTGAAGTGCCCTACCATCACATTAGAGAGTCTCCCATCATCACAGACCCTGGCTGCAGCAGAGTTGCAGAGGGTAGGAGGTGGAGCAGGTGGGCTTTTATCCTGAATGCTAGGGTTGGCCGCCTGCCCTGGATTAGCATTATGAGCTGGCATAGTGCAGGCCAGCCACTAAGACCATAGCAGCAAATTAAGTCGTGTGTCCGGTCCTAGAGCTTCAATGGCTGTTATGGTGCTGGCAGATAACCTGCCAATACCATAGTAACTCATGACACTGATCCAGTGCAAACTGGGTTCCGTGCTCACGGCACCCCAAGGTAACCCAAACTTCTCCCTCGTTGAGAAACACCGTCAAAGCGCTCTCCTCCTCTTGGAGTGTGTCCAACTGCTGTCAGTGCTGGCCCAGCTCCTCTACTCTTCTCCTTACCTTCCTACATAACCTTTTATGTAGTTGCTGGGGAGGAGCAAAGGGGAATATTAGAGAATTACCTGAGTAACAGCTCTGAGTCTGCTGGGGCTGATGATATCACATCCAAGAAGGCAGCACCTCAGGGCATTGGAAAGTCTACACAAGGGAGGCTTTTACAGGTAAATAACATGCCTAAAATATAGTGAATGCACATATCTTCTAAGAAGATTTTTGTTGAAATCGAGATTTGGGCGATAGTCTGTTATAAACTGCGTGACAAATTTGATAGTGTTAAAAAGGTTCCACAAACCTACAGGATATCCTGTACTATAATTGGTACTTATTAAAATATACACTTCCCTTTTACAACCTGTTGTCCTAGCACACTGAAAGGGGTTATATTACTGTAAAGCAAAAAAAACTGTTTCACAGACTGCCTCCTTACTTAGCAAATGGATTAGCACTAGGATATGTATGTAGAATTAAATGTCGGCCCTCACTGCCATCTTTAAAGAATTAGGGTTTAATCTCTGTATCTTTGATGAATTAGCCAAAGACAATAGATGTATTCCACGTTGATGGGTTTTCATTGCCAGGCACCTCCCAATGCATTTTGCTTAAACTGGAGCTTAAAAAAAAAATTAAATAACATTTTTTTTACTTTTTTGATAGAATATGGCGATTCGCCTTATTTGTCCTGGTAACCATTATCAACAGAACAGAAAGTGATGCCTCTGGTGACACCTGTCCAAGAAGGGGTTTTCCCTCATTTTGGAGAGATTTACTCCTACTCTGAAAAAGAAATATCCCCAGCAAAAAAACGCCTAGGCAATCGGAGCAGAAGTTCTCCTCCCACCACGCAGTCTTCTAGGACACGTCCCCAGAACATCCCAGAAGACTGCGGAACCATTCAAAAAGTGCAGTGTGGCTTGCGCATGCACAGTGGGCACCTGGCTGTGAAGCCGCACCGTTGGGTTCCCACAGTTCAGATACCGGGGACAGAACACTGATGGAAAAAAATGGCCCGGGTGAGCACTTTGCTGGATCATGGGACAGGAGTGTCTGTTTATTACAAGTTACAGTTTTTGTAGCTGCTGACTTCTAACAAACAGCAATTTGACTGGAGCTCATCTTTAAGATATCTGTAAAGGTAGTTATCTTGTAAATGAGATGTACATCTTCAGGCCTCTTAGTTAGTCATTTTTCTTTTGTGTTATAGGACTATAAAAAGGCTCAGGTGTTGGTATTTTTTTTTGCCCTGACACTTTAGGTCCCTTCACACAGGCAGACTGATCGGGTCCACCTGTCAGTTTTTCAAGCGAACCCAGTCAGGCCATCCACTGCCCTCTATCGAGCGGCGGATGTAAACAGACTTGTGTCTGTTTATAGTGGATTGAATGTTGGCGGGTGTAAACAGACAGATGGGAGATCCAAATCACATCTGTCTGGCGAATTGGGTCGGGTGACGGTCCATTTACATCTGAACCCCCATGGAGGAAATCAAGCTTTGTCGCTCTCTACTCTGGATAAGCAGAGCGGACACGGACCTGTCATCCACCTACTTAGTGGGGATCAGTGGACAGATCCCGCTGAGCAGATGGAGTCCGCCCCATGTGAAAGAGCCCTTAACCATCCCCTACTAATTTGGGTTTAGATATACAATACTTGAATAATAAAACACAGCCAACTAGAATAAAGCTACTACAGTGGCCTCAACTGAGGCCCCTGAGGTCACCAGTATTCAGTGCAAGTGATGCTACAGAAGACTATAGTAACCTGCAGACGAGCCACAGCTGTGGTTGGATCCATTCTGTAGGACAGTGGATCATCAACCCTGTCCTCAGGGCCCACTAACAGGCCCAGGTTTGCAAGATAACTGAAATACATCACAGGTGATATCATTTGCTGCTCAGTGATTGCAGTATTCTAGTCTGCATCTCCCCAAGGTAATACATAAAACCTGACCTGTTAGTGGGTCCTGAGGACAGGGTTGATGACCACTGCTGTAGGAGACAGTCCTAGACTGGGGACAAGTAACATTTGACTGGGTTCTAAACTTTCCACACTCTCCTGCTGAAAAAGGTTGTATTTGTGTTGTCTCCCATTGAAGAGATTTCCTATTACCAATTCCTTCTGTGACATCATCTCACTGGGACAGGAAATGAGGGAAGAGATTCCTGATGGGGGTGCATAGAGCAATACAAAACGCAAGACAGTATCTAACCCTTCCCCACTCTGTACAAAACTAAACAGAAAACTTTAGCTGGAGTTGGCCTTTAAATTCAGCTCCAATTTTAAAAATTGGAAAATCCTTAGTAAATTGACATTTTCACAGATCTCCTCCTGAAGTAGTTTATTCCCGATGTGCGCACAATCCAGGCCGATAGTCTCCGTAGCTGATAAGACGACAGCTATGACATTGCAGACAGCTGGAGTGATGAGTGAACTATTTACTTCAATAAACATTACCCCTTCCCACCGCCTGACAACACATACATGCGGTCCTACTTAAAAGGCTTACCAGTATTTGTGCTGGGATTGCTCTGCACAGCGTGGTCCCAGCACAGAGACTGGGCTCTCAGCGAGAGCCCTGGGTCTCATATTAATGTTTGGGGAACCGGGACTTCCGACTCCTGAGAACCTAATTGCTGTGATAGCCTCTGATTGGCTATCACAATGATCAATCACTGTGCAGCCAGCTCATGTTTTTTTTTTCTCTCCTTTAAAATGGAGAGAAAAATACATTGGGGTTGATTTATTAAAACTGGAGAGTGCAAAATCTGGCACAGCTGTGCATGGTAGCCAATCAGCTTCTAAACTTCAGCTTGTTCAATTAAGCTTAAAAAAAAAAAAAAAACACTGGAAGGTTTCTATGTGAAGCACTAGATTTTGTACTCTCCGGTTCTAGTAAAATCAACCCCATTGTAGCTTTCTCTCATTACCAGGAGAGAAAAATGTAATCAAAAGTGTGTAAAAAAAAAAAAAAAAAAAAAAAAAGAAAAGAAAAAGAAAAACAAGAAAAAAAAAAAAAATAATATCTAGATCAAGGCTTGGTCTAGGTCATTGTTAGGGTCAATGGCCCATGTAAGGGTCAAAGGTTGGGGGTCAGTATATTTTGGGTAGGATTTTTTTTTTTTTTTAACTATTTTTGAATTAGTATCAGTGTGTTTTAGGTAGGCTAAGAAAAAAAATAAATGTGCACTATTGTTTCTGTGACCTACTACAGGTGCATACACATATTGCTGTGATCATCAAGAGTAGGAGAATTTATTTTGGGTTGTTCTTTGGTGGTAAATTATGGTAATAGCAAGACATATGGTATACAGCTACATTTTTCAAAAAACTTTTTTTTACTATTTTGGGCCTTTGATAATAATAAAAAAAAAAAAAAAAAAAAAAAAAAAAAAAAGAGAGTAGACCAGGAAATATCCATTACTGTTTACCACCAAATAAAAGGCCAACTTGTCCTGAAAAAAAAAAAAAAAAAAAAAAAAAAAAAAAAGTATAATTCACCTGGATACACAAAGTTCTTGCGATAATATGTACAGTTACTAACCCATGTCAAACTTTCAAAATTGTGTTCAGATGGATTCGTTTTACACTCGGTCAGAAACATATTGTACTGAAGAAGCAGACATGGTTTACCGATGAGAGGCCACATTTTTCACAGTTGCGACTGCAAAACCTCTTCAAAGATTTGTATCTGTGAGTAGGCCAAGCAGATGAAGTGTAACAAAACACAAGCTATGAGCAAGTTGAGGCAGGGAGATTGCAAGAAATCTTCATGTCTCATACAACAGATGCTCTGTTCCCTCAGGACCCCATATTTAGAGTAACTGTCCACGTGGCTGGAACAGCTGAGAACACACACTGATCTCTACATTGCACAGAGCCGCAGATTTTGAGCAGCGACATTTATGTGGTTCCAGCAGCTGAGGCAGAACATCAATAACTGCAGGAAACCACACACACACACACACAAACACAAAACAGATGAACAGTACCCATATACAACTGATGCAGAGAGAAAGGAAGTGGTGGGGGTGGGGACTGACTTTTTATAGTCACCAAAATGCCAGCAATACTGCAATCAGATACGAAGGCATTGAGCAATTAAAAAGTGCATTTCCAACAAGTCGTCTCACTTTCTAGGAGAACGTGCATGTTCTTGTGTAGCATTCCCTTTAGCAAAAGGCAGCATTCCTAGAATAGAGATTTTTTTTTTATTAAGATCAAACAGAAGCGATGGAAGGGCTGGGATATTTCTGGGTGCTGAATAGACACATTTACTATCCCATCAGCCAGCTATGGTGTGTTTAGACCCAAATTTTCCCACTTGGTAACGTGTATTTAAAAGGACTTCTCAGTGTTTAAAGTGACACTAAATTATATTCCTAAAGGATTAATTAACTTTAAAAAAAAAAAAATACACATAAAAAAAAAAAAAAAAAAGTGCATTAACTATATATTTTTTTTTTAGTAGCCTGGAAAGCATTGCACCCACGATCAGATCACAGATGTCATGCAGGACTCCTACAGGCAATTTCACAAAGTCAGGAAGGCTCAATGAACTACTCAAGCGCTCAATAACATCTTGGTAGTTCACTGAGAACTACAAGCCGACAGCCACAAAGGCAGTCGGTACTTGTAGTTCATTGTTTCACAGGGATCAATGATGCGGCCATGTGGGTGGAGCCCCACCCAGCCGTGCTCTTTTCAAATAGTGACAGTAGGTACGGGGAGAAATTCCCTGGCCTGCTGTCACAGGGAGTGGAGTGCAGGGATTGGAGAGTGGCTGCAGGATCAGGAACATGTTACATGGTCCCCCTCCAAAGAATTGGTGGAACATGTAACATGTCCCTGAAGGTGAACCTATCCTTTAAGCAGCCCATATATTACTGGATTTTCGATCCTTCCACCACAGATGGGGGATGGATGCAAGGGGAGCTCTCCTGGCCGCTGGCAGTATTTGTATGTAGAAAAATCCGACAGGTTGGTTGTACCCAAGTCAATCGATGGATTGATTTGGGTACAATCAGCCTGCCCATACATGGATTAAAATTTGTCTGGTCCCTGAACTGGCTGAATTTCAATCTATTCATGACCGGCTTTATACTCAAAAAAGAATCCGCACACATCCATTACTTAAATGGCCTTGTAAATCACATTTTCATTCCTTTTTTTTACTGAGTTTTCGGTCTCCTTGTAACGTCTATTATTTTCTGTTTCAGTGTTAATTTCCAACACATTTCAAGGGCTCTGATGGGCTAAACAAGGCTGGTCAAGAGGGAACCTGAGAAATACGAGGTGAGGAGTATCTTGACCATGTAATTTCTGGGGGGTGCCTATATTGTAGAGCTGCACGATTAATCGTTAAAAATCATTATCGCAATTTTTTTCCCCGTTGCGATCTTGAAACAAGTATTTCCCGATTCTTTCTATGCATAGAATTCCTAAAAGCCCTAAAAAAAAAAAAAAAAAAAAAAGGCAAAAAACTGGGCAGTCTGCCAAGAATCACAACATTGTTTAGCAGTTGAACTAAATATAAACAATTTGTCCTTTAGATCAAAGGAATACACTTTAGTGTGTAAATGAGGGAAGTTTAACCACTTAAACACTAAACCTTTTTCTGACATTTGTTGGTTTCAAGTTAAAATCTTTTTTTTTTGCTAGAAAATGACTTAGTACCCCCAAACAATATTTTATGTCACACCGTATTTGCGCAGTAGTCGTCCAAATGCAATTTATTGGGAAAAAAGTACACTTTAATGAATTAAAAAAAAAAAACTAATCGAGTAAAGTTAGCCCAATTTTTTTGTATAATGTGAAAGATTTTACGCCGCGAGAATCGTGATCTTTTTATTCTAAGCAAAAAAACATGATTCTCATTTTGGCCAGAATCGTGCAGCTCTACTATATTGTTGTCTCTTTTCATTTCATGTTCTGATGACAACTCAAACCCAGCTATTTTTAGCGGCATTTTACTGTCGATTTAGCTGCGCTTTTCGGCTGCTTCTAACCCCCGCTGGCAGCCGAAAAAGGGTTTAAAGCATCATTGCCGAAGCGCTTTGCGAACACTTTGGCAGCGCTGGCTATTGATTTCAACAGCAGGTGCGTTTTAGGAGCACTCCCGCGACGCCCCAAAGATGCTGCTTGCAGGACTTTTTTTCCTGTGCTGCAAGCGCACCGCTCCAATGTGAAAGCACTCAGGCTTTCACACTGGGGTGGCAGGGGAGGCGTTTTTCAGGCGCTATTTTTAGTCCTTTAGCGTCTGAAAAATGCCTCACTGTTAAAGTAGCCTTATTGTAAAATATGTTATGTTACACCCAGACTTGGGGTGTAACATGTTGGAGCATGTTTGGAGCAGCTGACTCCTCCCCCCGCCCCCAATCACACCCACCCCCTGTGACAGCAGATGGGGGATCCTCTCGCCGCACCCACTGTCGCATATTACAAAACAGCCTGGCTGTGTGGGGCTCCACCCACGCGGCTGCATCATTTATTCACAGGAATCTCTGAATGAATGCACTACAAGACCCAGCTTCCAATGCCGTAGATGGCTTGTAGTTCTCAATGAACTGCGAGGACGCTGATGAGCATCCTCATAGTTCATCGATTTTTTCCTGCTCTTCAGTAACTGTCTGCTTTCTACGGGAGGTATGGGCAGACAGCTGTATTGAGTGTTTGCAGGAGCATGGCATTGCATCCATGTTCTACTGATCAAAAAGGTGGAATGCTTTGCAGGCTGCAGTGTAAAAAAGTAATAAATGCACCTTTTTTGCCTGCAAAATCATGTGCATTTATTTTAGTTATTTTTTTTACAACAGGTGAACTTAGCCTTTATGATCAAAGTTCTTTTCATTTATTGGTGAGCCGCTGTGTCTCATTATTAGAATCTGTCTCCAGGAAAAGAGAACATATGCTCAGCTAATGGATACACATTTACGTCATGTAACAGCACATGGAGCTTCACATGCCACTGCCAAAAAATCATGTCATTACCTGGACAGTAACCAAGAGGCTCTACATCACACTGTGACAGATTGGTGTGTGGGTGACTATGTTACATACAGTTCAGAATAGGGGTGAGCTATGCTGGGATATCAATATATGCCTACTGGGTGCAAAGCATCAAAAGATTCCAAACACCGTTATATCAGGAAAGGATGCTGCACAAGCAAACAAAAAATCCACACAACGGATTACATTTTTTTTTTTTGCTGTAGTACAAAGAAAAAAAAAGGTACACAAGTATGATGACAAGTAGTTCCGGGCAAACCAAACCCACCCATCTGCAAATCGGATGAATGGTGGGGACACCTGAAATTGTTGGTGTTCACATTGCAGCTTAAAATAAATCTATTGTGTGGATTTGCTAGTTGGCTGTAAAATTATATATTATATTATACACACACACACACATATAATGACTATGGAAATGTAAACCTATTTTTGAATAAAATAATAAATAAAACAAATGGTGACAAATCAGCTTTCATACTTGCAACTTCATTTTAAAAAGCTACTTTCTCCTTTTCTGTGCTCTCTAGAAAGTCACTTTCCTGTGTTTTATATAATTAAAGACGATTTTCCTGGCAGGTATTTTTTTTTTTTTACAAAAGAAAAAGAAAAAGTGAGTTATACAACTCTACCAAACAAACAAGAAAATACAACATACAAAATGTATTCATATAATAAAGTGTTTCCATACAGTAGCACGGCAGCCAATCCTATATTTTATTTATTTATTATTGGTAACAGAAATATACACAGCATTTTACACACACACATATATATATATATATATATATATATATATATATATATATATATATATATATATATATATATATATATATATATATATATATATTCACATCAGTCCCTGCCCTCAAGGAGCTTACAATCCACAGTCCCTAATTCACATTCATACATACACATTAGAGGTGTGCATCTTCACTGGTCTCACGATTCGATTACGATTATCTGGTCAACAATTCAATACAATTCGATTCCGCGATGCATCACGATTACTGACGATGGTTTCCATCAAAAAAAATACAAAGGTTTAGAGGAACTCCATTTTTTTTATTTTATGTGCTTTAAATTTTTTTTTTTAAAAAGGAAACTCCCTGCATATAACGGGACAAGGACATGGCAGAGTCCAGGATATGAGGGAGGGGTAGGAACTGAAGGATGGAAGAATCGATGAATAAGAAGGGAAGGATGGAAGAGTCTGGGGATGGAGGAATTCATGGATAGAGAATGGAAGGTCAGAGGAATCTGGAGATAGGAACTAAAGGATAAAAGTCTGGGGATGGAAATGAAGGAATCCATGGATAGGAACAGAAGGATGGAAGAGGCTAGGGATGGAGATGGAGGAATACATGGATAGGAACAGAAGGATGGAAGAGGCTAGGGATGGAGATGGAGGAATCCATGGATAGGAACAGAACTATGGAAGAGTTCAAAGATAATAATGGTGGTGGGGAGGGGGGGGACTAAAGAAAGGACGAATCAAAGGGGAGGATGTTAAGATGGTCATCACGGAGTCCTGCAGGTGAGGAACATCAGAGGTAGAGGATCCCCTGTGCTGTGTACATGGCAGGGTTTGGGTGGTGATGGTCTCCTCCTGGAGTCCAGGGTTGGGGATGTCATTGTGCTTTCTGTATAAACATTTTATTAAAGTGAAATTCCACCCAAATGTGAAACTTCCGCTTTAAGGAGTCCTGACCCCCCTTACATGCCACAACTGGCATGTCATTTTTTTGAAGGGGGACCTAGTTTTGCCAGGCCGTGGTTGGGATTCGAACCGATGATCCCAGTGCTAACCACTGAGTTGCCCCATAACATACAGTACATGCAGCCCCCAGGTTACGGACAAGATAGAGTCTGTAGGTTTGTTCCCAAGTTCAATTTGTAGGTTAGTTGGAACAGGTACATTTTTTTAAGTGCAACTCCAGTCAAAAAAATGTTGTTTACTTTTTTGAATAGTATAGGGAAGGGTTATCACCCCTGTAACATTTGTTTTGCTGTCTGTGCTCCTGTTCAGAACATTTCACCTCACTTTCTGTCCCAATGACAATTGGATTTTGAAAATTTTGGGATGTTGAAAAAACAAGGATTGGTGAGAAAGCTTCAGTGGAGACACCTTTTTTCCCATGAGAATTCTTACAGGAGTGAATTTCCCTTCCTAGAGGTAGATTTCCGCTAACTTCCTGTTTCTCTCCGTTTCGTATGTAATTTGAATGTTCATAATTGGGGGACTGCCTGTATATATGTCTCTAAAGTTCAATGACCATGCATATATTCTGTGTCATCTTAAAAGGGTTGTAAACCCTTGTGTTAATCCTATGCATTAAGGTGAAAAAACTTCTGACACCGACTGGCCCCCAGCCCCCCTGTTTTACTCACCTAAGCCCGTTCGTTCCCTCGGCGGAGACACGTTCACCTTTTCTGGCCCGGGTTCTCTGCTCTTGATTGAATAGATCGATAGCAGCGCAGCCATTGGCTCCCGCTGCTACCAATCAAATCCAATGAGGCGGGCGCCAGGGGGCGGGGCCGAATCCGGCATTCTGTATCTATGCACACAAATGCTGGACTCGGGAGCGTGCAGAGTTGGAGCTCCGCTAATTGCAAATCCTTGGCCTAGGCTATAAGAAGATTGCCAAAAGATTGCTAAAACTGAGCTGCAGCACGGTGACCAAGACCATACAGTGGTTTGACATGCCAGGTTCCACTCAGAAAAGGCCTCATCATGGTCGACCAAAGAAGTTGAGTGCACGTGCTCAGCATCATATCCAGGAGGTTGTCTTTGGGAAATAGACATATGAGTGCTGCCAGCATTGCTGCAGAGGTTGAAGGTGTGGGGGTAGGGGGTTAGCCTGTCATTGCTCAGACCTTATGCTGCACGCTGCATCAAATTGGTCTCCATGGCTGTCGTCCCAGAAGGAAGCCTCTTCTAAAGATGATGCACAAGAAAGTCCGCAAACAGTTTGCTGAAGACAAGCAGTGTAAGAACATGGTTTACTGGAACCATGTCCTGTGGTCTGATGAGTCCAAGATAAACTTATTTGGTTCAGATGGGGTCAAGCAAGTGTCGCAGAAACCAGGTGAGGAGTACAATGCCTACTGTGTCTTGCCTACAGTCAAGCATGGTGGTGGAAGCGTCATGGTCTGGGGCTGCATGAGTGCTGCCAGCACTGGGGAGTTACAGTTCATTGAGGGAACCATAAATGAAAACATGCACTGTGACATACTGAAGCAGAGCATGATCCGCTCCCTTCGGAGACTGGGCCGCAGGGCAGTATTCCAACATGATAACGACCCCAAACACACCTCCAAGACAACCACTGCCTTGCTAAAGAAGCAGAGGGTAAAGGTGATGGACTGGCAAAGCATGTCTCCAGATCTAAAACATATTGAGCGTCTGTGGGGCATCCTCAAACGGAAGGTGGAGGTGGAGGTGAAGTGCAAGGTCTCTAACACCCACCAGCTCCGTGATGTCGTCATGGAGGAGCGGAAGAGGACTCCAGTTGCAACCTATGAAGCTCTGGTGAACTCCATGCCCAAGAGGGTTAAGGCACTGCTGGAAAAAAATGGTCACACAAAATATTGACACTTTGGTCCCAATTTGGACATTTTCACTTAGGGTTGTACTCACCTTTGTTGCCAGCGGTTTAGACATTAATGGCTGTGTGTTGTTATTTTGAGGGGACAGCGAAGTTATACATGCTGTACACTCACTACTTTACATTGCAGCAAAGTGCAATTTCTTCAGTGTTGTCACATGAAAAGATAATATATATAATAAAATATTTACAAAAATGTGAAGGGTGTACTCACTTTTGTGAGATACTGTATATAGGCAGTCCATATTTTGTAACTCAGAATCGATAATTATTAGGGATCCCATGTGCAGGTATTGACCCAATTCACTATATGCCCGTGTTCTTTGCCTCCATGGCCAGGACACGATACGAGCAGAATTGAGCCTGCTTGAGGTGTAATAATTTGTGAGCTGTGAAGTGGGGGGATTCACGGAATGTTTTCGTTCTGTCCTCGCTTCACGCAGACACGGCAGTCCAAATTCCTACAGCGACTGGTGTTGTGGAGAAACCCCTCTGTGTCCACGAATACAACCTTAACATGGGAGGGGTGGACCTCAACGACCAGTTGTTGGCACCATACCCAATTGCCCGTAAGGCCAGACGCTGGTACAAAAAAAGTGTCTGTTTATTTATTTCAATTGGCTTTGCTGAACGCTTTTGTGCTATACAAAGCTTCAGGAGGGACTGGATCCTTCCTTAAATTCCAGGAAGAGATCGTCAGAGCCCTTCTGTTTCCAGACGGTGCTCCACCTCACCTTCCCCAACCAAATGCAGTAAGCCGGCTGCATGAGAGGCATTTTCCTTTTGTCCTCCCTGGTACCCCTACCCAAAGAAACCCCCAAAAAAGATGTTGTGTCTGCAAATGCGGATTAAGGCATGACACCCGCTTTCATTGTCCCTCCTGTCCTGACCAACCTGGTCTCTGCATTGGTGAATGTTTCAAACGCTACCACACACTAGTGGAGTTTTAGCGTAGGGTACAGCACCACACAGTCATAGGCACACGTACACGGGGTCTCGAAAGATGTGATGGCCATCACATTTTGAGAGACCCTAATCTGCAACATTCAGTTTACAGTTTTTTTTTACAGTTTTTAAAAAAGTGGAAAACAAAAAACACACAAACACAAAAAAATATAAAATAAAAAATGCAAAAATAGTTGTGGTGTATTTTTCTCCTCTCTCTCTCTATTGTTCTCTCTCTTATCTTCACTCTCTACTGTCCGCTCACTATTGTTCTATATCCATCGTTCTCTTGGTTTTATTTTTACTATGTTTTATTGTATTTGCTTTGCAGGCATGGTTTGTTATACTGTAATGTTCGTTTTATTGTTAACCATCATTTGCTTAGCAGGTACGCCATTCAGCTGAAGCAGGGGTTTATTTATCTTGACAGCAACAGCGTTTGATCCCACGATATGTAAAGCTGTGACTCCAGCGCTGTTGGAGGCGATTTCACTACCACAGCTAATAAAAAAAAATGGTGAATGTATGCCCATCATTAGAAGTAGGTGGATGAAGGGCGGTATTCTAATGGTGGGCATACCCAATCTCTTTTCTTCGTTCAGCCTACAGGCTGCATGAAAAAAAAAAAAAAAAAAAAGAACATTACAATGTATGCCCAACAAGGAACAGCAACGTACTGGTATGTTGCTGGACTTTGAGTGGTTATACCAGAATGATGCCTGCAGGTTTAGGCATCATCTTGGTATCATTCTTTTCAGCCAGCGGTCGGCTTTCATATAAAAGCAATCCTAGCGGCTAATTAGCCTCTAGACTGCTTTTATAAGCACTGAGAGGGAACGTTCCCCCGCCCCCATCTTCCATGGTCTTCTCAGGCTCTCCTGTCCCAACAGGGAACCCAAGAATGCAGCCGGTGGTTCAGGCAGCTGACCATATAGCTGATCAGAGACCAGAACGGCTCAGATCATCTCTATGGCCTAAGAAACCGGAAGCTACGAGCATTTCATGGTTTAGGTTTCGCCGGATATAAACAGCGCCATTGGGAAATTGGCAAAGCATTTTATCACACCAATCTTGGTGTGGTCAGATGCTTTGAGGGCAGAGGAGAGATCTGGGGTCTAATAGACTCCAATTTTTTCTAAAAAGGGAGTACCTGTCACTACCTATTGCTATCATAGTGGATTTACATTCCCTGAGATAACAATAAAAATGATTTAAAAAAAAAATGAAAGGAACAGTTTAAAAATATAATAAAAAAGCAAAATAAATAATAATGCTCATGCGCAAAGGCGAACGTAAGCATTGGTCTGGTGTCAGATGTAAACAGCAATTGCACCATGCATGTGAGGTATCACCGCGAAGGGCAGATCGAGGGCAGTAATTTTATCAGTAGACCACCTCTGTAGATCTAAAATGGTAACCTGTAAAGGCTTTTAAAGGATTTTCAAAATGAATGTAGTTCGTTACCGCTGCACGTTTGTGCACAATTTTAAAGCATGTCGTGTTTGGTATCCATTTACTCGGCATAAGATCACCTTTTTTATTCCATCAAAAATTTGGGCAATATAGTGTGTTTTAGTGCATTAAAATTAAAAAAGTGTGTTTTTTCAAAAAAAAATTGCATTTGAAAAATCACTGCGCAAATACTGTGTGAAAAAAAAAATTGCAACACCCACCATTTTAATCTGTAGGGCCTTTGCTTTAAAAAATATATATAATGTTTGGGGGTTTAAAGTAATTTTCTTGCAAAAAAAAATATTTTTTCATGTAAACAAAAAGTGTCAGAAAGGGCTTTGTCTTCAAGTGGTTAGAAGAGTGTGTGATGTGTGACATAAGCTTCTAAATGTTGTGCATAAAATGCCAGGACAGTTCAAAACCCCCCCAAATGACCCCATTTTGGAAAGTAGACACCCCAAGCTATTTGCTGAGAGGCATGTCGAGTCCATGGAATATTTTATATTGTGACACAAGTTTCGGGAAAATTACACTTTTTTTTTGCACAAAGTTGTCACTAAATGATATATTGTTCAAACATGCCATGGGCATATGTGGAATTACACCCCAAAATACATTCTGCTGTTTCTCCGGAGTACGGGGATACCTCATTCGTGAGACTTTTTGGGAGCCTAGCTGCATACAGGAACCCAAAAACCAATCACCGCCTTCAGGATTTCGAAGGGTGTCTACTTTCATTTGGGGGGGTTTTATGCTATCTTGACATTTCAGGGCCTCCGAAACTGTGATGGGTAGTGAAGAAGTGAAACCACCATTTTACGCCCTTAGAAAGCCTGAAGGCGGTGATTGGTTTTCGGGGTCCTGTACGCGGCTAGGCTCCCAAAAAGTCTCACACATGTGGTATTCCCGTACTCAGGAGAAGCAGCAGAATGTATTTTGGGGTGTAATTCCACATATAATCATGCCATGTGTGAGCAATATATCATTTAGTGACAACTTTGTGTAATTTTTTTTGTCATTTTTCAATCACTTGTGACAAAAAAAATAAAATATTCAATGGGCTCAACATGCTTCTCAGCAATTTCCTTGGGGTGTCTACTTTCCAAAATGGGGTCATTTGGGGGGGGGGGGTTGTACTGCCCTGCCATTTTAGCACCTCAAGAAATGAGATAGGCAGTCATAAACTAAAAGCTGCGTAAATTCCAGAAAATGTACCCTAGTTTGTAGACGCTATAACTTTTGCGCAAACCAATAAATATACACTTATTGACATTTTTTTTACCAAAGACATGTGGCTGAATACATTTTGGCCTAAATGTATGACTAAAATGGAGTTTATTACATTTTTTTTTATAACAAAAAGTTGAAAATATATATTTTTTTTCAAAATTTTCGGTCTTTTTCTGTTTATATCGCAAAAAATAAAAATTGCAGAGGCAATCAAATACCATCAAAAGAAAGCTCTATTTGTGGGAAAAAAGGACGCAAATTTAGTTTGGGTACAACATTGCATGACCGCGCAATTACCAGTTAAAGCAGCGCAGTGCCAAATTGTAAAAAGTCCTCCGGTCATTGAGCTGCCAAATCCTCCGGGCTGAAGTGGTTAAAAGTAGAAGTCCACCCAAACACTAAAATCCCTGCATCTACAGACATACATGATCTAACACTAACCTATCTGGCCCTGTAAAAAAGAAATACATACCTTTTTTTTTTAAGCCGATCCGACCCGATCCCACGCTGAGCTGTCAGCCTTGGCTTTGTTGTGGAGGCGGGTGTAGGACACATCCGACAATGGAAGCCCCATAGTAAGTCTATGGGTGATGTCATTCAGTTCACAGGCGTTGTTTGGCTGTGTCCTCTGCAGAGCTTCCGCCGCTGGAGATCGGGTCGGATTGGCTTCAAAAAAGGCATGTATACTGATTTCTTCTTTATGGGGCTAGATAGGTTAGTGTTAGATCGTGGATGTCTGTAGATGCAGGAATTTAAGTTTTAAGGTCGACTTCCACTTTAACACATCTATCAAATTTCTTTTGTACCTGGGTATCCACTGGGGGGACGTCCACATTATCTTCTTGTCCTAGTGATAGCTGCCTCTGTGGCAGCAAGTTAAGGAAGACCTTTCTCACTATTCAAAACAAAAAAGATTTGGCCGGAGTTTTACTTTAATACCGTAGGGATACAAAAAGCAAAAAGGTGCCTAATGGACATCCAGATAGCCAGATAGTGTACGTCTATGACTCCCAGGTTGTTAGCAAGGCTTAGTGTTCTTTTTAGGAGGTTGCACCGGTTGGTGAGCAAGATGTACATTACTGAGCAATTTTCTATTAAAAGAACCTAGCAACTTTTCTATTAAAATTAGTTTGTACGTAAGGAATTCAAACACATGGAAACATGACTCAGAAGCTAAATGACACAGAAAAAAAGATCAAGGACATTGATGTAGGTATGGAATCTTAGAGTGCATAAACCAAACTGTCAATTTGGCAGTGAGACTTAGGCTGGCCATAGACGGTACGAATCTCAGCCGGTTCCTGTTGAAATGGCCGAGATTCGAACAGTCTATGGCTAGCCTAAGACCCCATACACACTATTAGATTTTCTGAAGATTTTTGTCTTCAGATTTACCAAAACCATGTAGTGCAAGGGCCTGCCTGATTGCATACAAATTGAAACTCTTCAGATTTATCAAAACCATATAATATGAGGTCAAACCTTAGAGTTTCAATTTGTATGCAATCAGGCAGGCCCTTTCACTACATGGTTTTGGTAAATCTGAAGACAAAAACCTTCAGAAAATCTAATAGTGTGTATGGGGGTTAAGTCTCACTGTCAGATTGATAGTTTGATTTGATCCGAACCATTAATTGGGCAGGCTGAATGTACCAAGTTGATCGATCAAGCAACTTGGGTACAATCAGCCCGCCGGATAATCGCAAGCAGCTGTTATAGCCGCTAGCGATAATCACCGTCTTCACTGTCTCCCTCCGGATGAAAACAATTGCTCCGCAGGTGGGATTCCCCTGTCAACACACTGTGTTGATGGGCGAAACGTGCGAATTTCATTCCTGCAACCTCCGGTTGCAGGAAAGAAATTTGCACCGTCTATGCCCTGCCTTGGACTAAAAATAATATTTATGAAATATAGAGAGCGTTGGTTCCTATTACATTTAATACGATTCCAGTAAATAAGGCAAAATATTTTGCCTGCTGTAGGCAGGGGTTCTAATTTTGCTGTAATCATTTATCTGCTGTTTCTGAAAACTGTTATGAGAAGCATCAGGTAAATAAATGCGCTTTGGTTGACGAACATGGGAAATTGTGGCTAGCATATGCAAGATCACAAGACAGAAAAAATAACTGACAGAAACCACAAGGAGACCTACAGATAACAGTGGGAGGAATAACACCGCAGACATAGGCGTCATATAGGTCAAATAAGGGTAAAAGCGGAACTTGATGCAAAAAATTAAAACCTACAAACAGGCAGGTTCTTTATCACTGAAGAGGCATACACTGTCTCCCCTGCAATCACATAAACTTACTTGCAATAATAAAAAAACTGCCGTTTGCAATCCTCTGCATGTACAGCGCCGTTTACATTTCTGCAACAGTGCTAGTGTGCCAGGATGAATGACTCCCATTTGTTTTCAGGCCATCTCTCTCTGATTGAATCTTTATATGGTCATGTGAAAAAAAGAGCAAGCAGGGGGAGGAAGAAAGGTGGTGAACTCTTGGATAAGTTACTATTAAACCCTCAGAGTTTTATAGCTTAAAACACTGAGCATAAATAAATAACAATGTAACTATTTGTTAAAGTGGTAGTAAACTATTTATTTGTTTTATTTTTACCTACAGGTAAGATTATACTAAAGCTTACCTATAGGTTAGACAAATATCTCCTAAACAAGCGCCGTTTAGGAAATATGCTAGTAAGCACCACCCAGTGACGTCACCGGCGCATGTGCTCTGAAAGAACAGCATATTGGTGCCGTTCCTTCAGTGCTTTGTGCTGCAGCTATGACATCACCGCGACTCAGCCATTCAAGCAGCCGCATCCTAGGAACCCAGAAGGAAGACCGGGTATAGATAGAAGCCTCTACAGCGGTGACAGAGCGTCGCTGGAGGGGTTTGTTTCAAGGCAAGTCCTTCATAATTTTCTAGTATGCAATGCATACTAGCACATCATGCAGAGAGTTTTTCTTTTTCCCCTCAACATTTTCTATCACTATAAAATTCTCACCCCAGCACTTGCAGCTTACAAATTTTAGTGCTGCTGGTTTCTGCTCTCAGTGCTGCTTCCAGTGTTCATAGAAAACAAAAAAAAGTTACCAGCAGACAGTGCAGTGTCCAGCCAGTCTGTTTACTCGGAGAAGGGAGAGAGGAGGAGCAGGGTTGTGCCTTGCCACCTTAGGCTATGGGGCTGTGTGTTTCTATTGAAACACACATTGTAGAAAGACACATTAGTCCCTGCATGCAAGGGTGGCTCCATAAGACACTGCAAGGGGCAGGAGTTGCCCTAAAACAGGAAACCTGGCGGTAAGAAAGACAGGCAAGGATTAAAAGAAAGAAAATTATATATACAGTAAGCGTCTAAAATCTGCTGCAGAAAGTGCGTAAAAACTGGATATTACCTCCTGACTGTGAATATAAAATATTTATGTGCAATATTTCGGATTTACCTGGCTAAAAACAATTACAACTTTTTATTTTCAATCATGAATATAGTAAAAGATAAAAAAATACATACAAAACATACTCTACATTCCCTCTAAACCAGGTGCATCCCTGGAGATGCAGTTTCTCTGTACAGTACTGATCTACTTAAATATGCATTTGAATATCCAGCATAAAATATCTACATTGCACTTATTCATTACAGCAGCGAAGGCATAGGCTCAGCTCCCACCAAAAGTAAAGTATATGCAGATATTGTTCATTTACATAAACCCCAAGACATGATGTCTGGGATTTTCCCAGCGAGGAAACCACATTGCATTTCTGGTTTTTACTGCATGCTTCTCAAATAGTTTCCCCCATATCACTTAGTACAAGATAAAATCTGAAGCAGAATAAAAAAAGCATAGGTACATCTGTTACAGTGCAAAGACAAATGGCATGAAGGAATGCTTGTGAAATTTCTGAAAGCCCTAGAACACCATTTCAGAGCAGTAAATATATTTGTTTTAGACACGCTTTGTCGGGTCACATGTTTAAATCAATATGTTCCCATTTGACGTCTGCCCAAACTTGGTTCTCCGTCATAAGCTGTCCAGGCTGGTCTCACCATTTGGCCTGGTGATGAAGGTTGATAACTGAGTACTGTACACAGGAGGGGAATAGAAGGGTGTGAGCAAATTAACTCACTAGAAGGGAATGCGGACTGTAAATATGAGGAGGGGAATTTCATAATGCCAAGTATTCAGCTACAAAGCCTGTATTGAATGCAAATGCTCTTTGTGACCAAGTTCTGGAACACCTAGGCTACAGGTATCCGGGTTTATCTAGTCAATTACGAGGGTTAAGGGGTGGGTCTGGCCAAAACTGAAATATCGGCTTTTCTGGATACAGGCAGGCTATCAAATATACAAGTTTGTTTTAATAAAAAGTCTAAATACGGTAAATTGAGACTCGAGCACAAAAATTATACTCTATTGTAATGGCCATATCACAAGGACCACACTGGGAGCTTATATGGGAAAATGTAGCTGATGGTGATGGAGTCCTGAAACTGGATCTAAAGCCAAAGCAGTTTTTTTTTTAGCTGTCACTGGGTTAAACTTTTTTTTTTTTTTTTTGCTTTGTCCTTTGAGTTATTCCGTCACTTCTGTCTCAATACACAACATGAATGAGAGAAAAATAACTTAGAGCCTAGTCATTGGAACATGCAACCCCACTGGAAGAGGTCACCATTACTCTCCTTTTGGTTGGGATTATTTCACAGCTTTGCATTTTTTTTATCCCAATGCATTTTCTATTGAAATACTCATTGACGTGGACTGTGGAGTATTATGATGTGCTGAAGAGCTTCATGGCACATGTTGAACATTTTAGTGAATGCATTGACATGCATATCCATTGAGTTCAAGTTCAAAAACTTTCTGCCCCTGTGGCAGTGGTCACAAAGACAAATAAAGAGGGCGCATCTTTACACAGACAAAAACCTAAAAGGCGTTTTAAAACTCAAATGCTCTATCCAAAATGGGAAAAAAAGTTTTGGCTTTAGATAGAGCTGCACGATTAATCGTTAAAAAAAAATGATCTCGATTCAACCCCCCGCACGATCTTAACATGACATTTTCATGATTCTATGCAACAAGCGCAGAGCCGTTCTTTGCTCAGAGCTGTTAAAATAAAAAAAACTTGCGAAATGTTTATCAAACATTGCTTAGTGCTGAGATACGCATCATTTGGTTCTTTTAGATCAAAAGGGATGAACTTTGGTCTGCAAATGAGGTCGGTTTAACCACTTAAAGACCAAGCCTTTTTCTGACACTTGTTGCTTACAGGTTAAAATCAGTACTTCTTGCTGGGAAATTACTTAGAACCTCAAAAAAAAAAAAAAAAAAAAAAATTATATATATATATTTTTTTTTAGTAGAGACACTAGAGAATATAATGGCATTATTGCAATATTTTATGCCAAACTGTTTGTGCAGTGGTCTTTCAAATGCAATTTTTGGGGAAAAATTCAATTGAATAATGGATTTAAAAAAAAAAAAGAAAAAAAGAAAGAAACAGTAAAGTTAGCCTATTTTTTATTTCTTTTGTATAATGTGAAAGATGAAATCATGCCGCGAGAATAGTGATCTTTATCCTAAGCAAAAAAAAAATTTGTGATTCTCATTTTAGCCAGAATCGTGCAGCTCTAGATAAACTTTAATATGTACTGGGAGGGTTGTTAAAATGCTGCCATCTAAAACTGAAATATACATTAGATTGGACTGACAATTTAACATTTAAATAATAAAATCTACTTTTTTTTTTACCTTTTTGACTTACAATAGCTCATTATTATTATTATTATACAGGATTTATATAGCGCCAACAGTTTACGCAGCGCTTTACAATATAAAAGAGAAACAATACAGTTATAATACAATAAAATACAAGAGGATTAAGAGGGCCCTGCTCAGAAGAGCTTACAATCTAATAGCTGATGGAAATCTCCAGTTGAGTGGTGTAATGCCATTTTTTTTGCTGTAAGACTCCTCATTAAAAACCACATGAATGAAAACTGACACTTGGCCATTCCTCCATAATCAATGACAACAGGATCCTTTCAGCCAATGAGCGTGACTGGTAATGTCCACGCTATAACTGGAAGAGCTACCTTGTATACTTTGCAATTACACTGCCAATATTTAAGCAGGAATTAAGAAGCAATAATGCCCACAATGGGAATGTTTGCAACCACAGATGGCAACAAAGACAAAACAAAGACGACTGTGTATTGCTAAACGCAGGGAGTTCTAAATGTGGTCATGTCAAGTCATGCAGAAACTGACTACAGTTGAACACAAAGCATATATTTATAAAAGTGGTCCATTAACATCAAAATCTAATGAGTGCCAATATGGAACAATGGAGATCACCATGATAAAAAAAAACAAATGAAAACACCCATATAACTGCTGGTCTTTGGTATTTCTGAACTGGTAATTTTTAGCATGCAGAAATGGTCATATTCAGTTTACATTTGTCACTCTAATCAAAAAGGGAATTCTACCTCCATTTACCCAAGTTTTGTATCGAACAACCACCAGGCTCAATGCATGAAAATTAGAGGTGCACCGAGTGGAAATTTTGGTGCAGAAACCGAAAATGCAGGATGCACTTAGCCAAAAATGACAGTTAAAAAATAAAAATTAAAAAAAAATGTATATTTTTATATAATTGTATTATATTACATTTTTTAATTCGTATCATATCATTGTTATGAATTTATTGTTGGCCATCATTGGCACCTTTAGTGCAAGAAAAGCTCAAGAAAAATGCAGTCTGCAGTCTCTAACCATCTCTGGTCTCATGTCTGCAATCTCTAACGTAAACTTAAACACATTGCTAATAGTATTAGCAAAATGCGGTGCACCTCTAACAGACATGATACAGGAAATGGTCAGAGAGTGCAGACATACTACAGGAAATGGTTAGAGACTGCAGACATACTACAGGAAATGGTCAGAGACTACAGACATGATACAACAGATCAATGCAGCCTCATCAGTGCCCATTAGATTCAGCTTCACCAGTGCCGGGCAGCTGCTGTAACAATGTCCCGCCTTCTAGACCTTTTCCTATGACACACGGCACAATGATTCAATTTCCCGGCATTGGATCAGTGTGCCGTCTATCACAAGAGCTGGTCTAGGAGGCGGGACATTGTTACAGCGGCTGCCCGGCAATTCAAATCCAACTCTGTGACACAGCGCGAGATCACCGTTCTACATGACAATTACAAGGAGAGGAGGAGGGAGGGTCGGATTTCGACTGGGGCGCTCCAGAATGACACGTGTGGCACCCGGGACGGACCGCACCCTTTTTGGTTCCATTATTTGCAATTTGTTTTCTTTTAGCTGATGTGTTTCGGCAGCCAAAATTTCGGTGCACCTCTAATAAAAATTGTACTGGCACTTCTGCTTGGGCACCTCAAGTACATTCACCTAAATGCTATGCCGTGCGTTGAAGTGCAGGTGCATTAGAGAACACTGTATATGTAAGTTGGAGCACCACTGAGAAAGAAAGGCAACACTCTGCACATATACAGCACGCTGAAGTGGACTGCAGTAACTGTGTAAAAATGTAGGTTTTGACACGTTACTACTACGCATGGAAACAACCCTTGGGCAGGACTTGACAAATTTGCTTTGAATCTAGGAGCCAGCTAAAAAAAGTTAGGAGCCAGTTCTTTTTGTTTTTTTTTACCAAAGCTTTATTGTCAACGACAAAACCCCTTCTCTTATGTAGCCCTGATGTGCATCTTTACAGATGCACGACACAGGTTTACACAGTTATGCCTCAGCATTTGCCTATTAACCTTCTTAGGATCCCCAAGGAATTTAGGACATTTAAAATTGTAATAAGTGAGGTACAGGGAATGCTGAGACTTTTAGTTCTATCACAGTCTGCAATAGAGGTACATCACATGCTGGGACTTATAATTCCCCAGCAGCCCCTGCCCCCAGTGTACATACATCCAGGATATCCCTGTACCTTTGGCAGCACACAGGTGTGTATTGCCCTGTCATAGATATAATAACACCCCTCCAGTCCAGTGCCCGTATCCCTGCCCAACAGTCTGCCATCTGCTCCAGCCCCGTAACTCAGGCCTGCTCTATTCCCCTGCTTCGCTTATCAGGGACTCGGCTTCACCACTCAGACCCAGGTAGAAGTAAGCGCCAGACCCGGGAGCGCCAGGCATAGAGCGTGCGAGTCTGTGTGATCCCAATGAATGGGTTGACGAAAGCTCAGGTGCCAGGGCGCAATTTCTAGTCACCATGACGCCTTGGTGCCTGGAATTTGTCAAGCCCTGCCCTTGGGGTTGTTTCCTGTGTAAATTTAGGAGGCAGCAGTGCACCCACTGTATATTTATAGGTGTGAGTGTGTTACACTGGTTATACCAAAAATGTATGAAAAGTGTATGGACTCATACCAGAATGATCTTTATTACCAGGAAGAAACGAAATATATACTATCCATTAGAGCTTCACAAATAATCGTCAAGAATCGTGAAGCCACAGCCATCAAAAAAAAGGAAGGAAGGAAAAACCGGGCAGTCTACCAAGAATCTAAACATTCTTTATCAGTTGAACTTAAAGCGGGGTTCCACCCAAATTTTGAACAATATCTGTATGTATCCTCTTCCTTGCCTAGATGCTGACATGCCGTTTAAAAAAAATTTAAATCACCGTAATTACCTTTTATTTTTCTTTTCACTTCCTGGTTCTCCTCCCGTGGGAGTAGGCGTGTTTCTAGCCTCTCCCAGACTCCTGGGAGCTAGTCTCAGGCTTCCCAGGATGCCACTGAGCATGTGCGGGAACGAGCGGTAAATGCTGGGAGCACAGCATTCACCACATCCAGGAAATAAATGCTTGTGGGCTTCAAATGCCCACAATGAAGATGGAAACCGCCTGCAGTGAATAATATAAGTTATTCTTTCCGATGAAATCTGACACAGGCGGACATATTACACACAATATGTGAGTATGTAATGCTGATAAGAAAAGTTTGTGAATGAACTCAAAAAAAAAAAAAAAACACGATAGATAGGTGGACCCCCGCTTTAAGTATAAACATTGTAACAATTTGTCAATGGAATAGACTTTGTGTGTAAGTGAAAAAAGTTTAACCACTTAAACACTAAACCTTTTTCTGACAATTGTTGGTTTCAAGTTAAAATCATTTTTTTGCTAGAAAATTACTTAGAACCCCCCCAAACATATACACACACAATATATATATATATATATATATATATATATATATATATATATATATATATATATATATATATATATATATATATATATATATATATATATATATATATATATATATATATATATATATATATATATATATATAATTTTTTTTTTAGTAGAGAACCTAGAGAATAAAATGGTGGTTGTTGCAATATTTTATGTCACACTGTATTTGCTCAGCGGTCTTTCAAATGCAATTTTTTTGGAAATAACTACTTTAAGGAATTAAAAAAAAAAAAACTAACCATTAAAGTTAGCCCTGTTTTTTTTTTTTGTATAATGTGAACAATTTTATGTCGCAAGAATCGGGATCTTTTTATTCTAAGCAAAAAAATCATGATTCTCATTTTGCCCAGAATCGTGTAGCTCTACTATCCATGGAGACCAGGCTCTAACTGTCCTTGAATAAAGCCAAGACCTTGTTGACTGTCATGTGCCTTTTCCCTTCCACTGTGGCCCACTATGACTTCAGGGAAGGCTGGAAGAAATACATACAGTACAAATCCAGTGAAGCCTCAACCACCAGCAATAGATCATCTGTCCATGTGATGGCTGACATGAGGCCGGGAATAATTCTGTCTTGTACAAAAGAAGTAAAAATGCTACTAGCTGGCTCATGGCTTTCACTCTCAATTAACTGTCAGAGACCTCATCTCTGCGGGTATTGAAATGCTAATTAAATTCTGTCCCGATCCCAAACACAGAAGCTGCCTGTGTCCTCTGTAGACAGATGGCTGGGTCACTGCAATGCCTCAGGGTCACCCTAAGCATCAATCAGACCTTCCTATTGAAGCAGCAGAGACCAGCCTGTGGCCTTTGTGTATATAATATACAGACAACAGTGCAGCGACTCAAATTTGAGAGGTCCCTCTACAGAAAAATGGTTAGACATCATAAATGCGTTCTCTGTCTGGAGAGTCACCCGAAGGAAATGACCACATTGTCATCACCCTACACCAGTGATCAGACGAAGATAAACTCATTCCTCAGTCAGTTGTTCGATTTATTAAAACTGAAATGGTCAGCCTAACAAAAATCCCAAGCAGCATTCATACTGTCATTTTTTATTTTTGGAAGAATGTACTCTTATAATTCAGCTCAAACGCAAAATATACTCAATTATCGTGTTCAACAGACCATTCCAGCAAACTTTGCTCGTTCACACCATACATACATGAAAACTGATGGGAGGACTGCACAGATTTCACCTCCAGAGACATCAATTTCACATCAGTTTTCATGTGCGTTTCAGAGAGTTTTTACAGCTTGGTCGCAGTGAGATTTCAGTCCGGTTCAGCTGCTACACTACAATTCACACTGGAATTGCACTTGAACCTAAACAAAATCACTCCAGGCTTTGAAATTGCGCTAGAGAAAAAAAAAACGGGCCGCAAGTAACCGTGCAAATGTTTAGTATTGGCACCAGTATCGGTGCAATGCTAAAAAAAAAATAAATGTTACATAGTTACATAGTAGGTGAGGTTGAAAAAAGACACAAGTCCATCAAGTCCAACCTATGTGTGTGATTATGTGTCAGTATTACATTATATATCTCTGTATATTGCGGTCATTCAGGTGCTTATCTAATAGTTTCTTGAAGCTATCAATGTGCTCATGGGAAATGCAGTCCCGCTGCAAGCAGGGCGTTGCTGTATGCAGATTGTAAAGAAGGAAGCCGGTGTGAGTATCAAAGTATTACTAATATATAAACGCGCTTTAGACAAAAACATATAGCATTTTGCTAGCAAAGTAAACATTATTATGTACACATAGACCATTTATAAAACAATGGTTTAACCACTTGAGCTCCAGAAGATTTTACCCCCTTCATAACTGGGCCATTTTTTACTAATTAGCACTGCGCTACTTTAGCTGGTAATTTCGCGGTCATGCAACACTGTACCCATACTAAATTTATACTTTTTTTTTTTTTTTTTACACAAATAGAGCTGTCTTTTGGTGGCATTTGATCACCATTGAGTTTATTTGTTGGTGATCTAAATAAAAGAAAAGAAAAGTTCACTTTGAAAAAAAATTTCTTTTTTTACTTTCTGCTACAGAACAATTAAAAAAAAAAAATCGAATATATTCAGTTACATGTCTTTGGTTTGCACGAGAGTTATAGCACCTACAAACTATGGGATATTTATTGGAATTAGTTATTGTTTATACCACTAATGGTGGTTATCAGCAACTCATAATGGGACTGCGATAGTGCGGCGGCATTCTAAAACTGACACTTGGGGGGGGGGGGAGACTAACTGCCATTGACATCACCAGTGACACCAATACAGTGATAAGTGCTAATATTATATACTGTCACTGTACTAATGACACTGGCTGAGAAGGGCGATTAAGGGGTTAAATGTGTGCCTAACAATGTGTAATGTGTGCTGCTTTTTACTACAGATCTCTGTTTCTTATCCCTGCTTTGCAGGGATAAGAAACAGAGATCACTCCCTCTGTACAGAGCCCTGTGTTGATTGCACACAGCCGATCCGCAGGTCCTGGCCATAAATCATTGGGCGGGATCTGCCGACAAGACTCCCAACTGTGTACAATCCAATCTAAACCTAGAAGCAGGCAGCGATGTATGGGTATGCTGCTTTGCCTGTGAGGGCTGCCCGTCTGCAAGTGGTTAATGTTCATCTTTGAGGGCCCATTCATACCAGAATGCGATGTGGGGAACCCATGTTCTGTGCATATTTTCCACATTGCGTTCAAAACGCACTGAAGTGGGTGTCAATACTAAGTTAACATCTCCCCAAAACACAGGTTGCAAAAGCAGTGCGTTTGCCCGGATCGCATGGTACAGAAGTACAATGAATGGGATGAAATTGCACCGCACAGAACTGCATGGGAATCGCACAGGAATACACAGTGCATTCCCATGGGATTCCCAGGGTGAACCAGCCCTAAGAAAAACAAATAAATGCATATATTATTGCAGGAATAATGTGTATTTATTTTTCACAGGAGTCTACAAAGCATTTTCACCCACGGTCAGTGGATCATGGGTGCAATGTCGGGTTCCTGCAGACTTTTCCTTCAGCTCTCTGCCCATACCTCTGTACAGGCTTTCAGTTGGAGAGCTAAAAAAAAAAAAAAAGAAGGTTTTGACTATGAGTGCACCGATTAAAGCATTGGTGTATTGAGAACAAGTCTCCCTGCTGTGTTGGCAGATGGACTTGTAGTTTATTCACAGATCTCTGTGAATGAATGAATGACATGACTGTGCAGTTAGAACACAGCACAGCCACGTAGAGTTTAAAAGTAACAGCGAGAAACCCCCAAACACGTTATAGGGGGGCTTAGCAACATGTTGCATGCTAAATAGGGGTGTAACATGTTGCTAAAGGTAAAGTATGCCTTTACTACTACTTTAAGGATACTTTCACAACAGGCAAGTGTGAATCCAATGACACTGACACTCCCCAGAGTTAACAGGCAGAATTAATCAGAATCTAAAAGATATTGCTACTGCCAAGCTGGATGACCAGAGAAACTGTGAGGAGCCAACAATCATCAACGTATTTCAAGGGTCAGGCAAGTGACTGTATTTATTGCTGCTGTATAACAGAGTATTATTACTTTTTAGACTTTGAACATTCCACATTAAGCAAAACAAAAGCCGGCATTTAATGCTTTTCTGGCTTTAGAGGAAGAACCCTTGTTATGTCTAAATAAAATAAGCCGTGAAACCTACCTTATAAGAAATAGAAGAGTAACTGGTCTAACCTGTCAGAGGTATTATATGACACACCTTGCAAGAATCTAACCTCAGGGATTTCTTTGCATAATTCAACCTGGACAAACGTTTATGTCTGATGACCTTTGAAGCAGCCGCTTTGGATGTTGCTTGTTCTTTACCATCTTCTACTTCTAGATTTTTCCCCCCGATTATAAAACTCATGACACACTTCTCTAAAAGGCCAAATCATTTCACACTACCACATAATCTGCAAATTGTTTAATTCATCACTGCAGAGTTTTAGCAGCTCATGAAATAAGAGCGTCAGCTGACAGCATTATGATGAAGTACTGGGGGACAATAGTACCTCGGATTGCTATACCTTGTATTGCCAAGTTCACAAAACACCTTGGAAAAAATATGGTATTGATATTATGGACATATTTAGGCACCGATTACCTGCATTTGAGGTGCGTCTGAAATGCACAAATACAAATTCAGCAGATTGCCATTTATCATAAAGATGAAGGTGGATGATAGTTTTCAGACTAGGTCTGAATTACTTTGCGTTTGATTTCTCTGAACTCTGTCCTAATGGAGATGTGTTTGCGATGCAGGAAAAACAGGGCAAATGCAGACTTTTCCATTCAAACTAATGCTCCAGGGGGAACATAATAAAGCAGTTACAAATATCTTCAGGTAGTAGTTTCCATCAAACAAGCATTCAGACGAGGATTTGTACCAGTTTGGGTAAAATTACCGACATGTGCACCAAACTCAGGTAGTGCCAACTACTCCCACATTAACAGCCTGTCTCTACGGCAGCAACAGAGACTTAAAGTGGTTATAAACCCTCTGGGACCACTTTTACCTACAGGTAAGATTAGATTACACGGTTTAGGAGACATTTGTAAAAGACTGGCACCGATGTCTACGGCTCAATCGCCGTAGACAGCAGCGCGCAGGCGCACTGAGCATGCCGCTACTAACGGCGATCATGCCATTAGTAGCGGCTCCCTCACGCATGCGCGGGAGTGACGTCATCCTGGCTCTGGCCAGCCACACCGCCGGAGACGCGATACCCGGAAGTCACTCCGGGATAGATGGCGGTGATGAAGGAGAAGAACGAGGGTCGCTTCGGGGGCTTCCATCTCAGGTAAGTTATTCATAACGAGCTAGTATGCTATGCGTAGTAGCTCATTATGCCTTTGCTTTACAGGATGTGTTTTTTTTCTGCCTTTACTCCCTCTTTAAAGAATTACAGCCAGTTTACAGATCAGGAAACTACCTGTAATGAAGACCAGCTCTGAGCTTGCATATGGAAATACCCTGGGTCATATGTGTGCTGGGAAGTTAACATCAATGTGATAGATTTCTGTACAGATCAATGTATATATTTGCTAGCACACCATGAACCTTCAAATAGCATGCAGAGCTTTTATTCAGAAATCACATCACAGCAGAAAAGTACAACGTTTCAGGACCATGCAGGACCCCTTCATCAGGCCTAAAGAAGGAGTCCTGTGTGGCCCCAAAATGTTGCACCTTTCCGTGGTGATCTCTAAATAAAAGCTTCTGAATGTTACCTGAAGATCCATGGTGTGCTGGTACATATGTACGTTATTCTGTGATGTTCCCAGTTCAAACCGCATGTCAAACCGCATTCCACATTGGCAGCAATTGCACCGTCCGAAAGTGTGCGGCGCCACACCGATTCCCAAAAGTAGTTTCTGTACTACTACTGGCAATTTCGGGGTGCAATTTCAATTGACATCTGTGCAGAAATCAGCTGAACTCGCACTATTTCATTCCCGTTTTCAGTGTGAACTTGGGCTCAGTGCTATGCTGAACCCTTAATAGCGCCATTGCATTGTTATTTGCAATGTTTTTCCAACTCTTTTCTATATAAAAAGGACCCCTCCCCCATCTCATGCAATATGATGTGATTCTAGGTTGATCCTGTGCAGATATGAGTAGTTGTAACTTGCCAAGTACAAGAATGCACTTACCTGAGCTGAAACTATAAGGTAGATAGGAAAGTAGTAACACTAATACTCCACTCCTTCCTGAGGACCAGACTTTATGCCACAGACTTTTCCCTGCAGATACTTGCTGGCACATCTTCCTGGATGAAGGTAAGCCAAGGGGCAGATATGACAACCAGCACCTAGTCATGAGAAAAAAATCCACTGGTCAGGATGCAGAATAAGAAGAGATTCAACACATTTTATTTAAAGAGATCATATCATTGGAAAAATGCTGAGGTTTCTAGACAGCCATAAAAAAAAAAAAAACAAAAAAAACAAAAAAAACAAACACAGGCTGGTAAAGTCTGCTAGGAACTGTAGTCCAACAGCTGTTATGGAATGCATTTGATTGTCTTAGCAATATATACCTGTGTTCTATGACTGTGCTACATACAGTCACAATGTAACATTCTCACTAGCAGGACAATCCTGATAATCAAGAAACTCATGTTACTGCTTTCATACCATTGTGTTATTGTCCACTGTCGTCATGCATTTTAAAATTAGAAAAAAATTACTGTAACGTTCCATAAAAGGTTACCAGGAGGGACTGTTCTCACCTTAGTGCATGCAATAGTTCATTTTTATGACACTTGTATCTTGACATGGGTTCACTTTTAAAGGGTTTGACATTTTAAAATGTATATAGTGTAACTGGGGGGGGGGGGGGGGGGCTATAATGGACTTTAATGGTACCAACTGACAATAGACAATCGTGAATAAAATATTGAAAAAAAGTTTGTTTACAAAAAATATACATAACATTCGGCCTTTACATAATAAAACCAATAGTGATCATCAAGCAAATATTGGTTTCACTTCTATAGTTGCACTACAATGTGACAACTATAACATGGATACCATCTGTATACTGGTTGCTCTACATATTTCGCGGATCACATTAACAGTTTCTTTAAGAGCTTTATTTATACAGTTAGGTGGTGATTAAAAGCTGATTATCACATAACTATGAGATAAAGAGAATACATATTAGTCACAATACAAAAGTGCATACATTTTTTACCATACAGGCATTTTATACTAGTGTAAATAAAACGTCTGCTGTGAGTACCCCCATGATTCACTGTCTTACCAATGTATGTTTTCTTTAAGTATATGTTTTGGACAAATTCATGCCTAGTGCACACAGATGTTTACATGCATCCCTGGTGCTTTGCTGTGCCCGAAGTGCCGCTGGTGCTGTGTACAAGTAAATGACAGCACATGGCGGCACTTGTGTAAGCACCAGTTATTCCTTCTATCAGCGCTTACCCCTCCATGCCTGCAAGCATATTTCCCCAAATGCTAAAGTGGTGCGCTTGGGGAAATACATTGTATGCACAAGTAAATTCCAATGCGGAATCAGCCAGCATTTACATGAGTACGGCCACTTACATCCATTAACTTGTACTGGTGGCTGTATGTGGCACCTGCAGATCCCTGAGCCAGGACAGCACCACTGAAAACAATGTGATTGCCATGGTCATGCAATTCTTTACGACTGAAATCGCATCCGAAATTGCACTAGTGTGAAGCAGACCTTCTAGGCAACAGAAAAAGCTCATAACTCACAGTCTTTGTTGGTATGTGGCCTAAGGATGTTACCAGATCAGATTCCACAATGTAATGCAAATGTTCAAGGCTTTAATTATGTGTAAGCTTTGCTGTCAATCCCCACAATATACTGGAGGAAATACAATTTTAAATAAAAAGGGCAATGTTTCCTTGTTTTAAAAAAGAGATAATGCTTTTTACCAAGAGCAGTTTTTAAAATGTCGTCCTTAGACAAAGTCTTGACAGGCTCCTTTTTATAGGACTGTTTATTTGTAGTGTGTTAATATCTATACAGCCCTATGGAGAGAAAACTGAAATCAATGCACAACAACCACAACCTCACTTGAGCTTGCAATCCAATTTCCTGGCCATTCATTTTTAATAGAACGGAGATGGTTTAGAACCGCTTATGTTGTTATTGCCATTAGCAGAGAAATATAACCTCACTTCCGGTCAGAACAGGAAGTAATGGCAAATCTCTCCAACAGACACACAGACAACGACAACATTGTGTTTTTAATAGGGCCGAAACAACTAATCGATTATGAAATTAATCGATTACTATTTTCATAAATCGATTAATCGGCCAGTAACATAATGGGGTTAAAAAAGCTAACATTAGCCCTATATAGTACAAATAGAGCAAAAAATCTCTACTGTAAATATTACGTAAAAAAACGAAGGGCTAACTTTTTTAAAAATTTTTTTTAACTCCATTATGTTCCTGAAGGTCTTAGGCCTGGTTCCCACCTATGTGTTATTTGGTGTTTTTTGCAGAAATGCACTACAGTTCATTTAACGTTCATATCTATGCTTTTTTCAGCTCCTGTGTATTTGGAAAGGGTGCTTTTGGTTCAATATACTTCAATGGAGAAGCTGCAGAAAAGCATGTAATATTACAGTTCTGTTTGAAAATCTGCAAAACAGTCTAGAATTTTTTTTTTTCTTTAAAATAAAAAAAATTTCATCTGAGTCTGATGATATTTACCAGATTCAACCTCTAATAGTATATAGAGTATATCTCTTCTATCTGTTATTCTCAGAGAGGATTAAAGATTTTACTCCCTAACATATAGTTGGTTATTTATATTTACCCCTGCGTATAAAGATATTTAGGAATAAATTGCCTTTTTTTAAACTTTACATATTAAACTAAATTATACACCACACTTTTTTTTAAGGTTATTAACCGATTAATCGAAACAATAAATCGGCCAACTAATCGATTATGAAAATAATCGTTAGTTACAGCCCTAGTTTTTTAAGTAGGGAGGGGGAAGTCTTTGTAATTTCTGACAATGATTTCATTCCAGTGCTAGTGACAACTGTTCCCCATCAACAGGACTTGTGAGAAAATCTTTCCAAAGGGGGTCATAGAGAGGCAAAAAAACGTTACAATTATTTCCCCGCTCCATCCAACACAAAATTCTGGCTGGATCTGGGCTTTAAATACAACAGTTCATAAATGTACCACTTATTGGACAAGCTGGATTGGGCTTTAAAGTGTTTATTAAAAAAAAAAAATGAAGCTTTACAAACATGTTATACTTACCTCCTCTGTGCAAGGGTTTTGGACAGAGTGACCCTAATCCTCTTTTTCTAGGGTCACCTGGCGGCGCTCCTGGCTCTTCCTCTTGTCGAGTGCCCCCACGGAGTGCCAGTTCCCATTGGGGGCACTCGTGCGGGCGCCCTGCCAAGTCCTGCTACTGCGTCCATTGACACAGACAGCAGGACTCGGCCCCCCCCGCGTCACTGGATTTCACTGACAGCATCAGGAGCCATTGGCTATCAATCTATCCAATGAGGACCCGAGACACCGGCTGGAGCTGCTGTGCTCGCCCTCGACTCTGGAACGATCGGGCTCAGGTAAGAAAAAGAGGGGTTTGGGGGGCAGCTGCAGCACAAAGGGTTTTTCACAACCCCTTTAAATACAACAGCTCATATATGCATACCCCCCCCCATTGGACACACTGAAGTTGGGCTTCAAATACTACGTGTACCTCCTATTGGACAAGCTGGAGTTGGGCTTTCAATACAACAGTTAATACGTGTACCTCCTATTGGACACACTGGAGTTGGGCTTTAAATACAACAACAGGTCATCATACATGTACCTCCTATTGGACACACTGGAGCTGGGCTTCAAATACAACAGTTCCTAAGTGTACTTCCTATTGAACAAGCTGGAGTTGGGCTTTAAATACAACAGTTCATATATGCATACCCACTATAGAACACGCTGGCATTGGGCTTTAAATTCAACAGTTTATACATGTACTGCCTATTGGACACGCTCGAGTTGGGCTTCAAATGCGACAGTTCCTATGTGTACCTCCTATTGGACAAGCTGGAGTTGGGCTTTAAATACAACTGTTCATAAATGTATGTCTTATTGGGACACGCTGGAGTTGGGCTTTAAACACAAATTTGAATGCACACTAGGAGTGCTGAAACTAATCGCAGCATCGATGCATCGCGATTCGGGTGTCCCCGATGCGGCATTGATGCATGTGACTGGGAAAAATCGATTGCCCCGCCCCTGTTTGTGTATATGCCGCTCATGTGACTGCCCGGCCTTCCTCTCCCTCTCACGTCTCGTCTCTCCTGACGTCAGCCCCACCCGCCTCTCTCCTCTCACGTCTCGTCTCTGAAGTCAGCCCGCCTCTCTTCTGAATCTCCGATAGCTACAGTCGGTGGGCGGGCCTGAGAATTCCCTGCCGACGTCAGGAGAGACGCGAGACGTGAGAACACCGGTGTTCTGTCAGATTCTCTAACAGCGGCAGTTGGAATGGAGAACTGGGGGATGGTGAACAGGTAGATCGCCCTTCTCATTACAGCCCCCTTCTTATCACTCAGTGTTTACAGCGTTACCAGGGAGACCGGCAGCCGGGGCCTGCAGAACCGCCACCAGCACCGGCAGAGCAGCATGTGAGTACAGAGGGGGAAGCTGTGATCCGGGGACACAGGGGGGAGTCCGGGCATGTAGTGGAATCTGATGAGTAGTCATCACCACTGCAGGAGAAATAGACAGGAGGAATGGTGTGATATCTTCCTGAATGTCATGACAGCTTGGGTGGGGACATAGGACACCATTAGATTGTCAGAAATAAAAACACAAAATGTCTGCTCTTATTATTCCTAGTATGATGCTGGGGGTGACACACACTATGTGTATTGCTTTCTCTTACCAGCCTGACCATCTGTCAGGTTGTGTCACAACCATCATTCAGCTGATCTACATAACCCAACACAAGTCCATATGATAGAATTGTCTTATATGTGCCTTCATCACACCACAACTCTGCATTATTGTCCGCAGTCTCTTATCTCCTGTAGCATTTCCGCAGTCTCTGATCATCTCCTGTATCATGTCCACAGTCTCTGACCATCTCCTGTATAATACTACGCCGCGCTATGAATATGATCTCATCAAAAATATAAAAATATGTAAAAGGTAATAGGATCAATATAAGAAACAGCAGTGTTTAATGCCAGCAGCTTTTTCTTTCTCTATACATTTAATGGGCATCTGGTCAGTGGTGGCTCGCATGATTCTTTGTGTTTTCCTGTCCTCTATCATGTCCGCAGTCTCTGACCATCTCCTGTATCATGTCAGCAGTCTCTGACCATCTCCTGTATCATGTCAGCAGTCTCTGACCATCTCCTGTATCATGTCCGCAGTCTCTGACCATCTCCTGCATCATGTCCGCAGTCTCTAACCATCTCCTGCATCATGTCCGCAGTCTCTGACCATCTCCTGTATCATGTCCGCAGTCTCTGACCATCTCCTGTATCATGTCCTCAGTCTCTGACCATCTCCTGTATCATGTCTGCAGTCTCTGACCATCTCCTGCATCATGTCTGCTGTCTCTGATCATCTCCTGCAGTAGGTCTGCAGTCTCTGATCAACTCCTGTAGTAGGTCTGCAGTCTCTGATCATCTCCTGTAGTAGGTCTGCAGTCTCTGATCATCTCCTGTAGTAGGTCTGCAGTCTCTGATCATCTCCTTTAGTATTTTTGTCTTTTTTTTTTTTTTTTTTTTTTATTTTAAGAACAGATAGAATTTTAAAAAAATGGAGTTCTCCTGACTGCTTGAATTTTTTTTATGTAAACCATACGCAGTTGCGCTGTAATCGTGATGTATCGCGGAATCGAATCGTTGACATGATAATCATAATCGAATCGAATCGAATCGAATCGTGAGGCCAGTCAAGATGCGCACCTCCAATGCCCACCCACCTTTGGATTCTGGAAAGGTACTACACAGTAAGCCAACACAAAACAATGAACATGTTTCAATTACAGCACTTTAAATCCAGCAGGGTTGTTAACACATTCGCATTGCAGTAACGTACCCCATACATGCGCTGTAGCACATCGTTCACACATTTCAGCGTCATTCATTTTGTATGGTATGGCAATGTATGTCCAGAATGAACCTGCAGCACAACTTATTTCTTCGAGCCCCTGGGTGCGTTGCAGTCCCTTTATTTCAATGGGACTGCCTAACACTACACACCACAACCTACAAAAATGTGTGTAGCAGTGAAGTTAGGTGTAGTGTGAACGAGCCCTTAAATACACTTTTTCTACTACAGGAAGGTATACAATCTCTATGCAAACAGAACCCTGAAGCAGAATGCCTTTCTCTTTTTTTTAATAAATGTACATGGGTTTCTGCCAAACAACTGGAATCATTTAAAAAGAAAACAGAGAATGAAGTGCTATTAAAATTTTCGGTAGGGATCAAACCTCAGTAACATGGCCTAAAGAAGACTGTTCATATGTCTTCTTATGAAATATGAGAGTTTTTGCTTCAAGGAAATCTGTGCAGTGCTGAATAGGGAGCAGACACCTAATACGCCTTTCTGGTGACAGAAGCACAATCACCAGCGGTGAACATGATCTTCCTGTGAACATGAAACCGTTTATGTAAGACGACAGAGTTACTGTTCTGCTGAAAAGGTAATGAAAAACTTCACACGAAATTGCTCCAAACTATTTAGCCTACTTTCACTTACTAACATCCACTAATCTCTGCTCTGTCATCATATCGGAGCTACATACCCATTCACGTCGGCTCACGGATAGACTTGAACTTGGATTTACAGTAAAACTCAATGCTTTTTAACCATTGTCCTTTTAAGGAATTGGGCGTCCATAAAAATAGTACAGGAAGGGAAAAAAAAAAGGAAATATTGGCTGAAATATGTAAGGAGGATATCCAGACAGAACAACATGCTGTTTCTCAAGAAGGGGAATGAGTCACTGTGGGAAGTAGCGATTAGCTGATCAAACTGTCTAAAAGCAATGATTTGAGTCCATATGACGCAGCAATGGTATGTCAATGTGTGTCTTTATTTCCATACTAGAAGAAACTGGCTGAGCAGAACTGGGATGTGTGCAGGCCTGCAAAATCCTGACCTCACCTCTCCTCCCCTAATGTGCCAAGTTCATTGCCTGGTCCTTCAACCTTTGAGAAATCTAGGCTGGGGTATCTGCTACAAAGCTTGAAGCCCCATGGCCCCTGTGAGAGGTATTTGTGTACAGCCATGCTATAACCAGTGGTGAAAGCAGTTGTTACCAGGTTCTGTATGGTGTGGTAAGGTACACAATTTTGCCAGTGCTGGAAGATTTAGGATGCCAGCTCTTTCCATGTGCTACTGGGGTATGTAGGTTAGTAACCTAAGGTAAAGTTGAGCTCCAGGCAGATATGTGTTTTCACGCACAATGGGCTTTAACAGGCATTTTTTATGTTTTGTGCAATTCTTGGCATTTCATCTGCACCCAGGGAGCTGCACGAACCGCGTAAGGCCTGCCATACAGGCGAGTGGCTGTACGTGATCATGCTTTTGTAAACGTCGATGCTTCCAAGCTTCGGCATTTACCAAACACAAAAGTAAATGCCCCCCGTTAAAGTGATTTTGAAGTTTACATAGTTTTTTTTTGTTCTACAAAAAAAAAAAAAAACATACATGCTATACTTATCTGCTCTGTGCAATGGTTTTGCACAGAGCGGTCACAATGCTTCCCTTTTCTCTTGAGGTCCCCCGACGGCACTTTAGGCTCTACCTTGTCTTGGTGGGCCAGCACAGAAAGCCTCTTCCTATGGGGCACACCTGCGGGCTTGCTCACAAGCTGGGCTGTGTCCGTCTATAGACACACACACACAGCCCAGCCCCACTCCCTCCTCACAGGAATGGATTGACAACAGCCGGAGCCAATGGCTCTCACTGCTCCCACTCAGGCCTGCGAGGAGAAGATGAGTTGCTGCACTCAGGCACAATGCTGGATCCAAACAGGACTCCGGTAAGTATTCAGAGGGATGAGGGGGCGATACAACCAATGGAACATTTTTTTTACCATAAAGCATGAAATGCAATAAGGTGAAAATATGTCCTGACTTTAGAACTACTTTAAGTCAGCCCAATACAGCAGACTGATTACAGTCAAGCTTGGGTATAATAAGTTCTTCTCAATATAAACCATTTAATTTCAACCCATATTTCAAGAGTCAAGTACAATGATTGAACATATTGGCATGATTGAAGGAAAGTACTGAAGATCTCATAAATAAGCAGCTGATCTCTATCAGCATAGAGAGCATTACATTCAGTACAGTAATAAGCAAAATAGACAACAGAACAGTAGTGAAGAGTGCCAAAGATGGGCTCCATGGTGCAAGAGGACAGAAGCTGCTGTTGCTAACCAAAACATACTATTATTGCTTCCTTTAGTTCCTCCAAGAAGCATCCATATGATCTTGAAGTGTTTTGGGGAATGTTCGATAAACAAATTGGATAAAATGGACCCTTTTGGAAGGCATATCCTACTAAAGTATTTCCGGCCAAAACTTTTTCCCAGCTCCGAATAGAGGCAGGAAGGGTAACTGTTCCATGTGGCCCTATTGGGAAAATTGTCCCTTACTTCCTGGCCCACTCACATCTTACCAGGACAGGTAGTGAAATCTTCAATATTAAAGTGTATCTATAGCCCAAACTCCATTACAGAGATTTCTCCTTACTCACCATACCAAGGACAAGATGTGAAGGAAATTCTCCGACAGCAACATAGACAGGCGTCTTAATTTGAAGAACGCTAGGACCTATGACAATGACCTATGGCTCTAGAGACACTAACTTCTAACATTGAAATTCATAATTCATCTTGGAACTATAGTAAATGTAGACCAAAGGATGATCTGAAGGTGCATGGCAACGTTGGAACCGGCCAAGAGAAAAATGTAGTTCTACTATTCCTTTCAATGTTTAAATGGTAAGGAACAAAAGTTCATTGCATACATTTACAGCCTATAAGGTAAAAGAATAGTTCTGTGTTGTTTTTCCCCTTGGTTGAAAGTACTGTTATTCTTTAAAGTGGAACTTCAGCTAAACGTGATAGACCTGCTCATAGTCCTACTACAACCCCCCCCCCCCCCCCGATGGTGGTGCCAGGGATCTAAAAACTATTTGTAGCTGCCAACGTTCATCTTTTTTTTTTTTATAAAACGACCAAAGTTGGGGATCAGGAAGTATTCATTGCCAGTCATTTGCAATTATAGAGGAGAAGAGAAGAAGTTTTTCAAAGGCACTTTAGGTATGTAGTTAAAGTGGAACCTAACTTCTAAAGTGCTTCTCTTATGCCTCGTCCCTGTCCCTCCCTTTCAATTTTTTTTTTTTTTTTTTTTATGGGGGGAGGAGGGGGTACCTGATTTTAACAGGTACCCGCTCCAACTTCTGCTCAGATTGCCTAGGCAATCCAGGCGGAAGTTCTTCTTGGGACACACCACAGGTCCTAGGAGACTGCAGGACCATTTACAGGGTGCAGCATGTGCACAGTGAGGTGTGAAGGTGCAAGGAGTCACAGCCAGCTTCCCACAGTTAGCTTGGTGGCACCGGGGACCTGAAGAACGACAAAGAACTGGCCAAGGTTAGGAGAATGGTGGATCCCTGGACAGACAAGTACGCTGAATTCCAGGTATGGCTTATTTACCCAGCTATATTGGATCTACTTTGACCAATGTAAGTCTGTATGTGATATACCAGTGGGATCCCTGTAGAGCACGAGGGGGGGGGGTTCTCCTTCTTGACACCGGCACCATTTAGAACACTTTGCACTTTCCCAATTACTGCAAAGTGTTCTGATAGGACGAGGTGGGGATTGTGATGTAACTGACCCACCTCTCCTTGTCCAATCAGATAACACTTTGCATTCATTGAGAAAATGCAAGGTGTTCTCTGAATGGTGCCGGTGCAAAGGGGGAGACCCCTTGAGTTAACTAAGCAACAGGGCAGTCGCCTGGCAGGGGAACAAGAATCTAGCAGTAATGACTATTAGCGGTGCCTACAACAGTGATTTCCAGATTCCACAGGCATTGGCCAGATAGCACACACACATATTTGCGTTGGTCCAAGCTGGACCAATGTAACTATGCAAAAAAATATATATATATATATATATATATATATATATATATATATATATATATATATATATATATATATATATATATATATATATATATATATATAGCTCATATATATGAGCTTTAAAGGAATTATTTGTGGCTATGACCATCCTCACACTTATTGACTGGCTATGAATCACACATCACATCAATCTCTGCCAAAATAAATAAAAAAAATGCAGCTATGACCTAGATTTTAGTATACATGTTGTGCCCTTAATTCTGTGTAATTTATAAATTTTAGCTTTTTTACCTTTCAGCTACATGTGTATACATATTTAGGAAAATCTGCTGTGTGCTCCAGTGATCTTTTTGCATGCTTGCTTAGCTCTCCACTGCCCCTCTTTTGAAATCCCTCCTTTGGTCTGATGTAAAAAAGAAAAAAAAATTGCTATACCAAGCCTTTCACCCCAACTTCCAAAATGATTGCATATGTTATTTTGAAAAGCCAGCATAAGGGTATGTTCCACCAGTTGCTGCATTACAATCCAGTGGCTGGTGTGCACTGCTGATCAGTGCAGTACTGACAACACAATCCATCTCGGTGCATCACACAGTTCACCTTTTTTTTTTTGTGAACCTCGTTGTGTGAGGCAGTGGATTGCCTCAAGCTGCGCTGAAAGAAAAAGAAAAAAAGAAAAAAAGAAAAAAAGTACTGCATGCTGAATTTATTTTGTTGAGAATTTTGGTTTGTCATACAGTGGGACAGTGCTGGAATAATCACCCAATGCAGTTCCACCGCATCTTGTGTGAATGCACCCTAAAAGAAAAGCTGGACTGGAAAAACGCACTTGTGGGTGTCCAATAATACTTTGCATATTAATTCTTCAGGGTCTGCATAACAGTGGCACATGAGGGGTGTGTTCTTTGCCTTAATTATTTGTGCTACATGGTTGTCCCCCCATCATTCTAGAAAAGTTGAGAGGTACGATATCTGTAGCGCCGGCAAAGCCGTTTCATGCCCTATCTTAAAGAGGCAGAAAAACAAAAACTCTGTACATTTTCCTGTATGTCCTTCCCATAATTCACTGTCCTTTGTTCCTTCTTTTACGAATAACTTGAATTGTGTCATTTACACCGAATTTCACACCACTTCCTGCATTCGCTTTCACACCCCCTTTTCCACCAATTCTGCTTCATATATAACTCTGAGCTGCCCTCTTCCTCTATCACACAAATCAAGGAAATCACAAGCCAGTTTCTGTATTGCTGCTTGAGGCTCAAGTTTGTAAATTCTCGATCAGAGGATTTTTGTTTACTAGGGGACACTGGTTACTGAGACCTGAGAGACAGTTGTTAAAGTAATATTAAAGGTTTAAGGTTTTTTTTTGTTTGTTTTAAAAAACCAAACATGGTATACTTACCTGCTCTGTGAAGAGGTTTTGCACAGAGCAGCCCTGATCCTCCTCTTCTGGGGTCCCACCAGCGCTCCTGGCTTCACCCTCCCACAGAGCATGCTCGCTCCCGTCCATAGACACAGAGCATGGTTCGGCTCCACCCCCACTCGCTCCTCACTGGCTCAGATTGAGGCAACGAGGAGCAAGAGAGCCGACACAGCTTTGGCTTTTGTGCACATCGCTGGATTACAAACACTTCAAATAATAATTCTAGACAAAACCATCTCTAGCCTTCAAGCTGAATCCCAGGTACACCGCTGCATATGAAGCACATATGAGAACTGCCAAATGGATTGAGATCTTTAACACAGCACAGTCCTGCCTGGCAGAAAATGGGGGCTGATCTTTCTCTGCTCGGGTTTCACTTTCACTTAAAGCTTATGTTCAGGTACGGCAATTTATACATTGTTACCTTGGACCAGCTTGAATCAATGCAAGTATGCATGTGCCATAGCTCTGGGATCCCTGCGGAAGCTGGAAATCACTGTAGAAGACAACGCTACTACAAAGATTGCCATTAGCTTTAAGGTCCTGTGCTGAGCAGCTGCTCTGCTGCTTACTAAATACAGGAGGTTGCTAGCTTAGCGCAGGCGCCATGCAGAGAACACTGCAAAGTGGATTTGGAGGTGGAAATCAAGATATCACCACCCTGCCTCTCCACCTCTTCCAATCCAAACCCTTTGTATTCATTGGGAAAATGTAAAACGTTCTCTGAATGGCACCTGTGCCAAATAAGCGACCTCGTGTTCACTAAGCAGCAGAGCAGCTGCTTGGCACAGGGATCTAGTGGTGATCACTGTAGTAGTGGTCCCTACTCTAATGATTTCCAGTTTCCAGGGGGATCCCACGAGTATGACACTTGCATACTTACATGTACCTATATAAAAATTGCCATACCTAAACCTGAGCTTCAAAGTAATAAAAATGAGATTTAAACTTACCCGCTATGTGCAACAATATTGCACAGAACGGTCCCTTTCCTCTTCTTTAGCGGTACACCGCTGGCACTATTTACATCATCTCACTGTGGGTGCCCTCATAGCAAGCTGTGTGCTGAAGGGGCACCTGTGCAGGCATGCTCCCAAGCCAGGCTGTGCGCATCTATAGACACACAGCACAGTTCTGCCATGTCCCTCCCCTTCCACAATCACTCCTTACAAGTTTTGACTGAGAGCAGCAGGAGATGACTGCTGTCTGCGAGACGAGGAAGTGAAGAGAGAAAACCTGCAGCCAGGCACAATGCTGGATTAATCAGACAGATAAGTGTTTAGGGGCAGGGAGGTAGAAAAGGTAGCTAAACGTTTTTTTTTCCCCTCGCTCTTGGCCACTTTGCAAATGTTTAATAACTTTCCATAGATGAAGGAGCAGTCCACAGGCCGCCCCCTCTGCGCTGGGTTGAGGAGTTCCGATACCTTGGGGTTCAGGTGACCAAACATCCCTCTATCTTGAAAAAAAATCTTCTCCCTGTATTGGTTACTCTGCGAGCAAAATGTGCCGCATGGGAGAGCCTAAACCTCAACCTAATGGGTCGTATCAATTAAAAATGGTGAAGCTGCCTAAATTGAATTACTTGTTTAGGAAATGTCCAGTATCGGTTCCTAGCTCGTTTTTTAAAGGAGATTGATAGATGTGTGGGCTATTTCACTGACAGCGGTCACCAGAAAGGAAGAATCTTCCAAGGAGGAGCACAGACAGCAATATAAACCTGACAGGGATTCTAACCTCTTCCCTCTATCTGAGGAAAAAAAAAAAAGGTTTGGCTAAACGTCATGTACAAAAACAAACATTAAAGTGGATATAAACCCTCACATATACCCAGTGAACAGCCTCAGATGACACACAGATGAAACAAATCTCCCTACAAAAGTTTTGCAAGTATATCTGCTGTCTTTAGCGTTATATATTTTTTAGAAAGTTCAGATTGTGTTAGGAGATAGTCTCTTCCTGTTCAGCACTGCAGTGAAGCCTGGGCATACAGCCAAGACAGCTGATTGGAGGAAAGCCAAACACAGCCTCTCCTCATTGGAGGAGACTTTCAGAACTGTTTGTTAAATAGTTCAGCAATCTGCCAATCTATTTATAGCATCCTCCCCAACACAAAACTCAGGCTGCTTTCATCTCAGTTGGGAACTTGTCAGAAGTTATCATGCTGATAACAGAGGAACTGAGCGGAGACAGCTACAGGACATAGTGCTTTGAAGAGGGATAAGAAAATACTGCAGTTATATGTGCCCAGCTCAAATTTCATGAATGGGGTTTACATCCACTTTAAGTGAAAGAGCTGTTAAAGAGTTTGTAAAGGCTGAAGGTTTTTCTTTACCTTCATCCATTCTGTTCATGAAGGTGAAAAAACCTTCAATGTGCAGCTCCCCCCTCATATTTACCTAAGCCCGATCCCTATCCAGCGATGTGCATGAGACTCGAGGCTCTCCCAGGTCTCTTCCTCCAGATTGGCTCCCACTGCTGCATCTCAACCTATCAATCACAGCCCGTGAGGCGGGAGCGGAGGATGAGGCTGAGCCACGCTGTGTCTTAAAAACGCAGAGAGCCGGCTCTGGAGCGAGAGCGCACGAATGCCCCCCCACAGCAAACGGCTTGCTATGGGGCACTAAGCAAGAGGGAGGAGCCCGGAGCACGGCAGGGGACCCGAGAAGAGAAGGATCGGGGCTGTTCTGTGTAAAATCACCGCACAGAGCAGAGAAGTATGACATGTTTGTTATTTTTTTCCTTTACAATCACCTGTGTGGAATAGAGGGATCTACCGTATATACTCGAGTATAAGTCGAATTTTTCAGCACATTTTTATGTGCTGAAAGTGCCCCCCTCGACTTATACTCGAGTCAAGCACTTTTCTGCAGCAAAAAATTTCATTTTCCGAACCGACTTTGGGGCCCCGTATCTCAGGACCACTTGGTGCTAGGAACCCCAAATTTGGTGTGCAAACCCAGTGGAACTGGTACCACAACATATCCAAAGCTGAAGTTCCTAGCACCAAGTGGCCCCGAGATACGGGGCCCCAAAATCAGTTCGGAAAATGTCATTCTCTGCTGCAGAAAAGTGCTTGACATTTTCTGAACCGACTTTGGGGCCCCATATCTCAGGGCCACTTAGTGCTAGGAACCCCAAATTTGGTGTGCAAACCCAGTGGAACTGGTATAATAACATATCCAAAGCTGGGGTTCCTAGCACCAAGTGGCCCTGAGATACGGGGCCCCAAAACCGGTTTGGAAAATGTCATTCTCTGCTGCAAAAAAGTGCTTGACATTTTCTGAACTGATTTTTGGGGCCCTGTATCTCAGGGCCACTTGGTGCTAGAAACCCCAGCTTTGAAAATTATATGGTGCCAGTTCCACTGGGTTTGCACACCAAATTTGGGGTTCTTAGCACTAAGTGGCCCTGAGATACGGGGCCCCAAATTCGGTCAACTGTGTCCATCTGCAGCAATGTCATTTCAGGACCCTTTGGGTTCAGAGACCCCAAATTGTGGCTGCAGCTAGGGGGCATCTAGGAACCCTTAACTACTGAGTTTGAAGTTCAGGGGACCTATGGCTGCAAATGGGCACAGTGATGCTGCAAATGGGCATTGTTGACCCTCTTTTCCACTTACAGTAGCTGTGCATTTTTCACCCTCGACTTATACTCGGGTCAATACGTTTTTCCCATTTTTTTGTGGTAAATTAGGGCCTCGACTTATACTCGGAACGACTTATACTCGAGTATATACGGTATATTTTATTAAACTTTGTGTACAGCCTGTTCTCCTATGTAAGCCACTATGTGTACAAACCAGGAGGTCCGTGGTGCGTTCTCCTAAAATCTGAAACTTTATACACACAAGCAGCTAAAAGGGAACAATCCGAGCATTGGCCAGCAACTGTATAAAGAGGAGGAGGCAGGGTAAGAATGTTTCAATTACAGAATAAACCAGTACAGCATATAATCATACAGCACACTTTGGACATCTATAATACAGGGAGATAACACAAAGGTTTATGTTATGATGTAGTAAGACAGAACTAACACATTCTATAGCACATATGGACAACACTTCTGTGTATTTGGCACAGTTCACCGAAAACAGACAATAAAGCTGAGGACTATTTGTACAGACAATACAGGCATGTAGAGCCCAGCACTATCCTGTACAAACAATACAGCTGTGCAAGATGGAGCAACACTTCCTGTTTCAGACCCCCAGTCATACCGATCATTGTATACATGCCCTCTACTTCTCACAGTGGGGGGATACTGACGGGACCCCTACTTACCAGCTGGTCTTGGTGCTACCCCTCTGTGCTCCGGTGTCAGCCCCAGGTTCAGTGCCTTAGCTACCAGCTCCCTGGTGTCAGTCTTTCCGTGCCTGTCCCGTGGTAAAATGGAAGAAAGCATCCCTGGCTCCCTTTAGCTGTGCACTTTTACACTGATACTGCAACAGGACTAGTTTCCAAACTGCACATTTTCTATTTGGCAAATGAATGGATTGTGAAATGCACACAATTAAAGGGCATCTCTATAAGAGAAATATGGTCAAAGCTTTTTTTAGTCTTTGTTTTCTTGTTAGTCACAGCAGTGCACTCACTTGTGTACGCCTGTGACGTGGAGTCAGCTGACAGAGCCGCTCCAGGCTCTGAAAGGATCCCGACCATACTGTCAAGATCCACCCAGCTGTCTGATTGACAGCTGGATCCGGCTCTCAGTGAGTGGCTAAGAGCCAACGCTAGCTGCACCCATCCCCTCCCAGGCCCGATGCTCCAGTGAGAGCTGGATGAGCAGAGCGAAGAGCGTCATAGAGACAACTTCCAGAACTTCTTTTGGGTGACATGCATCCTACGATTTTTAATTGCGTGATTTTGCTGTGATTTGTCGCATGACAATTGTGGCAAAATCGCACTGCATTTGGGGTGCCATTGAGAAATAATGGGATTGCAAACGCATCCTGCATTTTGCCGTGATTCAGAATCGCTGTGGCCCAGATGTGAATGGAGCCTTTGTGTAGGGCATGAATTTTGTTAACCTTCAATTGCTACAAGTTTAAAAAGTTCTTATTGAATTTCTACACTGTATAGTTATATTAAAAACAGCTATCCATACTACAAAAACAATAAATAAAATGCAATAATGTGGAATATTCTAATCTGTTACCCTAGGTTTAAACTTTCAAGTGTTGTGCATACCTGAGTTTATGCAAAAAAAAAAAAAAAAAAAAAAAAGGGGGGGGGGGCATGCACCTTTTCATTAATGTGGCCGCAGGGAAATTGCATGGTCTTTTTGACAATTGCCCTGCGGTTCCCGCACCCGGAAATGCGCTGGTGAGTGGGGGTGCCATTTAGAATGAATGGCAGCCCTGCGCGTCTCCTAAGAGAAGCACGATTTGGCTGCGATTCCCGCAACCACATGCAAAGGTGCGAGCCAAGCCTTAAAGAAGAATTCTGAGCATAGTATATTTCTATACCATATCTGGCAGATGCCCCTGGAAGAAGGAAATCACTGTAGTGGACTGGACACCGCTACTCCAGTGATCTCCATTTGCTTTAGGGTCCTGTGCTGAGTGGCCAGTCTGTTGCACTAGAAACAAAGAAGGTCGGCCACTTGCCACAGGCGCCATTCAGAGAATGCTTTGCTCTGATTGGACGAGGTAGAAAGACAAGGTGGTGAGGTTTCTCTGTACCTCATCCAATCAAAGAATGCTTGCATTTATTCAGAAAATGCAAAGCATTCTCTTATTGGCTCTCATGCCAAGTGGCCAGCTGCCTGTGTTCACAATACAGCAGCCTTTCCACAGTCCTAATGGTTATGGGGCTGTATTTATCACTTGGTGGTAGCAGCATCTAGATTGTCACATTTACACATTATAAATTTATCATTTATTTTAGAGACACTTTTGGAGCCATTACTTGGCCCCATCACCATAGACACTATGGCGACCTTTGCCTTTTTGGGGACAGTCATACGTGCGTCCCACACTCCAAAGGATCTCTATGACCTCAGATTCTGGGCTAGATATTCACAGTGTCCCCCTGTCCATTAGTACTGTATAGGCTGAATCCAACATTGTAAGTTACTTTGGGTTGGATCAATTTTCTCCTCCTTACCTTTTTTGCTACTTTGGGTTTGACCTGAATTATAATGAGAGATTAATATATATATATATTTTTTTTTTTTTTTTTTTTTTTGAAGTATAAGGGGGGCTGCTGCACACAGGTGGCTTTTTATCCTAATGCATTGAGATTAAAAAAAAAAAACCTGCAAATCACAACCACTTTAAGTCTCAGGCTGGTACTGCTACCTTTGTTGGGACACTGTTGTTGCTGGACAGGAAGAAGAGGAAATCTCAACAGGAACTCAGACCTCAATAGAAAAAAAAAAAAAAAAAAAACTACAGTTTCAGCTCTTTCCTCATGCAATCCAAACCCAATAAAGGTTTTAGCTTAGATTCCACTTTAGGGGAGACACTACAGAAGAATATTGGCCTCCTCCAGCTTAGTGCTGAGTTTAAAGAATTTAGAAGATACATTATGGAGTGCTGCCATATATCCTAAGGAATACTATATGATGCACTAAGTAACAAGCATACCCTATATCCCATGAAGCTGCCAAATATCCTATTTAGATGTTACATATGTAGAAGGAGGGTGAGAATAACAAACCGGCGATACTATGAATAAGGAAATAGTAGCGCACAATGCAGGGGAATTAGGGAGCACGCAGTATATCATCGCTTATGGCATCTGCCTTTTGTCTCATGACAAAAGAAAGGGATCGAGAGGTCAGAGGATACAATGCAAAGACAAGCACAGAACAGGCACATCTAAAGGGAGGCCAGGGATGCCTTCCTTTATGTAGTGATAGTCTTTGATCAACTCCAGGAAGTGACATCCCCAGGCACAGGGAAGTGCTGGAACTCCTCCTACCGCTTACACCATCTGTGCCAGAATCATATCCCCAGCACCTTACACACCATCATAGTAGCTGTGCAAGTTGTGCTGTGATTAGGCAATTCTCTTAGACTATGTATACATCGGTAGCACATACTGTATATCAATATAAAACATATTCTGCTGATCAGTGCTACACAGGGTTGCTGGTGGGCAATACAATTTATTGGGACTGTAGAGACAATGCCCTCAAAAGCTGCAGTCTGTGTTCTCATTCTCATACGGTGTCCCCTTTTAACCCTTTCGCTGCAGTTTTTGCACGCATCACAGCAATTATTTTAGGCCTGAAGATTACTTAAATTGTTTTTAATTAGTTATAGATGTTCCAAAAGCAGAGACCCAGGAGAATAAATTGGTGGTAGTTCCAATATTTTATGTCACACAATATTAGCGCAATGACTTATTACCCACTTGAATACAGAGCACTTTCACCCTCTTACTGCCCAGGCCGGTTTTCATCATTGTCGCACTTTGAATGACAACTGCGTGGTCATGCAACACTGCACAAAAATGACATTTTTATAATTTTTTTGAGACAGAGCTTTCTTTTGGTGGTATTTAATCACCATTGGGGATTTTTATTGTTTGCTAAACAAACGAAAAAAAGACCCCTTTTTCTTAGTTTCTGTTGTAAAATTATCAGAATATGTAATTTTTCTTTGTCACTGATGTGTGCCGATGAGGCGGCACTGATATGCAGCACTGATTGTCAGGGCCCTGATGATCAGTGTAAATGCCCCTGTCACCACAGGAAAAATGGCTATCGGCTTTTCTTTCCTCAGACACCGACAGCGCTGAGAAACAAACGGTTAGCAGCTTTCCTTTCCTCAGGCACTGAGAAACAAATGGTTAGCATCTTTCCTCTCCTCAGACACTGACAGCACTAAGGAAAGGAAATGCCTCTGCAGCAGAGGACTTGCCTGAACAAGCCATACAATTCACATCTGGTCCGGTAGGCTCACTGTTGTAGTCCGTGGTACCAGCGATAGCCGCAACCTTCTAGGACCTGTGCCAGGTAGCTTCACCTGTAGAAGTTCAGGGTTATCACTGTAGTAGGTAGTGCCGAATACCACACTAGGGATGCACAAATATATCAGCAGCCAAATATAGGGTTATCAGAGTTTTGCCGACAGAAAAAAAATATGCCGATTATGGCCACCGGAAAAGGCACGAGATTTTGCTGCAATTTTTATAGGTCACATGACTCAAACCACAGGTGCGTTCTTGCCACGTTTTCAATGCAGTTCAATAGGGGGATGCATGAAATGGAGCTTAGTTATGCAGCATGAGGCTGTATATTCTGCAATATTTACATTTTTGGTAAACTCATTCAATGAATCCGAGCACCAGCGGAGAGAACATACACTGCATTGATGCATTCACACAATTTAACAGGAACCATGAGATAAAACAAAAGTTCAGGAATATTCCTTTATCCCATTGTTTTGCAAATCTATGTACACTTCAAACTGTATGATTGAATCAGTTCTGACATCACTGTTTTACTAACCTGACAGCTTATTATTCTAAATGGGAAACCTTAATATTGTTCGAAAATATTAAAGATTCTAACTACCAGCAAGAATAAGTCCTTATTTTTAAAGAGCACCTGTCATTTCAGATCCATCATGGCAGTGCCTGTTAGCGGGCATCCACGTCCCTAACGTTGTTGTGTCACTGCCGTATCACCAGTCATCCCATTAAAGTGAATGGGACTGCGGTGAGTCAACAGCGGGTCAGAGGAGCCGCCGCGGGACAGAGATGACAGTTGGTCTTTAAAAATTATGATTTAAAATCAATCAAGCCTTTTTTAGATAGATAGATAGATAGATAGATAGATAGATAGATAGATAGATAGATAGATAGATAGATAGATAGATAGATAGATAGAATAATTTTTCTTATTTAAACTGCCCATTTTAGTTTTCGGCCAAGTACATTCACATTCTGGATTTTCGGTTTAGAATTTCCATTTTGGTTAACCCCTATACTACGCCAAGCTGGACTAATGTAAGTATGCATTTCAGATCTTTCCTGGAGTTCAGCTACAATTGTTCAGTGACTGACCCACAAATGGATTGGAATTTTAGTGATCTGGACCTTTCATTGACTGCAATTGTTTGTCTCTTAGCAACAAAAGTGTAATAGGAGAGCAAATGTACAGTATTTCCATTATTTTCAAGGCCTGGTATTTCATTCCCACATGAAAACAGCAGGCAACAAAGCTGTCTTCTACAAAAAGAGTACCAGTCACCAATATTATTCTTTATGATAGAATAGCTCTAGGAGCACACATTCATGTGAGACTAGTCAGAGTTTGGTGATCTGGATTCATGTAAACAAAGAATGCTGAGCACAGACAACACTCCGCACCCAAACACCACCATACGGCACACAACATACAAACACCATACTATATTATGGCACTCTGCATCCAGTCAAAACAACCTCACGAATATACATGGAGCTGCTCACAAAAAAAATTCCAAGACCAACTGCACAATAAAATCTCATAACACAATCTGTGTACTAATTCTACGCGAGAAATCTCCAACCACTGAAAACATGGTCAGTGTGTAGACAGCAGACAGTCTCTTGTGGGGGAGCACATAGCACACTGAGGTCAGAGATGTATACCACATTAATTTGTGTGTTAAAATGGCTCATGTGATATTTTTTTCAGAACCAGGAAATTCACAAAAAATAAATAAAGGGGTTAAAATGTTAACCCACAGGCATCCCAGCAACAGTAATTATCCCTACCTGGCTCATTCAGCTATCAGCTTGTAAATAGGTGAATGTAAATAAAAGGGCGGGGACAGTGTGGAAGAAAAACAGCATGGGGGCCCTTCATTTCAGGTATACATTTTTTTTTTTGGTGAGAGTCCTCCCCCCTAATCTGACTATTCTTTAAGTAAAAAGGGCAAGCGTTGTTCACCATGACTGTCGTGGACTTGCATCGATAGATGACGTGATTGACAGTGAATGTGCATCATTTTTTTTTTTTTTTATAAAATAAAAAAAAAATTGTTAAAATTGTTTTGTGTTTTTTTTTGTTTTTTTTTTACAAACAGAATTGCTCTTTATTGAGAGCATAAGCAAGAGTCAGAGGATGACACATTACAAAAGAAAAGGGAGAAAAAATTATCCCATCAAGTAAAACATATCAGTACATCACACAGAGATAATTAAGGGACATAGATTGATGTTTACCAGTAGAAAAAGGAAGCAAAATAAAGTCTTCTTATACGGGAGTAAACATTTAGCACTCCAGCTATGGTTGTCATATTTTTTTTTCATATTTCCTGGGGCAGTTTCTATTGATACATGTCAATTTGTTAGGTTATTGATCAATTTGATAGGTTCCCAAAAGGATAACGTGGAAGGGCAGTGGGAAGTCCACTTAAAAAGTATTTCTTTTTTGTAATAGTATAGTAAATATGATAGAAGCTTGGTATAGCTAGGTCAGCCTTTCTCAACCTTTTCAACACAGAGGAACCCTTGAAATAGTTCTCTGGTCTCGGGGAACCCCTTCTAAAAATTAGAAATCTACTCATTAGAATAGAGTTAAGAAAAATTAGAAAACAACTCATGATACATTAGTGTGATGGTCAGTGGGAAGGATGATCCTTACACTTGTGGTAATTGGGAATAATTACCTCCTTATAGATAGCTAAAAAGATCAATGGTGTGAGTGGGAACTTATCTGAGAGGCAGAAATTGCCCAATGCTGAAGGAACCCCTAGCAACCTCTGGAGGAACCCTGGTTGAGAATCACTGACCTAGGTCTTTGCTCATCATCATGTATGCCCAGAAATGCCAGCTCCGGAGTACAAGGTTTTTTTTTTTCACTGTGTACATATTTTTTGGGGGAATGAGCAGGGGAACTAAGTGCCCCTTTGCTCTTTCACATGGGGAGGGGCAGTATCTGAGAACCCCCTTCTTGTTAACAGGACTCCAAGAATCCAAATAAGCCACCCACAACCTGGAGCCAAGGCTGGGAGACAAGGTGCCCTATCAACATGGGGACAAGGTGCTTTGGCCTGGGGGTCCCCCCCCCCCCCTCCCCATGGTAAAGACGTGTGGCTTGGTATGGTTCAGGAGGGAGGGGGGCTGTATGTGTGTCACCTCTTTCCTGGCTTGCCAGGCTGCACACTCATATAAAGGGTCTGGTATAGAATTTGGAGTGACTATATGCCAGTTTATTTTGATTTTTTTTCATGGGATCCCCCTTAAAATTCATACCAGACCCTCACGTGTTTTATTTATATTGTTTTTAGACATCTTATCCACCCCTTTGTTCACATTCACCTGTCAGCCAAGAATCCCTGGCTGTCAATGTGTGGGTGGGGATGAGTCAGTGGTTGTTAGCCTTCCTAACAACCAGTAAAAGCTGTGAGCTGGATCGGTTACATTTAGGCCCCATCCACACTAGCGTCATCATTACAGTGATGATCTCTGTAATAAGCAATCAGTAAGTCTGTTCAAAGGTTTCATTTATGAAACCTTGTTTACTACTGTGATGCTGTCATTACTCAACGCTATCACATGGTACACGCCTTCTGTGATTGGCCCTGGTACCATGTGATTATGTGACCAATCACAGAGACCACACAGATGTAAACAATGACAGCCTTATCTACTACTGTACATGTGATTGCTCACAGTAATCACATGGTACCAGGGCCAATCTTTGAGGCCCAGTATAAAACAAAAAAATCAGTGTTCTGCTGTGTCTGGTGGACATATCGGTGACAGATCTTGCTACACACAACTAATGTGGGAGGACGTATGGATACGTTCATTGCTCCCATCCAGCTGTATATACACCTTGTTTGGAAAGGAAGTGGTTAAATATAAGTGTTTACATCAGCAGATAATTAGAAAATGTATTCTTTCTTTTTTTATAGACGGGAAGGTGATATTGCATTCTTGTGAAGTTCATCACCTATAATGACTGGTGTTCTTAATACAGCCGTACTGAATTGTCAGAGAAAAACATCGTAGGCAATATTTCATAAAACACAAATATTACATGCGATAAACGTAAAGCAATTGCTCGCCTCCTATGGGGGGAAAGCACAGCCCCCCTATGGTGTACACATAGATCGGTGCGGAGTTCCGGGCTCTCTGTACTCAGCTCTTCCTGGTCCGGGCTCCTTGTACCCCACCTCCTCCCTCTCCCCATCCAGACACACACTCACCGGCTGGTCCCCGGGCTCCCCTCCCTGTCACAGTGTTCTCCTCGGTCCCCGTGTCTCCGGTAGCAGGCCCCGCACCTTCCTCTCCGCTGAATTCCGGGACCCGATCGGTAACAGTGGAGGAGTCGGGCAGGAAGTGATGTCAGCGGGAGAGGGCGGGGTCTGGGCTCGGGAGGAACAAAGCTCAGCTCTGCTGGTTCCGTGTACAGTGTATTGTCATACCGAGAGATGGAGGAGGAGTTCTACTGTATTCACCTGGGCGGTGGGGATTTCCTGGTGTGATGGAGTTAGGGGTCATGTAAAGGCTGTCCTCAAAGGGCCAGTTGTATCTGGGTAGCCCTACATACAGAGTGAAAAAAAACAAAATAAGTGTAGCGCTAACAAAAAGAGGTCAAATATAAAGTCTATAGACTGACAGTTCAAAATGCATGTGTCAAATGGAAAGACATTCTTGGGAAAAAAATGAAGAGTTCTCAGGAACAGATCTCATCAAGAGTGTAAACCATCTGGGGAGGAAGCCCACACACCACCACTAAAAGTGAAAGGCTTACCGGACTCGGTGAAACCCAACAAGGCATACGCCAGGTGGAGTCAGACAGGCTTAGGTGGTGCTGGACTACAGGAGGCCCGGAAGGGCAATGTTGGTGGGGTGTCTTCCACGTGGCTGTATTCCCCCCCCCCAGACGACGTCTATGCAGACGAAACGCGTCGGGTAGGACCCCATTGTCGCCACTTCTTCACAGCGTTGTTTTTAGATACCTTTATATGTGAGTGTATACTACTTTTAATAAATTCCCATTTATACGGATTTACACTATTTGGCCTTTCCTTCTTTTCCTTCATTTGCTGCTGTTATTGCTGGTTCCAACGCCGATCTGAGGGATACGATCCATGTGTGCCTCACCCCAAACCTCCGGGTCCGGTAACGTTTCAGGAATACAGCCACGTGGAAGCCACCCCACCAACGTTGCCCTTCTGGGCCACCTGTAGTCCAGCACCACCTAAGCCTGTCTGACTCCACCTGGTGTATGCCTTGTTGGGTCCACCGAGTCCGGTAAGCCTTTTCACTTTTAGTGGTGGTGTGTGGGCTTCCTCCCCAGATGGTTTACACTCTGGATGAGATCTGTTCCGGAGGACTCTTCATTTTTTTCCCAAGGATGTCTTTCCATTTGACACATGCATTTTGAACTGTCAGTCTATAGACTTTATATTTGACCTCTTTTTGTTAGCGCTACACTTATTTTGATTTTTGACATTGTTTACACTTGCTGGTTGTGTTAGCTGCTTATTTTTTTTCTTTTTGGTAGCGCAGAATCATTGTGTACATATAGTCTACATACAGAGTGCAATGTTCAGGGGTGCACTTAATACAGAGTGCAGTGTTCAGGGGTGCTCTGTGTATAGAATGCAGGGTTCAGGGGTGCGCTTCATACAGGGTGCAGATGTGCACTTGGTACAGAATGCAGGGTTTAGGGGTGCGCTTCGTACAGAGTGAAGGGTTCAGGGGTGCATTTCGTACAGGGTTGAAGAATGCATGTCATGCAGAGCTCAGAGGTGTGATGTGCACAGAGTGCAGGGTTCAGAGGTGCTCTGTGTACAGAGTTCAGGGGTGCACTTCATACAGAGTGCAGGGTTCAGAGGTGCTGGGTTTAAGGGTGCGCTTGGTACAGAGTGCACAGTTCAGGGGTGTGTTGGTACAGAGTGCAGGGTTTAGGGGTGTGCTTGGTACAGAGTGCGGGGTTTAGGGGTGTGCCTGGTTCAGAATGCAGGGTTTAGGGGTGCACTTGATACAGGGTGCAGGGGTGCGCTTCCTCGTATCTCCCTCTCGATTTCCGTATAGTGCGTACATGACTGTTGGCATCCGATTCAGGCTGTCCAAACGAAAATTTTCAAAGGATCAAATGCCAACAGTTCTCTCGTACGTGAACAGAGCTAACAATTTTCATTTAATGTGTACTGTTTTCGTACGAGAAGAATCGGATACGAAAGACTGCGCGTGATAAGAAACAATAGGCAACAAAAAAGCCTTTGTCATTGGAGCATTTTCGTACAATTAGTACCATCCTTGGTTTCGACTTGCTGTGAAACATCAAGAAAAACCGGACAATCGTTCGTCCAATTTTTTTTATAGTGTGTATGGGGCTTTACATGCACTTTAACAAACAATATCATTCTGACATTTTAAGTAGAATTACTGTATAGGCAAAACCTTTTTTTTTTTGGATAGAGCAAGGGAGGGTTATAACCCCTGTCAGAATTTTTTTCACCATCTGTGTCCCATTGTGGAGATTTCCCTTCACTTCCTGTCCCATAGCCAAACAGGAAGTAAGAGGACATCCCTGCAAATAGAGGGAATTCCTTGGGGACCCCCAGGTCACCAGAACTAGTGTCCCCATTGAAAAATTTCCCCTCTATTAATTTTCTGAGGACATCCCAAATTTTTTTTTTTTTTAACTTTTACTTTTAATGATAACAGTAAACAGGACATATAGGGTGAATCTTCTTAACGGAGCCATAGACAGCAATAAAAATTTACAGATGTTCTAATGCCTCTCCACTCCATCCAAAACAAAAAAAAAAGTTTTGCCTTTAGTTATACTTTAACTTTTTCCTCAAATATTCCATACTGGACAGTTTACTTTGTCATCTAATAAATCCTTCTCTATAGAGAACAAAAAGGTCCTCCTTAGATGGGGAACATGTAGTAAACAAAGTGGGAGTGTATAGTTGTGTTAAAGGCACTAGGTCAGGGATCTTCAAACTACGGCCCTCCAGCTGTTGCAGAACTACAAGTCCCATGAGGTATTGTAAAACTCTGACATTCACAGACATAACTAGGCATGATGGGAATTGTAGTTCCTGAATGACTGGAGGGCCGTAGTTTGAGGACCCCTGCACTAGTTTTTGGTTTTCAGGCTACCATCTTGCCCATGCCAAACTCATTCCTCCTAACTCCTGGTTAAAGGTCTTCCTCCTTTAAGTTCATTATGGTCTTCAGTCTTCTTCATCTCATTCACCTCATATGATAAAGTCCTGGTAAAGCAAAACAGTGGTAGGCTTTCAACTTCCCCATCTCTCCTTCTCCTGACTTCTTGAGTAATAAACAATTTTCTCACCTCACCTTCCAGGACGGCAACACATGAGAGATGATAGGCTCCTCCCTACGGGAAACACAATCAACTCAGCTGTTTATAAGGCCCCACCTTACACCTTGTCCCTCAGTATTGATTGTGTTTCTCCCACAGGAAAACATTTTTTTTTTTCTCTGACCAGAAGACTAAAAAGAGTCAGATAGTACCCCTGTGAGCCAGGTGTAGGAATGCCTGTGAGGGCTGCACTTACATGCTGCCTCAGAGCTTCTCACAGGTCGCCCCAAAAAGGCATTTGTGCAGGCGGTCTAGGCGTTTCAATCCCGCGCCCTTGCACGCCGCTCAGCTGCTCGGGTCTCCTCCTGGTCTTCCCCTGGTGCAGTGGGTGCCATTTTGCCAAACGATCTAAGCACCAAGGGGAGGACTCAGCGCGCTCCAAGCCTCACTCTCAGGCTGAAACTTCCTGCCACAGCAGGAAGAGGTGGAGCAAGTCCAAACGCGACCCAGGAAGTGGGTTAAAAGCATGGAGGAGACTCCGGACCCGCATGGCTGCAGAGACTGAAGCATTCCTTCTCACAGCAGGGCTCAGTGAGCTGTGAAGAGCTAAAAGTCTGTCTGAGCCCATCTCATGGACAAGGAGGATGGAAAGACAGCACAGGTGGCTGCAGGCAAGAGCAAGGCAGGACCGGGTAAGTGCCGTTTTCTTACCTACTTGAGGGTTTGACACCAGATTAGATGATCCCTGGTAAATCCCCCATGCCTTCTCCGGGGAAAAGGGGCCTACAGCCATGATACAGGGGGCAGGAAGAGTGACTATGACTTGTTCCCTCTTTTCTTGCAGATTCCCCAAGCGGAGCACAGGAGGTCTCTGACAAACCACCTTCCTCATCCGCTAGTACCAGTGCCAGTAAAAAGTGCGGTAATTGCGGGGAAAGATTGTCAAAATACCACACCAAGCCTTTTTGTTATAGGTGTATTAACAAACTGGCTGGCAAAGAGGCCTCAGGATTAATGAAAGATTTTCTCAAGTCTGTACAAGAGAAAATGTTGGCCACTATACAATCTTTCCGCACCTCTACTCACACACCCCTAGTAGTAGGTTCAGAGGAACCCACCCCTAAAGAGGGTCCCTCATCACAGAAGAGTTTACTATCCAAGCTAGGACCAAGTATCTCTTTATCTTTCTCTCAGGGGCCTTCCCCGGCTCAGCCCAGGGAAGAGGATGGGATAGAGCAAGCAGAAAGCCAGGCGAACTCTGAGCCTTCTTCAGATGAGGAGGCCGGCTTAGGTCCGGATAGTGATGTAGAAGACATCAAGTTAGGTTGCCACCTTTTTGGCTTAGAGGACTTGGAGGGACTCCTCCAGGCTATCTATGCCACTGAAGAAATCCCTGAACCAGTTAAGGAAACCTCTGCACAGGATAAGATGTACAGGGGGTTAGTTAAAAGTCAGGTTAGGGTATTTCCCCTACACCAGTCTCTAAAAGACGTAGTTCTTCAGGAGTGGAAATTTCCTGAAAGGAATTTGGTCAGTCCTAAAGAAAAATTTTTAAAGGTCCCCAAGTTGGACACCACCCTCACCGAGGTGACAAAAAAGTCTGACCTCTCCTTTGAGGACTCTTGGAACATCCGGGATGCAATGGTCCGAAAGTCAGAGTCCCTGCTGAAAAAAGCCTGGGAGGCCAATTCCTCAGTTATGGCCCCTGCATTAGCAGCAACCTGCATTGCCAGAAATGCAGACTTCTGGATAGAAAAACAACAAATATCAACAGCACTAAAACGTGGCCATGTGTAGATAGGAAAGGGTCACAGTCAGTGGCATGGAGTCTAAGCCCAGTGCAGCTGGACAAACGCCATAGCTGGAGGATATGGATGAAACAGAACAAAACAAAACAATCCTGCGCTCAATGGGTTAGTGGAAGGAGCAGTCTCACAACAGGCAGTTAAACATGAGTACACATAGTTTATTCAGTAATAGCCATAAAATCCAATCCTGTTGTCAGACAAGGAGGAGTAGGAAATGATAAAAAAAAATAATTCATAATAAAACAGGCTTACGATGTCACCAGAAGTCCACAAAGTAACGGGTGGCTAAGAGCATCCAGATCTGGGAGACAAACCTTGCTGCAGGGGGGGGCGCCAATACCCCTGCTACGCTTTAGCCAAGTATACAGACCGCTCACCAGCGTGTGAGAGATGGCTGAACGTACTGGAGAGGAATGAGGAGGCAGTGATCAGCGGGGATATGGAAACACGAACTCCGTGTGTCACATGTTGGAAACGCCAGACCAGCTGGAGTGCTGACAGGAAGAGGAGGAAATACCGCGATGCTGCAGATAGATTCACGTTGCTCTCTCCTAGTGTAGCTATGCACTTGGGTTGTTGCACACCACTGTAAGAGAGTATGCTGGGGTTATGTATTTACCAAAAGCATAACAACCGGAGCTGGGATAGCTGACATAGAGGATAATCAGCAATGCTGGAGGTTGTGAAGACTTTGCTACCTCGTCGTCTGTGGTGACCGGCAAGCTACTTGGTTGCCTTGACGATGCGTTTCGCACGCATGCACTTTTTCCTTGTCAAAAGAAGTTTATTGAGTATACAATATTATAAAGATACATAAAGTAAGTTTACAAGGATCTATAAAGTAAGCTCATTGTTTTACAGTAGGGTTTATATAGGTAAATATCATGAAATTTCAAATGTTAAACATTGGGTTCACGTAAACCTAAATTAAAGATATATATCATTTCCTTAGTTACTTTTGTAGGTATTTAAATGATTTATATCTACTATACATATTGTTTACAAGTAGAGTGTATATAGGTCAAATAAATTCTGATAATGAGCTTTAATCGTAAGGTGGAGAAAAGGAAAGAGAAAGAAGAAAAAGGGTTGAAAGGTAGAGGTATGGTCCACAAGGTTGTCCCGCTCGTCAGTTTATTATTCTTTTTAGTTCTCTTTGAAGCCTTAGAATGGGTGTCTCTGTAAGTCATTTAATCTGTTACCATGGCAACAGGACAGAGTCATTGAAGTTTGACAGGAACTGTTGTTTTATCCAAGGATGCCAAAGTTTTGCAAATTTTGGAATTTGATTTTGATCGATGGCTACCATCTTAACATGGGACATTGTATTATTCATTCTGTGAATTGTTTCTGCTAGTACCAATGTAGGAGATTTCCATGCCTTGGCCACTGTTTGTTTTGCAGCCGTTATTAGTTGGATCATAAGTTTGAATTGAGAGAGTGTTAACCATTCCGGTTTTAGATTAAGTAAAGTTAAATATGGATCTGGTTGTATTATTTTTTTAAATATTTTAGATGCAATCACGAAGACTTCCTTCCAGAAGGTTTGGATTACTGGGCACGTCCACCATATGTGTAAATATGTGCCTATTTCTGGGCATCCTCGAAAACAAAGAGCTGAGGTATTAGTTGAATATTTTGCCACTCTAGCGGGTACAAGGTACCAGCGAATTAGGACTTTATAATTTGTCTCCAGTGCTAAGATGTTGGGTGAAGATGACTTAGATGTGAGCCATATGTTAGACCAGTCCGTGTCTTCTAAAGTTCGTCCCAGGTCCTCCTCCCACCTCTGAACGTAAGAGGGTCTATTAAGATTTGCTACTCCATATAATTAATTATAAAGTGATGAAATTGTACCTTTAGCAAATGGATCTTTTGTACGGATTGATTCAAAAATGGATAATTGGGATAATGGTGTATCCCCCTTTAGGAATGGTGTATAGAAATTTTTGATTTGGAGATATCTAAATATCTCAGAGTTTGGTAGATCATATTTTTCTCTAAGCGATGGGAATGAAAGGAATGATTTAGATGCTATGAAGTCATTTAGTGTCTGAATGCCTGATGTTGTCCAAGCTTTAAAAGAGTTTGGGTAGATCCATGCCAGATAAAAGGCCGGATTTCTGATAAAAGAAAGGAGAGGATTGTGTGGAGATTGTAACTGATATTTGGTTTTTAGTTTATCCCAGAGAGATAAGAAGTGTTTAGTTATGGGATTATGAATTTTAAAGCGGTCTTTAGGATCAAGCCATAATAAATTTGATATTAATAGAGGGTCATTTTCTGAAGCCTCTATATATACCCATAATGGGATTTCCTGTTTTGCATGATATTTGGACTGACTGGCCAAATGTGCTGCTCTGTAGTAGTTAGTAAAATTAGGGTATTCCAGGCCTCCTTTATTTTTGGGAAGATGTAGTGTGTGTATAGGTATACGTGGTTTAGAAGAGCCCCATATAAACGAAGTTGCTCTTTTTTGTACTATTCTCAAAAAATAGGAAGGAATTGGAATAGGGAGGACTCTGAATAGATAAAGCAATTTGGGTAGAATAGTCATTTTGATTGCATTAATCTTCCCTATCCAGGATAAAGGAAGTTGCGACCATTGTTTTATTAGATTTGTGATCTGTCTTAATACAGGAGGATAATTAGTTGAGAATAAGTCAGAATGAGATGCTGTTAAATGAATTCCAAGATATGGGATTGATTTTTCTGCCCATGTGAATGGGAGTGCAGCCCTAGCCGGGATCAATTCCATGTTTGTGAGTGAAATATTAAGCACTAGGCATTTCTTAGGATTAATCATAAGGCCGGATAGGGCTGCAAATCCATCAAGAGCTGGTATTAAGTTAGGACCAGAGACCTGTGGTGATGATAGAAAAAGTAATATATCGTCTGCAAATATACATAATTTGTGTGTAATACCTCCTACTTCAATGCCAGTTATAGTTTGGTTTGTTCTTATGTATTGGGCCATGGGTTCGAGTATAAGGGCAAATAATAAGGGAGATAATGGGCAACCCTGTCGGGTACCTCTTTCGATATTAAAGATATCAGATTTGTATCCAGCATATTTTATATAGGCTTTGGGTTTATTATATAATGCTTTGATCCATGTTAAAAAGTGGGGTCCAAAACCCCATTTTTGTAATGAATATTGCATATATTGCCAGGATACTGTGTCAAAAGCCCTCTTAATATCGAGAGATAGAAAACATAAAGGGATATTCCGTTTTTTAGCAATATGTGCCAATAACACTGCCCTGCGTATATTATCGCCTGCCTGTCTATTTGGCATGAAGCCTACTTGATCTCTATGTATTAATTTTCCTATAATGCTATTGAGGCCTTTTGCTATTATTTTTGCTAATAATTTAATATCGAGGTTTAACAGAGAGATAGGCCGATAATTCACACAGGAAGTATCATCAGAAAGGGGTTTTGGGATCATACAAACAATTGCCATCTGATGTAGTGGGTGTTTGAGCATTATGTCTGGTAAGTACCATGTTGGGTCATGCGCTTTTGGTATGGCTGAGGCTATAGTAGTGTATACTGCATTATGGTCAGACCACGGAATCGGAATTATATCTGATGCAATAATTTCTGGTATCATTCCTATTGTTAGAAAAATATGATCTATTCTGGTGAAGGTTTGATGAGGGTGCGAGAAATAGGTGAATTTCTTTTTCATTGGGTTACTTTCTCTCCACGAATCTACCAGATTGTATTTGGAAAGAAGTTGAGAAAAAGGTAATCTAGAGGTTATTTTGGATGGTGTAAAAGGTGATTTATCTAGAAATGGGAGGAGGACCTGGTTCGAATCCCCACACATTATCACTGTTCCTATTTTGTGTGTATTAATCACTTGTAATATATGTGAGAGGAATGGTGTAGGTTGTTTGTTAGGAGCGTAGTAGGAAATCACCGTGATTGCTGTATCCATTATATAACCCATGAGTATCAGGTATCTACCTTCTGGGTCTTTAATTTCTGATGATAAGGTGAATGGTGTGGATCGGTGAAATGCAATTAGAGTTACCCTTTGCTTGGTACAGGCAGAAGCCGTGTAAATTTGTTGATAAAAAGGAGAAATATATTTTGGAGTAGAATCTTTGGTGAAGTGTGTTTCTTGGAGGCATACTATGTGAGCCTTCTTGTTATGAAAAGTACGGAAGGCTTTGGTCCTTTTTTGAGGGACATTTATTCCCTGAACATTCAGGGAAAGTATATTCAGTGGTGCCATGGCAACAGATCAAATAGTTTTGACTTACTTTTTGTTATGCAGAGCTGACTGCGCAGATCAACCTGTGTGGACTGAAGAGATGAATAGATAGAAAAGAAACCAGTGAATTCTGGAGTAAAGAGTAAACAAAAAACATATGAGATTAGATGATACATTGTATAAATTATTTTTTGCAAGTAATCACAATTTACCCGTGAAAGAGAGTAAATATCTCTCTCAGGGGAATAAGTGCCTTCGTCACACTCCCACATAATATGGTTGGGAGAATGAGGAGGGCTAATGGGGGTACACGGATCTTCCGCTTACAGGAGAGAAGTGCTTTGTCAAAAGACATCAAAATGATGTTTCATTAATTGGAGTGCAGAATATAATTTTTGTTGAAATTATTTATTCCAGGGTGGTTGTATATGGTTAGTCTTGCCCTAGGCTAAATAATTCAGTTAGAAAGGTACTGTTAATAACTTTGGTATTGATGAAGATAGTTTGAATTATTTTGGGATTTTAACCCTTTTAGAGTAAACAATTACCTATTCTATTCATATGTAACTGTTTAGATATGTTAACTCATAAAATTGAGGTTGTATTGCTTCAGATTAGAATAAACAAAAACATAATTCTAAGAACTAGTTAGGTAATAATATATTTGTTTTAAGAAAAGAAAGAAAAAGCTTCCATTACTTCTGGATTATTGAACATATTTGTCTTAAAAAGTAATAAATCTATTGTTATTACCTGAAAATATATAACTGAACAAGAATTTCCTTATTTCACTTATATATTCTAAGGCTATATGAATCAGAAGTAATAAGAAATATAACTGGAATGTAACATGATCCCACACAGTGTGTGACTATCAGAATGCAGTTACATTCAGTTATAAATACAGGTTTTTTATAGAGAACCATCTCTTAGTATAATAAATGAAGAGATATCAGGAATTAGGATGTCAGTCCATTGAATCTTCTTGGTCCATGGATGATGTGGCATAACGGCCTGTTTTGTGAGAATGATGATTCCCATCTTGTTCTGAAATTTTCTGAGTGCTGCCTGAAGGTGAAGATGATGCCATTCTTCTGCGTGTGGGAGAGTTGCTGCTTGTGGGTTCTGTCAGATTTAATCTTAAAAGGGTTTGTTGCAGTTCATCTGCTGATCTGCTTCTGTAAATTGTACCTTGGTAGTTAAATCTGACTGAAAAGGGGAAGCCCCATTGATACATAATGTTGTGGCGTTGCAGTTCCATTAGTTGGGGTTTCATGTTTCGTCTTTTAGTAATAGTAAGTTGGGATAGGTCAGCAAAAATTTGATAATTGTGTCCTTGAAAATTAAGTTCCTTTTTTTCTCTTGCAGCAATTAGTATTTGTTCTTTCGTTCTGTAATAATGAAATTTTGTGATTATATCACGTGGGGGTCCATCTTTCTTTTTGGCTGTGAGGGCTCTGTGTACTCTCTCCAGTTCTAAACGTTCAATAGGGATATCTGGCTTTAGTTCTTGTAATAGAGCAGTAATAGTAGATTGCAGGTCTGTCACAGTTTCAGGTATTCCCCTTATGCGCAAGTTTGAACGTCTGGCTCTATTTTCGTAATCTTCAAGCTTAGTTTGAAGTATTAAATTCTCTTCTTTTAATTGTTCCAATTCTGTTATATTTACTTGGGTTGTAATTTCAATTTCATCCATTTTTATTTCTAAGGCTGCGGTGCGGTTTCCCAGCTCTCTTATTTCTTTGGTTAGGCTTTTTGTTATTTGGTCTGAGGTTTGTTTTAAAGCCTTATGAAGCATCTTTTCAAATTGTAATAATATTACTGGGGATGCTGAGGAGGCTTGTGGAGAAGTTTCTGAGAGGATTTGTTCTGTATCTGACTCAAATGGAGAGTCTTGCTGTGACATTTTCTGTCTGTGAGAGCGCCCTGATCCTGTATATTGTGAGGTGACTGGAGCTGCTTTAGTTGCAGTGAGTGCCTGTGAGCTCTTTGTGAGGTGATTTTTATTTCTGGCAGGGTTTCCTCCCAGTACCATATTTCCTGCCCAAATTTTCACAGTTTGTTCCCTGGGGCAAAAAGGTTCAAATGGATAAGTTTTGAGCCTGCAGGCTCCGCTTTGTCCTTCTCTTCTCTCCTCAGCGGTGCAGAGCTCTAACAATGCATGTCTGCTCCGCTAGGCTCCGCCCATCTCCCCCCCCCCCCACGCATGCACTTTTTCAAAGTCCTGGCTTTTATGGCTATTACTGAATAAACTATGTGTACTCATGTTTAACTGCCTATTGTGTGACTGCTTCTTCCACTAACCTATTGAGCGCTGACTTCTGGATAGAGAAGCTTAGTAGACACTTCTCCCAAGGAAATAAGTCTCAGGATATTCTAGATTTTTCAGTGATAGGACAGGCTGTTGCATTCCTGGCTGACGCGACGGTGGATTCCGTTAAGGCCTCTGCAAAAACAGGAGCACTGATTAACTCGGCCAGGAGGGCCATTTGGATTAAAGCCTGGGAAGGTAATCTTACCTCTAAGGCCAAACTGTGTGGCTTGCCCTTTGAAGGATCTTTGTTGTTTGGCTCAGGCCTTGATGATGCTTTGTCTAGGTCAAACCCAAATGGGAAAAGTACAAGAAATTTTTTCGAGGCCCCTCGAGACAAAATCAACAAAGGTCCAAGAAGGAACCCAGCAGAAGGTGGGTTTATGGTAGAGGCAGGCAAAAAGTTAATTTGCTCTTTTCCTCTCCAGGCCAAAACACAAAAGATCCCAAGTGACGCCAGAATCAGGAAAGGGGGCAGACTGTCTCATTTTATTCCTCAGTGGGAGGAGATTTCCTATCTTGTGTACGGGGCATTAGAATGAGGGGGAAAATAAATGTAATTGTTTAGATGCCAGGAGATGCCTCCTTACTTATCTACAGAGGGTAAAAGAATTTAGGAGAGCTAATCATCTTTTAATCCTCTTCTCTGGACCTAGAAAGGGACTCCAAGCCCCTTCAGTCTCTAGGTGGAAAAGGCAAGCCATTACTATAGCTTACGAAAGCTCAAGCATACCTGCACCAGAAAAGTTGAAAGCACACTCAACTAGAACCCTAGCAACCTCCTGGGCCGAAAAATCAGGAGCCTCCTGGGAGCAAATTCATAGCGCTGCTTTCCTGGTCCAGTCAAGACACCTTCCTGGATCACTACCGAATGGAGGTCCCATCGCAGCAAGACCTAGCCTTTGGTCGAAAAGTGTTACAGGCAGTGGTCCCACCCTAAGTTAGGCCTGTGAATTTCTTTATTATCCTCCCGTGTGTTGCCGTCCTGGAAGTTGAGGTGAGAAAACCGACGGTTACTTATCGATAGCGGTGTTTCTACGAAACCTTCCAGGATGACAGGCCTACTTCCCGCCCTGTTATGGGTGGAGGAGTATGTACACACTAGGTGGTAAGTGCCTAAATGTTGGAATAACCCTTGTGAATCGGTTGGGAGTATTACTTTACAACTACTGAGGGACAAAGGGTAAAGTGGGGCCTTAAACAGCTGTGAGTTTATTGGGTTTCCTGTAGGGAGGAGCCTATCAGCTCTCATGTGTTGCCGTCCTGGAAGGTTTCGTAGAAACACCATTATCGGTAAGTAACCGTCGTTACCGTCTTTTTTTCATTTTTTTTTATTGATGTTAACATGTTGAAACAATAGAGGGTATAGTTGAAACTGACCATATACATTACAATCTGATTAAACAGACGCCTTTAGATCTACCAACAGTTATTTAGAGCAAGGATGTGGCTGAATAAATGCAGCATTAATAGCTAATTAGGATAACTTTTGTCTAAAGCAGCCCACACTACTGGGATATATTAACACTTATAATGAAATCTAGGGTGGTTTAGGAGTGTAGGAGGGCCCTTGCATTGAGTTATTGAGTTCACAAAACATTTGGATGGTTATATGTAAGACATACAATAAAAAAATTTAAGAATAGGAAATTAAATATTGGATTAATAATAATCTATTTAATTTTTTTTATCAGGTTTGTTTTTTTTAGTAATGTACATGTTCTATTGTTTTTTCACTAAACATATGTTTTTTCATTTGTTGTGTGTGTTTATTTCTTTGCATGCCAATATGCAGGTTGGGCAACAGTTTATTGCTGTTTGCTTATCAATTTATGATTTTAATAGTGCTAAGTTGCTAACTTTGCACCTAGTTCTTCTTTATTAGCATGCGTTTGGTACTGGTTATGGCTAACTGCCAACCTCTAGATAGGAAACGCATTGTTTTTTTTTTCTTTTACATTGTATGCATGTGGAGAGGCAGAGAGGGCTGGGGATAGGCAGAGGTATTCTAGTTGGGGTAGACTCAAGTAGGGCCGACAACACTACTTGGCATTTTAGTGCAGCAGTGGATGACAACACTTTGGGGTTGACTTACTAAAGACAAATAGGCTATTTATTCTGCAAGGGAATTTTGTAGTGAATGTAGTGAAAATTTACTCTGCAAAGAATACCTAATCACATGCAAGGAAAACAGTACTTTTTAATTGTACGTAATTGGATGATGAAAGTCAGCAGAGCTTCACTTCATTCGCTAAGTTAAGGGACTTTTCCTGTGCAAAGTAAAAAGACTATTTGCCTTTAGTAAACCAATCCCTGTCTCTGTTACCCAATTATCCTCTTGCCTTTTCACTCTGTCACATGTGTTTCCAGTGGAGACTTAAAGCGGTCATGCTGGTGGCCATTGTGTTTATCTTTTACCACTATCACCATCGTCAAGCTGGTCCTGAGCAATGATGGTAGCCACCACTGGAGAGAGCATATAAACTGGAAATAGCTGTAAAGAGGCAGGGGCTCTGTTATGCAAGACAGTTTGAGAAATAGGTGAAAATATGACAGTTGGTTTTAATATACAGTGCTGTACATCTACTTACCTCTTTCAGCTGCTTATAATTCCCTACACTCCCCCTCTACACTATTTGCCTGGAAAAAGCAAAATTACATATCCAATGCTTCTTGAAATGGAGGAACATGTGATCTATCCAATCTCCTTTCTTCTGCATTACAGCGCTGGTGCAACCCCATAGTGATACATTTGTGAATTGAGGGTATTTGGGCATGGAGACACAGGTTCACCTGATTCACAAACATTATTTTGCAAAGTAAATAACCCCTTCACTCTTAGTAAATCAACCCTATAGAAAAACATTTTTTAACTGATGGTATTTTAATGCAGTGCTATGAATGATATTGCACAGAGCGGTCCCTTACCTCCTTTTCTGGAGTTCCCCACTAGCGCTCTCTGCTTCTTCTTCCTAGCGAACCCTCAGCAAGCTGTGTGCTAAGTGGGCACCCTTGCAGGTGCGCTCCTAAACCAGGCTGTGTGCATCCTTAGACTTACACAGCACTGGTAAGCCATGCCCCTGCTTCCTCCTTACAGAAGTTTGACTGACAGTATGACTCCTGCTGCTTTCAGAGTCTCCTGTGAGACCAGGAAGCAGAAGAAAGATGCTGCAGACCAGGGACGTGCAGTCAGGTGAGGCAGAGAACATTTAAAAAAAAAAAAAAAAATTGAGCTTTGAGGGTCGTAGCTCAGCGACCTGAGGTCACAGAGACCCCAAATTTGGTAAAAATTTAAGATAATGTCTCGCTGGTACCGTGTGCCAACAGACTTACCCCGTATCTATATAACCATATCAGAACAATGCTGGCATGGCTGCGGGCACCGTGGTACTCTTATTCATATATGGTGGGACTGCCCCCTCATCAAACCTTTTTGGGAAGATATACGAGACCAGATAAAAAACATAACAGGGACGGAGGTCCCTTTCTCTCCAAAGCACTTTCTTCTGCATGTACCCCCAACTTCACTTAGCCATTATAAAAAAAGCGTGCTGCCCCATCTGCTGAATGCAGCAAGGCGCCTACTCCCAACCTACTGGAAAAAATCCAATATCCCTACCCGGGAACAGTGGATTGCTGGGGTAAATGCGATATGAGAGGCTGAGGACTACATAGCGACCTGCAGAGGTTCTCGTGAACGATACTCCGCAATCTGGGCACCCTGGATTGACTTTGTTTCCGACCCAAATTGGGTACCCTCCAGCTTAGACACTGCCCTACTAGAGCTAGCAGACCCTAACCTCAAAACCCGTAGACCAATGAAACCCTAGAGGACTGAGACCTAACATCCTGACGAGTTACTAAAAATGAATGCAGCCGGATGGGGGAAGTGTTCCTGTCACGGTGTTTCTGTTCAGCCAGTTTAATTGAGCGAGTTCTGTACAAGAGACCCTGCAAGGTCGGAGTTCCTACTTTTTTTTATAGAATGTTGGACATGTCTTGTTATGTATTTTTCTATACAAAATAAAATAATGATTATATTAAAAAAAATTTTATTGACAGAAGAAATGGCAGCGTCCACCGATGGCATACCCCATTTCTTTGTAAACTTTTCCTCCATAGGATACAAAAGTGAAAACCTTTTGGGAGGAACAAAAATCTTATCAGGGTGATCCCAGTCAGCATACACTATTTGCTCCAACAACGGGTGCAAAGGGAAAGCCGGAGAACTCTGTGGAGGACGTAAAGAGCCAAATGACAAAAAGGAAACCTCAGGGACCTCTACTGGAGGCAATTTAAATCCCGACCGGACCAGCTCAGTGAGAGACTGAAATAACAGTCTCTGGGATTGAGAGGCTGAAAATGGTTCTTCAGACTCTGACTCCCCGAAAGTGGAATCCCTGGCCTGACCCTCTTCCAGGTCATTTACCGCCACTTCTTCAACATCCTGTTCCAACACAGGTGGGGGCTCAGGTGAAGGGGATCTATCCCGTTTCCTTCCACCCTGGGAAACTGAAGCAATCGTGCCTGCTATCTTTCCCTCTAGCCCAGCTAAAGCTGATGCCAAGTCGTCCTTTGTGACGTAGGTTGAGTCAGAAGCATTAGCTGTAGCTACAATGCCTGACAACTATAATGGCTCAGATTGGCCAGTTGTCTCAGGTCTTTCAGGAGAGTTAAACACAGCGGATGCATTGCTAGGATCCTCCACTCCTGATGGTGATGCACTCATTCCGCTTCCTGCTGTGCCCCCTCCACTCCTCTTCTGGGAAGACATTTGCCTGAGACAAAAAAAAACTTGACATAGCAACAGCCCTATGCACTCAACCGTCCTGCAAAGCTGCACCCAGCCTATTGCAGTACACAGCTCTATATCTTACAGGACCTGCAGTGCCTGGTTCATCCACCCACAGTGACTCGCATGCCCAGCTGACACCGCTCTGTGTCCCTTCCAGCCAGAAACACTTCCTTATATATGGCCGCTTCTGTTCCCACTGCGCCTGTCTGACGTGCACGCTCCTTCACCACGTGCACGCTCGTTGCGTGCCGCATGCCCCCTCGCGTCCCTGACTCCCACGTGCACGTACGTCATGCACGCTCATCACGTCATTCCCACGCACACTCGCGCGCCTGCTGTAGCTGCATAAATAGCGCCAGGAAATGACCACCGAAGGCGCCGGACAAAAGGCTAGGTGCGCGGGTGGGGGGATCCAAGAGCCGCCGCCTGCCGGGTTTTCGGACAAGCTGGAAGTCTCCATAGGAGAGAGCCACCACTGGATCTGTGGCATCACTCTAGTGGAAAGAGGAAAACATGGCACCCGGTCCCAAAACAAAAAGTAAGATGCTATGATGATTTTTTTTTTCCCGGTTAAAAAGTGCAAAAAAAGTTTTAATCCCTTACAATCCCACCGCAGGACTCTGCTAAAAAGCTAGACCCCAATCTTCCCCAATCACGGCGGGTTCCGTCTCTTGGACTTTCAAGGACAGGGTCCCCCTATAAGTTTGGGGCCACTCCCTTGGACCTGTAGAGCACCCTGCCAGAACTCCTTTTGGAGTTCTTCTTACCAAGGGTCCGGATCCAAGGGTCACATTACAGGAACACCTCGTAAGTCTTCCATGCAGCCGAGGCCCGGGTACCATCCATTTTAGTGTACCACCGTCCGGATGGATCCGATCACATAGTCCCTTAAATCCTTCCGGATCTGTGTCCAGGACCATTCTATATTAGCTAGATCATGGAGAGCTTCTCCAACCATGACCATCACCTTTCAAGACACTGGCGAAAAAACGGAGGTACTTTATGTGTAGGAGGGGTTATATAGGGGAGGACTTTCTGTCTTTTTTGGTTTGCCAGTGTCCATTCACCTATAGGTGGCGTATAACCCAGTTAGTTATTATGGCTGCTCTGTGTCCTGTGATGTACGATAAAGAATGTACCATTAGCCCCAGCTGTCCAATAAAAATACTGCAGTGGAGGCACGCCTCTCACTGCAGTGGCACGCCTCTCACTGCAGTGTCATAGAAGAGGCATGTGTCTAAAAGACAAATGCTCCCTTCTAGCCCAGCCCTCTTAGCAACAAGGAAATATAGTATAAGATTTACCCACAATCCCATGTTATTCTCACACAGTTAAGAATGAGAATCTGCTGCTGTTGAATAGGTACTGTTATAATAAACTAAAACATATATTTTTATGCTATATGTTATAACATAATAATTTATAATAATAATAATTTAACACCCCCCCGGTTCAGTTTGCAGCAGAACATGCGAACAGGCAAAAAATTTGTTCGAACACCGTTAAAATCTATGGAACACGAACGTGAAAAGTCAGAAGTGCTAATTTTAAAGGCTTATATGGAAGTTATTGCCATAAAAAGTGTTTGGTGACCCGGGTCCTACCCCAGGGGAGATGTATCAATGCAAAAAAAAGTTTTAAAAACGCCAGTTTTTTCGGGAGCAGTGATTTTAATAATGCTTAAAGTGAAACAATAAAAATTAAATATTCCTTTAAATATCGTGCCTGGGGGGTGTCCTTAGTATGCCTGTAAAGTAGCGCATTTTTCCCGTGTTTAGAACAATATCACAGCAAAATGACATTTCTAAAGGAAAAAATGTCATTTAAAACTACTCTTGGCTGTAATGTATTGTCGGGTCTTGGCAATATAGATGAAAATCATTGAAAAAAAACGGTATGGGCCCCCCCCCCCAGTCCATTACCAGGCCCTTTTGGGTCTGGTATGGATATTAAGGGGAACCCCTCACCCAAATTTTTTTTTTAAATGGCGTGCGGGGGCCCCCAGGCACTATATACTCTGAAGAGCGGTATATATACTATATGGCCTGCCCTATATACTCTGCAGAAAATTGGGCCTTAGGTGTTGGTGGTACCGGAACACTGTAAGCCCTCGCAGTTACTCTTGGTGGGCGCAGGAACAGGCCCTGCTGTGAAATATTAAATCAAGAATTGTAATTACATGACACTGTTAAACAGGGGCAGAAAAATTGGGCCTTTGGTGGTGGTGGTGGTAACAGAACACTGTAAGCCCTCAGTTACTCTTGTTGGGCGCAGGAACGGGCCCTGCATTTAAATATTATATCAAAAATTGTAATTACATGCCCCTGTTAAGCAGGGGCAGAAAAATGCACTCATTGATGGCCCTCTGCCGTGTGTGCAGCCGCCGCAGCATTGCCAAAATTGAGTTCCACCTGGTGGGCATGTCACAAATGAGGCGGCTGGTGGGCAGGTTGCATTCCCTTTGAATGTCAGCCAGCAGAGCACTGGTATTGTATGCCCGGCGGAAATGACCACAGACTTTTCTGGCTTGCCTCAGGAGATCCTGTAAGCCTGGGTACCTGCTCAAGAACCGCTGCACCACCAAATTTAGGACGTGTGCCGAACATGGGTCAAGTGTCCCTGTCGGAGGGCGAAGAGAAGGTTGGTGCCATTGTCGCCTACAACCATTCCTGGCTGAAGCTGGAGTGGCGTCAACCACCTTTGAGCCTGCCCCTGCAGAGCTGACAGAATCTCTGCCCCAGTGTGGCTCCTGTCCCCTAGGCAGACCAACTCGAGCACCGCATGGCATCTTTTAGCCTGACTGCTTGCATAGCCCCTTGAACGTTTATGGAGCACCACTGGTTCAGAGGACAAATCTGCAGAAGAGACCATAGAGGAAGAAAAAGAGGAGGGGTGGAGGAGAGAGCTGTGGCAGAATCACCACTAGCTTATTGGGGGCGTGGTGGCGGAACAAGCTCCAACAACACTGAACCCTGTCCTGCATCCTTCCCAGCTACCAGCAGAGTTACCCAGTGCGCCGTGAAGGAAAGGTAACGTCCCTGCCCATGCCTGCTGGACCATGAAGTCAGCGGTAATATGCACCTTACTGCTGTCCGCCCTGTCCAACAAGGCCAAAACATTGCCTTCCACATGTCAGGAGAGAGCCAGCATGGCCTTCCGTGAAAAGAAATGGCGTTTTGGAACCTGACACTGAGGTACAGCACATTCCACAAATTCACGAAAGGGGGCAGAGTCTACCAGCTGAAAAGGCAGCAGTTTCAGTGCTAGCAATTTGGCCAAGCTAGCACGGTTCAGCAACTGGGGTAGGGAAATTTGCCTGCTAAAATCAGATGGTGGTGTACTGCTAGCAGATTGGCTGCAAGTACTTGGGACACCTTTTGCTATACCTTCATTCCTCTCAGGTTTTTGAGAGGACTGGAGGCATAGTAGGGTTGGAGATCCCAGATGAGGAGCAAGGAGAAGTCCGCCTTTTTCTTTGATGTGGGTCTTTCAAGTGCTGTTGCCAACGGACTGCATGGCAGGTCGTCATATGTCTGGTCAAGCGTGTGGTGCCCAAGCGGCTGCTGTTCTGGCCACGCTTGATCCGCTTGAGACATAGGTTGCAAACAGCAATGGTGTGATCTGTTGCACGTGTCAAAAAAGGCCCACACTAAGGAACTTTTAAAAGTCAGTGGGGAGTCAGCAGCGCCCTGCACCTGTGGAGCTCTGCTGTGTGATGCTGCAGCTGGGGGAACATGACTGCCAGTTTCTTGTGCACCCCCTCTCTAGGCTCAGGTTACTCCCTTCCTCAACCTGGGAACCAACAACTGAGCCTTCAAATCGCTGCGCATCCTTCAGCAGCATGTACCCAACGCTGTGGTCGAATAATTCTTTGGACTTCTCCGTCCATGATGGTGGGGCTATAGAAGGAATGACTGTGGACAAGGAGCCGTGGGAATAGGCTGCTTTGGCAGCTGCGTTGGATGGCAAACTACTCTGAGCCTGGGTGACAGAGAATGAGGAGGATGAGGAAGGCTTTGTTATCCACTCCACCAACTCTTCTGCATGTTCTGGCTCAATAACATGGCCAGCAGCAGAAAAAAAGGAAAAGCGTGCTCCACAGGCACCTGCAGAGGATGAACCATGTTCACAACCAACACTGTTGACTGTAGACACAGAGGCTGCTTGCCCTCTTTTAGTGGCCTGTGAGCGTCTGCCTCTCCTTGGTGGCGTTCCGGACATGATGTATATTTTGTTTTGAAACACCACACTACACTGTATTAGATACTGTGTACACCACCAGAAGTGTAGTAGAAACTGTACACACTGTATTAGATACTATGTACACCGCCTGCACAGTATTAGCAACTGTACTACGGCTGCACTGTATTTTATACTGTGTACACCACCAGAAGTGTAGTAGACACTATACACATTGTCTAAGATACTGTGTACACTGACGACATCATGGAGCTGGTGTATGTTAGAGACCTTGCACTCCTCCACCTTCCATTTGAGGATGCCCCACAGATGCGCAGTAGGGTTTAGGAAAGAAAAATTGGTGACTCGTGCTAAACAAACTAGTGATTATGTGGCTGAGAAGTGCCGCACCAAAAAGGTCTAGATGCAACAAATAGTGTGGCACACTATATACAGTTGGAGGAATTCACAAGTCCCCTTAGTGAATACATATACAGTTAGTGCAATAATATATCACAATAAGTGCAAACATGTTTTCAAAAATAAGCCCATATGTAATATATGTAAATTAAAAAGTAAATGTAAATAGTTAGAGGAATAGTCCATATGAAGAACACCCCAAAACATTGACTGACAATCCCGGGTTATTCAATTGTATGGAAACGTAGATGTGTGGGTCCACCACCAAAGATAAGAGCCTGGCCGCTTACCAGAACCCCATGACCCCCCGTTACAGAGGGTCTAAATGGGCTTTAAGATCCTGCTAATCTGGAACTCCCAGGAGCGGAGATGGAGGCTGGAGAGGACGTCAGGGACTGTGATGGAGGTGGATGGGTCCACAGAAACGGGCTCAGCCCTCAGCATAGTGTTGTCATCATAGGAAGAAAGAAAGGGAGGGCTCCCATAGTGTAAAATCAAACAGTAATTTATTGAAATAAAAAAAGTAAACACTCACATGTAGGTAAGAAAATCAGCATTATCAGTAGAAGAACAGTCTGTGGCACCGGCCGGATGACCACAGATAGCCCGTCCTGCTGGATGTACAGCGACAGTGGGAGGTGGCGCGATGATACCGCTCAGCCCTACGCTGCGTTTCGCAAGAAAATTGCGTCTTCCAGGGGCACGAGCTGCTCATCGCATCACCTCCCTTAAGTAACAGTCAAAAGCCTCCCTCTAGGATCACCCACGCCGGATTTCCGCATTAGCCTAGAGCGCACATATTGTCAGTGCGCAGGCGCGCCCTGGGTCTTGGCTTCCGCGTTAGCCTGGAACGCACATAGCCATGGCGCAACCGCGCATGCGTGCCCCAGGACTCGACCGGCGTCACTCGCTGTTTCGTCAAATGACTCGTTCAACAGACCTGGGACAGGGCCTGATGGGATCACATGCGCGTGCGCGCCCCCAATGCCGATCTCTTTCATGTTGTAAACAATCAGGCGGCTGCATAGGTGAGCGCAGATGGTGAACAGAAGCAAAAATGGAAATAGAAGCAAAAATGACAATTCATAAAATAAATAAATGTGAAAATGCTAACTAGTACAATATGTTTGGGCACCTATGACTGCAACCACCAGATATGCTGTCAAAGCCGATCACTCACAGAAGCGATCACTCACAGCAATCTGTCGTGTTGGCATTTGGTGCATAATTGGACTAGGGGAATGCATAACCTCAAGATTCACATTACATCAAATTAGGTGTGTCAAAATTATGCCAGACTCACCTAATTTGGACTAATATCAAAATGTTAAAAACAGTTAGGCCTGAGTGGTGACACACGCAGGCTAAACCCAAAAGAATGTATCATAAGGGGACATAGAAAAAATGTACAGCGCGACCCCTAGTGGCCATCCTAAAAATGCGCGCCCCCAATGACGGTCTCCTTCATGTTGTAAACAGTCAGGCGGCTGCATAGGTGAGCGCAGATGGTGAATGAGTAAAAATAAAATAAAAATAGAAGCAAAGTTGACAATATATAAAATTAATCGAATATGGAAAGTGCTAGCTAGTACAGTGTATTTGAGCACCTATAGCTGCAACCATCAAATACGTTGTCAAAGGAGATCGCTCATAAAAGCGATCACTCACAACAATCTGTCCTGTTGGCATATGATGCATGATTGGACTAGGGGAATACATACCCTCAAGATTCACATTAGGTGTGTCAAAATAATGTCAGACACACCAGATTTTAGACTAATATCTGATATTAAAAAAACTGTTAGGCCTGAATGGTGACACATGCAAGCCAGGCCCAAAAGAATGTATCATAGGGGGACATGAAAAAATGTAAAATTATATACAATGCGACCCCTAGTGGCCATCCTAAAAAGCACATGTACCATTGAAATTGGGTACGTATATAGCTAAATGAGGGAAAAATATATTGAAATTGAAATATATATATATAAACAAATAGAAAATGTATATAAATAAAAGCCTCAATAATGAACTTGATGCTAATCGCGGGGCTTATCCGGTGCTCCGGGCGTGAGGATCCAGAGCTAAAATCCCACAGTAAAATATAAACATTGTAGCAGAAAGGGGAAAGGAGGGGAAAAAAGGAAAGGGGGGGAAGGGGGGGAAGGGGGGGGGGGAGAGGGTTTAGGTCTGGAGACATGCTTGGCCAGTCCATCACCTTTACCCTCAGCTTCTTTAGCAAGGCAGTGGTCGTCTTGGAGGTGTGTTTGGGGTCGTTATCATGTTGGAATACAGCCCTGCGGCCCACTCTCCCCGAAGAGAAGGGATCATGCCCTTCTTCAGTATGTCACAGTACATGTTGGCATTCATGGTTCCCTCAATGAACTGTAGCTCCCCAGTGCCGGCAGCACTCATGTCCTTAGTCTGCTTGCCTTCAGCAAACTGTTTGTGGGCTTTCTTCTGCATCATCTTTAGAAGAGGCTTCCTTCAGGGACGACAGCCATGCAAACCAATTTGAGGCAGTGTGCGGCGTTTGCTCTGAGCACTGAAAGGCTGACCCCCCCGCCCCTTCAACCTCTGCAGCAATGCTGGAAGCACTCATACATCTATTTCCCAAAGGCAACCTCTGGATATGGCGCTGAGCATGTGCACTCAACTTCTTTGGTTGACCATGGTGAGACCTGTTCTGAGTGGAACCTGTCCTGTTAAACCGCTGTATGGTCTTGGCCACCGTGCTGCAGCTCAGTTTCAGGGTCTTGGCAATCCTCTTATAGCCTACGCCATCTTTATGTAGAGCAACAATTCTTTTTTCAGATCCTCAGAGTTCTTTGCCATGAGGTGCCATGTTGAACTTCCAGTGACCAGTATGAGAGAGTGAGAGTAATGTTTCATGAATATAAAAAAAAAAAAAAAACACTAAAGATAACCCTTTTTTTGTATAATGTGAAAAAGATGAAGTTATGCCAAGTAAATAGATATCTAACATGTCACGCTTTAAAATTGCGCACACTCGTGGAATGGTAGTACCTAAAAATCTCCATAAGCGACACTTTAAATTTTTTTACAGATTAAATGTTTAGAGTTACAGAGGAGGTCTAGTGCTAAAATTATTGCTCTCGCTCTAACGATCATATCGTATGTAACCTATGTGTATCTGGCTCTGATACTAGCCAGTGCCTCACCGCATGTCCCTGCTGTAGACAGGACAGCTCTGAATTGGCGAGAGAAGCCAGGTAGGTGTTTAGGGACGGGAAGCATTTTTTACCTTTAATGCATGGAAACCATTTTGGCTTTAGAGTCACTTTAAAGTCATTTTACAGAATAATTCCAGGCATCATTATTTTGTACATAGTTGCATTGGTCCAGCTTGGAAATCTCTAAAGTAGACATCACCACTGCAGTGATCTCTACTTGCTTCTGGGTTGTGTGCCGAGTGGCTGCCCTGCTGCATTCTGAACATAGGAGGTTGGACTCTCGGCCCCGGCGCCATTCAGAGAATACTTTGCATCTTCTGAATGAATATACAGCATTTCATGATTGGGTGAAGTGAAAAGCAGAGCGGTAACATCATCCAATCAGAGAACACTTTAAATTCATTCAGAAAATGCATTTTCTGAATGGTGCTTCTTGTGTTGAGTTTTCAACCTCCAGGGGCACTGGCCAGGTATGCCATATACATAGTTATAGTGGTCCATGCTGATCCAATGTAACTATGTATACCATACCAATAAACAGTAATAAAACGTATCCACATTTGGACAAAATTGATAAAACACTAATTTGCAATGAGTTACATGATTAGTAATAGCAGCCAGCAGGTACAAGTCCAATGATCATCAACCATAATATTAGTAAAGTTCCAAATGTGCAGCGCTAAAAAATTCTAATAGAACGTCCATAAACATTTCATATATGTCGAAACTGATGAATACATATAAGGATGAGACAGAAGAACCCAACACTGGCTTCAATGTGATATAAAACAGCACCAAGATGATCAATTTAAGCCTCTTACCAGATGTCAGTGACCCTCAAGTTATAGAGTGGTCACAAAAGCTTATGGTTATACAGATCTCCCAAACACTCCAGTGACACCGATGCTCCAAGTGTTAAATCGTCACATAATACCCGGCACAGATCCACAATATACGGACATATCTTCTGCTTGGGTCCACTCCTGCCTAAAGAGTACCTCAATCAAAACAATGAAACAGAACTACTGAAAAGACAAGTATAAATAATAAAACAAAATACTAGAATTTTTTGGGATAAAAACAGTTACAAAGAATAGTTCAAAAGCACATAACAACCCAAGTGTGAGTCATACACATGTATAGGGAGGGCCAGGGCCCAAGCTGACAAAAAAGTCCATTGTCTGACATCCCACACACCATTTGTGGCCAGCAACCCATAACAAATGGATTTTAACAGTATGTTAATTTACATCTTCAGCTGGATCATGTCTTACTTTTGTATAGTCTGAAGAGAAGGGTTTTCAGGGATCGTCTGAAAGCTAATAAAGTAGGAGATAAGCGGACAGATTGGGGTAGGGCATTCTATAGGATTGGAGAGGCTTTGGAAAAGGCCTGGAGGCGAGCATGGGAGGAGGTAACGAGGGAGCTAGAGAGCAGGAGGTCTTTAGAGGAACGAAGAGAGCGAATATGTTGGTATTTAGAGACTAAGCTAGTGATGTAGCTGGGGGCGAAATTGTGAATGGCTTTGTACGTAGTTGTTAGAATTTTGAATTTAATTCTTTGGCGGAGCGGAAGCCAGTGGAGGGATTGACAGAGAGGAGTGGCAGACACAGAGCGATTGGTAAGGTGGATGAGTCTGGCAGCGGCATTCATAATGGATTGAAGAGGTGATAGACTATGTAGAGGTAAGCCAATGAGAAGGGAGTTGCAGTAGTTGAGGCGAGAGATGACCAGCGAGTGAATTAAGAGCTTTGTTGTGTCTTTGGTTAGAAAGGGGCGTATTTTGGAGATGTTGCGGAGGTTGAGGCGGCAGGATTTGGACAGTGATTGGATGTGTTGCTTGAAGGAGAGTTCAGAGTCTAGGACTACTCCTAGAACCTTGGCATGTGGGGATGGGCTTATAGTTGTGCCATCGAAGAGGGGAAGAGGCATATGGGGGAGGAAAAATTATAAGTTCAGTTTTGGCTAGATTGAGTTTGAGGAAGTGGTGTGACATCCAGATTGATATATCTGGGAGTAAATTAGTGATACGTGAGGAGACAGAGGGAGTGAGCTGAGGGGTAGAGAAATAAATTTCGTCAGTGTAGAGGTGGTATTGGAAGCCATGGGAGGCTATCAGTTGACCCAGGGAGGCGGTGTAGATTGAAAATAGTAGAGGTCCAAGAACAGAACCCTGAGGGACCCCAACAGAGAAAGGAAGAGGAGAGGAGGAAGTAGAGTTACAAGAAAAGCTAAAGGTGCGGTTGGATAAGTAGGAAGAGAATCAGTGAAGTGTACAGTCACGGAGACCAAAGGCGTGTAGTTTTTTGAGGAGGAGGGGGTGGTCAACCGTATCAAAGGCAGCAGAGTTGTCCAGGAGTAGGAGTACAGAATAGTGTCAATTGGTTTTGGCCATTAGTAGATCATTTGTTAGTTTTAGGAGAGCAGTTTCTGTGGAGTGTTGAGGACAAAATCCAGACTGAAGGGGATCAAGAAGGCCATTATCAGCGAGGTGGACGCTCAGTTGGTTGTAGACCAGACGTTCGAGGAGTTTGGATAAGAAGGGGAGCAAGGAGATGGGGCGTAGGTTGTTAAGATTGGATGGGTCCAGTGAGGGCTTTTTAAGTATGGGTCTGACAAGTGCATGTTTTAGAGAGTTAGGGAAGATGCCAGAAGAGAGGGAGAGATTGAAGATGTGGGTTAGAGAGTGTAGCATAGGGCCAGAGGGTGAACGCAGCATTTGTGAGGGAATAGGATCCAGAGGGCAGGTGGTAAGGTGGACATGGGCAAGTAGTTTAGCAACTTCGTCTGTAGTGGTGGGGTTGAAAGAGGGAAATAATGATTGTGCCTGTGGGCATGAAGTGTAAAGCGTGGAGGGTGTCGGCACAGTAGAGATCTCTGCGCGAATAGTATCAATCTTCTGTTTGAAGTGATTGGCTATCTCCTGGGCAGTGAGTGAGTTGGCGGGTGGAGGACGAAGTAGAGAGTTGAAGGTGGAGAAGAGTTGATGGGGACAGGATGATAAGTTGCTAATGAGAGTGGTAAAATAGGTCTGCTTGGCAGAGAGGAGGCTGGAATTGTATTTTTGGAGGGCAGATTTATATTGGTTGAAATCTCTCTGGGACTTAGTCTTACGCCACAGGCGCTCAAGAGCACGACTACGTTTTTTCAGACTTCTAGTATCATCTGTTTGCCAAGGTTGAAGGGGTCTGGGCTTGATTCTGTGTGTAGTGAGGGGGGCCAGTGAGTTCAGTGAGGCTAGAAGTGAAGCGTTGTGCAGGTTGGTGCAGGATAAGGGTGAGATTTTGTCGTAGAGGTTGTTGATAGCAGAGTAGAGAAGAGAAGGGTTGAGATGACGTAGGTTTCTGCGGGTAACTTTAAGGTGGTTGGAGGGAGAGGAGGTGAAGGAAAGAGAGAGAGTGAAACTAATAAGGTGGTGATCAGAGAGAGGCAATGGATAGTTAGAGAGGTTGCATGGAGTGCAAAGGTGAGAGAGCACGAGGTCAAGGATATTGCCTTCTGAGTGAGTTGGAGCATGTATCCACTGCTTCAGGCCAAAGGAGGATGTTAGGCTAAGAAGTTTGAAAGTGGAAGGAGTGTTAGTATTAATAGGGATGTTGAAGTCCCTGAGAATGATTGTGGGGATTTCAGAAGAAAGAAAGTAGGGTAGCCAGGCAGAGAAGTCTTCAAGAAAGGTTGATACTGGTCCAGGGGGCCTGTAGATCACAGCTATTCTTAGAGAAATTGGAGTGAAAAGATGAATGCAGTGTGCTTCAAAAGAGGAGAGTGACAGAGAGGGAGGTGGCTGAAGTACCTGAAAGGTGCTATGTAGTGTTAGAAGGATTCCGACACCTCCTCCCTTACGTCCGCTGCATCTGGGGGAGTGAGTCCAGAGAAGACCACCATGGGATAGGGCAGCAGAAGATGCAGTGTCGGATTCGTGGAGCCAGGTTTCGGTAATGGCGAGTAGGTTAAATGAGTTGGCAATAAAGAGGTCATGGAGAGAGGTGAGTTTGTTGCAGACAGAGCGGGAGTTCCAAAGGGCACAAGAGAAAGGGAGTCTGGTCTTGGGAAGGATAGGAATGGGAACTAAATTGTGTTGATTGCTGCCAGAGGGTGCAGGGTGATGGGTGCATGGGGTACAGTTAAATGATGGAGGCCCAGGGTTTAGGGATATATCTCCAGAGGTTAGGAGAAGCTAGAGGGTGAGGGAGGTAATATGGGAGTGGGATTTATATGAAGGGACATGCCCCAGGGTCTTGGAGATTTTTAGTGTGTGTGGATTTAGAATTAGCAGGAGTTGGTGGGTGCAGTAATAAGGACAGGACAGAAGTGAGGGTGATATATATATGCTGTGGGGGGAGAAGAGGGGTGAAGGAGAGGTAGTTTTAGGATGGAGGACAGAGTTGTCAAAAGCAGTGGTAGAGAATGCATGTTACAAGGGAAAAAGAGCTAAAGGAGTAAACAAGTTCACCTGATGTCTGTGTGCTGTTTTTCAAAGTGTTTATCTTGTCCCTTCACGTTGTGTATTCGCTGAAGTGCAGAGTCAGAAGTGTATTCCACTTATAGAAATCGCCACTTTGAGAAAGAGCAAAGTTGCAAATGTGTACCCCCTGCAAATGCTTCCCCCAAGAGAAGCTTTATATATATATATATATATATATATATATATATATATATATATATATATATATATATATACACACACACACTGATAGGGGAAGGGTGTGGGTGGATTTCAATTAGCAATCAAGAGGTTATAAAGCTTGGCTGGTTAACAGGGCAAAATTCTTAAGTCAGAAACAGACTAGCAAGAGGGCACTAAAGTTAAACGGGCCGTAATTTTGGGTAAGACAATAGAGATAATAAAGCATTGTAATGTGGACAGGTCTACAGACAGTTAAGTAAAAATAACATACCAGCATTATTAGAGACACATAAGAAAAAAGATAGCAGTGTTTCAGTTTTTGGGTGGAGTTGCAGCAGTAAGAGCATACCAGAGTTAAGAGACATAGGAGACAGTTTTCACTAATGCGATTCTAGCTGGAGTTGCAGCAGTAAGAGCATACCAGAGTTAAGAGACATAGGAGACAGTTTTCACTAATGCGATTCTAGCTGGAGTTGCAGCAGTAAGAGCATACCAGAGTTAAGAGACATAGGAGACAGTTTTCACTAATGCGATTCTAGCTGGAGTTGCAGCAGTAAGAGCATACCAAAGTTAAGAGACATAGGAGACAGTTTTCACTAATGCGATTCTAGCTGGAGTTGCAGCAGTAAGAGCATACCAGAGTTAAGAGACATAGGAGACAGTTTTCACTAATGCGATTCTAGCTGGAGTTGCAGCAGTAAGAGCATACCAGAGTTAAGAGACATAGGAGACAGTTTTCACTAATGCGATTCTAGCTGGAGTTGCAGCAATAAGAGCATACCAGTGGGAGAACAAAGATGATATTTTCAGATTAGACGGTCAGAGATGATAAGTGCAGAGTCAGAAGTGCATTCCACTTATAGAAATCGCCACTTTGAGAAAGAGCCAAGTTGCAAATGTGTACCCCCTACTGTATAAAACATCTCTCACACTCATTAAGCCCACATTCACATTGGGCCGATTTGACATGTCAAATCGCATGCCAAATCCAAGCCTATTGCCAACAATGGCACCGCCCAAATTGGTGCAACGCCGACTTTGTAGCGCCACACCAATTCCCAAAAGTTGTTTCTTCACTACTTTTGGCAACTTCGGGGGCAATTTCAATAGACATCTGTGCATGAACCCACATAGATGTCTGTCAAATTGCCCCCAAAGTCGGACTAAAATGCCAGTTAAAAATCCGCCTTCAGTGTGAGCGTGGGCTAAAGCCCAGTTGTAGCTTCTTTTTTTAATTATTAGGTGAAGTTTGGGTACTGAATAAATGGAGACTTTATAGGCTTTATTTAATTAAGTACAAACACCTTCCCCGCCTTCTCTTACCCAGTGGCGTGATAGAGACTCAGAACACTCAGCTCTGTATGGGAGGAGCAGTCCGGATCTCCAGCAGTCCCACGCCCCTGCTTAGTACTCCAATCAACAATGCTCATGATCTCTGAGGGTTCAAAGGATGTGTCACAGCACTGGAGAGCCTCATACCTCCCAAATTTTTAAGGAAAAGAGGGACACCTCTTAGCAAAAGTATGTAGGCATAGGACACACCCCGCCACACCCCCTTAAAGGAGAATTATATAAAAAACAATTATTTAAACACACAAGTGCCTTTTTTAACCACTGCTATTTCTGTATATTGGCTTTTGACATTTACAAATGCAGCAATTTAGAAATTGGATGAAAGATTTAGCACTGGGAAACACGTTTTAAAAGATAAAAAGAGAATTTTATATACAACTATATAGATCAGACCCAAAAATCCAAATCGGAGCATTTGTGAGGTCAGGCACTGATGTTGGAAAAAGGCCTAGCTCGCAGTCTCCGCTCTAGTTCATCCCTGTTCAGGGCAGTCAAGTTCCTCTATCCCAAACTCGCTCATCCATATCTTTATGGCCCTTGCTTTGTGCACTGGTCCAAATCATTTGGTGGAGGGAAATTATCTTGTGGGGTTGTTTTTCAGGGCTTGAGCTTGGCCCCTTAGTTCCATTGAAGGGAACACCTAAGTCATCAGCATACAAGACATTTTGTACAATTTTATGCTCCCAACTTTGTGGGAACAGTTTGGAGATGCCCCTTCCTGTGCCAAAATGACTGCGCACCAGTTCACAAAGCACGGTCCATAAAGACATGGATGAGTGAGTTTGGGGTGAAGGAACTTGACTGGCCTGCACAGAGTCCTCACCTCAACCCAATAGAACACCTTTGGGATGAATTAGAGTGGAGACTGTGAGCCAGGCCTTCTCGTCCAACATCAGTGCCTGACCTCACAAATGTGCTTCTGGAAGAATGGTCAAACATTCCCATAGACACACTCCTCAATCTTGTGGACAGCCTTCCCAGAAGAGTTAAAGCTATTATAGCTGCAAAGGGTGGGCCAACTCAATATTGAACCCTATGGACTAAGACCGGGATGCCATTAAAGTTCATGTGTGTAAAGGCAGGTGTCCCAATACTTTTGACAATATAGTGTAAATGACTGGTCCCTTAGCTATATTAACCCCCTCTATGAAGATTTTGACGGTGAGGTGGGGTAGCCAGCAGCACAAAGAACGCACCACATTAATAGGAGGTAATGTACTTTGTGCTGATTTTTTTTTTTTTTAACCAAACTTACATTTTAATATTAAATCAAGGCCCAGTAGCACTATCTGCTGTCTATAACCATAATATCAATCTATGCAGAAACAACTTCAAACTAGGGTTTTTTTCTTTTTTTAATGGTTGGTTCACAACTAGGGATGGGCAAACGATTTGGCCCAAGCATGAGTTTGGGCCGGCCATTGACTGTTCGCACGTTCACCGAACAACCAAATTATCTGGGCGTTCAACCGTTTGTTCAGCCCGCCGAAATGACCACAATGCACTGCGCCGCCGCACAGTGCATTTAAAGCCCTGATTGGCTGAAGCAATGAAAATTTTGCCAAATCAGGGCATAGAGCACTGTCAGAGACATGATTGTACACTGTCATGATGATTCTATCCAATCATGGCTCATTGCTGTTAGTCCCACCCCCCACACTATAAAAGTATTCCTTCAATAGCGCCCATTTTTAGTGTGATATGGGCATGGAGAGAGATAGAACAGGGCTCTGTTCAGTGCTATTAGACATTTAGTGTGCTATTCTGATTCTATTGTCAGTGTAGAATATCAGTTTAATGTGAATCTAGGGATAGTTCAGTGTGAGTGTAGTGCGACCACCATTTATCTTTACATTAGTGTGAATGTAGGGATAGTTCAGTCAGTGTGAGTGTAGTGACTGTTTAACACGGTATATTTAATTGCATTACTGCAAGTTTAACGCCGTATATTTCAGTGCGTTACGCGCCGTTTAACGCAGTACATTTCTGTGCGTTACTGCACTCTTAATGCAGTATTTTTCAGTGTGTTACTGCAAGTTTATCGTCGTACAGTTCAGTGCGTTACTACAAGTTTAACGTCGTATATTTCAGTGCTCTATGTGCCGTTTAACGCAGTATATTTCTGTGCGTTAGTGCATGCTTAATGCAGTATATTTCAGTGCCTTATCTTCATTTTAACGCTGTATAGTTCAGTGCGTTACTGCAAGTTCACCGTCGTATATTGTAGTGCGTTACGTGCTGTTTAACGCAGTACATTTCTGTACATTAGCGCACTGAAATATATGGCGTTAAACTTGCAGTAATGGACTGAACTGTACACCAATAAAAACTTGCAGTAACGCACTGCCAATTTGGTGTACCAGTGTTCTCCCCTCTCTGTAGGCTTTTTGCCTTCCTCAACCTCAACCTCAGAACCAACATCTGAATCAAGTAATGGCTGTGCATCATCAAGGAGAAAGTGGCTGACACTTTGTTCAAATAACTTAGCGTACACCTCCATGCCTGATGCTGGGGCTATGGCAGGAATAGCTGTGGACAAGGAGGCAGGTTTAGCCACTCTGGCAGCTGCAGTGGACTGTGCACCAGTCTCTGCTTGGGTGACTGAGGATGAGGAGGATGGCTTAGTAAGCCAGTCCACTGCAGTGTCATGGAAAACGTAGTTTTGAGTCTTCTGTTGGTCAACAGAGGAGCGGTGGAGAAGGCGGCCGCCTAAGTGATGCATTTAACAATTTTTTTAGTCCTCGCCGCCCAGGCTGTTAGCTTTCACATCGCATCGGCAGCGTCTGCATCACACGGTGGACAATTATCTAGGGGCAAAAACAGAGATAGAGAGTTAACGATCCACTGGCTTACTGGTTCATGAGAACAGACCACTGGCCATAACTTGCCAGTATGCAATTTAACTGCTGGGCTGCCCTGCATCCAGCGTGCTTTCTGAATGGGCATTCAGTACTGCTGGAGGTTTTGTTACTGATAATAGAACGCGTCTATCCACAGACTCAGTGGACCGTATGACATTTTATCAAAATGAATCTGCTCTGGATTACAAGCAGCTATGAAGCCCCTGATGCCAATGTCACTGATTAAGTGTTTTTGGAATGTGGAATCTCTGCAGGACTTCTAGGCTGCCTAGCGTTGTGGGTGTTTTCATCTGGAAGAATTTTTTTGGGTATAGGTTTCATGGGCACAATTAACACCCAAAGAAAGACCAATTTTTCTGCACCTGTTTGACAGGTGCATGTCTTTTTTAATTTTTGACAGCAAGGCCAGTTCTTGCTTTCATCAAGAGTACCTCTATAAGGTTACTGTGTGAAGGCGCCACGACACCCAAAGACCAATTTTATTTACTTCTATCCAAAATCTGTTGAAGAGACACCAGATTGTATTAAAAAAAACTCTAATCTTGTTCCTAGTGCACTACATTGTAGCCTCATCATACAGACAGTCTGTTGCTTACAAAATAAAGAAAAGGAGGCCCGGAGTAAAGGAGAGAAAAGACATGGACAGAGGGCCGGCATGACAGGGGTTAAGGGGGTTTGGGTAAAGTAGTGGTTACAGCCTAGTCTGACAGGAAAATTTAAGTGGTGTGACTCATTGATTGGTGTCTAGGACAGGAACAGGAGGAGCTACAGGGAGTAGCCAAGCTAGGGGTTTTAGGAGGTCTTCAGTCAGGGGGAAGCCACGTTGGAGAAAATTTGCTCCTGCACATGCTCAGAGGTTGAGGCCTCTGAAGCACAGGAATCCCTGGGCCAGTGCCACTTTGAGAGCCCCTCCATCAGTTCCTTCAAGGAAATTCTTGGCACCTGAAATGCCTCTAAGCTAAAGGTTGGTGCAGCCTGGGAGAAATCCTCTGCCTTGGCTGGTTTCCCCTGCATCGTCTCAGTGGGACCTTTGAATTACTTTGTTTATGTGGTCCTTGTGCCTGGTTGTCTTTATTCTTGGTTGCTGTTTTCTCTCGGTCTTTGTGGGACAGGTTTCGCCTGCAGGCTCCTTGCGTGGTAATTGTGAGTACCTTGACAGTATTGGCTGTATGGGGTAGCAATTCCCCTGACTTCCGATCTTATGTTATGAAGCAGGTTATGTGGTGTTACACTTCCGGATGTGGGATTAGGAGTGGGGTTCGGCCCATAGGTTGGGGCTGTGCTATTTTGGAGCGGGTGGATAGCCACTACTGCCAATTTATTGGGCATGGGGGTAATAGGGGTTTTGGTGTCGGCTTTGCATGGCCCTTTGGCAGGGTTTTTGTTACACCCCCTTTTTGTTTTCAATGTTGGGTAGCCGGGACTACAAAAAGTATTTGCTGGTTTTGACAAGCTGGAGAATAGTACCGGTGGGTTGTGGACCTGTTGATAGCCACAAGCCTGTGTTATTTTATTTGTTATTTCCTTGATTTGGATGTTTTTCCTGGGTTTGATCATCTTTTTGGGATGGTAGTGTCATGACGGCCTTTGTGTTGGCCTGCCTTTGGGCTTGGAATGTTGGACAGCTGGTTATTCTTTGCGATGGAGAGCGGATGTTTTGCAGGCGATTTACGTGCAGAGTCATCTTGGTTGGTGTGTTTTGGTTAAGCGTTCCAAGGTGAACCAGGTGGGTTGTGGGGTGTGAGTGTAGTACTCGGTGTGAGCGGTTCTTTTGTCCGTCCAGTTCAAGCTGTTGACTAATCGTGGTAGTAGGGCATGGTCCCTCTTCTTATGTATTGGGTCAGTTTGGTGCTGTCTTTATACCACCTGTTTTCAGTCTTTGGATGGCTGGTCAACTTTGGGTTGTGCACCTGATTTGCTGCCCATTTCTGTTGCTTGGGGGCTGTCTAGGAGGTGATACTTTGGGGTTTTTGAGTGAGGATGTGTCCTGGGGCATTGACTGTTGGGTGCCCAGGGTTCTTATGGTGTGTTCACCCCCGCTTGTTGCTTATTATGTCTCTGCCACATTTTGGCTTGACTGTTTTTTGTTCTTTACTCTTTTCCTCCTTTTGTGCATCCCTGGGGTTATTATTCGGGGTTCCTTACGCCTGCACATAGTTGGGGTGCGGAGTTCAGTTGCTCGGTCTAAGGGACGGGCAACTGGGCATTCCGGGTAGGAGGATATAAAGCGATGGATTGGGGGCCGCCTTAGGTGTAGTAGGGTGGCGTCCAATGTCTATTGTTATGCTTGACTGGTTTGGGCCCCTTATGTGTGGTTGGTACACACTTGGGGGTAGTGATGTGATTTTAGATCTCTGCCCAAGTTTTTCGATACATAAGCTTTAATTTTACACCTTTGCGTTTTTTATCCAGGGTTGGCGTTTGTTGGTCTGTTATGGGGGTTGGTACTCACTGGCATGTGGGTGGTCAATGGCGAGCCTGATCAAGGCTCAGGTGCCGGTCTATGGGGAGATGCCCGGTTGGTAGTCACAACTGGGGTTTTTTTGGGTGGTGCAGCATCGGGAGCTGCAAATTGAATGGTGGGGGGGTACTGGTGTGGTGACGGTTTTTTACTTGCATGCTGCGGGTATTGTGCTTTGGTGTTAAATGTGCAGGTCAGTCGTAGGAGGGTCCTGTGGGTGTGATGGGCCGCAAAGCATAAGGAGTCATGTTCGTGTGGTGGTGGCAGGGTATAAGGTCCTGGTAGGTTAGTATGGTCTGAGATACGGCTCCCAGTATTTGGTATGTTGGTATCTGCGACTGGTTGTCTCCGAGTCAGTGCTTTGTTGGCCTAATTAAGTTGGACGCAGGTATTTTCTCCCTTGATGCCTACCGGGACCTTGGGGCTCCAGAAAAACTGGGGTTTAACGTGTTATTTACCTGTTACGTATACAGTTTGTTAATAAAAGGCTGCTACTGACATTTAACTCCAGATTGTGGTCATGTGGTTATTTATAAGAGATGAAGGGAGTTATGGTCTGAGCAGAATTGAGACAAACCATCTTTAATACCCTAGTCAAGGGAGGCCCGGAGTAAAGGAGAGAAAGGACATGGATGGAGGGCCGGCTTGACAGGGGTTAAAAGGGTTTGGGTAAAGTAGGGGTTTCTGCCTAGTCTGACAGGAAAACATAAGTATACATATATATATTAACCTGGTAGGTTAATATATATAATGGAAAAAAAACATATACTTGGTAGGGACCCGTTAACAGGAACCATGAATAAGATCGAGACAGAAGTAAAGTTAAATCACACTTGTTTATTAATAATATTAATAATAATAATAAGGTAAATAGAGTAAGCGTAGTCAAAACAAGCCAGAGTTCAGTAACCGGATCATGTAGTCAGCCAACCAAATGTCAGAGAGCCAGAGATAAACGTAGTAGTAAAGCAAGCAGGATCAGGAGCCAGAAGGAACATCAGCTGAGCAAGTCTTCAACAGGAACGCAGTAGAAAGTTTCTGTGATGTTGACAAAAGTGAAGGCAGAGATCAAGTGAGCTGGACGACTTTAAGTAAGCAGGACTGATGAGCAGAATCAACAACAGCTGGGTAACTGTGGAGAGAGATGGGAGCTGGCAATTAGCCGACAGCTGAGCGGCCAGCTCAGAGAAGGAAGGGCTGAGCCCAGCCCTGACAGTACCCCCTCCTCAACAACCCCTCCCCCTTGGAGGACCACCGGGCGTGAGGGGAAAACGTCTATGGAAATCATGGAGGAGGACAGGGGCATGTATGTCCAAGGATGAGACCCAAGAGCGTTCCTCCAGACCGTACCCCTTCCAAAGCACCAGGTACTGTATGCGCCCACGGAACCTATGGAAGTCAACAATGGATTGTACTTCATACTCCTCATGGTTCTCAACCTGTATAGGCTGAGGACGTTGTACCGAGCTGGTAAAGCGATTGCAGACCAAAGGTTTCAATAAGGAGACATGAAACACATTTGAGATGCGCATACTAGGAGGAAGGTCCAAGGCATAAGCCATTAGGTTAATCCTGTGAAGGATACGGAAAGGCCCAATAAAACGAGGTGCGAATTTCAAAGAAGGAACGCGAAGTCGGAGGTTGCGAGACGACAGCCAGACTGTCCCCAACCAGGTTGGAAGGTGCAGGCAGGTGTCTGCGGTCAGCATGGAATCTGTACCTATCGCTAGCATGTTGCAAAGCCTCCTAAACTTGTGCCCAAGAGGAATGAAGACCACAGAGATGCCCCTCTAACGCAGGAATACTCTGCGGAATAAACGAGTCAGGCGACATGGAAGGTTGAAAGCCATAATTCGCCATAAACGGGGACAGAATTCAAGGCACTGTTGTGAGCAAACTCTGCCCACGATAATAGGTCTGACCAGTTGTTATGATGGTCAGAAATATAGCAAAGTAAGAATTGCTCCAAGGACTGATTGGCTCGTTCTGCGGTCCCATTAGACTGCGGGTGATACGCAGAGGAGAAAGCAAGCTCAATTCCCAACTGTGCACAAAAGGCTCGCCAGAACCGGGAGACAAACTGTTACGGCAATATTTATACCTTACTTAAACAATTAACGATACAAATATAATTGATTAAACCTTTGTCTATATAAAAATAAAAACGAGTGATAACAGGGAAAAAAGATAAAAATTACATTTATTTACACAGAAAAAGAAGGTTAGAATGATTAGAATTTATCGTATATCTCTTTAGTGTTGGCTCTAGGCTGCAAAGTTAATTCTAAGTTAATTCAGGCATAAACTCATAAATGTTTTCAATGGACATATACAAGATATACAAAGTCATAAGATAAATCCTAGGATTAAAAAAGGTTAGAAAGAAAGATAGATATAGATACTTCACACAGACAGCATATCCCTCAGATGTTCTCGGGCTGGACTCCTGTAACCATTTAGCCCACTCCCTTTTATATGCATTCTCCACCAATCAACAGATGCCACATATTGATTGGGTTAGAGATGTCACAGAATTCATGCTCGGACATTGCGACCCCCTCGGTGCCTACCAGTCTATGAATTAATGAACAATCTCCTTTGATCTCCTAGCCCAAACAGTCCCGACCGTAGTATGTTAATGGCCCCTGGTGAGTTGATTACCACCTAGGGGACCTTCCCTGATTCCCATCAGTGTATTGGAAGCATGTTAATGGCCCCCTGAAGAATGAATGCCTTAAGGTCTGTCAATAACCTTTGATCTAATCAACACCTCTAGGGCTTCTCGGGTTCACACCAAGGTAAATATATTTCTTAAGGTGAGCTTTGTTCTATCATGATATTAAGAAACATTCCCATATATGAAATATATATATACCCACACATAGATACCCACATATACACGTAGATATATATATACATATATATACACATACACCTATATATACATATACACATCCTATGGGGCAAGGCAGTTTAAATTGGAGTCCTTGCAATGGTCCACTTGAATCTCATTGATATAAATATGATATCCAATAATTCCATCACATTTCCCCCTGAAGTTCATTCTTGAACTTATGTCCTCCTTCAATGATCTTGCACCCACCCACAACAGCCCAGAAACCCCAACCCTTCCCCACCACCACTGCGGCCTCCTCTTCCTTTCTTGAACACGCCGGAACTCCTCAAAGTAGGCTTAAGATAGCAAAGAAATCCTGGTCCTTTGGAGACTCCACATTCAAACCATGAGTGTCTGTATTGCAATGTTTCATCACTCCTCTGCCTTGGAGGAGCGGAACTCCAACATTGATGGCGGGATCCTGGCATATCTAGTCCTGTATCTTTGTAAGACCATGTAATGGTTGCATCGATTGGATCGGACCGCGAGACAGCACTTTTCAGCATGGTGAAGGAAAGTCCAGGAAAGTCTTATTCGTGACACATTTATCTCAAGAAATAACTTGGTGGTCGCTGCTTCTTCAGGTGGGGTCGGGCGGGTCTCCAGACAGTCGTGCATGAATACAGAAAGAGAGAGGAGAACGTTAGTGTACAGAGAAATGCTGGACAGGAACAGAGTGTTGGCCATTAAGACTAAATACTCATAAAGGGTGTAATGTGGACGAGTAGAGTGGGTTCCCACAGGGTACAGAGTCTGAGCAACAGCCAGTATCATCCATGGCCCTTGATGGTAGGGATAGACAATACTGTCTGTTATTGCCAGGTCCCTGGGTTCACCACACCTGCTCACGGGGCTCAGGTTAAAGTAGTAGGTAGACTAGGGGAGGTGAAATTACATTAAGACATAAAACTGGATGTCCAGGGATACTTTAGTTAAAATATGGTACTTGCGGGCAGGCAAAGTCTTTTTTAAAGAAAAATGATACTGATGTCTTAGTTACATTATCTTGAAAAGATAAATGATAGAAACCAAAGGAAAAACTTAGAGAGCATAATATTAAAGAAGAGAAAGGAATAGAAGAGAGGTGAGTAATGAAAATGAACAGGAAAAATAGTGGGAATAATAATGAAAAAAAGAACAAAAAACGGAAAAGACTACAGATTGAACGCTGCTCCAACCAAGACTGTTAAAGAGCCTTGAATCTGTATATAAAAAAAATTAATACATTGGTTAAAAAAAACATAATAAAAAAATAAAAACAAAAAACAAAACAAATGTTTTTTTTAAAAAACTCCTCTCCCATTAACAGTATTTTTGCAGGTCAGGTACACAGATATTAACAACAAAAGGGAGAGAAAAAAATAAAAAATAAAAATAATTAAAAAAAAATGATTAAAACTTTTGGAATTTAGGTAAACCTGACTGCACTTTATTGCTAAAAATTGAAGAGGCTTATCCCAGGAACAAGAAAATATAGTTCTAGGGTCCTCTCTTAAATGCGCAACTTCTTTGTACTGGTCTGGATTGGATATGGCTTCCTCAGAGATTTGTTTCTGAGTTAGTGGCCTTTCTGTTCCTTGAGAGAAGATACCTTGTTGAGGTACACATTCTCATAGCTCTGGCATTCATTCTCCTGATAGTAACGCACATTATTACCTGCATCAGGAAAAGCAATAAGGCTGCACAGGTTAGGACAACAACAGGGTGGAGCAAAATGTTTAGGAAAGCTGTAGTGTTCGGACTATACCCAAATAAACTTTCCCACCAGGAAATCTTAGCATCTGCGTCTAAAGCGTGGGATACTTGGATCAGTCTATTTTGATCATGGGTGAGTCGTATGGTGGCTTGTTTTTCAGCATCTCCTAGTACATTTAATATTTCATCCTGTTGTCCGAAATCCATCAGCCAAGCTTTTAACTCAGCCCCAAATCCCAGAGGAAGTTTCTGTAGGTGTAAGGGGATGTCAGGTTTGCTATAAAACCTTTCTTCAGGGGTGATCGGGGTACAACCCGGTGTTTCTGCTATATCTATGCCACGGGCCAGAGGAGGTGTACTATAGACTCCCCGAGGTAGTGTACCCTGCTGGGTACCATTTAACCTGATGCTGAAAACAGTGCATCATTAGACATGTGATACTAGCACCAGTACCCTGGTCTCCAGTCTCAAGTAGTTTTAACTTTGCTTAGGACCAGTTGGGACACTACCCCGGCATCCATTAGACATGACCCCCCCTGTGCCAGCATTATTGCCTTTTCCCATAGCACAACCCTTACCTTCCTCTAGCACTCATCAGTACCAGTCATCTGAGGCTGTCCAGACTCAAACCATCAGAACAAGATGGACTCCAGGGTGTAATCCAGTAGAGTCTGATAGGATAGTACCCAGATTGACCGTGATATCTGCACAATGTTCCATCCCTGCCATTAGGGATGAGAACAGTGCAAGTAAGATTTTTGACGATCCTGGAACTGAGTCATCCACCAATCTATTACGGCTCATAGGCAACCTGAATACTACCCCCCCCTTGTCTGTCCTTGCAAAGTGATGCTGGACAGAGCAAGTTGGCTTTCCTAACCCCTTCCCTGATATGTAGCACAAGACCCCCCCCAATGTGATCCTGAATAGCTCCAGCTCCATAGTGTTTTAGGGTACCCAATGCCCCACCTCCAGCTCCAAAGACAGTCTCCATTAAGCCTCTCTTTCCTAAGGATGGGAAATAGTCAGAATACCCGGATTGAAAACCACCTGCCACCAGGTACACTTGTCTCTTCATAGAGGTTGCACACCTTATGGGGCACTGGTCTTCCTGTCATGCAGGACACGGACCACTAGTTAAGGTACACAAGGAGTCTAGGACAGGAAGGACACCTATGGGTATCCACTGAGGAGAATACAGCATGCCCACACAACTCCATCGCTGTGCCTGGATTTCAGAGACCATGCCCAGGGTATACAATGCACCTCTACCTATGGTTAGGTTCAAAGAACCCTCTAGTTTCCTGACTAACGTTACATCGGTATTCCTTAGGACACAGAAACAAACTCGTCTATGTCCCAACTAATACCCAGGTGCTTCCTTCCCAGCAATGACCTCTTCATTCAGAACACAGAGTGCAATATACACAATCTTCCTGCACAACTCTTCTCCGGGCTCTCCCAAAACTATACACTCTCAACTTGTATGCCATCAGGCAGGCCCTCATACTACACATCTGAAGGTAAATCTGAAGGAAATTGGAAAACAAAAATTGCATAATGTGTATCCAACTCGAGGAACTTCTGCTACCAAACACAACTGGCCAAAGGGCAAAGAAATAGCCCTTGCAGCACTGAGACGCCGGGATCACTGAACCGTAGTGGGTACACGAGCCGACCCTTTAAAGCCAGGAAACCCAATTATCGAATCTGGGAAATAAAACACCAATAAAATTTAGTAATGAATATTCAATTTTCCTCCTAGAAACAAAATAATCCAATGGTTATATACCTGTAACAAGACATTAGCATATGAAACACAAATATACATTACATTACATAAACAGTGCACTTTCTTTTTTAAGATACCAAAAAATTGTTGAGCTCAACTTATCATTAATATGTATTACTTAATACACATTAATACCACGTGGATTTTTGTTTTATGGTATACCAATAATTCCCAAAAAAATGTATTCACCATGGTTGAAAAAAAATTAGCAATCCGTAAAAAAACCTTTTAGCAGTACCATTTGTCACAAGATCATAATACCTCACCACAAAGAACCTCTCCAGTACTGTTTTCCTGAAAAACAAAGTCATTTTAGTACATATATCTTTCAATTCACTAGTACAGATAATTATCTTGGCTCAGGTCATTTGCATGTCAATACAGTTCGCTGTACCTTTTCACAGACCTGGTGAGAAAGAAGGGGGGTCATTTGGGTGGGCTGTCAGCAGCTGAGAACAAACGTCACCCAACACAAAATATATTGCATATTCCACACACACACACACAAATGGCTAGGTTATAGATGAACTCTAGACATCACACATATTAGCATGTTTTCTATAATTCCCGGTACTTCTTCTTAAACCCATAACATCTGTTTGGTAAGGTTGAAATTCTTTCAGAGATCCATCCCATTTCATTAGCCCCTTCTCATGAGTTTGGAATGGGACCCCTGACTCAGGTGGTCCATACTTCCTACACCTAGGCCATGTGGCAAAGCGTGCAGAGTACACTTCAAAATCACGTCTTGTGGTCCTATATGGATTATGCTTACCGACTTTTTGACTGGAACTGGATAGACAGAATCTCGCGATGTGACCCAGTAATCCGCATAAGTGGCATTTTATCTTATTTAAAGTGGTACAACATCTCTTAACAAAGGGCTTTGTTTTAGATGACTGTGGGATGGACTTTTCTGCACTCGTAGCTTTTACCTGCGGCTTACAAAATATAGGGGCAATTTTTAAAGAGCTCTTACCTTCCTGGGATTTATTCTCGTTGATACATACCTTAGGTGTGGAGGACGTTCCTCTGAATTCAGACCTGCCCAAATCAGCTACCTTGTTACCTTCTCTATCTGAAAACTGATCCAACGGCTCCTGGCAGCTGACAGATAATGGTTTCACCCCACCTTCTGCATCCTTCAGTCTCTTTCCCAACTGGAGAATGTCCTCCTGTAATCTTTTGTTTTCTAGTACTAATTGCTGGTGGATAGCCTCTGAATTTAACATAGAAGCTTCTAAAGTACTGATGTTACCTTTGGTGATTTCTAGTTCTTCTTTCAGGGATGTAATTTGCACTTTCAAATGTTCATACTGATTAGCTAACCACCTGGCCACAAAGATTTGCGGCGTTTTTCCCGTGCGCTTACTACAGCTTCTTTCAGTGAAATTTAATTCCACATCCTCTCCCGTCAGCGGGACAGAAAGTGTCCTTTCTGACTGGAAACTTTCCTCCCTTAATGCCAGCATGGCCATTTCCTCTCCATGTTGTGGTGGCCTACTCTGTCTTGGAGCTGTACACTCCTTCTTGAAGTGTCCGGGTCTGCGGCAGTTGAAGCAAGCTGGTTTCCCTTTTGGTTTTTCTCCGAGATCTGCACTGTCCAACTGATCAGTGACAATGCAGATCCTTTGAGGTTTCTGTGACTCCCAATCTGCTATGTTGCTTTCAATAACAGTTGCAAGTGACAACAAAGAGGAGAGGGGCTTATCTCTCCAGTCTGGATTTGCAGTCATCAATTTTTCTCTGATGTTTCCTCTCAACCCGGTCATGAAGCTATGTATCAATACTGGTGATAGGGCACTGTTAGTAATGTCCTCACCAGCTGATTCCACGGCTTGTTTAAAGTGATTGTAGTATGTCATACAATCTTCCTGTGGACCTTGGATCACTGCTGACACCTTGGTCCAAGACTGGGGACGATAGACTGTTTTAATCAACTGCGCCAATTGCTTAGTGAGTATATCTCCTAGATGGCTGGAGTCAACATACAGGGTCCGTGGAATATTGGTTTTACTAAGGATTTCATCCAAGTCCCCATCTCCACAAACCCTCTTCATTATTTGAAGCATATCACTCCAGTTTGCATTGTAGCTTGTCTGGATGTCCAGCAGCTCTTTGGCAAATTTAATAGGATCTGTCCTTGGATGGGGGATAACACTCAGAAATCCCTTCATCTCAGAGGGAGTCCATGGCACGTGATGTGTCATCTTTCCCGTGGATCTCCCACTGTTGATATAGACCACCTGTTCTCTTACAGGATAGACAGATACGTCATCTGAAAAAGATATCAGTTGTGGATTGGTCTTTTGGGGTTCTGTCACCGAATCCCAATAAGACTGTGGACGATGGTTGCTGCCAGGTGGGGGCACTTTATACAACTGCAAATTGCCCTGAAGGGTGGCATTAACAGTCCCATGGTACACAGGTGTGCCCACATTGGGTGATATCCTTTCACCATCAGAGTGACACCACACAGGTCCTTGCTGTGGGATGCTAGTTACTTGGGGGTATAAAGGTACATAGGCTGTGTACTCTGTAGCAGAACTGCCAGTATTGCTTACAGCAGCAGGGTTGCTAGTTAACTGCCGTTTAGGGGAGAAGGCTGGCTCGCAGCCCGTAAATGGGGGATTACTATATTCGGGAGGGTCTTCCGTCCGAGGGGAAGAAAGTTTCCCTTTTGATGGTATCTGGTCTCTGGAACTGGGGAGACTTTTCTCCCCTGATTCCAGCATTCCCTCCCCCTGGTTTGCTGTGCTATCTCCTTCCTGTGGTTTCAATGCTTCACAGGAAGAGTTTTTCTGTGATTCATTGGGGGTTTTAACTGGGGTGTTAAACTTGGCAGCAAGTTGTAGCTTCCCCTTTTTTTCATCTGTTGATAGATGACAATTCCTATCACTTTCTGAGTATCTGGCCAACAAGGACCGGGCGACTGTATGAGGCCCCAATCCTGGCCATTCCTCATCATCCCCCTGTTCATCACTGTCACTACTCTGGGGATGTGGCTCTAGTGGCTGTCCCTGCTTGTCCCTACTCCGCAGCATCATCTGGTGTTTTTTCTCCTTAACTCCCACCGTAAAAATATTCACATCATCAGTTCTATGCATGGATTCTACCATCCACGCGCTCCACGCATCTCTTTCATTTGTTCGTGTCATCTTCCCGCGGTGATTGTACCACAGGGCTTCCCAAGCGTTCGGCTTAAAAGTACCTCTTTTAGAATACTTTTTCCCAGTCCAACTATCCCAATCTTGCAAATATTTCACAACCCAAGGTCCATATTTATCTATCATCTCTTCCCTCGGGGTCAAGTGGTATGGTTCCCCACGGTTAGACGCCCTCTTTGAAGCGATTCGATTACCCATCCTTTACGGACTCCGGACCTTGAACTGATTCCCCAACCTTTTTACAGGTTGCCTTTGACAACCCAAGGTCCATATCTATCTATCATCTCTTCCCTTGGGGTCATTAGTTTCCCTGTTCTGACTATAGTCCTTCAAAAAGAAATAGCCTGGAGATTTTCCAAACTATAAGAGTTTAATCTCCCCCGTGGACTTTTCTGAAGTACTCTAAAGGAATGCTTAACGAAAGGCTTTTACTTCTGTTATATCAAGAATTATTAGCACGAACTTGGATAATTAGGATCCTATGCGTGCTTGTAGTACAGGAGGTAGTTAACTGATGCACACCTAATTGCAATACGATTTGTAGGAGTTACAACATTACAGATCTAATCACAAAGCTTACGATCCCCAGTTAGTAGTTTACACAGAAAGATAGATACATACATCGAAGATCATTCAGTGTGTACTAGGCCCACAGGTGCAATTCGATCTCAAAGACCGGGAAGCGTCTTGACCTAGACTCATGCAAGGGTCAACCAGAAGCGCTTGTTGGCAGAAAGGCCCAGATCCTACTTCTTTCCACTGCCTTCAAACGTCCAATCAGAACCCCTTATCATTCACGCAGACACCCTCCTGCAGTGTTGGCCCAACCGAGCAGGATGCCTTCTCATACACTCTCAGTACAATTTTATTTCACTTATACTGTTCATATCAGTCTCATCAAAGTATTAGTACAGACAAAAGGTTATATAGATAAACAATGTTCAAAGAAGCTTGCTAGTTTGGGTGTTCATACAGGGGAGACAGACATACAAAGACATAAAATGCTTACTGTTTCTGGAGTTAGACTTGTCCTCCACCCGCAGAATCACTCGAACGTGAAGCTTCCTCACACGACGGGCACCATTTGTTACGGCAATATTTATACCTTACTTAAACAATTAACGATACAAATATAATTGATTAAACCTTTGTCTATATAAAAATAAAAACGAGTGATAACAGGGAAAAAAGATAAAAATTACATTTATTTACACAGAAAAAGAAGGTTAGAATGATTAGAATTTATCGTATATCTCTTTAGTGTTGGCTCTAGGCTGCAAAGTTAATTCTAAGTTAATTCAGGCATAAACTCATAAATGTTTTCAATGGACATATACAAGATATACAAAGTCATAAGATAAATCCTAGGATTAAAAAAGGTTAGAAAGAAAGATAGATATAGATACTTCACACAGACAGCATATCCCTCAGATGTTCTCGGGCTGGACTCCTGTAACCATTTAGCCCACTCCCTTTTATATGCATTCTCCACCAATCAACAGATGCCACATATTGATTGGGTTAGAGATGTCACAGAATTCATGCTCGGACATTGCGACCCCCTCGGTGCCTACCAGTCTATGAATTAATGAACAATCTCCTTTGATCTCCTAGCCCAAACAGTCCCGACCGTAGTATGTTAATGGCCCCTGGTGAGTTGATTACCACCTAGGGGACCTTCCCTGATTCCCATCAGTGTATTGGAAGCATGTTAATGGCCCCCTGAAGAATGAATGCCTTAAGGTCTGTCAATAACCTTTGATCTAATCAACACCTCTAGGGCTTCTCGGGTTCACACCAAGGTAAATATATTTCTTAAGGTGAGCTTTGTTCTATCATGATATTAAGAAACATTCCCATATATGAAATATATATATACCCACACATAGATACCCACATATACACGTAGATATATATATACATATATATACACATACACCTATATATACATATACACATCCTATGGGGCAAGGCAGTTTAAATTGGAGTCCTTGCAATGGTCCACTTGAATCTCATTGATATAAATATGATATCCAATAATTCCATCACAAAACTGACTACCCCTGTCTGAGACAATCACCTTGGGTAGTTCATGTAAGCAAAAGATCTTCCGAGCAAAAATGGAAGCCAGTTCCTTAGAAGTGGGCAGCTTCTTAAGTGGAATACAATGACACATCTTTGAGAACCGGTCAACCACCATAAGGATAACAGTGTTGCCTTGGGAGTTAATATGAGGATATCATCGGGATAAACCACCACACATAACTGCAACAAATCTCAGAGGACATTGTTAATAAATTCCTGGAAAACTGCCGGGGCATTACAAAGGCAAAAAGGCATTACGAGGTACTCATAATGGCCTGTTCTGGTATTAAACGCAGTTTTCCACTCGTTGCCTTCCTTAATAAGCATGAGATTGTATGCCCCTCTCAATCAAGCTTCGTGAAAACCGTTGCCCCCTTGAGGCGGTCAAATAACTCTGTAATCAACGGAATCGGGTAGGCATTCTTAATCGTGAAACGATTGAGACCCCTATAATCAATACAAGGTCTTTGTTCACCGCTCTTCTTCTTCACAAAGAAGAAACCAGCACCAGCAGGAGACGAAGATTTGCGGATGAAACCTCGAGAAAGTGCGTCTGCAACATACTCCTCCATGGCCTTATCCTCCAAGACCGACAAAGGGAAAACCCGGTCACAAGGGGGTATGGCACCAGGTTGAAGGTCAATTGCACAATCATAAGGCCGGTGTGGAGGCAAACTACCGGCTTGACCTTTGTCAAAGACATCGCTAAAATCGCGGTACTCCTCTGTCAGGGAGGAGAGTGAAGAGGTGCACAGGACCTTGGCTACCTTCTGGAAGCATGTCTCACTGCATTGTGGTGACCAGGAGAGAACCTCAACACGCAGCCAATCAAAAGAGGGGTTGTGCCTCTGTAACCAAGGATAACCAATAACCAGCGGAAACCTAGGTGAGGAAATAACTTGGAATTGGATTATCTCATGGTGAAGAGCCCCTACGGCCATGGACAATGGAACCGTCTCATAAGTCACATGGGCAGGCTGTAGAGGTCTCCTGTCAAGAGCCTCAATGGCAAGTGGAGTGTCATGCAGCTGCAGCAGAATCCAGTGCTGCGATACAAAGGCAGCATCAATGAACAGGTCTGCAGCCCCAGAGTCGATTAGAGCCAGTATCTCGATGGACGACTCAGCCCAAGAAAGGGTGACCAAAACCAGGGGCTTATCCTTCTGGATAACTGGAGACGAAACAATGCCACCTAAGGTCTGTCCATGACAGGACCTCAAGGTTCGGGCGTTCCCTGGACGGGTAGGACAAGACTTCAAAAAGTAACCTGCCTGGCCACAATGAAGCCACAATCTCTCCCGCCTCCTAAAGGCTCTCTCATCCGCAGAGAGACACGTGAAGCCCAAGTGCATGGGTTCATCTTCACTGACTGACTCGGTACCAGGAGGCATGGGAGGTGGGGGAGGCACGGGTGGGACTGCAAAGCTTGGAGGCAAATGTACAGGAGGCTTCCTCAAGCGCTCCTTAAAAGAGAGTCTTTCTCTGAGTCTGGAGTCAATGAGGATGACAAACATGATCAACCTCTCCAGCTCAGTGGGTATATCTCGGGCTGCTATCTCATCCTTGATGGAATCTGAGAGACCATAAGAAAAAACAGCCACGAGGACTTCATTGTTCCAAGCAACCTCTGCTGCCAGAGTACGGAATTCAATGGCATAGTCGGCAACAGTTCTCGTACTCTGTACTCATGAGGCACTTGGCAGCAGAAGCGGAGCACGTGAGAACGTCAAATACCCTTTTAAAGGAGGCCACAAAGTCAGGGTAACTCAAGACAACAGGTTTTTGCATCTCCCATAGAGGGTTTGCCCAGGCCAAGGCTCTCTCAGAAATCAAAGATATCATGAAACCTACTTTGCTTCTGTTCATGGGAAACGCCTGGGGCAGCATCTCAAAGTATATCTCAACCTGGTTGAGAAACCCTCTGCATTGAACTGGATCGCCCCCAAATCGTTGGAGAATCAGGGCTGAACCAGACATACCTCTTATAGAGGTAATACTCGAGGCGGGTGCCTGCACAGAGACTGGCGCAGCAGTAGTGACAGTCTGCAACTCAGGTTGTACCTCCACAGTGGGAGTTTCCAGGTGAGCCGTGCGACTCAGGAGCGTTTGTAACGCTATGGCAAACTGATCCATGCGATGATCTTGCTCATCCAATCTGGGAAAGATATTATCAACAAGTGGATTGACTGTATCTTCTGAATTCATGGCCTTCACCTACTATCAGGAACCATGAATCAGACCAAGACAGAAGTAAAGTTAAATCACACTTGTTTAATAATAATAATAATAATAAGGTAAACAGAGTAAGCGTAGTCAAAACAAGCCAGAGTTCAGTAACCGGATCGGGTAGTCAACCAAGCAAATGTCAGAGAGCCAGAGATAAACGTAGTAGTACAGCAAGCATGATCAGGAGCCAGAAGGAACGTCAGCTGAGAAAGTCTTCAACAGGAACGCAGGAGAAAGTTTCTGTGATGTTGACAAAGTCGAAGGCAGAGATCAAGTGAGCTGGACGACTTTAGTTAGGCAGGACTGAAGAGCAGAATCAACAACAGCTGGGTAACTGTGGAGAGAGATGAGAGCTAGCAATTAGATGACAGCTGAGTGGCCAGCTCAGAGAAGGAAGGGCTGAGCCCAGCCCTGACACTGTATGAGGTATTGCTCCCGGTTTGTGCTTGTCAAGGCTGGGCTCAGCCCTTCCTTCTCTGAGCTGGCCGCTCAGCTGTCGGCTAATTGCCAGCTCCTTTCTCTCCAAAGTGACTCAGCTGTTTATGATCTGCTCGTCAGTCCTGGCTACTTAAAGCCATCCAGCTCACTTCATCTCTGCCTTCGCCTTTGGTCACATCTCAGAGATTTTCTCCAGCATTCCTGTTGAAGACTTGTTCGGCTGACGTCCCTTCTGGCTCCTGATCCTGCTTGCTGTACTACTACATTGATCTCTGGCTCTCTGACATTGGCATTGGCTGACTACCCGATCTGGTTACTGAACTCTGGCTATGTACTGACTACGCTTATTCTGTTTGACTTTTTATTATTATTAAACTAGTGTGATTAACTGTACTTCTGTCTTGGTCTGATTTATGGTCTATGCTGGTATCTGCGACTGGTTGTCTCCGAGCCGGTGCTGTAGCAGCTGGAGGCCTAATTAAGCTGGACGCTGATATTTTCTTCTTTGATGCCTACCAGGAGTGGCGGGGTACCCGGTCCTGGTAGGTTAGTACGGGGCGAACATATGCTTGATAGGGACCCGTCTGAGGTACAGCTCCCAGTATTTGGTCTGTTGGTATCTGCAACTGGTTGTCTCCGAGTCGGTGCAGTGGCGGCTGGAGGCCTTAATTAAGTTGGACGTAGGTATTTTCTTCTGTGATGCCTACTAGGAGTGGCGGGGTATAAGGTCCTGGTAGGTTAGTACGGGGCAAACATATACTTGATACGGACCCGTCTGAGGTACAGCTCCCAGTATTTGGTATGTTGGTATCTGCGACTGGTTGTCGCTGAGTCGGTGCTGTGCTGGCTGGAGGCCTAATTAAGTTGGACGCAGGTATTTTCTCCTTTAATGCCTACCTGGACCTTGAGGCTCCAGTAAAACTGTGTTTTAACGTGTTATTTACCTGTTATGTATATAGTTTGTTAATAAAAGGCTGCTATGGCCATTTAACTCCAGATTGTGGTCATGTGGTTATTTATAAGGGATGAAGGGAGTTATGGTCTGAGCAGAATTGAGACAAATCATCTTTAATACCCTAGTTATGCTTGCAGGGAAAATGTAATTTTTTTGGCTTTAACCCTTTCATGACTAAGCCTATTTTTGAAATTTGGTGTTTACAAGTTAAAATCCGTATTTTTTGCTAGAAAATTACTTAGAACCCCCAGACATTATGTATATTTTTTTAGCAGAGAATCTAGAGAATAAAATGGAGATTGTTGCAATATTTTATATCACACGGTATTTGTGCAGCGGTGTTTTAAACGCAAATTTTTGGAAAAGGGACATTTTCATGAATTTTAAAAAATCCAAACAGTAAAGTTACCCCAATTTTTTTGTATAATGTGAAAGATGATGTTACGCTGAGTAAATAGATACCAAACATGTCACGCTTTATAATTGCACGCACTCGTGGAATGGCGACAAACTACGGTAGCAAAGAGAGTGTTTCACCGCTCAGGTGGATCCAAACCCAGGTGTAAAGTTAATGTGAAGCCTTTCATAGTTGAAGAGTCCCAGGTGCTGGCTAAATGCTGAGTAGAGCAAGGTGTTGAATAGAAAAATCTGGATGCCGCACACCGGATGAAGTAGAAAACTTGTCTTTATTGTAGAAATGGGACCATCAAAAGTACAAGACAATCAGGCAAGATGTACAGGAGCAACTGACGCGTTTCACACTTGGAACTGAGTGCTTACTCAGAGCTATGAGTAAGCACTCAGTTCCGAGTGTGAAACGCGTCAGATGATTTTTTGGTGGTCAGATGATTTTTTTTGATGGTCCCATTTCTACAATAAAGACAAGTTTTCTACTTCATCCGGTGTGCGGCATCCAGATTTTTCTATTCAACACCTTGACAAACTACGGTACCTAAGAATTTCCATATGCAACGCTTTAAATTTTTTTTACGGTTACCAGGTTAGAGTTACAGAGGAGGTCTAGTGCTAGAATTATTGCTCTCGCTCTGACGATCGTGGCGATACATCACATGTGTGATTGGAACACCGTTTACATATGCGTGCGTGACTTCCGTATGCGTTTTCTTTGCTGCGCGAGCTCGCGGGGACGGGGGCGCTTTAAAAAATGTTTTTTTCTTATTTATTTTATTTATTTTTAAATTCATCAATTGTGTTTAAAAAAAAAATGTTTTGATGACTTTTATTGCTGTCACAAGGAATGTAAACATCCCTTGTGACAGTAATAGGTGCTGACAGGTACTCTTTATGGAGAGATCGGGGATCTAAAAGACCCCCCCATCCCTCCTTTACACTTCAAAGCATTCAGATCTCCGAAAACGGCGATTCTGAATACTGTGTACTTTTTTTAAAACTGGCGCCATTGGCAGCCGAGTAAATGGGAAGTGACGTCATGATGTCGCTTCCGCGTTTACAATTTGAAGGCTGGAACAAAGCCGCCCACAGCTTCGTTCCAGTCCGTCCCCAGCCGCCGGAGGCATCGGATTGGTCACCGGCCTCCCGATGGCACGGGAGGCCCGGTAAGAGCGGCGGGAGGCGGCGGGAGGGGGGGGACGTCCCCTCCTGCTGCTCCGGTATAACAGCTTTTAGCCGCATCGGTTGTTATACACGGATAGCCAATTGCCGGCTCTAAACAACGGTATCGGGATGATGCCTGCAGCTGCGGGCATCATCCCGGTATAACCCCCGAAAGCCGAGTACGCACATCTGCATACGGTCGGCGGGAAGGGGTTATAAGTGCAATTATTTCTGCAACAGCTTCTGTACATAGTACAGATGTGCCACTTTACAGGTAGACTAAGAGGACCCCTCAGGCACTATATTGAAAGGAATTTTTTATTTTTATGCTTTCACTTTAAGCATCAATAAATCACTGCTCATTTAATAATTATGTTTTTTACACATTTTGTTTTCATTGATACATGTCCCCCAGGGCAGTACCTGGACCCCCTAACATTGTATGCCCAATTACTTGCATATAAGCCTTCAAAATGGACACTTTTGATTTTTCACATTCAGGTCCACTAGACTTCAATGGGGTCCGTTATTCAGTTCTGAACTTTTGAGATGCTAGAAAGATCTGGTGCTAACCGAACAGGGGGTCATTCGGCCATCCCTATTCACAACAAACGGATGCATCAGGTTTAGGAAGATGCTTGACAGTTGATTGCCTTGCTGGCTTCAATTGTCCTATACACATAGCCACCAGAATAGGCACTCAGATGTATTTATCCAATAGGATTAAAGTAAATCTATTGCTAAAACTGTTTTAATGGGATAAACACCTGTCAGGTTTTTATTGCTGTCTGTGTTCATGTTGGGGAGACTCAACCCCTCTTTGTCCTGGTGACCATTGTTATTGGAACAGCAAGTGATGGGAAATCTCAAACTTCACATTTTCCCCCAATTGTGGGGAGATATTTAATTATTTTATGTTATGTCTATTAGAAAGGCAGTAAAAGAACCCCCCTTCCCCAAATGGGACTCAGCAAAAAAGGGGTTTAACCGAAAAATAGATTTTGGCTTGAAACACATTTTCACTTGTTAGGGGTACATTCACACCAGGTGCAGTGGGACTGAATTGGGCTGCTATTCCAGTGCAGTCCCACTGTGCCCCCACTGCAAGACAAGGCAAAATTCCTTGTCTCTGGTGTGACCAATGGAACTGTATGAAATGTCAGTGTGTAACATTTCAATAATGTTTGTTAAAAAAAGGTGAACAGTACGATGTGCCAGGATGAGTGCATCAGCACTGCCTGGACCGTAACACACACCACTCCCTGAGATGTAATGCAGCAGCTGATGTGAATGGGCCCTATGTTTTTTTTCTTTACTGTTCAGAATGTTACAACCAAATGATAGATTGCATTGCCTATCACATGAAGCTGACATTCATTAGAATTGCCCCCCACCCAAAAGGTACCCAGCAGAGACAAAAAGCCAAAGTGATAAATGTTCTTGTGTCACTTGTGGACCCCGAAGCAATGATTCCGAGCTAGAACTCCCAGACCTCCTATCCAAGTAAGGCATAGGATTTACTACGAGCTATAAGAACCCCAAGAACCAAACTTCATGAAACTTTTAATGCACAGCAAACAATTTAAAACTCAAATATTGTTAAAATACATATTATTTGGGGTACAAAAGTTAAAAATGAATAAAATATACTATATATATGTACATGAAACTGACGATCTTGGCTGGTAAGAGTCTTACCTGCAGCAGCTTTCCAACAGAAATTCTGACACAGCTGCAGCATTTGCTAGAATACATTAGTAGTTCACTGATTGGGCTTGCATGTTGTATGGTTCTGGTCTTTGTTTTTGTTTAAGTGGATACACATAGCAAATGCTTCTCATGTGCACTAATGCATATAGTTTAGGCATAAAGCTTTGTGAGCTGACAGCTCTTATGTCTAGGGACAACTTGGACCTTGCTGCAATTACAGAGACATGGTTCAAAGATTAAAATGACTGGGAAGTAACAATACCAGGGTATACACTATACAGGAATGACAGAGTAGGGAAGAGGGGAGGTGGAGTTGCCATACATGTCAAAAATAGTAAAAACTCTAATGCCGTGTACACATGAGCGTTTTTTTTCGTCGGAATAAACTCTGAAGGTTTCTCTGACGGAATTCTGCTCAAGCTGTCTTGCGTACACACGGTCACACCAAAGTCCAACCGTCAAGAACGCGGTGACGTACAACACGTACGACGGGACTAGAAAAAGGAAGTTCAATAGCCAGTAGCCAATATCTTCAGTCTCATACTTGCTTCAGAGCATGCGTCGTTTTTGGTACGTCGGAACAGCATACAGACGAGCGGTTTTCCCGATAGGAACTGGTTCCGTCGGAAAATTTAGAACATGTTCTGTTTCTAGGTCCTTCAGAATTTTCAACGTAAAAAGTCCGATGGGGCATACACACGATCAGAATATACGATGAAAAGCCCCTGTCATACTTTTTCTGTCGGACATTCCGCTTGTGTGTACACGGAATTACATTAATTGAAAAAACAAATGAAATACTTGGAACCCTCTGGATCTGCCTTCCAACCAGAGAGGGATCTTCCCTTAGAATTGGTGTAGTATACAGAACCCAGGACAGACTGAAGGTTATGATAACTTGTTGATTGACGAGATAACTCAAAAGGCAATGAAGGGAGGGGTTTTAATTATGGGTGACTTCAACATGTCTGACATTTACTGCAATTCTCAAACCGCTATTACAAGCAGGAGCAGGGATGTAATGGAAGCACTGAATGGGGTTTCTTTAAAACAGTTAGTAAAATAGGCCAACTCGAAGGGATCATATTCTAGACCTAGTACTGACAAATGGAGATCAACTGTCTGATGTTGAGGTGGGAGAGAATTTGGGTTCTAGTGATCACCAATGTCTTTGGTTTGATATTAAAACAAGAACTGAAAAATCATATATGAAAACAAAAGTTTTTTTATTTCAAAAGGGCATTTTTTGCTGAAATGGGGAAATTTAAAAAAAAATGAATTGACAGGTTGGTATAAAATTACATGTAATCAGGGGGCATGGTTAAAGTCTACCATCCTGGAGGCAACTAGTTGTTATGTCAGGCAAGTTAGTAAGAATAAACGTAAGAAAAAAACAATATGGTTCACTAAAGAGGTAAGTAGGATAGTAAAGGAAAAAAAAATCAGCATATAGAAGATTCAAGGAAACAGGAGGTGTAGCTGACAGAGAAGAGTATAAAAATAGACAAAAGGAGGCCAAACACATTATCGATGCTGACAAAGCACAGAAAGAGGAGGAAATTGCCTATTAAGAAAGATGATAAAACCTTTTTTCCTGACAGACTCCATGGCAGCCTACGTATGGGTTAATCCTGCCTCTCATACCTCATAGGACCCCACTCCCATAAATCTTTGCTTCTAGTCAGAGACCGTGTTCAGTCCTGGTTGCACAAATGTTCTGATGGCGGTTCTGGAGTCCAGCAGTCCCAGCTATTAGCAGGGTGGATACGGGCAGCATATGCGATGCCATGAAGAGCTTCCTAGCCTTGCCAATGGCAGGCAAGTGGCAACTTGGCCAAACGTCCTTGCTGTTAGCAGGAGGCCCCTTTTTGAAATGCCCGGTCCTGCAGTGAGTGATCATCCCCAGTCAGGCTGGATCAGGATCGTGCTGTAGTGGTTTCGTATACTGTTTTTTCTGTACACATGGCAGCAGTATTTGTGTGTATTGTATGTGTGTATTGTATGTTTTTCTTCTTCTTTCCTTGCCTCTATGGCGGCTGGAGCGCATCTGCACCCCAGCCCACCGCATCTTCCAGGTTCTCTGCGCATCTGCGAGCCTCGTCTGAGAGTGAGGCTTGGTTCGCGCGTGCGCAGTTCCGGAATATGCCTGCTGTCGCACATGCGCGCAAGCTCCGCTGGATGATGCTGGGGGCGCGGTGACGTCATCGTCGGCACCAAGTTTAAATAGCTGTCAGATACAGCTATTACTTGGGATGTTCTGTGGGTGAAAACGGCGGCTTCCCGATGCATTTGACTGACACTGACAAGGTAGGAAGCTATGCTGCTGACTGACCAGGCCTTTATTTCACTTGTGTTACCTGTGTGTTTGATTGAAGGTTGTTCTTTGTAGTTACCAAGCTTTCTGCTATGGATGTGTCACCGCCCCCCAGTGGCCAACCCTTACACTGCAGGTAGGAATTTTTTTTTTCCTTCTGCTTGTCTGTTTTGGGTTGTTTTTTTCCTGGATCCTGTTATCTCCTTTTTATTTTCTTCAGCCCCTCTAGGTCTGAACATAGGCCTTCAGCACGTGAAGATATTGATCATTCCAGATCACAACATTAGCATTCTTCATCAAGTTCCAGGCGTCCTAAATCAGCTTCTAGACGTCATAGTGAAGAGCCCAAATCCACGTCCGGGCGTCATTCCCACCGCCATTCTAGCCGCTCTTAAAGGAGAGCTTGCTGGGGATGTAAAGCTCAGGTCCCAGAGGGTAAATCCCTCTGTGAGCTATGTTATTCCCAAGCTGCAAAGGAAAGAGGAGCTGGAGACCAGCAGGTAGAAGCTCTGGTCAGAAAAGTGGTTCAGAAATCTTTGATCAGAACGGATCCCAACCGTACAACTTTTCCTCCTTCTGGTCCAGCACTAGTTCCTAACGGGGTCGACCTTGGGACTCCTGGTCCCTCTAGACATAGTCCCTCTTTAAGTGGATCCTCGGATAGCGAGGCAGAGGTGGATGACCATGGCACGGGTTTTGATTTTTCCCTGGTGCCACGGTTGGTAAATGTGGTTAAAGATGCATTGAGATGGGAAGAGCCAGTAGAAGCACCCTCCAAACAGAGGAAATACTTCAAACATCTCAAGAAAGATCATCCAAATTTCCCCTTCCTGGGCGAACTTGGCGAAATTATTTCAGATGAATGGGGTAAAGTTGAGAGAAAAAACTCGCTAATCTCCAAAGTAGCAAAGATGTATCCATTCAAGAGTGAAGAGGTAAAGCATCTGGAATCGGCTCCGCTGATTGATGCTACTTTAATGAGGTTGGTGAGACATGTCACTCTCCCTCTGGAAGATACCGTTTCATTCAAGGATGGTTAGAGAGGAAGATCGATACTGATCTTAAGCGAATCTATATCACGGCAGGTATGGCTTGTAAACCAGCCTTAGCCCTTGCAGCCTTGTCTAAAGCTATGGAGTCTTGGACGGATGATGTGGATGCAGCTTTAGCAAGTATTTCTGAAGAATTGGTCAAGAGCTCACCGGTCCACGAACTTAAGTTGGCATCAGTCTTCTTGGGGGAAGCATCCCTTGATATTATTCGCCTAGTGGTACGTGTCATGCTCTCTTCAGTCACAGCCAAGCGCGCCTTGTGGCTGCGCCCGTGGGTTGCGGACTCTGTCTCTTAACAGGCTTGGTGTAGAATTCCCTTTGAGGGCTCCTCCCTCTTTGGGAATAAGCTTGAATCTGTCATTACCCGTGCTACGGGGGGTAAATCAGGGTTCTTACCCCAGGACCGTCGCCTCTTGGGTCAGAGAAGACCTCAACCCAGACAAGATCCAGAGTACACTAGAGACGCTACAGGCCCGGCCGCAAATTTAGAAAGAACTGGAAGAGAAATCAACCTTCTGGCCAGAAATCCTCAAAGACAACCTCTTCTGGAGGACGGGAAGCTTCCAAGTCCTTTTGATATAAAGCCTGTCCAGGCGGAGCAAGTTGGGGCTCGTTTACTCCTTTTTCAGCACGTCTGGGCAGCTTCGATCAGGGACTACTGGACGGTCAAGACAGTCTCATCAGGTAATTCATGGGTATTCAGCAGTCCACCCATACACCGGTTTGTTCCCACAGTCCTACCACACTTGGAAGAGAAGAAACAAGTTCTTCTGTCATACAGACTCACTGATAGCTCAAGGTGCCGCCATTCCGGTACCAACAGAAGAAAGATTTCAAGGGATTTATTCCCCCCTTTTCATGGTCCTCAAAAAGAATGGCTCCTGGAGGCCAGTCATTGACTTGACACACCTGAACTCCTTCATCAAGAAGGAAAAATTCAAGATGGAAACACTGCTAACAATACGTCAGACAATACAACCAGGCGATTGGCTTGTCTCCATAGACCTGAAAGACGCCTTTTTTCATGTGCCGATTGCAAGGGAATTCCAGAAGCATCTCCAATTTACATGTCTCCCATTTGGGCTTACAACATTGCCTTGAGTGTTTTCAAAGCTCTTACTGGCTGTTGTGGCATTAATCAGCGTCAGAGGTATCCAGTTACATCACTCCCTGGACGACCTACTCCTGCTTTTGCAAGACAGGGAACAGCTGTTGTCACATCGCGATCAGGTCATCTCTACCCTGACAGAGTTCGGTTGTCTGTTGAACAGGGAGAAAAGTCATCTAGACCGACACAGTCTCTAATATTCCTCGGAGCCCAATTCAACACGGTGAAGAGCACCATCTCTTCCAAGTTGGGGCTCGTGTTCTTCCAATTTTCTGGACATCTGAAAACTCTAGTATTCATCCTTTAGATGTTGGAGAAGTCTTAAAGCAATACTTAGAAGCCACAGCTTCTTTTTGGAAGTCTGATCATCTGTTCATTTATTTCCATGGAAAAAACAAAGGTTTGCGTGCTTCTTCCAGAATCATTGCAGCTTGGATTGTTCAGGCCATCCAAGGGGCTTATAAGGCTAAGGGTTTGACTCCTCCGGAGGCAGTGACAGCTCATTCTACCAGGAGCGTTTCTAGATCGTGGGCAGCTTCCCGTCATGTATCCCTGGAACTGATCTGTAAAGCGGCCTCATGGTCGTCAATTAACACATTTATGACGCACTATTGCGTAGAACCGGCTTCTTTGTCTTCGGTTAATTTTGGTTTGCATGTCTTATCTGTTGACGGTGCCAATTAAACCTTTTTTTCTTTAACCAGCAATTTCCCACCCGGGTGTGTATGGCTAGTCATTTCCCATCTGTAGGCTGCCATAGAGTCTGTCAGGAAAACGGAAAATTTATATCAAATACTTACCGTAATTTTCCTTTCCTGATGGACTCCATGGCAGCAGGAGTTCCCTCCCATTTGCTGGAGTAGGCTAAGGTACGGGACACGGTCTCTGACTAGAAGCAAAGATTTATGGGAGTGGGGTCCTATGAGGTATAAGAGGCGGGATTAACCCATACATAGGCTGCCATGGAGTCCATCAGGAAAGGAAAATTACGGTAAGTATTTGATATAAATTTTCCGTTTTAGGTACATGATAGATGGAAAAAATACAATGAATCACTAAAATTAAAACTGGGCACAACATTTATGTTGAGGGGGATCTGGATGTAGCAAACCATTTAAACAATTACTTCTGTTCAGTCTTCTCAGAAATAAATTGCACTAACAATAACAAGTCGGGGAATCATATTGGTTCTAGTAATGACGGTTCATTTTTAGGATTTCTGGAAGCAGAGGCAGCAGATGAATGGGCTTGGTTAAAGCCTAATAAAGCAATGAGCCCCAATGGTATTCATCTCAGAGTTCTAAGAGAACTTCAAGGTATAGTTGTTGGACCATTAACGGATCTTTTTAATCAATCTCTTCTAACAGGGGAAGTTCCCCAAGACCTGTGGACAGCTAATATTGTACCTATCCACAAGAAGGGCAGTAAGGTAGAAGCTGGTAATTACAGGCCAGAGAGTTTAACATTGGTTGTAGTCAAGTTAATGGAATCACTTCTGAAAAGCCAGAGTTGTTTTTATTAGGATATGCTGGGGGATCCATCTTTGTCTTTTTTAACAAGCTAGAATGGATCTTTAAACTTGCCTTAACCCTATCTGCAGTATACAGTTTTATAACCTGGGTTTCCTCCTTAAAGCAATGAAGTCGCTTTTTTTTTATTTTTATTAAAGCGCCCATAAAAGAAGACTATTAATACTTACCTGTCCCACCATCTGTACTACAGAATTTCATCCTCCTAGGGCTGGTTCACACCAGATGCGTTCCAGATGCGTTTTCGCATTCACTTTTTAAAGCGTTTTTGGTGCATTTCCAGATGCATTCCAGATGCTTTTTTTCTTTTTGATGTGTTCCAGTAAAGTCCAGTGCAGGAAAAATGCAGCATGTTGTACAAATTTTTCTGGAACTGTAAAGCCCTGGAACTGACTGCACTGATGTGAACTATGCCATCGGAAACCATATAACCTACTTTCTATGCATTTTTGACGCAGGGAAAAAAATGCACTGGACTGCATTTGGTGTGAACTGGCCCTTAAAGTGATCATAAAGTGTTCCTCATCCAATGCAAAAGATGTAGCAGAGGATCTTATGTTGGCAAAACAGGACAGAAGTTGCAAACAAGGATGAATTTGCACAGACACACCATCAAGGAACATAAAGAAGATGGGTTCTGCACACCTGTGGGACACCATTTCTCACAACTGGAAGACACTATGGAAGACATCAATGTCTTCGTTCTTAGGGAATTTCAAAACTATTCAGGAAAGGACAACTTTTAAACTCTTTTGATTCCATTTGACACAAAAGATAAAGGTCTAAATTTAGATATGGGTTTTCCAATGCCTAGTACACATGGCTGCATGTCTGGCGACAGTGGCTGGTTCACTAAAAAAAAGCTAACAATTGGCCCATGTGTAAGCCAACCGGTCTGACAGCAGCTGGCCATACGGCCGGCTTCTATCGGACATGCATGCTGGAAAGCCAGCAGCTGGCTGGCTCCCTATCAGCACTCTCAGCCAATGGCAGAGAGCGCTGATCGGAGTGTTCTGGCAAGGGCGGGCGTCCCCCTGTCAGAACACAACAACTCAGCGGGGGAGATCGCTGTGCTAACATCGGATTGACGTTTTGTTTTTTTTTTCATTTAACCCAAAAAAATCTCACGGTGTGTACTAGGTTTAACTCATTATCTAACAGTTTATGACCCCCTCTGACTGTCATTCCCCCCAGTCTATAGCTTTCTCTCTGTCTTGTCTCACTAACAATGCTGGTTTTATTACCATTGCTGTGTAACTTTTGGTTTGTGTGTGTGGTTTTTTTTCTTTTGTTTTTTTTATTCTTTCTCTCAGATTGCCTTTTTTTTCATTTTGCTAAAACTTTTGTGAATCAGTACTGCCTTGATCTTGAAGAAAGGGACATACCCAAAAAGCTTGTTCTGAAAAATTGTATTTTAGTGCAAATATAAAAAGTATCACAGACAGCACTCAATTATTCTCTTAAAGTGATATACAGTCCAAAGAATCTTCTACATCTAAAACACTTCTGGGTGTGTCAGACATCTGGTTTCCCGCTGCACTCTGTGGTTCAGTCTGCCAGGCCATACGTACACTATATTACCATAAGTATTGGGACACCTGCCTTTACATGGAATCCCAGTCTTAGTCTGTAGGGTTCACTATTGAGTTGGCCCACCCTTTGCAGCTATAACAGCTTCAATTTTTCTGGGAAGGCTGTCCACAAGATTTAGGAATGTATCTATGGGAATGTTTGACTGGTGCGCAGTCATGTTGGAACAGGAAGGGGTCATCCCAAAACTGTTCCCACAAAGTTGGGAGCATGAAATTGTCCAAAATGTCTTGGTATGCTGACGCTTCAAGAGTTCCCTTCACTGAAACTAAGGGGCCAAGTGCAACCCCTAAAAAACAACCCCACACCATAATCCCCCCTCCACCAAATGATTTGGCTCAAAGTAAGGTCCATAAAGACATGGATGAGCGAGATTGGGGTTAAGAAACTTGACTGGCCTGCACAGAGTCCTGACCTCAACCCGATAGAACACCTTTGGGATGAATTAGAGCGGAGACTGTGAGCCAGGCCTTCTCATCCACATCATTACCTGACCTCACAAATGCGCTTCTGGAAGAATGGTCAAACATTCCCATAGACACACTCCTAAACCTTGTGGAAAGCCTTCCCAGAAGAGTTGAAGCTGTTCTAGCTGCAAAGGTTGGGCCAACTCAATATTGAACCCTACGGACTAAGACTGGAATGCCATTAAAGTTCATGTGCATTTAAAGGCAGGTGTCTCAATACTTTTGGTAATATAGTGTATATACAGAGCAGAGTAGTGACATAATGGGACCGGAATGGAGTAATGGCACACGAGGGAACAAGCATCCAACACACCCAGCAAAAGATCAGAGCATAAGGGAGAGGTAAGAATTAATAGTATTCTTTCACAGGCACAGGTTTATTTTTTTAGGCAGTGAAGAAGTGGCTTTAAACTTCAACTAGTTCAGCATTCTGGATGTGTCTGGTATATCCAAAATCTGAAGAGGTTGAAACAAGCTCACGACTGAAATAGCGGCTGTGAGCTTGCTTCTGTGTTGTTCAACATGCTCTTATGTAAAAGTGATCTGGACAACTATAGAGTTTCCAATTATTTATACTTTACTTGTGGGTGCAACCCTCCCCTGTGATGGACCCCCATTCTGTGGTTCCCAGAACCTCCTTCCAGAAACACTCAGAGCTGATCATCATCATGAGTTCACTCTGTGCAGAGGAGATCAAGATGTTCCCTGCACACCATCCTAATGTCTTTAGTTTTGGTCTTAGAATCCTGGAAGTCCCTACCCACGCATGCGCCGTCTGCTCTCTCCTGCAGCTCAGCTTTCTGTAAATGAGAGCAGGCTGCTCATGCATGTGTAGGGAGCAAAGCCAGAGGCTCATTTGTGAGCTTCCATGGCCGCACATCCAACATTTAGTATGGTTTGCCACTTGCAGGAAAGAAAGGGGAGGGCACTAGAATAAACCGCTTAAAAGTAAGCATTCTTTTACAAAATGGAACACTGCTTGGTAATGTACTGAGGATGCTGTAATTCATGTTTCTGGCAAAGGTCATTATAGGTGAACTAACCATTTACCCCTTCCCATCCAGGGATGCACCAATAGATTGCTGGATAGGAAGGGTGATATCTCGGTCATCGCTGCACCGGCAGCGATAGCCAATATATAATGTTTTGCAGCTGGCAATTCCTTTCACTGTAAAACGAATCCTAGAGGATAAAAAGCCAGTGAAGCAGTCGATCAGACCAATCTGTGCATTGGAGGCCAGAGGAGGGATCTGGGCTCCAAAAGACCCCAGATGTCTTCATAAAGAGGACCTGTCACTAGTTTTGGGCTTAATGTTCAAGTCGAACGTAAGTTTGACTCGAACATCAGGTGTTCGCTTGTAGTTGAACAAACAAACAAATGGGAAGGAAGTTCGCCCGCGCCGAGCGCCCCATAATGCACTGTGAGATCGCAGTGCATTGATGGCTGCTGATTGGCCAGAGCATGCACCTGACCTGTATGCTTTGGCCAATAACAGTGCGATGTACTTTCAGAGCCATGATTGGCCAAAGGCAGGGTGCCTTTGGCCAATCATGGCTCAGGGGCTAGGTCCACGCCCCACACTATATAAGTCTGCTTACACCGTGGCCGTATATAGTGTGCATTCATGGAAATTAGACAGGTAGAGTGTATTGTGTGGTCAGTCAGTTTAGTGCAGTCAGTGTAGAATACAGTGTAGTGCAGAGTATTAAACAGTGTAGTGCAGAGTATATAATGCAGTGCAGATTAAATAATACAGTGTGGTCCAGTGTATATAACACAGTGTAGTGCGGTGTATATTACACAGTGTAGTGCAGTGTGTATAACACAATGAAGTGCAGAGTATATCATACAGTGTTGTGGAGTGTATATAACACAGTGTAGTGCAGAGTATATTATACAGCATAGTGCGGTGTATAGAACAGTGTAGTGCAGTGTATATAATACAGTGTAGTGCGGTGTATATAACACAGGGTAGTGTGGTGTATATTACACAGCGTATTGCAGTGTATATAACACAGTGTAGTGGAGTGTATATTACACAGCGTAGTGCGGTGTATATAACAGTGTAGTGCAGTGTATATAATACAGTGTAGTGCGGTGTATATTACACAGCGTATTACAGTGTATATAACACAGTGTAGTGCCGAGTATATAAAACAGTGTAGTGCGGTGTATAAAATACAGTGTAGTGCGGTGTATATAACACAGTGTAGTGCCGAGTATATAACACAGTGTAGTGCGGTGTATAAAATACAGTGTAGTGCGGTGTATATAACACAGTGTAGTGCAGTGTATAAAATACAGTGTAGTGCAGTGTATATAACACAGTGTAGTGCGGTGTATATAACACAGTGTAGTGCGGTGTATATAACACAGTGTAGTGCGGTGTATATAACACAGTGTAGTGCAGTGTATAAAATACAGTGTAGTGCAGTGTATATAACACAGTGTAGTGCGGTGTATATAACACAGTGTAGTGCGGTGTATATAACACAGTGTAGTGCGGTGTATATAACACAGTGTAGTGCCGAGTATTTAACACAGTGTAGTGCCGAGTATTTAACACAGTGTATTGCGGTGTATATAACACAGTGTAGTGCGGTGTATATAACACAGTGTAGTGCGGTGTATATAACACATTGTAATGCGGTGTATATAACACAGTGTAGTGCGGTGTATATAACACAGTGTAGTGCGGTGTATATAACACATTGTAATGCGGTGTATATAACACAGTGTAGTGCGGTGTATATAACACAGTGTAGTGCGGTGTATATAATACAGTGTAATGCGGTGTATATAACACAGTGTAGTGCAGTGTATATAACACAGTGTAGTGCAGTGTATATAACACAGTGTAGTGCAGTGTATATAACACAGTGTAGTGCAGTGTATATAACACAGTGTAGTGCAGTGTATATAACACAGTGTAGTGTAGTGTGAATAACACAGTGTTGTGGTGCTAATGAAGTGTTGGTGTGTACAATACTGTCACCACTGATCCAATTTTTTTTTCATTAAATCATTTTTTTTTTTCTTCTTTTTTTTGCAGTATCAGGTTCTGTTGCTGAATTATTAGTACTCCCCCTTCTGTGTTGCAGGTGTTATTCTTTCTGCGTCAGCACAGCAGTGGTATACTTTTTTCTTTTTTTGGCGGCGCAGCAGCACTAAGAATATTTAGAGCATAATTGCTGCCCCCCCCCCCTTCTGCGTCGCAGGTGTTCCTCTTTCTGTGTCAGCAATGGTTCCCTTTTTTTGTGGAGGCTTTTTGATTTTGATTTTTTTTCCAGCAGCAGCAAAAAAAAAAATTGCTGTTCCTTCTTAATCGTGGGTGGTCTTCCTTCTGCATCACCACTGTTTGTTTTGTTTTTATTGGCCTTTCTTAATTTTTTTTACATTTAGTTTTTTTTAGTTTTTTTTTTGCAGCAGCAGTAAAAAAAATTCTGCACTCTTAATTTCTTTATTAAAATAAAACTATAATAAAATGGTTTATAGTGCACCAAGCACAAAAGTAATGCACCCAAGCACCATATTTCCACCCCACACTCTATAATATAATAAAAAGTTATAAAAATCCCCCCAAAAAACCCTCATCATGTCCAAAAGGCCAACAAGGAGAGGCAGACTCTCACAGGCCACTAAAAGAGTTCAAGCAGCCTCTGTGTCTACAGTGAAAAGTGGTGGTCGTGATGCATATTTTGCAGGCGGGGCACGCTCCTCCTTTTTTTCCGGTACTGTCCGTGTTATTGAGCCACAACATGCAGAAGAGGCCCAATTTTTCTGCACCTGTGTGCCAGGTGCATGTAATTTCATTTTTTTTTCTAATTTTTAACAGCAGGGACCGTTCCTGCGCCCAGCAAGAGTAACTGGGAGGGGTTATAGTGTTCGGACACCACCAACACCCAAGGACCACTTTTTCTGCACCTGTATGTATATTTTGGGGAAAACACGGCGTGGGGGGACCTTTTGGGTCTGGTATGGATTTTACCCACTTCCCTACCAGCGCATTGTAAAATGACGTCAGCAGGAACACTCCCTGCCTCCTGCAGCCCATCAGAGTACCCGAGTACCTGTTTCCAGCCAATTGGACTACCTGAGTACCTATCTGCAGCCCATCAGAGTACCCGAATCAGCCGAGTGCCAAGTTATGTTCCTCCTATAGGCCCTGACTGTTAGGCAGGGTATCGAGTGTACAGCAGAGTAGCGCTGAAGGATTGGAATATGTTCATCTAAGTGCACATGGCCTATCTGCCTATGGCTATTAGGCGGCCATTATCTGCTATAAGTCTGGTGTGTGTGTCGGCTCCATCGGCTCAGGTGATCGTAGGTGGAGTGGTGAGTCTATATATTTGCATGGCAGCAGTGTATAATTGTTGTTTGTACCAGTGGCGTCACTAGGGTTGGTGTCACTCGGTGCTGAAAAAATTGGTGTCACCTCCCCCCCCCCCGCCCTCCACCAAATATAGTCCCCCCTCAGTACAGACCCCTCTCCGCTAAGTACAGATCCTGCAGCATAGATCCCCCTCCCTCAGTATAGATCACCCTCACTAACAACAGACCTTCACCCTCAGTGCAGACCCCCCCCATCAGTACAGACACCCCCCCCATCAGTATAGACCTCCAAACTCAGTGCAGACCCCCATCAGTATAGAATCCCCCCTTAGTGCAGACCCCCACAGTTTAGACACCCCCCCTTTAGTGCAGACCCCCCATCAGTATAGAATCACCCCCTTAGTGCAGACCCCCATCAGTATATAACCTCCCCTTAGTGCAGACCCCCCATCAGTATATAACCTCCCCTTAATGCAGACCCCCCATCAATAGAGACACCCCCTCTTAGTGCAGACCCCCCAAAAGTATAGAATCCCCCTTAGTGCAGACCCCCCATCAATAGAGACACCCCCTCTTAGTGCAGACCACCCATCAATATAGAATCCCCCTAGTGCAGACCCCATCAGTATAGAATCCCCCCTAGTGCAGAGCCCATCAGTATAGAATCCCCCCTAGTGCAGAGCCCATCAGTATAGAATCCCCCTAGTGCAGAGTCCCCATCAGTATAGAATCCCCCCTAGTGCAGACCCCATCAGTATAGAATCCCCCCCTAGTGCAGAGCCCATCAGTATAGAATCCCCCTAGTGCAGAGTCCCCATCAGTATAGAATCCCCCCTAGTGCAGAGCCCATCAGTATAGAATCCCCCCTAGTGCAGAGCCCATCAGTATAGAATCCCCCTAGTGCAGAGTCCCCATCAGTATAGAATCCCCCCTAGTGCAGACCCCATCAGTATAGAATCCCCCCCTAGTGCAGAGCCCATCAGTATAGAATCCCCCTAGTGCAGAGTCCCCATCAGTATAGAATCCCCCCTAGTGCAGAGTCCCCATCAGTATAGAATCCCCCTAGTGCAGAGTCCCCATCAGTATAGAATCCCCCTAGTGCAGAGTCCCCATCAGTATAGAATCCCCCCTAGTGCAGAGTCCCCATCAGTATAGAATCCCCCCTAGTGCAGAGTCCCCATCAGTATAGAATCCCCCTAGTGCAGAGTCCCCATCAGTATAGAATCCCCCTAGTGCAGAGTCCCCATCAGTATAGAATCCCCCTAGTGCAGAGTCCCCATCAGTATAGAATCCCCCTAGTGCAGAGTCCCCATCAGTATAGAATCCCCCCTAGTGCAGAGTCCCCATCAGTATAGAATCCCCCTAGTGCAGAGTCCCCATCAGTATAGAATCCCCCTAGTGCAGAGTCCCCATCAGTATAGAATCCCCCTAGTGCAGAGTCCCCATCAGTATAGAATTCCCCTAGTGCAGAGTCCCCATCAGTATAGAATCCCCCTAGTGCAGAGTCCCCATCAGTATAGAATCCCCCCTAGTGCAGAGTCCCCATCAGTATAGAATCCCCCTAGTGCAGAGTCCCCATCAGTATAGAATCCCCCTAGTGCAGAGTCCCCATCAGTATAGAATCCCCCTAGTGCAGAGTCCCCATCAGTATAGAATCCCCCTAGTACAGAGTCCCCATCAGTATAGAATCCCCCCTAGTGCAGAGTCCCCATCAGTATAGAATCCCCCTAGTGCAGAGTCCCCATCAGTATAGAATCCCCCTAGTGCAGAGTCCCCATCAGTATAAGCACCCCTCTCCCCTCCCATAGCGCCTCCCTCACATGTCTATTTACTAATCTACTTGGAGTTGTCAGTACAGTACCTCAGTACAGCGTGGCCGCGGAAGAAAAAACACACAGAGGTGTGTGTCACTCGGAGCTCCTCCTTCTCACTGGATGTAAACAGAGGAGGAGGCAGCTTCAGTCCGCTCCACGGGGGACACAGAGTGAGCGAGACGAGAGGAACAGGGCAGGGGGCGGTGTCAGCGGCTGCGGTTCTGCTATACATGGGTGTCACCCCTCTGGCGGGTGTCACCCGGTGCGGTCCGCACCCCCCGCCCCCACCTTGCAACGCCACTGGTTTGTACCTCATTTTCCTTGTTTAAGCTTCACTGGGGTTCTATGCCGGGCGCTGACACTTCTTGCGTTCCAACAGCTGCTCTCTCTCTCATTTCTGGGCACTGGCGGGCGCTCTGCGCATGCACGGACCCGAATCGATGATGAGGCTTGGTTCGCGCATGCGCTCGAGCATTTCACGTCAGACGCTGTCGATGACGTCATGGGTGCCACTTTTAAAAGCTGTAGGAAGCCTACAGAGCCCCAGCAATGATTGTGGGCTTTACAGTGACTTCCCGGGGCTACTATCGTGATGATTCCAGGTAACAACAAGCTCTAATGGTTAGAGTTTTGTTTTTCGGTCAGACAGCTGATGTGTAATCTATCCTTGCAGTTTCCTATTGCTTTGACACTATGGATTCCTCACTGCTCTCTAGTGGCCAGCCCGCTTGTAGCAGGTATGTCTGTAGTTATGTTTTTCTGTCTATTCTAAGGGAGAGAGTAGAGCATAGGATACTAGCTGATTTCTTTTTTTTTTTTTTCTTTTTTTTTTTTGCCACTTCAGGTAAACTTTTCAGGGGGCTTAGATCAACTTTGCAGTTCATTGTCCTTTTTCTTTTCTTTTTAAAAAGAAAAACAAGAACGCCCACGGAAGTCTCATCATCGTGGCCTTTTGCTCTAACAGGACAGTGAGGACAACAATAGTATAAACATAGTATCAAAAGTGCTTTTTTTACAATTCTCCCATTAATATACTTAACCATACCTCTATTACTAAATTTTTTCTCCCATTTTATTTACTTCTAAACCCCCCCCCCCATCCCTTCCCATCCCCTCCCCGAGTCCTCTTCCTCCCTCCTCTCCAAGGTCTATTTTCTTCTATTCTCCTCCTTTAGTCTAGGGCTTTGACTTCTTTGGCATAACTCCATGTTTTTTTGAATTCTTTCCAGTGCTCCCACCTGCCCCTATTCCTGTTTCCTATTTCCTCGAGCGTACTCCCCAGGGTTTCCATGTTACAGATCTCCACTACCGCATCAAACCACTCCCATATCTCTGGGGTTTCTTTCTTCTGCCACTTCCTCAGAATCGTTCTTTTGGCAGCGTTCAATAGCTGCGGCACCAGTGACTGTTTATAGTTTTTTGGGTCCCCTGCCCCCCCCATGGAACAGGACCTCCCATGGATCTTCTGCTACTTCTATTCCCGTGATCTTCTTAATTAAAACTAATATTTTACTCCAGAAGTTTTTAATTTTGGGGCAGTTCCACCACAGGTGTCCCATTGTACCTACTTCTTGGCATCCTCTCCAACAATTGGCTGACCCTTTCTGGTATTTACTAGTTATTTCTGGAGTGAGATAACTTCTACTAATACATTTGTAGTTCATTTCTACCGTTCGGGTGTCTGTTGCTGAATGAGCGTTCATTTTCAAGATTCTTTTAATTGTGGCTAAATCCTTCTTAGTACCAAAATCTCTTTCCCATTTGGCCATAAATGGCGGTATCTCCAATTTTTCTGAGGTCATCAAAATTTTATATATTTGAGATATTGTGTTTCTTGTAATTCTCCTGTCACACAACCTCTCAAAGTCTGTCAATTGTTCCCCGGACCTGATCGGGTGTGGTAGCGTATTAATAAAGTGACTTAGTTGGAGATATCGCCATCTCTCTAATCCCCGTGCTTCCCTCCCGTGTGTAAGTTGATGGAGTGGTATAATTTTCCCTTCTTCCATAATTTCTCTTAGTTGTGTTTTCCCCCAAAGTGCTTCTTTTCCTTTAATGTTCTCCATACCTGGTGCGAAAAAGTTATTATCTATAAGTGTAATCAATGGTGAGTTATATTTTCCGTTAACGTTCTTATATACCCCATCCCATATTCTAAGGACATTTCGTGTTATGTCGTGTGTACTATTATCTAACAATCTAAAGTGTGGGGGATTCCAAATAATAGTGCCTAATTGTGCATTACTTATACTTTCCTCTATTTTCACCCATTTTTTTGAATTTTCCTTCCTTGTCCATTCAACCACCCTTGATAGAACAGCCGCTTTGTAATAAGTCTGTACATCGGGCACAGCCAGGCCTCCATCTATTTTCTTATGTTTCAGTGTCTGAAAGGAGACTCTAGGTCTTTTGTTTTCCCAGATAAATGTCATAATTATTTTTCTTAACTTCCTCAAATAATAATGGGGGAGTGGGACTGGCAGCATCTGAAAGTAATATATAATTTTGGGTACCAAGATCATTTTAACGACGTTAATGCGTCCGATCCATGAGAGGGCTTTACCCTTGAATCTCTTACAGTCTAGTCTAGCAGCATCAAGTAGGGGTATATAATTAGCGGTGAATATCTTTTGGAGTGAGTTAGTTAGCTTAATACCTAGATACTTTAGTTCCTTAGTCCATTTAAAACTGTATTTTTTTTTAAGGTCGCTTCCTCTGCCTTACTTATGTTTATATTTAGTATTTCTGATTTATTCATATTTATTTGAAAGTTAGATACCTCACCGTATTTCCTCACTGCTTTTACTAAATTGGGCATGGTGGAGATCAGGTCCGTTACATAGAACAGCACGTCGTCAGCAAATGCTGCGACCTTGTGTTCCTCCTCTCCCACTTTCACACCTCTAATCTTGGGATCTCTTCGTATTGTTGCCAGCAGGGGTTCCATGGCTAGGACAAAGAGCAACGGAGACAGGGGGCACCCCTGTCTCGTGCCATTTTCCATCTCGAATGGTTGAGATAGTATCCCATTAATTTTCACTACGGCAGTTGGATGATGGTATAGGGTTTTGATCCTCCGGACCATTTTAGGTCCCAGTCCCATGGTCTCCAAGGTCTGAATCATGAACCCCCAGTCTACTCTGTCAAATGCCTTTTCGGCATCAATTGACAGAAGTAGTCCTGGGGGCCCATTCTCCTTTATTCTTCCCAACAGAAGGCGAGTCCTAATCCCATTATCCCTCCCCTCCCTATTAGGGACGAAGCCTACTTGATCCGGGTTGACTAGCGAAATCATAAATTCTTTTAATCTCTCTGCCAACACTTTTGCGTATAGCTTTGTATCATTGTTGAGCAGAGAGATTGGGCGATAACTCGAACACAACGATTTCTCTTTACCTTCTTTCAATATGACTGTAATAGATGCTTTTAATGCCTCCCTACTCATCTCATAACTGTCCCCCAAACCATTCATGTAGGCACATAGCCTTGGTACTAATATTTCTTTGAACGTTTTGTAGTAAAGTATTGTGAGGCCGTCCGGGCCCGGGCTTTTCCCGGATGCAGTGGCTGCTAGGGCTTTCCTGATTTCTTCTTCTGAGATTGGTCTTTCTAGTATTTCTCTACCTTCTTCTGAAATCTTGGGGAGTGCTGCCTTATTTAGGAAGTTATTGTATCTTAATCTCCTATTTTTTAAAGAGGTGTCTTGTTTGGGGACTGAGTATAAGTCTTTGTAATAGTTCTTAAAGATCTCCGCCATACTCCTAGTTGAATGTTCCACATGGCCCTCTTTAGACTGAATTTTTTCTATAAAATTCCTGGTTTTCTTCTTTTGTACCATTTTAGCTAGCTGTTTACTGGGTTTATTACCCCATCTAAATCTCTCCCAGGCTATCTTATTAAATGTCATTCTTGCCTCCTGCTCCATCGCGGTTTTCAGCTCTGATCTTTTAGTAACCATCTGCTTATGTATCTCTTGGGGTAGTTGGTCCCTTTGTTTTTTATGTTTTTGTTCTAATTCCGCCAGATCAATCCTTATTTTTTGAATTTTGTCCCGTCTGTCCTTTTTCTTCCTCGCCCCCATTTCAATCAGGACCCCCCTAATGTAGGCTTTGTGGGCCTCCCAAAGTGTAGCTTCCGATACTTCCCCTGTGTCATTTGCCTCAAAGTAGTTCTCTAATTCCTTTCTGACGCTACTGGCACCCTCCTCCTCCTTTATCAACTCCTCATTGAGCCTCCACTGCCCCCTGTCAGACTGGCCTCTTCCACTTGTCACTTCAACGGTCATGGGTGCATGATCTGAGTAGGTTATGTTTCCGATCTTGGATTATACTACCTTATCAATCGCCCGATGTTCGACCAGCCCCCAATCAATCCGGGAGTATGACCCGTGCACAGGGGAGAAATACGTATAATCTCTTTTGGTTGGATGTTGAACTCTCCAAATATCCACCAATTGGTAGGTGGAGAGTTTTTGCTTTAACTCTTTCAAATAGGTGCAGTTTCTCCCCTGTGTTCGGGCCGTGCTGTCTAAATCTGGATTAAGGCAAAAATTGAAATCCCCCATCATTATCAAATATCCTCTTGTAAACTTCATAATTTTCCCCAGAATGTTTACCAAGTACTTTATCTGATTCTTATTTGGGGCATAGATGTTGACTAGTGTATATTCCACTTCATTTAATCTCCCTCTAATGCATAGGTATCTACCTTCTGGGTCTACTAGTCTCTCCTCCAGCACAAACCTTATTTTCTTTGCAAAGCCGATGGCTACTCCCCGTGCCCTATTAGTGATGGTATCTCCTTGGTACCAGACTGGGTATTCATTTGAGAACAGTCTAAGTCTCGATTGAATTGAGATATGTGTCTCTTGCAGGAACACCACGTCTGGCCCCAACAGTTTTAACTCATTGAAAATATCCCATCTTTTCTTGGGGGCATTTAGACCTTTAACATTATATGTTGTAAATTTTATTGTGACCATGGTCCTTTTCTCCTTCTCCTAAATTCTCCCTTATCCTTAGACCTTGGAGAGTTTTCCTTCTTTCTTGGTATTGAGGTTGGACAGGACCCCTTTCCCCTACTCCCCCTCCCTCTCTCCCTACCACCTCCCTCTAATCCCCCACCTCCCCTCCCACCTCCCCCGCTCCCCACCCCCCCATTGGTCCCACTCCCCCTCCCTCTCTCCCACCCTTCCCCCCCCACACCCCCTTCTAATCCCCCACCTCCCCTCCCACCTCCCCCCCTCCCCACCACTCCCCCTCTATTGGTCCCATCAGGACCCTTAGACCAGCGAGAGTCACTTGTATTGTGTCCCACCATTGGTCTCCCTCTCTAAAGGTGGAGCTCTAGGTGGGTCATCCCTCCGGTCTATATTATCTTAGTGACCGGGTTCGCTAGGCGTCTTCTAACGGCTTCCCTACTGAAATTATGAGCTACGTTTTCGTCCTTACCCGCTTCCTCCCCCCTCGGGTCCCCCCCCCCTCACCCGCACCTCTCCCTTAACCCACACTCATTTCTAACCAACGTTCCACGGACCAGTCCAGCATCGGGGGCACTTGCATGCCCAATTTCTCACAAAACTCTTCTAGTTCGCCCGGGAATCTTAATCTTGCAGATCTCCCATCTTTACTGCCTACCAGGCAGGCAGGAAATCCCCATGTATATTTTATATTCTGATTTCTCATTTGATCCACTAGGGGTTTTCCGATGTCGTCTTCTCGCCAATGTGCTCTTAGCCAGATCTGCAAACACTTGAATTCTTGCTTCTCCATATTGCAGTGGGGGATGTCCCTTCAATTTGACCCATATATTTTCCTTTTCTTCATAGAATCTAAACCTCACGATAATATCGCGACTGCTTTCTGCCCGTCTAGTGTCTAACCTACCCACCCTATGTACACGCTCAATTTTTGGAAAGGCCTCTCCTTCTAACTCTAGGAGTGGGTTGAAAATAGCCGCCACAGTCCTCCTCAGATCTTCCCCCCTGATTTCTGGGACCCCTCGGAGTCGCAGGTTTTGTCTACGATCTCTATTTTCTTGATCTTCCATCCTGTAGCATATTTTTATCTGATTTTGTTGGGATGTCTTAAGTTGTTCTTTTAATTCAGAGATCTCTCGCTCTTGTTTATCTAACTTATCTTCAGTACCTTCTACTCTGGTCAAAAGATTGCCTAGATCTAACCTCAGCAAATTGATCTCGGCTTTAATCTCGGCTTTTATTGAGGTCTCCATTATTTTAAGCATGTCTGCCAGTTCGTATTTTGAGGGGAGGTGTATGTCCTGCCTGTGTTCATCTATCCTAGATGTTTCCAGGGTGTTGTCTGCTAATAGATCCTCCCTTGACTGCTCAGGGGTCTGTTCTTCCCTCGCATTGGATCCCTTCTTCTTTTTATCTGCCATATTTGATTTTTGTGTCTCTTGGTAGGCACTCCCCGGGCTCCCCCCTTTGGCCAGGTATTGCTTTATTGAGCTTCCAGTTGCACTCCCTGTTTGGTTATCTTTTGGGGTTTTTGGTGGTCCCCCTTTACCGGTTTTGGATGTGTTCCGGCTCATACTATCTTCCTGTACCCCCTGTGTGATTAAATATTGATCAATCTGACGGGAGGAGGGAAGAGAGTCCTCTGTCTGTTTATCCAATGTTTTAGATGCAGAGTAGTGGCGCAGGTGGTGTAATGGGTAGATACGACACTGTAGACTGAGTGTATAGCGACCAACCTCTCGTCACCACTGCGTCTAAAAACTGTCCCTTAATCGACTTCCAAGTGTATCAACAGGTCCCGGGTCTCTATTGCGTGTTATTCTGAATTTTCCTGGGGGGCTACCGGACTCTACCCCCTATATAGGGATCTATCGATCCTGCTTCCCCTCTATTTAAGTCTGTCTCTGGCTTTAGGGAAGGTAGGCACACCTCTGCTTGGGGCTATATTGGTATGTTTTAACTATGCCCCAGCCCTCCCTCCCTAATGGGGTGCAGGTATCTCAGTCTATAGGTTTAGATAGCAGCGTTTGTCTTTTAGCACTTTACTTTTAAACAAGTTGTAATGTCCCACGGCTCTCTGCCGTATACCGTGTGGTCGATTACCATGAAAAATTGCGATGTTCATATATTCAAGTATCTATTTACCGTTGACTATAAAGCAATTGCCTGGGGTGTAAGATATGCAATAAAGAGCCATAAACCTCATCAGCCCTCCATCGTCTCCTCTGCTTTGCATAGATGACCGATGTTACTATAGATCAGTAGCCTTGTACGTTTTCTCCCTTCACCATTCACAGGCTTACATTTCCTGGCATATCTCTAATACACTCTTACCTTTCGGTTGGTAGACTTAGTGTATTTCTTACCCCCCTCTTTGAACCATCTTCCTCTTTGTTTTTTGAAAGATGAAGGTCCAGGGTTTGGTTCCCGTGGTGTTTCAGGGCTCTATATCATCCCTCAGCTTGCGGCGTTCGCAGCGGCATCCGATGCTCGTCCTGTCTCCGTGCTGGTCACGCTCCGTGCAGGGGAGAGTGTAGGTAGGCGGGAGTTCCGAGCAGGTGTCCGAGGCCGTCGCTGCGTTTGTTCCCTTCAGCTCACCATGTAACGTTTAAGGGATTCTCAGGCACTCATTTCAATAGCGGCCGTGCAGTTGTCACAACGTGGCCGCTTTCTCACATCCCTTAGTCGGTCTCGTCCGTTTGTTCTTTCGGGCGGTGTAGTAAGAGAGCCCGCCAGAGCGCCTGCAGGATGCCCCACCTCTCGCTCCTCCCTTCCCGTCCGACGTCTCACGTCATCCCCCTGAACACTGTCGTCTCCTCCCCTTCTGTGTACTAGCTGATTTCTATCTATCCATTTCTGTTTCTTTCTCACAGCCCTTCTAGGTCTGTGTAAAGCGTAGTTCCCATAGAGGAAGTGGATCCTCAAAATCACACCACCGGCAACCTTCCGCCAGGTCTAGCCATCATAGGTCTCCTTCCAGATCTGAACAGCGCAGTAAAGATCTTCCTCACCCCCCTTCATCTCACTCTAGCAAGAGACCAGAAAAATCATGCTGGGGGTATAGGATGCCTGCTCCAGTAGACAAATCTCTCTGTGATCACTGCTTCTCTAAAGCCACAGATGAGAGGGATGGTGCAGACCAGCGTATAGAATCTATGGTGAGGCGGGTTGTGAATGAATCTCTACAGGAAAGAGAGGCTCAACAGCCCGTGATTCCCCATCAGACCCATTATGCCCTCCAGTGGGAGAAGGTTCAGTACATGAGACATGGGAATCTTCCCAGCCAAGTCACTACTCCGCTCCTATCTCAGACAGCGAATCGGATCTGGAAGATCCTGGTATGGGGTTTGAAAATGCTTTAGTTCCTTCCTTGGTGAAAGCAGTAAGAGAGGCTCTGAAGTGGGAAGACCCTGTCACTTCCCCCACAAAACAGAGAAAATTCTTCAAGCAGCTAAAAAAGGAGCGACGATACTTTCCTTTTCTCTCTGAGCTGGGTGATATCATATCTGATGATTGGAGCAAGATGGACAAAAAGAGTTCCATGCAATCAAGTCTTGAAACTCTATCCTTTCAAGGAAGAGGAAGTAAAACACCTTGAGTCATCTCCTTTGGTGGACGCAGCACTTATGAGATTAGTAAGATATGTAACTCTTCCCTTAGAAGACACTGTATCTTTTAAAGATACCTTGGAAAGACAGATTGATTCGGATTTAAAAAGGATTTACCTGACAACATGAATGGCATGCAAGCCAGTACTTGTGATAGCCGCAGTATCCAAAGCCATGGAATCTCGGTCTGATAATGTTGATGAGTTCCTAAGAGGTAAAGCCATTGAAACAGCTAAAGATTCTCCTATCCAGGAGATCAGGCTAGCTTCCGCCTTTCTTGGGGAGGCTTCTATTGATGTCATCCGCCTGATGTCCCGGGTTATGTTGGCAGCTGTTTCAGCACATCGTGCCTTATGGCTCTGTCCATGGTTGGCGGATCCGGCTTCCAAACAAGCTTGGTGCCGAATTCCTTTTGAGGGAACTTCTCTCTTTGGCAACAGGCTTGATAGTGCCATAACCCGGGCCACAGGTGGTAAGTCTGGTTTCCTCCCTCAAGACCGATGCCTACAGAATCAGAAACGCTCATTCCCAAGAAGACAAAATTCTGATCACGCTAGGGAAGCGCGCAGTTACAGACCGGGTCGGGAGTTTTCAAGGTCCTGGAAATCTAGGCAGTCCTCTTTCAAAAAACCCACAAAAGGTGGTTCCTCTGGCAACCAGGATTCCACTATGTCCTTTTGAGATTGGGCCTGCTCAGGCATGCCAGGCGGGGGCTCGTCTTCTTCGCTTTCGGCATGTCTGGGCGGCCTCAATCCAGGATTACTGGACCGTCAAGATGATCTCCTCCGGTCACAAGTGGGTCTTCAACAACACCCCAAGACTCAGATTTGTTCCTACAACTCTTCCAGGTTCAGAAGAGAAAAAGCAGGTCCTGTTAACTTACGTGAATTGTTTATTGGATCAAGGCACAGCCATCCCTGTTCCAGAAGACGAATGAGGCAAAGGCATGTATTCTCCTCTGTTCATGATACAAAAGAAAAACGGTACATGGAATCCAGTCATAGACTTAACCCATCTCAATTCCTTTATCCGGAAGGAAAGATTCAAAATGGAATCCTTACTTACAATTCAACAGTCAGTACATCTGGGAGACTGGTTGATTTCAATCAATCTAAAAGATGCCTACTTCCACTCGTTGGTGGCAACGGACTTCCAACAATTCCTACGCTTTGCGGTAGGCGACCAGTATCTGCAATTCACGTGTCTACCCTTCAGTCTAACGACGTCACCTTGGGTCTTTTCCAAGGTCCTATTATCTGCACTTCTCGGTGTCGAAGGGGTTAGTCTCCACCACTATCTGGACGACCTACTTCTCCTAGCTCAGAACAAAGACCAACTTTTAGAGCACAGGAGCTTAGTCATTTCCACCCTGCAAGAATTTGGGTGGCTTCTGAATCTAGAGATCTAGAGCCATCTAGAGCCAACACAATCCCTTGTGTTTTAAGGGGCTCACTTCAATACGGTGGAAGACACTATCTCCCTTCCAGAAGAGAAGATTGGAGTGATTCGAGACAGAATACACGCAGCCCTTGCGTAATCTCACCTGTCCAATGCCTGAAAGTAATTGGCACGATGACAGCCACCATTCCTATGGTGAAGTGGGCCCAATGGCATACACGGCCCTTCCAAAAAGGGTTCCTTCAACAATGGGATTCTTCCAGCCAAATCCAGCGCATACACCTTACTCCAACCATGAGAGCGTCCCTCCTTTGGTGCCTTCAAGGGAAAAATCTGCGCAAGTGCCATTCAATCATTCCCATCTCATGGGTCACGATAACATCGGATGGCAGCAATCGGGGCTGGGGCACTCACTGCCTTTCAGAAGTGGCTCAGGGCAGATGGAATTCCCCTTCTCGGGGGATTGTCTCCAACATACTGGAGCTGATGGCTGCCTTTCACACACTCCTGTCATTTCGTCATCTAATAATGAATTCGTCAGTAATGCTCAGGTTGGACAATACAACCGCGGTGGCTTACATAAGGAAGCAGGGTGGAACTCGCAGCTGGTCCCTGATACAGTAAGGGGAACCTAAAATGAGCTGGGCTCAGAAGAACTTGTCCAACATCTCTGCGGTTTACATTCCAGGTATTCAGAATGTACAGGCGGACTTCCTTTCTCGTGTTCAAATGAACAACAACGAGTGGTCTCTCCACAGAGAGGTGTTCGAGTGGCTTCTGACCCTGGGAGTGTCTCCAGAGGTCGATCTGTTTGCTTCCCCTTGCAATCACAAAATGCCCAAATAATATTCGAGGTTTAAAGACCCTCAGGCATATGGGACAGATGCTCTCTCGGATCAGTGGAGGTTTCAAAAAGCCTATGCCTTCCCTCTGGTACCGGTGATTCTTCAATTTCTCCGGAGGCTCAGAACAGAGAAGGTGGAAATCATAGCGGTGATTTCTTTCTGGCCCAACAGGCCTTGGTTCCCTCTGTTAACACTCCTCAGCTATCAAGACCCAGTTCCCCTACCTCTCAGGCTGGATCTACTGTCTCAAGGTACGACGTTACACCCGTGTCCATCTTGCCTACACCTCAGGGTTTGGTTCTTGAGAGAGGAAGGCTCGAAGCCCTAGGTTGCCCTGAGGAAGCTATTCCGACCCTTCTCAGTGCCAGAAGGAAAAATACTAAAAGGGTATATGAACGTATATGGTCCAGATTCACTGATCACATGTCTTCCAGGTGGAATCCTTGTAACTCTCCAGCAGTCCAAGATATACTGAGTTTTCTTCAATCAGGACTTGACCTGTCTCTGGCAGTCAGCTCACTGAGAGTGCAAGTATCAGCCATCTCGGCCTTCACAGGAGTTTCATGGGCAAATCATTCTCTGGTCCGTCAGTTCTTTAAAGGAGCCATCAGGCTTAGGCCTCACAGAAGACCTAGGTTCCCAAATGGGACCTCCCTCTTGTCTTGGATTTTCTCTCCAATCTCAGATCAGATCCTGACAAACCTCTTTCAACAAGAGACCTCACACTCAAGACTACTTTTCTGGTAGCTGTGACTTCGGCCAAAAGAGTGTCCGAAATTAGAAATTTAGGTTTAGAGGAGCCTTTTCTGACTTTTTTCCCAGACAGAGCAATGTTGATTCCCATGTTAGGTTAAAAACCCTAAAGTGACCTCAGTCTTCCACGAAAATCAAGAGATTGTGCTTCCCACTTTTAAGTCAACAGACAATCAGGATGTTCATCCTCTTGACGTTGGCAACACTGTAAAACAATACCTAGAGGTTACAGCTCCTTTTAATCAGAGTTTCTCTTCGTCCTTCTCCATGGTAAAAACAAAGGAATGCGGGCTTCGGTCAGATCAATTTCTTCCTGGATTGTGCAGACCATTCAGAGGGCATGCAGGGTAAAGGGCTTGGCTCCTCCTGAGGCAGTGACGGCTCATTCGACCCGGAGTATCTCGACCTCTTGGGCAGCTTCTCGGCATGTCGCGCCTATCAACACATTTGTTTCTCACTACTGTGTTGAACCAGCTGCTCTGTCATCCATTAATTTTGGTTTACAAGTATTGTCGGTTGACAATGTTAAATAAATTTTGGTTTCTTTGCTCAACATTTTGCCCACCCGGGTGTGTGGCGAGTTATTTCCCACACGTTGCTGCCATGGAGTCTGTCAGGAAAATGGAAAATTTATATCAAATACTTACCGTAATTTTTCTTTCCTGATAGACTCCATGGCAGCAGGCGTTCCCTCCAAATGTCTGGAGTAGGCTAGTTACGGAACATGGATAGCAGCCTAGAGCAAGGATTTATGGGAGAGGGGTCCTATTGGGTAGTTATGGAGGTGGGGCTAACCCACACGTTGCTGCCATGGAGTCTATCAGGAAAGGAAAATTACGGTAAGTATTTTCTATAAATATTAAAAAAAATCAAAAGAAAGCTCTATTTGTGTGAAAAAAATGGTAAAATTTTGTTTGGATAAAGTGTTGGATGACTGAGGTAATTGTCATTCAAAGTGTGAGAGCACTAAAAGCTGAAAACTGGTCTGGGCAGGAAGGGGGAGAAAGTGCACTGTATTGAACTGGTTAAGAGGATCCCATTGAGAGAATTAAGAAAAAAACGGTGTGGGGTCCCCCAAAATCCATACCAGATCCTTTGGGTCTGGTATAGATTTTAAGGGGAACTCCACGCCAAAATTAAAAAAAAAACAGATTGGGGTCCCCTCAAAATCCATACCAAGCCCTTTGGGCCTCTTCCCCCCCACCTGAGAGCACCTTGTCCCCATGTTGATGGGGACATGGGCCTCTTCCCGACAACCCAGGGCTGTGGTTGTCGGGATATGGACTGGGGGGGACCTTACGCCATTTTATCTCTTTTTTTTTCTCTGTATCGTCGGGAGCCAGCAATACATAACAGCAAGTTTAAATGACATTTTTTCCTTTAGAAATGTCATTATTGCTGCGGCATGCTCTATACATTGCACAGATGCGACAAATTACAGGCAGACTAAGGGGACCCCCCCCGGCACGATACTTAAAGGAATATTTCATTTTTATTGTTTCACTTTAAGCATCATTAAAATCACTGCTCCTTTAAAAATGATTGTTTTAAAAACTTTTTTTTTGCATTGATACATGTCCCCCAGGGCAGTACCCGGGTCCCCATACACTTTTTATGGCAATAACTGGCATATAAGCCTTTAAAATTAGGACTTTTGATTTTTCATGTTTGTGTCTATAGACATATGCCCCGTACACACGGTCGGACATTAATCAGACTTTCCGACAACAAAATCCTAGGATTTTTTCCGACGGATGTTGGCTCAAACTTGTCTTGCATACACACGGTCACACAAAGTTGTCGGAAAATGCAATCATTCTGAACGCGGTGACGTCAAACACGTACGTCGGGACTATAAACAGGGCAGTAGCCAATAGCTTTCATCTCTTTATTTATTCTGAGCATGCGTGGCACTTTGTGCGTCGGATTTATGTACACACGATCGGAAATTCCGACAACGTATTTTGTTGTCGGAAAATTTTATAACCTGCTCTCAAACTTTGTGTGTCGGAAAATCCGATGGAAAATGTGTGATGGAGCCTACACACGGTCGGAATTTCCGACAACAAGGTCCTATCACACATTTTCCGTCGGAAAATCCGACCGTGTGTACGAGGCATTAGAGTTTGCATGTTCGCTAGAACCTTTTGCCCCTGTTTGAGATGTTCTGGTGCAAACCGAGCCGGGGGGGGGTGTTCGGCCCATATATACCTGTCACGACCTTTGCTATCACAAGGGATGTTGTTCATCCCTTGTGATTAGCAATAAAGTTGATTTTTAAAAAATTAAAGAGACAGTGTATTTTTTTTTTTTACGCATATGTAAACGCTATACATGTGAGGTATCACCGTGAACATCAGAGTGAGAGCAATAATTCTATCACCAAACCTTCTGTGCAAATCTGATAACCTTTAAAGGCCTTTAAAATGTTGCCTATGGAGATTTTTAGGCACTGTAGTTTGTGGCCATTCCACGGGCGTACGCAGTTTTAAAGCATGACAAGTTATTTATCTATTTATTCAGCATAACATTATCTTTTATATTTTACCAAAAATTGGGTATTATATTGTGTTTTTGTGCTTTAAAATTCATTAAAATATATATATATATATTTTTTTTTTAATTGCGTTTGAAAACCTGTTGAGCAAATATCCTATGACATAAGAATATGCAACACACAATATTTAGTTTTTTAGGGCCTCTGCTTAAAAAATATATAATGTTTGGGAGTTTTAAGTAGTTTTATAGCAAAAAAAATATGTTTTTTACATGTTGTCAGAATTGGGCCAGACGGGACGTAAGAGAGCCTTGGTCAAAAAACAAAACTCAAATATACTGTACTGTATAAAAGTCTTATGCACAAAAATCTTCACAAAGAAAAGATACTTATTTATCTAATATTTGTGTATATATTTATTAATTATCTATTAATATAAAGATATTATTTTATCTTTTTATTGTGCTAGCAGAGCATCAATGATGTTCTCATATCTCATATCGTGGTCGTGATCCGTTATCATCCAATCAGAAGCATGGAGGAAAGCTGGTTACCAAACCATAATGATGATCCCTTATTATCCAACCAGCAGTCAGGGGGGGAAGACTGGTTACCAAGCTGTGCTACTAATTTTTAATTTAGAAAAGTAATGTCACAGAGTTGTTATGGTGCCTGGAGCTTAAAACTGGCTGAAAAGAATTAGAGACATTTTAGTTTGTGGGACAGCTGATTTACAGCGGGCAACATAAGTATCATTTTATTAGGTAAATATATTGGTAAAGGTGCTATTGACATTAAATTTTCACCATATCAGTAACAACTCATGCAATCCATACATACAAGGACACCAAAACAAATAAGTTTAGAAATGAGGTTATGTGTAATAAAATGGAATGACACAGGGAAAAAGTATTGAACAATCTAACTGAAATGTATTTAATACTTTGTACAAAATATTTTGTTGGTAATGACAGCTTCAAGATACCTCCTGTATGAAGAAACTAGTCACATGCATTGCTCAGGTGTCATTTTGGCCCATTCTTCCTCACAAACAGTCTTCAAATCTTGATGGTTCCATGGGCCTCTTCTATGAACTCTGATCTTTAGTTCTTTCCATAGATTTTCTATTGGATTCAAGTCAGGTGATTGGCTGGGACATTCTAGCAACTTTATTTTTTTTCTTTGAAACCAATTGAGAGCTTCCTTGGCTTTGTGTTTGGGATCATTGTCTTGCTAAAATGTTCACCCTCGTTTTTTTTATCAATGTCTTGGTACATTTTTCCATCCTTCCTTCAATGATATGAATGTTTGCCAGTACTGTATGCTGAAAAACAGCCCCAAACCATGATGTTTCCACCTCCAAACCTCACTGTTGGTATGGGGGTGTTTTTGGGGTGATGTGCAGTGCCATGTGACCTCCAACATATGTGTGTATTATGGTATCCAAAGAGTTCAATTTTGGTCTCATCTGACCAGACTATATTCTCTCAGTGTTTAACAGGCTTGTCTAAATGTTGTGCAGGAAACTTTAACCACTTCAGCCCCGGAAGGATTTGCCCCCTTAATGACCAGGCGATTTTTTGTGATACGGCAGTGCATCGCTTTAACTGACAATTGCGTGGTCGTGCAATGTTGTACCCAAACAAAATTGATGTCCTTTTTTTCCCACAAATAGAGCTTTCTTTTGGTGGCATTTGCTCATCTCTGCGTTTTTTTATTTTTTGCATTATAAACAAAAAAAAATAAGAGTGACAATTTTGAAAAAAACTATATTTTTTTCTTTTTGCTACAATAAATATCCCCCCCAGAAAATGTAAAAAAACTAATTTCTTCATCAGTTTAGGCCAATATGTATTCTTCTACATATATTGATTGGTTTGCGCAAAAGTTATAGCGCCTACAAAATAGGGAATAGATTTATGGCATTTTTATTATTATTATTTTTTTTACTAGTAGTTGCGGCAATCTGCATTTTTAGTGGGACTGCGACATTGCAGCGGACAGATTGGACACTTTTGACACTTTTTTGGAAGCAGTGACATTTATACAGCGATCAGTGCTATAAAAATGCACTGATTACTGTATAAATGTCACTGGCAGGGAAGATGTTAAGGGGTTAAGTGTGTTCCCTAGGTGTGTTTCCAACTGTGGGGGATGGGACTGACTAAAGGAGGAGCCAGATTGCTGTTCCTACTTAGTAGGAACACACGATCTGTCTCTCCTCCCATCAGAACAAAGATGTGTGTTTACACACACAAATCCCCATTCTGGCTCTCATGCCCACGATTGCAGGTGGCCGGTGGCGATCGCGTCCGCTGGCCACATGCATGGGGTCCCCCGCTGTGCAGCAGGCGCTCCTGCTATGGCTCTTAAAGGAGCCGCCGTACGGGTATGGCGATTCGCGCAGCAGTGCCACTCTGGCACTGTATATATAAGCGTGAGCCGGTCGGCAAGTGGTAAAACAAGCTTCAGCATGCTTTTTCTTCAGCAATGGAGTCTTGCGTAGTGAGCATGCAGACCATGGCGGTTGAGTGCATTACTTATTGTTTTCTTTGAAACAATTGTACCTGCTAATTCCAGGTCTTTCTGAAGCTCTCCACAAGTGGTCTTTGGCACTTGGATAACTCTCCTGATAATTCTTTTCACTTCTCTGTCAGAAATCTTGCAAGGAGCACCTGATCGTGGCTGGTTTATGGTGAAATTATGTTCTTTCCACTTCCAGATTATGGACCCAACAGTGCTCACTGGAACATTAAGAAGTTTGAAAATCCTTCTGTAACCAATGCCATCAGTATGTTTTGCAACAATAAGGTTGCAAAGGTCTTGAGAGAGCTCTTTGCTTTTACCCATCATGAGATGTTTCTTGCGTGACACCTTGCTAACGAGACATCTTTTTATAGGCCATCAGTTAAGACTGAACCAGCTGATATTAATTTGCACTGACAAGGGGCAGGATTGCTTTCCAATTATTGACAGAGAAAATTGAGTACTGTCCGTGATACTTTTTTAATTTGCACTAACATACAATTTTTCAGGACAAGCTTTCGGGGTATGTCCCCTTCTTCAAGGTCCAAGCAGTATTCAAATTATTGATAGATTTCAGCTGGTGGCTTGGCTTTCCATGCCTTTTTGCACCTCCCTCTTTGTGTGTTTGATACTTTTTCCCTGAGTCATTCAATTTTATTACACATAACTGTCAGAAACCATGAATCAAACCGAGACTGAAGTGCAGTTAAATCTTACTTGTTTAATAATAAAAGTAAATAGAACAAACGTAGCCAAAGTTTGGTAACCGGAACGGATAGCCAGACAAGCCAGAAAGTCAGGAAGCCAGGGAACAGCATAGTGGGACAGCAAGTAGGATCTGGAGCCAGAAGGAATGTCAGCCAAGCAAGTCTTTAACAAGAACTCTGTGATGTTGACCAAGGCAAAGGCAGAGATCATCAGAGCTGGACGGATTAAGTAGGCAGGACTGAGGGGCAGGATATCATCAACAGGTGAGTCACTGTGGAGAGATAGGAGCTGGCAATTAGCCGACAGCTGAGCGGCCAGCTCAGAGAAGGAAGGGCTGAGCCCGGCCCTGACAATAACTTAATTTCTGAACATATTTGTTTTGGTTTCTTTGTATGTATGGATTGCATGGGTTGTTACTGACATGTAGTGAAAATGTCATGTCAATATCACCTTTAGAAATATACCGTATATACTCGAGTATAAGTCGAGATTTTCAGCCTTTTTTTTGGGCTGAAAGTGCCCCCCTCGACTTATACTCGAGTCACTCGAGTGATCAGCGTGTCATGCAGACAGACGGCAGCCAGCGTGTGATAATACCATTTGGCGGCCTTTCACTGTTCAAAAGCCGTGCCTCCTCCTCGTCTGTGATAGGCAGAAAACTCCATTTCCCAGTAGTCAGCGGTCAGCCTGTCATGGACATTCTCTCATCCTCGTCCGTGGTATGAGGATGAGAGAATGTCCGTGATAGGCTGACCACTGACTGCTGGGAAATGGAGTGTTCTGCCTATCACGGACCAGGAGGAGGCACAGCTTTTGAACAGTAGAATGGCCGAATTGTATTATGACACGCTGATCAGTGCAGAGTGGCACATGGAGGCATACACAGGACACATGCACACATTCACATGCACACATACACAGGGACACATACACAGGGACACATACACAGGGACACATGCACAGGGACACATGCACAGGACACATACAGAGGGACACATGCACAGGACACATGCACATATGCACAGGACACATGCACATATACACAGGACACATACACAGGACACATGCACAGGACATATGCACAGGACATAGGGAGGTATACAGCTGCAGATGGGCATTGTTGACCCTCTTTTTCCACTTACAGTAGCTGCTGCATTTCTCACCCTCGTCTTATACTCGGGTCAATAATTTTTTCCCATTTTTTTGTGGTAAATTAGGGCCTGGACTTATACTAGGATCAGCCTATACTCGAGTATATACGGTACTTACCTAGAAAAATGGTGATGTGTTAAATGCCTATTTTACCCACTGTATATGTATTGACAGTGTATTTATCCATTTGCATGGAGATCAACTTTAAAAGCAAACTTGTAGTGATAAAAATGCATAGAACTAGGATTGCTAAACTTTCCTTTTGAAAATTCTGGTTGCCTGGCTGCAATACTAAGTCTATAACTTTAGCACCTTCTGAGTGATTTGGAACATGTTTGGACCAATGGTAGTGAAGGGAACTGGCCAGTGAGGGTCAATGAGTGGCACTGGAATAGCAGTCCCTATAGGAGGAAACGGTGTCAGCGAAAGACCTGGGTGGGAGGGCCTCCGGTAAGTATAAATGGCTTTGCCAAGTAAGGAGATTTTGGGTGGAGTTGGGTTTTAAAGATGCAAGCTTGTGGGTTGCCTTAGATCTCCAGGCTTTATAAAATTCTGAAACTGGTTTTGAAACCCACGTATTTATACACAAAGTTACAAGGAGTATTTGTATTTTAAAAATACAATTGGTGGTAAAGCCGTTGTGTTAAGCTGGCCATAGACTGTTCAATTTTTTTTTTTCATTTTGCCGGCAGAGGTGGATGAAGAAATCCCTATACTGGGACATTGTATTCTGACTAATTGAGAAAGGTTTTCCAGTATGTCCCTTTGTCAGAAGTCAATCAAATGATAGACTTCTATGGAACAGGGACAGACAAATTTATTTTAAATCTGTCCAGTCCCTGCTTAAACCCTTGATGTCGACATAAAACATATATACGTCCCCACTGCACTGGGCTTTTTGCTTTCCCAGCACAGAAACTGGGGTCTCACCGAAAGGCCGGGGTCCCGTCCTAATGCTCGGAACCCAGAGCATCCTATACCGGGTCACCTGATCCCTTTGGTAGCCTCTGATTGGCTTGAAAAAAGGGTTCATATGACTAGGGGTGTGGTTGTCATCATCCCTATTATGATAACCACAATGAAAATTCTCTCTTTGTGGGATTTTAAAGGTAACCAATAAATGAATACAGTATGTTATATAAAAATTACATTCTTTATTGTTGTTTTTTTTTTTTTTAAGAGAAAAGTTTAAATATTTAAAATAAGTATTTCATATATATTTTTTGTAACATGACACACATTTAACATATCATAGTAAGCCATATATAACAAGTCTGGATACATAAAGTGGTATTCCCAGCTACACGCTGTTCATTCCCATCACTATATGAGCAATTGATGGTTCCAAGAGTTGGGGATATGTGAAATGTGTGTCATGTGACAAAAAATATATATGAAATACTTCTTTTAAATATTTAAACATTTCTCTTTTTTTTTTTAAAAAGAAGTAACAATAAAGAATGTAATTTTTATACAACATACTGTATTCATTTATTGGTTGCCTTTAAAATCCCACGAAGGGAGGATTTTCATTGTGGAGCCTTTGATTGGCTACCACAGTGATAAGTCACTGTAAAGCCCTTCCCTATGTTTCTCTCTCTCTCTCTGTGAATGGAGAGGAAAGATACATTGTATATTCTTCTCTCCTTGCAGAGAAAAAAAAAGTGTGTGTAAAAAATAAATAAATAAATAGGGAAAAAAAAAAACCTAGATCAAGGTTTGATCTAGGTCAGTGCAGGGGTTAGTGTTTGGGTCAAGTAAAGGTCAAAGGTCATGGTCAGTATATTTTGGGCAGGATTTTCTAATTTTTTTAATTAGTATCTGTGTCAGTGTCAGTAAAATGTTCACTATTGCTTCTGGGCTGTACTACAGGTACAAACAACAACTAACATACACATATGTGGTATTGCTGCGATCGTCAGGAGCAGGAGAATTTATTTTGAGTTCTTCTTTGGTGAAGGGCTATGGTAGTAACAAGAAATATACAGCTAAATTTTTAAAAAAATGTTTTGGGCTTTTTTTTTTTTTACTATTTTGCGCCAGTTTTCCTTTGATGATTAAAAAAAAAAAAAAAATCAGGAGATATCCATTACCATTTACCAGCAAATGAAATCCACCTGGATGCACAAAGTAGTTGTGAAGATATGTATGATTTTACTAACACATGTCAAAGTTCTTAAAAACAATGAAAAACCTCTCACCTCAAACTTGTCACCTTATTGAGGATGAGAGTCCTTTTGAAATGTCCATACTGCACTCCTTACCATGTTTCATTTTATAAAGCCCTGGTTCACTAGTGCTTTGGTTGCACTATGTCTTGTTATACCACTTTTTATTGAAACAATTGCTCGGGTGAGCGTGTTCCTCCTTTTTTTCCTGTAATGTTATGCTTGTTGGAAATGCAAGAAAATTAATAAAAATATATTGAATTAAATGTCCATTTTGCAATGTAATTTACAACATTAAGTTAACTTATTACATTTCCAAGGCCTATATTCCGTCTCTGGTTACGTTTCACCATCCTGACTGTGATTTCTGGCTGTGCTATTCTTTTCCTCCTCCCTCCCTTTTAAAAAAAAAGCTGTTCCAGGAATTCCTCCCCCCCACTGATCTTTAGTGGTGTGTTTTTGTGTATTTTGTTCCCTGCAAGCCTCCACTCCTGCAGATCTTCCCACCAGCTGTTCTCTACTACCGCCACCTCCCTCATCTGCCCATCTGGCTGTTCTTCCCAGCTGCCTCTCCCTGTTCTCTGCTCGCTGTCCATTGCTGTGGTGCTGAAACATCTCTTGGATACTAACACGCCCGACAGTTGATCTTGGATAGGGGGGATAAAGGTAACTGCTAATGTCGCATTGTGTGATTCACCATCCCTGCATCATATTATCACATCCTGCCCTTTGTGTAGATGATGCCGTGTCGTCCAACCTCTATCCACCGACCAAGTATACACATTCCGTCAAGTATATTGTGATTAAAAGGCGTCAAATCGTGCAAGCGATAATGTAAGCTGAGTGAGACCGTGACTTTTGTATGCATGTCTTCTTTTTTTTTTTGTAGCCATTTGTTCTTTTGCTTCTGGTGTTGGGTTACTTCAAGCAGCAGTCATGGGCTCCCTTTGCCCTCCTCCTTGTTTCCAACTGGAATGATCTCTTACTTTCACTAAGCCAGGCAGGATTATTCAAGCATCTGGCAGAGGTGCTAAAATGAACCTGGGATTGAGGACACAGTATGAACCATAAACTAAAAATGTATTTTTATAATCAAATGAGTCAGGTCAGGTGATAACCAATGCTTCATTTTATTACCTGCTGCTCATTGATGTAAAGCCATTATTATTATTATTATTATTATTATTATTATTATTCAGGCTTTATCATTTCTTGTTGTAATTTTTTTTTTTTTATTGTTCATATTATTCTTTAGCCAGGACTCATAATAATCATTCCTATCTGTGGGGTTTTTTTTTTAATTAGGCTATTTGATTTATAGATATTATGACAGATTATTACATTTTTCAGCACAAGTCCTAATACAGTTTATTGTCTAATTAGAGTCTTATTAACCAATAGTCAATTTCAACACCCTTGTGAGAAAGTCAGACAAAAAAGAAATCACATTTATACACAGAATTAATTTGTTATGTTGCTGAGTGTGAAATGTTCAGGTGTTTTTATTAATGTGGAGAAACTGGAAACACTGGGGACTTAATCTGTCAAGGTGTCAATGATACATACCCACAACCACAAAGTCAATGCATAAAATGATTGGAATCTGTAAATTTGCAACTAGTTTATGGATGCTGGGACCTAAAACAGTTCCTAGTTGAACACTTTGATACATTAGATGCAACGTTGTCAACTGTAGACAGCTGTAGGCATAACCCGGCCTACAGCAACACCTTAAATCTGAACATTTCCCACCAGAGGAGGCGTCAAAAATTTCTACAGGCATAAAACTTGTCATGAAAATGATTTGGAAAGTTAATTATATCACTACTGTTTGCACATTCAATTTTGACAGAAGGGTAAAGTTATGCTTTAAAGTGAACCTGTGAACTACTTTAACCATTTAAAAATAAAGGTTTTGCTCATGATCAGACACAATAAGACACCTGCGATTATTTGTTTTAGTAAAGAATTCCTCTGTGTGTCTCTCTGAAACTAGTTTCACTGTGTTACTTGAGATCTGACTTCTACCACTTGAGAACTAGGCCTTCATCAACCACCAATTCCCTGTCCCTGTTCCCTTTTTGGCCAATAATCTGCTCACATTGGATGGGGAGGTGGCACCTGGCAGAACATAAAGTGGTTCTAAAGGCATCTTTAGTAATCCCTACCTTAGCCCCCTCCAATTCAGCGATGTTCATGATAGCCTGGGCTGCACGGGGACTCTCAATCCTCATTGGCTGAGACAGTAGTGGGAGCCCATTGGTTCAATCACAGGCCAGTGAGCCAATGAGAAGAGAGCAGGGGTTCTATGTGTCTTAAGGAAGCATAGGGCAGCGGCTCGGGAGCGAGCACGTATCGGTGACCCCAGGGCAAGCAGCTTTCTCTGGGGGCACTGCTCGAGTGGGAGGAGACAGGAGAGCCAGCAAGAGACCCGAAAAGAATAGGATCAGGGCTGCTGTGAGAAAAAACACTGCAGGGCAGGTAAGTATAACATGTTTGTTATTTTAGAAAAAAAAAACTTTAGTACTACTTTAATGCTGAAGTCAGGAAAGTTGTGTCCCTGGTAACAAAACAACATTTTGTTTGGAGAATTTTCTGGTGATCAGCTATCCTCTTGTAGTCATGGTAGGACCTTTAATTTTAAATGTTTAAAATAGCTGACAGGTTTACTTTAAAGTAGTTCTAAAGCCAAGCCATTTTTACCTTAATGCATTTCCTGTGATGTATCCACCTCTGTCTGGATTTAGCGGACCGGATCAGATCGGATGCCAGCGGGTGACAGCAGACACATGTCCGCTGAAATCCACCGATCCATATAGAACAATAGGTGGTCCGACAGGTCCGCCTAAAAAAACGGACAGGCAGACCCGATCGGTCCGCTGGTGTGAAAGGGGCCTTATGTTGTTTGTGTGAAAGGGGCCTTATGTTGTTGTTTTGTTACCAGGGACACAACTTTCCTGACTTCAGCATTCAAGTAGTACTAAAGTTTTTTTTTCTAAAATAACAAACATTATGGACCCATAAAAATATTGCTACTTAATAGCCCTAAATTTAATAACTTGTCAAAACAATTTATTAAATGATCATTGGACATAATGTCCTCGTTGATAATGAAAATCCCCATCCGGTCGCGTGTTTCAAAAATACAACCTATATGAATTTCTTGTTTAAACAGCAAACTTATGTTCACCATAGGGGAGTGTATGTCGGGGGCAGACTTTCCACTAGAATCAGTTTATGCAATGCAGATTAAAGTACTGGTCATCACAAAAGGCTTATGTTCATTTCTTAGTGTCTGTAGGTCTTATAACCTTTCATAATCAGTCCACATCAAAAAGAAAACCTCCTTATTTGAATTGCAACCCTGTATAAATAGTTCCTAAATCAGGGGTCTCCAAACTTTCTAAACCAAAGGCCCGTGTACTGTTCTTCAGACTTTCGAGGGGCCGGACTGTGGCCCATGAGAGTGAACAATGCTCTATTCTTGGTATTAGAGAAATAGTGTCCCATCGTTAGTATCAGGTGGAGGAATAATGGCTCATTGTTGGTGTCAGTGGGAGGAATAGTGCCCCATCGTTGGTGTTAGTGGGAGGAATATTGCCCCATTGGTAATGTCAGTGGAAGGAATTGTAACTCGTGGTTGGTGTCAGTGGGAGGAATAGTGTCCCATCATTGGTGTTGGTGGGATGAATACTGCCTCATCGTTGGTGTCAATGGGAGGATTTATGTGCCATGTCAGCAGGAGGAATAGTGCCCCAAGGGCCAGATAAAGGCAAGCAAAGGGCCGCAGTTTGGAGACCACTGTTATAGATCATAATTTATCCACGCTGGAATCAGATAGTAATACTATATACTGTACTGTGTATGTCAAAGGGGCCCTTTTATTTAGACCTTGAGTGTGTTGCAATGGTCATTAATTTTGAACATATATAGTGTATTCACTATACTCTAACATATATAGTGTATTCAATAACTATTCTCTGTTCTCCATTCTCTAAGTCCATCAACATCAGTATTTATGTGTAAACAGCAAATCTTTGGGAGTGCAAAACCCACTTGAAGAAGGTCAATGGATCTATAAACGAATTCTGAATGATCTCCATGGCATCTCAAACTGTCAAACTAATACATTGTAGGCCCAAAGCTCATTGACTCAGGTCCTTAGTGTTAGCAAGTAACAATATTCTTTATGGGTCCTTATTGGGTCAGTGTTTTTAGGTGTTTGTGATATATTTGTACTCTGAAAAAATAGGAGAAAAGAGCATATAGTGGTTACTGTTTTTATACAACTACAGTGGGGACGGAAAGTATTCAGACCCCCTTAAATTTTTCACTCTTTGTTATATTGCAGCCATTTACTAAAATCATTTAAGTTCATTTTTTTCCTCATTAATGTACACACAGCACCCCATATTGACAGAAAAACACAGAATTGTTGACATTTTTGCAGATTTATTAAAAAAGAAAAACTGAATTATCACGTGGTCCTAAGTATTTAGACCCTTTGCTGTAACTCAGGTGCTGTCCATTTCTTCTGATCATCCTTGAGATGGTTCTACACCTTCATCAGAGTCCAGCTGTGTTTGATTATACTGATTGGACTTGATTAGAAAAGCCACACACCTGTCTATATAAGACCTTACAGCTCACAGTGCATGTCAGAGCAAATGAGAATCATGAGGTCAAAGGAACTGCCTGAAGACCTCAGAGACAGAATTGTGGCAAGGCACAGATCTTGCCAAAGGTTACGAAAAAAAATTCTGCTGCACTTAAGGTTCCTAAGAGCACAGTGGCCTCCATAATCCTTAAATGGAAGATGTTTGGGACAACCAGAACCCTTCCTAGAGTTGGCCGTCCGGCCAAACTGAGCTTTCGGGGGAAAAGAGCCATGGTGAGAGAGGTAAAGAAGAACCCAAAGATCACTGTGGCTGAGCTCCAGAGATGCAATCGGGAGATGGGAGAAAGTTGTAGAAAGTCAACCATCACTGCAGCCCTCCACCAGTCGGGGCTTTATGGCAGAGTGGCCCGATGGAAGCCTCTCCTTAGTGCAAGACACATGAAAGCCCGCATGGAGTTTGCTAAAAAAACACCTGAAGGACTCCAAGATGGTGAGAAATAAGATTCTCTGGTCTGATGAGACCAAGATAGAACTTTTTGGCCTTAATTCTAAGCGGTATGTGTGGAGAAAACCAGGCACTGCTCATCACCTGTCCAATACAGTCCCAACAGTGAAGCATTGTGGTGGCAGCATCATGCTGTAGGGGTGTTTTTCAGCTGCAGGGACAGGACAATTGGTTGCAATCAAGGGAAAGATGAATGCGGCCAAGTACAGGGATATCCTGGATAAAAACCTTCTCCAGAGTGCTCAGGAGCTCAGACTGGGCCGAAGGTTTACCTTCCAACAAGACAATGACCCTAAGCACAAAGCTAAAATAACGAAGGAGTGGCTTCACAACAACTCCGTGACTGTTCTTGAATGGCCCAGCCAGAGCCCTGACTTAAACCCAATTGAGCATCTCTGGAGAGACCTAAAAATGGCTGTCCACCAACGTTTACCATCCAACCTAACAGAACTGGAGAGGATCTGCATAGAGGAATGGCAGATGATCCCAAAATCCAGGTGTGAAGAACTTATTGCATCTTTCCCAAAGACTTATGGCTGTATAAGATCAAAAGGGTGCTTCTACTAAATACTGAGCAAAGGGTCTGAATACTTAAGACCATGTGATATTTCAGTTTTTCTTTTTTAATAAATCTGCAAAAATGTCAACAATTCTGTGTTTTTCTGTCAATATGGGGTGCTGTGTGTACATTAATGATGAAAAAAAATGAACTTGAATGATTTTAGCAAATGGCTGCAATATAACAAAGAGTGAAAAATTTAAGGGGGTCTGAATACTTTCCGTCCCCACTGTATATATAGTATAGTGGAACTGGTGATCTAAGAACACCTTCTTGTGATACAGGATAGGCAGTGGTGTAACTATAGCCATAGAAGCTCACACAACTACTATTGGGCTTAGGGGTGGGAGGAATTCACTATAGTAAACTCTTAGACTAGGTCTCCTGTACTGGTACACAACAGGAAGAAACTAGTAGGGAGGCTGTTTAAGCACTTGCCAAATGCTGTATGCCGATTTACATCGGCAGAATGGCATGGGCAGGCAAAAGGGCGTACCTGTACGTCCCTTTGAATTTGCCGCATAGTGGGCGCGCTGCAGGAGCATGCCCATGGGTCCCGCAAACCCGATGTTCACCGGTGGCCCTTGATTGCAGCGAGGAGAGGCAGAACGGGGAAATGTAAACAAGGCGTTTCCCTGTTCTGCCTAGCAACATGACAGGGATCTACTGGTCCCAGTGATCGAGAGCAGTGATCTCTCATGTTCTAGTGAGCCCATCCCCCCTACAGTTAGAACACACTGGGGGAACACATTTAACCCCTTGATCGCCCCCTAGTGTTTAACCTGTTCCCGGACAGTGTCATTTACACAGTAATCAATGCATTTTTATAGCACTGATTGCTGTATAAATGTCACTGGTCCCAAAATAGTGTCAAAAGTGTCCAATCTGTCAGCCATAATTTTATAATGAGAAGAAAAGGAATTTTGGGACTTTAAATGAGGCAGGAACCAAAGGGGTAACTTCCTCCATCCCTATCATTGATTAAAATTGAGAGCAAGTGGTGGGACTTTATATGAAGCACACAGCAGCAGAAAAGGAAGTCAAGTGACTGGGAAATACTGTTTATTCATGTTGTATAATCTAACATACAACTAAATGGGTATATTACCTCCAAAAGCATTTGATCGTTTACAAGAAAAACCTTTTTCATATTTTTTGGATATCTTTTGTTTTGGTTTTAACTTACCTATGTTTACAATACGTATCCATTGTCTGTTCTACAACTGTTTCAATGATTGTGGACTACTGTGTAACTTATGTTGTAAACGATCAAATGTTTTTGGAAGTTATATACCCATTTAGTTGTATGTTAGATTATACAACATGAATAAACAGTATTTCCCAGTCACTTGACTTCCTTTTCTGCTGCTGTGTGCTTCATATAAAGTCCCACCACTTGCTCTCAGTTTCTGTCTGCCATAATGTCACAGTTCCAATAAAATTTGATTGCCACCATTAATAGCAAAAAAAAAAAAAAAAATGACATAAATCTATCCCCTATTTTGTAGATGCTATAACTTTTGCGCAATTGCAATACATTTATTGCAATTTTTTTAACCAAAAATATGGAGAAAAATACATATTGGCTTAAACTGTGGAAGAAATTTGTTTTTTTTAATATATATATTTTTTGGGGATATTTGGGGTGGGCGACTACGTGGCAAATGAGGTTCAATGTAGAAAAATGTAAAATAATGCATTTGGGTGGCAAAAGTATGAATGCAATCTATACACTGGGTGGAGAACCTCTGGGGGAATCTAGGATGGAAAAGGACCTGGGGGTCCTAGTAGATGATAGGCTCAGAAATGGCATGCAATGCCAAGCTGCTGCTAATAAAGCAAACAGAATATTGGCATGCATTAAAAGGGGGATCAACTCCAGAGATAAAACGATAATTCTCCCGCTCTACAAGACTCTGGTCCGACCGCACCTGGAGTATGCTGTCCAGTTCTGGGCACCAGTCCTCAGGAGGGACGTACTGGAAATGGAGCGAGTACAAAGAAGGGCAACAAAGCTAATAAAGGGTCTGGAGGATCTTAGTTACGAGGAAAGGTTGCGAGCACTGAACTTATTCTCTCTGGAGAAGAGACGCTTGAGAGGGGATATGATTTCAATTTACAAATACTGTACTGGTGACCCCACAATAGGGATAAAACTTTTTCGCAGAGAGTTTAATAAGACTCGTGGCCACTCATTACAATTAGAAGAAAAGAGGTTTAACCTTAAACTACGTAGAGGGTTCTTTACTGTAAGAGCGGCAAGGATGTGGAATTCCCTTCCACAGGCGGTGGTCTCAGCGGGGAGCATTGATAGCTTCAAGAAACTATTAGATAATCACCTGAATGACCGCAATATACAGGGATATGTAATGTAATACTGACACATAATCACACACATGGGTTGGACTTGATGGACTTGTGTCTTTTTTCAACCTCACCTACTATGTAAGTATTTATTATAGCAAAAAGTAAAAAATGTTGCTTTTTTTTTTTCAAAATTGTCAGTCTTTTTTTTATAGCGCAAAAAATAAAAACCACAGAGGTGATCAAATACCACCAAAAGAAAGCTCTATTTGTGGGACCCCTGACCCCATGCAGAGTCTTCTCTAGTCACAGTTTCCCATCTGGTAGTAGATAAATCACCTTTACAGCTTTTGGAGTGGCCAACACTCTGAAACAAACCCTGTAAGCCGATGTAAACAAATCTCAAGGTATCTCCTAAGCTAAACTGATGAGACAGCTGAGGTTTGTGAAAAGCCAAGGTTTAAAAGAATTTGTATTAGGGTTATAGAGTAAATGTGTGCAGGAGCAGTAATGAGTGGGGTGGGAGAGCTCAGAATTGACACCGAGGCCCTCAGATCTTGTAATACTAAAAATATCGAATAATACTTAAAAAGACTGGTTATTAGTTACTGGGGGCAGATTAGTTAGATGGAAAAAGGTTAAGAATTAATTCTCTGCATTGCTGTTCTCACCTAGCAAATTATATTGACAGCACCAGTCAGTAGTAGTGTGATGTAAACAGCCCTTTAAGGTGTGTTCTGAATTCTGGCTGCAAGGAAATATAGAGATACAGATCCGGGTAAATTAGGTGATTTATCAGACACAGAACAGTTGCAATGCTTCTTAGATAGTTTTGGTAGTGTGATGATTGATCGGAGCTCTACTTTAACCATAGCAACACGCCAGGTGACTCTCCTCATTTGTCAACCTGAATGTGAAAGAATGCAGCTACGTCACCTTCTAAAACAGAAGGTAAAAATATAAAAACATGCCATTCATTTTATAGGAAATGTGATTGTTTCCTTCAGTTTGCTACATAAATGAGTATTAAACCCAAACTCAAACATTTATTATTGTGCAGTTTACCAGTTCTTAGATGCGATGGCTGCATTTGTTTTCTTTAGCTTTTCCTTTGTTTATTTTGGCAGACAAAGATCCGCTTTAAGTGACAATTTTAGTAAAGCAAATTCTTTACTATGTGAAAATGTTATATTTTCCTTGCCAATTAAGAACTTACCAAAACGTATTGACAGTCAGCTGAATCTACATCTCTTTCTGAATATGACTTTCTGGAGAATCCAGAGTGATGAAGCAACCGGAGACCACATTGAAGGCCCTTAAAGTGATATAAACCTAAAAGCAAACATTTATTATATTGCACTCTGCTCTGGAAAGTTTTACCCCCTTCGTGTCCAGGGAATTTTTTGCTATTCACTGTAGCACTGTGCTACTTTAACTGGCAATTGTGTAGTCATGCAATACAAAAATGTTTTCATTTTCACCCAAATAGAGCTTTCTTTTGGTGGTATTTGATAAAACCGAATGGCTTTTATAAACAAGCAATAAAAAAGACCAAATTAAAAAAAAAAAACAATATTTTCTACATTCTCTCATAAAGCATATCCAATAAAATCATATTTCATCATAAATTTAGGTTAAAATGTATTCTGCTACATGTCTTTGGTAAAAATCAGGGATTTTTTAATCTTTTTACACTTTGTTTGCTATTACAACGAAGATCATTGTAATAGAAAAGGTTTCAACTGTCATGAATGGATTTACCATTCATGACAACTGTGATCACTAGTGATTTGTGATTGGCTACAGGTAATCACATGGTACAGGGTGCTGTAATTGGCCTAGGTACCATGTGATAGCTGTGGGCCAATCATACATAGGCAACACAGCTGTTAGAAATGAATTCATTCATAACACCCTTGTTGACACATATTGATCACATGATCTTAGCTGAGCATGCAAAATGACGTACATATATGTGATTTTGCCTGCATGTGCCGACCTGCCGCAGTATACTGTAAGTACAGTGGCTAGTTGGCAAGTGGATATTACATCTTTGGTTTTGGTTTAATACTGCTTTAATACTATTTGGAACCTTTGTAGTTGTCTCTCTACTTTAAATGCAAAATATTTAACAAAGTATGTAAATTATTTAAGACTTGTTATCACGGACGTGTTGTGCTATGTTGTTATGTTAGAGTTATCCAAACTAAGCATCTTTGCTAAAACTAATTAGCTGGAGCTTCTGAATCTAAATAGAGATAGATAAACAAACAGTCCATAGTTTACTTTATATTTGGGCCACAGAGGGGAACCAGCAGCTTCCTCTACATCTGCATCAGTGGCGTATCAAACCTATTTGACACTCAGGGAGGATCATTTTTTTTAACACTTCTCTTAATATAAAATTTTTTTTTTATTAATATACATGAAATTAGACAATATTTTATGTGGTCTGGTTTATGCCAAGGTCCCACATCCCTAATGATTACATTGAGAGCATAAAAAAAAAAAAAAATCACATATTATAAAAATAAATAAATAAATAAATAAATATATATATATATATATATATATATATATATATATATATATATATATATATATATATATATATATATATATATATATATATATATATATAAAATGTATTTTAATGTTCATAAAAGACATTCATAAAACATCGCTGATAATATGTTGGTCTACAATTAGCTGGTAATACCGATTTATATCAACACCACCTAACACCACACATGTCCCCAGTTTTATATCAAATACAGTCAAAATTGGACAAATCGTTACATGTGGAACCCAACGTGTTTTGATTTTGAATTAATCTTCTTCAGGGGTATGATGATGGTCAGTCTGTAATGTAAATACATATATCAAAAAACATTGTGATGCATTTTATACAGTCAATACATACAGCTTATGTACAGTAGTTATAGTCTAAGCACTGACTTGCATTACAATCTACCGGGATACAGTGAATTATTAGCCCCCCCCAAATGAAATGATTGGTCCATATTTTGCTAGTAACCCCAATAGTGAGAGGAAAAAGTACAAGGGGCCCCAGGATACCCCCAACAAGGATTTAAACAGAAAACCGCACAGAAGGTGGTTGGACTTATAAGCTGATCCATAAAGTTCTTACCTCGTGCATCAACAAGCTTCTACTCTATTTTTCCCCCAGTGGGATTATATCCAGATGGACGCAATGACAGAAGCACCAATAGGAAGTTAGTACTGCAGCACCAAACAATGAAAATAGTGCCAAAAGCACACAGGGCAAAAAAGGAAGCAGATGCTTGCTTTATCCTGTATTGCGCTCCCCGTCATTTTCAGGACAATGACCTCACTTCCGGCGTAACAATGGTGCCATCGTGGCATCATCACACCCATAAAGACACCAAAACACACTGATTCTGACCCATCACTGCCAAAGCTACAGAGAAAGGCAAGGGAATGGAGGGGGCAGGAGGAACCAACTCAACCTCCACTAGGCCCACATTTTCCCACCTCCCAACAGATAGACAACCCAGCCAAGGGAATAACATAGCTTGCTCAAATCCTCCTAGTAAAAAGGGGAAGTGGAGCAGGGGCTGTGTGCGCCGGGTGAAACACCGCCACCTAGAGGGGACAATCAACAACTGCAGGGCACATACAATATACAAAGTAAACATACATGCAGTGCTACCCCCCCCCCCCCCCCCCGTAGGGGCAGCTGGTATTAACTGTCTCTTCCCTAAAAGTACAGAGGCTGCCTACAACCTCAAGCACCAGTCCATTCATACTGACTCCAATAATACAGTCTACAGGATGTCTTTATAAGATTTATTGCATAAAGACACTTTAACAGGAGAGGGGTTAGGGCATAAGACAATTAAAAATAAGTAGCACATAGCAATTAGAGGCTCTTCTTCTGCTTAAGTAGTTGTGAGAGTTGGGGCAGACCTTACAGCTGGGAACCACGAGGAAAGTCTCTGGGCAGTCTAAGGCCTCACAGCTGAAGATCATGAGGCAAGTCTCTTTGGCATCTGGTTACCTTGCACCAATGCAATCTCCAGAACACTACACAGTCACACAGTGAGGTCCTGCAATCGGCTTCTAACAAGGTCCATCCAGGCCTTTAGCCCTGACACTGTTGAGGCCTCCAGAACAACTGCACAGTGCATGGGTTTGGGCTCTGGAACCCTCCTGGGAGAAGGAAACCAGATCTCCAGTGCTTCAGACTATCACCTTTCCAGCCACCTTCTGGACACTCCTCTCCAGGGATTGGCTGGATCATGATAAATATTCAGCCTGGTTATTTGAATCTCTTGCCCTAAGTTCTGGAAGCTTCTTTCAGAGACAGGGGGAAGCAATCAAACGCCCAGCCTTTAAATCCCTGAACAGACCAGAACAAATTATTACTACTCCCTTGATTGCAGATCTAGCTAAAAACTAAACTTACCTAGCATCATACTCTAGGATGGTTCTACATAGACATAAACAGTGCAAAAACCCAAAATGAAACAATAATTATACATAGTAAGGGGTATAGTTACAATGTCACAATAAAGAAAGAGAAAAAAAAAACGAAAAACAAAAAGACAAAACCAATTAATATTCAGAGGAACATGTTGCACCTGGACCCACTACTTTTTGTATATATAGTTTGATCAGAGTGGGTCAGTCTGCTGTCATTGTGTCTATTTGGATGTGATATCCCTGGGGGAAAATACTTTTATGGATCTGATTATACATCCAACCACCTTGTGTTGTTTTCCAGGTTTTTTTTTTACTTGATTGCATTTATTTATTTGTCTTAGGGCATCTCCTCTTGGGTATTGATATGCCCCTTTGGAATAATTATTTATTTTTTTGTGCTGGAAACATCCTAAGATTTTTGGGAATCCTTGTGAAATGATTTTGTGAAAAGTCTATTTCTAAATTGGGTAAGACACTGAGTTACTATGTTTTTTGCTTTCACTGGGATACATTACATGTTTTACCTTTTTAGATTCATAAACCATCATACTTGATTGTTATTTTTTATTTTATAAGCCCTTGTTGGGGGATTCCTGGCGCTCCTTGTGCTTTTTCCTCTCATAATTTATTGGGATTACTGACAACCTATGGACCAATTATTTTTGGGGGGGGGGCTGATAATTCACCATAACCCGGTAGATTATGATGTAGGTCAGTGCTTGGACTATATCTATATAAGCTGTATGTATTGACTCACCCGATCCTAGGGTCACAGACGCCTGGGTGCAGAAATGTTTCTATAGCAATGACTCAAACATAGAGATTATCCCCTAAGGAGTCTTCTTTACCTTGGGATCCTCCCACAATCTCTTAACAATAAATAAAATGCAGGAAGAGAAGCATAGTACTCTAATAAGACCTGGAGGGGCAGGGGGGTCTCTCTAATGGACACAGAAAGGGCTTCTGTTAGAGTGTCTGTTAGAAAGAGCCCCCAGACATACTGCAGACATACTACAGGAGATGGTCAGAAACTTCAGGCATGATACAGGAGATGGTTAGAGACTGAGGACACAATACAAGAGATGGTCAGAGACTGGAGACATGATACAGGAGATGGTCAGAGACTGCAGAAATACTACAGGAGATGGCCAGAGACTGCAAACACGATACAGGACATGGTCAGCGACTGCAGACATGATACAGGAGAGCTGGTCAGAGACTGCAGACATACTACAGGAGATGGTCAGAGACTGCAAACATGATACAGGAGATAGTCAGAGACTGCGGACATGATACAAGAGATGGTCAGAGACTGCAGACATTATGCAAGGGATCAATGCAGCCTTACCAGTGCCCACCAAATGCAGCCTCATCAGTACCCACAAATTGCAGCCTACCATTGGCTACCAATTGCAGCCTACCATTGCCCACCAATTGCAGCCTACCAGTGCCCACCTAATGCAGCCTACCAGTGCCCACCAATTGCAGCCTACCAGTTCCCACCAAATGCAGCCTACCAGTGACCACCAAATGCAGCCTACCAGTGCCCACCAATTGCAACCTAACAGTGCCCAACAATTGCAACCTACCGGTGTCCCTCAAATGCTGCCTACCAGTGCCCATGAAATGCAGCCTACCAGTGCCCACCAATTGCAGACTACCAGTGCCCATCAAATGCAGCCTACCAGTGCCCATCAAATGCAACCTATCAGTGCCCACCAAATGCAGCCTTATCAGTGCCCACAAAATGCAGCCTACCAGTGCCTACCAGTGCCCACCAAATGCAGCCTACCCTTGCCCACCAATTGCAGCCTACCAGTGCCCCTGGATCATATAAAGTGGCGATCTCCTGCTGTCACGGAGCTTGGATTTGAATCGCCCAGGCAGCCACTGTAACAAAGTCCCGCCTCCTAGACCGGCTTGCGGTTCCTATGATACACGTCACACTGATTCAATTTCACGGCATTGAATCAGTATTCCGTCTATCACTATTAGGCAGGACCTTACAGAGCCGCCGGGCATTTCAGACCAAACTTGTGCAGTGTGTGACATACACAACGAGAGGAGGAGAGCACTCTGGCACTTCGGTGACCCCCTCCTCTGTGGCACCTGGGTGCGGTGCACCCGCCCAGGATCGGCCCTGTATTGACCGAATAAAATGCATAATAATGTTTCTTAATATATGTATTCACATTACAGTCTGACCACCAACATATCCCTATAGGAAATTAAAGTATAACTAAAGGCAAAACTTTTTTTCGTGTAGTGGAGAGGGATTAGAACGCTTGTAAGTTTTTATTGCTGTCTGTGCCCCCCAGGAGATTCAACCTCTCTATTTGTCTTGTTTACCATTATTATTGAAAGTGAATGTAAAAGAAAATCCAAAACTTTGGGTTGTCACTAGAAAAGCAATAGAGAGGAAATCTTACAATGGGGACACTAGTTCTGGTGACTTGGGATTCCCCAAGGAATTCCTTTAATTTGCATTGATTTCCTCTCACTTCCTGTTTGGCTATGGGACAGGAAGTGAAGGGAAATCTCCCCAATGGGACACAGATGGTGAAAAAAAACAGGAGTTATAACCCTTCCTTGCTTTATCCAAAATTTAAAATAAAACATTGTGCCTATAGTTCTACTTTAATTTAAAATTGAAACTCATTGGGTTCCACATGTAACAATTTGCCAAAGTTTGACTGTATTAGATATAGATTTGGTGACAAGTGTGGTGTTAGGTGGTTATAATATTATGGGTGTTACTGGCTAATATTAGGCCATCCACATTATCAGACATGTTGTTGTATGAATGTCTTTTATAAACTCTGTAATAAAAACGTTTTTTTTTTTATTTTAACATTTGTGTTTGCTTTTTTGGTGCATGAAAAAAACAGTTTTTCAGTTTTTTGTTTTGCATGTACCCATGAAATTGAACAAAAATTAATGACTGGGAAAAAAGTGTCCTCCTACACTGATTCTCAACCTATGGTAATCTGCTGGCTGGTATATGTTGGTATTCCAATACTGAACATAATACTTTTGTAAGCAAGTTATTGAAACTATATTAGGCAGATGTCAAATTGCTGTTAGTTTGATACAGCAACTTGTGGCTAATGTTCTGTCGATTTATATGTCCTTCCTGTGTTTCTCAGGATCTTCTGCACTGCAGCTAATTAAACAGTCCAAACATTTGCTGTCTTTACATATACAAATATGCAAAGATTAGTATAACAGATGTTTGTCTGTGGTGCCTCGTTTTTACAATAGTAAAAAGTTGCATCTGGACCAGAAATAGCAGACATCATTGGCCTGCATTGCAATCTATTGTATGTGTACAAAAATAGATAACATTAAATACAAAGCTTTACTTATTTTCATACACCAATCCATTTCTAGTTTTGGAGCAGTATGATTGCTATACACGGCCTGTTTCTTATGTGTAACATTATTTATGTAAATGTTGGTTAAGTCAGAAACACTAATCCATTTTCTTTCCACCAGTTATGAAGATGGCTGAACCCACAGGTGATCCAGATGGGGAGGAAGCCTCGAGGGGGGGACCTGTGAGACAGAGAGAGCACTCTCCCATGTTGCACCTGGACCTTTATAACTTTGAGTGCCAAGAAGCAGAGGGAAGTCGTTATGTGTTGACCAGTCCCCGTTCCTTGGAGGCCTGCGCTCGATGTATGGTGAAACCAGTAGAACTATTATCAAGAAGCCTCTCTGATTTAGTCAGAGAAGCTCCAGGACGATCCATGCGGGTTGCTACTGGTCTTTGTGAGGTATATGAGATAGAAAGACAGAGAAAGCTGAAAATGTGCAGGGAAGAGAGGGAACGAATTATCCGCCAAGAAAAGAGGAGAATTCTGCCTTTGGTACTGAGCAGCAGTCTAGGTTCCCCATCAAGCTCAAAAGCACCCTCTCGAGCTGAACCTGTAGCACCTGTTGGGCCTAAGAGATACGACTCTCCTATGAATACAAATACACAGAGGAGCAATACACCACTCTCTGATTCTGAAAGATCTAAATCCCTTCCTTCTAAAGGCACCCAAAGATCCAAGCCACCTCCTTCCAAAAAGCAACAAGTACAAGAATCCAAGACAAAGAAATGCAGTACCACCCAGTCTAAAGAATACCATGGCAGTGGTGATTCAGTCACTAATGCGCCCTCAAGAAAGAGTAAAAGTCAATCTCTGGACTCTCTTCAGAAGATGAGAGATGGTTCCTCAGGTAGGACTTCTTCAGAGTCTATAACCTCATCCTATAGCGGCGACAGCCCCAGAGGCAGAACCACACAGTTCATACCAAAATCCAGGACACTTGATGCAGTAAATTCTCTTTTAGGCAGAAGCTTCAGTCTGGGAGATCTTAGTCACTCACCACAAACAACAAAGAAGGTTGAGAAGATGGTCAAAGAGGTGAAAAAGAAAGGCATCCAAGAATTGCCTCAGCGAGACAAAAAAATTGCAGCAATCATGATTGCCAGACATGAAGAGGAAAACATTAGAAATGAACAGCGCTACTGGGCACACCTACAGTGGGAAACCCAGAGAAGGACATCAGATCTGCGAAAGGAGCAAGAGGAGAGAGAGCGGCATAAAGCTATACTACAAGGGCAAAAGATGCTGGAGTCCCAAATCAAGAGTAGACGTGGCAAAATCTCCATGGAGGACCTTAATTTGGCAGCCATAAACCAAAGTAAGAGTTTGCTCCATGAAGCACAGCTAAGGGAGCAAGTTTCAGAGTTAGAAAAGCACAACAAAATAGAGTCAGGCAAAGGTAAAAAGGAAGGAAAGCAAAAGAAGGCCCACCAGGAACAAAGCACAAAATCCAAACAACTCAATGATGAATTATCACAAGATAAGTTACTTGCTGCTCAGCAGAAGAAACAAGAGAAAGCGTCACAGCTACAGGTTAATAAAATACTGCAAAACAAAATGGAGAAAATTAAGCACCAGGTACTTCTTCAAGAAATAGTCCAAAAAGAGGAATTAGATAATGACGAACTTAGAAGGGCACTTGAGAAAAACCTTCAAAAAGCACAAGAAAAGGTAGAGCAATTACAGGAGAAAAAAAATCAAGAACTGAAGAGCAGGGCACAAAGGGAAGAAATGCAAATCCAAAAAGCAAGACAGGTGGCAGAACGTAAAGAAAAGGAGCGTGCAGAGCATTTAAAAGAACTAGCAAGGACTGCTGAAAGGAGGCTACAGCATGCATCCCAGATAGCTGATGAAGTTGTACAGCACAAAGCAAGGAAAGCTATAGAAAGCCGACTGGAAAAGGAGAAAATCCAGAGGGAAAATCGGCAAAAGGTCCTGAAAAATGAAGATATGAAGAGACAGGAGCTGCTGATGTCTATAGAAAAGAAGCTTGAGCGCAGTGAACAAATATTCAAGGAGAAGCAGAGTGTGTTAGACAATGCACGGTCAGTGGCCAGAGCTTCCTTTAATATCAGGGAGAAAGTGAGAGCTGATTCTAACATACGCACCTTTGATAAAATGGCTCTGGAAGCTGAACTGTATGCAAATATTGACAAAAAATAATGGATAAGGTTGGGTAGGTAAAGACATCTATGCTGGCAGCTCTTGATTCCAGGGTATGTTTGTCCTCAGCTACCTGCACAGTAATAATGCAATGACATCCTTAAGTCATATACGTGTATTTTTTTTTAAATCAATGCATAATATGGGTTCTCTGTTTACTTGTAGTCATATTACCACAAATTATAAGCATGCAGTTTACTCACAAGCCTGGACTTAAAGTGTTACTAAACCCACAACAGTAAAATCAGTCTGTATATGCAGTAAAGCATGCTTGTTATACTCACTGTGGAACCTGTGAAACCTACAGGGTTAATTCTCTGCATTGTATAAAAAGGCTGTTTGAGCCTGTCTTCTCTTTCCCTCTTTTTCTTCCACTGTCCCCAAACCATCTCCTGATAGAGCATAGGCTTGGGGACAAGCTGCACATGCTCAGTTTGGTGTGTATTGCTAGAGAGTATTTTCTTCTTGGGAGGGTGCAATGTGATCAGCACAGGGTCAACCAGCACTGTCCAGAAAGAGGATCAGGGGTCCTGCAGCCTCATAGGGCAGACAGAGGAGAATGAAAACTCCTCCTACAAGCTTTAACCAGACACTGATAGAAGTCACAAGACTGCTATATATTGCTAATGAGAAAAGGTATTTAGTAGTTTATATTTACTAAAATAATTGCATTTCCATGTTCTGCGTACTGTGGAAGACCAGATATAGTGAACGCATTGTCCTGGGTTTAGTAACACTTTAACGTTAGTTCTGTGGAAAAGGGTATCAGACGTCAGCTTTCAACCAGCAAAGCTTTTATGCCAACCCATTTTGTTTCTCAGAAGATTTGTGCTGTGCACTACATTCTCATATGCAGCTTAAATGGGAATGCTACTGAATGTGTTCTGTAAAAAGCCTGCTGTTTAGATGAACCCAGACAGGGTTTTCAATGTCCTCAGTTAACAGGTTTTAGTTATATAAATCTGGCTCTAGTTGAGAACACAGTTCTTAAGCAGCTGAGCCAGATTGTGTAGTAAAATAAAATTCACTTCTCTCCAAAACCTTAAACTAAGACATGCCATAAATGCCAGAGGCAGGAGTCACACTGCTGAAACTGGGCAAAGATTTTTTAGTAAGGTCTCTTTCACACAAGTGGCCAGGGGGTGGTAAAAATAGGCGGTTGAGGCGTGATTTCTACCGACCCAAACGAACTACCTAAAGCCTCACATACAGCTCAAGGTGGCTGTACACATTCCGCAGCAAATTTAACACAGCTTTTGAGTGTATGGGCAGCACTGCGATTGTGGCTCTTAGCTTGTGGTGGCAGCACATTAGTTTTACTCACAATGGCCGCTCAGTACAGCAAAAAAGAAACAGGCATTCAGAAGAAGGCAGAATCTACTCCTGAATGCCTGGGAAACTCTTCTTGGCCACCCTGGAAGTTGCTGTTGTATGAACATAGCCCAGAAAACTACTGGTCTTTAGAAAGTTGTGTTTTCTCTCTAATGCATACTGTAATCTTAAAGTATAACTAAAGGCAAAACTTTTTTCCAGTTTTGGATGGAGAGGAGAGGTATTAGAACACTTGTCAGTTGTTATTGCTGTCTGTGCCCCACTACAGAGATTCACTCTTTCTATTTCTCCTGTTTACCATGATCATTGAAAGTAAAAGAACATTCCAAATTTTGGGTTGTCCCCAGAAAAGTAATAGAGGGGAAATCTTCCAATGGGGACACTAGTTCTGGTGAGCTGGTGGTCCCCAAAGAATTCCCTTAATTTGCAGGGATTTCCTGTCATTTCCTGTTTGGCTATGGGACAGGAAGGGAATGGAAATCTCTGCAATGGGACACAAATGACAAAAAAAAACTGACAGGGGTTAAAACCCTTCCTTACTCTATTCAAAATGTAAAAAAAAAAGTTTTGCCTATAGTTCTACTTTAGTCAAGTGGGGTGCTTCTCTGACATTTTATCAAAAATTACAAAAACACTTTAGGGATATTGAAAGGTTTGCCAATTAAATGCAAATCAGGTCATCTTGACTTGGCTTTATCTTTATGAAAGAACAAAACATATCAAGCAAAAGGTGTTACCAAATCTCATCTGAGAAGATGGTGCTGATCAACAGCTAGGAGATCTGGGCATCACTCAGCTCACATGTCACTGGTTGGAATCCTGCATTATTTTATGTATGTTACAACTGATGTAAGTTGGTTGTCACGATTCGTGGTACATGGACAAACAGAAAAGTGATGAAAAAGTATTGGAACGCTCGCCTTTACAGGCACAGGAACTTTAATGGCATCCCAGTCTTAGTCCGTAGGGTTCAATATTGAATTGGCCTACCCATTGCAGCTATAACAGCTTCAACTCTTCTGGGAAGGCTGTCCATAAGATTTAGGAATGTGTCTATGAGAATGTTTGACCATTCTTCTTGATGCGAATTTGTGAGGTTAGGCACTGGTGTTGGACAAGAAGGCCTGGCTCACAATCTTTACTCTAAATCATTCCAGAGGTGCTCTATCGGGTTGAGGTCAGGACTCTGTGCAGGCCAGTGAAGTTCCTCCACCCCAAACTCGCTCATCCGTATCTTTATGGACCTTGCTTTGTGCACTGGTGCGCAGTCATGTTGGAAAAGCAAGGGGCCATCCCAAAACTGTTCCCACAAAGTTGGGAGCATGAAATTGTTCAAAATGTCTCGGTAAGCTGACGCCTTAAGGCTCTGTTCACATATGAGCCGCATGCGGATCACAGCAGGGGTTCAGTGCATGCTGGTTCACAATTTCAGGTCTGATTTCAGCCTGAATTGTGGGCTTAATTCGGACCTGAAATGGACAAAAAAACGCACAGCGTTTTTCGGCAAAACGCACCGGACCTGCTGCAGAGATATGTGAACCAGCTCCATAGAGAGCCGGTCAAAATCTCCTGCTATTGCGAATTGGAAGCGGAGATCCCGCATCCAATTCGCAATGGTGTGAACCCAGCCTAATGCCGCGTACACACGAGCGGACTTTACGGCGGACTTTGCCCGGCGGACTGGATTTCGTCGGACAATTCGATGTGTGTGGGCTCCAGCGGACTTTGTTTTCTCAAAAGTTGGACGGACTTAGATTTGAAACTTGTTTAAAATTTATCCGTTGAAATCGAGTCCGGTCGAAAAGTCCGCCGTCTGTATGCTAGTTCGACGGACAAAAAGCCACGCTAGGGCAGCTATTGGCTACTGGCTATGAACTTCCTTGTTTTAGTCCGGTCGTACGTCATCACGTACGAATTCGACGGACTTTGGTGGATTGTGTGTAGGCAAGTCCGTTCATTCACAAAGTCCGTCGGAAAGTACGTCGAAAAGTCCGCCGGGCAAAGTCCGCCGTAAAGTCCGCTCGTGTGTACGCGGCATTAGAGTTCACTTCACTGGAACAAAGGGGCCAAACCCAACCCCTGAAAAACAACCCCACACCATAATCCTCCCTCCACCAAATGCTTTGGACCAGTGCACAAAGCAAGGTCCATAAAGACATGGATGAGCGAGTTTGGGGTGGAGGAACTGTCCTGACCTCAACCCCAAAGAATATCTTTGAGATGAATTAGAGTGGAGACTGCGAGCCAGGCCTTCTCGTCCACATCAGTGCCTGACCTCACAAATGCACTTCTGGAAGAATGGTCAAACATTCCCATAGACACACTCCTAAACCTTGTGGACAGCTTTCCCATAAGAGTTGAAGGTGCTATAGCTGCAAAGGGTGGGCCAATTCGATCCGATCCTGTCCGTCAAATCCAGACAGATGGAGACCCTATTTTCCATCCATCTGGAGGATCGGATCGAATGGGATGAGATGAAAATGGACAGGCGTTCCGTTTTCATCCGATCTCCCCATAGAGGAGAGCTGGGCTCTGACAGGTCCGTCTCAGCACAGTGGAGATGGACCTGTCACCCACCTGCTCAGCAGGGATCAGCAGAGCGGTTCCCTGCTGAGCAAAGCGGAGTCCACCGGGTGGATTGCCCATGTGAAAGAGCCCTAAATCCGGTCCAGTGTGTTGGAGGGTTTATCAAACCCAAGGATGAGCTCAGGATTTGTGCATCCATGTGAACTTTGGGTATCTGATTTTATAATCAGTTTAGGTCTAGAGGAATAAAATATCCACGTGGAGTGTGCAGTGCATTTTAATACATCCAGACTTGAAAAAAAAAATGAATGGCTTGGACGACGTTTTTTTGCTCAGATTGCTATGTTTTTTATATCAAACTGTGTGCAGCTATCTGTAAAATGCAGTAGCTGGAACAGTAATTTTTTCTATGGATTGTTATTTTCTTTTTCAGTTGGGATCACACTGAATAAAAAACTCTGGTGTCATTAAACCATCATCACTACATAAGAAAAAGATATTTTAAAGCTGACCTTTATTCTGCTTCTATTTCACATATCTTGTTTCCTCCTGTCCTTCCTGATCAACATGCTAATGAAATGTTTACATAAAACCTTTCCATTTTCATTGCATACCTGATTTTGGAACCAGTGATGTCATCACTGGCTCTCTGTACTTCTCTATGCAATGCAGGTAGTTCATGGCTGATGGAAGGGACAAACAGGGTGCTGTACGTAGCTTCCTAAAAACATCACAGCATCTTGCCTCAATACTTCTCTTAAAATGAAGTTCCACCAAAAAATGGAACTTCTGCTTTAAGTGACGGTGACCCCCTGACATGCCACATTTGGCATGTCATTTTTTTGGGGGGGGGGGAGCGGGTACCCTCTTTTTAAAGCCATCCAGCTCCCACTTTCTCCTGGGGCTCCACGGCACCAGAAGGAAGTTCACCTCTTCACCCTTCCTGCAATCTTCTGGGACACGTCACAGATCCCAGAAGATTGCCGGGCCAATCACAGCGTGCAGCGCGGCTCACGCATGCGCAGTGGGTGCCCGGCTGTGAAGCCACAGCCGAGCGCCCACAGTAGTGATGCCGGCGCCGTGGAGAGGAGGGGAGAGATGGGGGGCTTCGTACACCCGCATCACTGGACTGTAGGACAGGTGAGTGTCCGATTAATAAAAGTCAGCAGCTACACTTTTTGTAGCTGCTGACTTTTAAAAAAAATATTTTGGCGGAACTCCGCTTTAAGATCCCTCAGTCCTGATGCAAGCAGTGGGCTGGCTCTTGGAGGGAATTATACTAATATCAAAGTACCTTGTTGGGTAGATGTTGGTCTGGAGGAGTGGGCATGTCAAGGCAGACTGCCCTAGGTAACATCTATACGTGATGGGAAACCTCCCTGTTTGAAAGATGTTATGTCTCTTTTGCAATAAGACAAACTTAGACAAATGTACCTGCCTGTTTGTAGTTTTCTATTGAATGTACATTGAGCTTCAGTGGTGCTGGAATGAATGACTGCTGTGCGCATGCGTGGGAGCTCCATCATCCCTCACTGGCCAATCAAGAGGCCGAAGAACTCGCACTTGAAGAAGTCTGGGGAGAAGATATCAGCAATCAGCAAGTAATTTAACAGTCACACTGCTGGCAGATGGAGTGAGTAACTGCTGAATTTAGTTATGCTTTAAGTCTATGCAGAGCATTACATTTAACACATAAATAGCTGTCATCAGGCCAGATTTGTACAATTTTCTCCCCTAGGCCAGCTACCTGGTCCCCCCTCCCCCAACACACACACACAGCAAATAATACCAAACCAATTTAGCAATACTTACAATATTATAACAATAGGAAGATAATGATCATACCTACAGAAGCTGGATCAAAAACAAACTGACCATTAACATGTTTGCAATGTAAGTAATATACTGACTAAGGATGAGCTCCGGCGTGTTCGCACAGCCCAGGTGCAGAGCCCGCCAGGAAGTCGGCACGGCGCTGCGCTAATCCAAGGCAGTAAGTCATTTCCCGATATCTGCAGCCGCACATCGGGACAATGTCTCACTGCCTGTGATTAGCGCAGCGCAGTGCCCACTTCTTGGCGGGCTCTGCACCTGGGCTGTGCGAACACGCCGGAGCTCATCCTTAATACTAACATAGTAGGAAACCTCTGCTGAGACACAATCAGTACTTTTCTGACACAACCAGAAACATATCAATAAAGACACAATCAGTACTTTTCTGACACAACCAGAAACATATCAATAAAGACACAATCAGTACTTTACTGACACAACCAGAAACATATCAATAAAGACACAATCAGTACTTTACTGACACAACCAGAAACATATCAATAAAGACACAATCAGTACTTTTCTGACACAACCAGAAACATATCAATAAAGACACAATCAGCACTTGAGGCTTGGTTCCCACTGCATGCCGATGCGGCTCACAGCGGGGGTCCTGTGCTTCCCTGTTCACCATTTCAGGTACGATTTCAGCCCGAATTTTGGCTGAATTTGGACCTGAAAGGGACCAAAAGACGCACAGGGCTCCTGTGCAAATTCACACCGGAGCCGCATCGGAGATAAGTCAACCGGCTCCATAGAGAGCCAGTCACAATCTCCTGCTAATGCGAATTGGATCAAGGGATCCCACATCCAATTCACAATAGTGTGAACCCAGCCTTACTGACCCAACCAGAAACATTAATAAAGACACAATCAGTACTTTACTGACACAGCCAGAAACATATCAATAAAGACACAATCAGTACTTTACTGACACAGCCAGAAACATATCAATAAAGACACAATCAGTACTTTACTGACACAGCCAGAAGCAGCATCAGCAGAGACACAATCAGTACTTTACTGATACAACCAAAAACATATTAATAAAGACACAATCAGTACTTTACTGACACAGCCAGAAACATATCAATAAAGACACAATCAGTACTTTACTGACACAGCCAGAAGCAGCATCAGCAGAGACACAATCAGTACTTTACTGATACAACCAAAAACATATTAATAAAGACACAATCAGTACTTTACTGACACAGCCAGAAACATATCAATAAAGACACAATCAGTACTTTACTGACACAGCCAGAAGCAGCATCAGCAGAGACACAATCAGTACTTTACTGATACAACCAAAAACATATTAATAAAGACACAATTGGTACTTTTCTGACACAGCTAGAATCATTTGAACAAGGCCACAATCAGTACTTTACTGATACAACCAAAAACATATCAATAAAGACACAATCGGTACTTTTCTGACACAGCTAGAATCATTTGAACAAGGCCACAATCAGTACTTTACTGACGCAGCGAGGAACAAGTCATCAGACACAATTAGTACCATGCTGACATGTTAGTAACATGACATTACTGACAAAATAAGAAAACTCTGCTAAGACACATTTAGTACACACCTCCTATACTGTAGGACAGGCATGTCCAAAGTCCGGCCCGTGGGCCAATCGCAGCCCGCGTTCCGGTTTTGAACGGCCCGCCTGATTATCTGGACATATATATCTTTTGTGGCCCCCAACGATCTCCCAGTGCCGGGGCCACAAAAGATATATATGCTGGGTGCCTTGGAGGGGACAGGGAGGAGGCGGGACGAGTGCCGGTGTTCCGTCAGATTAAGCGACGCGTCTGAATTGGTAACGGAAGTGAGGTTTCGTCGCCATCTTGCTACACCCCGCACTCCTCGAAAGTAAGGATACACTGAGAAGGGGGCAAGCGGACATCTTGTTACACCCACCGGAGTTTTGCATCGCACACTTAATCATAACAGTAAACGGAGTTTATAAGGTAGAATTCAGTATTTAGAAATCCGTTGGACTGTTTACATGTTGAATTATAAAAGCAGCGGTGTTCTGTCAGATTAGCAAACCTGTGAAATCAGCGGGTTTGTCGCTGCTTTTAAAATTAAACATCTAAACAGTCTGTCGTATTTCTAAATACTGTATTTCACCTTATAAACTCAGTTTACTGTTAAAAATAAGTGTGAAATGCAAAACTCCAATGGGTGTAACAAGATGTCCTCTTGCCCCCTTCTCACTGTATCCTTACTGTGAAGGAGTGTGGGGTATTGCAAGATGGTGACAGAACGTCACATCCGTTACAATATCTGATGGGTCGCCTAATCTGATGAAACCCTGTACACACAGGAGTATTTCCTGTTTAACGGCAGCCTCTGTAATAGGAAGTCCTGTCTCCGGCGCTGCCATTGGACGACTGTTCTGTCCATCAAAGGAGGCGGGACTTTCTATTAAAGAGGCTGCAGAGGAAACAGGAGTTTTTCCTGTATGTAATCTTTTGGTGCTCGTCCCGCCCCCTCCCTGTCCCCTCCGAGGCTGCAGATGAATGGGCATCAATCACTGCACTGATGGCAATGGTGAGTCTGCATTCCTGGCAATTGGGGTGCTGCACTGATGGCAATGGGGGTGCTGCATTCATGGCAATATGGGTGCTGCATTCATGGCACTTGTGAGGATATAGATGGTCACTGACCCTTATTTTGCTTCACCGTTCTTTATTTAAAATGTAAGTTTTTTTCCTGAAACTTCCCTCTTAAAGTGAAGGTGCGTGTTGTACGCCAATAAATACGGTATATCTAAATAACACACCCAAGCTCATCTCTTTACTCACGCACAGCCACAAAGGCAAGAGAATTCTTGTTGGGCAGTGTATTAGTGCTCGGACGAACACTTAGACCGAATTTTAACGCTTCAAAGAATGTCAGGCAAAATGGTCGGCCCTCAAGCATGTTCACTTCATTAAATCTGGCCCTCTTTGAAAAAAGTTTGGACACCCCTGCTGTATGACATAACCATTACCATACTGACACCAGAAGAAACAGACACAATGGGGGTGATTTACTAAGAAGAAGGCACTGCACCAGTTCATACTTGAATTGGTGCGCCTGAAAAGTCATTCATTGTGCGAACCAGCGCAGATTGAAGCGCATGATAATAAATACCTGCATATGTAAACTGCAACTAGCGCTAGGGTAACTGCGGTTTTGCTCATTGATAATAGCGCAATAACCAATACAATTGGTTAATTTCATCTCATTGGATGTGTCTTGTTAGGCAATTAGTAGGCGTACTAAGTTAATTAACCCTTTTGATGCTATTCTCATTCTTATCACTTCTTATATATCTTTGAAATGTGTTTTTTTTTTTTCTTTTTTAACCCAAATCTTTCAATACATTACAAAGAACAGAGAAGTGTTTCTAAACCCAATAAATTAATATTTTCAGATCCTGATCTTTAAAGGTGACCATACACTGCAATCAGTTAGATCTTAAATAAATTAGATTTAGGGCAAGAGCCTGTTTGAATTCCTATAATTTGAATTAATTGTTAAAGTGCATCTTCCTATTACCCATTTTGCCTAAATATTGAGTTGTATAGAGATTGGCCAATAAGATTGCATAGTGCATGACCATCTTAAGTGCCAAATTTGGAATGTAGATGTGCCATGACCCACTTGTATTTTCCTAATGATATTTCTTGGGCATTATACAAGGCACATGAAAAACCACCTTTTTTCAAGACATGCTAGAGTGATCAGGAATCTTCAAACTACGGCTCTCCAGCTGTTGCGGAACTACACATCCCATGAGGCATTGTAAAACTCTGACATTCACAGACATGACTAGGCATGATGGGAATTGTAGTTCCTGAACAACTGGAGGGCCGTAGTTTGAAGACCCCTGTGCTAGACCATTATTATGCCTCCAGAATTGGGAGTGTGGCATCTACCCAACTTCTCTCTAAGAACCTACATCTATATACATATATATATATATACATATATATATATATATACACACACACTGAAGCAGGAAGCAATATATATTGGCCCGGAAGTGAATCTGTACACAGGAAGTAGGTGTGTGTTTTGAGGCCAAATCATTTAGACATACAAGCATGACCCACACAAACACCACCCCATGTAAAAATAAATAAAAAATGATCTTAATTTACAAAGAAGGATCATCTCTTCCTCAGAGAACAGTGAACGGGGCATAGTGGTGGGAAGAAATTAGCAGCAGTACAAGCAACTTCCTGGAGGGGTGAGATGTCATTCCTGTGTGCTGGCCACCGCTTCCAGATATGTGCCACGGGTACATACCTCCGCGCACACACCAGTTGCCCATCTCACATACACATAAGGTTCCCATCTTTTCTTCAAGTCAAACCAGAACACATTAGCGGTGCACAGCAATTTTTTTTTTTTATAGTATAAACTATACACATATTTAGCCATTAAATAACATTTCTAATCATTTGAAGTTAATCACAAGTGTTCTCCTTTTACATCAGAGTCCACAGAGTTCCCCTTTTACATCTGAATCCGCAGAGTTCCCCTTTATCATATGAATCCGCAGAGTTCCCCTTTTACATCTGAACTCGAATAGTTCCCTTACACTGTAAGAGGAGACTCTGCAGTCTCTGATGTAAGGAAGAACTCTGGGGACTCTAACATAAGGGATGCTCTGGGAACCCTGATTTAAGGGGGGACACTGAGAACTCTGATGTAAGAGGGAACACTGTGGCTTCTGGTTTAAAAGGGAACCCTGATGTAAGGGGTGTTCTGAGAACCCTGATTTACCTTGGTGTACTCACTCAGAGGCACGAGGGAGAAGGATGGTGAGCTAACTCACCCCCTGACAGACAGCACCTCTCATCCAGATTTATCTGAGGCTGCTGGACTTCAAATTTTTAACCCCCACTTTCCTTTTCTGAGGCACAGTGCTGGGGATTAGAGTATGGGCAGACACAGAGGGGTAAGGGCGGGACAGAGAGGAGCAGATCAAGCCCTCTCTCCTCTCCTGTCTGTGTGTGTGTGGGGGGGGTGAATTGTTAGTGCTGGCTTTGGGCAATGTGAAAGAGAGTGTAACAGACACTCTCAGCTTAGACAACTGCAGTGCTCTAAATCATTGGTTCTCAACCCTCTCCTCAAGTACCCCCAACAGGCCATGTTTACAGATTTACCTTCATCTTGCACAGGTGAAAGAATCAGTCAATGGCTTGGTATTTTTCTACAGCTATTTTAGCTAAGATAAATTCCCAAAACATGTCCCGTCGAGGGAATTAAGGACTGAGGCTGAGAACCACTGCTCTAAAATGGAAAATTGAATACTTACCTCTCTAGAATTTTCCTTTCCTGGTGCCTATCCATGGAGCATACACACAATCCATGCATAGGCTACCATGAAGGCACCAGGAAAGTAGTTTTTAGACAAATCACACCTTTTTTTGTTTTGCCATGCCAATCAGCCTAGTTAAGCTTCAGCTGGGAAATCTGTTGCATGAAAATTGTTTAAGGGGGAGAGAGAGAGTATAAAATGCATTACTTGGATTGAGCATTCATCTGCAAAACTAATCATTAACAAAACACATAAAAAATAAAAAGGTGCTACAAATTTTTTTGGTCAACAAAACAGGACTTGGAAAAGAGCAAGGAAAGCAAAAAAACACGTTTGTTAATTTGAGACACTAACAGAATATGGTTTTGAGGTCTGACCATTTTGCAGAGGAAATTAACAGGAGCTAAAAGGACTGCGCCCACAAACGGACAGTCTCTTAAGGATTTAAACATTTAGCAGTCCGGTACTGGACTCCACGAATCCTCCAGTCCGGTGCCCATAGATGGCTGCGCCGTACTGTAGCAGTCCCCTGTCTGCCCTGCCCTCTCTGTGTGTGTCAGCTCCTCTCACAGACATAGGCGGCTGATGAGAGGCCTCTGGTTGGCCGGAGCTGCTACCACTCATCCCCTGCACTCTCAGAAATGCCCTCCGAGTCCCGCTCTCCTATCAACCAAAGATGTCACGTATGCCCTGCCCCCTGCAACATGCTTCTGCTCCCAGTGCTACAGGAACCTATTGGACAGGTACAACTCTACTGATTTATGAGGACACTTGCTGTGGAGGGGGACTCTGATGGGGACACTTGCTGTGGGGGGGGGCGGGCTCTGATGGGGACACTTGCTGTGGGTGGACACCTGCTGTGGGGGGGGCTCTGATGGGGAAACCTGCTGTGGGGGGGCTCTGATGGCGACACCTGCTGTGGGGGGGACTCTGATGGGGACACCTGCTGTGGGGGGGACTCTGATGGGGACACCTGTTGTGGGGGGACTCTGATGGGGACAACTGCTGTGGGGGGGACTCTGATGGGACGCCTGCTGTGGGGGGGACTCTGATGGGACGCCTGCTGTGGGGGGGACTCTAATGGGACACCTGCTGTGGGGGGGACTCTGATGGGACACCTGCTGTGGGGGGGACTCTGATAGGGATACCTGCTGTGGGGGGGACTCTGATAGGGATACCTGCTGTGGCGGGGGGAGTCTGATGGGGACACCTGCTGTGGCGGGGGGAGTCTGATGGGGACACCTGCTGTGGGGGGGCTCTGATGCGAACACCTGCTGTGGGGGGGCTCTGATGGGAACACCTGCTGTGTGGGGCAGCTCTGATGGGGACACCTGCTGTGGGGGGGGACTCTGATGGGGACACCTGCTGTGGGGGGGCTCTGATGGGAACACCTGCTGTGGGGGGCTCTGATGGGAACACCTGCTGTGTGGGGCAGCTCTGATGGGGACACCTGCTGTGGGGGGGACTCTGATGGGGACACCTGCTGTGGGGGGGCTCTGATAGGAACAACTGCTGTGAGGGGGCTCTGATGGGAACACCTGCTGTGTGGGGCAGCTCTGATGGGGACACCTGCTGTGGGGGGGAGACTCCGCAGGTCACTCTCTCCCCAAATGTTCAAATGTTGGGAGGTATGATCACGTGCTTTAAAAAAAAAAACCCTTTCATTGGAATCCATGTGTCTGGCACCGTGTATGTAGATTAGGGGGCCGGATGTGTAGATGGGAAGGCGGCGCCCCTTACAGTATGTTGGTCCCCCATGTGATAGCAATAAAGTTAATTGTATAATAGGAAAACACAAAAAAAATGAAAAAAGAGCATAAGAACACAAATGAATTTGCGTTACACATTACACATCACCTTGAAGGTTGGAGTGAAAGCATTAATTCTAGGGCTATTATTCATGGTTAAAGGAAAAGTACAGCCAAAGCTTAATTTTACTGTGTTTATGTAAGGGAGCAGTGTGAAAGTAACCATAGAGATTAGAAAGGAATTCACATAATGAATAATACCGTTCTAGATATTAGCCACATACAAATATCAGTCCAGCTAGGTAATCCTGTTTTAAGGGCTTGTTGGCCCACTTTTATTTGAAAAGAGAGTAGAAGTTATACAAAATAAATGGCTGCCCTCGCGGGGGTTTCCACATCACTTAAAACACAAAACAAAAATGACATTAAGCCTCCTGACTTTCTCTTGCAACATCACTGCTCGGGCTTATGGTATGGTCCCTCAAACCTCCACACTTTGGTGCAACCTCTGCTCCTGCTGCACAGGCCCATGCCCTAACCTAGGCAGGGAACCCACTGTCTTCTGGGTGGAACCCTGAACTATGGCCAGCCTCATGCTTTTATAGGGTGTGCCCACCTGCACACACACAGCCTGCTGGTCTAATTGGTAAAACCCAGATACAGGGGTACAGGCTTCTTCCCTTCTACAACTCTTTGCAGTCTCTGGATTCCAGACCCCAATCAAAGCATTACAAAACATGGGGAAACTGAAAAGACTATTTTTTTCTGTTCAAACCAGACATTCTGGAGCCCCTCAATCAGAGAACCCTGTGTGCTGTTTACCTCTTCTAACACAGTAACAGGGCCTATCATGTCACAAAGTATACAGCAGCCAGTACAATGAAAAATTATTTAATGTCTTGACGTGCGTTTAATCATTTTGTTCATAGATTTACCACCACTAGCACATTGGCTGCCCAGTTTCCAGGCAACATTATTTCTCACAATTGTAATTTCTTTCTTGTAGATCAGTGTTCTCCAAACTACAGATCGGGGGCCAGGAACGACCCTTTGCTTGCTTTTATCATGCCCTTGGAGTATTATTTTTATCCACTGATACCAACAATGGGGCATAATTTCCCCCCCCCCCCCCCGCTGACACTAATGACAAGGCAGAATTTCCCCTAATGACACAAACATGGGGCAGAAATCTTCCCAATGATACCAAAGATGGGACACAATTCCTCCCAATGACACCAACAATGGGGCCCAATGGCACCAATGATAGGGCACAATATTTCCCAATGACACCAACGATGGGGCACAATTCTTCCCACTGAGACCAAAGATGGGGCATTGTTTATTCCCACTGATGTTGGGACCTCTTCTACTACCAATGGCTACAGTCTGACAATAAGTGACGTTTCCTAGTGTAACTTGATAGGCTGTCACAGTGATCACATGACCAGAAGTTATATAGTATATTTTCATAGCATACATCTATCTGCCCTGAATTCTGACTGGCTATTATGGATTCATGCACGATATTCGTTTTTGTAATGTTGATACATTAACTAAGTCAAAACATGCTTCTTTTTAACATTCATTAACCACTTGACCTCCAAAAGGTTTTACCCCCCTTCATGACCTGGCCATTTTTTACTACTAAGCACTGTGCTACTTTAACTGACAACTGATCAGTCATGCAACACTGTTATGCCGTGTACACACGATAGGATTTTCCAACAACAAAACCGTGGATTTATTTCCGACGGATCTTGGCTGAAACTTGTCTTGCATACACACGGTCACACCAATGTTGTCGGAAATTCCGAACGTCAAGAATGCGGTGATGTACAACACGTATGACGAGCCGAGAAAAATGAAGTTCAATAGCCAGTGCTGCTAGTCTGCTTGATTCCGAGCATGCATGGAATTTTGTGCGTCAAAATTGTGTACACGCAATCGGAATTTCCGACAACAGATTTTGTTGTCAGACAATTTGTGAACCAGCGCTCAAATTTTTGTTGTCGGACATTCCGACAACAAATGTCCGATAGGAGCCTGCACACGGTTGGAATTTCCGACAACAAGCTCACGTCGAACATTTGTTGGCGGAAATTCCGATCGTCTGTACGCGGCATAAGAAATTATATTTATATAATTTTTTCACACAAATTGTTTTTTGGGGTTTTTTTTACTACTAAGCACTGTGCTACTTTAACTGACAATTGATCAGTCATGCAACACTGTAATGCCGTGTACACACGATAGGATTTTCCAACAACAAAACCGTGGATTTATTTCCGACGGATCTTGGCTGAAACTTGTCTTGCATACACACGGTCACACAAATGTTGTCGGAAATTCCGAACGTCAAGAATGCGGTGACGTACACATTCCAGCAGGACAACGACCCTAAACATACAGCCAGAGCTACAATAGAATGGTTTAGATCAAAGCATATTCATATGTTAGAATGGTCCAGTCAAAGTCCAGAGCTAATTCTAATTGAGAATCTGTAGAAAGACTTAAAAATCACTGTTCACAGATGCTCTCCATCCAATCTGACAGAGCTTGAGCTATTTTGCAAAGAAGAATGGGCAAAAATGTCACTCTCTAGATGTGCAAAGCTGGTAGAGACATCCCCAAAAAAGACTTCTCTCCAGCACAAACACTTGCTTAAAGTGATTGTAAAGGATCGTTTTTTTATTTTTTTAAATAACACACATGTCATACTTACCTCCACTGTGCAGCTCTTTTGCACAGAGTGGCCCTGAACATCCTCTTCTAGAGTCCCCCGACGGCTCTCGCGGCTCCTCCCCGCATCAGATAACCCCCTAGGAGAGGCGCGCTCCCGAGGGGGTTACCTTGCGGGTGCGCTCCCGAGTCCAGCATTTGCGTCCACAGACACGAATGCCAGACTTGGCCCTGCGCCCCGGCGCCCGCGTCATTTGATTTGATTAACAGCAGCGGGAGCTAATGACTGCACTGCTATCAATCTATCCAATCAAGAGCCGGGACCCCATGGAGAGAGGGAGAGAGCACGTCCCCACTGAGGGGATGAAGGGGCTCGGCTAAGTAAAACGGGGGGGCCTAGGGGGCCGGTGACTGCCAGGTGTTTTTTCACCTTAATGCATAGGATGCATTAAGGTGAAAAAACACGAGGGTTTACAACCCCTTTAAGACCTCTTTTCCTTTACTCCTCCAGCACTTCACTTACTGTAGACTGTTACTCCTCCTCCAGCACTTCACTTACTGCAGACTGTTACTCCTCCTCCAGCACTTCCCTTGCTGAAGACTGTTACTCCTCCAGACTAGCTAGCATCGCATGGTTGGGCCTGACACGAACTCAGCCAGAGCTTAGTGGATTGCCTTTTGCGGGCAGAGGCCTTGGGCCCCTATGGTGTAGAAATAGTTCCGGTGCTAACTGTCCTCTATTTAGCTACCAATCCCAGATGGCTCTCTTCAGACCCTGCCAGCCAGCCTGGCTGCAATGACCTCTCTCCAGTGCCCTCCCCAAATTCCACTCTCCTGGTTCTGCACCCATCGCAAACTCGCAGTTCTCTCAGGCGTGCCTCCCCAGTCCCCCCGACTATTCTTCACTCACCAGCCCTCTTGGCTGCAACCAGCTGTCCTCCCTGGAGTCTCTTAGCAGTGTTCTCTCCCTCTGTCCTCTCCTTGCTCTCTCATGTGCCTCTCCTCCAGGATCTTGTCTCTCCTCCTGGATGCACCCGAGCCCTGGCCCAAGGTCTCCCCCCCCCCCCCCCCCCCCCGACTGGGGAGCTCTCTGTGCCCCCGACAGCCTCCACACTCTCACACTCCAGCACTTCCACCCAACAACTCCTCCCTAGCTGGGCTGACCCTGGGTATTTAAGGAGGCCTGCCCCCTGCCAATGCAAGTTGGGGATTGGTCAAGGCTCCTAACAATACCCCAGACAGCGCCACCTTCCCTCTCCTTTTCTCTTTCCAGAATCTTCTGAAAAGAAGAGGAAGGTCTTGGTGATGCTGCCTGTGAGTCACCAGCTGCTATCCTGAGCCACTCCCAGCCCAGAATGAAAACAAACACCAGCTAGGTGACAGAAGTCGTTTTGCAAGTCGCCGCTGAAGTCATGTGCAGGTCGCCTCTGCAAGTCGTGTTGCCCCTGTGTGAACCGGCAGTAAGAGGCATGGCAAGTTTTTTTAATTTGTAATTTTTTGTCACAATCTTTTTGAAAATGAAGAAATCAAATAGTATGGGTTTTTTTCACAATTTTTTTTTTACATACTGTCACCAGTGCAGTACAGCATCATCATATAACTGGTGTGGCGATGATAAGGGATACTGACTGATGACAGTATGGGTTTTTTTTTTTAAATAAACATTTTATTCCATTTTTTTAAACATTTTTTTTAAACTTTTTTTTTAAATCTTTTTACTATTTTTTTCATCCTGTCCTCAGAGTAGTTTAGTGTCACCAGAGTGACACTGTGCTAATCTAAGGAGCTGATCAGGAATGTTTTCTTTCTTTTTTTATGCTTTGATTGCTGTTACAGTGATGATTACTATAACAGCAGTGTTTTGAACTGTCATGAATACGTTTTATTCGTAACAGCTGTGATTACTATTGTGAGGCTGTGATTGGCCCACAGCTATCCCATGGTATAGCGTGCCGTGATTGGCCCATGTTCCCATGTGATAGCTGTGGGCCAAACACAGCATCACAAAACTAAGCACAGCTGTTATAAATGAAATTCATTCATAAACGTTGTTTTAACATTGTGATCATGTGATGCCACAATCCACTGTGTCTGGTGGACACTGCGGTTGTGTGAGCGCCCCAGTGCACATGTGCTGGGCGACATACAAGTATAATGCAAATTATAAGATGAAACAATCAGCGCCACAAGTAAAAAATATTGTGATGTTTAAATAAGATAACCTAATAATAAATGTGCACAGCTGCTAAACATTCCAAGTGGTACACCACACTAATTTCAAAATAGATAGTAAATAAATAAATGTAGCGCTATGTGTAAAAATATACATAAATAAAAAGTGCAAATCTCTAAAATAAATAAATCTTACATATAAATGAATAGTCCATAAAATGAAAAAATTAAGAAATTAAACATGAAAAACTCTTCTTGTGATCAGTGTATCCACACAATTCCACCACAGTGATTGTTTGTCCTCAAAAAGAGTGCACACCACCACCAGTAAAAATGCATGCTCACCTCCCAGATGAGTCAAAACTCATATGCGGATCTCCCCACAAGCTCTTTGCTCTCACTTCCTCTTCCCAATCAATGGTGGGTAATCCAGATGGCTCTTTTCTTCATGGTAACTCAGCTCATTAACATCCAAAGAAACGAATCACCTCCTAGCTTGGCTCAACATTCCATGAGTTCGGGACATGTAAATAATAAGAATAGAGACCATAGTGTTCTCCGTATGTTCTACTGAGGAAGGCCTGTGATTGGCTGATACGCGTCTAGAAGGGAGGTGGTGATAGTGACGTTTAGCCAGGCACTGTGTATGTGGACACGGCGGTGCTACTCTGGAGGTTTATATGTGATTTTAAAAGTTTTTATCTTGTAAGTGCAACTTGTTTGTTTGGGGGCTTTGAATAAATTTGTATACGGAGAACACTATGGTCTCTGTACTTATTATTCAGAGGAAACCAGTGCAGCCTAATAGTGCCCATCAGTGCCGCCTATCAGTTCAAATCAGTGCAGCCACCTCAGTGCCCAACAGCGCAGCTCATCAGTGGCCATCAGTGCAGCCTCATCAGGGGCAACCAGTGCAGCCTATTAGTGCCCATCAGTGCCGCCTATCAGTGCCCATCAGTACAGTCTTATCAGTGCCCATCAGAGCATCCTCATCAGTGTTGCCTCATCAGGGGCAACAAGTGCAGCCTAATAGTGCCCATCAGTGCAGCCCATCAATGCCCATATCAGTGCAGCCCATCAGTGCCCATATCAGTGCAGCCCATCAGTGCCCATATCAGTGCAGCTCATCAGTGCCCATATCAGTGCAGCCTATCAGTGCAGCTCATCAGTGCCCATATCAGTGCAGCTCATCAGTGCCCATATCAGTGCAGCCTATCAGTGGCCATATCAGTGCAGCTCATCAGTGGCCATCAGTACAATAACTTCCATATTGAGCACTTGATACAAGCACATTAGTAGTAGTCACATAACCTTCTCTCCTGGCCGCTGGCTGGGGATTCCCCTCGTGCTGCTCTCTCTCTTCTCCTCCTATCGCCCCGGGTCGGGGGGAAGATTCAGTGAAGAAGAAAGCTGTGTGGAGGACAGTGGGCGGAGCATTGAGCTCCGCCTCCGCCAGTCAGATTACGTTCAGCCGGCCTGGCCAATCACCGGCTGCTTATGGGGGTGCCAGTCATCGTCCCTGCCGCCCCACCCCCCTCCGCCGGCCAAGCACGCTCCATATACTGCCCACAATATTTACAAGTGCCGTGCTACAGCAAGCCGGCCGCAGAGGCTATATTTGTGCGGGAGGCGGCCTCGGGAATCGGGACTTGAGAAAACGGGACAGGGGGGCTTTTTTGCATGCGGGGGCGGCTTTTTTGCAGCCCTCCGCAAAGTGCTGCCGTAGGCCTGGGCCTTGTCGGCCTAGGCCAAGACACAGCACTGTATAGACTGAGTTTTTATTCCTACCTGGAGTTTTGCTTTAACCACTGTATTCTGGATCAATGTTTTTTGAAACGATGCCTAAAAAGTCTAATTATTATTGCCATTGCTATTTTTATTTTACTTTATTAAAAAGTATGTTTCGTTGGATCTGCAGAATCTGTGTATCAGGGGCACATGGAGCTGTTTCTTGTAAATTTCTTCTGTAGCAACCAGAATGCTTGAGGCATTGGCTTTCAACTTCATGAAAGAAAAATTATCTGTGGCCTTGAGGTTTAAACAGAAGCGATAAATAGATTCAAAATGCTGGTAATGCTGAGCCTGAGGAGCTGTGCTATATAAGTTACTGCATTATACATTTGTTCAAAGAACGCAGCCAAGGTCTAATTCTGCACGGTTTAATGGGACAAGTGTACTTTTGTTAGTGCACATTGACTCTTTACAGTCAATTGGTTCTTTTTTCAGTGAATATGGATTTTTTTGTCAAGGAAAGCTTAATGGGTGATCAAATCATTTCAGAAACAAATTACATATCCCAAAATTCTTTGTTTCCCCCTTCTTTTCACACCAGAGGATTTCCAGTAACGGGTTCTTCCCTAAAGTCTTTGCCTGATGAAAAGCCATTCTGATTGCTACACAATTTGCTCTTTTTTTCTGGCAACGACAGATTACTGATAAATGTTTTTTTTCACTCCATAGGCCAGCCTTTCTCATACAGGGTTCTGTGAAAACTGGGCGTTCCTACAGACATTTCTAGGGGTTCCTTCACCAACTTCTGCCTCTTAGATGAGTATTGTAACCACACCAATGATCTTTTAGATATCTGTAAGAATGGGATTCTCCTACCTCAGAAGCATCAACCTTAACCACTTGACAACTGGGCACTTAAACCCCCTTCCTAACCAGACCAATTTTCAGCTTTTGGTGCTCTCACATTTTAAATGACAATTACTCAGTCATTCAACACTGTACCCATATGAAATTTTTGTCTTTTTTTTTTCACACAAATAGAGCTTTCTTTTGGTGGTATTTAATCACGTTGGATTTTTTATTTTTTGCGCTATAAAAGAAAAAAAGACTGAAATTTCGGTAAAAAAATGAATTTTTCTTTGTTTCTGTTATAAAATTTAGCAAATTCCTAATTTTTCTTCTTAAATTTTGGCCAAAATTTATACTGCTACATATCTTTCGTAAAAATAAGTACAAATTGGTGTATATTATTTGGTCTTTGTGAAAGTCATAGAGTCCAAAAGCTGTGGTGCCAATCATTGAAAATTGATCACACCTGAAGTACTGACAGCCTATCTCATTTCTGGAGACCCTAACATGCCAGAAAAGTACAAACACCCCCCAAATGACTCCTTTTTGGAAAGAAGACATTCCAAGGTATTTAGAAAGATGCATGTTTTTGGAAGTTGTCATTTTTTCCCACAATTCTTTGCAAAATCAAGATTTTTTTTTTCTTTTTTTTTTCACAAAATTGTCATATTAGCAGGTTATTTCTCACACACAGCATATGCATACCACAAATTACACCCCAAAACACATTCTGCTATTACTCCTGAGTATGGCGATACCACATGTGTGAGACTTTTACATAGTGTGGCCACATACAGAGGCCCAACATGCACGGAGCACCTTCAGGCGTTCTGGAGCACCCAGGCCAATTCTGACATTTCTCTCCTACATGTAAAAATCATCATTTATTTGCTAGAAAATTACATAGAACCCCAAAACATTATATATGTTTTTTTAGCAAAGACCCTAGAGAATACAATGGCGGTCATTGCAACTTTTTATCTCACACTGTATTTGCGCAGCAATTTTTTGAACGTTTTTTTGGGGAAAAAAAACAGTTTTGTGCTTTAAAAAAAACCAAAACAGTAAAGTTAGCCCAATGTTTTTGCATAATGTGAAAGATGAAGTTACGCCGAGTAAATAGATACCTAACATGTCACCCTTCAAAATTGCACACGCTCGTGGAATGGCGCCAAACTTCACTACTTAAAAATCCCCATAGGTAACGCTTTAAATTTTTTTACTGGTTACATGTTTTGAGTTACAGAGGAGGTCTAGGGCCAAAATTATTGCTTTCGCTCTAACGTTCACAGCGATACCTCACATGTGTGGTTTGAACACCGTTTTCATATGTGGGCGGGACTTACGTGTGCGTTCGCTTCTGCATGCGAGGACAGGGGCGCTTTAAAAAAAAAAAATTCTTTTTATTGTTCATTTTACTTTATTTATTTTAGTTTTACACTTTTTCCCCTCGTAATAGGAATATGGCATGACAGGTCCTCTTTACAGTGAGATATGGGGTCAATAATACCCCACATCTCACCTCTAGGCTGGGAAGCCTGAAATGAAAAAAAATTATAAAATGATCCTGGCTTCGATCGTAGCGGTGCGTCGGTAGAAGCACCGGAGGGCGGTGGGAAGGGGGGGACGTCCACTCTTGCCTTCTGTAAGAATGAACAAGTTGTGGAACAGCTGCTATGATCATTCTTATGGTGTAGGGAATCACCGGCTGAAAAAGCTGATATCTGCATGATGCCTGTAGCTGCAGGCATCATTCAGATATCCCCGCACAAAGTCAAGGACGTCGTATGACGGCCGGCGGGCAGGAAGTGGTTAAAACGCATTTTTTTAACACAAAGTTGTCCATTTATACAATATTTCTAACACATAACATGTACATACCAAAAATGACACCCCGAAATAGATTCTCCTACTCCTCCTAAGTAAGGTGGTACCACATGTGTGAGACTTCCACAGCCTGGCCACATACACTGGCTGAGTACAGCCGAGTATGGCAGAGCATGGCCGAGTATAGCTCAGCATGGCAGGGTATTGCAGGGTATGGCCGAGTATGACTGGGTATGGCAGAGTATGGCTGGGTATTGCAGAGTATTGCAGGGTATTGCAGAGTAGTGCAGGGTAGTGAAGGGTATTGCAGGGTATTGCGGAGTATTGCGTCATATTGCAGAGTATTGCACGGTATTGCAGAGTAGGGCAGGGTATTGCAGAGTAGTGCAGGGTAGTGCAGGGTAGTGCAGAGTATTGCAGGGTATTGCAGGGTAGTGCAGAGTAGTGCAGAGTATTGCGGGGTATTGCAGAGTTTTGCGGAGTATTGCAGGGTATTGCACGGTATTGCAGAGTATTGCAGGGTAGTGCAGAGTGTTGCAGGGTATTGCAGAGTATTGCACGGCATTGCAGAGTATTGCACGGCATTGCAGAGTATTGCACGACATTGCAGAGTATTGAAGGGTATTGCAGAGCAGTGCAGGGTATTGCAGAGCAGTGCAGGGTATTGCAGGGTATTGCACGGTATTGCAGAGTATTGCAGAATATTGCACGGTATTGCAGAGTATTGCACGGTATTGCAGAGTACTGCAGAGTAGTACAGGGTATTGCAGGGTATTGCAGAGTAGTGCAGGGTATTGCAGAGTAGTGCAGAGTAGTGCAGAGTAGTGCAGGGTATTGCAGGGTATTGCAGAGTATTGCAGAGTAGTGCAGAGTATTGCAGAGTATTGCAGAGTAGTGCAGAGTAGTGCAGAGTATTGCAGGGTATTGCAGGGTATTGCAGAGTAGTGCAGGGTATTGCAGAGTAGTGCAGGGTATTGCAGAGTAGTGCAGGGTATTGCAGGGTATTGCAGGGTACTGCAGGGTACTGCAGGGTATTGCAGAGTATTGCGGGGTCCTGCAGAGTATTGCAGAGTAGTGCAGGGTATTGCAGAGTAGTGCAGGGCATTAGAGCATGGAGGGATGGCTGAGCATGGATGGATGGATCCATGGATGTGACTGTATTTGTCACAGAGCAGCGCTGTGGGCACTACAGATCCAGCCCACAGCGCTGCTGCCATCCGCTCTCTCCCCCTCTCCTCTCACTCTGTACCGATCGGTACACAGAGGGGAGAGAGGAACCGGCGTCATGACATGACGCCGGTTAGTTTACACGTGATCGCTCCGTCATTTGACGGAGCGATCACATGGTAAACGGCCGCGATCAGCCAGGGGGCGCACGAGAGTGGGATTCTGGGAGGACTTCCATGGATGCCCTCCCAGAATAAGCCAAACATGCTGTAGCCGTCTTTCAGCTATGGCCCGGTCGGCAAGTGGTTAACATAGTTAAGGTTGATGCCTCTGAGGTAGGAGCAGAGGAGCAGGTGCCGTGCTGTCCCAGACAGCCTAAGTCCGGTAAAGTCCATCCAGTAGCGTTTTTTTTCTAGCAAGTTTTCTCCAGCGGAGATGAATTACGATGTTTTGAATCGAGAACTACTGGCTATCAAATTGGCATTGTCTGAATGGCGACATCTTCTGGAAGGGGCTCCCAAGCCTTTTTCTATCCTCACTGACCATAAAAACCTGCTGTATCTTCAGACTGCAAGACGTTTGAACTCAGGTCAGGCTCGATGGGCTCTGTTTTTCTCCCGTTTTAATTTTGTTCTTTCTTATGTTCCTGGGCATAAAAACAAGAAAGCCGATGCTCTTTCCAGACAGTTCACTACCTCTGAAGAAGATCAACCTACCAAGCAGTACATAATCCCACCTCACAAAATTGTCGCACGGATCTCTACGGCTCTTTCCCAACAGTTACAAGAAGCCCAGAATCGTGTTCCCCAAGGCTTGAAGATACCACCAGATCGCCTGTTTGTAGCCCCTAGCCTCAGAAAACATGTACTCCTCTGGGCATATGATGGTGTGTTATCCGGTCATCCTGGTGTCACCATCATGTCTGGTGGCCTCATATGAAAAGGGATGTTATTGACTATGTGGCTGCCTGTCCAACTTGTGCTGCTAATAAAGTACCCGGCACATTGCCTACCGGACTGTTACAACCACTTCCGGCACCTCGCCAGCCTTGGACCCATTTGACTATGGACTTCATTACAGACTTACCTATGTCCGAGGGCATGACTGCTATATGGGTCATAGTGGATCGCTTTTCCAAAATGTCTCATTTTGTGCCGCTCCCGGGATTACCTACAGCGGAAGCACTGTCTACCCTCTTCCTTTCTCATATTGTGAGTTATCATGGCATACCTACCAATGTCCTCTCAGACTGCGGATCCCAGTTTGTTTCCAGATTCTGGAGAGCGTTCTGCAAGAAACGGAGTAACGCTCTCACTCTCTACCTCACATCACCAAACAGATGGTCAAACCGAAACGCATGAACCAGACCCTGGAAACCTATCTTTGACACTATGTCAATGCCTTCCACTCCAACTCGTCTGAGTATTTTCCTTTGGCTGAGTTTGCCATTAATTCCCGTTGGCACAGTGCTGTTCATACCACACCATTCTACAGCCCTAGGCTATCACCCTCAGACTTTTCCCCTACTTCAGCCTTCTTCTGGTGTACCAGCAGCAGATCAGCGGGTGAAAATCATTCAGCTACATTGGAAAAAGATTTGCTTATTACTATGGAAGTCAGCAGGCAAGTATGCGCTTTTCTCCAACAAACAAAGATGCCATATACCTCCATATGTGGTGGGGAACAGAGTTTGGCTATCAACCAAATACGTGAGATTGAAACAACCTTCTACCAAATTGGGCCCTCGATTCATCGGTCCTTACAGAATTATTGCTCGAGTCGGGCCAGTCTCCTATCAGTTGAAATTGCCCTCTTCTCTCCAAATACACCCTGTATTCCACATTTCCCTCCTCAAAAAGGCAATTTTCAATTGCTACTCCAGAACGCAACAGCTACCTCCTCCTGTTCTTGTTGATGGACAAAATGAGTTTGAAGTCTCTAAGATTCTTTATTCCAGAAGACAGGTTCGTGGCCTTACGGTATCTGTTTCATTGGAAGGAATATCCTGGGTCCCAGCCAAAGATTTACATGCTCCTGCTCTTATTCAATACTTCCATGCCTCCTTTCCCACTAAGCCCCGCTAGCCTCCCCGTGGGGATCCACTGGGGAGGGGGCCCTGTCATGTACCTGGGTGTATTCGAACCAGGATGTTCCTGGTCCCACAGCTGCAGTCTTACTTGTCGTGCCACAGAAGAGCTCTGGAGTTATGGCTATGTTCTCTCAGTTTGATGCATTACCTTGGACTCACCAGCCCCACCTGCTTCCAGTTGTGGACAATCTACAATCAAAGCAGCCCATAAATAGCAGCACTTCCTATCTCTCAGTGCCCGTTTGTGTGGACTAGCTCCCTGGGTGTTGTGACTGTTTTGTGACTCTGAATACCATATATGAACTTCTGCCTGAATTCCTGACTACTCTCTAGCCTGCTGATTTTGTACTTCACCGCCAGCTCGTGTATGACCTTTGCCTGATCCGTTGCCAACCTGATCTGCCTGACTAAGTTTTCGCCTGAATCCTCAGCACACAAGCTCCACTTCGGGCACTACCTATCGCAGGTACCTTACTTTATGAATTTTGCCAAAAGTGTGTTGTGAAGGATGGCCATTTTTTTGAAGGCCAATAAAGGTAATTTGCTTGTATCTTCTGTTTCTTTTGTTTTCTGATACCATTCACTGAACTTTTTAGACACACCTTGTAGACACTCATGACTATCGAAAGTATCTACTGGTTAGCAGCTGAAAAGCAACTTCCTTTAGGCCTGTGTGGATGGACTTTGGGCTTGTGTCAATTGGCAAATACAGCTTGATTTTAACATCAGTTCAAGGCACATCTGAGATTACTTGGAATTCATTGACATGCATGTGACCTCCTTCAAGCTGCTGTTCCATTGCCAATTATTTTTATGGTGACAGAACAGTTTTGATGAGAGCAAAAGCTCATCGACACAGGCTTGTAGTGGGCCTGCTAGAGAAAATACAATCCACAACATATGGACGAGGTATGTGCAGCACAGTAGTCCAAATTTATGTGAGCTTCCATTAGGTTCTCCAATTTCCACCCACAGTAAATAATAAGGTTAAAGAAGAACTCTTTTAAGAGCTCTTCTTTTTAAATGACTGCATAACACCTGTCTGTGAAAAACATGTTTTGAGTCTCCATACCTCATTGAGGATAGTGACTTCAGAACCTCTTTAGCATGTCAAAGTATTTTATTAAAAAAGGGCAGGAATAGTTATCCTTCTGCTAACTCCAATGATCAGGAGCTGTAAGCAATATCATTGAGCAGGAGAGACCCCGACAACATATCCTAAGACAGACAGATTCTCTGAATTAGGATATGATCTTATTTCCATGTATTGACCTTGCAGCTTCAGACAGGTGAGACAAAATTGTTATTGGGTTATATTTAGATATTTTTATCTTTTCTGGTTTGCACATGTGTGGAGGTGTTATGGCCAAGGTCTATAAGATTTTGAAATTTGCTTGGGCATGCGATCTGTAAAGATCTATGCAGTATGTTAGTGCTGTATAAATATGGGAAAGAAATATATAGTTACATGTTTAATAAGTATGGCATAGGCAATTTTGATCCAGTTAAGAACTAAAACATATTTTGCGCAATGGCTACCAGTATTGCCCCAAACATAAATTCTTCTTAGCTCCACAAATAGCAGTAAAGGGAATTCCCTGGATCAATATATCTACAATAATTATTACAGCTGCATATTATTTCACATTAGGTGTTGCTGACCTGCAGCATCTCCAATTTCTACAGTTGCTCAGCATGGTAAAGTTATCTTATTGTAGTCACTGCCATATGCTGTATCTTCCCTTAGGTTGCAATACAATCAATATTCAAACATTACTTTTTCTCTCCCTTTTCTGAGTCAAGATTTTAGTTACTAGTTAATTTGAATATAACTCTGCCTCTGATTCTGAAGTATCTGCAGATCTCTTTTTGACAGCAGTTACAAATAATGCCTGCCAAAAAAATAACAGGTTTTGAAAGCATGCAAATTCAAAAAGCTTGAGCTGGCCTATAAAAAGTATTACTTAAATTCCAAACTTTCTAAAAGAATAATTCCTCAGTACCTGAAGCTGTCAATCAGTGACAGTTTGTTATGTCAGTTATGTATTTTTGTTGCTTTCCCTTTTGTTAAGTAGATCTAGCTATGTTCAGCATCAGTCCATCCAAATGTCAAGACTTCCATTTTCTTATAGTGGTGATGGTGTAGTGGGAAGTTAAAAAGAAATGTATGATACCTTGAAGTGGGTAAGTTTACCATTGTCAGCATTTATCTAAAAATTTCAATTATGTTTTAGGCCAAATTATCCATTAACTTAAGTATCACAAAGTCATAGTTAAGAAGGAAAACAAAAAAATTGTAAACAGGCACGTTCATGATTATTACTTTGTAATTGTTTCCTAATGGAAAATTATCACAGTAAATTCCATGATATGGGAACAGCCTAGAATAGCTGATACAATTATTGTATTTCTTTTTCCACGGTTTACTTAAAGCACACACCCACATCTCCCAGCATGTCCACCTTTTGGAAAGTTGTTTATGGTTGAACCATGATGCATTGTAATGTGTGGCCCTTCCTGCTGGAGCATTGGCTTGTGTTAAGCACAGTAGTAGTTTGTATGGATAGGCAACAGTGTCAAAAAGGTGGCACCAACATCCCTGAAGACTATATGGGCAGGAAGATGATTTTGGTGGGATTTTAAGGGTGCCAAGTAATAAAGTTACTGACAATACATCAAAGTGTAAAAAAATATAAAACAAAATTTATTACACAAAAGTCAGATTTAAAATATTGGCTGTACATATATTACGCAGACAGATATACATATCTAATCAAATGATGGAACAAATGGTTACTCAACAATAGCATGGAGTGACATGCTAGACCGGCCTTTTTGCCCTGTCCCTGGGCTCTTCTTGGCCAGCCTTTCTGTGTGCGGCCTAGTGTCTGTTTTTCCATTTGGCTCAACATTAAGTCGCAGGTAAAACATCACTTGTTGGGTGGCTGATGGGTATTGGGCTAGGCGGTCAGTAGCATATTTATCGCATTTGATTATAATTTTTTGTTGTATAATTTTTTGTATTGTTTTTAACTGTACTTTGTGCTATGCAGTACCACATCTACCTCTCAATAAACATCCCCTGAGGAAGCCCTAAAAGGCGAAACATGTCGGGATATGTCATCTTCCTGCCCATATATTGTGTTAAGCACAGATAAGTCTGCATTTTATAATGACTTTGCACTGTTTGATTTCTATTGGTTTGTGAAGTATTATTTTTGTATAAATAAACTGAAGATGACATGTCAAGCCTTGACCTCGTTTTTATGTCATTTTCTACTATGCTGTATATAAAAACCCATTGTGTAGCATGTTAAAAGGCATTGCATAGCTTCCTCACCACCTGTTTTAATCTCCTAAATGCAGGACTATCACACCACAACCATGTGCATTGTGCAAGGTTGTGGGGCCTCTGCTGCATCCCCATACACTTGAATGGGTCACATTCAATGGGCATCAGTGCCCTCCAAACAAATGTAGGATTGTCTGTCACCCTACCCAGATTGGCATTAATTTCTCAAACATTCAGAGATATAGAACATGCTTTGTTTTTTTCATTTTTTTATTGAGAGAATTGAACTTGGATGGGGTAAGAGAAATATGGGATGCCCAGTACAATTGGTAGAACTTGCTTGGGACAACTATATACAGTCCAGTATATACTCTCCTCTATACTATTTCCCCTCCTGCACATCACTTCCTCTCTAATCTTCAGGTCTTTCTCCTCCAGCACATCACTTCCTCTCTAATCTTCAGGTCTTTCTCCTACATCACATCGCTTCCCCTCTAATCTTCAGGCACAGCTAGCACAAAGTGGTTAGGCCTGACACTGGCTCACCCAGGCCTTTAGCAATAGCCCTTTGCAGGCAGGGCACGTGGGCCCCTACAGTGTAGCAAAGTAGAAAGTCTCTGGTGCTAGCTGTCCTACACGTGGCTACTAAGCCCTGTAAGCCATCTTCAGGCCCTGCCAGCCCTCCTGGCTGCAGCTGCCTTTCTCCATTGCCCCTTCACTACAGTACACTCTTCTGGTTCTGCACCCATCTCAGACTGCATGCTCCCAGTCCTCTCAGGCGTGCCTCCCCAGTCTTCCTGACTGTGCCTCACTCACCAGCCCTCTTGGCTGTGACCAGTTGTCCTCTCTCTCTTAGTGGTGCTCTCTCCCGCTGTCCTCTCTTTGATCTCTCTTGTGCCTCCGGTCAAAGACCTCTTCATGCATCCCTGAAGGTGATCCCAAATGTACCTGAGCCCAGGCCCAACTTCACCCCCCCCAGACTGGAGATTTCCTCCGGACCTGTCCTGCCAGCTGGGCTGACCCTAAGTATTTAAGGAGGCCTGCCCCCTGCCAATCCAGGTTGGGGATTGGTCAGGGCTCCCTAAAACACCCCAGACAGCTAAACCTCTTCTCTCGTTCCAGATCTTTCTATCTATCAGACTCTGGAAAGAAAGGGAGGTCTCAGTGACGCTGCCTGTGAGTCACTAGCTGCTACCCTGAGCTACTCCCAGCCCAGATCAAAACAAACAAACAGGCCTGACAGCCAGCCAGGCCTGCCTAAATTTACCTGTCCTAACAAAGAAACATACTTCTAGCACCTAGCTACCTAGAGGGTGCTACACAGAATATGGGGTATAGGTAAGGCAGCGGGCACAAAGCAAAGAATAGTGGTCATGGCATGTGTTTACCCCTGGACCCTGCAGTTGAGGGAGCTGTTGAGAGGCAGTAAAAATTAGGCTCAACCACACTGTTTTACAGCCTCCACTGAAACCACTAGTTCAAACAAGCCCTTATACAGAATACATTAACAATCCATGAGACCCCATTCCCCGGCAGAGCTGTGCAAATTACGGAACCGCATAACTACAACATGACTCATTGTCTTGAAATATCACGATGGAGTGCTTTGTTGAAACACTGTAACTGACCAATAAAGCTCCTCCTTAGATTAAAAGCAACCAGTACAACCTAAACAATGGCCTACCTGCATTTCCCCTCCCTGTACCCATCCATTGCATTTATCTACATTTATATTACAATAAAGAAAGTCTACGTTATCTCATGTGTGGGTGTGCTGCCGATCCAAAGTTTCCTGTTCCATGATATCTGCTGCTGTGGCAGGATATGCACCCCACCTTACGGAAGCAACCTTGGAGTAGTAACCAATTGTATCACCTGTGAGCAGTGGTCTCTTTCATTTTTCAACCAAAATAAATGCATTTATGTAAATCAAGGACTGGATTTTTTTTTAGGTACATCTAAAGACAGTGTGGAAACCCGTATCAGGTTTTTATTGCTATCTTTATCCCCACTAGGGAGAATCAACTTCTACTATATACATAGCTATTAACCATACTCTTAAAAAAAAAAATTTAAATAAAAAAAGTTTGGGATTTACAGTATCTCACAAAAGTGTGTACACCCCTCACATTTTTGTAAATAATTTATTATATCTTTTCATGTGACAACACTGAAGAAATGACACTTTGCTACAATGTAAAGTAGTGAGTGTACAGCTTATATAATAGTGTAAATTTGCTGTCCCCTCAAAATAACTCAACACAGCCATAAATGTCTAAACCGCTGGCAAAAAAAGCGAGCACACCCCTAAGTGAAAATGTCCAAATACATGTACAAATAAATATCCAAATACAAAAGCGAGTACACCCCTAAGTGAAAATGTCCAATACAGCTTCCAGATTGTCTCTGTTTATTGCAAATTATAGTTTCCAACCATCCATGTTGCCTGACTCTTTTGTTCTTCAAAGAATTCTTGCATTAGAGGAGCATCTTCGTTCCACTTGGGAGCAGGTCCAAGAGTCCTTGCAACATGCCAGTGAGAGGTACAGACTCCATGCTGACCACAGACGCCTACCTGCACTTTCTACCAAGTTTGGGAGAGGGTCTGGCTGTCATCTCATAACCTCCAACTCCGTGTACCCTCACTGAAGCTGGCATAATGGTTTATTGGGCCTTTCCGTACTCTCCATAGGATCAACCCAGTGGCTTACGCAATAGACCATCCTTCTAACATGCATATTTCAAATGTATTAATGTCTCCTTATTAAAACCTTTTGTGTGCAACCGTTTCACCACCTCGCTAATGCGTCCTCACCCAGTTCAGGTTGGGAACCATGAAGAGTATGAGATACAATTGATCATTGACTCCCGTAGGTTCTGTGGCTGCATACAGTACCTGGTTACGGGTACGGTCCGGAGAAACGCTCTTGGGACTCATCCTTGGATGTACATGCTCCTGTCCTCCTCTGTGCTAGACGTTTTCCCCTCAAATCTAGTGGCCCTCCAATGGGGAGGGGTCGTTGAGGAGGGACTACTATCAGGGCTGGGCTCTCAGCCTCTCTTCTCAATGCTCAGGTTGCTCAGCTGTCGGTTAGTTGCCAACACTCACCGTTCCACAGCGGCTCACCTGGTGATCATTTCCTGCTTGTCAGTCCAGCCTACAGCCAGCCCCTTCTGGATATTTAAACTGCCTGGTTCATTTCTTCTGTGCCTTCGCCTTGGTCAAACATATCTTTAGACTCTCTGCTGTGTTCCTGTTGAAGACTTGCCTGGCTGATGCCCCTTCTGGTTCCTGATCCTGTCTGCTGCCTCTGACTACACTGATCCCTGGCTTCCTGATTTACTGGCTTGTTCTGACTACCTGCTTTGGCTAGCGAACCCTGGCTATGTTTTGACTATGTTTACTATTTGTACCATTTTTACCATTATATTAAAAGGTGTGATTTTTACTGCATTTTCTGTCTCCGTCTGATTCATGGTTCCTGACAGGGGTGTACTGCACTTAACCGCAAATGGGGAGCCCTTCTCGGCACTTTGGACTCCAACCAGGTACGTGACAGTAAAATCCAGCCATGTCTGAGGCCGTCAGAGGTGCTTCCCTGCTTGAGGCTCTGTGTCTTACATGCTTTACAGCAAGCAAAGTTCCAGTGGAAGATTACACCATTGACTTCTGCAGATGGTCTGCTGACACAGGTTGGAATGAGGCAGTGCTTAATTATCAGTACTGCTATGGACTACCTGAGATGATCAAGGATGAAATGGCTCGAGTTGCGTCTCCCGCTACTCTTGAAGGACTTATCCAACTAGCCATTCAGCTTGACAGGTGCCTGCGGGAGCGACGGTCAGAACGTGCTCAAGCCTTCTGGCCTACCTGGATGCTGTCCAAGGTTCCACCTACTGTTTCATCTGCACCTGTACCTGCCTTCTCTACAACCTCCGAAGGGGAACCAATGCAAATTTGCCTGGTCTGTTCTTCCCTTACTCCTGACAAGAAGCAATGCCGCCGGCAGGCCAATCTCTGCCCCTACTGCGGAGGGGTCGGACGTTTCTACACAACTACCCCGTGAGAACTAGTAAGTCCTACCCCTGAAGCCCCACACATTTCCAGGTCTTTGGATCTTCCCTTCCTCACCTCGTTCTCCCCGTCTCCCTACAGGTGGCGTAAGGGGAGGTCCGGCTCCAAGCAATCATTGATTATGGGGCATGCAGCTGCTTTCTGGACTTATACCTGGCTAAGAGACTTTGTGTACCCCTTTATAAGAAAAGACAAAGACTTGAAGTACATTTGGCCGATGGTTCCCTGCCCAGTTCCGGACTTGTTACCCAGGAAACTAGACCCATTCTCACTGTTGCAGATTTCGGCCATCAATAATTAAACAGCTTTGATGTCTTATGCTCACCCATGTTCCCCATCATCCTGGGAATCCCTTGGCTGCAGGCATATAACCCACAAATCAACTGGGCCAAGAAGGAGGTCTCTTTTTCTTCTGCTTATTGTCTGCAACAGTGCTTTTCCCCCAGCTCCAGTAGCCCTGCCAGCTGTTTGGCCGTTTAACCAGTTCCCAGTAGCCACCAGAACGTTCCACCAGCTTATCAGGAGTTCATGGATGTTTTTGACATCCTACCTCACCGGCCTTATGATTGTCCAATAGATATACTCCCTGGAGCTGAAATCTCATTTGGACGAATTTTCCCTCTATCTGAGGGCGAACTGGAATCCTTACGGATGTATATCAATGAATGTCTTGAAAGCTATTGGGAGCTATTGGCCATTAAATCCGACTTAGAAGAATGGAGATATTCGCTGGAGGGTGCCACTCATCCCATTATGATCTTTACAGACAATAAGTTCTCCCAAGAATGGGAAGCCGGATGCTTTCTCCAAAATGTTCCCAGATACCCCTGAATCAGCAGTACCAAGTACGATCTTATCTATGCAGAATTTCTTGCTTATTAAGCCTGACTTGAAGACTTTGATCAAGCAAGCCTCTACCCGGTGTACTGGACCAGAAGTATCCTCGTTGAGAAACCAAGATGGTTTTTGTGGCATCTGGACACAATTTTTGTTCCACAGCAAGTCAGACTCCAAGTTCTAAAGACTTTGCATGATCATAAGCTTGCCGGGCATTTTGGGATATGAAGAACTTCTGAACTTGTTCAGCGCTCTTTTTGGTGGCCCAGTCTAAGATGAGATTGCAAAGAGTATGTCAGCTCCTGTATCATGTGCCAGCTCAACATGGTGTCCAACGCCAAGTCATGAGGTCTATTGAGACTATTGCCTATTTCTAGACAACCCTGCAAAGAGATATCCATGGACTTTATAGTAGACCTGCCCCCCTCTGGGGGATTCACCAGCATTATGGTGGTAGTGGATCGCCTTTCCAAAATGACACACTTCCTACCGATGATTGGCGCACCTTCCGCTTCAGACACAGCAAACATGTTCATTAAGCAGATAGTCAGGTTACATGGACTACCAAACAATATTGTCTCTGACAGAGGGGTGCAGTTCACCTCCAAATTCTAGAGAGATCTCTGCAAGTCTTTGTCAATAGAAGTATGTCTGTCCTCAGCTAACCACCTACAGAGAAATGGACAAGCAGAAAGGACAAATCAAACCCTGGAACACTATCTATGGTGTTTCTGTACTTGCTCGCAGGACGACTGTTTTTCTCTTCTTCCTTGTGCAGAGTTCGCATAGAATAACTAATTGCATGCTGCCACCAATCAGTCTCCTTTCTGGGCAGATTATGGGTTCCATCCCTCCTTCTTACCAAATACTATACCGGAAGCATCAGCCCCTGTAGTTCAGGATTGACTAAAGTACATTCAACCCAACTATCAGTTGCTTCAGGAGGCCATGCAAAGAGCTCAAGAAGACTATAAAAAGTACCATGATAAGAGGAGAAGAGGAAATCCTGTTTTTAAAATTGGGGACAAGGTATGGCTTTCTTCAGTAAACCTCAAGCTCTCATGTCCCTCCCGGAAGCTTGGGCCTGAAATTCATTGGTCCCTTTGAAATCAAGCGAGAGATAAACCCAGTGGGCTTTCGAGCTGGCACTACCAAATTCCTACAAAATTCATCCGGTGATCCATGTCTCTCTGCTCAAACCATCTGTACCAAGTCCCTTCCCTGAGGGAGAAGAGTTGCCTCCACCTCCAGTTTTAGTGGAAGGAGAAATGAAGTTTGAAGTAGAGGCCATTATGGATTGCCGTAGGAGAGGTAGGCAAGTTTAGTATCTCAGCAAGTGGAGGGGGTAGCCCTCTGAAGATAACTCTGGGGAGCCGGTAAGTAACGTTCATGCTCCTAGGCTTGTACAAAACTTTTTCAACAAACATCCTGAAACCATGGCCAGTTTGGGCATCCGGAGGCTGCCCCTTGGGGGGGGGCACTGTCAGGAAGGAATTAAGAGAAGATTTGGCAAATGCCATCATCCAATACGGTCTCACTAATTCGTTCATGGCTTGCTTTACGGATTTGACTGCTGTCTCCAGTGTTTGATCCCGGCTTGTATCACGGACTTTGCTATCATTACCTATTCCTGGCTTGCCCTCCTGTATTTGACCTTGGCTAGATCCTGTTTCCGCTACCTGCCTCTTCCTCCTGACAGATCCACAGTGTTTGACTCCCGGCCTAGCTTTTACTACCGTCTACTGCATGCACCGTTGCCAAGTACTACTGAGGTTTCCTTAAGAGACTCTGGCCCTGCTGTGTATCCTGCCTCATCTGATATACTTCAGGTGACCACCGGCTCTACTCTCCTGTACCCATCTGGCAACCTGTGCTTCTTTGGGCACTGCACCTTCTGTACCATCTTCAGGGGTGTACTCCACTTAGCTGCAAGGGGAGCCCTCTCGGCACTTCGGCCTCCAACCAGGTACGTGACAACTTTGCATGGTGTGAAGTGTTTCTGCACACCACTGAAATTTCCAGTTCTGGTGTTGACAATATGAGTTGAGTGAGTAAACTAGACCAGTGGTTCTCAACCCTCAGGCCTTAGCGCACTGCTGGGCTGTGGCCTTTCTACTGGGTCTTCAGCCAGCTGTAGTTCTCTTTAACCATCCACAGTGCCTCCCAGCTCCCATAATGCCCCCTAGCCTCATATAGAGGCCCACAGTGCCTCAGGCCCACTTAAAGCCCTCTACAGTGCTCTTAATCTCCCACAGTGCAACCCAGCCTCCCACAGTGCCCCCAGTCAGCTGCAGAGCCTCCAGAAGTTAAGGCCCTTTGTACATCCTGGGCTTAAAGCCAAATTTTTGCCAAAAAAAGTATTTCTATATAGCTTTATTTACATTACTTACCTTTAATGAAGTATGTCTCATGATGTGCAGGCTGCTGGATTTAGTAGAGATCTTGATGTCAGAGCTGTCCTGTCCTCTTCCTGCTGCTGATCTTTTGCAGCTGTTGGGGTTAGCAGCTTCAAGTCCAGGCTCAGCTGCACTAAAGATTATCCATTGGGGACACTACCCTTCTGCCTTGCCCCCTAGAAAACTTTTTTCACTGATTATGCTGCTTGTAACATGATCAGTAAATGGGGAAGAGTCTTTTTAGTCACAGAATTCTCTTGCCCATACACAGATCCTGTTACAGACAGTATGATCAATGAAATAACGTTTCTCGATGCAGGAGGGGGTGACTCCTCCTCAGATCATTTTTAGTGCAGCTAAGCCCGAAGACAAGAAGCTGTTAACCCCCACATCGGCCGAAGTTCAGCAGCAGGAAGAGGTCAGGGCAGCACTGCAGTGAAGATCTCTACAGAGTATAGCAGCTTGCAAACTATACTTACAAATTTTATTACATGTAAGTATAGTAACTAAAGCTTTTTTAACTAAACTTCAGCTTTAAAGTGGAACTTTGGTGCCAGGATGAAAAAAATACCCAGCGTGCATGGGAGTTGCATCATTCCTTGCTGACCTATCACAATGGCTGAAGACCTGGCACCTGGGAGATGCCAGGGAGAGGATCACGATGCCCATGGGAGACCACACAGACATCAGATCATTTGAGCGGAGGTAAGTATTGCAGAGTGTAGTTCTGCTTTAAAGTCCAAAGGGTTCCACAGGGAAGCGGAGTGATTTGAAGCCTGACACTGGAACCTCCAGACCAGTGTTTCTCAACTCCAGTCCTCAAGGCGCCCCAACAGGTCAGGTTTTCAGGATTTCCCTCAGATTAAACAGCTGTGGTAATTACTAAGGCAGTGAAACTGATCAAATCACCTGTGCAAAGTAATGGAAAGCCTGAAAACATGACCTGTTGGGGCGCCTTGAGGACTGGAGTTGAGAAACACTGCTCCAGACAACACAAAATGCTTACATTTCAGAAAAAATATTACAGTAGAAACATTTTAGACCAGGTCAGGTTCACTTTAAAGAATAAACCTGAATGCTGTAAGTAAAGTTGGTCATACATGGCAAGATACTGTTACATAATAAGGCTGCTTGTGCAATAATCATTGTGTTTATGTAGTACATATAACGCTATTGGATGACTATTGTCTTTAGTGAATACTATTTGCTTCGCTAGTTATTGAAGGTCATTCTATTGCTTTTTATCTGTGCTCGTAAAACAGAGATAAATAAATAATGGAAACCACTTTATAAACAATGACAGAGGGATAACTCTGTGTTTGTATACACATATCAGAGAGACAAAGAATCAATTCAAGGTCTAATGATTGGGTTGCAGGAGATCAGAACCTTGTATATATAGTCAATTTAACTGCACAACATTGATCTTTACATTATAATTACAGTTTAGAGACGATATTAGTAGAGAAAACTCTCAGTCAACCATTGTTTCACCAATTTTAATCCAAGGGATAGGGGGATTACATAGATTTACTGTAATAAATATTTCAAAACTAAATTATACATAAATTATACAACCATGACACATACATATGGTAAGCAGCAATATGAAAATGACATTCAATACTCCCAGCAATATTAATATATTTAAAGTGGAACATTTATTCTAGTATTAGATAAAATGGTCAAAAGTTAGAACCTCAGACATACTAAAGCTTTAATAAATTAAAATAAAACTTTTGTGAACACAAACTATTGGCCTGCTTGTATTCCCATTGGCACTCTGCCCCTCCTGGTTAGCGGTATTAAACCCAAAAGCAAACATTTATTATATTGCAGCTTACCATTCTATAGATGTGATGGCTGCATTCATTTTCTTTTTTAGGCTTTTTTCTTTTCTTCTACAGTATTTTCATCTGATGATCAAGCCAGTAAGTCAGTTGTTTCTCAAAAGAACAAGCTCTTTTGCAGATGTATCAAGTTACTGGGGTGAGACTAATCATTTATCACAGACAGGGGGGGTTACAATGATCAACTTTTATTTAATTGTGTAAAGCCTTTGTCACAAAAGGAAAAAGAAACAGTTTGCGGTAACTGCTTATAAAGTATTAGTAGGAGTTCAGCTTCAATTTGTTAGTGTATTTAAATTTACTACTACATCTACGCCTGCTTGTATTCCAATTGGCACTCTGCCAAGGTGCCCCCTGTGCTCCTTAAATTAGAGTGCGGCACTCTAATACAGGAGTTGTGTTACTGGTCAGATCACCAGATGAAAACAGGGAAAAAAGCACAAAAAAAAAGAAAACTAATTTAGCCAATACATGTATAGATTGGTAAGCTGCAAATATGACATTTTTGGTTTTGGGTTTAATACCATTTTAAGGGCACCGATGAAAAATTTTGTAACACTTGGTTTAATTGGATAGACAATAATAATCAATAAGGTTTGGAATGTTGGTTAACAGATTAATAAAGCTGTAAGTGATTGCTTTACTTGTTTAAAATCTACCATCACTACTTTTTCCTTGTTACTATTGCCGTTGAGGACAGAAATTTGGGGTAACCCAAATTGTTGCACTGAGGGTGTCTTCTAGACATGTGCACACTGAAATATTTTGTTTTCGGAACTTCGTTTTCATCGGAAAAATAAATTTAATTAGTTACTCCCGAAATTTGTTTTAATTTATTTCGTTTTTCGTTAAAAATTGCATTTGTCCGAAAATCCAAATTAAGGTTGAATCTATCATTAAAGGCTTATGGTGTCTGTCGAATGTTCAAAGAAGATTCGACGGAGCAGCTAAACTGTACAACGCCGTATAGTTTACCTGCTCCGTCGAATCTTCTTAAAACTTTCAACAGACACCATAAGCCAAAGTACGTGTGTACTTAGTTCTAGCTATTTTACTGCTCCTCCTCTTTGGTTACAATCAACCAGTAACATTCATCATCATCATCATCATTATTTTTATTTATCTTTTCTCCCCTACGTCGAATCTTTTCTCTCTATGTCGAATCTTTTCTCTCTATGTCAAATCTTTTCTCTCTATGTAGAATAATCTTGGACTAATAGAGTTAAGGTTAGGCACATTCGACCACAGGTTTGATGGACACAGATTGTTATTGTCATCATCATGTCGAATCTCCTATCTATATCGAACTGTTGTAACAACGAAAACGAAAATAAAGCATTTGTTTATGTCGGATCTTTTGTTTTGTTTTTCGGATTCTGCACTTTCGTTATCGTTTGTTAAAACGATAACGAAACTACCTGAAATTCGGACGAAAATGCATTCGGACGAAAACGAATGCACATGTCTAGTGTCTTCTAATGCAGGAACCTGTACTAATGACATCTGTAAGAAATGATATCTTCCCTTACTTTGGGGAGATTTTTACTGACTTTCTGTAGGGTCTCCATGACAGAGAACTAAGGGAACTAAGGGAAGTCTTCCCAATGGGGATTCAGACAGCAATAAAAACCCAACAGAGGTTGTCATCCTTCCACTGTATCCAAAACTACAAGAAAAACATTTAAGTAGAGTTCTACTTCAAAGTGACCATGTTACTATACAAATGTAACTTAAGCAAGGCATACCTTTAAAGAAGACAGTAGATAATAACTTTTCTTACTGCCTGCGCTATCAAATGATCCTGGAAACTCTGCTGAAGTCTGTAGGGAAACCAACACTTCTGAGAGTGCTGATCTCCTGGGACCCCTGCAGCTCTCAATGGTTCCTCCTGCTGACTTCCACCTCATAACAGGACTTTGACATGACATGCAGGTCAGCAGAAAGAACCAGTGAGAGCTGCAGGGGAGCACTCCCTCACTCCCACAAGTACTTGTATCCTTCTTTTCAGGTATTTGTGCATAGTGATGTGGTTGCTTTAAACTTCATACATAGTATATAATTATGTAAGTAGTATGTGACAATTACAGGTTCACCCCAAAAATAATCTAAAGAGAGAACCCAAGATATACGACACTGTAGCAGCGAGTCAGGGAATCAGCAGTTACTTCTCCTGTCCCTGGGAAGGTTCTTTCTGTGTGATGATCTGATAGAGAGTTTCTCGAAAATGTTTATCCCTGCCTAAATTTCTGGCAGCTTCTTTTAGACTCTGGAAGTCATTCATCTCATCCGGAGACATCAAGAAGGAATGTGAGTGCCTCACTGAAAGAGAAAATGAGAATTCTAATAATAAAGATGTGGGCGCATCTAAATACTTGCGGCAATATGTTAACAATGCAGCATCACTTCCATGCAATGATCGCTCTTTGACTGTACTGTGCCTTTACAGGGCATTGGTCTAATCAAATCTCTTTTTTGACTAAAGGCTAAATGTATGACTTGGTAGATAGCATTATACAGTACTGGTGACCTGGGTTCTATTCCCATCAGAGCAAGGATTGCATGGGCTTTGTGTACATGGTAAAGAAAATAACACATGCATTATGTTTTGTGAGTTAAGCCATATGTGGTTTGTGCAAACATTTGGGCATTCCTCCAGTTCAGCTACTCATTTTATTTTTTGTACGGGCTCATAATTTAGATGACTTGTTGGGCCTTCATTTCAGACAAATATAATCCTGAAGATGATTACCTTCTTTGACTCTTGGAACCTTATTTACATTCAACACCTATGTGCTTGACTAATCATGCAAAGCAATGAACTGAAATAAAGACTTATGCACAACAGAGAAAAGCTATATGAAGATATCTGAACTGTCCAGCTTGAAATATCCAATAGTGCCAAAAAGAAACAAGACACTGTTTGAATAAAAAAAAAATGTGTGTACGGCTCCAGAGACCTTCCTATAGGCTGTTTAGGGATGTAAAGTCAAGTGCCAATTTCACTGCAAAGGACATCAAGGCAGGTTTAGCTGGCTTAGAAGTAGCGATGCACTGTTCTATTGTTCAGCAATTCTTCCCCAGACATGGTCTGCATGGAAGAATCATCAAAAAGGAACATTGCTTGCAGTGTTTTAACAAAATTCCAACATCTGTAGTACGCAGCATAACACTCAGATAAGACATAGGTGTTGTGGAACCAAAAGCTATGGTCCGTTGAAACTAAAAATTACTATTTTGGATAACAAGCTTCAAACTATAGTCATGCCAGACAATACAACTGCTATTGGGCTTGAAAGCAGAGGGTGTCCGGAGCTGTCTGGCTGCATGGTGATTTATGATGACAGATTAATTTGGATGAAATGAATCTATATAAACTTTTGGGAGATCTATAGTATGCACTTGCTATGTAATCTATTAGATTTTGTATCACTAGACGAAATGTCTTTAAGATGGGATTGGGTGAGACAGAGGCTCCTTTCTTGGTTTACTATGGGCCCCCATCACATATAGTTACAGCTCTAACACCCATATACCTGTTTAGCATAAGGGGAACCTATTATGTTTTGAGGCTTTGAGACAGTCAGTGGTACATGGGAACGTCTGCCTCTCCTCGTTGTCCTCCCAGACATGATGGGGGGGGGGTGCTTATTAACACAATGTAATATAGATGTGGAAATGTGTACATGGATGCACTTTAATCAAATCCTACAGTTCACAAAGAAAGTGAACTTGAAATGAGGCTGGATATTACTATAAGGCAATTAAATAGACATATCATACCTCAAAATTAGTCAACAACAACTTCAAAAATGTATACTTAAAGTGGACCTATGGTTAAAATGAACAGCTCACATAAATAAAAATAACACACGTCTGAGTTACTGAATCACATCATTATTGATGAAAAATTTCCTTCTTACTTGCCACAAACAAAAAGTACAAAATCAAGATCACAAATATTTGATCAAAAGCCTTGGCAGTCTAGACCAAATGAACTTTGGTCAGGAGTATATTATTGTTTCAAATCACTGGAGAGTGACGAGACTCAATGAGACAGACCATGTCAGATAGACTTACAATATTATGAGGATTAGCAAGGCTCAAAACTTGCATATGCAGCAAGCAACTATGGCTGCCCCTATGTACATACTGTATATGGTTACAAACTGTACATGGAAGCAAGGTTTGCTTTAATACAATAGCACACATTGATAAGAAATGTACAATTTGCTAATCTCCTTCACATTTACATTGAAGAAATTAAAATAAAAAAGACTACATTTCCTCCTTAAAGTGCAACTCCAGCCAACACAACAATAGGAAAGGGTTAGAACCCCTGTCATATTTTTGTTATTCTTTGTAGATTCACTGGTGAGATTCTCCTCACTTTCTCTCTGGGTGACAACAGTGTCACTTGGATAGGAAGTGTCCAAAAGAACCCAGACAGCAATAAAATCTGCTGGGGGCTCTAGCCTACCCTTACTCTACCTACAAATTGCTTTATTGCTGCCTCTTACAGATTTCCTCATACTTCTTTCCTGGTGACAAAAAAAAAAAGATGAAAATTTATTAAAGTGGCAAAATCTATCTACAAATTAGATTTCCTTGGATTATTTCACATTCATTAACAAAAAAAGCAAACTACTAATCTGATCATAAATAGTCCCTCTGAACACTAACAAACCATTTTTTTTAATCCTTTACTAAAAAATAGATTTGATGTTTAAATTGTATGCTGTAATTCAATAACTATTCATCAAAGCTTTAATGCTAATGTTCTCGCACTCTAACAATTTGTGCTGAATGAGTGCTTTTTTTTACTTGCTTAGCATACATATTAAGGAACTGTTGGGAAAGTAAAACAAGGGAACAGATGGCATTTCGGTGACAAGTCTGGCATGATATGTAGGTTGATACTAATGCTGATTTACATCACATATTCACTCTGTTCTACAAAAACTATCGATGACAGAAACTCTTTAGACTGAAGAATGGTACCAGCGGTGGAGTGAATGAAAGTACTGAAGCAAGCACTGGCATGGAAAGGGTTACTGTTATGTAATGGGGTGACTCTTTCCTGCCTAAGGCCTGTTGTGCACCCACCTGTCAAGGTCACTGCCTGCTGCTGTCAAGCAAGAGAGAGAGAAGTCACAGCATATACTGTACCATGAATGAGCTCTGGTGCACTAAATCCTATCAAATCTCCTAAAAGCCATGAATTCGTAAGGCTGCAAGCAGATATTGTTGGAGGATAACCACCCGCTAATTCGCTCATCCTGTGCATGCATTGCTTCAAATCCCAGAACTGGCACAGTATTCACTGAAGGGGGGGGCATTGCTTCTTGCTAAATTGGGGTATGAAAATGTGAAGTTTAACTCCTGCTCACAACCTGGAATCAAAGTAGAATACATTGAGAGTAATACTGGTTATTTTTTTAGGATAACGGAAAATGGCACATCTCAGTTAGGGTAAACTAAGATATTGGAACTTAATAACTACATAATATAGTTAGGCAAAATGTGATTTATAAAGTGAACCATGCTATAGCTCTTTCTAATCCATCTAACAGTACCTGTTCAAAGAGACTATTGTAAAGTTTATTGAGCCCCCATATTGCACATGCATTTCCAGCATACAGAACATTATGCAGATGATGTGGCACAGATTCACCCCTCCCATTCTTCATTTATTAAATGTGTTACTGACTAAGTGTATTGGCACATAAAGAAGTCATCAGCTATGTCAGCAAATAACACCCAATTATTGTCTGCAGAAACTGCCAAGATTTACGTTTTGTGATGAACAGAGTCTTTGAAGTTTTTCTGAATCAACTCCTGAAGTAATGTTCTATCACGGAGGCACCCAAATCAGGAGTATTAAAGCTTTTTTGTCAATCACTGGCCAACAAATAACCCACTGCTGACATTTAAATTTCAGACTGCTTGTACATTAAACAGCCAGAATAGAAGGTGCAATCATCTACTAGTGGTATTGGAGTGGATTACATGTATCTGTCAGATTTGGCCTTACCACTGATGGTCACCTGAACTCTCAATGTACCCTGTTTCCCCGAAAATAAGACCTAGCGTGATTGTCACTGATGGCTGCAATATAAGCCCTACCCCCCAAATAAGCCCTACCCTGTTTCCCCCAAAATAAGCCCTACCCTGAAAATAAGACCTACAAGGACATTAGGTCAAGGCACATTTACTATAAAAATCAAAATATAACAACAAGATCCAGAGCTGCATGATATAACATGACACATATTTTCTACAATAAATTACATTATAATTTTTTTTTTACCATCATCAACATCTTGTTTGTAATATTATTTATTATTATTTTAGCAGTAGTGATTCCTCCTGTATTCAATTGAATTGTAACTGTACTGTTTGCCCTCGTGTTGTAAAGCGCTGCGCAAACCTCCTCAGGAAGGATGTACTGGAAATGGAGCGAGTACAAAGAAGGGCAACAAAGCTAATAAAGGGTCTGGAGAATATTAGTTATGAAGAAAGGTTGCGAGCACTGAACTTATTCTCTCTGGAGAAGAGATGCTTGAGAGGGGATATGATTTCAATTTACAAATACCATACTGGTGACCCCACAATAGGGATAAAACTTTTTCATGGAAGGGAGTTTAACAAGACTCGTGGCCACTCATTAAAATTAGAAGAAAAGAGGTTTAACCTTAAACTATGTAGAGGGTTCTTTACTGTAAGAGCGGCAAGGATGTGGAATTCCCTTTCACAGGCTGTGGTCTCAGTGGGGAGCATCGATAGTTTCAAAAAACTATTAGATAATCACCTGAACAACCACAACATACAGAGGTATTGAATGTAATACTGACATATAATCACACACGTAGGTTGGACTTGATGGACTTGTGTCTTTTTTCAACCTCACCTACTATGTAACTATGTAACTGTTAGCGCTATATAAAACCTGTGTAATAATAATAAGAAGAATAGTAATATCACCATTTTTTCCTAAATATTTTGATGAACTATTTAAGAAACAAGTGTAGTGCACTACCCCCGTAGGAGCTGCTGGGTAGTTCACTCTTTCCTGAAGTGTGTTCCCGTTATCCCCTTTCCCTCACAGATTAACACGGCAAACAGTCCATAAACATTTAAACTTTATTTTCGCTTCTGGTATCCGTTGCGGTATTGCATTAAAGAGTCACTCTGAATAACTCCCAAAGATTTATGCAATGAGAACACAACACTCAATCCAGAACATGTAAAGCCTCTGTGAATAACTTCCATCTTTGCACTGGTTCCAAATGTGTAATGCAGCTTTCCTTCTTCCTGTTAGTTACTATTTCCTGATTGTACAGCACTTCCAAGCTAAGCTCCAAGGATGATACTCTAAATAAAGTCCAAAGAGATGACTGATTGGATTCCTCCAGGGTGTTAATTCTTTAAGGCCCATTTCTGTACCTTTTCCTCCTGGACCCGCACTCTAACCCCTTTAAAGTTTCTTAGAAGCACTGTTTCCCTGGGTTTACACTCATGTGTGCTCCCGAGCGACAGTCCATGCTTGCCACAGAGGGTCCTCTCCCAGTCCTTGGATCTGTCAGTAGTAGCAACCTTCTCATCAAATCTCCTCCTGAAGTCTCCTCTCCATATGGTATATACCCCTCCTCCGAAGGGGAGAGCACTCGAGCTGCACCAGGCTCTACATCCTTCTTCTCAGGATTCCCCAAAACTCCAACTTCCGGAAGCATGTGACCTTGTCTTTTATAGAAGTCCCACCTTTGCCCAAGCAAAACAATGATTGGTTCAGAGGGGCCTCCAAAAGACTACCTGCCACTCTATTCCTTTATTCCTCCCACTTCCAGAACATTTAATAGAAAGGGGTGGAAACTGCACAGGCAGAGTGTAGGTGGCCATACCTTCCTCAACTCTAACTAACTTCCCAACTAAATTAAACCCACCAGCTTACACCACAGGGTAAAACACTGGCAATTTGGCCTAGCTTTAATCCTAACTATCTAATCTAGCACACACCTAAGTAGGTGGGCGCTACACAAGGTTCCATTTCTCAAAACCATAAGGGCCCATGCACACTTTTGCACTGTAGTAATGCTTAGCCTACCGAAATGTGCAGTAATGTGTGCTACATGCATTGGTGCGATGTGGTTGTATTCATTCTGTAAAGAACCCCAATGCACCATGCCAATAGACGTGCATTGCAGTAAAATGCTTCATGTGTCAATGTTCTAACTTGCATTGTGGTGCACTTCCACAAATACTAAATGCTCCTTTTTGGTGAATTTTGATGCATTGGTCAGTCCACTCAAATGAATGGGCTGCCTTAATGCAATGCACATTACCATGAAGCATAAAACACATACGCTGATCCTGTGCAATAGTTATTGTTTATTTCAAATTATTTTCTAGGAGAGCTTACTAATAATCAAAGCAATCTGTTTTAGCAATTTAACCCTTGTTATTGAGTATAGTCATGAAATGTTAATAGGGCACCCTGGCTTGCAGAGCATGCTGAGACTTGCAGTTAGGTAATGTGTTTGCTCTGAATGGAAATATTGCTTTGGTTAGTTACACAGAACAGTCACTAGAGGGAAAACAAATTTGACAAAGTTCTTAACTCACATCGAGAGAGGATGGGTCGTTGGTTGTGAAAACGACAACTTTTGATTCGCCTGGTGGCAGCTCGGGGCACATACACAGAGTTTTTCATAATCACAGGCTTCATTGCTTCAATCTCCGAATTTCTGATACAGTCTTCAAAGAATTCTAAAGGAAAGTTCCAAAAAAGAGCTTTTACATAAACTCCACCATCACCACCACGCCAATGCTGTATTCAGTAGACTGCTTATTGAAAATAAACTTGAGTCCAACCACAAGGCACCATTAGCTGCCTTACCTTAATAGTAGTCCTGCTGCATGCCCTCTTGTTCCCCACTTCCATTTGGTTTCAAATCTGACACCTTCAGGTATGGGGGAACGTGTGACACTCCCCATGCAATCGCAAAATGCAGTACTCAGTATATGAGTAGCCAATCCCCATGTCTAAGTACATTGCATAGGGTGTGGGGTGTGCCTAGCAGTGTGCAAGTATCGACTACACACTACAGGAAAGGTCAATGACAGTGGGAACAAGATGGTGGGATGTGAAGCTAGAGAGTGTGCATAATAGAATATACTACAATGTACAATAGTACACTGTGCTGGTGGTGGGAGGAATTTGGTTTCATGAATGGAGACTTTTATTTTTATTTTGACATATTTTTATTGTTCAAGGGTTGATCCATGTTTTTACCACTCCCTGTCGCCAAGCTGCAAGTTGACACAGCCAGTAGCCTTGTTATTACACATTGACATGGTTTCAGCATGGTAACATTATAACAAGTCTTTTTTGGCAGACAAAAGCACCACCAAATGGGACCCATCCAAGTAAATGGGACCACGCTGCAACCGCGTGTAATGTAGCAGGCTATCAATGGTTAAAATAGACACTCAGGAGGCTACATACGTATCTCCTCCAGCCCACACGTCATATACCTCTGAAAAATTATTCACTGAAGATTTTTTCAGAGGGAAAGTAAACTCTACCACACATGTAAATGAGGCGTGTCATAAATGGGATAAATTAAAAAATACATTTAGTACTTTGTAGCCATAGTAACACTAATTGTTTTAAAGTGACTGTTGGTTAAACTAAATAAAAGTGTTTTATTTATTTTAATGTATATAAATAGAAAATAATTCTTGAATGACAATCCCACCAACAGAGTCTTGTTTGTCGCAAAGAAAAAGTAATATTTAAATCACTTTGGTACTATATGTCAGGAGAAAGTTATTTCTGAATTAATAAGCTAACATTTGAAATGTGAAAATAGCTGTAGACGTTGCTAGGAGCTGCTTTTTATTTCTTTAGCCAGTGTTTGATCTGCTCCTGTACTCTGGGGCTATCTTCTGGAAGATCGGGTGCATTACAGCTTTTAGAATGACTACATCTCTGTACTGAGTTCAGCAACGTCCCTAAATAATAATGTCAGTTCTCAGATGATGGTGAATTCCAGCCACCGACAGTATAACACAAGTTGCTTATTTACATTGGCATACTTTCTCACTTTCTAAAATGATAAAAAGGGACAGGATATAGGCAAAAAACACATCCTTGCCATGTCCCCGATTTTACCAACCACACATCTAAAATGCAGAAAATAATTGGCTAAACCACAGAAGTATGTTTTTTACCTCTTGAAAGAAAATATTAAAATAAATTATTGAAATAAATCTTTACCCGGGTGGTGGCTATGGAATCCCTCTATTTATTCCATATACGTATTAATTTGTCTATTCCTATAGTTAACTAGTCTATTAAAACTCTGATAATGTTACTGATAGTACAATGATACAAGGTTAGCTATGAAAACACACTGCTTAGTAAAACAACATCTTATTTATTTCCCAAGAAAATGTTAATATAAAAACACTAAAGGAAAATATTACAGAGCATATAACAAAAGAACATCAAAGATACTTAACATAAAGGCTGTCCTTTAGATATTGTCTCGTCAGATGGGCTCAAAATGGCAAGAGAGGGCCATGCGGCATGAGAGCCATCAGGCAAGAAAGCAGAGAGCGAAAAGGGCCGATTTCCCTTCTGTGTGCAATATTAAACTCCAATCAGACCCAACCCCATTGCCAGCCCATCTAGGTTCCTGACGAATCAACATCTTAATAGGCAGTCCTTCTTATCATATTATATTTCTGCCCGTCCTGCTATATTGGCCTCTAGGGGCAGCATTCATCCATGGATCATCGCTATGTGACCCGGGTCATCTTCATTGACTGTTGGTCCTTTCATCTTCTGTAGCTCACCTTCATCAATCATCCTGGCAGCCTTGGCCCTCTTTGAAGCTTGCTTGCAGAGTGTTACCCAAGGATTTAAATCTTATCACACCAGTTGATCAGGAGCCAAGCTTTTGTTCAGCATCCTTGCTAGGGGGCATGACTTCTTCTTTCAGATGAAAGTTCTGATATGCTACAAAGCTTTGATGTGCAACTTGTTACATTCCAGTCAGCCCCCAAGAATGCGGAGGCTTGGTTTATCTAGATTTCATATTCAAACACATCTTGTATTATGAAATAAAACATGTTGCCTTCCAACACCTCTAATTTTCCTTTATATTGGCATTTCAAAACAGTAAATACAGTAATATAGAAGTTAGAGAAAAAGTTTAGAGCAGCATTACATTTTTGGTAGTAAAATAGTATATTCTGTATAGAGATGTACACATCACAACAAAAAGAGTGACAACAAAGGTTGCACAAGGGACAGTGGACTCTGGTCTCAAATAAGGCAAATAAGGGACAGTACCTCTGAATGAGGAGCATTCGGGAGATTTGCATTTGCTGCATATCATATTATGCAGCAAAAGTCACTATTTACAATAGACATAAATTAAGTGAAATTTTGTCTTGGGCTGAGTTACCGGCCTCTGGAGAGTATTTTCTGCCACATAAGCCTGGAATAATTCTATGTAGTTTTTCTTTAGGCCCAACTCTGGGAAAATAAAACTGTGCCTGCACTGCAAGGGTTAATTGCTCATTTATGCCTAGGGGAAAAATAAAAGAAGAATTTTAACCGCTCTTCTGCTCTCCTCTCCACAGCATCTGCAACACTTCATCGTTCTAGGGTCCTGATGTCATCCAGATCAGAGCAAGGTCCATAGCCCTACAATAAACATGAGCATGCCAAGGAACAATCCACCACCTGATCATAGGGCAGCACAGTTTGCCAGGGAAGCAAAGGATAAGGTAATTAAAACTGTCTCTTCTCTCCCCTAGACAAAATGAGCTATTAACTCTTGCAGTGCGGGACAGTCCCACTGCAAGGGATCATTTTTTAGTTGCCTGGAGTTGAGCTTTAAGTTGAATTCCAATCAAACAGCTAAATACATAGCTGAAATACATATATGTGTACAGGGACAGGTATTGTTGATGCCGTCTCTCTTTGGCATGCAAACGCAACATTTATCAAATGCATGCATTCAAACACAGGACCCATCAACGGCTGCATGTAGGTGGGGTGCAGCACGGTGCAGCGGAATTACACACTCAGTCACAGTGCAATGAAAGAACTTGTATTGAAATAATGCAGAGACAGTTCACAGTGGGAAGGCTGCCAACCGGGAACACCAACAGCTTGTAGAAAGCAGAGTGCAGCCAAACTGTCAGCGTCCGTAGAGAGGGGAAGAATGCAGCCTGGTCGTCTTGTGCCCAACAGGTAGGCATCCAACCAGCTCACAAACCTCGGAGCCAGGGCTTGAAATAGGCTTTGCCTGACCCAAGATGGTTACCAGAGTCACATGGGGTAGCAGAATCCAATTTAATGCTTCCCCAGTGACCCAGAAAACCATAGAGGAACTGTGTTTCTCCTGACTTTCTCTCCAACTGCAGTGTTTCTGCAGAACACTACCACCAACAATGAAGAAAATAGAGTGCACCTGCCTACATGCATTTGACCTGTTTTCCTGCAATTCTAATGAATCTCAACAGGACCTGCTGCACCCAAATAATGCATTCTCATCCACACTACACCCTTTTAGTAAACACAGACTTGTGTTAAAAGTGCAACTTCAACCTTTGTTAATTCTTGTTAACAACTACTCAAAAAGAGTGTCCCCAAGTGCACTCTGCACATACAGCCCGAAGAGCAGTTGAGTGTATGCACTACTGACAAAGGGTACCCCTGGAGGTGACTGCAAGTACCTGGCGCCTAATAATCAGCGTTGGCTGGCTTTTGTTGGGGCCATTCTATAGGTGGTGCACATGTAACTGTCCCTTTAAGACTGTACACAAGAGATGCCTGATGTGCTGTTAAGTAAGGGCAGTCTCAGCTGGCATAAACTGTGGGCAGAAGGGGGTTAAACCCGGTAGTTCCACTCACCAATCCCAGTATGCAAAGGATCATATCCAGTACGCTTGAGGATCTGTTGTCCCAGAAGTCTCAGTCTTCATAAACAGGTCCTCACAAGCCTCAGTCTCTCAGCTCTGGTCCCATTTCAGCGAAAGACCTTTCTGTGGCTCAGTTCTCAGGCTCTCTTTTTCTCAGGCTCCCATGGGCACACCAAAGACACCAGATCTCTGCACAAGCTCTGTTCTCTCTCGTGCAGTGCACAGACCTCAGCAGTAGGTCTGCACTGTCCTGTTACATGTGCTGGTATGCCCTGATCTCTGGTAATTGCTGGGAAGCACTGTATCTCTCCTCCTCTGCATAGGGAATCCTGGGTATAGTAGTTCTGCAGCCATTCTCTTGTATTCTACAGTGCCCCTTTAAGATTATATTTCCTATGATCCTCATTGTTTGCATAGAAAGTCCTCTCCCTGTCTCTGAATGGTTCAGGTCCACTGCAGCCATGAGGTAGATGGAGGCAGGAGTGAGCAAGGGATTACACAGAGCAGCTCTGATGCTCACACAGCAGGGAAGCTCGGGGTGAGAGGCAGCTGCTGCACAAACAGTGACAATGGGGAGAGGGAAGTGAAGGGAGAGAGGCACAGGCAGCCAGCAACACAACCAGCTACAAGCTGTTTGTCCAACAATTTTCTGCCTGGTTCCTTTCATTTTTCAATTGAAAGCTGTGGGGTGGAAGGAGACCAATAGCAATTAAATTCACGCGGTATATCGCCAGCTTAAGAATATAGTATATGTAATATTTTTAATTAATCCATAACTGATTTAAATTGTGTCTTTATATATTTGCCTGAACTACAGCTGTATATTCAATTATGAAGAGTAGTAAGGGATCACACTAAATATTCATATGGATAACCATAGTGAAGCATGGTGGAACTTCCCTAAGTGTGGGGCTCCATTTCTGCAAATGAAGTTGGAGATTTGGTCAGTATTAAGGGTGAACTTAATGCTGAGAAATACATGCAGATATCTATCCATCATGCCATACCATTAGGGAGGCATGCAATTGGCCCCAAATTTATTCTACAGCAGAACAACGACCCATACATCCAATGTAATTATGAGCTATCTTCAGCGTAAAAAAAAACAAGGAAACTTGGAAGTGATGGTTTGGCCCCCACAGAGCCCTCATCTCCACATTATGGAGTCTGTCTGTGATTACATGAAGAGACTGAAGGATTAGAGGCAGCCTACATCCGCAGAAGATCTGTGGTTAGTTCTCCAAGATGTTTGAAACAACCTGCCTGCCGAGTTTCTTCAAAAACTGTGTGTAAGTGTACGTGGAAGAACTAATGCTGTTATTAAAGCAAATAGTGGTCACACCAGATATTGATTTGATTTGGATTTTTTCTACTATTCATTTACTTTCCATTTTGTTGATTGATAAAAATAAACTATTAACACTTACATTTCTGAAAGCATTCTTAATTTACAACATTTTTCCATACCTGCCTTAAACAGTAGTTTTGCACAGTAGTGTAAATTTCACAAATAGGTTAACTGAATATTAATCTGACCTTGGTACAATATCTCACAAAAGGCAGTACACCCCTCACATTTTTGTAAATATTTTATTATATCTTTTCATGTGACAACATTGAAGAAATTACACTTTGCTGCAATGTAGAGTAGTGAGTGTACAGCTTGTATAACAGTGTAAATTTGCTGTCCCTTCAAAATAACTCAACACACAGCCATTAATGTCTAAACTGCTGGCAACAAATGTGAGTACACCCCTAAGTGAAAATTTCCAAATTGGGCCCAAAGTGTCAATATTTTGTGTGGCCACCATTATTTTCCAGCACTGCCTTAACCCTCTTGGGCATGGAGTTCACCAGAGCTTCACAGGTTGCCACTGGAGTCCTCTTCCACTCCTGGATGTTAGAGACTTTGCGCTCCTCCGCCTTCCATTTGGGGATGCCCCACAGATGCTCAATAGGGTTTAGGTCTGGAGACATGCTTGGCCAGTCCATTACCTTTACCCTCAGCTTCTTTAGCAAGGCAGTGGTCGTCTTGGAGGTGTGTTTGGGGTCGTTATCATGTTGGAATACTGCCCTGTGGCCCAGTCTACGAAGGGAGGGGGGTCATCTTACATCATATTCCTCACCTGGTTGCCGCCACACATGCTTGACACCATCTGAACCAATTAAGTTTATCTTGGTCTCATCAGACCACAGGACATGGTTCCAGTAATCCATGTCCTTAGTCTGCTTGTCTTCAACAAACTGCGGGCTTTCTTGTGCATCATCTTTAGAAGAGGCTTCCTTCTGGGACCACAGCCATGCAGACCAATTTGATGCAGTGTGCAACATATGGTCTGAGCACTAACGGGCTGACCCCCCACCCCTTCAACCTCTGCAGCAATGCTGGCAGCACTCATACAACTATTTCCCAAAGACAACCTCTGTATATGCCGCTGAGCACGTGCACTCAACTTCATTGGTCGACCATGGTGAGGTCTGTTCTGAGTGGAACCTGTCCTGTTAAACCGCTGTATGGTCTTGGCCACTGTGCTGCAGCTCGGTTTCAGGGTGTTGGCAACCTTCTTATAGCCTAGGCCATCTTAATTTAGAACAACAATTCTTTTTTTCAGATCCTCAGAGAGTTCTTTCCATGAGGTGCCATGTTGAACTTCCGGTGACCAGTATGAGAGAGTGAGAGCGATAACACCAAATTTAACACACCTGCTCCCCATTTACACCTGAGACCTTGTAATACTAACGAGTCACATGACACCGGGCAGGGAAAATGGCTAACTGGGCCCAATTTGGCCATTTTCACTTAGGGGTGTACTCACTTTTGTTGCCAGTGGTTTAGACAATAATGGCTGTGCGTTGAGTTCTTTTGAGGGGACAGCAAATTTACCCTGTTATACAAGCTGTACACTCACTACTTTACATTGTAGCAAAGTGTCATTTCTTCAATGTTGTCACAAGAAAAGATATAATAAAATATTTACAAAAATGTGAGGGGTGTACTCACTTTTGTGAGATACTGTATATTAATTAGAAATCTTTAAATGACCACAATGAGCAAATTCATTTAGCAAATTCCTATACTAGCAACCCACATTTCCAAGAATGCTTCTTTGCATGGCTCTCGTGTTTGCAGGCCTTTACACATCTTCCACTAGCTGTCAGCCACAGTCTACAGATCTTTACTTTTTATTCTGCTACTTAAACCAAAGCTTTCTCCACTTTTCTCAAATAGAATTGGTTATTGAATTCATGTATAATTAAGCCTGGTATGGGTGATGGAAGTTATATCTTCTCAGAAACGGATGTCTCCCTGAAGATTTCACGTTTTCTGAACTATATAAATCCTGTTTCTGAATCTTGTAAAAAAAAAATATATATTTATTCAACAGAATTCCAGAGTGAAGGGAGAAACGGCAAAAGCCCATTTACGGACCATATGACTATACTTACTTTTAAGATGACTGACGTCTGCCCTCATTTTTTCCTCCTTGTCCTGGTTTAGGACGGTAGAATTCAGGCCTGCTTCCAGCCTTCGTAGAGCTTCCTCTGCCTCTCGCAGCCTTCTTTCCAGGTCTAATTGCACCTTTAACTGCACCTATGTACAACAAAGCAGTATGGGAAGTGTGATACATCTTATTGTACTGAGATCACTAAAGACCTATACTCTGCTTCTACTGGTAAATCTATTATATCTAAAAGTCCTGGACACAGTGTATGAAAGTATTTCCCAGAGGAGCAACTGACTTCTCCGGTAGATGAAGGTGTCAATACAATTGGCACTGTACTCAACACTTTTGGCCTAACTCCAGGTTTTAGATAACTCTAAATAGTTTGGAGCAAGCTGGTCCAAGCAAACTATTTTCTTTATTAATACATGTGCCCACTGTCAGTGCTGTATAAACTGTATGTAGCATCAGCTACATACAGTATACATTGCTGTGTTGGCAGCCCTACAGTACTTTCCAAGCTGTTTTTAGAACAAAATCAAGTTGGGCTGAGCGCTGCTCAGCCATTCACAGGAAGCTCTGTAATTTTTGAATGAATACAAGGTTTCTTCTGATTGCTTGAAGTGAGGAGGATGACATCACAATCTCCACCTCAGCCAGAGGAAGCCTTGTATCCATTCATAAAATACAAAGCTTTCTGTGAATGGCTTGGTCCAAACAAACTATTTAAAATTAACTAACAGTGAAGTAGTGGAGCGAAAGTGATGGGGAGCAGATGTGTGAAGTAGAGGAGGATGAAGTTCCCATTGCTACGGCCACTAGTGTGAAAATTGAGCTGTCTGCTAATACAGCCCTGTTCATAAATATTACCAAATCTTTTGAGGAGGACCGCTGGGCTCGATGGGTCCCCAAAGTTTGCCCTACCATGCCAATGCCTGTAACCAAGTCTGATTATAAGCCAGATGTTCTTGCTGGGTGCTTGGCTTAGGCGTGCTCCAGACGCACGGGTCCTGCCCAGGTACAGAGACCCTAGAACTCTGCCTCGGCTGTCTAAAGTGCAGAGCATTAAGAAAGTGGTGGAAGCATACGGGTATCTATATCCCTATATACCGGCTAACTTGGAAGAAGAAATTTTGGATAAAGAGACCCAATAGGTGGATGAAGCTGTACGCAGTTTTCTCCGGATCCCTCAACAGTTGGACTTTCCAAAACTGTCACCCAAGGGGGCTGAAAGGCACCTCTCAGTGCTACACACCTGGGGCTACGGCCGTAAAATCAATCTGAACAGTGTAATTATCTGCAGGCCAGACAAGAAGGACATTAAACGCTTTGTCACTGAGGTGAATGCTAAAGGAGAGTCTTTAATCTTGCCTGATCCCGGATACTACTGATGAAATAAGGAATCACCGTTTACCGGTACTTCCTGGTTCTCGCGCTGATCAGCTGTGATTGGTAACAGCTGATCACATGGTAAGAAGCCTCTGTCAGAGGCTTCTTATCACGATCAGAGATGCGGTGTGTCAGACTGACACGCTGCACTCGCGATCACCGCGCTGCGCGCCCCCGCAGGCGCGCACCGGCATGTTATCCTGCTGGACGTCATATGACACCCAGTCAGGATAACAGAACCACTTCCCAGCCATCATTCTGTTATAGGCTGGGCGGGAAGTGAATAATATGGTGTAGGTGGAGTCAAAAATGATTGACAATAGCTTTCATTTTGTTCAGACGGCATCTGCATCCAAGGCTCTTTTTTTACTCTTTTTTTACTTTACAATTACATTAGATATATATAATACTGATCTATATTAAAACTAAGCTTTTTTGCAAGTTTCTCAGTTAATGTAATCAATCAGCATACTATATCCTGCCCCCAAAGTTTTTAGCAATAGGAGGACACAGAGGGAGGGAGGGGAGTGTCATTTACCATTGTGTATACACCAACATGTGTGACACTATAGTCATTGATATAGACTGCACAGATAAGAAAAAGGAAGAAATAAAAAGCTTAGAAGGGAACAGAAACAGAGCATGCTCCATAGAGGACACCAACTGGTCTACACAATCTCAACCTGCAGTGGGGACACAGAGAATACAGGAGGGACAGCTGAAGGCAGGATCAACCAGGTATATTTCACTCTACACAAAGCGAATGCTTTAGTGGCTTTTTGAGTATGAACTCTCTGTTATATAGCATGTCATGACATTTTTTTATAGTCTGGGTTTGATGAAACTTTAAATCCCATTCATTTAGTGATATATGTATTGTAGTATAAATATACAATCTGCATATTAGCAGAGGAAGCCCAGCTGGGCAGAACAGTCCCAGAGGTGTCTCATTCCGTTTGTACCAGCAGAGTTTTTACCTTAAGCTCTCTCTCTGTTTGCTCCTTTTCAGCAGTAAGTTCAGTTAGAGAGGTCTGCAGGGCCTGAGACTCAGACACGTAGAACGCCCGTTCTTTTTCCAGAATTCGAAATCGCTCTTCATTTTCTTTCATCCTGGGAGTGGAAAAGAGGATCAAGATATATTTTACAGGCAAATGTACATCTATTTCTATGAGATTTGAATTCTCATCAGGCAACGAGATTGCAAGTTGATACATTTCATCTTCGCCATACACCTGTTTAGCAGTATACAGTATACGTTATAAGAATTTTTTCCCCATGGGTAAAGTGCCTGGTAACGCACAGCTTTCATCAATTCAGAAGTGTTTTTGTAATACTAAGTTATAAATAAAAAAGCTTTATCACCTTCGGTAGTCACCATGTAAACTGGATTACAGTGGCCGGACTACCCATAAAAGTTTATATGTTGGTGAATTTCCTCCATTCAGATGATCTGAGCAAGACAGGAGGATGAATGATGAAACATTTTCATAAATAATATGCAAATCTAGTTGTGTTTGATTTGCTATCACTAAAGGATCTATTTATCAATGTTTTCACCCAAGATTCACACAACTTTTATCCAAGATTCACACCTTTTTCAATTAGCTTCATTTCAGAAATGTGTGAATCTTGGGTAAATATGAGCATTTATTGATATCCTTTTAATAAATATATAGCTGTTTTCATTAGTATTTTTTTGATTTGCATGTAATTCAGCTTTAATGATAAATGCGTTCAAATTATATGATGCACAAAATACTCTGTTAAATTACATTTTGTATACCGATAATGGTGTCAGTGTGTAATATCTCCACATATTTTAACATCTTTGTTTCTGCATGAACTCCACTTCATAACTGTGTTAGTGCTTGTTCACATTTACACAGGCTTACACATGTCGCACCTAACCCACATTTCCAGGGACCTGGTGGTGACCCCCACCAGGTCCCTCGGGGTGCAGGTTACTAGGCATTATGGGTGATGAACAAGATAGAAATTGGGCACCAGTCATTTCTATGCTTAAAGGGGTTGTAAAGGAACATGTTTTAGGATGCATTAAGGTGAAAAAACACCTGGCAGTCACCGGCCCCCCTAGCCCCCCCCCCCCCCCCCGTTTTACTTACCCGAGCCCCTTCATCTTCTTTGGTGGGGACGCGCCGTCCCTTTCTCCACGGAGTCCTGGCTTTGATTGGATAGACTGATAGCAGCGCAGCCATTGGCTCCCACTGCTGTCAATCAAATCCAATGACCCGGGGGTGGGGCCGAGTCATACATTCGGCTTCTATTGATGCCGAATTAATGACTCAGAAGCTCGCCCGCAAGGTAACCCCCTCGGGAGATTGCTTCTCCTAGGGGGTTATCTAATGCGGGGAGAAGCCGCGAGAGCCGTCGAGGGACCCCAGAAGAGGATTTCGGGCCACTCTGTGCAAAATGAGCTGCACAGTGGAGGTAAGTATGACATGTTTGTTATTTTAAAAAAAGGGGAGAGAGGGGATAGGGCACAGGACACCCTTAGTCAAAAATAGTAAAGATCAGCAGATAGGCAGATTGGCAGACTCCTTAGACAAAAATGGTGAGATAAAGTAGACAGCAGTACAGGAAAAGAGCCTTTAAGCTGAACCAGCTTATCTGTACTTTATAGAATAGGCTGTCTCCTGTGGTAATTGAACTTAACTCATGGGAGGTGTAGGAATTCTATAGATGATTCCATCTTGATGCTTTCCCAGGCTCTTCATGGTTCCCCAGTCCATGTCACCTCTGGTACTTCATCTCAGGTTTCCATCCCTTTTAAAATTGTTTCCTGGATGTTTACCAGGCTTTTCTCAGCATAATCTCAAACACCCGGATAGGCCTAGCAGCCAGGAGAGCACCTGGATAGGCCTCAGACTTCAGGCCTAGCAGCCAGGAGTTGTTTAACACACATCCACCCAGACCACAGCCTGGGCGAGAAAGACCTTGAACACCCGACTCTCTCCAAATAATACCTTTCCCAGCATTCATAGCGGCGATTCTGATTCTGACTGAGAATGGGATGTTAATTCATAACCAGAACGAATGCACTGTAGCTCATCACACTAATGTCAAAGGCAACAGTGCCACCTACTGACAAAAAGGGAGAAACTACAGCTAAACAGGATTAGGAGAAAAGCCATTTGACCACTAAACACTACAAATTAGCCAGGATGGCTACCACCCAGCACAACTAAATTTACCTATACCCCTATTTTTAGGGCAAGGGTGCTACACATACATTCAGGGTCTATTTATAACAGATTTACTGTTGGAATGTCTTAAGCATTTGCACAGCTGTTACAAGTAATTTCCGTAATGTATTTATTATGTTTATTTCCAATGATCGGCCATAATGAGATATTCAACGTCCATCAGAAAAATACTTGATTATGGATACCAAATGGAGCTAACAATCATAGGAAATAAACATATTGGACACAATGTGGTGATTATTCCTGATGGCTGTGCGAATGCTTGAGGTATTCGCACAGTGAATATTTTATACATAGACCTTATTTTAAAGGACCCTATTTAATCCTGAATTGAAAGGCATGAGACAAAAGCAACACACCAAACTCAGAATATTGGATTTTTCTCATATGGTGCACTAATAGGAAAAGGGTCTACAGTAAAAAAAAAAAAAGTATTATCTTATAGCCAAATGCACAAGCTATTAAAGCGGAGTTCCAGCCGCTACAAAAAAAATTGAAAGTCAGCAGCTACAAATACTGTAGCTGCTAACTTTTAATATAAGGACACTTATGTTACTGTTCAAGGTTCCCGCGATGTCAGCACCCCAAGCCAATTCGTTCATCGGCTTCGGGTGCAGGCTCCGGGATTGCAAGTAAGGGAAACCAGCAGTAAAGCCTTCAGGACCTATTTGGATTTTAGCCTGGAACTCCGCTTTAAGCTGACTGTAGAGTCGGGCAATGGTGTGGCAATTTCAACAGGAAATCAAGATAACCTTCTACCAACAGGTTATAACAACACTGTGAAACAATCAACGCTGTTGGTGGTAGAAAGTTGGTGGTTGGGTTGAAAGCATCAGTTTTACATCAGTTTGAGATGTTTCTGAGATCATTCAGAATTCATTAAAGTTTGTTTACACTAGCAGTTGGGGGCCTGAAAAACCATGTGGTTGAGCCGTGTTTTTCACACCTCCCACCTGCTCCCCTTTAGCTGCAAAGTCAGGGGCCAGGGTTGTACACCAATAAACAATAAAATTACTCTCACGCAAAAGAATGGTAGCCCAGCACTTGTATGGATAATAGACAATTCCTCAGGGGATACTGCTCCTAGCCTTGCTGCCCTCTAGGACTGGGGGCGTTCTTGTTGTCACTGGAGAAATAGAAAGAAAAGAGGGCGCAGCACCAGCCTAGTGCATTATCCCAGATAAATTTATTGTATAAAAAGGTATAAAACTAGTCACAAGCATGAACGGGTAACGGCTTGAATATGCTACTACCATGTGGCTTTACAGTCTTGGAACCAGTTTCAGAGGTTTTACCTTCTTCCTCTGAGAGCCTCTGAGGAAGAATGCAAAACCTTCAAAGCGCATCAGCTAGAAGGGGCTCCCGAATAGTTTCTTCTATGATCTGTAGAGTGCTGGTTCCAAAACTGTAAAGCCACATGGCAGTGTCATATTTAAGTGGTTATGCGTCTGTATGCTTGTGAGTAGTTTTATACAATAAATTTATCTGGGATAATGCACTAGGCGGTGTGCCCTCTTTTCTTTCTATTTCGCCAGCGGTGTACACATATGCCTTGGCTGTGGCATGAATTATTCCCCCTGTTGTGTTTGACAGGCACTCAAGTAAATAGTGCCATTCTGCAACCATGCCACAGGCACCTCCTTACCAAGTTCAGGTTGCTTTTCAGAGGAGCTGTAATCCTTGCAGCCAGTTTAAACAAGCACCAAAGAGCTGCATTTGACCTGCAGTTGACCTGCTTGAAGTGGGTTTTGCACCTCTACTGACTTGTATGAGAATGCAATACCTGTTTATAACAAACAAGTCAGTCAACACAAGCGCTTGAACTGCTTCATCATTTTTGTGATTGAACGTGATTATAAGTGCCACAAACATTGCCTGGATATGGCCAGCACTTGGGTTTGTTGGAACACGTGTCACAGGTCTTGAAGCACAGTATAGTTTCCCCACCTGGTTTCAGCCTGAAGCTTCTCCTCCAGTAACACTTGCATCTTGCTTTCAATCTGCTGCAGACTGCTATGGAGACCTTGTCTAGGATGCTCACTGCAATTGGCTGAAGACTGGCGGGGATCCTGGCAGGCTTCCATGATGGCGATGGTCCTCTGCTTTTCCACAGACAGCTCCTGTCAATGATTACATAGAGGAGTCTCACCTTGCAACAAAAGCAGTATTCATAAAGCAGCCATTTACATTGGCTTCACACATTACATGTGAGATACATTTAGGACGAAAAGGTAAAAATATTAAAATATCTTAGTAACAAAACGCAAGAAAAACAGAGTAAAAGACAGCATGGAAAACATTGTCAGGAGATCTAACCTATCTTCATTTTACTAACCATGTGTTTTTGTTTTTGCCCATATCTCTGTTGGAGATTTCCTATCACTTTCTTTCCTGACAGGAAAAAAAACTGATAGAGGCTCTAATCCAGGGGTCAGCAACATTTTCCACACATGCATACATATATATATATATATTATATAATATATATATATAATATATATATATATATATATATATATATATATATATATATATATATATATATATATATTTTTTTTTTTTTACTGGGATTTTATGTGATAGACCAACACAAAGTGGCACATAATTGTGAAGTGGAGGGAAAATGATACTACTTACTACTTTTTTACAAATAAATACTTTTTTACAAATAAATATGTGAAATATGTTGCATGCATTTGTATTCAGCCCCCCTGAGTCAATACTTTGTAGAATCACCTTTCGCTGCAATTACAGCTGAAAGTCTTTTTGGGGATGTCTCTACCAACTTTGCACATCTAGAAAGTGACATTTTGGCCCATTCTTCTTTGCAAAATAGCTAAAGCTCTGTCAGATTGTATGGAGAGCATCTGAACAGCAATTTTCAAGTTTTCTTGTCACAGAATCTCATCTACCCATCAACTCTGATCAGCTTCCCTGTTCCTGCTGAAGAAAAGCATCCCCACAATATGATGCTGCCACCACCATGTCTCACGGTGGGGATGGTGTGTTCAGGGTGATGTGCAGTGTAAGCTTTCCACCACACATAGCGTTTTGCTTTTAGACCAAAATGTTCAGTTTTGGTCTTATCTGACCAGAGCACCTTCTTCCACATGTTTGCTGTCCCTCCCCCACATGGCTTCTTGCAAACAGCAAACAGGACTTCTTATGGCTTTCTTTCAACAATGACTTTCTTCTTGCCACTCTACCATAAAGGCCAGATTTGTGGAGTGCAAAACTAATAGTTGTCCTGTAGACAGATTCTTCCACCTGAGCTATTAATCTCTGCAGCTCCTCCAGTGTTACCATGAGCCTCTTGGTTGCTTCTCTGATGAATGCTCTCCTTGCCTGGCCTGTCAGTTTAGGTGGACGGCCATGTCTTGGTAGGTTTGCAGTTGTGGCATACTCTTTCCATTTTCAGATGATGGATTGAACAGTGCTCCGTGAGATGTTCAAAGCTTGGGAAATTTTTTTATAACCTAACCTTGTTTTAAACTTCTCCACAACTTTATCCCTGACCTATCTGGTGTGTTTTTTGGCCTTTATGATGCTGTTTGTTCATATAACAAACCTCTGGGGCTTTCACAGAACAGCTGTATTTATTCTGACATTAAATTACACACAGGTGGACGCTATTTACTAATTAGGTGACTTCTGAGGGCAATTGTTTCCACCAGATTTTTTTTTTTTAGTAAATATCATTTTTATTGAAACCCACAACGGGTGAAAGCAGGCCATTAAATCCACTTGTGAAGACATTGAAAACAGACATATAAAGTTGCATGTATGTCAGAAAGCAGTTGTGAAAGTATATAGAATACCAGAAAATATCAAGGGAAAATGTCAACAAAGATTAATAATATTAAAAAAAATCTGGAAAAAAAAAAATCAGGAAACAATCTCACTTTCCACTGTCAAACGGTTGTCAGAAAAGATGAAGAATGGACTGTGGGGTAAGACCCGCTGTCGCCCATGATCATTTTCTCATTTTCAATGATCAAAAAAGGTAAAGAAAACAAGGAGAAAAGAAAGAAATAGGGAAAGAAAAGGGGGGAGAAGGGGGGGGAGAGGGAGAAGAAAAATAAGAGGGGGGGGGGGGGTGGCGTTGGTTCAGGATATCTAAGATGATCGGGCTCCGGGACTTATGTGTGACATTATGTTCCAAGAAGGGCCATACCCTCCGCAGAAATGACAAACTGGTTCCAAAGTCCCTACGTTTCAGAGTATTTTTCCTGTTGATGTTGCGCAGTAAGTATTAGATGTTCCATTTTATTGATATCTTCCACCTTATGAAGCCAATCAGCAATGGTCAGTGGTGATTTTTCCTTCCAGCGGAGCGGGACGCAAGACTTTGCAGCATTCAAGAGGTGTCTTACAATGAATTTTTTACAGAGTTTGGGTGAGATGGTAGAGACATGTAGCAGAAAGAAGGCCGGATCACCAGGAATCTTTGTATTCTGTTAATTTTTGGGTGATTTCTCTTACAGTTGCCCAAAAGTGGGTCAATTTAGGGCACGACCAAAATATGTGGAGTAGCATTCCTCTGTCCCCCTGGCCCACCAGATTTTAATTAGGGGTATCAGAGTAAACGGGCTGAATACAAATGCACCCCACACTTTTCACATATTTGTAAAAAAAACATTAAAATTATTTATCATTTTTCTTCCACATTGTGTTGGTCTGTCACATCAAATCCCAATAAAATACATTTACTTTTTTGGTTGTAACATGACAAAATGTGGAAAATGTTAAGGGGTATGAATACTTTTTCAAGACACTGTATGTATATGCTACATTGTAAAGTAGTGAGTGTACAGCTTGTATAACAGTGTAAATTTGCTGTCCCCTCAAAATAACTCAATACATAGCCATTAATGTCTAAACCGCTGGCAACAAAAGTGAGTACACCCCGAAGTGAAAATGTCCAAATTGGGCCCAAAGTGTCGATATTTTGTGTGGCCACCATTATTTTTCAGCACTGTATTAACCCTCTTGGGCATGGAGTTCACCAGAGCATCACAGGTTGCCACTGGAGTCCTCTTCCACTCCTCTATGACGACATCACGGATCAGGTGGAAGTTAGAGACCTTGCACTCCTCCACCTTGCGTTTGAGGATGCCCCACAGATGCTGAATAGGGTTTAGGTCTGGAGATGCTTGGCCTGTCCATCACCTTTACCCTCAACTTCTTTAGCAAGGCAGTGGTCGTCCTGGAGGTGTTTGGGGTCGTTATGTTGGAATACTGTCAGGGCTGGGCTCAGCCCTTCCTTCTTAAAGCTGGTCACTCAGCTGTCGGCTAATTGCCAGCTCCTTTCTCTCTACAGTGACTCACCTGTTGATGATATCCTGCTCGTCAGTCCTGCCTACCTAGCCCGTCCAGCCCAGATGATCTTTGCCTTCGCCCTGGTCACATCTCTAGAGACGCTCTCCTGTGTTCCTGTTAAAGACTTGCTTGGCTGACATTCCTTCTGGCGCCAGATCTTGCTTGCTGTTCTACTACGCTCATCTCTGGCTCCCTGATGTTTTGGCTTGTCTGACTATCCGTTCTGGTTCCTGAACTCTGGCTATGTTTTGACTACGTTTACTCTGTTTACCTTTTTATTATTATTATTAAACAAGTATGATTTAACTGTACTTCTGAGTTTGATTCATGGTTTCTGACAAATACTGCTCTGCAGCCCAGTCTCCAAAGGGAGGGGATCATGCTCTGCTTCAGAATGTCACAGTACATTTTGGCAATCATGGTTCCCTCAATGAATTGTAGCTCCCCAGTGCCAGCAGCACTCATGCCGCCCCAGACCATGACACTCCCACTACCATGCTTGACTGTAGGCAAGACACACTTGTCTTTGTACTCCTCATCTGGTTGCCGCCACACACGCTTGACACCATCTGAACCAAATAAGTTTATCTTGGTCTCATAGACCACAGGACATGGTTCCAGAAATCCATGTCCTTAGTCTGCTTGTCTTCAGCAAACTGTTTGCGGCTTTGTTGTGAATAATCTTTAGAAGTGGCTACTAGGACATCTTTATATAGAGTAACAATTCTTTTTTTTTTCAGATCCTCAGAGAGTTCTTTCCCATGAGGTGCCATGTTGAACTTTCAATGACTAGTATGAGAGAGTGAGAGCGATAACACCAAATATAACACACATGCTCCCCATTCACACCTGAGACCTTGTAACACTAACAAGTCACATGACCCCAGGGAGGGAAAATGGCTAATTGGGCACAGTTTGGACATTTTCACTTAGGGGTGTACTCACTTTTGTTGCCAGACATTAATGGCTGTGTGTTGAGTTATTTTGAAGGGACAGAAAATTTACGCTATAATACAAGCTGAACACTCACTACTTTACATTGTAGTGACATTTCTTCAGTGTTGTCACATGAAAAGATAGAATAAAATATTTACAAAAATGTGAGGGGTGTACTCACTTTTGTGAGATACTGTATGTCTGCTCCCTTGTATATACTGTATACCCCTAAAGGAGCCGCTGTAGATTGGACAGTTTCTTTCCCCAACAGTGCAGAGGCAGCCAGGGGATTTGGGGTGATGCAGGATACTCCAAAATGGAACGTATTGCTAGCAGAGGATACTATTTGCTTAGCAACTGTACCAGTAGTATAGATAGACTGGAACAGTCCACGATTCATGACAGGGGACCATGAAGTAAGTATGAGCACAAATAATGACAAACTGGAACAGTCCACAGTTCATGACTGGGGACCGTAAAGTAGCATAGGGAACAAACAAAGGCTTTACTCGCTGGATCCTGGTACACAGATAGTCCATAGGTGCAGCCTCTTGAAAATTGGTCCAGCATTCAGTCCATAGGGCTCCAGGGACTGGCAGCCCCTCTCTTCTCAGCTCACAGATCCATCCCCACAGGGGGAAAAAGACAATCTGCTCAAGTCTCCAGACTATTTAACAGTAACCTAGCTCCATCTGGGTACACCTTGGCTAGGGCTTGGCTACGTCCTGCTGAATATTCAGATTGGACATTTTAATCCTCCCGCCCTAAGCTCTAGAAACTACTTCTAAAGGCAGGTGAAAAAATGAAAAAACCCTCAGTCTGTGAAGCTCTGAGCAGATCAAACCAAACAATCTCTGCTCCTTTGATTACAGCAGAAGCCAAAACTAAATTTACCTACCAGCCTACATATAAACAAAAATTATACATGGAAAAATGCAGTTTAGAACTTTAATACAACTTGATAAATTGCTTTACGCTGAGCTGATCTCTTTTGCATTTTACACGTTGTACATTCCCTTCAAGGGTTGCACATGGCACACTTATTTACTATCATGATAATAGTCTAGACAGTGATCCAGTGCAGGGCTCACCTCTATTGTCCTATGCAGGTGCTGGGTGAGGCTGCATAGCTCTTGTTTCTCCTCTCCTACCCCCTTCATACAGTGGACGGTCAGCTCCAGCTCACTAAAGCAAAGAAGAGAAAATAGGAATGAATAGCTGCAATTCACTAACAATCAGCACAATTTACAAATTATTAAAAACACTAAACTATAGATCAGCTGAATTTGTTGCATAAGTGGCATATTTTCCACACACACATTACTTTATCAATTCTGAATGTAACATGAAATAATAATACTACACCCAAGCAATAGCTACCCTTGTCAATTGAACGTTTGTAGGAGAAAAATATCATGAGATAAAACAACAAACAGTTACTCTATTTTATCCAACTATAGGTGTGATAATTTACGCTTTGATAATATATACGTATACGATTTCTTTTCAGATTGGAACTAAATACCAATGAGGCTGGACCTTGTAATTACCTGGACATTCAAAATGACCTTATGAATTCTAGAGGTCCAATCATTCCAATCTTCCTCTGTAATCTCAGTCCCCAGATCCTTTTCCCAGGCCAGTCTATACGACAGTTTTTGAGAAGAAATAATAGCAGAAGCGATATACCGCGTTTCTGGGTCACGTCTTGAAGGCATCTTTTTTTTGGAAGCCATCCATACTGTAATATCTTAATATCTTCTATCTTTCTTTGTTAAAATGTAGGGAAATGGGTAATGTGACATAGACGGAAGTGTTCAGTCTGCGGCATTTGAAATTACTGAAGAAAATATTTTGAGTCTGTGGGGCAATAGACTGTTTTTAGAAATAGAGAGAAGAGTCTTTAGCACACTTTCCAGGGAATGTAATCCTGAACTGTGATGAAGATGAAGCCTTTCACTGCCAGAGCTTTTTTTGCTTTTTTTTGCACACACGTTAAAATAATCATTTTGGACCTGAAGATTAGTTCAAACCTTCAAACCAGCCGAACTTCGATCCATCTATGACTAGCTTCAGGGAGCATGCTGATCACCAATGTAAGGGGGCGCACTCAGTGCCAGGATAAGGTCATCTAGTGCCCAGGACGAAGATGCCAAATAGTGCCCCCCTTCAAAATTTATAATCATGTGTCAGCAAAAGTCCCCTCCCTCCCCTCCAATAGAATGTGAGCACTAATATTCACACTTATATGAATATTCAAGCATAAATTCCTTTTGCAAGCCAAAATTCTCCCCAATCAAAAAATCCCCCTCTTACCGTACAAATACCCTCTGCCAGCTTAAATCTCCCATGATCCCTACTAGCACAAATCCACCTCCCCACCATACCCCTTCCTAACATAAAACCACCCTCCTAGTACGTATCCCCCCCTTCAAATCACCCCTTCTAGCAAAATCCCCCAAATCCCCCCTCCTAGCGCAAATCCTCTACCCCTCAAATTTTCCTTCTGAGCATAAATCCACTCCCTCACTCTAAATTCCCCTCTCTTAGCAGAAATCCCCCCCCCCCTCCCCCGCGCCTACATTTTCCCCTCCTAACACAAAACCCCTAATCATCCTCACTAGCACAACCCCCCTCCCCCAATACCCCTTCCTAGTACAAATCCCCCCATCCCTCCAAATCACCCCCCTAGCAAAATCCCCCAATTCCCTACTGGGCTCAGGCAGCTGCCACTTCTTCCCATTCCTTGTCCTGGCCCTGGGCACACTGACCACCAGTGTAAGGGGGCATGCTGTAACAAGAAAATTGGATGGCCGCACACTCCACTGGAACGTAGTAGCTTTATTGATCCTTATCACAAACACGTATAAAACCACATATAAAAACTCATAGCACACAGAGCAAGAGTGCAAATAGGGAAGATGTTACATACAATCCCAAATACACAATCCTATACCCACAGTTGATCCAGAGGAAGGGGAAAAACCCCAGGAAAGCATGATCCAATTTGCTCCAGCAGGGGAAAATATTCCTTCCTGATCCCCCAAGAGGCAAACGGATTTTTCCTGGATGAACCTTACCTATAAATGTTAGTACCCATTCATATCATGTACACCTAGGAAAAAAATCCAGGGCTTTTCTAAGCAATCTACTGAGCTGGCCAGAACCACCTCTGGAGGGAGTCTATTCCACATTTTCACAGCTCTTACTGTGAAGAAACCTTTCCATATTTGGAGATGAAATCTTTTTTCCCCTCAAACGTAAAGAGTGCCCCCTTGTCCTCTGTGATGACCTTAAAGTGAATAACTCAACATCAAGTTCACTATATGGACCCCTTATGTATTTGTACATGTTGATCATATCCCCTTTAATCTCCTCTTCTCAAGAGTGAATAAATTCAGTTCCTCTAATCTCTCCTCATAGCTGAGCTCCTCCATGCCTCTTATCAGTTTGGTTGCTCTTCTCTGCACTTTCTCCAGTTCCCCGATATCCTTTTTGAGAACTGGTGCCCACAACTGAACTGCATATTCCAGATGAGGTCTTACTAATGATTTGTATAGGGGCAAAATGATATCTCTTTCTCTGGAGTCTATACCCCTCTTAACCACTTGCCGACCAGCTGCCATTATTATACTGGTCATTCCTACAAATCGCTGTAGGTGTATGTCTGCTCTTTTAGGAGCAGAAGCAGGCGCGCGCCCGCTGCACGGTGGGAAACCCGATGCACGTGGCCGGCGGCCGCAATGTCCGTCAGCCACCTGTGAAAGCGGGAACGAGAGCCAGAATGGGGATCTGCCAATGTAAACAGACAGATCCCCGTTATGACAGGGGAGGAGAGAGATCTGCTGTTCATAGTGATTAGGATCAGCAAGACCTCCCAGGGAACAAATGTAACCCCTTGATCACCCCCTAGTGTTAACCCCTTCCCTGCCAGTGACATTTACACAGTAATCAGTGCATTTTTATAGCACTGATCGCTGTAAAAATGTCAATCGTCCCAAAAAAGTGTCAGAAGTGTCTGATCTGTCTGCTGCAATGTCGCAGTCCGGCTAAAAATCGCAGATCACTGCCATTACAAGTAAAAAAAATAAATAATAAAAATGCCATAAATCTATCCCCTATTTTGTAGATGCTATAACTTTGGGTAAACCAATTAATATACGCTTATTGCGATTTTTTTTTTACAAAATTATGTAGCAGAATACATATTGGCCTAAACTAATGAAGACATTTTTTTGGGGATATTTATTATAGCAAAAAGTAAAAAATATTGTATTTTTTTCAAAATTGTCGCTCTTTTTTTTGTTAATAGTACAAAAAATAAAAACTGCAGAGGTGATCAAATACAACAAAAAAAAAAAAGCTCTATTTGCGGGAAAAAAAGGAAGTCAATTTTGTTTTGATACAGCGTCGCACAACCATGCAATTGTCAGTTAAGTCGATACAGTGCCATATCGCAAAAAATGGCTTGGTCATTAAGGGGGAAAATCTTTCGGTCTGTAGGTGGTTAATATAAGAAAGGACTTTGCTTGCTTTGGAAATCGCAGCTTGGCATTGCATGCTATTATTAAGCTTATGATCTACCAAAACCCCCAAATCCTTATCCACTATGGATTCCCCCAGATGTACTCCACCTAGTATGAATGATGCATGCAAATTCTTAGCCCCCAAGCACATAACTTTACATTTATCAACATTTAACCTCATTTGCCACATTGTTGCCTAATGAAACAGTGCATTGAGGTCGGCTTACAAGTTGGATGTCGCTTGCAAGTTGGAGGCATCCTGCAGGACATTAATCCAATGCATAGCTTGGTGTCATTAGCAAAGACTGAAATAGTAGTTTTAATCCCAGACCCAATATAATTTATAAAGTTGTTAAAAAATAGGGTCCCAACACTGAAGCTTGGGGTACACCACTGATAACCTTAGACCATTCAGAGTAAGAATCATTAACCACTACTCTCTGAATTCTGTCTTCTAGCCAGTTTTCTATTCATTTACAGACTGATCTTTATAAGCCTGTAGATTTTACCTTACACATCCGCGGAGCCACGCACTTACGTCATACCCGGAATTGACAGGGAGCTTGGAGCGCAGCTGAGGCGCAGGACGATCAGCCGGCTTTTTCCATAGCTCCATAGTCTACGCTATTCACTTACCGTGTAGTGTGTTTTCTTGGCTGCCCCTTTTTGGGGAGGAACGATTGTTTTATACAGTTTTTAATTAAGCCTTTTAATAAAGCCTTTTGAAACTACTACACTATGGGAGCCCTGTTTTTTCCTATGAGGCTGTGATGCAAGAAGTCGGTATACTACCTAATGTTGGGAGCTGGGTTGCATAGAGGACCTGTGTGGACGCCCGCACTGGACCTGGGAAGCCCTTCATCTTGCTGTTTACATGCCTATTACCCCTGCAGGGGTGCCAGGAGCCAGTGAGTGGGGACCCTTGAGGGGGATCACGGAAGTCACCAGATATTGATTAAGCACAAGAGTCAGACATTTTTTATGAACACTTTGCCAATCTGGAGCTTCACTTTCATTTATAGTTCATAATATTTATCAGTATATTTTTATTTCCTATGGGTTTTTTTCTCACATATATATCTGATGTGGTGTATTCCATATAATATTGTCTTTTACCTTTACTTGAGTGGACACTAATCACATGGACTCATTATTACACGTTTTTATATTTTTTATATTTTTTGTTTATATTTTTATGTACACCTACGTATCTACTGTGGGCCAGCAGGGGAAGATTTTGATGGTCACATTTTCTCTCACTGCTAAATAGAATATTTATGTCACTTTTGTACACATTTCCCAATTACGTGTATTGTTACTATGTTTATTTGATTAGGTATTGAGACACTTACATTTTTACTTTCATTAGTTTTGTCTCACATATTTATATATGAGGTTTAGGTCTCACTTAGTTTTAGCACCACACTTTTAGGTGTTTTTGACACACACCCATACAGGGTACCCCTCCTTAGGGAGCGCCACTTACCCCTACTCCTTTTAAAACATTTATATCTCACCCTCCATAGGGAGGTGTGACCCAGGGGAGGCTGCATACCAGTTTTGTCCTAAGCGCGGGATTCTAGTCCTTTTTTCTATATATTTCCGATCAGGTCCGCCTGTCAGTTTTTCAGGCGGACCTGATCAGACGCTACATTCACTCCTATGGAGCAGCGGACGTCAACGGTGACATGTCCGTGAAATCTAGATGGATAGTGACCTTATTTTCCATCCGTCTGGTGGATCTGATGAAAATGGACAGGCAGTCCTTTTCATCCGATCTCCCCATAGAGGAGAGCGGCACTCTGACAGGTCTGTCTCTGTACAGTGAGTGGAGACAGACCTGCCATCCGCCTGCTCAGCAGGGATCAATAGAGTGATCCCCTGTAAAGAAACCAATCAGCTTCCAGGTTGTTTTGCCAAAGCTTAATTAAACAAGCTGATGTTAGAAGCTGATTAGTGTCACTGTTTTTGCACTCTCTAGCTTTAGGCCTCATATACACGATACGAAAATCAGAAGGGAAAATTTGTAAGATGAGCTGTCTGCGGATTTTTGGATCATTAGTACAGTGCTTTCGACAGCCGATTTGACTTTTTAGTCAGACAAAAGCTGGATGTGCAGGCTAGAAAATTTTTGTTGGATGTGAACTCAACGTCTGATTTTCGGATGGTCAGTACAGAAATCGTCACACAAAAGTCGAAAGTACAAAAACGCATGCTCGGAATCAAGGAACAACTGGGAAGAGTTTGGTCTTGTAAACTAGCATTCGTAATTTAGAATTAACATTTGAGACGTGGCAATTGATGAAATGTCGAAATGCAGCGCACATTCTCATCTTCTTTAATGGGAAAATAATGAAGCTGCTTTGCTGGTGATACTGATGTAGTTATACCAAACGTATTTTAAAAGGCTTTTTTTTGTACGATCTGAAAATCGCGAATCAACGCTAACCAAACATTTACTAACACAAAATTAGCAGAAGGGGCCCAAAGGGTGATGCTTGAGAAATTAACTTCCTCTTTATACTCTCATAGTATGTCAATACGTTTGTGTTTGTCAAATGACAATTTGCTGATAGTTAGTATGCTAGACAAAATCCTGCACACGCATTTTTGACAAAAATCAGACGCTCGGTCATACAACAATCAAACCGTGTGTGTACGAGGCATAAATAAATAAACCCCATAGTGTTACAATATAGCATAAAATGTTAAGTGCAAAATTGAAAACACTTGAAAAACAAAGTGAAACACACATACTAATATAATAAAAAGAAACAAAAAAAGGAATAGAAAGAAAAAATTATAATAAAACAATGTAACAAAACAAGAAACATTTTTCTTTTTAACAAATAACAAAAAAGTAATTTGATAAATCTATTAGGTACTTTTCTGAAACCAATATACACACCTTGACTACTTACTTGTGAAAGAGAGACCGGCACATGGGTGTCACTTATAATAATATGGGGACGCACTGACCACCAGTGTAAGGGGCACACTGACTACCAATATAAGAAGACACACTGAGAACTAATGTAAGAGGACACATTGAGCACTGACCCCTAACATAAAGGGGCATTTAAAAAAAAATATCCAGCTCAGACTTACTTCTTGATTTTTTCTTGTTCAACCCTGAGCTCTTGAACAAGGTCTTCAAAATGGCTCTTTTCAGTCTCCAAGACCTGATTTATTTTCTCTAGTTCCTAAAGAAAGATTATCCAAAAAATGTATCAATAAAACCGAAGCGATTCCATTCAGACTATATTTATAATGCAAAAAATCAATGTACAAAGTGCAGTAAACCATAGTACACAATCAACAACGGCACAGCTTACTCTATTGAGGGGACTGGGAACATTTTTGTGGCATTTGTGAACCAGTCCTTTAAATGCCTAAAAACAATTCTTTTTTTGTGAATGAATTTGTGCAACCAGATAATGTCTCTGCCTCATAATGAACTGGCAAGTGATGTTCGAAATATTGTAACAATTCAGATTTTACAGATTAAAGAAATCAAGCAGTTCATTTATTTGTCTGTTACGTCACCTCTTTCTGCTCTCGCTCTGAGCACAGCTCCTCTGTCTCCGTCATCAGTTTATCTGTAGAACAACCAGCAGAAATGTGAGCAGGTTCTAATGACACCAGCTTATACATATATTATCATACTGGTGTTAAAATAACACTCTTGCTGTGTTTCACTAGATGTCTTTGCAGTTATACATGTTCTTTATTGTAATTAGGATTCCAATTACTTTCCAAGTCAAAATGCTGCTGTATGAAAAATCCCCTACTGTGTGTGCTGTCACATCATACACTGTACCAGTGGTCTCCAAACTGCAGCCCGAGGACCAGATGTGGCCCTTTACTTGCTTGTATCTGGCCCTTGGAGCACTATATTCATCCAATGATACCAATGATGGGACAGGGAAGGGACAGAATTCTTCCCAATGACACCAACGATGGGGCACAATTTGTGCCAAAAACACCAACAATGAGGTCCAATGACACCAATGATAGGGCACAATTTCTCCCAATGATGCACACGATGGCAATTCCTCCCACTGACACCAAAGATGGGGCGCTATTCCTCCTATTGGCACAATTGATGGAGCAATGTTTATTCACAATGGCATTGGGAACTCTTCCATTCTCATTGGACACAATCTGGGCCACTTTAAGTCTGAATGACAGTAAACTGACCCCTTGTTTACAAAGTTTGGAGACCCCTGCACTACACAATCAGTGAAAACATTGCCTGGAAGCTGTCTTCTCAGCAATTAAAGAGGAACTGCAGTCTGCTCACATAATTTGTAATAAAAACACCTTTGCCATTCTGAAGTTTTCTCCAAGCACTTTACATATTGTTTAATATATACTGTGGTTCTGTACTTGCCAAATATGCTGCAGAAATCTCCCTCTACTAAGTCTGGCTGCATCCATTTTAACTGTGGGCAGCTGAAGTTGCTGCCTGTTCACTTCCTGGATGTACAGAGACACAAGAGGCACATCTCCAGGTCTGCAGCCCTGCAGCTCTCATTGGCCCTCTTATGACTCACCCCCCCTCCCTTCCTGGCAAACTCTCCGAGAATGAGAGAGAGATCTATGCATGATGTCATAAGCCTAGGCTAATTACTAGAAAAGAAACATGAAGTGGGCTGTATAAGGTACACAGGGCATACTAAAGCGTACACCCTTGGAGGGTTATGTTTACCCACACAGGTGTGCGTTCAGGGACACAGAACCACACACCCCCTCTTCCAGATAGATATAAAATTGGGAGCAGTGGATGTGTCCGTGCAGCCACTACATATCAGTTGACATCAATGGGACTGCCTGCACAGAGATACATGGAACACTTGTTCCTTCTTCTGCAGGTAAGCACAGCCCTTCACAGGCATACACTTTAGTATGCCCAATATGAATGAGGCCTAAATCTCCAAGAGCATACGGATATAAAAAGGCTGCTTTTTGTAGGAGTAGGAGAAGTCTAGAACTCCTGTCAGCTTTGTATTGCTGTCTTTGTCCCTGTTTCCCCTCATCTGGTAAAAGCATTGTCAGCAGGACAGAAAATGAGGGATGAGGCCTTGGATAGCAGTAAAAGCCTAACATGAGTTATAACCCTTCATCACTTTATCCAAAAAAAAAAAAAAAAAAAGTTTTGGTAATACTTACAGTCAAGGAAAATAATACATTTTCTTACATAAATTAGTAATTAACATTATGGCAATAATTGTAATTCATAACATTTATTCCAGGGAAATGAGCCATAAACATTGCCTGGAATATTTTGTTTCCAATTTATGTAAGAAAGTATAAACTTCATTACCCGGAGAAAAGCTGGTTGGCTTAAAACTGAAATCAGGACTAAAAAAGTATTGTTTAAATACAAGAGCCAAGAGTATGGGACCACAGGTGCCAGGCTAATCTAACAAAACATGCATAGAAAAAATACACAACCAACACACTGAATGGATTAAATTAGGCCACAGCCTGGTTAACTAGTTTTAAATCATATTAACAATATAAACCTAATTCACATCACATAACTTTATTACTAAAATAATCAGAATTCAACAACAATTCAGCCCAGCCACTAAGACTCAAGCTGACCAATAATTTAGTTTAACCATCTTCTTACATGTCCCCTTTGACCCACTTTATCAAAGGAACTCACCACATAAACCAGGGGGGGAAATTTGGGAGGGGAGCTCCTCGGGGTAAAGCCTCTCTGGCCACTGGCAGAAAGCCCTGGTGGCAGGCTCCTTAAGTAGGTCCCCAAGGCTTTCTAGAAGGTTCTGGGGTCATATAACCCTAACTGGCCTACCCCGGACTGACTCCTTAACCTACCAGAACCTTCCAGGTCATATGACCCTAATTTACCTATCACAATAAGCCCCATTGAAAATTGTTACAATAGGGCCTTATACTGCCCACTCCGCGGTCCCATGAGGCAAAGGAGGGCTTAAAAAGGCTATCCCCTTTTCCCCAACATTCTTATTGGTATCCTTCGTGCAGTTCTGTACTTTGCATTTGTGCAGCAGTTTCCTGTAATATAGACAAATCACTGCTGCTCTCTCTCTCCTTGTGCACTGGTCTTGTATGAACCCACTTGCAGTTTTCTACTTGTATCACATGCCTATGCAGCCAACCAGCCAGGAAGCAGATGACATGGCAAGGGTGATGGAGGCTCTGGTAGTAAAGGGACTGTCAAGCATGGAGTTATAGAGAATTGCATTTCCTGTATCCAATAACATCATAGGGGTTATACTCACTGGGAGTGAAGGTGACAGGACTGCTGAGTTGGTGCACACCTGGGGAGGGGTGAACTCTAACAGAGGTTGTGTCTGTAATGTATTAATTAACAGTGTGGAAGTTTTCCCACAGATTACAAAGTGTTGACTGTGCAAGAGACCCTGCTCGCTTCCAAGTCAGGAGTGCCTCTTTTTTAATGCTGAATTCACATGACTGCATTCTCCACCTGCAGTATAGGCATTAGCGGGCGCTGTTTCACAATGTGCCCATTAGGGCGCATTAAGCCACACCCGCAAGCCTATAGCAGGTGGACCTGCTAGATGCCATCCACAGATCTGCTCTCTATATAGGCTATTTGCAGCACAGCGATGATATCACTGTTACTTTTACTAGGTGGTAGCTGGGTTTGCAAATGCAGAGAGCGTCGCATGCAGATCAACAAGCACCAGTTTGACCTGTTAAGAGTATATATCATCATCTATCTTGTACATCGAATTGAACCAGAATGCTGCATCCTTAATGTAACATACCAAAATACTCTTGCCTCTCCTTAGCTAGCTGCAGACCCTGAGCTTCCAGGCTTCCAATCATCGCCTCTCCCAGCTGGGCATTCTGCCAGGTCCTGTGTGCCGAGCAATGGAAGAATGCATTAGTACAAATAGAACTGTCTTTGCCATGCTCCACCCACCTTTAAAAGGCAGCCTTCAGTCATAGAGAGTAATGGCTAAGTACTGACAACGTAAGTGACTGTTCCCTTTGCAGACTTGATTTGTCTATAAGTTCATTTCTATTAAGAATCAGAGTGAGTTTTAAAGAGAAACTGAAAAAATGCCTTTAAATGTAGCAGCTTAGCATTTAGAATAAATGGCACATTAAAATGCAGCTTCTGACAGTTCTAGTTTGGTTATGTCATGTTTACCTATCAGCTGCTGCATTCCCGTACCAGCTATCAGTACGTAGACACAGCCATAGCAGCTGGTCACATGGGTTCTGCCAAAGGGGAAGGGGGGGGGCTTAGACAGAGACAAACAATTAGCATACCTCCCAACTTCGAAACATGAATAAGAGGGACACCTTAAGGTAGAGAAGACATGCATTGGGCACCATGCCAAAAATTGGCATGGCTAAATTGAGCTGACTATTGGGCATACCCTAGGAGGAGTCTGAGCCTACATCCTGCAGTCCTTGTACCACAAGACACTCCATAATTATTGTTCTATAACTAGGAGCCTCACTTACATAAACCTGTGGTCAGTTGGGGGGCAAGATTCATCAAGAGTGGGGGGAGCATAAGGGCTTAACAAGGGGAACAATAAAGCCCAGTGGGAGGTAGAGGAACAATAGTGTCCAGCGGGAGTTAGGGGGTTCCTGGCATGAGGAACAATAGTGCCTAGGAGGTAGTGGGGAGAAACTATAGTGCCCAGTGGGGGGGAATGACAACACTCCGCTTGAGTGCTTTCGTCATATGCCGCTTCCTCCAGTCTGTATAGATAGCAGATATTCCAAACCATTGACAACCAATTACTAGACAGTACTCAATTTGGCTGTTGAACATGAAACTGTTTATTGAAACACAGGTACACAGAGGTAACACTCAGGACAATTCCCCCCCCCCCCTTTGCATTCAGGATGGGGTAGAATGTCCAATCAGCAGGGAGAGCTGTTGGAGGAATTCTCCCCCTCCCCTCTCACAGCTAATCGACATACACATCCCATAATACCCAAGGCAGACAGACACAATAGAATCATGGAATATAGCCACACCCCAAACGACCCAACACAGAGCACACCATAGTATGAGACAATATACAAAAAATATATATATATATATATATATATATATATATATATATATATATATATACACACACACAACATTCCAGTGTGGTTGTACAGTGAGTCTGATTAGTTCAGATCAGACTGGGGTTCTCGGTCACCCTGTGCCCCTATTAGAGACACAGGGTGACTTAGACATAGGAGGTGCATGGGGAGCTGAAACAAGGGTTACCTAACCTCCCCTAGGGATTCTGGGTTCCACGGGCCCCCTGCCCAAAGTGACTCCCATCACATCTCTCCCCTTTCGGCAGCAGACTAACACAGGAGGAGACCCTAGATGGGTTGACTCCAAAGTCAGTAGTTCCAGTCCCCCAATGCCAGTATCCACACAGCACCCCAAATAAATTGTCCCAAACATAGCATTACTCACCCAGTCAACCTCTGCCTCTCTCAGAGAACATACCCCGCCGCTGGGGAGAAGCCTGGACTGGCCCTTCCTCCTGGAGTCCTTTCAGCCGCTAGAGAGAAGACAGGGTGACTGGGCTCACTTCATCATGCTGTTGGGGATCTGGAACGACTGACCAGTATCCCTGGCGTATACAGGTGGAGACTGAAAACTCATCCAATCTTGGTAGATGAAAATCCCCCAGTGCTTGCAAAGCATGGCTGATATGTGGCTCCTGTCTCAGTGCTGCACCATTTTCTGGGGTTGTGTCAGTGGAAACCGAAGTCCAATCTACTATCACAGGAACTCCCTCTTCTGTTAGTTGAGGGCAGAGGCTAGCAGCACTCTGCCTCTGTTGCCAGCCCTGCTGCTGGGTTTCTGGCATCATTCTGGGGTGCCATCTGCTGCTGGGAAGGGAAGCCGGCTACTTCAATTCCCTTACCCTCACCTGGCTGCTGGGACGATATGTCTCTGGTACTGCCTCCCAGGTGCACAAATCCTTGTTGGGGAGGGGGAATGGCGGCTTCCCCTCCCTGCATCTCTGCAATCTACTGGGGAAGAAGAAACACCACCTTCTCACCTCGGGCCTCCGAAACTGCCACGGGTGTGGAACAGGGGTCTGCAGTACTCTGTCCTGCTGCCAGCACTTCTGCTGGGGGTTCACTAAGTGGTTCCTCCTCTACAGAAATGTCTAATAAATCCCCAGTCTCTGGAATTGCTAAAAGTCCAGGGCATGGGCTGGTGGTCCTTGGGCCCAGTGCCAACCCTTCGGCAGGTGACTCATCATCAATAACAACCACTAATGAAAGATCAATTAAATTCATTGCTGACACTTCAGCCGAGATTTCAGTGTTGTCTGCTGGTACTTCCTGATAGTCCCAGGCAAAGGGAGCCCAGCCCTGGCACTGAGCAAAGTTTAGCAGCCATCTGTAGGCGATCTCCAGCTCTCATTCCTGAACAGCCAGAAACTCTATGGGGGTTATTTACGAAAGGCAAATCCATTTTGCACTACAAGTGCAAAGTGCACTTGAAATTGCACTGAAAGTGCACTTGGAGGTGCAGTCGCTGTAGATCCGAGGGGGACATGCAAGGAAAATAAAAAACAGAATTTTAGCTTGCACATGATTGGATGATAAAATTAGCAGAGTTTCCCCTCATTTCAGATGTACCACTAAGATTTACAGTGACTGCACCTCCAAGTGCACTTTCAGTGCAATTTCAAGTGCACTTTGCACTTACAGTTTGCACTTGTAGTGCAAAGTGGATTTGCCTTTCATAAATAACCCCCTATATCTTCCAGTGCCCAGTGCACTTCTGAGACGTTCAGTATCTCTTCTCTAAAAGCCATGATTTCTTCCAACCTCCACGCCAAATCGCTCCCAAAGTTATGGTCCCCTGTCAGCTTCACTTACAACAGTCCCAGGCCGCCGCAGCCAAAGTCTTCCATTGGGCTGTCATCCACTATTCAAGGGCATGCTTGGGATACATGCCACCAGAGGGCTTTGTAGCTCTCAATCGCATCTCTACCCAGACCAGCCTGCTTACCTCAGCTGTCTGCTCCTTGTGCGATTTCTCTCTCGAAAACAGTACCCGCAATCCATACTGTGACCAGTAACTTTCCTGGATAGAGGGGAGAATTTTCCCCTGGTGGCGTGGCTCACAGGCTAGCATTTCCAGAGTTCACAGTGGATAGAATCATACCATCCCAGCAGGACCTGCTCTGATACTGGTCCTCTGTGCTGTATCTGCATCTCTCGCAACCTCCTTCCGAATTCCTCTTCCATGGTGGCTGGTATCTGTACCTCTCCTCTCCTGCTATCCGGACCTTGGATCAAGGTGAAGATTTGAATGTCCCAGACTACAAGAAGCATCCCACTGCTTGCCACCAATGTAACGAAATGTCCCACACTCCGCTTAAGTGCTTTTGTCATATACCGCTTCCTCCAGTCTGAATATAGATATCAGATATTCCAAACTGTTGACATCCAATAACTAGACAGTACTAGTTTTGGCTGCTGAACATGAAACTGTTTATTGAAACACAGGTACGTAGAGGTAACACTTGGGACAATCACCCCCTTTGCATTCAGGGCGGGTAGACTGTCCAATCAGCAGGGAGAGCTCTTGGAGGAATCCCCCCCACAGCTAATCTACATACACATCCCATAATACCCAAGGCAGCCAGACACAATAAATCAATGGAATACAGCCACATCCAAAACGACCCAACACAGAGCACACCATAGTATAAGATATATATACAACACTCCAATGTGGTTGTACAGTGAGTCTGGTTAGTACAGATCAGACTGGGGTTCTCAATCACCCTGTGCCCCTATTAGAAACACAAAGTGACTTAGACATAGGAGGTGCATGGGGAGCTGAAACTCCCCAAGGGATTCTGGGTCCCACGGGCCCCCTGTCCAAAGTGACTCCCGTCACAAAGGGGAACAATAGTGCCCAGTGGGGGGTAGACAAACAATAGTGTCCAGTGGGAGGTAGAAGAACAATGTTTGGGGGGTTCCAGGCGTGAGAACACAAGTGCCTAGGCGGTAGTGGGGAGAAACTATAGTGCCCAGTGGGGGCAAATGACAACAATAGTGCCCAATGGGGGGTGGGAAGGAACAATAGTGCCCAGGGGGTAGAAGATAGTGCCCAGCGGGGATGGGCAACAGTGCTCAGAAGGAGGTGGGGGGGACAACAGTGAGCTACGAAAGGTGGGACACAACCCAGGCCCACGGGATGCTGGGATTGTGTTAAAATCCCAGGACAATCCTGGGATGGTTGGGGGGGGGTATGAATCAGTGTTTCAGCCTTAACACAGGTCTTGCTTTTGTCAGCAGCCATGTGTTCTGCTGCTACGGCTGTCCTTTGATACCAGAGCAGCTGATAGTTAAGTCTTGCCCAACTTAGCAGTTTAGTATGTAGACAACAGGAGTTGGAGAAATTTAATATATGTTAGCTTTTTAACACACTTTTATCTACTTAAAGCTGGTCATACACATAATCTGATGGGACAATCCTTGTATAATCTTTTTTAGATTTACCCAAACTATGTCAAGTGACGTGAGGGCCCACTTAAAGCCATTCAATTTGGATCCAATCAGGCAGGCTCTTGCACCTTTACATTATTGTTGGGAGGCCTAAAGATGATTGAAAAAATAGATTGTGATGAGTATTGCCAGCTTTAAAGACAGAGTTAAAATTCTCTTTTTCAAAATTTTATGCAAAATATACCTAAATCTGGTATCCCTGTTTAATTATTTCCCGCAGAAACTTCCTAGATCTAAATTATTCACACATTTTACCAACCTTTTTGAACCTTTTTTTATTGAGAAACCTCTTAAAATAATTATCAGATCTCAGGGAAGCCCTGCTAAATATTATTAAACCTACAGCTCTCTGTGATAATTAAGCTGTAGAAAATATTAGAAAGAATAAAGACTGTAGGGTACTTAGAGCATTTGATACACAGAGCAGAACATTTTCTAGCACTTCCCTGCTGTATAAGACAATATTAATGCTAATATAAAATGAATGATTAAAATGGCCTTATGTAGCTCCCAACCCTAGGCTGGATAAATGTAGTTTTTTGGCTCTGCTGTACTGAGCAGAGACATCTTTTTTCTAGGTTGGTCGGGTCTCCCTAAGCATGGTGGTTGGTTTCTCCTGCCTGCCTCTGGAAGAAGCTCCCAGAAATAGAGTAGGAGAGCCAGCCACTGGGTTATTTCTCTACAGGGCCGCCATCAGGGGGGACACAGCCCATACACTTGTAGTGGGCCCAGGCTTTGGGGCCCGGGCCCCAACCAAGGTTGTCTTTAACGTGGGGCAAAAGGGTCAGTTGTCCTGGGCCCAGTCATTGTTGTAGGAGCAAATCAGTTGCCTCTTAAGCCCGCGCTGCCCGCATAGTTGCCACGATTTTCATCAAGCTGTCCTGAGATGGCTGTGTCCCACGCTGAGTCACGGAAAGAGCTGCAGATACAGAAGCAGTCCTGTCTGCTTTCTTTTCCAGCTGCTGCACATTTCCCCACCTCTCTATCTCTCTCCTGGCCCTCTCTAACATCCCACCCCCACAATTCTTTGCCCCCATAGCAGTCTGTCCAATCGCAGGTGTGTGGTGTGCCATCTGGACCTGCCCCCTGTGATGAGTTTGGCCAATAGGCTCCAGCAGGATGAGAGACTTGCAGTGGGAAGTTTGAATATGGAAGTGTGATTGATTGGAACTGTGTCCGGAGAGAGTGAGGTGAGCCCTGAGACCAAGGAGCGGCCATACACTGAGGTATATCACCCGGATCAGGCTGTCTCGAAGGCACAGGAGGGATTGAAGAACTACAGAGGGAGGACACTGCGAAAGAGAACTGACATAGCATGGAGGTGAGACTAGAGGACGAGGACATGGGATGGAGGAGGGCATTGATTGAAGGAGGACATGGAATAGAGGAGGAGATGAAATGGAGAAGGACATGTGATGGGGAGGCCCAGGAGGGGGAGGACATGTGATGGGGGAAATGAGAAAGGTAAAGGAGGACGTGGGATGGGGGAGACAAGACTGGAAGAGGAGGACGTGGGATGGCAGAGATTAAACTGGAAGAGGGGAACATGGAATGGGCAGGTGGAACTAGAGGAGGAGGGGGATATGGGAAGAGGGGGATGGGACTGGAGGAAGAGGAGCACAAAGGATGGAGGAGGCCATGGAATAGAGGACATGGGATGGAGGAGAGGACATGGTATGAAGGAGAAAGGGCTGGAGGAGGAGGAGATGGGACTGGAGGAGGAGGAGGACATGGTATGGAGGACATGGGATGCCAGAGGACATGGTGTGGAGGAGATGGGACTGGAGGAGGAAGAGGAGGACATGGGATGGAGGAAATGAGACTGGAGGAGGAGGAGGACATAGGGTGGAGAAGATGGGACTGGAGGAGAAAGAAGACATGGGATGGAGGAGATGGGACTGGAGGAGTAGAAGAACATGGCATGGGGGAGGAGGATAACTTGGCATGGAGGGCAGGGAATGGAGGAGGAGGACATGGTATGGAGGAGATGTGACAAGAGGAGGAGGACATGGGATGGAGGTGATGGGACTGGAGCAGGAGGAGTACATGGGATGGAGGACATGGGATGGAGGAGATGGGACTGGAGGAGGAAGAGGACATGGGATGGAAGAGGAAATGGGATAGGGGAGATGAGACTGAAAGAAGAGGACATGGGATGGAGGAAATGGGACTGGAGGAGGAGGACATGAGATGGAGAAGGAGGAGGACATGGGATGGAGGAAATGGGAATAGAGGAGGAGGAAGACATAGGATGGAGAAGATGGGACTGGAGGAGGATGAGGACATGGGATGGAGGAGATGGGACTGGAGGAGTAGGAGAACATGGCATGGGGAAGGAGGATAACTTGGCATGGAGGACAGGGAATGGAGGAGGAGGACAGGGTATGGAGGAGATGTGACAAGAGGAGGAGTAGGAGATGAGATGGAGGTGATGGGACTGGAGCAGGAGGAGGACATGGGATGGAGGAGAAGGGAATTGAGGAGGACATAGGATGGAGGAGATGGGACTGGAGGAGGAAGAGGACATGGGATGAAAGAGGACATGGGATAGGGGAGATGAGAATGGAAGAGGAGGAGATGGGATTGAAGGAGGAGGAGATGGGACTAGAGAAGAATATGGGATGGAGGATAAATTAAGTTGTAGGAGTGTTAAAATAAAAGTGGGTGCCCTGAAGGACTTGGTGGGATGGCCAGTGGGCATATTTGGTCGGACGGCCAGTGATCGGGCCCTGGGGAATATTGGTGGTTAGGCCCGGGGGGGCCCAGCCCTAAAGCTGTGTAATAGGCCCAAACATTTATGATGGTTGCCCTTTTTCTCTGACCTCAGCTGATCCCTGTGAGGGTGACTGGGGAGAAGATAAAAGTTTGAGAGGCCTGTTCAATCTCTCTCTTCTCCAGGGACCTCTGGCCAGGGAGGCAGCAGTGTTACTGAGGAGCTGCTAGGCCTCAGCATGTGCTTAGCTCAGGGCCAGGAGGAACCTGTATTTAAAGACATTTGCTAAATGACACTAGCTTATGGAGCTGGACTGGAGAAGATCCACTTTTTCCTAAAGAGCGTTGCATGGAAGCTGGTTGGAGACAGCTGTCCTTGGACATTGTGAGTAGGATCTTTTCACCAAGGACTCTAGGTGTGCCTTTGCTTTGGGGGTTACATGACAGAGGTTGCTACAAGGACTGTGATGACTTTTACAGAGTCTCAAATGGACTGGCTGCCCCCTCTACCCCCAGCAATATTTAGTGCTGCTGATAAAGGAATTTTTTTCTTAAAAATCTGTTCTCCTGTAGTTGCTGGCATTTTTGGAGTATACTTCACACTCATCCCTCTTTCCTGTTTAATTACTGAATACATCTACAAAAAACTCAGCCTGTGTTTGTTGGTGTGCTCTGGAACTTTTACCTGGGCCTGGCTGCCTCTAAACAGGTAAGAGGTGGGCGCTACACTTAAAAGAAACATAGACTGTGAAAATTATAGTGTCTCCTTAAACTGGTAGTCAGTGGAAAACTGTATGTCTACTCCCTTATAATGGTGGTCATTGTAGGTGAGAAAAATAATCTGCCACTGCTGAAGGAACCTCTTAGCAACATCTGGAGAGCCAGCTTAGACCAATGTAACTGTGCATACACCATACCTGTGGGGTCTCTCTAAAATCTGGAAATCACTGTAGTAGACACCGCTATCATAGTGATCTCCACTTGCTTCTGGGCCCTGTGCCAAGCGGCTGCTCTGCTGCATTTTGAACACGAGAAGTCGTCCACTCAGCATGGTGCCATTCAGAGACTGATCCTGCATTCAGAATGCAGTAGGGCAGGTGCTTGACACAGAATCTGGAAGCTAGTGGAGATCACTGTATCAGCGCTGCCAACTACAGTGGTTTCCAGTTTGTAGAGGGATCCCAGAGGTACGGAATATGCATAGTTACATTGGTCCAAGCTGGACCAATGGAGCTGTGTAAAAATATCCATTCCTAGAATTCGTCTTTAAAGCTATATTATAGACAGATTTAAAAGACACAAATAATTGCAGTTCTGTAATTATCAATACATCATTACATTTAGTTTTTAATGCAAGCAGTGTAAGTATCTGAATTTGCCCCTGTGTCTGCCTATTCTAGCCCCTGTACAGCAGGTCAGGAGTGTGAGAGGAAGAATCAGTACAAGGGCCCAATCAGTTCATGGGCTGACAAGAGGCATGCTGATAGGGGAAAAAAGCAGAGTGACAAAGAGATTAACTTATCACTGTGCTGCTTCTCCTTTTAAGGACAACCCTAGGCTCAGAGAAAGTGGGTTGAATGATGCCGGCCATCAGACCAAGGACTGAAAAAAGTACTATGGGGGAAACCTCTGGATTGAAATGAAATAAATCAACAAAAGCTAGCTTTGTTATTTTATCGTTTATGGGTTAATCATTTTTACCTTGCCATTTTTGGCTGGGGCTCTGCTTTGATGTCTAGTGAATGTGATCATTGTATGTCTGTATTTGCAATATTAAATCTCTTACAGGTCAGTCCTTCCGGCATCCTTAGCAACAAGGAAAAATAATTAATAAGACATGTCATTGTAGATCAGTCTGTTTTTTATCTACTTCTGTGTGTGTCATAAATTCCACTTTGGCATTTTCAGAAAGCATAAAAACGAATGCACTTACACTTTGCCAGATTCATGCAGCATTTCCAGCCACTGGCTTTGCTCAATCTCAGTCTCTGCAGCCAGCAGGATGTTTCCCTGCAGGGTAGAATGAGAAAGCTGCAGTCCCATTGAGGTATAGCGTGATGAAAAGCTGTCCCAGAATACGTCCAGGAATCATCTACATATGGGCTCAAGATTCACACATAATGGCAATACTGTAATTTTAAAGATCTCTGTCTGTTCACTCCTAGCTAGCTGGGTCGTACATATCCAAGTGTCAGTACTCTCTTAATTTCCCCATAGACATTATTCAGATTCAAACCAGCCTGGAAAGTGACAGCTGGAATCTGAAAGCTTGAAGCTGATTGCTCACATTGGGAAAAAGAATGTTTTTTCTTAGTACAAACACTTTTGACACATACAGTATACTAGTGCCACTGTTTGTCCTATTTGTTTTTTTTTTTTGGGGGGGGGGGGGGGTTGGAACACACAGACTGTTTAGAAAGAGTTTAATCTTGGTATGAAAAATAGCAATGTGCAGTGACCCCTGGCAACCAGTCAGACGTCACCTTTCATTATTATGAGAGCAGTGAAAGTAAATCCAACTAGTGAAATTTCATATACAGAAAGTAGTAACATTATAGTGTCATTTCAGAAGTTGTATTCAAACTTTAAAATATGCAGCTTTTGTTAAAACAATTCATGGAGATCATGCAATGAAGATCTCTGTTCCACTTATTCCTATTATGGCGTGACAACTGTCTCCCAGCTGTGCTCCCTTCGTTGTCACCCTGTCACATTGTGTTCCCAGGGGTGGCTACAAGCAGGATTGTGGACACATATTGTAGAGGCACGGTTTTCTGATGTCACTACCAGCAAGTGGAAGAAAATGGCTGGAGGAGATCAGGGGCAATGAAAGGGAAACAATGGATGAAAATAATTGTATTTAAAAAATAGTTTAACATACACTGTACTTTAACTAACAAAATCTTATTCAGTGAGGGTTTAGATCTCCTTTGACAAAATCACTTGGTATGCTTATTACACTATGCAGGCAATATGCACACTAAACGTTTTGAGGTAAGTATAAATAAAAAAAAAAAAAAAGAAACAAAACAAAAAAAACATACTTGTCTTTTAAACATCACTTTTATAATATAAGCAGCCATGCCCAGACTTGTGCCACAAATTAGTTCCAGGGCAAAATCTGAGTAGATAGATCTAACTGCCAATAAATAGTATGTGAATTGTGACTATATTAGATGGCCGAGCTGCATGATTTAAAGTGGTAGTGCTTACTCAATACCCCTTCTCTGATTATACATAGACTACTTTGCTAATAGGCTTGTGGGTGTTATATCAGTTACATGTTTATACACATACTGTACACAGCTTATGGCTTTTCCTTTAAGTTTTCATATTTCCTATTTATACTAAAGCCTTAAACAATATGCAATCAAATAGAAATAGGAAATGCCATTTCTGGGGGTTTACAAATAAATACCTACATGAAAATCTTCATGTGAGATTTTAATGGCATATGGCATGCTGGTTTCCTCTTTAGCTTCCACCTGGCAACCACCAAGTGGTATCACTCCCTGATAAAAAAATAATTCACAAGATAAATACGGTATCAAAAAGTAGAAAGGTAATATAAAACATAGAATAAATCTAGAGAGTAAAGTGTTCTAATAACAGTTAATTAATAACTCAAAATTTGATGATTATGGTAGCCTAAGTTTTGCAGCATTTACAGACTGTTCCAATACCATTTAAAGGACCTTCATAGAAAATGTCAATCTACAGTACACATGGACATAAATAATAGCCATACATTTCTATACATAACCAAGGTAAGAGAAACCAATGGGTAATAAAACATTACTGCCCATGAATAATTCTTATACATAAGAACATCTCTATTATCCATAAAACTATTGCCATGGCAGCTAAAACTTCCAATCTGTATAAAGGTAAGGATCAGTCATTTTGTACACATGCGGTACTACTACAATAGTACAGCTTCTGGGATTCAGTTGATGAGGATATTGGGATGTACAGTGAAGCTATAGCTTTAGAAGGCTGTGTTGTTATACTAATGATCGTACACTGGTAATCTCTGTAGAGGGGTATAGATGTGTCAATAGTAATAAGGATTAGTGGTGCACATGCAAACCTCACCTTGGGGTGAATATTAAAATATCTGTTGCTTTCAAAGTTCCTCCTTTCACTCTCAGAATAGTAAAGCAAAAAGCTGTCCTTTATTATAAAGAACCTGTAAAAAAAAAGTAAGACAATGCCTAGTACATGTTTTAAAAGCTCTATAAATCACGGACCGCATAGTAAACATTGTCGGGGAACCACTGTTAAAAAATGAAAAATATATATCATAGTTTGTATGGACTGCAAACATGGCTTGCTCTTACCTTTTGGACCATTTAGCAGACTGCCTCCCAAAGGGTCTTTTCCATAGCACCCCCAGAAGCTGCACCTTGGTTCTGATGTCCAGATTGTCCGTGTCTGTATGATCCATGGATGGAGAGGGGGAAACAGAGCTTGATTTGGAGTTGAACATCTTAATCCAGGCGTGGTCCTTGCTGAGGCTGCCAGAGGACAGTCGAATGTTATGGCCTGGCAGAGAGAGGGAGGAGAGGATGCAGAGAGGAATGAAGAGTAAAGTGAAGAAAGCAAGAAGAGAGTGTTAGAAAATACATTGAAGAAAAGGGAGACAGCGAAGATAACAAAAGGAAGTTACAGCAGATTAGTAACAGAGGCGATCAGTGTGGCATTGAGAGACAAATGTTTGAATGAACTGAAGGGATGAGAGCTGGGATAGAGGAGAGTGATGGGAACATTCCACTTTCAATCAATAGCTTCTCTGCTGAGTCAATACATGCCTCAGTAAATGAAAGTTCATGGCCATCTCTGATCATTTGTCTAATGACACAACAAGGATGGAGAGAGCTATCAGCCAGGAGAAAGAGAGGATGGCTGAGCTTTAGCAGTTCTAAAGCACTATAGGTGCTACCTTTTTATTGCTATGCAGACAAAGTTTATTAGAACTTTTTCACCTTTCTACATGGGTACCTCTAAAAATCTAAAGGAGTGGATTCCAGACCAATTATTGTTGCTGCTCTAGAATACACAAAGTAGCACATAATTGTGAAGTGGAAGGAAAATGATAAATGGTTTTCAAATTTTCAAAATTTGTTACAAATAAATATGTGAAAAGTGTGGCGTGCATTTTTATTTAGGCCCCCTGAGTCAATACTTTGTAGAACCACCTTTGGCTGCAATTACAGCTGCAAGGCTTTTTGGGTATGTCTCTACCAGCTTTGGATATAAAAAATTAAAGTGCAGCGCTGAGATTATCTAGCATAAACATAATGTATGGGTAAAAAATTAAATACACCTGTGAAAATGTGAATATAATAGCACACCAAATATGAGCAGTTTAACCTGCTAGGTATAGTCCAGAAAAGTGTCTATAGTGAAGTATAGGGCAGCAAGGGACCAGAGTCCATAAAGTGTGGAGTAAGTGAAAATCTTCTCCAAGAGGGGGGGTACCATATACCTGGGAGGTATGTTGACACTCAAATAGAGAGGCGACCACAGATACCAAGGCACACAAATCTTCAATGGAAAAAGATGGATTCCCTTACCAGATCCGTAGAACGCACATGCCGTATAGCAGTGCGTCAATTAGGCATAAGGGGATGGTCCCCCATGATGTCCAACCAAATGATGTCCTATAGGTCACGGTCACCGCTGAGGAGTAGTTGTCATAGGCAGAATTTGAACCACTGTCCCACGCGCTCTCCGGTTCCGGAACGGGATGATCAGGAGGAAACAATTCAAAGTGGAGCCATGGAAAAAGAAAAAAGGGAACTCCACATGGTGTAGGTCAAAAATGGGGTTTTAATAGATAAAAAACATACAGGATAAAAGTGATCACAAACAGATAAAAAATAGCAATGTGGGAAGCTAAAAATGCTAGCCCTTTGTGTTTCAACTACACAGTCTTCAACAGGGGCTCATGGCTCCCCTTTAATTGTTTCCTCCTGATCATCCCGTTCCGGAACTGGAGAGCGCATGGGACAGTGGTTCAACTTCTGCCTATGACAACTACTCCTCACCGGTGACCGTGACCTATAGGACATAATTTGGTTGGACATCATGGGGGACCATCCCCTTATGCCTAATTGACGCACTGTTATACAGCATGTGCGTCCTACGGATCTGGTAAGGGTATCCATCTTTTTCCATTGAAGATTTGTGTGCTTTGGTATCTGTGGTCGCCTCTCTATTTGAGTGTCAACTTACCTCCCAGGGTATATGGTACCCCCCCTCTTGGAGAAGATTTTCACTTACCCTACACTTTATGGACTCTGGTCCCTTGCTGCCCTATACTTCACTATAGACACTTTTCTGGACTATACCTAGCAGGTTAAACTGCTCATATTTGGTGTGCTATTATATTCACATTTTCACAGGTGTATTTAATTTTTTACCCATACATTATGTTTATGCTAGATAATCTCAGCGCTGCACTTTAATTTTTTATATCTTGAGTTGACTTGGTTTGTTTGTGTGCTAGCTGCCTCTGTTGTTCTTTATTTTGTCCTATTGGGTTAGCGCAGCATTTCTTACATCCTGTCTACCAGCTTTGCACATCTAGAGAGTGACATTTTTTGCCCATTCTTCTTTGCAAAATAGCTCTGTCAAATTGGATGGAGAGCATCTGTGAACAGCAATTTTCAAGTCTTCCCACAGATTCTCAATTGGATTTAGGTCTGGACTGACTGGGCCATTCTAACACATGGATATGCTTTGAGCTAAACCATTCCCTTGTAGCTCTGGCTGTTTGTTTAGGGTTGTTCTCCTACTGGAAGGTGAACCTCCGCCCCAGTCTCAAGTCTTTTGCAGACTCCAAGGCCGCGTACACATGAGCGGAAAGTCCGACGGAAGCTTTTTATTGTCTATTCCGATCATATTAATGCCTCATCTGAATTTTTTTTTTCGAAAATTCTGACGGACCTAGAAATGGAACATGTTCTAAATATTTCCAATGGAACCAATTCCTATCGGGAAAACTGCTCGTCTGTATGCTGTTCCGACGGACCAAAAACGACGCATGCTCTGAAGCAAGTACGAGATGGAAGCTATTGGCTACTGGCCGTCGTACGTGTTGTACGTCACCTCGTTCTGGACGGTCAGACTTTGGTGTGACCGTGTGTATGCAAGACCGCTTGAGCGGAATTCCGTCAGAATTTCGTCTGAGAAACCTTCGGGGTTTATTCCGACGGCAAAACCGGTCGTGTGTACGCGGCATAACAGGTTTTTTTTTTAAGATTCCCTGTATTTGGCTCCATCCATCTTCCCATCAATTCTGACCAGCTTCCCTGTCCCTGCTGAAGAAAAGCATCCCCACTACATGATGCTGTCACCACCATGTTTAACAGTGGGGATTGTGTGTTCAGGGTGATGTGCAGTGTTAGTTTTCTGCCACACATAGTGTTTTGCTTTTAGGCCAAAAAAACCAGAGCACCTTCTTCCACATGTTTGCTGTGTTCCCTTACATGGCTTCTCGCAAACGACACTTCTTATGGCTTTCTTTCAACAATGGCTTTCTTCTTGCCACTCTTCCATAAAGGCCACATTTGTGTAGTGCACGACTAATAGTTGTCCTGTGGACAGATTCTCCCACCTGAGCTGTGGATCTCTGCAGCTCCTCCAGAGTTACCATGGGCCTTTTGGCTGATTCTCTGAATAATGCTTTCCTTGCCCGGCCTGTCAGTTTAGGTGGACGGCCATGTCTTGGTAGGTGTGCAGTTGTGCCATACTCTTTCCATTTTCCGATGATGGATTGAACAGTGCTCCATGAGATGTTCAAAGCTTGGGAATTTTTTTTATAACCTAACACTGCTTTATACTTCTCCACAATTTTATCTCTGACCTGTCTGGTGTGTTCCTTGGCCTTCATGATGCTGTTTGTTCACTGAGGTTCTCTAACAAACCTCTGAGGGCTTCACAGAACAGCTGTATTTATACTGCGATTAACATACACACAGGTGGACTCTATTTACTAATTAGGTGACTTCTGAAGGCAATTGGTTCCACTTGGATTTCAGTTAGGGGTATCCAAGTAAAACGGGGCTGAATACAAATACACGCCACACTTTTTAGATATTTATTTGTAAAAAAATTTGAAAACCATTTATCATTTTCTTCCACTTTACAATTATGTGCCACTTTGTGTTGGTCTATCACATAAAATCCCAATAAAATGCATTTATGCTTTTGGTTGTAACATGACAAAATGTGGAAAATGTCAGGGGTATGAATACTTTTTCAAGGCACTGTATATACAAGTTTCACGAAGAATAATCCCAGTAAACAAGTTTGCATATTGTGCAAAGTCTGGTCTTGTCATTTAATAAAGATGAACTTATGTGGCCAATACAGTGTGTTTTATTAGGGGAGCGAAGAATCATTTTAGTGCTTGTGTTACATCAGTGTAGAGAAACAACTAGTTTGGGATGGTGATGGCAATGGCCAGTGACAAAGGATTCCAGTCGGAAGGGTGGTTTGGTGTCTCCCTAAGCATGGCCTTCTCAGTGGTGGGTCCTATGCTAGGGCTGCTGCAGTACAGAACGTTCCCATGGACAGGTTCTGGACCATGGAAGAAGCAAGGCCTCACAAGTATATGGTGATTCCCTTTCAAACTCACAGCTACATGTCACTGGCTGAAGAGGTGACAGGAACCTTCTGCTGTGGGTCCTAGCAGGATGAGTCAACATATGGCTACCTGATGAACTCAAATTCATCATTACTGTTATAGTGGAGTAGTGGCATGTATCCCCTGTGCTGTGGCCCTCACCTACAAAATACATGTTTCACTGGCCTTAAACCACTTCCTCAGGACCCCCTTAAATGTTGTTATACAGGCTGATTTTGCAGTGATTAGGTAAGTAATGTCTCTAAGTGAGTTCCTACACATAGATTCATCTGTAAAAATAATAATAATAATGCCCATTAAATATAGTAAAAGTGATCATTAACGTTACAATTATTAATAAATACAGCTGATGGTGGAAATTTATGTGATGTATATTTAATGAACATTGTTATTATATTTTTTACAGATATATCTATGTATATGAACTCACTTTGAGACATTATTGACCCAATTGTTAAAAAAGTCGACCTGTATAACAAGATTTTAAGGGGTCCAGAGCAAATGGTTTAAGGCCACAAAATGCAGAGACTCGTGTATGACCTATGTGCTTTGTATACAGTGGGGACGGAAAGTATTCAGACCCCCTAAATTTTTCACTCTTTGTTATATTGCAGAAATTTGCTAAAATCATTTAAGTTCATTTTTTTCCTCATTAATGTACACACAGCACCCCATATTGACAGAAAAACACAGAATTGTTGACATTTTTGCAGATTTAGTATTCAGACCCTTTGCTCAGTATTTAATAGAAGCACCCTTTTGATCTATTACAGCCATGAGTCTTTTTGGGAAAGGTGCAACAAGTTTTTGACACCTGGATTTGGGGATCCTCTGCCATTCCTCCTTGCAGATCCTCTCCAGTTCTGTCAGGTTGGATGGTAAACGTTGGTGCACAGCCATTTTTAGGTCTCTCCAGAGATGTTCAATTGGGTTTAAGTCAGGGCTCTGGCTGGGCCATTCAAGAATAGTCACTGAGTTGTTGTGAAGCCACTCCTTCGTTATTTTAGCTGTATGCTTAGGGGCATTGTCTTGTTGGAAGGTAAACCTTCGGGCCAGTCTGAGGTCCTGAGCACTCTGGAGAAGGTTTTTGTCCAGGATATCCCTGTACTTGGCCGCATTCATCTTTCCCTCAATTGAAACCAGTTGTCCTGTCCCTGCAGCTGAAAAACACCCCCACAGCATGATGCTGCCACCACCATGCTTCACTGTTGGGACTATATTGGACAGGTGATGAGCAGTGCCTGGTTTTCTCCTCACATACCGCTTAGAATTAAGGCCAAAAAGTTCTATCTTGGACAGCACCTGAGTTAAATATATGAGTGTCACAGCAAAGGGTCTGAATACTTAGGACCATGTGATATTTCAGTTTTTCTTTTTTAATAAATCTGCAAAAATGTCAACAATTCTGTGTTTTTCTGTCAATATGGGGTGCTGTGTGTACATTAATGAGGAAAAAAATGAACTTAAATGATTTTAGCAAATGGCTGCAATATAACCAAGAGTGAAAAATTGAAGGGGGTCTGAGTAGTTTCCGTCCCTACTGTATGTACAGCAATGGAACATGGTAGTTCCACTATGTAGTAGTTTTTCTATGGTCAGAAAAAAAGTCAAAATATGCAAAGAGCAAGTTCATACTGTATATGGAATATGTAATTGCTCTTTATATCTATTTAATAAAGTTATATTTATTTTGATGTAGGATATACTAATAATTAATGCTGCTGAGCTTGATTCAAAGTCTTTTTGATGTTTATGCTTGCACCTTGCTACTACTGCAAATCACACTTGTTCAGCTTTCTCAGTACACCCAAAAGTGATATTTTACATCTTACAAGATGCTAGAGAACTGTATCACTAAAGAGCTTCCCATGTCTCTCAGAGAGATGAAACTTTATTGTCATAAAAAGTGTTTGGGGACCTGGGTCCTGCCCCAGGGGACATGTATCAATGCAAAAAAAGTTTTAAAAACGTCCGTTTTTTTCGGGAGCAGTGATTTTAATAATGCTTAAAGTGAAAAAATAAAATTAAATTTTAAATTTCGTACCTGGGGGGTGTCTATAGTATGCCTGTAAAGTGGCGCGTGTTTCCCGTGTTTAGAACAGTCCCTGCACAAAATGACATTTCTAAAGGAAAAAAAGTAATTTAAAACTACTTGCAACTATAATGAATTTATTCAAGTTGAAATTCTGTATTTGGTAGTAGTAAATAGGACTGACTGATAATCTTCCCAACCATATGGAAAATAGGGAACGTTCTGCAAGGTCCTAATGAAGAAGCAAACTAGCAAAAAATCTTTACAGATATATGGGTTCAATTTCTCAATGTTTCCTCTCAAGATTTACACAACTTTCACTCAATACAGTATTTACACATTTTTCACATAGGTGTGCATAAATAAATTATGTGAATTTTGGGTTAAAACATTGACAAATGGACCTTGCTAGGGCTGGGCTCATGCTACTTATCGAGCAGCTCTTTTATTTCAGTGCTCAGAAGCTGCTCAGCTGTCGGTTAATTACCAGCCACTCGTTTTTACCACAGTGACTTACCTGGTAATCATTTACCTGCCTCATTAGTCCAGCCTACAGCCAGCCCCTTTTTGCTATTTAACCACTTCTCGTCCAGCCTATAGCAGAATGACGGCCGGCGGTGATTCAGTTATCCTGACTGGACATCATATGACATCAACCAGAACCACCAGGGATGTCCACCAATGATGACCACCAGGTATGCCACTCAGGATGCCAATCAGTGCCCATAAATGATGCCAATCAGTGCCCATCAATAATGCCTGCCAGTGCCTCTGCATCAGTGATGCCTATCAGTGCCATCGATCAGTGTCCATCAGTGCCACCTATCAGTGCCCATCAGTGCCGCCTATCAGTGCCCATCAGTATTGCCTATGAGTGCCCATCAGTGCCACCTATGAGTGCCCATCAGTGCCGCCTTTCAGTGCCTATCAGTGTCGCCTATCAGTGCCCATCAGTGTCACCTATGATTGCCCATCAGTGTCGCCTATCAATGCCCATCAGTGCTGGATATCAGTGCCCATCAGTGCCACCTAACAGTGCCCATCAGTGCCACCTCATCGGTGCCACCTTATCAGTGCCTGTCAGTGCAACCTCATCAGTGAAGGAGAAAACGTACTTATTTACAAAATGTTATAACAGAAACAAAGAAATTTACGGTCTTTTTTTATTTGTTTAGCAAGAAATAAAAACCTCAGTGGTTATCAAATACCACCAAAAGAAAGCTCTATTTGTGGGAACAAAATGATAAAAATTTTGTTTGGGTACAGTGTTGCATGACCGCGCAATTGTCATTTAAAAAGCGACAGAGCCGAAAGATGAAAATTTGTATGGGCAGGAAGGGGGAAAAGTGCCCAGTATTGAAGTGGTTAAGCAGCTTAGCTCATTTCCTCCTTGCCCTTGCATGGTCTATGATCTCCAGTGCAATCCTTGCCTGTGTCTGACTTGCCCTGGCTGACTTCCCTTCCTATTTCTGTTCCTGATTTTTGCTTCTGACTACACTGACTTCTGGTTTCCTGATCCCGGCTTGTCTGATTACCCGCTCTGGCATCTAAACCCTGGCTTCTGTTTTTGACTACCTTTCTGAACTGTGTTATTTTTTGCTATTTCTTAAAGGTGCGATTTTATCTGCACTTGCTGTCTCTGTCTGGTTTATGATTCCTGAAAGACCTACAATGTTTACTCAAAAGTTTATTAAAGTGCTACAAAGTGCAGAGATGGTGTGCCAAGTCTTCTAGTACAGGTTTCTTTTCAGGACTCATTTACATGGGGGAGCAGTAAAAACAAGCGGTTGAGCTGTGGTTTTACCGCCCCTTGGCCACTCACATAAACTAGGGCTTGCAGCCACTCAGGGCTGCACGTATGCTGCCATACTTTCCTTCGCAGGACAAAATTAAATGGAATGTAGCTTCTCAGCAGGCAGTACTATCATAGGGAGCAGTCCTGCTATACCTATAGGAAATAGTTGACCCCTGTCATTTCTTTTTTTTTTTTTTTTGTGTTCCATTGGTGAAATTTTCCTTCCCTGGATGCAAAACAGGAAGTAGAAGAAGTCTACTCTTAACCTGGTCATACTCAAATTACTCCATCTGCACAAACAAGGTGAATGAAGGAATGCCCCCCACAGGGACATTGTAGTCACACAAGGCACCCACCGGTGTAAGAATGCACTGATTAGTGACTGCAGATAATTGGCTGCCAAACTCCTGTTCTGTTAAAAATTGGATTTCCCATCATTTTTTCTTCTGATGACCATGGGGAATCTCTCCAGTGGGGACACGGACAATCAAAAGAAAAATGACTGCGTTTTCAAGTGTTCCATAATATATCCAAACTTAAAAAATGTTTTGCTAAAGCTGCACTTTAACCGAATTCTCAGATCCATTCTATTTATTTTTGCCTCCAAAGATCTCACAATCTAATAACCTCACCGCACTCATATTCCCATTAGGGCAGTTTGTAAAGAAGCCAGTTAACCATGCCTTATGATCTGGATTGTGGGTGAAATCTCAAGGACCCAGAGGAATTATACAGTCTATCAATATGGGGTCCTGGGAAGACTTCAAACACAGAGCCACAAGGCAGGAATCACTTGGCCAACAGGCAAAATCTCACTTGTTTGTTGAGTTGTCACTGAATTGTTTTCCTAACATTTAATAAATAATACATCACCTTAAAAGTCAATATCTTCCATCGTTTAATGCTTTAATAACAATATATCTTGGAGAACCTTCAGCGGAAATGTAAAAGACTATAAAATATTAACCATTGTAAAGGATTCATATTTAGCCCCCGTTCACACCTATGCGAATTAGATGCGGCTTACACCGCATTACGAATGCATCTGGTTCACATACGTGCGTTGCATTCGCACTGCGCATTGCACAAAAAACGTGTGCGTTTTCTTGGCATTGCGGTGCGAATTACGAGCCCCTTATCTTCTATGGGAACGCATCTGCTTCGCAGATGCATTGCATTCTGAACATGGATTTTCTCCTTCTCCTCACTACACCTCCCCCTCCCCCCCCTCCCCCTCTCCCTGCTCACTGATCCGGAGCTAAAACGCAGATGAGCCTTTGAACAGGAGATTTTTATCTCCCCAGTGAAACCTGAGCTTCAATTCGCACCGCACATGTGTGAACCCAGGCTGAAAGTGATATTAAAGATTTGTTTGTTTTTTAAATAACAAACATGTTATACTTACCTGCTCTGTGCAAAGGTTTTTCACAGAGCAGTCCTGATGTTCTTCTTTTTGGGTCCCCGCCGGCGTTCTTTGCTCCTCCCCGTTGACCAGTGCTCCCAATAGCAAGCCACTCTCTATGGGAGCACTGGTGCGTGCTGACTCCCAAGCTCTGCTCTAATTGTTCATAAGACACATAAAGCAGTGGCTCGGCCCCGCCCCACCCTTTCCTCATTGGCTCACTAGTTGTGATTGACAGCAGTGGGAACCAATGACTCCCATTGGTGTGTCTCAGCCAATTAGGAAAGAGAGAGCCAGCATTCTATCGAGAAATACTTCCCGTCAAAAAATGCCCCGATGGGTCTGCGCATGTGCATATGTTGATATGTTGATCAGCTGGCATGACGTCAACACAGCACGTGCCCAGATCATCGGAGGCATTATCCGATGCTATGCGAACAGCGGGGGGAACGTCGTTGTCAGATTGAGCCTCGCTGTTTCGGGGGACGTTCAACACACCAAACCTGTCCTGCAACACAGACAAAACCCCCCCTTCAGCACACAGAAAACCCGCCCTGCCCCTGACAACTATGCTCTCCCTCTGCTGTTTGCATAGCTTTGAATACTGCCCGTCGAATACTCTCTCCCTTCAAAAAATGCCTCAGACAATCTGCGCATGCGCTGTGTTAACTTCACGCCAGCTGATCAACATATCAGCTGGAGTGATGTTTGGTACTGCACACGCGCGCACCCCATCGGGGGCATTTTTCGACGAGAGGTATTTCTTGATAGAACACCGGGACAGCCGAGGCTCTTGTGCACATTGCTGGATCGAGAGGGGGTTTAGGTGAGTATTGGGGGGCTGTGGGGGAGCAGCACACAGAATGCATGAAGGTAAAAAACCTTCAGCCTTTAGAACCACTTTAATGTTTTCACATTTCTCATAATGTCTTTGACTAAAGTTGGCGATAGATCGGTAGTTTAAAGTTGGCGATAGATGGGGTGAATAAAAAAAAAAAACAACGGATACCAAAAAATGATTTGATTCCTCTATCCACACAAGCAAGGCAGATGGAGGAATCTTCCAATACAAAACATTGGGGTTGATTTATTAGATGCAAATCCACAAGCGCACTTGGAAGTGCAGACTGTAGATCTGAGGGGAAAATCTGAAATTAAGGGAAGCTCTGCTGATTTTATTATCCAATCATGTGCAAGCAAAAATGCTGTTTTTTATTTTCCTTGCATGTCCCCCTCAGATCTACAGCGACCACACTTCCAAGTGTACTTGCAGTGTACTTGTAGTGCAAAGTGGATTTGCCTTTAGTAAATGAACCCCATTGTATTCTGAAAGCAGGACCCGCCACTGTCAGAATACACTGATCATTGGCTACAGTCGCTGATCAACAAAAGTTTTCTAACATGTCTCTTCAACAGAAGTCGATCAAACGATTAACTTCTTTCTAAAGGGGATGGCCACACATTGATTGACATTTGGCCAGTTCCTGCTGGACTATTTGAAATACGATCCATCTATGGCTAGCTGAATAGTCAAGCTCCACAACAATAAAATCTCAATGCTAGTAAATCTGACTATATCTTTGATAAAGATACTTTAAAAGTCAAGTATTTTATTTTTACAGACAATATTAAACAGCACACCTTTTTTTATGATTATATGTTGATTGCATGACAAGCCTTGCTTGTCAATATCGACCAAAGGTGAAACCTGCTTGACATGTGCCTTTTGAATGCTTATAATTGTTATGAGTTTTTCAGGCTGTTTTTCTGCTTACTTTTGCTTATGTGCATAAAAGTTACATCATTTACAAAGATTTCAACCACTAATACCGGGCACTTTCACCCCCTTCCTGCCCAGGCCAATTTTCAGCTTTTAGCGCTGTCGCACTTTAAATGAGAAATTGTGCGGTCATGCTACATTGTACCCAAATGAAATGTTTATAATTTTTTTTGTCAGATAGAACTTTATTTTGGTGCAGACACCACACTATCTTCCTGGTAGATGGTAGCAGACACAAGCAGACCGGTTTTCGTCATCAGGTTTTCGTCATCAGGGACTTCTACAGAGGACGCCCTCTGTAAAAGTCCTTGATGACGAAACCGGTCAGAGCATGGCCTACACGACGATCCGGAAGTGACGCTTGCGCTCCATTGTCTGCTACCATCTACCAGAAAGATAGTGTGGTGTCTGCAGGGAAATACAAATCCCATCCTGGACGGCTAGACATGGTGACAGCGCCCTCTGGGCTTACTTATTTGCATGTTTCAATATGTTACAATGTACGTAGTTAGGATTAAGGGGAACACTTCTTTATAGGGGATTTTTACATGAATAAACAGGATTACGCTATTTCGGTGTTACACTTGTGTTTTATGATATATTTGGAGCCCCTTTACCAGTAAATCCTGCTGATGATGAGGACTGACTATTGAAGTGGATGCTGAATACCCATTCAATGCTCTTTTAATAGTGGCTTCTGGTGAGTTTGACCCCCTGGGGGAGTGTGCATCACGTGGTAGAACATGCTTTCTTTCTGGTGAAAGGTGCACGCTTGGACATCAGTGATTTTACACCTATAAAAATCTTGAACTGTCTTCCTCATTACCTTCTGCATAGAGACTCTTATTTTTGTTCTGGCCACTTACTGTGACAATTTTTGTGGCTTTAATTTTAGCTGATCCAGTGTTTGATTGCTGGACTTTTTTACTACTCATTTATGCCACATCATTAAATGTATTATTATTATTTTCTTTTAATGCAAGTTGTGTAAGTACCCAAATTTAACTTGATATCAACCTTGTAGTCTACTGTACAGTCTGCACAGCAAACCTCAGAAAGGAGAAGGAAGGAAGAAACAGCACAACCATAGCTCCCAACTGTCCCTGATTTCGAGGGACTGTCCCTGCTTTAGAACAATGTCCCTCTGTCCCTCATTCCTCCTCATTTGTCCCTCATTTTGGACTGATCTGTATGGATGTCTATAAAATGCACTTTTTATATATCAAAAAGTGTTTTCCAGCGCTAAACCTTTTATCTGATTTCTAAATTGCTGCATTTGTAAATTCCAAAAGCCAATATAAAGGAATAGTAGTGGTAAAAAAAGCACTTGTGGGTTTAACCAATCTTGTTTTTTGTACAATTTTCCTTTAAGGAGGTTAGCAAGGGGTGTGTCCAATGCCTGCATTCTTTTGCTGATAGGTGTCCCTCGTTCCCATCTCAAAAATTTGGGAGGTATGGCGACTACTAAAGTAGCTCACACAGGGATCAGTCAGGTACGAGATATGGATACTTGCATTGGTCCAAGCTGACTATGCTATAAAAATCTTACATAAACTTCAGCTTTAATAAATACATTTACTAATTTATTTATACAAATTTAGTTTTTTTAATGGTTCCTTTCTAGAATGTAAAACTTTTTTTCAATGTGGAACCATTGGTACCATACAGCGCAACAGGTTTTCCTGTCTCTTGCCTGCAGGAGATAAAAGTCACACTTTTGAATGCCTTCAAAGGAAACCTGCTAGGATGGAAATCCAGAGGCCACAAGCCCCACACTCTGCACCCTCTGTCCTAGCAGGTTCCTCTAACCTGCTTTGTGTGCTGTTGGATTTACAAAACATTAAAATGGGTGGGGTTGTTGTTTACAACAGCAGAAAACACCCAACTAAAGTCCTCTGGGCATTTCTTAATTTTGGAAACAGCAAATCTGCTAGATCATGGCAAACTTTGAAATGAGGGTTGAATTTCTACCGACATGGTGACACTAATGTCAAATTGCAATTTATAAATGAATGTCCTGGATTATGACGTGAAGAACACAGGCCACTGAACTGGAGAATTTGTCTATGAAAAGTACATTGTAAGCAGGTCGGGTCCTGCGTTAGCCACGTGTGATTTATGTGCTGCCTCTGATAAGCATTTTAGGCTCCATGCACGCAGGCTTAAAAAACATTGCTTCTATAAGAGTTTTGTGTTCTGCCTGTAGAAGCAACTCAATGTTATCCTATGTGTCCATACACATTAGGACATTGAGGCATATTTTGAGATCAACATTTAGAGGCAGGAAAAAAAAAACCTTCTCATTCGCGTTTCTGATTGGAGCTCACTGGCAGAAAAAATGTAAAACTTTCCTAAACTCATCTAAACCTTGTACAAAAAATGCTCTATATGAGCGTTTTTTACTCCAAAGAGAACAGACCTTTTTTTTAAGCCCGGTGTGCATGGAGCCTAAAGCTTAGCGCTCTGATGAGCAGACTATTGCAGATAGGGCACTTCTCTGTGGAATTACATTGGTTTTTCCTAATGCTTTTCAGTAGATCAAGTAGAGAACGTGCTGTACGCTTTTATAAATGCTGACAAATAAATCTACAGGAATTGTAATCACTCTATCCTATTGTCTTCTGAAGAACTTTAAATATTAATATGAACAATTAAAGTAGGATTAAACCCTCAGTGTTTTTTAGCTTAACACATTGAGCACAACAAAATAAACATTCCCTAGTAAACAGTGTGTTACATTTCTTAGCCGAGCACCTCCAGTTTACAACTTTCAATAGTGCTGCTTCTCTGAACTTCCAGTCTTCACAGGAAAGAGTTAACAATGGACAGTGCAGTCTCCTAGTTTGGAGAAAGGAGGGCTTTCTCATCCTAGGCTACAGGGCTGTGTGTTGTTCTTGATGCATACAGTGTAGAGAGACACAAGTGTAGTTGCCACATGCAAGAGTAGCTTCATAGGATGCTGCAAGAGAAAGAAGCCCCCCTTAAACAGGAAACCTAGGGCAGCGATCAAGGCACCAGCTTAACCACTTGCCGACCAGCCGCCACAGTTTCACTGTGGCAGAATGGCATGGCATAGCAAAACGACGTTATGTAACGTCACTTCGCCCTGTGGCCACTAGGGGCACGCGCCCGCTGCTCGTCCCCCGGAGCTGATGCGAGTGCCCGGCGGGTGCGATGACTGCCGGGCTCCCGCGATCACTCGTGACACACCGAGAACCGGGATCTGTGTGTGTTTAAACAGAGACTGATCGTGTATTCATACAAAGTATGAACAGTGATCTGTCATCCCCCCTAGACAGTCCCATCCCCCTTCAGTTAGAACACAGAGAGGGAATACAGTTAACCCCTTGATCGCCCCCTAGTGTTAACCCCTTCCCTGCCAGTGACATTTTTACAGTAATCAGTGCATTTTTATGGCACTGATCGCTGTATAAATGCCAATGGTCCAAAAATGTGTCAAAAGTGTCTGATGTGTCCGCCATGATGTCGCAGTCCTGATAAAAATTGCAGATCGCCGCCATTACTAGTAAAAAAAATAAAAAAATAATAATAAAAATGCTATAAATCTATCCCCTATTTTGTAGCTGCTATAACTTTTGCGCAGACCAATCAATATACGCTTATTGTGATTTTTATTACCAAAAATCTGTGGAAGGATACATATTGGCCTAAACTGAGAAAAAATTTGCTTTTTTTTAAAAAAAATTGGGGATATTTATTATAGCAATAAGTACAAAATATTGTGTTTTTTTCAAAATTGACGCACTTTTTTGTTTATAGCGCAAAAAATAAAAACCGCAGAGATGATCAAATATCACCAAAAGAAAGCTCTATTTGTGGGAAAAAAAGGATATCAATTTTGTTTAGGTGCAGCGCCACACGACCGCGCACTTGTCAGTTAAAGCGACACAGTGCCGAATCCTTGAGGTCCTTGATGATGCCCTGTGGGAGGGCGAAACGTTAATGCTATTTCCGGTATCACTGACGTCACTTCCGGTCGTTTGTAACGCACGTTTGGAATGCACGCTAGGAACGGTGTTTTTATACGATCAGCTCCATGCTTGATGCTTGTTTGATCTTATTTTTTGTAAGTACTCATCCTTTGTTCAAATAATCCTTTTTTAATGGTACTTCACTATTAGTTCCATTTTTTTACTTATGGGTACGTGTTTGTCTGGCTGAAACTCTTCACAAAGGAACCCTGGATCTGATGACATGACTTCCTATCCACTATCTCAAAGACATCCATACCAAGCCTTAAGTGACCCACCAGACTGAAAAGCTGGGGGTTGTGTTGATCTGGTGAGTGGGAATACACAAGGCAGTGTTGTGCACCTGAATCTTCTCTGAAGTACCTTTCTTCCCTTCACTTTGGATTGGAGCTCCTTTAGTCACTTGCTTTGAACTTTGTTTTGTTTTATCATTTAGAACTTATTCACAACCATATATTATGTTTGCAAGCGCTATATTTATATTTTTCATGGTCATTCCGCAGCCAAATCTTCCGAAGCTGAAGTGGTTAAACTGGAAACATAGGCAAGGATTAAATGATAAAATAAGCTGCATACTAAGTAAGTGATTCATTCAGCAACTGAAAGTGCTTTGTCTTCTCTGCCTCTGCGAATGTGGTTGGATGCATCATCTGACAGTATAAATATCCTGATACTACCTACAATTTGATGGAGCAATGCATTAAAGTGACCTGGTCCAGGGGTCAACAAAACAAAAGAGACACTAACCTGTAAAGAAAGTGGTATTATATGTATATACTGTACCTGTTTTTTGGCCCAATTACTAAAACTTAACTCTGCAGCAGAGGTCCCTGCACTGATTTGACACAACTCTTTCAGGCTGGTTGAATACCAGGTCCTTCTACTGGCTGCCGTGGTGTCCCCTGCTAACTTTTAGACTCTACAGGACACAAGAGTGACCTAGAAACCACTGAGCGGAATCATAGTACCCAGTGGTGAACATGCTCTGCTACAGGACTTTTTTCTCAGAGAATAGGTACAGGAACTCAACCATGCCTGCCACACTCACATACCTGCCAAATGGCATCAAATAGTAGCTCTTCCCTCTGCATACAACCCCCTCCTCCATTGCCCTCATCTTCTCCCCCCTCCTTAAAAGCTCCACCACCTGTCATATGTCTTACCTTTGTTGCAATATTAAGCTGAAACACCTATCCGGCTGTAGTACCTCCCAGCATACTATACTATACTACAGTCACTTGCAAGGGAGATTATGCAGTAGGAGCATCAACAACTGGTCACCAGGGGAAAAAATGGAGACCACAGAGGGTGCCACCTACCACGTACCCTCTCCTGCCCATGACTGAACTGAAACCCTGGTCACCTGTTCTGTATCTTCCTTGTCCCTGTCCAGCACTCAGTGGGATCTATGCAGGAGAGCTGACCTGTGGGAGCTACTGGGAGATAAGCTATCACTTGTAAACGCAAAATCTGGACTTCAGTCCAAGTGATAGTGGTGAGCAGGGAGCAGAAGACCTGAGCCAGAGGTGGTGGAACTGAGTTCCCCCTAGTTCCTGCTGAAAAAAAGCCCTGCTCTGCTACATACCCAAATGTATGAAATTGGGGCTTTGGGGCACCCCATTGTGTTCCATGATGGGCATGTCCTTTATTTTTGGTTTGACATCTGCCCATCTACTTTATGACCAATTTTAGCCAGTACTGTCAAATGTACCATGGATATTAATGATAATACAATATTGAGTGTAAGATATTATGTGATATATTACACTTGCTAACAAACCGGAACAGTTAACTTAACCACTTCAGCCCCGGAAGAATTTACCTCCTTAATGACCAGGCCATTTTTTGCGATACGGCACTGCGTTAATTTAACTGACAATTGCATGGGCGTGCGACTCTGTACCCAAATAAAATTGATGTCCTTATTTTCCCACTAATAGAGCTTTCTTTTGATGGTATTTGATCACCTCTGCAGTTTTTATTTTTTGTGCTATAAACAAAAAAAGACCAACAATTTTGAAAAAAATAAAAAAAAATATTCATCAGTCTAGGCCAATATGTATTCTTCTATATATTTTTGGTTAAAAAAAATCGCAATAGGCATATATTGATTGGTTTGCGCAAAAGTTATATTATAGCATCTACAAAATAGGGGATAGATTTATGGCATTTTTATTATTATTATTATTTTTTTACTAATAATGGCGGTGATCAGCGATTTTTAGCGGGACTGCGACATTGCGGCGGACAGATTGGACACTTTTGACGGGACCAGTGACATTATTACAGTGATCAGAAAAATAAAAAAAATAAAAATATGCACTGATCACTGTATAAATGACACTGGCAAGGAAGGGGTTAACACTAAGGAGCGATCGATGGGTTAGGTGTGTCCTAGAGAGGTGCTTTCTAACTGTGAAGGGAGTGGACTGACTGGGAGTAAAGAGAGATAGCTGTTCCTGATCACTAGGAACAGACAATCTCTCTGTACTCCCCTGTCAGAACGGGAATCTGCTTTGTTGTGTCTCTCTGAGGAGCGATCGCAGGTGGCCGGCGGACATTGTGGCCGCCTGACCGCGCATTGGCTCCCCCCGGAACGTACGCCCGCAGTGTCTCGTGCACGAAATGACGTACGGGTATGTCATTTTGTGCAATAGGGCCACCCTTCCGCAGTTTATATACGGTGGGCAGTCCTTAAGTGGTTAAAGTGATATTAAGTTAATTTATATTGTCCCTTCTATTCTAATTCTGTATGTGGATGATGGCACTGTAATGCCGCGTACACACGATCGGACTTCTCGTCAGAAAAAGATATGATGGCTTTTCCGACGGGATTCCGCTCAAGCTTGCCTTGCATACACACGGTCACACAAAAGTTTGCTGAACTTCCAACCGTCAAGAACGCGGTGACGTAAACATCCCTTGTAATATAAAAAAAGCATGACAGGACCTCTTAAATATGAGATCTGGGGTCAAAAAGACCTCAGATCTCATATTTACACTAAAATGCAATAATAAAAAAAAAAAAAATTATGTCATGTAAAAAAAAAGTCTCTTTAAGCGCTATGGGCGGAAGTGCTGTTTTGACGTGGCTACCGCCATGCAATGATATGGAGACGGGTGGGGGCCATCTTCCCCTCACTCATCTGCATGCCAAGCCAGGGACAGGACACGATCGCCTCCACCGCCGCCGACGGCTCCCGTAAGCTGCGGAGGGCACTGGAGAGCGGCGGGGGGCCACAGATAAAAGTGATTTTGCGGCGAATGCGCTGCTGAGACCACTTTTATCTTGGAGCAGACCACCCGCTGAAGAAGAGGATACCGGGGTTATGGCAGCTAGCTGCTGCCATAACAACGGTATTCCTCTTCAAAGTAGCAATGTAAAACGACGGCAGGCGGTCCGTAAGTGGTTTTAAGGCTACTTTCACACTGGGGCAGGCGGGCAACGGCAGTAAAGCGTTGTTTTAGCAGCGCTATTCGGCCACTAGCGGAGCAGGTTTTAACCCCCGCTAGCGGCCGAAAAAAGGTTAAAACCGCCCGCAAATCGCTCTAAAGATGCGGCTTGCAGGACTTTTTGACCGTCCTGCAAGCGCACCGATCCAGTGTGAAAGCCCTCAGGCTCTCACACTGGAGAGACAGGAGAGGCGCTTTACAGGCGCTATGCAGGTGCTATTTTTAGAGCTGTAGCGCGTGTAAAGCTTCTCAGTTTGAAAGTAGCCTAAAGATCTATGACTTTTTCTATGTACACAAAAGGCCTATTTCTCTCAAATATTGTTCACAAATCTGTCTAAGCCCTGGTTCACATTGATGCTACTTTGAAATCCCGTTACTTCACTTGAAGTACCGCGATTTCAAAGTAGCAAGGTCAGCGCGATTTCAGGTGCTACTTTATAGACATCTGTGTGGCTTCATGCACAGATGTCTATTGAAGTCGCACCTGAAATCGGCAAAAGTACTACAGAAACTACTTTTCCAAATCGGTGCGGGGCCGCAAAATCACTGGAACAGTGCCATTGCCTTCAGTGGGCTGCGACTTGTCATGCAATTTGATCTTTTAAATCGCATGACAAATTCGCTCCAATGTGAACCTAGGCTAAATCTGTTTTAGTGAGCACTTCTCCTTTGCCGAGATAATCCATCCACCTCACAGGTGTGGCATATCAAGATGCTGATTAGACAGCATGATTATTCCACAGGTGTGCCTTAGAATGGCCACAATAAAAGGCCACTCTAAAGTGCAGTTTTAACACACAGCACAATGCCACAGATATCGCAATTGGCATGCTGACTGCAGGAATGTCCACCAGAGCTGTTGCCCTTGAATTGAATGTTTATTTCTCTACTAAAAGCCATCTCCAAAGGCATTTCAGAGAATTTGGCAGTACATCCAACTGGCCTCACAACTGCAGGCCACGTGTAACCACAACAGCCCAGGATCTCCACATCCAGCATCTTCACCTCCAAGATCATCTGACACCAACCACCCGGACAGCTACTGCAACAATCGGTTTACATAACCAAATAATTTCTGCACAAACTGTCAGAAAGGAGGTTGTTTAGGTATGCTAGAGATAACATTCTGGACCCAAGTGTCCAAAATGTCCTGTATTCAGATGGCCAAGAAGGCTGACAAGCATTTACTCTGACAAGTGAGGGGTATCCTGCAAGGAAGGCTTGGTCTCAGACTTGGTGGGCTTAGACATCCTGGCCTTGCTGAAAAACTTTGAACTGGGCTTGAACTTGAAGCTGGATGCCCAAAAGAAACCAAAGGGGCTCTTCTTCACCTCAGAAATCCAAGGCTTCCTGTAGGGGCTTTTTCCTCTATCCTTGTATGGTAAGAGAGTACTCTTACCACTATGTCTTTCTTGAAGTAAGAGTAACAAGGTGTTGTCCTTCAAAAGACATCCAAGTGAGATGCTTGTTACAAGGAAACTCTGCAGAACAATACTTAATCATTCCCATATACAACAAAAGAAGTAAAATTTGGTGGAAAGTGTCTGCTAAGCTCATCCATACAGTAGTATAAGACAACAGGCAGAAGTTCCAACTGATGGAGGATAGATGTATCCATAAGTATGGACCCAGGGTCTTGGGCCATGCCCTTGGACAAGACAGCCAGGGTCTGACAGACAGATATGGTGGCCACAGCAGATTGCATAGCAGGACTACCGAGAGAAAACATGGATTTAAAAAGGGCTTCTAAGTTTATCTACAGGGTCCTTGAACACTACAACATCCTCAACAGGGGTTTGCTGGGTTTACGTCATGGAACGTTCATTTTTATTTAGATACCCCTCCTCAACAGGTTATTGCTGAGCAAAGCACGAAGGTCTTTTTCCAGATGAGGGTAGTCATTGTACAAGACATGCTCCAAAAGTCAGTCTACAGGGAATGTTTTGGCCTGCCAAGGTATTTGGTGACCTTTTGTTGGGTTTACAGGGTAATGACTTGTACATGCGGGAAGCTTTTTTTCATTTAGCCCAGAGGGCTAAAAAAAACCCCAAAAAACAGAGGAGCTCGCTGTACTAACTATGCGATGTTAAGTACAGCGATCTCCCCAACGTGCTATTGTGTTCTGACAGGGGGACCACCCCTCACAAAAGCACATCGTTCAACGCTCGTAGCCATTGGCTGCAAGCGCTGATCGGATGCTGATCAGCTGCTGGCTTTCCAGCATGCCCGTTTGACAAAAAACGGATGTTAGGCCAGCTTCTGCAGGACAAAGACCCTTTGTCCTGTAATGTATGATTGGGAAGTGTGATTTAACAGTTTTAGATTCTTTAGTTTTGAAAAAAATCATCTGCCACAGTATGTTTTTTTCAGAATTATCCACAAACCTGCTTTCTGAAGTTCATTTATGCTGCGTACACACGATTGGAATTTCGGCCCACAAAAGACCGTTGAGAATTTTTCATCAGAAAACGCGACCGTGTGTATGCTCCATCAGTCTTTTGCTGGCGGAATTCCAGCCAGCAAAAGATTGAGAGCATGCTCTCAATTTTTCGGTCGAGAAAAGTTCCTATCCGAAAATGCGATCGTCTGTGGCAATTTTAATGCGCAAAATCCCTACGCATGCTCGGAAACAATTCGACGCATGCTCGGAAGCACTGAACTTCATTTTCTCGGCTCGTCGTAGTGTTGTACGTCACCGCGTTCTTGACGGTCGTAATTTCAGCGAACTTTTGCATGACTGTGTATGCAAAGCATGCTTGAGCGAAATTCAGTCGGAAAAAGCCATCATATCTTTTTCAGACGAGAAAAACGATTGTGTGTACACGGCATTGGAAGAAAAATCTTGAGAATTTCAGGTGAGATTACATTGCTTTTCAATACTACAACCTGTCACCATGTTAATGTATTGAGCCTTGCCATAGGAAATAACAACCACTGATTGTATGTGCTTATCAGAGAATGAGCCCTGCCAATGAGCATGGACATATGGGGGGGGGGGGGGGTATTTACTAAAACATGAGTGTGCAAAATCTAGTGTAGCTCTGCATAGAAACCAATCAGCTTCTGGGTTTTTTTGTCAAAGCTTAATTGTACAAGCTGAAGTTAGAAGCTACCATGCACAGCTACACCAGATTTTGCACTCTCCAGGTTTAGTAAATCATTGCAAGCCAAAGCAGCCAAAATCAACATGTCTGTTCCTGATTTCTGCAATATCACCTTTATATATACACTTTTAAGTTAAGTGATATTAAAGGTTTCATTTTTTTTTTTAAATAACAAAGGTTATTTACCTGCTTACCTGCTCTATGCAATGGTTTTGCACAGAGCAGGCCTGGTTCTTCTCTTCTGGGGCCCCCAGATGGTGCTCCTGGCTCTCCTGCCTTTGAGTACCCCCAGATCACACTGTGTGAGTTTATTGACACACACAGTGTAGTTTTGCCCTGCACCCTGGTCCCTCATCACTGGATTTGACAGCAGCAGGAGCCAATGGAGTCCAGCAAGGAGGGAGAGAGAAGCACTGCTGCTCTTAGTCACAGCAGTGGATTGAGATCGGGCTCAGGTGAACATTTCGGGGGACTAGGCGGGAGCTGCAACAAAAAGGTTTTTTTACCTTACTGCATTAAGGTATTGAGAATGCATGAAGATTAAAAAAAAACTCTTTTATGACCATTTTAAAGTAAATTTCATGTAAACTAAAGCCAAAACTTTTTTTGGGTAGGTAGGTAGGGAATGGTAAAATCCTGCCAGTCTTTTTTTTTATCTGTGTCAGATTTAGGAGATTTCCCTTCACTTCCTGTCCTGTAGAGACAACAGGAAGTGATAGGAAATCTCTCCAATGTGAGGGAAATCTCCTCAGTTGTCATTGAAACAAGTGCCCCTATTCCCATTCTGGTAGCAATTTTAATTTCTTCCTCCCTTTCGTTTTTGGTGATGGTTGTCACCAGGACAAATAGGGAGGGTATATTTCACGAATGGGGATGGAGACAGCTATAAGAACTTGATGGGGTGCTAACCCCTTGACACTCTATCTGAAACTAAAATAAATGTTTTGGCTTTAGATGCACTTTACCTTGTACTTTTTATTTCTTTTTTTTTTTTCTTTTCCTTGTACTTTAAACATTTTTCATTTTGTTGTATGGGGCTGACTTTCTTAACTGCTTGCCGACCGGCTCATGCCGATATACCTCGGCAGAAGGGCACGTACAGGCAGATTAATGTACCTGCACATTGCCCTTTAAAAAGAGGTTTGCGCGCCTTCAGCGGCGCTCGCCCGCCATGACCTCCGTGAGTGTGATCGTGGGTCCCGCGGACTCGATGTCCTTGGGTATACCCGCGATTGTCTCACAGAGAGGAAGAATGGGGAGATGCTGATGTAAACAAGCATTTCCCCATTCTGTCTAGTGACAGGACACTGATCACAGCTCCCTGTAATCAGGAGCGGTGATCAGTGTCGTGTCACACATAGCCCCTCCCCCCCACAGTTAGAATCACTCCCTAGGACACACTTAAACCCTACAGCTCCACCTAGTGGTTAACCCCTTCACTGCCAGTCACATTTACACAGTAATCAATGCATTTTTAATCGCACTGATCGCTGTATAAATGTGAATGGTCCCAAAATAGCGCCAAAAGTGTCCGATCTGTCCGCCATAATGTCGCAGTCATGATAAAAATCGCTGATCGCCGTCATTACTAGAAAAAAAAAATGAATAAAATGCCATAAAACTATCCCCTATTTTGTGGACGCTATAACTTTTGCGTAAACCAAGCAATAAACGCTTATTGCGATTTCTTTTTACCAAAAATATGTAGAAGAATACATATCAGCCTAAACTGAGGAAAAAAAATGTTTTTTTATATATTATTTATTTGGAGATATTTATTATAGCATAAAAAGTAAAAAATAATGTGTTTTTTTTCAAAATTGTCGCAATTTTTTTGTTTATGGCGCAAAAAATAAAAACAGCAGAGGTGATCAAATACCACCAAAAGAAAGCTCTATTTGTGGGGAAAAAAGGACATCAATTTTGTTTGGGAGCCATGTCGCACGACCGCGCAATTGTCAGTTAAAGCGACGCAGTGCCGAATTGCAAAAAACGCTCTGGTCTTTTGCCAGCCAAATGGTCCGGGGCTGAAGTGGATAAGCAAGAGACCAAATGAAGTGAAGGTGCACTGCAAGTCAATCAATAACTTCAGTTTTTGAATTTAATTACCTGAGGTTCTCTATGTTTTATACATATTAGTACACTTAATTTAAAAGATGAAAATCCACCTAAAGCTGAACTTCAAACAAACGACTTATGCCGCGTACACACGGTCGGACTTTTCAGCTACAAAAGTTCCACAGCCCGTCCGACAGACTTTCGACGGACTTTTGGCGGACTTGCGGCAGACTTTCTTACGAACGGACTTGCCTACATACGATCACACAAAAGTCCGACGGATTCGTACGTGATGACGTACACCGGACTAAAATAAGGAAGTTGATAGCCAGTAGCCAATAGCTGCTCTAGCGTTGGTTTTTGTCCGTCGGACTAGCACACAGACGAGCGGATTTCTGGGTCAGGTGGAGTTACGACGTAAAGATTTGAAGCATGTTTCAAAATAAAGTCCGTCAGATTTGCGGCTGGAAAAGTCCGCTGAAGGTCCGGGGAAGCCCACACACGATCGGATTGTCAGCCGGCTTTAGTCCGTAGGACTTTTGTAGACGAAAAGTCCGACCGTGTGTACGCGGCATTAGAACACATAACCAGGGGCTGTTTTACTTGTCAAAGGATTTGTAGTTTTCTCCAACTTGTCCTGTGATGTACATAGCCCAGCAAGGTTGGTGACCTCATTTATCTTAACTGCAGTTAAAGTGTTACAAAACCCAGAACCTACATTCACTATATCTGGGCTCCCACAGTACACGGAAATGCAACTATTTTAGTAAATATAAACTGCTATTGACAAAGACAGAATGTTGAAACGCGTCTAGGGGAGACCACACGGCTTGCTGCATTTGGGATTTGTCTCTCCCGGGAACCACCACGAACGATCTGCTCTTCTCTGAGGTGGTGAGATTATTGGAACTGCTATGACCATTGCTGTATGAGTTAACTGAATGCTGTTTTCAATTGAATTTTGTGTAAGTGCAATAGCTTAAGGGTCGGGTGTTTTTTGGGACAATAAAAGTTTTACAGTATCACACTATGTGGATTCCTTTCCTCCTATATGCCTGATTAAGAGGATTGTGGATGTGTTCAGTCTGGATGGTTCAGGAACAGGACGCCATTTATGTGTCGGGTTGATCGTTACTGAATTCCCACGCTGATGTCCTGTAGTTGCTGAGCTTAAAGCTGGATTTATCCATTAAGGCGATTGTTTATTAGGAGTTCGGTGAGTGCAATTCCTATGGAGTGGAATCACATGGTGTGGTGACGTTGGAAAATCTCTTCAGTGATATGAACTGTTTTCTAATATGAGAAATTACTCAACATCAGGACTGTCACCATTTTTATAATTTCAAATTGTTTTTTGCTTATACGCTTTTTTATTTAATTTTTAATTTTGAGTTTCTGTTTTTTTGAGGGCGGTGCTTAAGCTGGAAAGAACCTACTCTCCTGGAACTTTTTTGCCTTCTTTTCAAATATAAACTGCTAAATATCTTTTCTTATCAGCAGTATATAGCAGTCTTGTGACTTCTATTAGTGTCTGGTTAAAGCTTGTAGGAGGAGTCTTTATTTTCCTCTGACCGTCCTATATGGCTGCTGGACAGTGCTGATTGGCCCTGTGCTGATCACATGCACTCTCCCAAGGAAAAAAAAAATCTCTAGCAATACACACCACACTGAGCATGTGCAGCTTGTCCCCAAGGCTTTCTTTTATTAGGATATGTATTGGGGATGGTGGAAGGAGGAGGATCAGAGAAGACAGGATCAACCGCCTTTTTACACAATGCAGAGGATTACCCTCTTAGGTTCCACAGTGGGTATAAGTATGCTCTACTGCATATACATATTGATTTTACTGGTATGGGTTTAGTAACACTTTAAGAAATATAGCTTGGTCACCCCCTCTGCCTGTGATTGGACAATGAAGTGACAGCAAGCACACTAATCGGGTTGTCTCTCTCTTTTCTTTGTAAGCATATATTCATTCAGGCATGCAGAGGAACTGTATCAACTAAGACTATTGAGTTCCTGTATTCCTAGTCTTCGGTTCTACTGTATAGAGGATAACAGGAAGCCAATATAAAGTCAGTCTCAGGTTCTTGTAGTAGCTGCATTTAAAAATATAATTGATTTTTTTACATACTGATTTTTTTTTATATCTGCCAGGAATTTATCTTTGTCTACATGAAAAAAATTAGGCAATACTTGTAAAATATTTAAAATGTATAATTGAACATTTATTAAGTGTAAACATATTTGGGGAAAAAAAACAAGGTGTAAAAAAATTACAATATATGTAATGTGGAACTGAACTTTTATGAAGGCAATGTGTAATGATAAACTATGCAATTATGATGGATTAAAAAGACACCAATTGGTTTGTAAAATCTCTGCCAACCTAGTTTTTTTATTCCAGGCCTTACTAGGATCAGAAATATCTTACAGATTCCACCTACAACACTTGCTAAATAAATCTGGTATGTTGAGACAATACAAACACAAGGTTTCTGTGCTAGGAATATGTATATTCAGTCTGTTGATTCTGTAAATAGGGAGATGAGAAGATTAAGAACATGAAAATGTGTTTTGCCTCACTAGTTGCAATACTTTCTGTTTTGCCGACTTCAGAAAAAAATAATGCAGATCAGGAAATTCAGAATGGCTAATCTGTCTACTTACTCTGTGAAAATACTAAAGGCAGTGGATGAATATTACTGCAGCAAAATTTGTAGCCCCCTTACTCCTGCAGTAAAGGTCTTCTTTAGGAAATGGTGTATTCATGCAAACCAGAGTTAAAAAAAAGTCTCAGTATCATAAATGGCTTTTCCTTGTGGTCAGACTTTGGATTATTCTGCCATAAAAAGGTGGCACTCACCAACGGTATCTGTGAACGTTCAGAAATTTAAAGCTCAGTTCGACTCTCCCATTCCTACCCCCTTATCAGTTTTTTTTTTATTCTGAGTTCTTTAAATTAATTAATAAGGCTACATAGTTAGTCAGGTTGAAAAAAGACAGTTCAACCATAAAAAAAAAACCAAAACAAAACACCAAAAAAAAAAAAAGTATCGTACAATCCAATATACCCAATTCTATACCCACAGTTGATCAATAGGAAGGCGAAAAACCCCAGCAGAGCATGCTCCAATTTGCTACAGCAGGGGAAAAAATTCCTTCCTGATCCCCCAAGAGGCAATCGGATTTTCCCTGGATCAACTTTACCTATAAATGTTAGTATCCAGTTATATTATGTACATTTAGGAAAATATCCAGGCCTTTCTTAAAGCAATCTACTGAGCTGGCCGGAACCACCTCTGGCGGGAGTCTATTCCACATTTTCACAGCTTACTCTGAAGAAACCTTTCCGTATTTGGAGATGAAATCTCTTTTCCTCCAGTCGTAAAGAGTGCCCCCGTGTCCTCTGTGTTGACCGTAAAGTGAATAACTCAACACCAAGTTCACTATATGGACCCCTTATATATTTAAACATGTTGATCATATCCCCCCTTATTCTTCTCTTCTCAAGAGTGAACAAATTCAGTTCCTGTAATCTTTCCTCATAGATGATCTCCTCCATGCCTCTTATCAGTTTGGTTGCCCTTCTCTGCACTTTCTCCAGGTCCCCGATATCCTTTTTGAGAACCGGTGCCCAAAACTGAACTGCATATTCCAGATGAGGTCTTACTTATGATTTGAACAGGTGCAAAATGACATCTCTCTCTCTGGAGTCCATACCTCTCTTAACACAAGAAAGGACTTTGCTCGCTTTGGAAACCACAGCTTGGCATTGCATGCTATTATTGAGCTTATGATCTACCAAAACCCCCAGATCCTTCTCCACTACGGATTCCCCCAGTTGTACTCCCCCTAGTATGTATGATACATGCATATTCTTAGCCCCCAAGTGCATAACTTTACATTTCTCAACATTAAACCTCATCTGCCACATAGTCGCCCAATTAGACCATACATTGAGGTCAGCTTGTAAATTGGAGACATCCTGTCAGGACGTTATTCCACTGCATAGCTTGGTGTCATCTGCAAAGACAGAAATGTTACTTTTGATCCCAGACCCAATATCATTTATAAAGATATTAAATAGTAAGGGTTCCAGCACTGAACCTTGGGGCACACCACTGATAACCCTAGACCATTCAGAGTAAGAATCATTAACCACTACTCTCTGAATTCTGTCTTTTAGCCAGTTTTCTATCCATTTACAAACTGATATTTCCAAGCCTGTAGACTTTACCTTACACATGAGCCGTGTGTGCGGAACTGTATCGAACGCTTTTGCAAAATCCAAGTACACCACGTCCACAGCTACCCCTCTGTCCAAGGTTTACTTACCTCTTCATAAAAAGAAATCAGGTTTGTCTGACAACTTCTGTCTTCCATGAATCCATACTGTCTGTTGCTTAAAATGTTTTTTTTCCAGCAATAACTCGTCTATGTGGTCTTTTATTAAACGCTCCAGTATCTTCCCGACTATAGAAGTTAAACTAACAGGTCTATAGTTACTTGGTAAAGACTTTGATCCCTTTTTAAATATAGGCACCACGTTCGCCCTGCGCCAATCCAGTGGTACTATTCCCGTCATTAATAAGTCCCTAAAAATTAGATACAAGGCCACATAATGAACTCTGCATAGATATGTAACAAGCCAGGAATAAGGATGGAGCACATGGGGGTCGAAAGTAAGAGCAAGGTGAAGGAGGAATGGCAAAAATTACATAAAGACAAAAAAATTAGAAGGGAGAGGGGATAAGGGAGAAAAGGAGGAAGGGTAGGTAGCAAAAGTCTCCAAGTTGTTTCCTTTCGTGGAATGGAAGGCCTACAAAGAGATAATGCTTTCAAGAAGTTGGGATGCATAAGAATCTATGGAGGCCACAGAAAAAAAGGTTTATTGGTATCCAGAAGTATTCTATTCAGTTTCTTGTTAACAAAGAATGAATCTATGCATCGCTTGGACAAATTACGGCTTCCAAGGTTTGGCAATAGACTGTTTGGCCAACAACACAAGTAGCCAATTCAAATTTCTTTGTAATGAGAGAAGGGGGTTGGAGATGTAGACTCTTGGAGCATGGCATCCAAACAAAGCTCACAGGAGCCCTAAACATTCTGGTTCATAATCTGCCCAACATGGGACAGGTCCACCAAACTTGCATCAATCAAGTCCCCTGTATCATTGCAGCCTTTAATATACAGTTGTGCTCATAAGTTTACATACCCTGGCAGAATTTGATTTCTTGGGCATTTTTCAGAGAATATGAATGATAACACAAAAACATTTCTTTCACTAATGGTTAGTGTTTGGCTGAAGCTATTTATTATCAATAAACTTTGTTTACTCTTTTTAAATCATAATGGCAACGGAAACTACCCAAACGACTTTGATCAAAAGTTTACATACCCTGGTGATTTTGGCCTAACACGCACACAAGTTGTCACAAAGAGATTTGAATGGCTATTAAAAGGTAACCATCCTCACCTATGATCTGTTTTCTTGATTATATATATATATATATATATATATATATATATATATATATATATATATATATATATATATATATATATATATATGGTCAGTGAGTTTCTGGACTCCTGACAGACCCTTACATCTTTCATCCAGTGCTGCACTGACATTTTCTTTTATTGGTGAATATTTATATTTCTTTAAGTAAAAACTAGACTGGCTTAAACATATCTACAATTTTATTTGGGTACAGCGTCGCACGCCCGTGCAATTGTCAGTAACGCAGTGCCATATCGCAAAAAATGGCCTGCTAAAAAGGGAGGTAAATCCTCCCGGGGGTGAAGTGGTTAAACAGCTTGTGTTTTGTATCACTTTAGTTTTCTTTTGATGAAGCCAAGAAAGGTTTTTTTGTGCACTATGTATATAAATGGACAACTGAGCCTCATGATGTTGCTTTCTTTAACAGAGCAGGCTTAATATCTATATTTTTAATTTATTTCATTTGTACACAAATATCTAACAAGTTCCTGCCCAAATAATGAAAAATCTGTTTATTTTGATGATTTGACATTTTAATCACTTAAAACAAAATTATACATAAAATGTACACTTTAAAAAAAACAAAAACAAAATTGCTCTTCACAATTAAAGTGAACAACCCCCCCCCCCCCCCCAAAAAAAAATAAGGCATTTAATGCTGGAATGATTTCATGTACAGAAGAGACTGATTTTCTGACTGGCAGACACCAGTCACAAAGGGATTTTCCAGCTTTGAAAGCGTATTTGTCCTTGCGAAGTGGGGCTCCAGCAGTAGAGTTCACTCCCTTCCTCTGGGCCAGAGTGACACATAGCGGACACAGCCAGTCAATATTGCACATTAGTTAGTCAATAAAAATTAGAGTGGCAACATATGCAGGCAGCCGGTTCAGAATGTCCCTCTCTTGCGTCTTACTTACATAATCCAGGTCCCGTTTTGCTATGATGTGAACGATATGAAAATGCAGCACATCACAAGAAATATCTCATTTCCATGAATACTTTTAAAACGTATCAAAGTGTTCCAACAGTAAACAGTTCAAATAAATAGCAAAAACAGAAAAGTCAGTTTTCCCAAAAAGGATATCAGGGTTTGAGAGGCTTGCCAACTGAGAACCCTAAACTACGATGTGAAAAATGTTTTGGTTTTCAATTCTGTAGATTCTGCTGGTGAAATTGCTGTTTGCAAATGCAAATTCTGATTTACAGAAACATTAGGGCTGTTCCCACAGGACAATGCACCCACATAAGTCACCCTTATGGAGGTGCAGCCACTGTTGGATGGGGGGGGGGCAGATATGCCAACTCAAAATCTGGCATGCTCCCGGAGTCCGTGTCATACAGAAGCTACTGACAGAACAAACTTATGTCTGTGCAGACAGCTCATGTGTGCTTCCAATGTCAGGTTCACGTGTAAAGGGAAAAAAAGCAAAGAATGTGCAGCATAAAACAGGACAGTACAGAGTATTATTTTTTTAACAATTATTTGAATATGTTTGCTTGAAAAGAATGTAAGGGAGGCAGGCAAAAAAAATCCTTATATTTTCAGTCATGTTGTAAAGAGTCAGTACCATTAAAATCAAGCCTGAAATCGCACAAACAATGCTAAAGCATCAATGGTATACCACTGCAGGAAGCTCCAGCAGATCAGTACAGCTTTCCTACATAGTGCTTTGAGAGCCCCAAATCTGCATTCTGTTATGCAAATTTCAACCAGCTCCCATAGTTAGGCCATGGTTATACATGGTTCGAATCAAACCATTAATGGGCAGGCTAAATGTACCAAGTTGGGTACAACCAGCCTGCCGGATTCACTTATGATTATCGCTAGCGGCTGCTATAGCCACTAGCGATAATTACTGTCTTCTCCAAGTGGGGACGGTCTGACCTGAACTGAGGTTCACCACTTGGAGGTGTCTGCAATAACAAGCCACTAGTACTTTACCAACACAATCGTGTGATTACTGGTTCACGTTGGTACCAGTGTACTATAGAAGTATAGCATTTTCATAGTAAGGGGAAGCTGTGCGGAGTCCAATTATCCAATCATGTGCAAGCAAAAAGTCTTTTTTTTTAAATTGTTTTATTTCCTTGCGCATGATTGCATATTCTTTGCAAATACCTAATCAGATTTAATCCTTGCAAAGTAAACATGCTCAATTCCTTTAGTAAACCAGAGTCTTTCTGTCCTTCCAGTAACAAATCTGGCATCAGTCTCAACTACAGTAACACGAAGGGCATACATACTGCAGAAGGAACCGATAAAGGCGCAATAGAATATCTCCACACAGGAAGGACCTACGAACAATCATAGAGCCAAAAATCAGCAATTTCCTAACTGGTTAACAATAACAGATGTTAGATAAAAGTTTTACCTATCATTACAATCAATCATATCAAGGCATAAGGGTTGTTTAATAAGTTGGTGCAAAGAGCAATGATCTGTTGTACAGTAAAACAACCAATAGGATTTAATCAGTTTGGTGTAGTCTTAACACTGAAAGATGATTTATGGCTGAATGCTGCTTCTCTTTACACCAAGTTGCCCATTGATCAAGCAGTGTAAAGGGAAATAACTAACTGTAACCAGATGGAGATCAGGAAAAGAGTCATTCTGATTGGCTGCTCTGGGCTACTGCCTAAAGTAAACCATGCCTTTCCTTTTGCTAATCCAAGTACCTGTGCATAGAGGCTGCTGTAAGCTCTTTATTGCTCCCTCTCTCACATCACAGCTCTCTTGCAATCCTTAGATAGCAGCTGCGAAACTATATGTAAAAATGTATTTTCAATTTTACTTTTCTTCTTCCATCTTTTCCCCAATGGTTAAAATAATACATTTTTATGTTTTATATTTACTGACTTTGACCAATAGACAAAAACAGAACAAGTCACCTGTGGTGCTGTCATTGTATCTAGGACACTGGACATTTCCTTCAAAAGTCTGATGTCCAGTCTGAGTTTTCATAGCTGCTAGAGAGCTATGCAATGAGAGAGGGAGCAATGAAGAGCCTTTAATAGTCTCTACGCACAGACACGATTTTGAAGAAAATAGCAAAAGGGATGCTGTTTTCTTTAAAAAGGTACCCACAGACCTTAGATGACAGCTTTCCAACCTGGCTTTATTAGGTGTATAATGTCTATGGGGCAGCAAAAGATTGCAAATGACTGGGGCAAATGTGAGGCAGTTTATAAAAACCTTGTTCCATCATTGTTCACCTGAAGATAAGGATCAGACTTGTCCACACATTCCTTCTGACTCCTTTGCCCTGGCTTGCGTGGCTACAGTACATGTTCAGGGGGAAAACTCACAGTTCTGCTTTAACTTCATAAATAGGCCTCAGAGTTTTTAAAGGTTAACTACTTTGCAGGCCCAACCAAGAATGAGGTTGTTCCTTAAATTTGGACCATGATCTCTTTTCAGGACTTTAAACCTGACACCTTAGTGATGTCACCCATATAAAATGACAGACTATATTGATTAGGAACAAGAAATCGATGCCTCTGCTGGGATCAGAGTGACTAGTACACGTTAAAGACAGATACATATACCTCTACACAAAACTACGAGCTGTAAACCTGACTCCAAACACAGCGTCATCACTATTTCTCGGTCTCTCCTGCTATAAAGCTTTAGACCAAGTCAAAAGGAGAATTTACATTCTCAGCAGATATATTTATAAATGTGGAACGTGGACATCCATCAATCAATATCTATAAATACCCAGTCCGCTCTATTTACTAGAGAAAAAACCGCATTACTACACACAGCAGCACAACTCCTGCAGGGGTTATGGTCAATTACAGAACAATGTGTACAGTCTACCAGGTACACTGAATATTTGAAGAGGACACCAAAATTCACATATTTCAAGGAATTCAGATTAAAACAGCCATTTATCATCAATACAATGGAGGAATCAGTCTGATTTGGTCATACTTGAATGATCCCCAATCTATAACTATACGTTAACACTGCACTGTTAAAATACTTATTTGGGAACACTGCTGACAAAGAGCAAAGACTTTTCTTAAGCACATTCTCTGCTGTTAAATTACGCTCTGAGTTACTGTGGGTACATCAGAACATTGGCACAATTACAAGTAGCCGTAATCCTACATTAGATATATGGGATATTTTATAACACAGACAAAATAATGTTGTCAGGTTTACCTACATGAAAGCCAAAAAAGAAATGAAGATAATTTTGCTTGTTATCTGTGATAGCATTTATAATCTGTGCCAACAAATCAACTGAAAACATGAAATACGGCTGCTGCATTCATTATGGAATACAAAGAAAAACAGTCACAATCTGGCTTGAGAGAGAGGTTTGTGAATACAAAAAAATAAACTATCATACTCACCTAGATGGCTGCAGCACCTATCCTAGCTGCAGCAGCCCCCACCCGCTCTACATCGAGAACGGGGCGATCAAAACTGCTAATAGCTCAGTTCTCGATATCCAGTCTGCAGAGAGCTGGTGACTGTCCGTCACTGGCTCTCTGCTCTTCCCCTCCAGCACTCACTGAAGAGCTGGGCTGTGGAGGGGGCAGGAGTGGTTAGCTCAGTCTCCCAGAGGCTCGCTGAAAGGCAAAGCCAGCTGCCAGCCCAGGCATCTGAGTGTAAAGTGTAAAGTCGGGATCTTTCCAGAGCCAGGACTGGCTGAGTGACATCAGCCGAAAGCGGGCACCGGAGTGTAGAATGAATGTAGAATGCACTCCTGTGATCTATAGGAGAAGGGCTAAACCAGCTTTGGCCATACTTCTCCTTTAGGGATCTGAGCACTTTATCTTTTTATTTTAAGTTCTTCTAGTCTTGCAGGTTTTTTTTTTTTTAAATATTGTAGATTTTTTTGTTCTTCTTACAAAGCTTTATTTTGTTTAGCAAATTAGCTCGTCACATCAGGGGAAGTGAGGTCAGCTTGTCACATCTGAGAGAGAAAAGGGCTTGTTCACACCACAGTTCCAGAGCTCCAAGTGCCTTTCTGCATGTGGTTTTTAACGCGTTTCAGTGCGTTTTTATCCGTTTTACTTGCTGCCCTCACATCCTAAACACTCAGATACAAGGAAAAAAAAGAAGAAGAATGTTAGGCCAGGTGAGTAGGCAGGGCAGCAACAGTCAGATTTCAGATGAGCTTCGACCCCCTAACAAACACAAGCTTAAAAAGACGGGTTATATATAAATCCTTCACAAGTAAGCCTGAATATTTCTACAAAAGTTGGATTACATTTTTAGATTCTTGCACATGCCTAGTTGCGATTGGTTCACTTTAAAGTTGTAAAAGTAAAACCTGTGGCTTGTTATGGTTATTTATGGATTGAGGCCATATATCTCATGTATGGTTGTACACGTGTGGATATAAATCTAGTAAGCTCTAATGATTGTACCCTAAAACTACTGGCATGGGGTTTTATAAAGCTTCTCTTTATCTGGTCACCAAGATAACTGCTTTGTAACTTCAGGAGTCCCCTAGCAGACAATAGAAGATTTTAAATGTGTGGTCACAAATAGGCATCATAGTATGCTAAAGAAGAGAAAAAAAAAAAAAATAGGAGGCGACAAACTAAAACATTATACCATTTCCCAAAAGTCATCACTGTCATTCATTACTTGTATGGGTGGCATTTTACACATAGCCAGCAAAAACAATGATTAAAAAACACAATTATGTACAGGTTGAAAGTCTGGGTGAAGTCACCAAATTGTGAGACAATTAAAATCACCCCACCGGCATAATCCAGTTCTATTAAAGTCACTTCTGACTACACAAATGCTAAGTTTAAGAGAAATCAGGAGCCCCACTACAATGTCCCTGGATCTGTCCAGTGTGAATTGCTTTTCAAAACAGATTTGGAAATTCTCCGGTGTTTCAGTGTTGATGTCCAATGGATAAAATGAGAGGTATTAAACATCCTATGACCAAGGCCAGCACCTCTACACGGGTCAGTCCTTTAGCAGCACCTGAGTCTGGTTTGTGGCTGTGTCCCATTCCGCCTACTTCGGGAAGTACGTGGACTGTGGCTACATAGAGGAATGTCCCAGCAGAGAAAAGCATTGCAACACCAGTGGCATTGACCTCTGACAAGGCCTCTTTACTGCTCTGTGAGAGAAGATAAAAAAATATATACATATATTAGACCCACAAAAGAGAGTAATACAGTTCTAAGATGCCACTTCCTGACACACAACGAATAACCACCAACCACAGGAATCAATAGAAGCATTTGTAAATATTAGTTGAATTACCTTGCTCAATCCCAGATATGTCAGCATTGACAGGACAGGGGCTGCAAGAGCAAATACAAGTAAATGCTTCCGGATGCGGTTACGCTCCAGTCCTGCGTGCATGAGGAATGAAACTAAGCCGAATGCTGCTGGAGCCTGCAAAGAAACATAGCAATACATTTCTTAATACTTACAGCTGAACTCCAGGTTCCTTTAGAAAAGACAGTCTATAAGAATAAGACAATATGTGCAGAAATGTGTAAGCAGTAAAATTAAAGAGACCCTGTCACCGGACCTACACATATGATTATTTCATGCATTTTAGATATGTTGTTAAATACTTGTGAAAGCCCATTGAGTAGATATACAAAAAGCCCTTGCTCCTGGTCACAGCAATCATGAATGATATGTCAGCAGCCCCAGCAGATTCAGAACTGTCATTCCAGTGCCACTCTATAGTTCCTTTTCACACCTTCCCAGCAGGTGCCTAAAAGGGGCAGAGGAGCTGGGCTACAAGGCAGAAGGAAGGGGAAAGTGTGTCTGTGCTATTGAGTAGACTACTCCTAAAATGCTCAAGTTCCAGTGGCAGCTGGTGCTTACTAACAACCAACACTACACCCCCCCCCCCCCGCGGGAGACACAGTATAACCCCCGCAGCAGTAACAACCAGTCATAAGACTCCCTGGCCAATAGGGGCTTCCTGAATGGCTGGGAGGAGAATGTGGCAGAATAGCGAATATTCATTTCGCTGGTGTCACACAACCGGGAGGGATCAGGGCGCATTCTCTGCACCCCGAGCCCACCCTATTTTAAAGCCTATTAGAGCCGCTGGCACTAATCAGGTGCTTCAAAAGACACACCCACCGCCTATTCACGCAATTGTAATTCATGCGCCCGGCGTCCCGAAAGGGGCCAAATACATGGATAGGGAGGACGGCGGAAGTGTTAGGGGGGGCGGCGCCCATGCGCCCACAATGCACGGGCCGCCACTGTCAAGTTCCCTAGGGAGTTTAAAGACACATTGGAAGGGAGGAAAAAAAAAAAAGATGTAAATTAATAAACTTGATTTTACCTGCATTTTTTTTTTAAGATGGTGACAGGCTCAGGTTTGTGTTACGTGTTTTTATAGGAGAACCATAATTCAAAAATTTCTGATCTATGGGAGTGTATTACAAGGATCAAACTGCATCAATCAGTTCAATTATGGAACGGATGTCATTGGAGTTTCCTGGATCAATTGCTCAGGCAGCCTTTACACCCAACTAATCATACAGATCAACTGCCCAGTTAAACAGGAACTAAAGGAGTTAAACAGGAACTAAAGACACGCTGTAAAAAACTGCAGGCAGGCTTTTATTGCAGAAGCAACATTTCCCCTACCTGCCTGCTCGCCGTCTCCTCCAGCACTGTACAAATGGCCGCTGCACACCTATAACTGGCCTTTGCAGAAAGGAGCACATGGAAGGGCAACGCATGTCAAACAAAACCAAAGAAAATTCCCAAAACTTACCGACCAGCCTGCAACCACCCAAATTATCCTGTCTAAAAGAATGTATTAAAAACAGGGGTTTGGAGGCGCATGCGCGGTAGCTTCCAAGATGGCCGCTAGCCTCTGAAGCTCCGCTCCACTCCGGCCCCGTTCGTTCCTCCAGCGCTGACAGAGCCACAACCGGGACCTGATAACGACACCCCCAGGAGCACATTACCCCCAGGAATCGTCCGATGCTGACGGGGACGGCCAAACGAAGCCTAACAAGCCAGATGACGGCTGCGCCCGGGCAGCTCAGCTATGCCAAGATGGCCGCCGCTCCTCCAAGACACAGCATGACCGCAGCAGAGGAATCTATTGCTGACCAGGACTGTGACTCACCACAATCACCAGGTATGGGGGGCTCCCCTCTTCCACAGGCCCATTCACCAGCATCCACTGAATCCCTCCTGCTCAGCCTGCAAGCAGGCCTTCCATCCACCCCCATGCTGGATCCACAGACAGGCTTTTTGCTGTCTGTCAGTGAGGCACAGGAGGCCTCTCCCATCCCCACTGACTTTCCCTCCATGATGGAGGCCTTTGCCCAGCTTCTTTCCAAAAGCCTAGCTCAAAATGCAGCACACATCACTTCCTCCATACATGCTGACATGCAGCAGTTTGGGCTCAGACTAGATAACATGGAGAAAAAAGCAGATCAAGCAGGGGCTAGGATCAACCAGAACACTGCACGGCTGCAAGACATGCAGGATCAACTTGAGACAGCTTTTGCAAAGATCGACGATTTGGAGAACAGATCAAGAAGATATAACTTTAGAGTACGGGGGGTCCCGGAAGCTGAAAAAGAGGTTCACCCAGTCATCAAGACCCTCATTAAAGATCTAGTCCCTGGGATTCCGGAGCACCGTCTGGAGCTCGATAGAGCTCATAGAGCTCTGCAACCTCCCCGTAAAGATGGACTGCCAAGGGATATAATAGTGAAACCCCACTATTATTCTGTCAAGGAGGAAGTCATGAGGAAAGCTAGAAATCTGAATGACTTAACGGTTCTTGGACACAAAATTCAAATCTTTGCAGATCTTTCCCCCTACACGGTACAGAAAAGGAGGGCCCTAAAACCCTTACTGCAGCTCCTACAAGAGAAGGATATTCCTTACAGATGGTCTTTCCCTTTGCGGGTTAACTTCACACATAAGAGCAGAAATTGCAGCTTTTCCTCCTTCGCGGACGGCGAAAGGCTTCTTCTCCAGCTAGGCCTCATCCCGCAAGATCCAACTGCGACTCAATCAAGCAGGGGTAATTCTTCTTCCACCAAAAGACCCCCTCCAGCAAGCCCTCTCCAACCATCCTGGCTCAAACAAAGCACGAAGAGGTCGAAAGAAAATTTCCCCACATGACTCTTGTTCCTCCCCCCCTTTTTTTCTTTTTAGGATCAAAGATTCCCTAAGGCGACTGTAGCCTGTCTTTGGACACATTGAAGAACGTTTTTGCTCCTGAATGTTACAAGGGTCAAGAGACATCTCATGGCTGGGGTTTGACCCCCTCGTTCCTCCCCCTAATTTTTTTTTTTTTTATTTTCTCTTTTCCCGGGGCCCTTTTTAAAGTTTATGTTATTTTTCTCTTGCTCACCTTGAGGTGGCACTGTTAAGTTACCACACAAGAAATGGTATTAGTTATGTAGTTTCTTCTTCATTGGGTCTAGGAGGGGCAGGGTGGGGTTTGTTGGGGGGTCCCTGGAGGGGGCGACTACGCCCGTGGGGTTCCCTGTGGGGAGCTGGTCCTGTTTCCTGGCCTCCCACCTCCTCCCAAGTTACAATGGGCTCAACCTTCTCATTTATATATTAAGGGGTAAGTTTATACTTCTGTTTGGAGGTTATTTTTGAAACTTAAGGTTCTAACGGGTTTTTAGACATAGAGTTATTTCTATCACTATATGCTCTGTCATTAGTTTGCTTATAGACCCGTATGTGGTCTTCAATTAGCTTAAATGAGGAACTGGGGCCGAAGAGGTCTCAGTGCGCTGCTCACAGACCCCAGGAGTACCTTGGTTCCCCTGGGTTCTACATTGTCCTCCCTGATTAGGGGAGGCACTGGCCTCATTGGTCGCAAAGGTAGGAACGTACGTCCTTCCTTTTCTCTGGGCTGGGTAGGGTTGGTGCCCCCAACCCCCTCAGTACACTTAGCAGATATGTTGGATATTTCACTGTTACTCTTCACTCACTGCATATCTTTTTTTGCACTTTTCTTCTTTCTTCTCTTCGCTCTTCCTTCCCCACCCTTTTCTCTCCTTAGGCTCCCCAGTATGGGTATTTCCGGAATCCAGGAACTTCTCTGGCTCCTCATCCCAGGCTCTAGCGGATGCTGTGCTGCACCAATCAGGCTTCAATGCGTTTTAAGCTCTTCAGGAGCAGGTAAGCGGTGTTGTGGTTTGATAGCTCCCTCCCCTCTGGACTATGGCTAGTTTTAAAGATCCGAAACATCCTCTTAGAATTATCTCACACAACACACAGGGCTTAAATTCCCCAATTAAAAGAAGAAAGATCTTTCAATCCTATCATACTATGCATACCGACGTCCTCTTACTACAAGAGACGCATTTCCCAGCGAGCTACAAGCCGTCCTTTCTTCATCAGCACTATCCCCAGTTCTTCCTTGCCTCGGCAGAAAACAAAACCAAGGGGGTAGCAATTTGTTTCGCAAAGCATCTGAATGTTTCACAGCCAGAGAAGATAGTTGACCCTCAAGGGCGTTTCTTACTAGTATCGGGCTACATCGACGGCGAACTCTATACGTTCGTGTCTTATTATGCTCCAAATAGAGGACAAAGAAAGTTCTTTGACCTAATGTTAACAAAACTACAAGCTCACCTCAAAGGTACTGTATTTCTAGGAGGGGACTCGAACATTGCCTTTGACTCTGCACTTGATAGACGTGCTAACGGGACATCTAAACCTAAACGCCCATCTAAACAGAGCACCAAAATAGCAGCCCGCCTATTTGATGAGGGTCTGGTCGATGTCTGGAGGGAAACGAATCCACATAAAAAAGATTATACTCACTTTTCAGCTCCCCACAACTCTTTCGCCAGGATAGACCACATCTTTACCCGTGCACACACTATCCCACTTGTCTTTAGCTCCAAGATTGTTGACTCCCCGCTGTCAGACCACGCCATGGTCCTGGTTTTGGCCCAGAAAGCAGGCCCCTCTAAGGGCCCTCCTCGCTGGAGATTACAGGAATCCCTCCTCAGTGATCCTATAAACTGTCTGAATATAGCTAAGGCCATAAAAGATTACTTCCAAATTAACCAAACGGCGGATGTCTCCCCCTCTACCGTTTGGGCAGCCCACAAATCGGTTATTAGGGGACACATCATTAGCTTATCTTCTCATATCAGAGCGGCCCACAAAGCAGACATTATCAAACTCACCTCAGCGTACCGAGCAGCTGCCAGGGCCCACAAGAGACTACCCACATCCGACTCTCTAGAGACCCTTGACAAATCTAGGACCACTCTTAACCTAGCTCTGACCTCAGCCGCTGAGAGGCACTTAAGATGGACGGGGGCTAAGTTTTATTATCAAACGGACCGGATGGGTTCCAGACTAGCAGCCAAACTCAGCCCCAAACAACGCTCTTTAGCGTTTCCCAAGATCAAGACAATATCAGGAGACTTGACACAAAATCCCCTAAAAATTATGGAAGCTTTCTCTCAGTTTTATGCTCACCTGTATAGGCCCTCTGACTCCCCTTCACAGACACAACGGGATAGTTTCCACAAAGATCTGCCTCTTCCCTCTCTGTCTAAAGAACATAGGGACATATTGGAGGAATCAATATCGGTAGAGGAGGTGTTGGACACAATCAGTTCTCTTAAAACTGGTTCGGCCCCGGGTCCGGATGGCCTTTCCACCGGATATTATAAAAAATTTGCCCCTAGTCTAGCTCCACACCTCACTAGATTTTTCAACTCCCTCCGGGATGGAGCCCTCCTGGGATCTGATCTTAATTCGGCATTCATCTCGGTGATTCCGAAGCCGGGGAAAGATCCAAGTGAACTTAGCAACTACAGGCCTATTTCACTCATAAATAATGATATCAAAATTCTAACTAAAATTTTAGCTAACAGGTTGGCGTGCTTTATTTCAAAATATATTCATAACGACCAGGTGGGCTTCATCCCTGGCAGACAGGGACCAGATCAAATACGTAGAACCATTGATGTTATTTCCCTGTTGGGGTCTGGATGGGATGGGGGCTCTAAACAGCAGGGCTTTCTCCTCTCCATAGACTTACATAAAGCTTTTGACTCTGTTAACTGGGATTATCTGTATGATATATTACAAAGGTGGGGATTTGGCCCTTTTTTTCTAAACTACATCAAATCCCTTTACTCAAATCCAACTGCTCAGGTTCGTCTTATGGGGAGGTACTCAGAACAGTTTCCCATTGGTAGGGGGACCAGACAGGGTTGCCCTCTCTCCCCTCTCCTATTCGCGATAGTGATAGAGTCCCTGGCTGTAGCAATCAGATCAAATCCGGATATAAAGGGGGTCACATGTGGGGATACAGAACATAAATGTGCTCTCTATGCGGATGATCTTCTCCTGTACATCACTTCCCCTCTCACCACCACCCCTTCGATCTATAAGACTCTCAAAGACTTTAGCACAATTTCAGGCCTCAGGGTTAACATGTCCAAATCCGTCGCGTTGAACATTTCAGTACCACAGCAGCTTCTCAATCAGCTCTCCACTAACTTCTCTTTCCCATGGGCGCCTACAGAAATTCCCTATTCAGGAATCAAGATAACTTCAGACTTTCAAAGGCTGTTCAATGCAAATTACCCATCTATGTTTAGCAAATGTAGAGGTGACATGGATAGGTGGGGGAGATGTGGTCTGTCCTGGCTGGGCAGAATTCATGCCGTCAAAATGACTCTTCTTCCACGCCTGCTATATCTCTTTCGATCCCTCCCGATACCTATTAAGAAAAAGACTCTTCTCAAATTCCAATCTGAGATCGTCCGCTTTATCTGGAATCGTAAAGGGTATAGATGTCCTTCCAGTTTACTCTATCGCCTTAAAAGCCAGGGCGGTCTAGGTCTTCCGGACCTATGGCATTATTATCAGGCAGCACAGCTTTCCCAAATATCGATGGCCCTCGTTAAAGGCCCTAAACCAAGTTGGCTTTCAATGGAAAGGTGGGCCACCCCTCGGAACACTATAGACTATCTTCTCTGGTGTGATCCTAAGGTTAGGCCGGCAATTTTGTCCCCCACACTCTCCCATTCTATAGCCTTATGCACGAAGCTCTTCTCACATCGCAACCTCATCTCTCCTATCAGGCCACTAGATCACCTGTTCCATAACCCAGCGTTCCAGCCGGGAATGGTAATTAAGGCCTTTAAATGGTGGACGGATAAAGGATTATATAGGATTGGCCATTTCATCTCTCCTAATGGCCCGATCACGTTGACTCACTGTCGGAACGAATTAGACATGCCAGACTCTGAGTTCTTTAGATTTTCCCAAATCAACCATTTTCTACACACAATCTGGAAACGTCACCAAAAGAACTCTGGATTGACCCCCTTTGAAAATTGGTGCTCCAACACTGAAGTCCAGAGGGGAGAGATATCATTGATCTATACTGCTTTAAAATCCTCTTCAGATAAGCCTGGTTACGCTCGAGCCTGGGAGGAGGACCTAGACAATTCATGGACGTCGCAGGACTGGTTCAGCAGGTTCGAAAGATCCTTTAAAGGCATTCTAAATATCTCTTTAATAGAAGCCAGCGCTAAAGTGATAACACGGTGGTACTATGTCCCGGCTCGCATCTCGGTCGTCTTCCCGGGGTCATCCCCCCTTTGTTTTAGGGGATGCGAACTGGAAGGTACTATGTTGCACATATGGTGGTCATGCCCTCGAATCAGATCATTTTGGAGGAAAGTTTTTACCACCATTAGTACTGTCCTGCAGCACACGATCGCTCCTGACCCCTCTGTTGCGTTGCTTAATGGAAGGGTAGGGAGAATTCCTAAATTTTCGCTGAAATTAATGTTCTTTATCCTATTGGGAGCTAAAATTTCTCTGGCAAAATCCTGGAAAAAACCTAGTGTCTCGTTTAAGGGCTTTAAGAGGAAGGTCTCGTGGATCATGACGCAGGAACAAGTAGTAGCAAAAATAAATGACAAAACATTAATGTTCTTTGCCGTTTGGGAGCCTTGGGCAAAGTTTTGTAAGGTTCCATTGTTTCTGACCACTCCACAAACTCCTTAGACGGATTGGTACTCATACTAATCCCCTCCCCCCCCCCCCCCTTCCCTTTTTTTTTTTTTTTTTTTTTTTTTTTCTTTCTTCTTTTTACCGCACTCTAGCACTTTTACTCCTCTTCCTATTCTCTTGCTTGAGACTCTCTTGTCTCCTCTACAGGTTGATTACGGAAAAGCATAGATATTTGTTGGTGGTTGGTATGCCTTCGCCCATTTTAGTTAGATCATTTCTTTTAAATCAGATTCACTGGTTGGCACTATAAGGGAAGGCATTACAGCAGTCTGGTAGGTGGAGTGAGTACCCCATAGACTGATTACAGTATTAAAGGGGCCAGAGACAGAGTCAGAAGAGGGCGGAGGTGATGGGACGGGGGGGGGGGCTGACCCTGGACCGGAGATGACCTGGCATGTCCACAGCATGATCCCATTGGGGTGGTGTGCCGGTTGGCTCCGAGATCTGGGTTAGGCTCTCATTTAGGTGGCTCGTCTCTCGGAACCTGCCACGTCCCAGAACTCTATTAGGCCCCACTAAGCTTCTATCTAGTTCATAGATTATGGCTCTATATAGGTCCTTAATGTACATGTCCCCGTATGGAGAAGTTTCCTACACTCCACTCTGATATTGGTCTGTAATTGATTAACCAGTATAAGATATGTAAGCTGATTTTGTTTCTGTAATTCATGATTTGTACTCTGTACTTTTTACTTACAAAATAAAAACTTTATGAAATTAAAAACAGGGGTTTAGTTTGCACACATTCACAAATACATGAGCAAGCTGCCGAGCCACTTCACGGCACCCCAGTATTATCTACAGTCCTAAATTTTAGGAGCCTCTATAGTAGAAGTACATGCATTATAATGGATAGGGGCAGGTGACCTTTGCTGCCGTGCTATGTGCTGGGTGTCCAGTGCGCCCCTGTGCCTTTAAAGAGGGGTGGGCTCCCTCCAGGCTAACCTGCCCTCTGCCTATTCATTATAAAGCATGTGCTTCTACTATGGAGGCTCCCAAAATTTAGAGTTAGGACTTCAGATAATACTGGGGTGCAGTGAAGTGGCTCTGCAGCTTACGCATGTATTTGCAAACGTGTGCAAACGAAACCCATGTTTTTAACGCATACTCTTAGACAGGATAATTAGGTTGGTTGCAGGCTGGTCGGCAAGTCAAGCTGGGAATTTTCTTTGGTTTTGTTTGACATCCTCCAGCACTGCAAACTGAGCTCAGCTTACAGTGCCGGTCTGGTCTTTGAGTGCCAGCATGACAGCCTCCTGCGTAGGAGTGACATGAACCCCCGCCGGCCAATGAAGAGGCCCAAAGACTCGCACTCGGAAGATGCTAGTGCAGGACTGTCGGACAGGCAAATATGGAGACACTATGCACCGCCATCAGGGAAAGAGTGTGGAGTAACAGGGAGGGCGGCTGGATCATTATAGCGGAAGAGAGCATGGAGGAAGAGGAGAGTCGGCTTGATCACAGAGCGGGTTTTGCCTGCTGTAACAGCTTACATTACAATTGGAGTCCGCACACCGTCACACACAGCCCCGCCCTCCTGACCCTGCACCTGAGACAGACAGAATGCCGGTCCAATGCCAGGGCGCGACTCTCCTCTTCCTCCATGCTCTCTTCAGCTATAATGATCTGGCCGCCCCCTCTGTACGGGTGAGGCTGCAATGATGGACACCGGTGAGGCTGCAACGATGGACACCGGTGAGGCTGCAACGATGGACACCGGTGAGGCTGCAACGATGGACACCGGTGAGGCTGCAACGATGGACACCGGTGAGGCTGCAACGATGGACACCGGTGAGGCTGCAACGATGGACACCGGTGAGGCTGCAACGATGGACACCGGTGAGGCTGCAACGATGGACACCGGTGAGGCTGCAACGATGGACACCGGTGAGGCTGCAACGATGGACACCGGTGAGGCTGCAACGATGGACACCGGTGAGGCTGCAACGATGGACACCGGTGAGGCTGCAACGATGGACACCGGTGAGGCTGCAACGATGGACACCGGTGAGGCTGCAACGATGGACACCGGTGAGGCTGCAACGATGGACACCGGTGAGGCTGCAACGATGGACACCGGTGAGGCTGCAACGATGGGCACAGGTGATAAAGTTGTTGTTGATATTTATTTGTGTAACTTAATTCTGCATAAAACATTTAAGTGTTATTTCATGAGAATTTGAGGGCGTGTATAGGGGCGGGATTAGGGGTGGGCATGGTAGGGGTTGGGAGGGGTTGGGTGGGGCAACTGGTGGCGAGTAACCCTTAAGGCCTGGCTAGTAGCTCAGGACTTAAAATTTTGAGACCTGTATATACAATACCTGTGGGATCACTCTGGAAGCCAGAAATCATTGAAGTAGTCACCACTACTACAGCGATTTCCACTAGCTTCTGGGTCTTGTGCTGAGCACCTACCCTGATGCTTTCTGAACACAGGAGGTTGACCGCTGGGGAAAGTGCTTTGCATTTACTCAATGAATGTGAAGCATTCTCTGATTGGAAAAATTGGAGAGAGTGACGTCACTGTACCACCCCTCCACCTTGTCCAAACCGAAACTATAGTTCGAATAATTGGCAGGGGGTATATGCTTAAGTATAATAAAACATTTCAGTGCATCACCAATCAACACCTCAGATCTTTTGATCAGGTGGGGATTGACTCAGCGACAACCTCTAGAGCAGGGATCTCAAACAGGCGGCCCTCCAGCTCTTGCGGAACTACAAGTCCCATCATGTCTCTGCCTGTGGAAGTCATGCTTGTAACTGTCAGCCTTGCAATGCCTTATGGGACTTGTAGTTTCACAACACCTGGAGGGCCGCCAGTTTAGGACCCCTGCTCAACAATAATCTGCTGCCGCTCTCGTTTTCTATAAGGCCTATGCAGTAGCTCAATTATGAGAGCCAGTGACTCTGTCAGATGGGACTTACTCTGAATCAAATTGGACTCTGCGGAAACCAGAGACTAGGTGAATTTTGCCAAGTACTTTTCACATTCATTGCTTTTTTTGCTGTTGATTACTGTAACATCTCAATATTTTCTTGCACCTTGTTTCTTTCCTTTCATTAAAACAATATTAAAAATCATTAGGCTGAATCTCCAAATGTTCCAAATCCAAAATTAAAGAATCTTTACCTCTGTGAGGACTACTATATTTTAAAACTCTGCTACATTCCTGTCTGAGTATGGCAACGAGTATCATGGACATTCTTAAAGGTCCCACGGAATAGAAACTCTCTGCACAGGGTGAGGCTGAGAGTGTAATATTGTCACATAAGAAGTTATTATTCATCCAGTACACTGGTATCTGGTTGTGGTGTATTAGAAAGGTTCAAGATGTGATAAGTTAGAAGTGCAGAATTTTTTTTTAAATCATAAAAGGTTTTATTGCTCATATGAAAAGACATATATTACATTACATTGATATTTGCACCGTAATCAGTTTTTCTTTTTCCCACATATTAACATATCCATCGATAAGGCGTTATAGTTTACATTTTGGATCTTTCAACATTCGGACTCTATATTCCAACTAATCAAATCAAAAACATATTCTCCAATGTCCCCATACTCTCCTCCCCCGCTCTCCAATACCCATTCTCTGTGTCTATCTGTCGTATCTTTAAACACCCCTCAGCAACCTCATCTGTACCAATTCCGTGGGGCTTATACCTGGCACATCCAGCCATGGGTCCCACAATCTGTCAAACTTTCCGGGATTGCCCCTGTGCTGGTAAATATATTTTTCCATTATAAGCGTTTTTCCCATATTTAGTATCCATGTTTTGCTACTAGGCGGCGCAGCAGACTTCCATCCCATCAGTATTACCTTTCTGGCCTGAAATAGGGCCCGTGCAAAAGCGACTCTCGTCACCTCCTCCGCAATCACCCCCTCCAGAACTCCCAATAAGCAACATAATGGATCTAATGGGACAGTGACCTGGAACACCTGATTTAGTGTAGCCAGGACCTCCGTCCAGTACCTATGGAGTTTGGGGCATCTCCAGAGGAGGTGAATCAAGTCCCCAGATGCCGCCCTGCATCTGCCACACAATGGGTCAGGCGCCTTGCCCATTCTGAACAACTTAACAGGTGTATAATGTACTCTCAACAAGATGTATAGTTGGGATACCCTCTGTGCCACGTTTAGTGAGCAGGAGTTAACTGCTTGCAGAGCTTCTTCCCATACCTCCCCTGGTAGGGGACCTAAATCTGCCTCCCACTGAGCAGCCGCCTTTGTGGGATACCCCTCTAACAGTGACGCTAGTAACATGTTGTAGCATTGTGAAATCATGCCCTTAGTCTCCAATGCCTCCTGCATGATATGAAAAACCGGTGTGGGGGATTGGGACCAGTCAGCTGCGTCCCCCTGTGCTTTAATTGCATGCTTCAATTGTAGATAATAAAACAGCATATTGGCAGGTAATGAGTATTTATCTTGTAGATCTTTAAACGATAATAATGTTCCATTACTGAAAATCTGGTGCAGATGTGTGATACCCCTGCAGCGCCATCTGTGCCCTTGTTGGATCTTAGCCAGCTCAACATATGTTTTATTTTCCCATATCGGGCTATACTTAGTAAAGCCCAGAACATTTTGTAGTTGTTTAGCTTTGTTCCATACTTTCTGCAGCAGTGTATATGTAGGCATTTGTTTATTGGGTTTTTGGAAGAGGTGGGCCTCCAATCCCTCAGGTATTGACTCCGCCCCTGTGCCCACCAGCATAAGTTTAGCCGATGAGCCCAGTGGGAGAGGGGCCATAGCGCCTATCAGTTGCTGCAGCTGCGCCGCTAGATAGTATATCCATGGGTTGGGTAGGGCCAGGCCCCCCCCCTCCTTAGAGCGCTGCAGCTGTTCCAGCTTGATTCTGGGGGGCTTGGTATGCCACAGCAACAGCCGGAATAAGGAGTTAACCACTCTGAATATCTTCAGGGTGATAACTACAGGCGTGTTGTGTAGCATGTATAGAAATTGTGGCATCAAAATCATTTTTATGAGATTTACTTTTCCTGCTAGGGACATCCTAAGTTTATTCCAAACATTTATCTTGTCCCTAAACCGTGACAGCAGGGGGTAGACATTTAGACTACAAAAGTCTGTGAGTGTAGGCGAGATGTGTATACCCAAATATTTAAATGTAGAAACCACCGGTATCTGGGTCGGGGGTCTCATGTTGGTTATCGGGGAACCGTCTATAAACATTAAGGCAGATTTAGTCCAGTTGATAGTGAGGCCTGAATAACGACCAAATTCAGTTATAAGTGACATTGCCTGTTCCAGGGATCCCTCTGCGTCTTCCAAAAACAAAAGCATGTCATCGGCGTAGAGCATGATTTTTTCATGCAATTCACCATATTGAAAACCTTTGATCTGTGGGCAGTCTCTCACCTGTGCCGCTAGGGGCTCTATAGCCAGTGCGAAGAGCAGGGGGGACAGGGGACATCCCTGTCTGGTCCCCCTGCCCAGCCCAAAGGCATGGGACATTCGATCCGCCACACGTATAGCCGCCCGGGGTGTATCATACAGCAGCCTAACCCACCTGATGAACCTGGGCCCAAACCCAAATTTGGCCAGAACCGCCCACAAATATCTCCAGCATACGCTGTCAAATGCCTTATTGGCATCAAGAGACAGCAAGGCCCTAGAGCCCATAGACTCCGAGGGGGTCTGCATGTTTAGGTATAGGCGTCTAAGGTTGGTCGCCGTAGATGTTCGAGGCATAAATCCCGCTTGATCTAAGTGGACTATTGTTCTAACAATCTTATTAACCCGCATGGCCAGTACTTTTGCTAGTAATTTAATGTCGCTCTGAAGGAGCGATATAGGCCTGTAGGAGCCCGGGTCTAAAGGGTCTTTACCCATTTTTAACAATAATATAATGTTAGCTCTAGTCATAGTGGTTGGTAGCCTTCCCAATTTAAAGGATGCATTTAATACTTCGAGCAGTTTAGGTAGGATTGTTTCGCCATATTGGGTGTATACCTCCATGGGGAGCCCATCGTCCCCGGGGGCCTTGCATGTAGGGAAAGAGGCAACCGCCTCCCTCAGTTCATCCAGCGAAATTGGTGCCTCCAGCTCCCCCCTAGCCTGGTGGGTCAGAGCTGGAAGCGTTATAGTGCCCATGTATGTCTGCAGTTCTTCGTCTGTATAGTTGTCACATGGTTTATATAACTCTGTGTAGAAAGATGCTAGCTCCTCTATAATTTTCTCCGGATCATTCACCAGACGTCCCGAGGAGCCACGTATCGCTCCTATAGCGGGGGACGACTGTTGAGATCTGGCTATCCTAGCCAACAGCCTACCAGTTTTTTCACCCTCTTCGTAAAAAGCTTGTTTAGTAAAGAACCGTTTACGTTCCGCGGCGGAGGACCTCAACCGATCCAGGGACTCCTGGGCCGATATCCATGCCTCCCTCGCGGACTCTGATGAGTCTAAAATAAAAGCGAGCTCCAATTGCTTCACCCGGTCTTCCACCTGTATCAGTACGGTTGCGGAGTTGTGTTTTACGTCAGCAATTTCAGCTATAAATGTGCCTCTCAGGCATGCTTTAAAGGCATCCCATCTTACTAAGAGATCAGTTTGTCTTCGGTTGTCTAGAAAGTATTGTTCTATCTGTTTCGTTACTCTGTCGTGAGAGGTGAAGAGCTTTAGCCAAAAAGCGTTTAGCTTCCACGGTGCTCTAGGCAGTGTGGTCGCCGGTCTAGTAACAAGATAAGCGACTAGAGGAGAGTGGTCCGAGACCCCTCGAGGTAAATATTCCACCTTGTGTATCACACTTAGGAGTTGGGGGGACCCCACACACAGGTCTATACGGGAAAGTGACCCATGGGTTTTGGAGAAGCAGGAAAATTGTTTTGTGTTCGGGTATTTAGCTCTCCATAAGTCTATCCAACCCACCTCTATCAGTAGTCTACTCAGAATGGTGCCCCTGTTTCCCGAGGGTGGTTGTGCCGGGGGGTGTCTGTCTAGTCTGGGATCTAAGTAGCCATTAAAGTCACCCATGATCATTATTGGGACATCAGGTTTGTCGACCAGGTAAGTCAAGAGGAGCTGTAAAATTTCCCTGGAGAACGGAGGAGGTACGTACACAAATACCAGTATCAATGTCAAGGTATACAACCTGCAATGCAAAAACACAAATCTACCCGTGGAATCAATCACAGCATCTAATTCCTGGTAAGCCAAGGATTTATGTACCAAAACACTCACCCCGCGAGAAAATGCAGTGTGAGTGGAATGGTAGGCCTTGCCCACCCAGGAATACCGCAGAAAACTGACTGTTTCTTTCGTCAGGTGAGTCTCCTGGAGGCCCACTATTGCTGGGTGAAATTTTCTCAGACATGTGCTTATCATGGTACGTTTCAAGGGATCAAGGATACCTCGGACGTTCCATGTCACAACTGGGGTGTTTGCCATGATTGATGTTGTAGATTGAAAAGTCCTGGGTGAACCTGTTTCTTCGCCTCATCTTCTGGCCGAAAGTATCAATGCATGTCTCAATGACCCAGACTGTCCCGGTACAGCATTCAGCGTTGTTGTGCAATGACGATCCGAGGCATCTGTGGGAAAAAGTGCGTGGTGTCTTCGTATGCAAAAGTGTCCCTCTCCTCTGTAGCAGTGTATTCCACGGTGTAGATCTCGCCCTGTGGATGTGAGCAATGTTCCCACAGTGGTCAGGGGAGGATTCCCCCGTTCCGACTGTGCACCTTGAGTTGTGCTTCAAACTGGTGCCAACCGGGCACATTTTAACTGGCCCCTGCAACTGGGCCGAAACTTGAGTGTTCAAAAAAAAAGGGTTTCCTGTGGGTACAACTGTCCCACCTTGACTTTCGACTTTTCTTGGTATTTTTCTTATAAACAAAGCTCTTGTCTCGCGTTAACTTTATAGATTAATGATACTGTCCCGCAAACTATGTTGTAGACTATAAAACGTCTAATAATGACTGACCAATTTTCCAACTTCGCGTTGTGTGACTCACTCTCCCATATAGGCTTCTCTCCTCCTCCTTAGATCCTGTTCGTTACGGTCCAACCAGGCGGAAGCTTCGGCTGCAGATTCAAAGAATGTGGACTGACCTCTTGCCGTAATACGTAACTTAGCCGGGTATAACATGGCGTATGTGACTTGGATCTTCTGCAATCTTTTCTTTACTTCTGCAAACTTGGCCCTTTTGCGCTGTACCTCTGACGAGAAGTCAGGGTAAAAGGAGATTTTGGTTCCATTGTAGTGCACTGCTCCCTTCTCCCTGGCCAATCGAAGTATTATTTCTCTGTCCTTATAGTTCAGGAGTCTGGCCAGCATTGATCTAGGTGGATTGCCTGGGGGGAGGGGTCTCAATGGTGTGCGGTGAGCTCGCTCCACCGCAAAAAGCGCGGTAAAAACATCTTTGCCGAATATGTCTTGTAGCCACATTTCTGTAAATGCTGTGGGGTCCCTCCCCTCCACCTTCTCTGGGAGCCCCACTATGCGTACATTATTCCTCCTGAGACGGTTCTCGATGTCGTCATTTTTGGCATTGGCCTGAGCCACTTGCTGTAATGCACTTCTAGTATCTCTAGTGAGGGGGGGTAATATATCCTCCACCTCGCTGATCCTCCCCTCCACAGCTGTGGTCCTCTCCCTGATCTTTTGAATGTCATGGCGTAATAGTGAAACAGTTTCATTGAGGCTCCCAAATTGTACTTTCAGTCCGTTTACAGACGCTGTGCAGCACTGTACCGCCCGCAGAATATCACTTAGCGTGGGCTGCTGTCCCTCATCAAGCACGGGGTCAGAGCCGTCAGTATTGAGGATCAGGGAGCCCTCTAATGGCAGCGTATCATCCAGCGCCATGGCGCCTTCATGTCCCTCAGTGTCCATTGCCAATGACTGCTGATTCAGGGGGGAAGCACCGCTCTGTCCCTGCATCTTTTGGGCATAGTATACCATGTCCCTGGGCTGCTCTTTCCCCCATTGTTTGCCAGATTTTGCTGTCTTACCGCTCTGATCCTGCGTCCTGTCTGTGCTGCGGGCCGCACGCTGTGGTAAAGGTGAGCCGGCGCCATCTTGGCCTTCCATAGCCGCCGCTGCTGCTGCTTCTTTCTCCCCTTTTCTGGTCATTCTGGACCTCCGGCACCTTTCGGGAATGTTGTGATGTGTCCTGTAGGGTCGCAGTGTACTGATGGGTCAGTTCTGAGTTCGGATCGGTGGCGGGTTCAGGATAATATAAGGATCAGTGGCGGGAGCTCCGTGCAGTGCGTCCGCTCACATGCCCGTCCAGGCCACGCCCCCCCAGAAGTGCAGAATTAAATGGCCAACATGGTCCACTCAAACCCCATCCATGCTGAACATACACAGGGTTTAGGAAAAGCGAACCAATATACACATTTGCTCTAGGAAGTAGTAAAACAAAAGATGTAAATTACATCTCCACAAAATGTAGCTTTACACACAATGACAGACCAAGAGAGTAGGTCTAGTCTGACAAGGTCCACCTAAATCGGTATTAAAACCAAACATGTAATATACTGCAGCTTACCAATTCTTAGATGTGGTGGCTGCAATAGTTCTATTTTTAGTTTTTTTTCCCCATTGTCTTCACATGATGATCTGGCCAGTAACACACCTCCTGTATTAGTGTGCCCTCATTCTGGATAAAGGAGCACATCAGACAGCAGCATTGGGAAGGGGGTGTTACATTTTTAGCGGCGCTTTACCGTCGCAATTTCGGGGGTATTCGGCCGCTAGCGGGGCGCTTTTAACCCCCGATAAAGACCAAAAAAGGGTTAAAACAACCCACAAAGCGCTGCTGCAGTATAGCCGAACTGAAGAGACAGGAGCGGCTCTTTCAGGGCGCTTTGCAGGCAATATTTTTAGCGCCGTAGCGCCTGCAAAGCCCCCCAGTGTGAAAGGGGTCTAAGGGAAGGTTATAACCCGTGGGTGTTTTTGCCATTAGTGTCTATTGGGGCGATTTCCCTTCACTTTCTATTCCATACCAAAAACTGGAAGTGGGAGGAGGAGGAGGAGGAGGAGGAGGAGAGGCTCCAAAATGAATGTACCCAGTGAACCAACTAGCCTCACTAGCCGACTAGATACAGAGATGACATAAACCCTCCTAAAAAAGTTAGAATTTACACAGGATCTCTCAGCTCCGAAAAGCAGCGGGCAGGAGCTGAAGTTACACTCCGCAGAGCCCGGTGAGATCTGATTGGAGGGAAGGGACACACCCTTCACACAGCAACAGATCTGAGGCTGTCAATTCCAGGCTGTGTGCTGGAGCTCCCTCCCCCATCACCTTTTTCTCTTGCTGCCACAAAAACTTGTCAGTAGCAACTCATACAAGTGGCAGAGGAATGAGGCAGCAGACAGAAACGACACTTGGTGCTCTGGATTGAGAAGTACACAGCAGGGGTCCAGGGGTGGGCTACGCACAGAATGCAGGGTCCAGGGGTGGGGTAAGCACAGAGTGCAGGGTCCAGGGGTGGGCTACGCACAGAGTGCAGGGTCCAGGGGTGGGCTACGCACAGAGTGCAGGGTCCAGGGGTGGGCTACGCACAGAGTGCAGGGTCCAGGGGTGGGCTACGCACAGAGTGCAGGGTCCAGGGGTGGGCTACGCACAGAGTGCAGGGTCCAGGGGTGGGCTACGCACAGAGTGCAGGGTCCAGGGGTGGGCTACGCACAGAGTGCAGGGTCCAGGGGTGGGCTACGCACAGAGTGCAGGGTTGAGGAGTGCACGGTTTAGCCCTCTTTCACAGGCTGTCCACATCTCACATCCACCCATCCTCGGCTATGAACTCTACACCACTCTCCCCCATCTCCCACCTCTGCACACATTTCCCTCCACAAACCTCATTCACGCCCCCCCTCCTCCTTCCCCAAATCTTGCATCTCACCTACCCGGCCCGACTAGTGCCTCCCAGCACTGTAGGAGACTCCATCTCTCTCACTTGCGGGGAGATCATTGGTCGGCATCTATGCACACGGACACAGGTGGGGATCACAGTGAAGCTTACCATGTGATGCCCCATGCCACACTGGACCTGCATCTCCCTTGTCCCCACTGTAAGTGCAGGGCAAACAGGGACCTGCGAGAGCCGCAGAGAGGATAGCTGTCCTTGTAAACACAGAAGGCTTCTTTCTAAACACTGCTTTTTGTGCACTGCCATACAAATATATATATGTGTAAGGACGGCACACTGGAAGCTTGTTAGACATCCAAGCTTATGTCTATCGACTACTTTTCATGCAGTTGTGATTTGAGTTTGCAAGAATCTCAAACAAGACACAACAAATTAAGAACATTATTAAGCTTGTACCTTGTGCAACATGATGGCGACAAACACAATCAGCTGAACACTGGTCTGGGAAGTGGAAGCTGCAGCTCCAAGAGCAACTCCATCAGCTAGAATTCAGAGGAAAATATATTTTATTAATGGGCCACAAAACTGTTCATGTTTTCCTATTAAATGCAACTAGTGCCATGCAATTGTCGAGGAAGTGCCACTCACCTGCAGCATGAACCACCAGGCCCAGAGTTGTGGTGATTTTGGAACTGGCTGCTCTTGCTGCCTCTGGATCTAAAGAACAATAACAAGTCATTTTTATACCTGTAAATAAAACTGCCTGTAGCTATCCTCATCCTATCATACATACCTTCTGTAGAGTGCATGTGAGAGCTGCCAATCTGATCCACTAGCAGCATAAATACAAAGCCAAGTACCAATGAGACTCCAATGTAAGCATGTAATTTAGAGTGATCATGATGATGTGCCTCCAAGACCTCCGCTCCAGTCTCGGTTTCCTTCACTTTCTGGATTTCTCCAATTTCATGATGTTTTGCTAAAGAAGAAGAAAATAATGGAAATGAATTGTCTAAAAAGGTGCCAATATACACTGCCAGTGGTGGACAAAGCTAAAGGTCTTACTACAACCAATATATTACATTGCCTCAACAGGTGTAGATGTATATGGTAGCCTAAAGACATCAGAGAACCTTTGATTCCTTTTACAAAACATTTGTCCAACAGCTACATTACATCTATTAGTAGCCTAAAACCATTTCTGTTCTTATAAACATGTAAGCAGATTAGGCAGATTATAATCTCTAGTTTGAGTTTTGCATTTGTTTATACTTTTTTGTGCATTGGGATGTCACTGAGTATGAAAGGAAATGCACTATAATGCACATAAACAGCACCTTAAAATGCAGAATTGAATGTACGTTACTGCAATAGGTGCATATACAGTGCACAGGTGTGGAAACTATTATAAAAGAAGAAGAGATTTACATAATTTGGGCAGCACAGTGGTTAAGAGGACAATATAATAGCGAAAAGGTGCTGCGCTGCTAACCGACTTGTGCAATCGGGGGTTCCCTGATGAAGTCACATGTTCGTGACGTAACGCTCACGGCGTGAGGGAGGCAATCATGGACCGTAAGGGATGTAGGAGGGCACTTGTCCCAGTTTCCTTAAGGCTGGGTTCACACTAGAGAAGGCAGCGGCTCAGAGCAGGGGTCCGGTGCATCGCCATTCACCATTTCAGGTCAGATTTCAGCCCAAATTTTGGGATGAATTCGGACCTAAAATGGACCAGAAGACGCACAGGGCTCCTGTGTAATTCACACCGGAGATGTGTGAACTGGCTGCATAGGGAGCCGGTACAATCTCCTGACATGCAAAATGCATGTGTGGATGCAACAGTGAGAACCCAGCCTTACTCATTGTGACGTTTTTAAAGTTTGCATATTGTAAGTGCAACTTTTTTTATTTATTTTTTTTATTAAGTTTAACATACAAAATACTAAATATTCATACCTTACTCATAATCTCAGTCATAAAATACCAATTCCAGCCCCACCCTCACCTTTACTTATATCCTGCCTTTCTACTTCCATTCCCTTCCTGCATCTTCTCCTCTCATTATCACGCCTTCACTATCCCAGAATATATCCTTGTACTCCTAAATTCCATCCAACTTTTCCATGCCTTTATAAACTTCCCTTTTCTATCTTCTTCACAACTATATAATTCTTCCAAATTGTATATAAAATCTACCCTTCCAATCCATTCTTTTAATGTTGGGCTTTCCGATGCTTACCAATGTTTTCGTATCAGGTATTTTGCTGCGTTTATTAAATGAGGTATGACTGTTTTCTTATACCGTTTTATTGTCAGGTTAGTGCTATGAAATAAATACGTTTCTGGATTTCTAGGCATTCTCACTCCTGTTATCTTCTGAATCAATTGTATCACCTCTTGCCAAAATTTCTGTATTTTTAAACATTCCCACCATATGTGCACAGTTGTTTCTTTCTTCCCACAACCTCTCCAACAGAGTGGTGATTTCTCAGATTGATATTTATGTACTCTACTAGGTGTTACGTACCATCTTGATAGACACTTATAATTAATTTCTAATTGTAATTACATCTATTGCTGTTCCATCCGCTAATTTCGGCATTTTGTCGTTCTTGCTCCAGTGTGCACCGAGTTCCACTTCCCATTTTCCTAGAAAAGACGATGCCATTGGTTCCACCATTAAAGTAAGGATCTTGTATATCTGAGATATACCATGCTTCGGTGGCTCCTGTAGACTGAGCAATTTCTCGAACGGCAATAGATTTTCCCCTGACCTTATTGGGTATGGCAATGTTTTAAAAATGCCTAAGCTGAAAATATCTTTGCTCATCAATCACCAATAATTCTCTTCTATGTCTTAATTCCTGAATACATAGCTCTCCCTCTTTCATAATATCTTTATATATATTATTACTCCAAATAGTCTTATTCCCTGGTAGTGCAATTTTTATTGAATAAATGAGCACATTTTTAAATACTGCACCATGGGAGGCTCCGTATATGTTCACAATTAACATGCATACCATCACATAAGTGATCTGGAGTCCTAAAGGGACCAGAACCCAATTATATTGGTGGTATTTTAAACAATACCTGGAGAGTCCCTAGTGGACAGGAGCTTGGAAATAACCTTTGTAGTAACAGAATTGATGGATGTTTCTGATGTATGAAGGTGAGAGCTTGGAAAACACAGAGGTGGCACATGTGGTTTTAAATTAGAAGCACCTAAATGTACCAAGAGTGTGGGACTTCATAAGCACTGAAGAAATGTGTTGATGAAGAGATTTTTAATATAAACACTTACATTTACAAATGCTCATGTTTTAATAGCAAGATTGTATTACATTATTGATGGACTAACACACTAGTGATTTATGTGGTTTATCCAGATTGCATATTGATATTAATGATAGGTTTGTTTATTTCTTCACGTATTGCACAAGTCGGTTAGCAGCGCAGCACCCTCTATTATATTGTCTATTTATTGTGGGAACACAATTTTGGTGTTTGCAGCAGTGTAATATTATATTTAATTTAATCTAAATTGTATTTATTTCATGATTTATACACATTTATTCACTGGTAGAGCAGGGGTTCTCATTGGATTAAATTACAGTGACAAAGTGGTCAGCACTTCCACCTAGCAGCACTAATGTTGCCAGTTCAAATCTCAGCCACGGCACTACCTGCCTGGAGTTTGCATGTTTTCCCTGTGTAAAATTTCCTCAGAGTGCTCCAGTTTTCTCTCACACGCCAAAGACATGCTCGTAGGTTAATTGGTTCCTGTCTAAATTAGTCTTATGCCCCGTACACACGGTCGGATTTTCCGATGGAAAATGTCCGATCGGAGCGTGTTGTCGGAAATTCCGACCGTGTGTGGGCTCCATCGGACATTTTCCATCGGATTTTCCGACACACGAAGTTGGAGAGCAGGAGATAAAATTTTCCGACAACAAAATCCGTTGTCGGAAATTCCGATCGTGTGTACACAAATCCGACGGACAAAGTGCCACACATGCTCAGAATAAATAAAGAGATGAAAGCTATTGGCCACTGCCCCGTTTATAGTCCCGACGCACGTGTTTTACGTCACCGCGTTCAGAACGATCGGATTTTCCGACAACTTTGTGTGACCGTGTGTATGCAAGACAAGTTTGAGCCAACATCCGACGGAAAAAATCCTAGGATTTTGTTGTCGGAATGTCCGAACAAAGTCCGACCGTGTGTACGCCCTATAAGTCTGTTTATGTATGAATGGGAGTTAGGGACCTTAGATTGTAAGCTCCTTGAGGGTGGGGACTGATGTGAATGTACAATGTATATTTGGTAAAGCACTGCATAACTTCACGATGCTATACAAGTACCTGTAATAAATAAATAATTGAATAAAACCCAAATACCAAAAATGTCATACTCCTAGAACCATGAGAATGTTTCTCTTCTTTCCCGAGGACCTATTTACTTTGCACTATAAGGTTTCTATAGTCTGAAAGTAAACTTGTCGCAAACCTTAGGGCCCTTTCACACTTGGGCGGGGGCAGCGTAGGCGGTAAAGCACCGCGATTGTAAGCGGCGCTTTACCGACGGTATTCGGCCGCTAGCGGGGCGGTTTTACCCCTTGCTAGCGGCCGAGAAAGGGTTAAAAACCACCGCAAAGCGCCTATGCAGAGGCGCTTTGCCGGCGGTATAGCCGCGCTGTCCCATTGATTTCAATGGGCAGGAGCGGTGAAAGAGCGGTATACACTCCGCTCCTTCACCGCTCCGAAGATGCTGCTAGCAGGACTTTTTTTCTCGTCCTGCTAGCGCACCCCTCCAGTGTGAAAGCCCCGAGGGCTTTCACACTGGAGACAAAGAAGCGGCACTATCAGGTCGGTTTGCAGTCGCTATTATTAGCACAATAGCGCCTGCAAACCGCCCCAGTGTGAAAGGGCCCTAATCAGTTCAAACTGATTTTTGATAACAAAACACATTGTTCACTTTGAATGAAAATAGCATGTCAAAACAATCAGTAGATCCAGGAGGTAGCTAAGTATATATACAAGTATAAGGCCACGTTTATATTGAGCTGGAAAAAGTAGGATATAAAAAAGGTCTAATCTGCATGTTCATTATGTAAGAGGAGTCCCTGCTGTCAGAATACAATAACACAGGGAGGATTCCTCTGTCTACCTTACTTATTTATTCATTCAGGTTTTTTTTTTTTTTTTTTTTTTTCCGATCAGCCTGCTCACTGATAAAAAAAAAAAAAAAAAAAAAAAAAGGATTCATGTATGGCAAGTCTTACTTTACCTTAAAAGTGAGATGTCTACCCAATATGTGCACCTTACTAATTGAAGTGGTATGTAGTAGGAAGTCCGCTAGTAAAAGTGCTATACAACATTACTATTAATTGATTATATACATTTGTGATTAAACAAATATATTAGCACTATGCACTTTATTCTAACAAAATACAATATAAAAATTAACAAATTGATAATATTTGTAATAATCAAATAATCAAGTCCATAAATATTCTTAGTGTTGTGATTCTTATCCATACACCGTCACCAAGGCAAATCTTTGTGAATATCACCCAATGAGTGTGAGTAAATTGCCTACTCACCAAATAGACATGACCTCTTTAACTAAAAAAAAAAAGTCACAACAGGCTGTTTGTATACAGTTGTGCTCATAAGTTTACATACCCTGGCAGAATTTATGATTTCTTGGCCATTTTTCAGAGAAAATGAATAATAAAACTTTTCTTTCACTAATGCTTAGTATTTGGCTGAAGCCATTTATTATCAATCAACTGTGTTTACTCTTGTTAAATCATAATCACAACAGAAACTACCCAAATGACCTTGATCAAAAGTTTACATACCCTGGATATTATCTCTGAAAAATGGCCAAGAAATCATAAATTCTGCCAGGGTATGTAAACTTATGAGCACAACTGTATATCAGTGGGCTTGCTGGTATGTCAATGGAGCTGTAGCTGGAAACCTTTTCAATAAGATCCTCCTCCCCACCCCAGGTAAACCGAACATAAATGAACATAAAATGGGACCATAGCGTAATACAGTTTATTAAAAAAATGAAAATAAAACAATGCCAATTGGCTGCTCACATTTCAGGGTGCCTTATCCCGGCACTGGGGATAACAGCAAGTATCACCAGGTGTAGGGTCTGCAGACTCCACTCTGTATCTGGCGTGCTTTCCATCGCCGTGGTAATAGCAACCGGAAGTAGATGACCGGAAGTGATGCAGGATAAGGCACTCTGAAATGTGAGCAGCCAATCGGCATTGTTTTATTTGCAGTTTTTTTTAAAATAAACTGTATTACGCTATGGTCCCATTTTATGTTCGGTTTACCTGTGGTGGAGAGGAGGATCCTATTGAAAAGGTTTCCAGCTACAGCTCCATTGGCATACCAGCAAGCCCACTGATATACACAAACAGCCTGTTGTGACCTTTTTATTTAAAGAGGTCATGTCTATTTGGTGAGTAGTCAATTTACTCACACTCATCTGGTGATATTCACAAAGATTTGCCTTGGTGACGGGGTATGGATAAGAATATTTATGGACTTGATTATTTGATTAACAAATTTATCACCAATATTATCAATTGTTAATTTTTATATTGTTGTATTTTGTTATATTAATTAGCACTATGCACTTTATTCTATGTGTTTAATCACAAATGTATATCATCAATTATTAGTAATTTTGTATAGCACTTTTACTAGCGCCCCCTACCACATACTAAAGTCAGTACATAACACTTTAAGGGGAGCAGTTTTAATAATATCAAATTTGCACATTTTTGTTCCCATAGCGCGAGGTTTCAGTCATTACTAATTAAAGCTGAATTCTGGCAAAAGAAACACTTTTGGACATTTGCATTGTAAATATAATTTTGTAAAAATGCCACATGTGGCTGCTACTGCATTAGTGGCAAATCTTTCATCCAGCCCATACAGTAAGCGTTGAATGTCCGGCAGTGAGACGGTGTTCACAGATGATAGCAGGTAGCTTGGTCTGCACCTTCTTCAGAAAGCATCTTGCATTATTTTCACTGAATGCAAAGTATTCGGTGTATGGAGGAGGTGCAGAGCGAGCGACCCTCAATTATCTGTGTATGTTGGCTGGAAATAAAAGTCTCAGCACTTATCGGGTTATATGAGTTTACTGAAAGTAAGCATTTTCCGAAAAGCAGCAGCATCCACACATTGCACATACTACATTAATAGTCTTTTTTTCTTTTTTTACAGTGCAAATGTCAAAAAATAGTTTTTGGCCAGAATTCAGCTTTGAATTCTCCATTTATTTCAGTTGATAATTTACTACATGACACAAAACCTCTAATGTCCTATACCCAATAGGGCACTCTTTACAAAGAATACACTTTTGCAATGGATAATAGTAGCTTGGATTCAGCAGGGGCCCCAGACAGCAGGAAAGACTTAGAGAACCCTGCGACATTCCACCCCAAAAGGAGACACTTGATTTTGATGTCTTTGCACCTTAAAAGTTGGTTCGAAAAGGACAATCCATGGGAAATGCTGTGAAATCACACCTACCTTCTAGTGCTTCTTCATAGAGCGCATGGACACCTTCTGGGACAATTACTGCTAATGCCGTTCCACAGAGCAGACCTGCGCCCAGCACAGTCACCAACTTTAAACGTTCCTGCATGGGCACATGGCAAAGATGGAGATGAAATTAACTGCTAGAATATTCAGTGAACATAACGTTATAAAATGAAGCTTTAGGAAGACACAACATCTGCAGCTTAAAGCGGAATTTCACTTTCTCAAGCAACAATGACTAATTTTAATCCTTTCCTGCTAGCATTAGTAAATGGATAGGAAGGTATATCATATTTTCTGGTTTTAAACATTTACATTTCTTTAGTTACTTCCCAGTTTCCACGCCTAGGCAAATTATGTCAGGAGTCTTCAGGAGGGGGTCTCTCATCTAAGCACACCCTCCTGCCTGCAGCTAAGGGCAGATGGATTCCAGGAAAGAAATGCTACATGAATCATCTTCCCTTACTAAAGATGGCCACGTCCAGAAATGCTAAAGGGGGGGGGGGGGTGTTAAAGTATTTCTCAACAAAATAATGCATAGACACATGGATGGATGGGGGAGTTTGCTTTGGATATTAAAAATGAATTACCGGTACATTATGCTTTGGGTGTGTGGTACTCAGATGAAGTGCAATTCCGCTTTAAAATGTATCTCCATTCTGAACACCTTATAAAGAGCTTTAAACAACCCACAACAAATAATATCTGTATAGCTATTTTTATTGGCTAGAATTTTGGGGGATTTTCTATGGCTCATGATTTATTGCCTACATAATTAAAAAGGGCACAGAATAATGGAATCTATCAGTGAGTCCCATGACTTCAATGCCATCAATAAACAGCTCCATGCCATCATATTGACCGGTTTGATACTTTTAGTACAGCTACATCTATAGAAAACATACAGGTAAAGACCCTACTCTCACACAGGCTTTAAAAGAGGTTCTTCGCTCTGTTTGGAAAAAATTATAAGTCAGCAGCTACAAATACTGTAGCTACTGACTTAATAAAAAAGGACATTAAAGCCGTATCAGGACTTATTGCAACAAATTGTGTAATCTATTATCATAATGCAAATTTACTGTGGATGGGCTTCCCCGGAGATCCGGGAAACCCAGTGAATGTAGCAGGTAGACAAATAGGCGGAGAGGGTAGCAGGTGGGACCCCACCCCCTCTTCTTTCTTTACTCTTTTCCCCCTTCCCTCCCCCCTCTACCCTGTCTTCTTTCTCTTATGCGGATACAATGAGAGCCCTGTAACTGAACGGTTGTGGTGCTTGGTTAGGGTAGTAATGTCCGATACTGAGCCCCATATCCATAGCCACAGATGAGGACAACTGGGTAAAGATGAACTAATATTTCTATGCTCTGGCAGGTGGTTCCAGGAAAACCTTGACATAGTAATAAACTATCCTGTAAGTAGTCATAGTGAACTGAGGAGCATATAAACTATAGAACATTGACCAAGCTTCTTTTTATTACGCAAATAAGACACGTTTGGAACTTGCGTATTTACTGGATAATTACTGTACTTTGAATATGTGAATTTTACTTGAAAAAATTTCTAATGGAACCTGTTACCCAATTTGTTACATTGTAGTATGGTTACACTGTGCTGTATACTTCTTGAAATTTGTAATAAAATCTTTACGAGAAGAAAAAAACTATTAACCTGTCTAGCACCATGCTTACATGAACCGGTTCTTTACTGGTCTTCGGGTTCCCTAGCGCCTCCATGTTTACTGTGGGCAGCCGGCTGTGATTCATTGTGGTGTCACAGCCAACTGCCCAATGTGCATGCGCTAGCCGTGCTTTGTGAATAGTCCCCACAGCCTTCTAGGACTTATTACGTGTCCCAGAAGGTTGCGGGGAGGGAGGAGAACTTCCAGTGGATCGCTGCAGAGAACCAACCAGAAGTGGGAGCAGATACCTGTCAAAACCAGGTACCAACCCCCCCACCCCCCAAAAAAAACACGGGGGGGGGGGGGAAGGAAGGCATAAAGTGGAACTTTCCCTTTAGGATGAAGTTCCGCTTTAAGCTTGTACACAAGCAGTGTGGAGAGCAAGCTTTTGTTGAACCCAAGTACTATTCAGCTTCAGTTTGGGAAGGGCAAAACAAAAAACTTAAGTGCTGTCTGTGACTGCCAGCTGCTAGCAGGCTTTAGTGCTACTTGAAGCTTGTTGTAAGCCTGCTAAGCTGCTTGTTTAAAGTGACAGTCTGCATTCCCATTAAATTCTGTTTAACATTCTCAAACTGGAACTGAACTTTCTTAAAGGCTTCAACAAAGCAGACTGAAGTTTGCCAAAAGCTTTACTAAATCTTTGCAAAAGCTTGCTGTACACACAGTTTTTTATAGACACTGAAGCTTAAGTGAACCAGGCCGAAAATTACTGGTTAGTATAATCCCAGAGCAAAATTCTCTTATTACCACTTTGAAGGGTAGTTAACCCCTAATAATGAACGTGTTTGCTCCCTTTTTTTTTGTTTACAAACTATTTTTATTGGGTGGTACAAAAAAGTGCAAGTGAGGAAAAGCAGATACACGGCTATTCCTGTTTACATCGTGATCAGCTGTGATTGGACACGGCTGATCACGTGGTAAAGAGTCTCCGTTAGAGACTCTTTACCTAGATTGGAGTTGCGGTGTGTCAGACTGACAGACCACAACGATCGCCACGATGTGCGCCCCTGCGGCGGCTTGTTATACTGATCACGTCATATGACGTCCGGTCAGGATAACAAAACCACTTTCCCAACGTCATATTGCTATATGGTGGGCAGTGGTTAAGCAATGCATCACTTGATTGCCTGTTTGAGTTGGCCATACAAAAGCCTTTCCATTATAGTCGCCTTAACGGTCTCAGTTTAATGCCACTTGACAACGCACAGAACTGCTTTGCGGATACAAATGCACCAACATTTGGATAATATAGGGCACTGTGAAGAATAAATGGATAACAGAATTAAAATGAATTTACTGAAGTTATCAGGACTGGCTCACACCACGAATCACACAGGAATGTGCTGCACATTCCTGTGCGATTCACATGTGATCCCGGGCAGTGCGATTTCAACCCATTCATTTGAATTAGAGGTGCACCGAAATGAAAATTCAGGATGCACTTGGCTGAAACCGAAATTGAAGTTTTTAAAAAAAATATATATTTTTATAAATAATTGTATTATATTTGACTTAATTATTTATCATTAATTAAAATGAATATGAATTTATTGTCAGCCATTATAAGCACCTTTTAAAAAGGTGCTCAAAAAGAAAAAAACAAAAACAAAAAAACAAAAAAACAAAAAAAACCTCCCCATTAAAAATGCAGCAAGAACGCATCAAAAATGCAACTGTGTAGCGTATTTGATGCATTTTTTGAATCACATGACCTATGAAAAACACGCCATAAGCACAGTAAAATCACAACAAAATCGCAAGCGTTTTCAGCAGTCATTATTGGCACCTTTTTTCCTTTCAGCATGATGGTGAAAACCCTATTTTCAGCCGATAATTTTAAGCGCATCACTAATTTAAATGGGCTGAAATTGCACCAGACTGCAATGCAAATAGTGCATGCAATACTTTAAAGAACACACAGCAACTGGATTGCAAGATTCTACTGTACCATGTGATCTGGTGCAGGCATGCGCCCTGCATTTGGGATGTCGTTAAGTTAACACAGATTGCAGCTGCAGTGCGTTCTGAAAGCGATGCGGGAAGGGTGCATGAAATGCATGTTACCCACAATTTTGGTGTCAACAGCCGCTTAAAGTAGTTAGCGGATTCTCTACATTGGATCGATTAGCGTACCACTAGACTGTATCGTTTAAATCAGATAGTGGTAAGCTGGGCAGATCCTTCAAAACCATGAATGGGCCCAGACCACCTATTGTCACTCCACTGGCAGCAACATCTGCCCAACATGGTCCTTGTGGTTATGCTAATTTTACAAGACTGTGCTGAAATGTTACTGTAGTGTGTATCCAGAGTGTAACTGTCAATTTTATACACTTGTAAGGCAGGATTGTGGATGATATATGTGCGTTACCTAGGTTTCTCACCTATACATGGTGAGGGGTTACAGGTTTGATGACTGATATGGAGAAAACAAATATTATCGGAATCTTAAAGTGGATGTAAACCTTCATATATACCTAGTGAAGTGAACAGATGATACACAGGGATGAAACGAATTTTCCTACATATGTTTTACATGTATATCTGCTGTCTTCATCTTTATATACCGTTTAGAATCGTAGTCGAGTTTTCACTTCCAGCAGTAACAGTGTAGTGTTGGATTACATACACTGGGAGACAGCTGATTGGAGGAGAGGCACCCCCCCCCCCCCCCCCACATAGGCAGAGACTTTCAGAGATGTCCTGTGAGTAAAGCAGCTTTCTGCTAATCTATTTATAGCACCCACCCTGACACAAAATCCAGGCTGGTTTTATCTCGTGTGTCAGAGAACTTTTCAGAAGTTATCATGCTGATAACAGAAGAATGGAGCAGGAAAAAGGGAAGGGACTTAGACCCCTTTCACACTGGGGCGGTTTGCAGGCGTTATTGTGCTAAAAATAGCGCCTGCAAACCGACCCAAAACAGCCGCTGCTGTTTGTTCAGTGTGAAAGCCCGAGGGCTTTCACACTGAAGCGGTGCGCTGGCAGGAGAAGAAAAAAACTCCTGCCAGCCGCATCTTTGGAGCGGTGAAGGAGCGGTGTATTCACCGCTCCTGCCCATTGAAATCAAATGGGACAGCGCGGCTATAGCCGAGCTATACGAGCGGTTTTAACCCTTTTTCGGCCGCCAGCGGGGGGTTAAAACTGCACCGCTAGCGGCCGAATACCGCGGTAAAGCAGCGCTAAAAATAGCGCTGTTTTACCGCCACCGCCCCAGTGTAAAAGCAGCCTTAGTGCTTTGAAGAGAGATAAGAAAACACTGCAGATATATGTTCCCAGCTCAAATTTCGTGAATCGGGTTTACATCCAGTTTAAGTTCTGTTCAGGGTCGTGGTACCTGAAAGCTTTATAGAGCTTTGGATGAGAGAAATACTCCATTCCTAGGTCTACATCTTACCTGGTCGCTGGACCACATTTAAGCTCCATGCACACTGGGCTAAAAAAACAAAAACAAAACAAAAACCCAACAACACACACACACACACACACACACCAGTTCTCTTAGCAGAAAAAGTCTCATATAAAAGAGTTTAGCTTTTTTTTTCCTGCCAGAAAACACAAACCAGAATTTTTTCCCCTTTTTTTGCCTTAAAACTAAGCTTAACCACTTCCAGACCAGGCCTTTTCTGACACTTTTACTTTGTTTACATGTAACAATCAGTATTAATACTAGAGAATTTTTTTTTCTTTTTTTTTGTCAAGCAGTATTTGGGCAGCGGTTTTTCAAAAGTGAAATTTTTTTTAATTTTAATGCACAAAAACATAATATAAATACCCAATTGTTTGGTAAAATTTAAAAGATGATGTTTTACCAAGTAAATAAAAACCAAAACATGTCACGCTTTAAAATCGTGCATGCCCGTGCGACAGCGACAAACCATGTAAAATGTTATCTAAAGGCAATGTTTTAAAAGCCTTTACAGGTTACCACTTGAGATTTACACTAAATAGGCACTAGAATCACTGCCCACGACCTGACGTACACGGCGATACCTCATACGTGTGGAACGATCACTGTTTGCACGCATGTGTGACAGGCGTGTGCATTCGCCTTTGCGCGCCAGCGGGGGGGGGGGGGGGGCGTGGGGTGCGTTAATTTTTGTTTTCAAATAATTATTTTCTGTTTACAATGTCGCTTTGATTTTTAATTATTGAGAATATAAATATCCTGTGATACCAACAGACAGCGACAGGTGCTTTTTATGGAGAGATCTGGGGTCTATTAGACCCAAGATATCGCATTTGTCCTTAAAAGCACCTGACCACACCAAGATCAGTGTGATCAGATGATTTTCCATCTGCAGGAGGGGGTGGTTTTGCTTTTGGTTTCCTATACCATAGAGGCGATCGGGTCTCCGATTGCCTCTATGGTCAGCTGGTAGAAGTGTCGGCTGGTCGCTCAGGTCTCCCAGTGGGAAGGTAGAGCCTGATAAAGCTGTGGAAGGCAGGAGGGGAGTCCCCTTCCACTGCTTGTAAAAGCAATCCAGTGGCTTGTCACTAGGATAGCTTTAACAAGAAAAGTGACCATCGGCTCTAAAAAAAAAAAAAAAAAAGAAAAGAAAACAAAACAGTACCAGGATGATGTCTTGAGCTGCAGGCATCATTCCACTAGAACCACTTGAGGTCCAGCAACATATGGGTACGTCATTAATGTGCATGGACACATAGGATAACATTGAGCTGCTTCTACAGAAGAAACACAAAACTCCAGTAAAAGCAGCAATTTTTTAAGCCCAGGTTGCATGGACCCCAATAGTTGTTTCAGCTCTGCACAAGCATTTATATATACAAACTGACTAATGTTTAGGTCTCCGTCTCATTTAATCTCTTAATGTGGGAGCCTGCTGCTGAGTGAAAAGACCGACAATTGACAGAACACTAAAAAGTTACATATGTGCTGCCATTTTTGGGGGGGGGGGGGGGGCGGAGACACTTTTTAGGGGGCATCCTTTTAGTCAGAAGCTCTGACATGAGTTCAGTTAGTTGCCAAGACAAGCAACTGCTTTATTGTTTTATGCTATGGACTTGCTGTACAAAGTCATCCTGCACTAAATCTAGGTTTGGCTATTGCCTTGTTGAATAGAAATGCTGAACAAACTTTCTGGGGCTGGTCCTTGGTGTACCCGTCTTTGGCATGGTTTATTGCTGTTACAAACATCAGAGCCCCCCCTTACAACATCAATATATTTTATATTGCAAATACAAGTGTCCAGTAGAACAAAAGTCTACTATGATGTACGGTATGTACCTATACTGCAGTTTATAACTGCAAAATCATTGGCTTAAAATAAACATCAGAGCAGCCTGTGAAGTCCAATAAACTATCCCCTGTGCCTGTCTGACCTATTAAATTGTCTTGGTGTAAAGTCAGCAAATTCTGCTGAATCAGACAGTGCTAAATCTAAGGCTCCTGTTTTATCACCATCAAATACCTATGATGCAGAATCTCTACACGTCGGAGGTAGATGGATTAAAGCCTATTATTCTAGAAAATTCGTTAGCAGAAGCTCAGTATTTCATGCACTATAAAAGGTATAAATCTCTTGCAGAAATTACAGCCCATAGGTCAATGGTTTATTGGCTGCCGTTCACAGAACAATGCTGCAAACTAAATACACAAATCCCTGGCAGATCTGTACAATGGACAGGGATAGTCAGAACGCGCTCTAAGATATGGAAGTCTACACATTTACATTTTCTTTCGGGGTCCCATTTTCTGCAGAATCTAAACAAATTAGTCACGCCCTTATCTACAATAGTAAGTATCACTCCAATTGTAAGACAGTTTGTTTCTGCAGTAGTTTCCTTACCCAAAACTTGCTGGAATAGTCAATACATTTTATATAATGATATTTGCATCTAGAAACAGCCAGAGGTGGTGTAGATAATTAGGAAGCTGTGAAATATATTGACGTTTATTATTAACAATTATAGTTTCCGAGTTGGTAGCCAGGAAGAAGCAAATTATTATTTTGATGGCAAAAGGTCAGTTCTTATTAAACAGATTCAGTAAGGCTACCTTCATACCGATGCCAATTGTAGTGGCAGGAATCAGGTCTGAGCGGCTAGGTGCGGCCATAGGCCCGCATTCACTATGACAGTATTTGCTGTTGTCCACATAGCCAGTAATAACCTGCGGTGATCAGTGCTGGACACACACATACACACAAAGTGTGTCCAGCAGTGATCACCGGAGGTTATTGCCGGCTGTGCCGATAGTCACAAATAGAGGTGGCTGCCGGCGACATGTCATACCGGCCGGTACAATTAGCCACTCAGAGCCGCAGCAGGGATCTCTGATTCCTGCTGCTACAATTCGCACTGTCCTAAATGACCCGTGTGAATGTACCCAAACAGTTCCAATAATCTAAGCCTTGAGGATAGAGCAGATTCTTTGGTTTTTAAACACATTTTTAAAACTTTTTTTTAATTTCTTCATTTTCTTGCTGATACAGTTCTTAGTGCACACTAGTGAGTTCTATAACCTGCCAGACTCTGAGAACGGGATTCTGACCTCCACTGTAGCCTCACAGAGAATACACATGAGCTCCCCCTGCTGTATTCTTTATGGTATTATTTTCCAGATATTGATCAATTGTGTCAACACCATCCCAGCACCCTGTTTATCAATTGTGCATTGGAACCCATACAAACTCACACCACTGTTTTAGCATGCTCCATGTGGTGTCTGCCTCTGTCGTCTGACACTTAAGCCCCATACACACGATGAGATTATCGGACGAATGATCGTCCGTTTTTTATTGCATGCTAATCTCAGATCGAATCTGATGAGTTTACTAAAGTCACGAAAATTCCCGCACGACAGAAATAAAATTCGGAAGTGATGTCATGTGTTGTAATGCATTTGTACTGCATTTTCGAAACGATAGCTGTACTGATTAAACGAAAATCGTACGGTCTGGCATCGTACGAAAAAAAATTTCCTGCATGTCCAATAGATTACTAATCGGATGAACTGTCCTGATCGGCTCTCGAAAGCTCTGTACTAACGATCCGATTATCGTACGATCGCTTCGAAAGCGGTATTTTCTGTACGATTTTCTGATCGTGTGTACGGGGCATAAGTATTTTTTTTTTTTTTTTTACAAGACAGGAATCTTGCACTGTCCCACCTTCAAAGTGGGCAAATGCCAACAGAGGGCACAATTACCAAGCTTCAAAAACACCAATGCTGCTGTAACTTTCCATGAAGTTTGTGTATTAAATGAAGAAACATAAAAGGAGGTCCATTGGGTGAATTAGTTCAGCTCAAGTAAATACAAGCAGAAAGCATCTCTACCTGTATCTGAGTCCAAAACCCTAGCACCGCAAGGTGAGCAAGCACACATACATACCGTAAATATATACATATACAGTGTACAACGGGAAGTCATTAGAAATACTGTATCTACAACCCGATTCCAAAAAAGTTGGGACACTGTAAAATCGACATAAAAATAGAATCTAGATTCTCAGAATCTCTCGATGACGTTATGTACTGTAGATAATGATGTACTGTATTTCAAGTTTCTACATTTTTACAAAGAGGAACATTATTCTAAAATTGTTTACCAATTTTTAGACAGCTTTCTACAGATTGGTGAACCTCTGCCCATTTTTACTTCTCAGACATCTTGACTCTCTAAGATGCTCTTTTTATACCCAATCACGTTACTGACCTGTTGCCAATAAATCTAATTAGTTGCAAAATGTTCTTCCATGTTAGTACCACTTCTTTTGCCAGCTTTTTGTTGCCCTGTCCCAACTTTTCTAAGACGTGTTGCTGCCATCAATTTCAAAATTACGTTTTTTTTTTCTTAAAATGGTAGTATATCTCAATTTAAACATTTGATGTTTTCGATTTTCTATTGTGAATAAAATATGGATTTAGGAGATTTGCAACCATACTGCAGATATACAGCTTTAAAGGCTGTAGGCTCAGCAGTGCCTGGGCACACTCACATAAGTGCGCCACCTTGTTTCAGGAAGAATTAAAGACAACAAATTTGGATATTCCCTATAACATAGCAAACCTTCACTACTTCAGTTCAGGTCTAACTAAAACACCAAAAATAATTAGAGGTCAACAAAATCTAAATATACAGCATGGTATAGATCAGCAATACATATTGTACAATACTTCTGGTTTAGAAAGCAAAAAAATCTTACCGTTTAATCACTTCCGGACCGCCGCACGCCGATATACGTCCTGTCTTTGAGGAGGGATATCTTTGTTATGGCAGCAGCTAGCTGGCATAACCCCGGTATCCTCTTCTTCAGCGGGCGGTCCGGTTTCCGATAATAGTGGTCTCTGCGGTGGATTCGCCGCAAGATCACTTTTATTGGCGGCGGGTGCTCTCCGCCACTTACCGGAGCCGTCAGCAGCAGCGGAGGCGATCGGCTCTTCTTCCGTGTTAGGTATTTAGACGAGTGAGGGCAAGATGGCCCCCACCTGTCTCCATACCACTTGCAGGGAGGAAGCAACGTCAAAACGTCACTTACACCCATAGCTCTTTTTCTTTTTTTCAAATGACAAATTTTTTTTTAATTTTTTTTTTTTTTTTTTTTTTTAGCATTTTAATGTAAATATGAGATCTGAGGTCTTTTTGACCCCAGATCTCATATTTAAGAGGTCCTGTCATGCTTTTTTTCTATTACAAGGGATGTTTACATTCCTTGTAATAGGAATAAAAGTGACACAATTTTTTTTTTGTTAAAGAACAGTGTAAAAATAAAAAATAAAATAAATAAGAAAAAAAATTAAAAATTTGAAAACGCACCCTGTCCCGCCGAGCTCACGTGCAGAAGCGAACGCATACATGAGTAGCGCCTGCATATAAAAACGGTGTTCAAACCACACACTTGAGGTATCGCTGCGATCGGTAGAGCGAGAGCAATAATTCCATCCCTAAACATCTAAACCTCCTCTGTATCTCAAAACATGCAACCGGTAGAATTTTTTAAACCTCGCTTATGGAGATTTTTAAGGGTAAAAGTTTGTTGCCATTCCACGAGCGGGCGCAATTTTGAAGTGCATCATGTTGGGTATCAGTTTACTCGGCATAACATTATCTTTCACAATATTAAAAAATTGGGCTAATTTTACTGTTGACTTATTTTTTAAATTTAAAAAAGTGAATTTTTTTCCAAAATAAAATTGCGCTTGTAGGACCGCTGCGCAAATACGGTGTGACAGAAAGTATTGCAACGACCGCCATTTTATTCTCTAGGGTGTTAGAAAAAAAATGTATAATGTTTGGGGGGTCTAAGTAATTTTCTAGCAAAAAAAAAACTGTTTTTAACTTGTAAACAACAAATCTCAGAAAGAGACTCGGTCCTTGAGTGGTTAAAAAAATATATACATACTGAAAAATGTTAGAATATGAATATATCCAATTATTTAAGCCAACAAAGCTCCATTGTACTTAAATGTCATTGGCTGCTCGGATTCGATGTCACACAACAATAATAACTAGGATCAGTCTGCAAAGTTGACCTAAAGGCCAGACAATGCAAGCTATTTATCATTTCATATGCCGAAAAGTGGCCGAGAATTCACATCCTGCTCGGAGGGTTGAAGGTTGTTTGAAGTGTGAGGTGGAAATTTAGTGAAGCAACTCAGAGAAAGAAAATGGTTTTCCATACCTCAGAGAAATTGACTGCGAGGGGAATTATTCCTGACACGTAGCATCCCACCAGCATAGCCAGGGATAACAGGCTAATAGAACTGAAGTCATCCATGGCCGCTCTCGTCCTTCAAGGTCCAATCTGCAACACAAAACAAACGCAAACCATGATATAGTCTAAAGGCAAAGGATTACAGAAAAATAGCATTACTTGCAGCTTTGGCTGTGTCACTATTGTTTTTACAACAAAAACCTAACAGGAAGGGGTTTTTAACAGATGCAATTATAAGGAAACCTTTATTATTATTTATTTAGTTCTTTAACTGTTCTTAATACCCACTACCTTATATAATGGGGCTTAACCCTGTCCTTCCTCATTTCACAGCCTGTCCCACTGCATATGGCAGTCTATATAATGATCATATAGAAATTATACAATAAACTATATTTATTTACAGCGTTTTCCAATAAAAAAAAAAAAAAATAGAATAGTTCATCCCTTTCACCCCTTCCAAATTTTTCTTTGTTTAAAGAGTAACTCCACTTTTGTTGAAAAAAAAAAAAAACATTCCCCTCTGGGTGATCTCTGTACATTACAAGGATTTTAACCACTTCAGCCCCGGAAGGTTTTCGATGTTGTACCCAAACAAAATTTGCGTCTTTTTCCCACAAATAGAGCTTTCTTTTGGTGCTATTTGATCACCTGTGCGGTTTTTATTTTGTGCGCTATACACAAAAAAAAAAAGCAACAATTTGAAAAAATTATATATATTTTTTATTTTTTGCTATAATAAATATCCACAAAAATGTTTTTAAAAAAAACAAAATTTCTTCATCAGTTTAGGCCAATATATATTCTTCTACATATTTTGGTAAAAAAAAAAAAAAAAAATCGCAATATGCGTATATTGATTGGTTTGCACATAAGTTATAGCATCTACAAACTATGGGAAAGATTTATGGCATTTTTTTTTTTACTAGTAATGGCGGTGATCTGTGGTTTTTAGCGGTATTGCGGCAGACAGATCAGACACTTCTGACACATTTTTGGGACCATTGACATTTATACAGTGATCAGTGCTATAAAAATGCACTGATTACTGTGTAAATGACACTGGTAGGGAAGGGGTTAACACTAGGGGGCGATTAAGTGGTTAAATGTGTGTTGCCTCAGCGTGTTCTAACTGTATGGGGATAGGACTGAGTAGGAGAGGAGACATTGTGCTGTTCCTACTTACTAGGAACAAACGACATGTCTCCTCTCCTCTGACAGCACAGGGATTTGTGTGTGTACACACACACACACACACACACACACACACACACACACACACACACACACACACACACACACAAATCCCCGATGCTGGTGCTCGTGATCACGCGTGGCTGGCAGCGATCGTGCCCGCCAGCCACACGCATCGGGTCCCCCTGCAGTGCAGCAGGCGTGTGCGCACGCCCTCTGGCGGCTCTTGAAGGAACCCCCCCCCCCCCGTAAAAAGACGTGAGCCGATCGGGAACCGGTTAACAAACATTGTGGAAAATTCCAAGCTTTTGTTATTCTGAAGAAATCCCCGTTTGCTCCTCTGTGCTGAGTGAGTCTAATGGGAGTGGTATTTGTGTTCTTTCACATTAATGTATCCTATGCATTAAGGTGAAAAAACTTCTGACACTGACCGGCCCCCTGTTTTACTCACCTGAGCCCGTTCATTCCCTCGGCGGAGATGTGCTCTTCCTCTCTGCCCATTGTCTCGGCTCTTGATTGGATAGATTCATAGCAGCACAGCCATTGGCTCCCGCTGCTGTCAATCAAATCCAATGACGCAGGCCTCGGGGCCGTGTCCTGCATTTTGTGTGATTGTACACAGAAGCAGGAATCGGGAGCGCGCCCGCACGGGTGTCCACCTTAGGAGAGCCTACTTCAACGTGGACACTCGAAGCAGGGACGAGCAACCATCGCCGCCAGGGGACCCCAGAAGTCGAGAATCGGGGCCACTCTGTGCAGAACGAACTGCACAGTGGAGGTAAGTACGACATGTTTATATTTAAAAAAAAAAAAGAGAGGATTTACAACCCCTTTAAAGTGAAACTATGGGCAAACCCCCCCCCCCCCAATTTTGGATAGGGTGGGGGTGGGGGTGGGGGTTTACAAACCCATCATATTTTTTTCTGCCATCATCAGACTGCAATAAAAAACTGACAGGGGCTCTAATCCCTCTCCACTCCATCCAAAACTAAAATAAAAAATTAATTTTAAGAAAAGAACATATGTAGTTGCCCACAGTAACAAACCACAAATTTAATTTTCTTTTATGCAAGCATTTATTACAATAAAAAAAAAAATAATAAATTTCATTGGGTCAAATGCACCAGTCTTGATTAATCCTCCCTTAATTAATCCGCTCAACATGCATTACAATCTAAACATAAAATGTACAATCTTCTTTCTATTTACATATCTATATAATATGAGGACCCACCTAATCTAACCAATCAATCTGTATCTAACCAAAAAAAAAAGTGAATTTTAACCTCCCTGACGGTATTCCCGAGTGTGGCTCAGGGTTAAATTTCAGCTCCATTAGCGGTACCCCCGACCCACACTCGGGATTGCATTGCAGGATCCTGGTGTGGTATACTTACCTTGTCCCCAGGATCCTGCGATGTCCCCACGCGCTGTCTGCGGGCTCTGTCCTCCTCCGAAGCCTCTCTGTGCCAGGCTCCGTTCCCTGCAAGTGCCGCAACGCATGGGGCGGAGACTGGTGGCAAAAATTTTTTTAAAAATGGAAAAATCATAACACATACAGTACTGTAATCTTACAGATTACAGTACTGTATGAAATTATTTCACATTCCTTTTGTCCCCAGTGCTTTGTCCAATGCCCTGCATGTAGTTTTATATTATATATACTGTTCTTTCTGCCTTGAAACTTGAGATTGTCCATAGCAACCAAAAAGTGTCACTTTACATCAAAAGCAGCTTTAGACCAGCTAGAAAACAGCGATAGTAAATTAGAACACTTGCAGAATTGAGCGATAGTTAGTCGTGGGGAAATGCATTTTATTATTATTATTATATATTTATTTTTTTTATTATTTATATTTATTATATTATAATTAATGATTTTGTGTTTCAAACTTTATCATACCTGGGATATCTACTAGACTGTTGGTGGACAGATTTAAGTGTGTTATTGTTAAGAATTACAGACCTACAATATAAAACGCCAAATTTCCATGAAAAATAATTGTACCGCTTTCAGCACCTAAAATCCGAAATAATTATACCACCAGGGAGGTTAAAGAAAAAAACCTAACAGAGTAACACATGGAAACAGGCAAGTATTTTTTTGCCCTACAGAGATTCTGACAATGGTGATTGGTCACCAGGGACAGGATCTCCATAAAATATTGGTTCTGGCCATAACTAAATAAGTTTGCAGAGAACATCATCAAAGTAATTGTGCTAAGAACACACTAAAGTGGAAGAAATATAACAGCTAGTCATGTACCCCTACACCAGGTGCCAGGTCGCCATGGCAACAAATAGTTTCGTCTTGGCGCCTGGGATTCCCTGCCTGAATGCTCCCCGCTTGCCCGTCTGCAGGCCCGAGACTTGCATAGCGGGTGCCGCTGGGTAGAGGGAGAAGGGTGGGAGAGCGGACACATGTCTGCTCTCCTTCCCCTTCTAGTTGCTGACCCGAAAGCGACGAGTGACATCACTCCTGGGTCCCCATTGACAGTGCTCCCGGCCATCAAAGAATATATTGCAGTGCGATGTGCATTGCATAACATTCAGTGGCGCACGGTGGAGACATGGAGAGTCTTTTAGACCCTGGATGTTTCATTAAAGAGAATCTGTCACCAAAAAAAAAAAAAAATCATCACATAGAGGACTTTTTGCCCCCTATGTGATGGGAAAACACCCCAGCACAGAAAATCCCCTGCCCCCACAAAAAAATATTAAGACCCCCACATATATGCACTTACAAAACGTAAATGCGCGTGGCGGGGCGCCTTTGCCTGAAAGCGTTGATTACTATACATAGGTTACATATCGCCACGCATGCTGGAATGAGAACAATCGTTCTAGTACCAGACCTCCTTCGTAACGCTAAACTGATGATTTAAAGGGAGCTTTTAAAGTGTCGCCTATGGAAAATATAGGGTACTGAACATGTTTAACCACTTCCAGCCCAAGGACGTCATATAACATTCTTGACTTTCAGTGTGAATATCTGAATGATGGGTGCAGCTACAGGCATCATTCAGATATACTCGTCTTCAGACGGCGATTCTGTGCACCATAAGAATGATAATATCGGCAGTTCCGCCGCTTGATCGTTCTTACAGGCGACGGGAAGGGACATCCCACCCCCTCCCGCCGCCATCTGGTGCTTCTCCAGGCTCTCCCATGCCATAGGGGACCCAGAGAAAGAATCTGCCGCCGCTGGATGACGACCATAGAGATTTCCGTCATTACCAATCATCTCTATGACGGTCGGAGGCATGGGCGCAGCGTTAAGACATCAAGTCCGGGTGGCGATTGTAAACAAAGCCGCAATTGTGGCTGGTAGGCATGAGGCAAATTTTTTTTTTGATCTGATGCTTTCCAGCCTGGGAGGAGAGATGTGGGGTCTTATAGAAAAGTGGAAGTGGTTAAAGTTTGACATGTTGGGTATTAATTTATTTCAGTTACTTATATAGCGACGTCAATTTACACAGCGCTTTACATATATATTGTACATTCACATAAGTCCCTACCCTCAAGGAGCTTACAATCTAAGGTCCCTAACTCACATTCATACATACTAGGGACAATTTAGATAGGATCCAATTAATCTACCAGCATGTCTTTGGAGTGTGGGAGGAAACCAGAGTACCCGGAGGAAACCCACGCAGGCACAGGGAGAACATGCAAACTCCAGGCAGGTAGTGTCGTGGTTGGGATTCCAACCAGTGACCCTTCTTACTGCTAGGTGAGAGTGCTATCCACTACACCACTGTGGGTATGTCTATTTACTCGGTGCAACCTCAGCATTTTTATTTTATCAAAAAATTGAGTAGCATATTGCATTGATGTGCCCTCTAAAATTAACTTTTAATGCGTTTTTTTTTTTTTTTACTGAAATTTGGTGTTTCCTAAACCTTTGTGGTAATATTGTGCGACATAAAATCTCGGGACTACCACTACTTGAATTTTCTAGGGTGTCTGCTATTAGAAAATATAGAATGTTTGGGGGTTTTATTTAGTCTTCAGGCCTAAAATAATTTTAAAAACGTGTGGAAAAAAAAAAACACGAAAACATCTCTGGCTGTGACAGGATTAAAGGATAAGTTTGCCTTCGGGAACATGTTACATGTTCCACCTGTAAGATTTGTTAGTTAATAGAAAAAAAAAAAACTGGTTCCGACGTTTGTGGTTTTTTTTTAGCTGGCTCCGAGATTCAAAGAAAGTTTGTCAAGCCCTGTCATATAGCACAAGTGATGAATACAGACCAATAAATGAGCTCCCGTAGGTCAAAAATGTGAGCAGACAGGTTTGCTGGATCACCAGGGTTCAGGAGGTCTATATGGTGGCAAACAAACTACAAAGGTAATATACATTCCACTGGAGCAAAAAAAACAGTAAAGATGAAATCCTGACGGTGCCGCAAGTAGCTGCCCTGCCCTGGAAATCTCCTGTATAGGCCTACACTGTTTACTGTTATTATGTTCAGTGTAGCAGATTTTTCTTTAGCTTTGTTTTCTACAAACTGTCCTCGGATTGTGGGAATGGAAACATAAACATGGCCTCCCAGCACTTCCCACACTGCCATTGCACCAAACACAACATACTAGATCAGCACAACTCAACTGAGCTGCAGAAAAAAATATATATATATATATATATATATAATCAGTAGCTATTTTTCTGAGGGCTGTCTTGAAGTGTATGAAAAAAATAAAATCAATTTTTCAGTATTTCAGGCTTTACCTGCCTCATTGTTTACTCTTAAATTGGACCTTCACCCGAACGGAGAAACTGTCCTCGGCTCCCCCTCCAAGGAAATCGTCTCCTCCCCCACCCCCACTTAGCAATGAAGGTTTTTTTTCTTTAATTAAGGCACATATTTTGGGCTGCAAAGCAACACTTTGGCTCTTCTTCCCTTAGCGAGACCTTGTCACCGCCCCCCCGCACGCAGGGCTCAGATCCTGAGAGCACTGCAACACATCTGCACATGCTCTGGAAGTACATTCCCGGCACGTGCCAGGAATGTAACTGGTTTTTGAAACTGTTAAATCGATGGGTTTACTTCCACTTCACGCTAATTTAGTTTTATTTTCTTTAAATCTGGCCTGACTAAAGCAGGCCATACACGGTCGAATTTCGAACAAAATTTCTTTTCAAAATCAGAAAGTTCGGTTTTTTGTGATCCGATGATGCCACCATTGATTTTCGAAATTCGGCCGACCAAGCCTTCAATTTCACCTCATGTTGCTACAGAAAAGAATTTTTGTGGCCGGGAATCTTCTTTTCTCTCCGTAAATTTTCTTTTCTTATTACATTTCTCACACAATTCTCCCATCATTGATTAGAAAATCGTTTGTTTTTCAAAAAATTTCCAACATGTCTGATTCCTCAAATTTGATTGTCGCACAAAAATTGGCCGTTGTTGCAGCCCACTAATGGTGTGAAATTCGTACGAAAATTCTTTGATACGATTTTCGAAAGAAAATTCTTTCGAAATTCGAACCGTGTCTGGGCGGCATAAGGCTGACAATACACAGACAATTCTCCCACTACAGACACGTCTCCAGTGGTAGGGACACTAAAACCACTGCCTGTGTGTCCCTATAGCAGGGGGGGTCACAAACTGGCGGCCCTCCAACTAACAGTCCCATCATTTCTCTGCCTGTGGGAGTCATGCTTGTAACTGTCAACCTTGCAATGCCTCATGGGACTTGTAGTCCCGCAACAGCTGGAGGGCTGCCAGTTCGAGACCTCTGCCCTATAGAATTGCACCCTCTGTAGTCCCATGCAGGGAAACATTGCTCCAATATTTACTCAAACACTGCTGAATCTAGACTGCTAGTGATGGGAGTGACATCTCCCTGTCTCCGCTACAGAAGGAAGTGCATCATAAAGACAAACAGGCAGACTCCCTTGGTGATCCTGCCAATGGCAATTCAGAGGGTGTACAGATGACTACAGCAACAGCAGACGTTATTCTACTCTATTACAGCAATGTGATATACTGCATTTCCACTACAGAGGAATGGGGGGACACCGAGTACTACAACACACAATAGAAACTGCCCTCCTAAAACAGTCAAATGATCCAACGGCTAAAACTAGGGATGCACCGATATATTGGACGCTGAAAATTTCCGGCCGAAAATAGGGTTATCGGCGCTTTGTCGATAGAAAAAAAAAAAAAGGTGCCGATAATGGCCACTGAAAGTTATCAGCCAAAAATACGGGGGAAAAAAGTGCCGACAATTCATATTTATTTAAATTCATGATATTAATTTAAAAGTTGAATACAATACAATTATATATATAAAACATTTTTTTTTTAAAGAAAACTATCCACTTCGGTTTTCAGCCAAGTGCGTCCTGAATTTTCGGTTTAGGTCTAGAATTTTCATTTTGGTGCACAATTAGCTAAAACCAATGGACACCATTCTGTACTCCAACTCCTGGACCCCTCTACTGCTTTTGACACGGTGGACATCCCCTCCTAAAAAATCTCCACTCCTTTGGTCTTCATGACGGCACTCTTCATTGGTTCTCATCCTAGCTATCCCACTGCACCTTCAGTGTTACTTACTTTTCTACTTCCTTCTTTCCTTTTTCCGTTGGGGTCTCCCTATGTTCTGTTCTTGAGCCTCTCCATCTACACCTCCTCTCTGGGTCAGCTGATAGCCTCCCATGGCTTTCAATATAATTTCTACGTTGATGACACCCAAATCTATCTCTCAGCTCACTCCATCAGTCTCCTCACGTATCACTAATGTACTGGCAGACATATCAGTCTTAATGTCACACCACTTCCTCAAATTCAAGCTACCCAAAACCGAGCTCATAATATTTCCTCCCCAACATGTCTCTTCCCCTGACTTCTCTGTCAAGATCGATCGCACAACGATCAACCCGTCCCCGCATGTCAGGATGCTAGTCGTAATCCTGGACTCTGAACTCAACTTTCAGCCCCAAATCCAACTACTGTCCAAATCTAGTCGCCTCAACCTCCGCAACATCTCCAAAATACACCCCTTCCTAACCAGTGACAACACAAAGTTTCTAATTCACTCCCCGATTATCTCACCTCATTGGCTTAACTTTACATAGGCTACCCCCTTCAGTCCATCATGAATGCTGCTGCCATACTCATCCACCTTTCCAACTGTTCTGTGTCTGCTAACCCTCTCTGTCAATCCCTCCACTGGCTTCTGCTCACCCAACAAATACAATTCAAACTAACAACTTTCAAAGCCATCCACAAGTTGGTCCTCACCTACGTCACTAACCTAGTCTCAAAATACCAACCAAATCATTCTCTTCATTCCTCCCAAGACCTACTACTCACTAGCTCCCTTGTCACCTCCCCCCATGCTCACCTCCAGGACTTCTCCAGAGCCTCTCTTATCCTATGGAACTCTCTACCCCAATCTGTCCAACTATCTTCCACTCTGTCCACTTTTAGATGACCCCTGAAAACCCTTCTCTTGGACACCTAATAACTGTACTTTTAATTTTCTCCATCAGCTCACCCCCTCCCCCTTCCCCACACACAAAGCTATTACCTTCTGTATCAGCTGACCCTCCCTTTCAGTTTACAAGTTTTGGGCCCTCTAATTCCACTTGTATTGAATTGTATTGTAGCTGTACTGTTTGCCTTAACGTAAAGTGCTGCGCAAACTGTTGGCGCTATATAAATCCTGTATCATAATAGCATTGTGTACTATTACACTACAGGAATAATATGTATTCTCAGCACTGACTACTGGACTAAATAAGGACTGATCACTATACTGCACTATATAAGAACCAACAGTACAGACCATTATATTGTACTATAGAAGGACTGATCAGAGTAAACTATACTGGACTATAGAAGGACTGACCACTATACTGCACTATATAAGAACCAAGAACAGTACAGACCATTATATTGGACTATAGAAGGACTGATCAGAGTACACTATACTGCACTATAGAAGGACTGACCACTATACTGCACTATATAAGAACCAAGAACAGTACAGACCATTATATTGGACTATAGAAGGACTGATCAGAGTAAACTATACTGGACTATAGAAGGACTGACCACTATACTGCACTATATAAGAACCAAGAACAGTACAGACCATTATATTGGACTATAGAAGGACTGATCAGAGTAAACTATACTGGACTATAGAAGGACTGACCACTATACTGCACTATATAAGAACCAAGAACAGTACAGACCATTATATTGGACTATAGAAGGACTGATCAGAGTACACTATACTGCACTATAGAAGGACTGACCACTATACTGCACTATATAAGAACCAAGAACAGTACAGACCATTATATTGGACTGAAGGACTGATCAGAGTAAACTATACTGGACTATAGAAGGACTGATGACAGCACTGATCACTATACTGGACTATAGAAGGACTGATCACTATACTGCATTATATAAGAACAGTACAGACCATTATATTGGACTATAGAAGGACTGATGACAGCACTGGTCACTATACTGGACTATAGAAGGACTGATCACTATACTGGTCTATGACAAGAGAGCAGCAGGCAGGGAACACTGAGCGCTTCTTACATTCTAGCTGTCAGTCTGTCCCCCGGCGGATCCCCGGTGTCCCGATCAGTCACAAGGCCTCAGCAGGTAACACATAAGCATCCGGCCATCTTGCTTCCAGCGATCCTTCTGCTGCCATGGTGTCATTCCAAGAACTTCTTCCGGGTCACACGGCCAGTGACGTCACCCGGGATGAGGCCGCCTTAGTAGACGGGGAGGAGTTTCTGCTTCCTGTAGTAATGTGCAGTAAAAGGATAGAGCCTGTGTTTCGTCAGATTAAGCGACCCGTCAGAATGTGTGACGGAAGTGACGTTTCGTCGCCGCCATCTTGTTACACCCCACACTCCACAGTAGGGATAAGGGGAAGCGGACATCTTGTTACACCCACCGGAGTTTTGCATTTTACACTTATTTTTAACAGTAAAGTGAGTATATATAGTGAAATACACTACTTAGAACTCCGATTAAATGTTTAGATGTTTAATTTTAAAAGCAGAAAACTTCTGTCAGAATAGCAAACCTGTGAGCTCAGCATGCTTGCCACTGCTTTTAAAATTCAACATCTAACCAGTCAGACCGAGTTTTAGCCACTGTATTTCATTATATAAACTCAGTTTACTGTTAAAAATAAGTGTAAAACGCAAAACTCCGGTGGGTGTAACAAGATGTCCGCTTTCCCCTTCTCACTGTAGTCTTACTGAGGAGGAGTGCGGGGTGTAGCAAGATGGCGGCGACAAAACGTCACTTCCGTTACACATTCTGACGGGTCGCCGAATCTGATGAAACACCTGTATTGCTCATAGAGACGTGTTATATTGTGTATTGTGAAGGATGGGGGTAGTATGGACAACACAGGGACTTCCTCCATATGTCTGCAAAGTACCAGGCTGTGGATGGTTGTCAGGATCGCACACACGTTTATTATAGCACTGATCTGAGTGACTCCCCAGTGCATTACATACTTAGAATGTTCCAATTCCTCAGACATAAAGTTTACATTTTCACAAAAAATGAAAAGGTGAGCTGTACTTACCTCTGTGGGTGATGAGCTGTCACTTCCCAAGCAGCTGCTGCAACTGTCTAGGTTTTTGAAAACCCCAATCTTCACCCCCTTAGTTCCTTAGGACTTCAGGGACAGATCAGAGTGATTGTGATTGGTTGACATGGTCACATGCCAGCACCTGTCAAATCGGAATAATTGTGACCTATTTCCTGACCTGCTAAGAAATAAAGTGGACAAAGATCAAGGTTTTCAAATTCACGGGCTGCTGCAGCAGCTGCTTGAGGAATGACAGCTCATCGCCCTTAGGCTCCATTCACACTTTTGTTGAGCGATTTGCATGTGGCATAGGGCCAGCCCATTCACTTGAATAGGCTGCCCTGTGCGCCTTTGTCACTCCTGCTCCTTTTCAGTAGACAAGCTTCACGCAATTTTGAAAGGTGAGGTTTGCCGCGATTGCCTGCAGAATCGCATTGCATTTGCGGTGCCATTATCCCTTAATGCACGTTGTGCAGCAATTGCCACAATTTGGAATTATGCCCGTTATTCCAAATAGTGAAGTGTTAATGGAGCCTGAGAGCTTAAACTCCTGGCTCTTTAAAGTGGTGTTCCGGTGTTTCCGGTGTTTATAAACTTACAGCAGGCCGTGGCCATCTTAAGTCTTGGCATCTGAAGCCAGACTGTATTTCTTCCTGGATCTCATCCTTGCAGATCTTGCACATGCTCAGTGCAGCACAAACAGTGTAATAGGTTTCAGGTCAGGTTTCCATAGCAACGGCAGTGTCAGAGGAAGTTGCCGCCCCTTCCCAGAAGGCATTGCAAACAGGAAATTATGCGATGGGCCACGGTCAGGGAGGAGAAAGTGAAAAATGAATACAGCAGATATACAGTAGGTGCTGAGAAAAAAAAAAAATATATATCCAATTCGTTTACAGTGCACAGTTTAGTGAGGGATGCTGAAGAGTTGTAAAAGTGGGTGGTACTCCACTTCAAGAGGTTTAGGGCTGCTGGGAGGGCGGAGTTTATGATCATGTGACCGCCGTGATTGGCTGTCACATGAAAGCTCCCGATTGGAAGTAGCGGTTGGGAACTTTCCGTTAGCCGCTGGTAACAGTGGCAAAAGCACGTAGGGCGCACGCTCTCGGCACAGCTATATTTACACCATGTCATGCAAATATGCAGCAGCTCAGTGGCAAGGCCCACCCACATGGCGCCAAGGGGTAATACAGCGTGGATTTGGAGGTGAAGGGTGTTGACTTTTTCATTTTTTGTGAAAATGGGAACTTCCACTTTAAAGAGGAACTGCAGTCTGCTTACATAATTTGTAATAAAATCATATTTGCCATTCCGAAGCTTCCCTCCAACCACATTGCATATTATTCTATATATACTGTGATTCTGTACTTGCCAAATATGCTGCAGAAATCTCCCTCCACTGAGTCTGGCTGCAACCATTTTAACTGTGGGCAGCTGAAGCTGCTGCCTGTTCACTTCCTCGATTTACACAGACACACAGAGGCACACCCCCAGCTCTGCATCTCTCATTGGCCCTCTTATGACTCACCCCCCTCCCTTCCTGGCAAACTCTCATGAGAGTGAGAGAGCTGTACATGATGTCATAGGCCTAGGCTAATTACCAGACCAGAAAGAGGAAGTGAGCTGTATAAGGTATTTACAGGCAGTAAAAAAAAATGTTTTACTATCCAAAGTTAAAACAACAAGGGCAGAAGATTTAATAGATGGAAAGTTAAAAAAATGACTGCAGGTCCGCTTTAAGTCATACTGAACATAATCCTAGAGTTTATTAACCTCTTCGTGCCTGCGCTATAGCCGAAAGACAGCTACAGCGCGGGCTTAAATTGCTGGGAGGGCAGACAGCTGACCACTTCATCAGTGCCACCCACCAGTGCCCAAAAGTACTGTTAAGCAGTGCCCTCCAGTGCCACCTATCAGTGCCTCATCATCAGTGTCACCTATCAGTGCTGCCTATCAGTGTCAGCTATCAGTGCCATCTATCAGTGCCCTTTAGTGCCACCTATCAATGCCATCTATCAGTGCCTATCAGTGACACCTATCAGTGCAGCCTCATCAGTGCCTCCTGATCAGTGCCCACCAGAGCCGCCTCATCAGTGCTGCCTTATTAGTGCCCATTAGTGCAGCCTATCAGTGCAGCTTCATCAGCGCATATCAATGAAGGTGAAAAATGACCTGTTTGCAAAAACTATGAAAACTAATTTTTGTTGTTTGTTTTTTTGGTCTTTCTTTGTTTGTTTAGCAAAAAATAAAAAAACAAGTGGTGATTAAATACCACTAAAAGAAATCTCTATTTGTGTGAAAAAAATGATAAAAATTTCATTTGGGTAAAGTGTAGAATCACCGTGCAATTGTCATTCAAAGAGTGACAGGGCTTAAGGCTGAAAATTGGCCTGGGCAGGAAGGGGGTTTAGATGCCCAGTAAGCAAGTGGTTAAACACGAACATCAAGGGGTTGATTTACTAAGTGGAGAGTGCAAAATCTGGTGCAGCTCTTCATAGAAACCAATCAACTTCCAGTTTTTTGGGGCTTCTTTTGTCAAAGCATAAAGGATAAGTTCACCTTTTAACAAAAAATAATGAATGCGCATTTTCTTGCGGGTAAAAAAAAAATGCGCACTTACTATTTTTTGTTTTAGGAGCCTGGAAAGCATTGCGCCAGGGATCAGAAAATCGCTGATGCCACGCAGGTCTCATGCAGACTGTCAGTGTAAGCTGTCTGCCAGTATATCATTGAGAACTAAAAGCCGACAGCCGCAAAGGCTGTCTGTAGTTGTGGTCCATTCATTCACAAAACACTGAGAATGAATGATGCTGGTGGGCGGAGCCCCACGCAATTGCGTTTTCTTTGGCAGTGAGTGGGGGGGAGAACATCCCACGTTCGCTGCCAATACAGGGGATCAGGGGGGTGTGGGGGTCGGTACATTTGTAACATGTTACAACCTGAATATGACTGTAACATGTTACAAAATGTGAACTTATCCTTAAGCCCCCATTCATATCGGGGCGATTTGACATGTCAAAACACATGCCAAATTGCAGCCTATTGCCGGTGTTCTATCGAGAAATGCCTCCCAACAAAAAATGCCTCTGATGGGTCTGTGCATGCGCAGTACCAAACGTCACTCCAGCTGATATGTTGATCAGCTGGTATGACGTAAACACAGCACATGCGCAGATCGTCGGAGGCATTATCCAACGCTATGCAAACAGTGGAGGGAAAACCTACTTGTCAGATTCTGCCTCGCTGTTGCGGGGCAGGTTTTGCCTGTATTGAACAGCATGTATTCTGTCTGTTGCACAGCAGGTCCAGTGTGTTAAATGGCGGGTTTTGCCTGTGTCTAAGGGCGGGCTGAAACACACATAAAACCCGCCCTTCAACACACCCACAACCCGCCCCGCAATAGCAAGGCAGAATCTGACAATTACATTCTCCCTTGGCACTTAGCAGATCATTGGATACTGCCCCTGACGATATGCACTGTGTTGACATCGCACCAGCTGATCAACATATCAGCTGCAGTGACATTGATTTCTGCGCATGCGCATGCTCATCGGAGGGATTTTTCGAAGGGGGGGGCAGTATTCGGTAGAGCACCAGCAACGGCACCGTCTGACTTTGCTGGTTCCTGCATTACTTTTGGTGACTTCAGGGGAGATTTCAATAGACATCTGTGCATGAACCCGCACAGATGTCTTTCAAAACGCCCCGAACTTGCAATGAAATGTGGGTTTGAAATCGTGAGAGTTCAGCTGAACTCACACGATTTCAAACCCACCTCCCAATGTGAACGTATCCTTAATCGAACAAGCTGAAGTTAGAAGCTGATTGGCTACTATGCACAGTTGCACCATATTTTGCACTCTCCAGTTTTAGTAAATGAACCCCATATACATATTTGCAGCTGCTATCTACTTGCGCTCTATCCCATAAAAAGCAGCTTGGCAGAAAAAGTACATTACAATCTTAGCTACAAATCTGTCAATTTTTTCTATTTAGTCTGTGAAAAAGGAAGACAGTTTTTCAGTTGCAGACACAATCTTCTTACTCTCTCCTTCATAAATTGCAGCCTATCCAGTCATCGATTCAAAGATGTTGTACAATTCTATACAATATTTATTTTTTTAAATTAAAGCGGTAGTTTAAAAAAAAAAAACACCTATAAGGCAATTGCATAATGTGCATCGCATACTAGCACATTATGAAATACTTATCTTGAAACAAAGCCTTCCAGCGATGCGCTGTCACTGCTGAGAGGGCCGACATCTTCCCCCAGTCTTTCTTCTGGGTTCACGTGCTCTGGCTATGTGATTGGCTGGAGCCGTGATGACATCACTCCCGCACATGCACGGGAGCACTCGGTTCTGGCACAAAGCTTTGAAGGTCCAGCAATGGTATGCCGGACCTTCAGAGCGCATGCGCCAGTGATATAACTAGCTGCATCCAGGGTGAATATCTCCTACATGGTGCACATTTAGGAGATATTCTTTTTACCTACAGGTAAGCCTTATTATAGGCTTACCTGTAGGTAAAAATCACCAAGCGGGCTTTACTACCGTTATAAAACAAAAAAAAAAACATTTTTTTATTTCCAGATGCAAGATGCCAGCTAATTTTTTTTTTCTGAAATTGCAGCCTTTCCATAGAGGCCTATAATTTGTGGTGCAAACCTGTAACCTTTTTCCATCTTCTATCCCCAAAATTAGACTCTATTTTTTTTTGTTCATTTTTTTATTTTAAATGGTAAACAAATAAACATTAATGTTTACTTCTAGATGCAATATGTCTACTCACTCCCTAAGAAATTGCACCCTGTCCAACAAGGCTTGAAGCAGTATTAAACCCAAAAGCAAACATTTATTGTATTGCAGCTTACCAATCCTTAGATGAGATGTCCTTTGTTATGCTTTCTTTCTTCTATTTTCAGCTGGTGATCTAGCCAGCAAGTCTGCTGTATTTCAAAAGCACAAGTTCTCCAGCAGAATGTATCAGTTTAGATGGATGAAACACGCCACTTAACACTGGCAGGGGTTAGTAAAATGAAAGTTATTTATGAAAATCCTTTATCCCAAAAGGGGAAAAAATGGTTTGCTGTAAGTGATAATAAAAAGTGAGCTGGAGTTTGGCTTCAATTTCTTAGCGGATCTAAATCTACTAATCTATTAAATACTACCCTCCCCGAGACTGACAGTGCCGCTTTGTCTCCTGTGCTCATTCATTCAGAGTTGTGTATCACTAATACAGGAGGCATGTTATTGGTCAGATCACCAGGAGAAAACATAGGGGAAAAAAGCCAAAGAAAGAAAACGAATGCGGCCACCACATCTAATGATTGATAAGCTGCAATATACAAGGTCTTCAAAAAGTTTTCACACTTTTTTAAATTTAATAGTTAAAAAAAGTGCAGAAACTTTTTGAAGAACCCTCGTATTACATTTTTGGTTTTGAGTTTAATAGGGCCTTAAAGGCTAATGCTACCTTTTGTATGCAGGTTTTTTAGCGTTTTTATACAGTGTTTTCCAAGTGTTTTGGAGTTTTTGTCTTAGCCAATAGAGAAAACTATTATCTGTTACATCGTTTGTTGCTATGTAAACAAAAATGACCCTTTTGCGCTACTATTCCATGTGATATACCAAACAATATGTGCAGCTGCCCTCACCTAGTACCACTCTCAACTGTGTATCATAATCAGTATAATTTTAAAACAGGTTTAGCGCTATCACTCATCAGATATTTAAATAAACAAATAAAGCAAATGTCCATCAAGCAACAGTCTCTCCCATGCCTGCTTTTTACGCATCCACATGTGATATGTGATCTTATAGAACAATCACTTGACCTTTTCCCCCTCTCCATGTACAGCAACACCAGATGTGCTCTCACCTTAATAATATGACGCTTATATAATCAAAAGGTCATAAAGCATTTTGTCCCCTTTAAATGGGACCCTTTCTCCTCCAGCACCTCGGTATCTTCCACCACCAAATGCACCATATGGCCTCTTTAAATTATATCCTCACCTTTCCATTTTGGAAAGCAACCTATAACATTTTTGAAGGCCCTTCGAATTTCTAACACATAGCATGTACATTCCAAGGATTACACCCAAAAATACATTCTGCTGAGGAAAGGGTAAACAAAAGATTGCCTGTGGTTTTAGTAGTGCAGTTGTTCACAGAGGGGAGCATTGTTCCAGGCAGCAGGCATTGACGTGGTCAGTGACAACGAAAGAAATCGTCCAGGCAGCAGGCAAGAATACTGTCCATAGTCAGTACAGGCAACAGGCAGAGATATTGTCAGCACAGCCAAAGCATTGGTCCAAGCAGCAGGCAGAGATGTGGTCAGCAACACCCAAAGGAACCGTCCAGGCAGCAGGCAGGAACATGGTCCATAAAAAGTCCTGGGTCAGTACAGGCAGCAAATGCTCAGCACAGCCAAAGTATTGGTCCAGGCATCAGGCAGGAACATGATCCATAAAAAGTACTAGGTCAGTGCAGGCAGAGATATGGCCAGCACAGCCACAGTATTGGTCCAGGCAGCGGGCAGGAACATCAGGCTTAGGGCCTCGGTCAGGTAGGACCCGAGCACAGGGGTAGAAGCTTCTTCAGACCCAATCTCTTTGAAGCCTCTGGACTCCAGACCCTGACCTGGGAATTACAAAACCAAAAACCGGTTTTCACTACTTTGAAGCCCCTCACATGCAAGAGCCCTGTGTTATCTTAAATCCCACTACTACAGTAGCAGGGCAAAAGATCAGTCCAAGCGGCAGGCAACCATCATGGTCAATTAACAGGCCAAGGTCAGTGTAGGTGGAAGGCAGAAACGTGGTTTAGAAGCAATCCATATAGTAGGCAGAGACATTGTCAGTAAACAGGTCAGGGTCAGTTAAGGTGGAAGAAAAAACGTGGTTTAGAAACAATCCACATGGCAGGCAGAGGCATCGTCGGTAAACAGGCCAGGGTCAATTCAGGGGGTAGGCAGAGGCATGGTCAATCAAGGCAGCAGGCAAATGATCAGCACCAGTGTTAATTTAGTCGACTAAAACCGACTAAAACATTTTAGTTGACTAAAATAAGACTAAAACTAAAACAATTGAGATGACTAAAATACGACTACAACTAAAATAACATTTTAGTCAAAAGACTAAAATGGGACTAAAATTAAAAATGCCATTTTAGTCAAAAGACTAATGCCGCGTACACACGATCGGACATTCCTGGGATTTATTTCAGACGGATGTTGGCTCAAGCTTGTCTTGCATACACACGGTCTCACATCGGAAATTCCGATCGTCAAGAACCCGCTGACGTACAACACGTACAACGGCACTATAAAGAGGAAGTTTAATAGCCAGTGCTCCACCCTTTGGGCTCCTGCTAATCTCACTTTTCAGTTTCGTGCTTTTCAGTCTCGTGCTTTTCAGATCGTTACTGCTCTTCAGTTTGTGCTTGTGGGTTCGTATCTGGTTTTCAGTGCGTGTAGTCAGTTCGTATTTGGTTTTCAGTGCGTATTTTTATATTACGTATTTGATTTTCAGTGAGTTCTGTTAGTTTGTTCTGACCAGCCGACCGTTTTGAAGCCATGTTGCGGGTACGTACCTATCGTAGAGTTTGTGCTGTGCAGGGGCTTGGTGTTGGCGTTCTTACTTTGACCCAAGCCCAGTTCATGAACAGGGCAAGGAGGAGTTCATAGACCAAGAATTGGTTGCTCCAGCGTGACCAATTCTTGCACATGCCTTTCTTGCGGGAGATCCATGAGAATAATCCTGATGATTTCAGGAATTATCTCCAGATGACGGACCCCGTTTTTCACCATCTGTTGGCTTCGCTGTTCCCTTATATTATGAAGCAGGACACCTGCATGCGGCAAGCCATCACTCCCGAGCAGAGGCTCGTCGCCACCTTGCGGTACTTGGCGACAGGGAGAAGTCTGCAGGACATCAAGTTCTCGACAGGCATCTCCCCCCAGGCTCTGGGGATCATTATTCCAGAGACCTGTTCTGCCATCATTCAGGTCCTGCAGAAGGATTATATTAGGGTAAGATTTCTCCTTTAACATCCCATTATATGTATTTAAATAAATGTATTTTTTCAAATAAATTTGTATTTTAAACTGAAACATATTTCCTTTAATTTACTGCTTGTGTTTCTTTTAGCTGTCTCCAAGGTTCTCCAATGGGCTTTTTTGTTTGTCCATTTTCTTCAATAGTGCAAACGTCATTTCTTTGATACATGAGGTGACAATCTCTTCTTCAGCTAACTATTATGTTGTGGTTCTGCTACACACACACACACCTTGTTTTTGTTGTTAATGTATGTAATGCATTGATAATAAAAATATGCATCATTTTCAGCACCATGAATTAATTTTTTGGAGTGACGAAAATGGCCTGATTTTAAAGCACTGTGGGTGTTATGTACTAAAGGAAAATCCACTTTGCACTACAAGTGCACTGCAAAAGTGCACTTGAAAGTGCACTGAAACTGCACTAAAAGTGCTCTTGTAGTGCAAAGTGGATTTGCCTTTAGGAAATAGCCCCCATTGTCACTGTAAACACCAACTTAAGCAAAAAACTGCTATTGAGCATTGAAAGAAGAAGCCACACATTGTTGAGTAGAACATTTTTTACTCTGTGCACATTCACATGTGCGTTTAGAAAAGGGTTTTTGAACAAACCAACAATTTTTTTGGAATAAACTTTTTTTTTTTGGACAGTAGAAATATCCTTTTTTGTGGTAAACATGCATGTTTTTAAAAACATAAAACAATGCAACTCAGGAACTCACAAAGTTCAACTTTGATAAATTGAAGGCAATATCAGACATTAGTATGTCCAAACTGTGTTAATCTTGCCTTCATCAGATGGGGTGAGGTCACCCCTGTGAAAGCCAAATTTTGAAGATGCATACAAATTGGGAGTCAAAATGGGGATTTCACCCCTGATCCCATGCCTTAGGTCAACATGTGAGGAGGAGGAGATCAATGGACGTGTTTCGGGGGTGCAACCCCTTTCTCTCAGCTACTTTAGTTGCGAGGAAGGGGTTGCACCCACAAAACGCGTACATTGATATCCCGTGATGGCAGATAGCACATGTTGACACTCTGTGTGCATCTTCAAAATTTGGCTTTCAACATTTTGTAGAAAAGTTATAAAAAAAAAATTGTGATGTGTTTTAGATTCTGCCTAAAACATCGATAAAGTTTTTGAGTCTTTTTTCCACAACATTGATGTCTTCCTTGATCTTCTGTAAATCACGATTGCACACCATGATCTCAACGATGAGGACGTGTGCACTTGCACTTGTGAAATGTGTTTCTTCTTCCACAACATCCACATCACCTAACATAAAAAAAACACACCATGTATTATAAATATGCAGGCATACATCTATTACCTGAAGCAGTGGTCTCAGACACTCACCTATTGTGGTCACTATTTCGCCCACTCATCCTGAGGTTGTGATTTTGGGATTTCTCCTTCTTTAGGAGGTTATGGGTCCCTAGTGTCCTCTGATGTCCCGATTCTTTTCTCCCCTATGTGAATATAAAAAAAAGGTATACTTAGCACACAGGTATTTGATGGCAGAAATAGTAATATGAAACATTGCTTGGAAGTGTCATACAATTGTCTGTTTTGGCAGAGTTCCAAGCAGAAGACATTTTTTTCCCTTTCCTAAAGCTGGAATACTTACCTTTTTTGGTAAAGTATCACACATATAGAAACCCTTAGTAAGCACTGGAGCACCTGTGTGGGACACCCTAAAAAGTTTGTTCTGGTGTCCCACACTAGTGCTCCTGCGTCCAGATTTGTAAACAGCTGCTGAGTGTCCTCTCCTTACACTGAATCAAGTTTGCATTTCATTCTAGTTACAAACCCATCTAGACAACGATGTACTAAACTTATTTTACTCCAAATAGGCATGAACAAATGTAGTTAACCTGCATGTGCCAAAAACATCGTATTAGTGGGCAAACGAACAATGTTTACTAGGAACGATTACTGTGCCCACGAACCTGAAACTTGCCATTTTAAACTGTACAACAGTAAAAAAAAGCACATGGAGCAGCACGAACGTAATAATAATAAGAGGAACCAGGGCTTTTTTTCAGCCGGAACTCACCGGAACTGCGTTCCGGAACCTCTGGCAGCCCTCTCCTCTCCTGGGAGTGACATGTCTGCTGTCTGCACGATCATCAGATGCATGTCTCCTGTCCCTGCAGCAGCCTATCTCACTCACACACAGCAGAATGAAGCTGTTCCCTCCACCTCTGCCGGGTTAGCCCCCCCATATCAAAATTTTTGAAAAAATCTTATGCAGTTTGTTAGATCTTTGTTAGATCAAGTTAGATCAACCGTTGGGGCTAACCCGACAGAGGTCTTACTGTCGTCCTATGTACAGATACTCCAGTCTCTGCTTTGGAACTCTGCAGCTCCTCCAGGGTTATCTTAGGTCTCTGATTAATGCCCTCCTTGCCCGGTCCGTGAGTTTTGGTGTGCTACCATCTCTTGGCAGGTTTGCTGTTGTGCCATGTTCTTTCCATTTAGTTATGATAGATTTGATGGTGCTCCTAGGGATGATCAAAGATTTGGATAATTTTTTATAACCTATCCCTGACTTGTACTTCTCAACAACATTGTCCCTTACTTGTTTGGAGAGTTCCTTGGTCTTCATGGCAGTGTTTGGTTAGTGGTGCCTCTTGCTTAGGTGTTGCAGCCTCTGGGGCCTTTCAAAAAGGTGTGTATATGTAATGACAGATCATGTGACACTTAGATTGCACACAGGTGGACATCATTTCACTAATTATGTGACTTCTGAAGGTAATTGGTTGCACCAGAGCTTTTTATGGGCTTCATAACAAATTGAAGCCTCCTCTCCATCCCACAGGCATTCAGGAGCTGCAGGAGGAAAATGGAGAGATGGGTTCCTCTATGTCGGTGTTTCTCAATCTTTTTCCAGTCAGGGCACCCTTGAAGTGGCTGCACTGCAACCACCCTGCAACTGTGTGCATTGCATGCAGTTGCAGCATAGTGATGATGCATTTAAGGGGTTAAAACAGGCGGTCAGGAGGCAACATATTGCCTCTTTACCGGCTGTCAAATGCCTTTGAAAAGCGATCTGAGCATGGATCACTTTTCAGAGGAACAGCATTTTTTTTTGCTGGTACTATGAACAAGCAAAAAAAAGAAAAATCGGTTCTATTGGGACACATATAGGGGGTCAGGATTAAAAGCGCATACATAAAATGTGCATATATACATGTAAACACACATACATACACACACACACACATATATATATATATATATATATATATATATATATATATATATATATATATAAATGCACATATGCACACACACATAAACCAGTGGCAGATGGTGCTCAAAATTTTTTGGGGGGTGCAAGCAAACTGAAAAATTCTTTTAAAAAAAAACGCATCAATTGCAGCCTCACTGTGCTCATCAAACACAGCCACTGTGCACATTAATTGCCACCACTGTGCCCATTATATGCAGCCACTGTGCCCATCAAACGCAGTCACTGTGCCTATCAAACGCAGCCACTGTGCACATCAATCGCCACCACTGTGCCCTCAGACGCAGCCACTGTGCCCATCAATTGCCCCCCCTGTGCCCTCAAAAGCCGTCACTGTGCCTATCAAACGCAGCCACTGTGCCCATCAATTGCCACCACTGTGCCCTCAAACGCAGCCACTGTGCCCATCAAACGCAGCCACTGTGCCCATCAATTGCCACCCCTGTGCCCTCAAACGCAGTCACTGTGCCCATCAAACGCAGCCACTGTGCCCATCAATTGCCACCACTGTGCCCTCAAACACAGTCACTGTGTCCATCAAACGCAGCCACTGTGCCCATCAATTGCCACCACTGTGCCTATGAAACGCAGCCACTGTGCCCTGAAACGCAGCCACTGTGCCCATCAAACGCAGCCACTGTGCCCTGAAACGCAGCCACTGTGCCATCAAATGCTGCCACTGTGACCCCCCTGCCCGCTCGCAGTCTGCCCGGCACTTACCCTGTCTCGGTGGGGCAGCGGGTGACGTCGATGAGCGGGGTCCTCCATGCGTCTCCTCCCATCCTCTCCTCCTGATAGGCATCCAATAGCGGCGCCTGTCGTTTCAGCCAATCAGGTGACGGGTAACAGACCCGAGCACCTGATTGGTGGAGAGGCGGTTCAGTGTTAGGAAAGCGAATATTTATTCGCTTTTCTAACACACCTGGGTGGACTGTGAGCGCCAAGCATGGCACTCGCAGTTCACCTATTTTGAAGCCTATTAGTGCTTTAAAAACACCCCCGCCGGTGTAATTCAGGCGCCCGGCGTTCAAAAAGGGGCCAGGCGTCTGAATAGGGGGGGCAGTGGCGGCCATAGATAGATTCACTCTATGCATGAATCTATTTGTGATAGAGGGGTGCCTGGAGAGAGGGGGCGGCGCCCATATGGACATACCACCACTGAACACATACATACACACATATACATACATGCACACACACATGCACATATACATACATGCTCACACACACACACATACACACACACATGCACATACACACACACATACATGCATGCACATACATATAAACACACATACAGTAGATAAAAAACGGCAGACCTTTACCTTAGCTCTTCCTGCCGGGTACTGCACTGTAGGGGGAGACAAAGAGCACAGCACTGTGCTTTCACTTTGTAATCAACGTGACCATCTCCCTGCACAGTGCCGAATACAGTTCGGCTTAGGATCGGGGAGCTTGTCTCCGCTCCTCCTATCAAAGTACTGTATACAGGGGGCCCTCGCCATGGCAACCTCAGCGACCCCTATAATTCTGCCACTGGCCTGAATGATTTTTGGCCAGAAAATTTGATAAGGGGGGCTAACCCATCCATATGTACTACCTAATATCTCTATTTTAATGTGGAATATCTCTGAAATGATGTGAGATCTAATGTTAAAACCACTTGATCTTACCGGATCTACCAAATATCTATTAGCCTGAATGATTTTTGGCCAGAAAATTTGATAAGGGGGGGCTAACCCGTCCATATGTAGCACCTAATATCTCTATTTTGATGTGGAATATCTCTGAAATGATGTGAGATCTAATGTTAAAACCACTTGATCTCACTGGATCTAATGAATGTCTTTTAGCCTGAATGATTTTTAGCCAGAAAATTTGATAAGGGGGGACCAGCCCCCCTCATTATTCACTTAATAAGTCTCTAATTATGTGAGATCTAACGTTAGAATTACTCAATCTTACTGGATCTAACGAATATCTATTAGCCTGAATGATTTTTGACCAGAAAATTTGATAAGGGGGGGCTAACCCATCCATATGTAGCACCTAATATCTCTATTTTGATGTGGAATATCTCTGAAATGATGTGAGATCTAACGTTAAAACCACTTGATCTTACCTGATCTAACAAATATCTATTAGCCTGAATGATTTTTGGCCAGAAAATTTGATAAGCGGGGGCCAGCCCCCCCTCATTAATCACTTAAAAAGTCTCTAATTATGTAAATAAAGAGATGAAAGCTATTGGCCACTGCCCCGTTTATAGTCCCGACGTACGTGTTTTACGTCACCGCGTTTAGAACGATTCCAACAACTTTGTGTGACCGTGTGTATGCAAGACAAGTTTGAGCCAACATCCGTCGGAAAAAATTCTAGGATTTTGTTGTCGGAATGTCCGAACAAAGTCTGACCGTGTGTACGGGGCATTAGCCTGAATGATTTTTGGCCAGAAAATTTGATAAGGGGGGGCTAACCCGTCCATATGTATCACCTAATATCTCTATTTTGATGTGGAATATCTCTGAAATGATGTGAAATCTAACATTAAAACCACTTGATCTTACCGGATCTAACGAATATCTATTAGCCTGAATGATTTTTGGCCAGAAAATTTCATAAGGGGGGTTAATCACTTAATAAGTCTCTAATTATGTGAGATCTAACGTTAAAACCACTTGATCTTACAGGATCTAATGAATATCTATTAGCCTGAATGATTTTTGGCCATAAAATGTGATAAGGTGGGGCCAGTCCCCTCTCATTAATCACTTATTAAGTCTTTAATTATGTGAGATCTAACATTAAAACCATTTGATCTGACCGGATCTAACGAATATCTATTAGCCTGAATGATTTTTGGCCAGAAAATTTGATAAGGGGGGGCCAACCGTCCATATGTACCACTTAATATCTCTATTTTGATGTGGAATATCTCTGAAATGTTGTGAGATCTAACGTTAAAACCACTTGATCTTACCGGATCTAACGAATATCTATTAGCCTGAATGATTTTTGACCAGAAAATTTGATAAGGGGGGGCCAGCCCCCCCTCAATAATCACTTAATAAGTCTCTAATATGTGAGATCTAACGTTAAAACCACTTGATCTTACCGGATCTAACAAATAGCCTCCAAAATACCTAATTGTTTGGTCAATTTCTTGATAAGGGGGGGCTGATGACGGGTTAGCCCCCCCAGCAAATAACTGTTAATATTGCTTCTTCTGTGTGAGATCTAACACAAACAACGGTTGATCTAACCTGATCTAACAAAGATCTAACAAACTGCATAAGATTTTTAAAAAAAATTTGAAATGGGGGGGCTAACCCGGCAGAGGTGTTTCCTCCCCCTCCTTCTTCTCATTCAGCTCTGTATACACAAGAGGAGGGGGGGCAGAAACACGCGCTGACTTCAGGTCTGTAAAACTTTTCTATGCTTTATAGATAGACAGGGAGGAGGGGGAGAGAGTGGCTGGGATTGGGAAGGAGGAAACGAAAATGACGTACACTTGGTCGAGTGATTGGGGGATTAGGAGGATATGTGCTTTGGTATGAAAAAGGACATATGCCAGAAATCAGTGTGGGATTAATTTGAAACCTGACAGCCCCTTCCAGCACTAGCCCCCCTCTCCCCCCAGCACATTTCCAACTCCCCCTCCACCACTAGCTCCCCTCCTTCCAGCACTAGTCTCCCTCTCCCCCAGCACATTTCCAACCCCACCTCTCCCCCCAGCACATTTCCAACCCCCCTTTCAGCACTAGCCCCCCTCTCCCCCCAGCACTAGCCCTCCCCTCCCCCCTCCCCCTTCCAGCACTAGCCCTCTCCCCCCTCCCCCTTCCTCCTCCAGCACTAGCCCTCTCCCCCCTCCAGCACTAGCCCTCTCCCCCCTCCCCCTTCCAGCACTAGCCCTCTCCCCCCCCTTCCAGCACTAGCCCTCCCCCCCTTCCAGCACTAGCCCCCCCCTTCCAGCACTAGCACTCTTCCCCCCCTTCCAGTACTAGCCCTCCCCCCTTCCAGCACTAGCCCTCTCCCCCCTTCCAGCATTAGCCCTCCCCCCTCCAGCAATAGCCCTTTCCGCCCCCCTTCCAGCACCAGCCCTCTCCCCCCCTTCCAGCACTAGCCCTCCCCCCCTTCCAGCACTAGCCCTCTCCACCCTTCCAGCACTAGCCCTCTCTCCCCTCCCAGCACTAGCCCTCTCCCCCTCCCCCTTTCAGCACTAGCCCCCCCCCTTCCAGCACTAGCCCCCCCCCTTCCAGCACTAGCCCTCTCCCCTCCTTCCAGCACTAGCCCTCTCCCCCCCCTTCCAGCACTAGCCCTCTCCCCCCCCCCCCCTTCCAGCACTAGCCCTCTCCCTCCCAGATATTCTCCTTCTCACAGAGGGCATGATCATGGCATCTGGGACTCATCTGGGAGAGATGGAGAACATTTACCTTGGAGGCCCGCACAAGCTCCTGCTTGACAAGCCTAGTGCCAGAACTTGTTCCAGCACTGGGCTCCAGGACTCAGCCCGGATTCATGGGACGCTGGGATTTTGTTTAAATCTCAGGAAAGGCCCATTAAAACTGGGACAGTATGGAGGTTTGAATTTGGATTAGAAAGGGGGAAAGGATTTGTGTTTGTGGGGGAAAAGTTTGTACTGGCAGGGGCGATTTAGATGGGAATATATGTGATGGAACTGGGGAGAGGACTTGTGTAGGAGGGGCTTGGAGGAATGAGGACAAGGGGAGAGGAATTGTTCCAGGATGGGGAACATGTTGTGCTGGAAGGGGAGATTTGGGGGAGAGAATTTGTACTGGGAGGAGGATTTATGCTTGGGGGATGTTGGGGTGGGGTGTTTTTGCTGGGATGAGGAGTTGTGCTGGGATATGGATTTGTGAGGTGGAAGGAGATTTGTGCTGGGAAGGAGGATTTTTTTTTAGGGAGAGCTTTGCAGAAACTGAGTTCATTCAGAGAGGAGTGCACTGTGAAAGTGTATGGGGCAGGGGGAATATGTGCAGATAGGTAAAGTTTGTGTGCGTTTAGCAGAGGGGAGAGCATTGTACACAGAGGAGAGCTTGGGGGAACTTGTGATGAAAGGGGAGCTGAGAAAGTATGTGGGTGGAGGGCGAGGTCAGCAGAGAGGAAAGCTGGGGACTTTGTGATGAGAGAAGAGCTAGGAGGGGATTTGTGATGAGAGGAAAGCTAGGAGGGGGTTTGTGATGAGAAGAGCTGGGGGGGATTTTGGTGAATTTGCCTTATGTGATACATTTGGCGCCGCTGTAAATCTCTCCTCTAAGGAAGGTGTGCCTGGGGGCGGGGTTTGGGTGTGGCTGGGGGCGGGGTTTGGACATGGTTGGGGTGGAGAGTTGGACAGAGGGTGAGTTCCTGCACCTTTTTTCTGAGCATAAAAGCCCTGATAGGAACTCACGACAAATACTTACTTTTTTGCAGCACTCACTTTATTCTTTTGTACTGATCATGCTCCCTCAATTTGAGGTCTGACCATCGTTTCCTCAGTTGATCCTTGGATCACCGTACCCCAAAATTCGTGTGCAGACTTTTCACAACTTTAGTCATTATCTTGGCCTTTCTCACATTTGGGTTTGGGTAAGGTCCATGCTTCCCATCATAGTCGGCCCTCTTCAAGATGTCCACCATCTCCACCATCTCTACAAAGGACATATTAGAGGCCTTAAATCTCCTCTGGGATCGGGACGTTTGTGGCTCCGGGCTTTCGTTGTTGCTGCTGTCTTGATGCACTTGTACTTTCTCCGCCATGTGCTCTCCCACTGTGCCGAAAGAGAAGGGGCGGGGAATATACTACAAAGAAGGTCAGGGGCGGGCGGAGTTTCACACATGCGCAGTGTATATAAAGCGTAACACGCGTGCGTCGTATGTACGATCTGTGAGCGGAGGACGGAGTAGTGGAATAGCTAATCGTTCTAACGAAGGTACAATTTTAACTTGGGGCATCAGTGGCCTATACTGCTTCTAGATTGAGGCCTAAATTGGGACAAGATTATGTGAGTTTAGCCTGACATTAGGGTTTGTCTTGTGTTTTGTCTTGCAGATAAAATGGATAAAAATAGATAAAGTGGATCGATTCAACTATCATGATTTCCTCCCCCAATTCATTGATTTGTACAGAGAGCTGCCCTGTCTGTAGCAGACAAAACACCCCTTTTATACAAATCAACTAAAGAGGAAGGCAGCACTGGATAAATTGCTGGAATTTGTGAAGCCACAGATCCCCACACCAGACATCAACTATTTGAAGTGCAAAATTGGTGGCCTGAGGAGCACTTATAATAGGGAGCGCAAAAAGGTCCAGGATTCCCAGAGATCAGGAGCAGCAGCAGATGACGTTTATGTACCCAGGCTGTGGTACTACAACAGACTGCGGTTTCTGTCAGACCAGACTGAAATTAGGCCATCACTCTCAACCCTTCCTTCCACTCTTCCTTCCACCCCAGCTGAGGCTTCCAACATCCAACCTGGGCCTTCCACCCAGGAAGAAGATGTGGAGTCAGGTATAGCATTGTTCAACATATTTCTAAAAATTGTGTGTGATTGATGAACAATAAACTAAAAATATGTCCCTTTTTCATACACAGAAAATCCTCAGCCAGGAGGAGGCTGTAGAAAGTGGCAGCCAGGAGGTGGCAGGGGAAAGTGGCAGCCAGGAGGTGGCGGGGGTAAGTGGCAGCCAGGAGGTGGCTGAGCCCAGTAGCATGACCGAATCCCAGGTCCCTCCCCTCCGCCTTCAACAAAAAAGGCCCAGGAAGGGGAGTAACGTGGAGGAGTCAGCACTTGGGTTAATTCGACAGGCTTCTGCAGCCCTCAGAACCCCCCCAGTCTTCTTGAGGCCTATGCCTGCATGGCTGCCAACAAAATGCAGGAAATGGAGGTGGGCCAACGCCTCTTCTATGAGGAAGTGATATATCTGGCCCTAAATAAGGGGTTGAGAGGCAAACTCACAAGCAAAACCCACCTGTATGAGTTGGACCATCCTCCTCCTCCACCTCCTGCCACAACTCCAACACCAGAGCCACAGCCTGGAAGCAAACATGGAAGGAAGCATGTAAGGAAGACAAGAGAGTCATGGCCTGGGTTCGGTCTGGTCTGGCAAAAGACGCAGGCTGTGGTAAGACCACAGCCTGGGTACATATATATCACCTGCTGCTGTTCCTGATCTCTCGGAGTCCTGGACCGGATTGTGCTTCCTATTAAATGGATTTCTCAGGATACCAATTTTGCCTGTCAAATAGTTGATTTGTGCCCTGGGGTACAAAGGCTTTGCTAATTTCACCAGTTTATCCAGCGTTGCCTTCCTCTTTATTTTGTTATCACCTCTAATAAATGGTTTTTTTTTTCTTAAATCATTGGCTATGTGTTATAATTAAAAAAGGACAGTTTGTTTGTGAGTAGGCAGGTACATTTCAAAAATACAATGCCAAATTAACAAGGGACACCAACAACAACCAATCTCTTTGAGGTTAAAAAATACAAGATAATAATGGTGTTGTGGTAAATTGACACACAAAACGCGAAAAATATTATGGAGATCACTAGAAAAAAAATTAAAAACAGGAGATCTTGATTTAAAAAAAAAAGGAGATCACTATAAACAAAAATTATAAACATTATTCTGGAGATCTGGTGAAAAAATAAAAAAGATTATTCATGAGATCACAAGAAATAATAAAGAAATCAGTTTGTCAGAACTCTGTGTGAATATCAGCAGCAAAACAACTTCATAATTCTAGCATTATAAAGAAGAAGAGAATGCGCTGCATTGAAAGATTTCAAAATTTGCAGCGTGATGAATGTGCTATCTCCATTAAGAATGCTAGTTTTACCAGACCGAGCGCTTCCATCTCGTACTTGATTCAGAGCATGTGTGGAATTTTGTGCATTGGAATTGTGTACACACGCTTGGAATTTAAGACAACGGATTTTGTTGTCGGAAAATTTGAGAACCAGCTCTCAAATTTTTGTTATAGAGTAAATGCCACAAAATTGAAAAGAAATAGAATGTTAGTGGGTACCTTCATCCTTCAATTGCAAAGAAATGAGGGGGATTGGGGAGGAATGGCAGGGACTTATCCAATCAAGTCCTACCTCACCATTCAGAACTGTTTGGACTATCACGGTACCTCATAAAGACATACAGATATAGATAAAATTTGGATTTATTCAAGACATAAGCAATAAAAAATCTATACATACATAATTGAGATTTAACAGAAGTAAATTAGAATACAAAAATTGAAATAACATTTTAAAACGCCCACAAGTGTGGTTGGGGGCAGTTTTAGAATACTTGAGAACATAACCTCGACAGTTTTGCGGTCAAGCCGCTTTTTCAGGAGGCGTCCAAGTAGATTCTCTATAAATCAGATAACCATGATTACATATACAATATAAGAAGATGACATAAGAATAATCACATAGCATTGGAGTGGTTGTTAATTTCAAATAAACATGTAAACTCACCAACCACTGCCCAATCCGGGCTTAGACGGCACTGTGAGACGCCCAAAGTGGGCGTTCCCCCTGGGGGCGAGCAAGGGTTTTTTTTTTTATGGCAGAGTACACTATTATGTAAAGGAAATGAGATATACATTAGGTGTTGGTATGGGGGGTCAACTAAGGATAAGTGGCAGCCACCCAGATGAATAAAGTGGGGAATTAGTGGAGGGAAAAGAAAAAGGGGGAGAAAGGGGAGGGGAAAAAAAGGGGGAGGAAAAAAAAGGGGGAGGAAAAAAAAGGGGGAGGAAAAAAGAAGAGGGAAAGATAAGAAAAAAAGAAGAAGAAAGAGAAAAGGCATAAAAAGAAAAAGACCAGGAAGAGGAGGAGGAAAGGATGGGGGAAGGGGGGGAGGGAAAGAAGGGGGGGAGGGAAGGGGGGAAAAGGGGGGGGGGAACGGTGGGGATGGAAGAGAGGGAGGGGATTGTGGACAGGTGAAGAAAAAGGAGGAAGGGGGAGGGAAGGAGGGGAGGGGAAGGAGAGGGGGGGGGAGGGAGAAAGGGGAAAGGAAGGGGGGGAAAGAGAGAGAAGGGGGGAGGGGGGGAAGGGGGGGGGGAGGGGAAAGGAGGCGGAAGGGAAAAAAGGGAGGGGGAATTAGAAATTAGGAAATAACCCTTCACCCATAGTGCACCTAGCTAAATATTAATTTATTGATAAAAGGATAACAAAGTAAAATAACACCCACCATTATTCTAATAATGATAAGGAATCAGTTACTGGCACCCAGAATGGGAAGTTTTTCACTAGCGACCGTTTGAAATGACAATGTTGCATGAATGAATCAATAGAGCCCTTAAAGAAGAGAGACTAATATTACAAATACTAACATGAACCGATGGAGTAGTCCAGACGGTCCTGCCAACAAGGGAAGACCATCATGGTCGTTGTAGCAGAGTTGACAAGTTTAAAAGGAAAAGCAACTGTCCGGCCAGTGAATCACTTACTTGCGGTCCGCTAATGTATATGAAGCCTCCGGGTGTCTGCCGTCCACAACAGGCAGCCATGACGGCTGCCTTATATGCCCCCAACCTGGAAGACGTACGGCGCTGAATGCGTCATGCGTCGTCGTCACCGGGTCGGCTTCCAACTAGTGCGCATGTGCGGAGGATCGTTCTGCGCATGTGCCTAGCCCTCATGTGTATCGACGCTGTAGGCATCGCTTTAGGAAGCAGAAGGAGGGAGCTGATTGGAGGAGAGGCTCCTCCACTGCTTAGAAAGCCGCATGCCCGCCACTAAGGGAGAATAAACTACTCACACCGTGTTATGGTGGTAAGGGAAGTGTACTGTAAAAACAAATGCAAGAACAGTTGAATGCAAGAATAACGACGCATCCAGCCAGGGCAGGAGAGCATCCAATTGGCCAGCCCGGATGTATGTATCCCCAGCTTGCAGTGTAACCAATTTAAGCAACATCTGATCAAACTGTCAGGTCACCTGGGACCAGGTGATAGATGCACTCTGTAGGAGTCGGAAGTGCACCGCTAAGATAGTGGACCCTAGGACTGACTGCTGCGGATTGAACCCTGGAAGGTTCAGGAAGCAGGTCTACAGGATAACTAACATGGATCCCAGTGGGAGCTAGAGCATAGATTCCCCAGGGCGCGGAGTCTAAGAGCCAGCGGGTGTTCAACAGAGCCTCTAGTGGTGAGGATGGACTGCGCTGCAGTCTGGCTCCAGGTCGCGACCCCCAGGGTCTCACAGCTCACGCTCACCATAGACTACAGGAGAAGAGGAAGGAGGCAGCAGGCTGGAACGACAGGGCATAGATTCCCCAGGGCGCGGAGTCTAAGAGCCAGCGGGTGTTCACCAGAGCCTCTAGTGGTGAGGATGGACTGCGCTGCAGTCTGGCTCCAGGTCGCGGCCCCCAGGGTCTCACAGCTCACGCTCACCGTAGACTACAGGAGAAGAGGAAGGAGGCAGCAGGCTGGAACGACAGGGGAGTAGGGGTAAGCCAAAGGTCAGGGCGACTAGCAGACAAGGATAAACATAACACGCCAAAGGTCAGGGTAACAAGCAGACAGGAAGAGTCGAGAACAGGCCAAAGTCAGTAACAGGAATCAGACGTAGGAAACACAGCAAGTACACATGGAGGCTAACACACAATTGTTGATCTATTGCATAACCATGACACCTACAAACCTGGCTGTGCAGTGGAAGGGAGGATTGTAGCTGATACTGAGCTGGAAGGCAGCCATAATGGGTTTGCCAGGGTGTCTGGAAGATATGTTTGGGCCCTGATTCTAGGGGTCTAGCATGATATTCCTTTGCTGGTACTGGGTCTTTCATCCTGGGGTCTAGCGCTGTTGGTGTTTGCCGATTGACCATTGGGATGTATGGTGCTGCTGGTGGTTACCTGGTCTTCAAAGAGTCTTATTCTTTTAGGAGGGACCCTTTCCTCCTCGGATTCGGTCACCGATCCAATACTTTCGTTGGGCTCGTATTCCGAATCGGAATTGGAAGGTGAGCGCTCCCTCATCCATCATTTGATATGCCTTCTCACTAGTATACAATTTTTTGGACATAGTGGCTGTATGACGGGTAAACTGCTGATGGGCGGCAGTGATGGTGGCTCTGTGACAGGTACACTCATAGGCTGAACTGATGGTAGCGCTGACAGGTACACTAATGGGTTACACTAATGGGTGCACTGATGGCTGCACAGCTGCTGCTCCATTGTGAAATGCGTTTGGGGGCTAGCACCTGCCTAGATGTCACACTGGATTCAGTTGCTGTCTCTCTGTAACTGCGGAGTCCCAATTGATGGCTATAAAACTGCCGGCATAGGAATTCATGTAACAACTGTGCATCCCTGTGCCAGTAACACATGGCTCTACGCAGGACACGGATTAAAAAGTAAACAAGGCCTTAGTAACAGCACAGTATTCAGCAATACATCGGCCAGTGGTTTTGTACGATGCTGTTTCTCAAGCTACAACCCAGTACAATGTTGTAGCTTTAGAAGGAGGTACGCTCCAAACTGCTGCTGATGGCCTGCTAAATACTGTGCTGTTTCTAAGTTGTAGCCGAGTTGTGTCTATTGGAAAATTAACTCAGCAGATTACTATCTGCTGAGTCTACTATCCTTTTCATTGGATATATCTATCCATACGTAGATATACGTTGCAGCTTTGAAGTGGTTTACCAGGGTTATGGCTAAAGCTATCAGCCGATTTTTGTTTCTCATAAAAGCGATCCGAGTGGCTGAATAACCACTGGTTTGCTTGGAAGTCCCCCCTTCCCGCCGCTCGCTGGTGTCTCTCAGGCTTACTGCTTTACCAGCGAGCCCAGGAAACCATCCAATGGTTCGCGCAGCTGGCCATGAAGGTGAACAGAGACCAGATCATCTCTCTATGATCTAGGAGGACCAGAGTGACATAATGATGTAATTTCCAGTCTAGGGCAAGTAAACACATTTTTTTTATCTTTTGCTTTCAGGTAAAAGAGAGATCTCTCCATAAAGAGGGACGGTCATCCTTTTTTTCTATTACAAGGGATGTTTACATTCCTTGTAATAGGATTAAAAATGATTAAAAAAAATGTAAAGACAATGTAAAATGAAAAAATAAACAAATAGGATAAAAAAAAATTAGAGCACCCCCATCCCAGAAGTGAACACATATGCAAGCCACGCACGTATATGCAAACGGTGTTCGCACCACACATATGAGGTGTCGCCACAAGTTTTAGAGCGAGAGCAATAATTCTAGCACTAGACGTTGTCAGGGCTGGGCTCAGCCCTTCCTTCTCAAAGCTGGGCACTCAGCTGTCAGCTAATTGCCAGCTCCTATCTCTTCACAGTGACTCACCTGTTGATGATATCCTGCTCGTCAGTCCTGCCTACTTAAGCCATCCAGTCCAGATGATCTCTGCCTTCGCCTTGGTCACATCTCTAGAAGTGCTCGCCTGTGTTCTTGTTAAAGACTTGCTTGGCTGACATTCCTTCTGGCTCCAGATCCTGCTTGCTTTTCTACTACGCTCATCTCTGGCTCCCTAACATTTTAGCTTGTCTGACTATCTGTTACGGTTCCTGAACTCTGGCTATGTTTTGACTACATTTACTCTGTTTACCTTTTTTTATTATTATTAGACAAGTGTGATTTACCTGTACTTTTGTCTCAGTCTGATTCATGGTTTCTGACAGTAGGCGAAGGCCATGAATTGAGAAGATGCAGTGAATCCACTTGTTGGTAATATTTTTTCCAGATTGGATGAGCAGGATCACAGCATGGATCAGTTTGCCATGGCGTTACATTCGCTCCTGAGTCGCACGGCTCACCTGGAATCTCCCACTGTGGCTGCCCTGGACAACCTGTGTTGCAGGCCGTCCCTGCTGCTGCTCCAGTCTCTGTGCAGGCACCCACCTCGAGTATTACCTCTATAAGAGGTATGTCTGGTTCTGCTCCGCTTACCCAGCAATTTGGGGGCAATCCAGTCCAATGCAGAGGGATTCTCAACCAGGTTGAGATATACTTTGAGATGCTGCCCCAGCTGTTTCCAACAGACAGAAGCAAAGTAGGTTTTGTGATATCTTTGCTTTCTGAGAGAGCCTTGGCCTGGGCAAACCCTCTATCGGAGACGCAAAAACCTGTTGTCTTGAGTTACCCTGAGTTTGTGACTTTTTTTAAAGGGGTATTTGACATTCCTGCATGCTCCACTTCTGCTGCCAACTGCCTCATGTCCATCAAACAGAGTATGAGAACTGTTGCAGATTAAGCCATTGAATTCCGTACTCTGGCAGCAGAGATTGCTTGGAACAATGAGGCCCTCGTGGTTGCTTTTTCTCATGTTCTCTTGGATACCATCAAGGATGAGATAGCAACCTGAGATATACGCACTGAGCTGGAGAGGTTGATCACATTTGCCATCCTCATTGACTCCAGACTCAAAGAAAGACTCCCTTTTAAGGAGCGCTTGCGGAAGCCTCCTGTACATTTGTCTCCAAACTTTGCAGTCCCACGCTTGCCTCCCTCACCTCCCATGCCTCCTGGTACAGAGTCGGTCTGTGAAGATGAACCCATGCACTTGGGCTTCACGCATCTCTCTGCAGATTAGAGAACCCTTAGGAGGAGGGAGTGATTGTGCCTTTATTGTGGCTAGGCAGGTCACTTTTTGAAGTCTTGTCCTACCCGTCTAGGGAATGCCCGAACCTTGAGGTCCTGTCACAGACAGACCTTAGGTGGCATTGATTCATCTCCAGTTATCCACGAAGATAAGCCCCTGGTTTCGGTTACACTTTCTTGGGCTGAGTTGTCCGTCGAGATACAGGCTCTAATCGATTCTGGGGCTGCAGGCCTGTTCATTGATGCTGCCTTTGTATCGAAGCACTTGATTCCGCTGCAGCTGCGTGACACTCCACTTGCCACTGAGGCTCTTGACGGAAGACCTCTACAGCCTGCCCATGTGACTCATGAGACTGTTCCGTTGTCTATGGCCGTAGGAGCTCTTCACCATGAGATAATCCAATTCCAAGTTATTTCCTCACCTAAGTTTCCGCTGGTTATTGGTTATCCTTGGTTACAGAGGCACAATCCCTCTTTTGATTGGCTCCGTGCTGAGGTTCTCTCTTGGTCGCCACAATGCAGTAAGACATGCTTCAAGAAGGTAGCCAAGGTCCTGTGCACTTCTTCACTCTCCTCCCTGCCGGAGGAGTACCGCGATTTTAGCGATGTCTTTGACAAGGGTCAAGCTCTTAGTTTGCCTCCACACCGGTCATATGATTGCGCAATTGACCTTTAACCTGGTGCCATACCGACTCATGGCCAGGTTTACCCTTTGTTAGTCTTGGAGGAAAAGGCCATGGAGGAGTATATTGCAGGCACACTTTCTCAAGGTTTCATCCGCAAATTCTTGTCTCCTGCTGGTGCTGGTTTCTTCTTTGTGAAGAAGAAGAGTGGTGAACTGAGACCTTGTATTGATTATAGGGGTCTCAATCATTTCAAGATTAAGATTCCCTTGATTACGGAGTTATTTGACCGCCTCAACGTTAAATTCCTGGGCTATGTCATTTCCACTGCTGTTCTTTCGATGGACCCAGAGAAACTTTCAGCAGTCCTACAGTGGCCCCGCCCGTGGGTTAACATCCTCTGCAGAGGTTTCTTGGCTTTGCCAACTATTATCGGAAGTTTATTCATAACTTCTTATCTCTGGTCAAACCCCTGACTGATATGACCAGAAAGGACGGTAACCCACAGAGTTGGTCTCTGGAGTCCATTAAGACCTTTGAAAGTCTCAAGGCTGCCTTTGTTTCTGCTCCTGTGTTGGCACATCCTGATTCTGTTTTACTTTTATCCTTGAAGTTGATGCTTCGGAGACTGGAGTTGGCGTCCTTCTGTCTCACGTCCTACCTCTGAGAGCGCTATGCATCCTTGTGGCTACTTTTCCAAGAAATTGTCACCTGCAGAGTGCAATTACGAGATTGGTGACAGAGAGCTGTTAGCGATCATTTTAGCCCTGAAAGAATGGGGACATCTCCTTGAAGGCACCACTGTGCTGGTTCTCATTCTTACTGACCATAAGAATCTCACATTCTTGTCTGAGGCTAAATGCCTCTCTCCCAGTAGGGCGCGATGGGCTCTTTTTTGTCTAGTTTCAATTACATTGTCTCATTCTTACCTGGTACTAAGAATGTAAGGGCTGACGCTTTGTCACGACAATTTTCCTACACTTCCAAGATGGAGTCGGTTCCTGTAATTCCTCTTGATTGTATTCTGGCTACGGTTCGCGCCAGTCTCACTTCTCCTTTGGGTGACAAAATTCTTGCTGCTCAGGTCCATGCTCCTCCTGAGAAACCTTGTGACCACTGCTTTGTCCCAGAGAGTCTCCATATTGCCGTGCTCCAGACTTACCATTTTCCCAAGGCTGCTGGCCACCCTGGGAAGAATTAACTCTTTTAGGCCATTTCCCAACAATTCAGGTGGCCTAGTCTTCATGCTGATGTCAGAGTAAGACTCCACGACACATTCCAATGGGCCTCCAACAACCCATATCCAATGGAGAGAGGCCCTGGACCCACCTGTCTATGAATTTCATTGTGGATTTACCCAACTCCCAGGGCAACACAGTTATCCTTATGGTGGTTGACTGGTTCTCGAAACTGTTCCATTGTATTCCACTTAAGAAGTTGCCCACTTCTAAGGAACTGGCTTCCATTTTTGCTTGGGAGATCTTTCGCTTACATGGGCTACCCAAGGTGCTTGTCTCAGACAGGGATAGTCAGTTTGTGTCATGGTTCTGGTGAGCCTTTTGTGCACAGTTGGGAATTCAGCTTGCTTTATTCTTAGCATATCACCCGCAGTCTAATGGGGCCACAGAATGAGCCAATCAGGCCTTGGAGCAATTCCTATGTTGCTATATTTCTGACCATCATAACAACTGGTCAGACCTTTTATCTTGAGTGGAGTTTGCTCACAATAGTGCCTTGAATTCTGCTTCCCGGTTGTCACCCATTTATGGCGAACTATGGTTTCCAACCTTCCATGTTGCCTGACTCATTTGTTCCGCAGAGTATTCCTGCATTAGAGGAGCATCTCTGTGGTCGTCATTCCAGTTGGGCACAAGTCCAGGAGGCTTTGCGACATGCGAATGATAGGTACAGACTCAATGTTGACCGCAGACGACTGCCTGCGCCTTCCTACCAGGTCGACGGCCGCGCGCATCGGTTCCCTCGCAGTGCAGCGGCACATACACACTCACCTGCTATCCCTGCCTAAAGGGCCAACGTACAGCTACGACGGCTCTTGGGAACGTGCCGACGTGCCGCAGTATAATGACGGCGGCTGGACGGCAAGTGGTTAAAGTGTATTTTTTTAAAAACCACTGCGTTTAAAAGACAGCTGCCCAAATACCGTGTAACATAAAAAATTGCAACGATTGCCATTCTATTCTCTAGGGACTCTGCTAATATATATATATAGATATATATGTATATATATATATATATAGATATATATATATATATATCTATATATATATATATATATATATTGATTAAAATTTTCGTGTTCAATTAATCATTTTTTTTTAATCGATTAATCAACTCATTTCGATTAATTTTAACGCACATACAGATCCAACTACTTTTAGCTGATTTAGCACCGCTGTTATGGCAACGGCCAAAGCCGGACATAGCGGGGCATGGCTAGGAATTCACATGTCATAATCTCAGCCTTACCAGCCCATAATCGCAGCCTCACCATGCCCTTAATCGCAGCCTTACTGTGCCCATAATGCAGTCTCACCGTGCCCATAATCTCAGACTTACCGTGCCCATAATGCAGTCTCACCGTGTCCATAATCGCAGCCTCACCGTGCCCATAATGCTGTCTCACCGTGCCCATAATCGCAGCCTTGCCGTGCCTATAATCCCAGCCTCACTGTGCCCATAATGCTGTCTCACTGTGCCCATAATGCATAGTTGCCAACAGTCCTGATTTTCCCGGGACAATCCTGATTTTGGGACCCTCGTCCCGATCGGGATTTTGCCCAGGGAATTTGGGAATTTTGCATTTTAATTTTTTTGGGCAGCTGGCTTCAGCAAAATGGCCACCAGTGCCGCCGCTAGATTGTTCCCCCTTGTGTTCAGTGGAGGGAGGAAGGGGGCTCGATCCGTGCAGCCAATGAATCGGCTTTTCTCTTTACACTGAAGCCGGGGTTAGCTGCATCGGCCCCTCCCCTCTCCACTGAACACATGGCGCCGGCGGCCGCTCATGCCATCTTACTTCTAATGCAATGGACATGTGCTGGGGGGTGTTATGGGAGGGGGGTCTGCACTGAGGGGGGTCTGCACGGAGGGGGGTCTGCACTAAGGGGGTCTGCACGGAGGGGGTCTGCACTGAGGGGGGTCTGCACTAACAGGGTCTGCACTGAGGGGGGTCTGCACTGAGGAGGTCTGCACTGAGGGAGGTCTGCACTGAGGGGGGTCTGCACTGAGGGGGGTCTGCACTGATGGAATGGGGTCTGCACTGAGGGGGTCTGCACTAATGGAGGGGGGTCTGCACTAAGGAAGGGGGCTCGATCCGTGCAGCCAATGAATCAGCTTTTCTCTTCACACTGAAGCCAGGGTTAGCTGCACAGATCGGCCCCTCCCCTCTCCACTGAACACACGGCGCCGGCGGCCGCTCATGCAATCTTACTTCTAATGTAATGGACATGTGCTGGGGGGTGTTATGGGAGGGGGTCTGCACTGAGGGGGGTCTGCACTGAGGGGGTCTGCACTGAGGGGGGGTCTGCACTAAGGGGGTCTGCACTGAGGGGGGTCTGCACTGAGGAGGTCTGCACTGAGAGGGGTCTGCACTGAGGGGGTCTGCACTGAGGGGGGTCTGCACTGAGGGGGGTCTGCACTGAGGGGGTCTGCACTGAGGGGGGTCTGCACTGAGGAGTCTGCACTGAGGGGGGTCTGCACTGAGGAGTCTGCACTGATGGAGGGGGGTCTGCACTAAGGGGGTCTGCACTGATGGAGGGGGGTCTGCACTGAGGGGGTCTATACTGATAGATGGGGGACTGCACTGAGAGGGGTCTGTATTGAGGGAGAGGGGTCTGTACTGAGGGGGTCTATACTGATGAGGGGGGTCTACACTGAGGGGGTCTAAACTGATGGAGGGGGTCTGTACTTAGTGGGGGGGTCTGTACTGAGGGAGGAGGATCTATACTGCTGGGAGGGCGGTCTGTACTTAGTGGGGGGGTCTTTACTGAGGGAGGGGGGTCTGTACTGAAGGGGGACCATAGTTGGTGGAGGGGGGTGACACCAATTTTTTTCCACACCGGGTGACACCAGCTGTAGTGATGCCACTGGCTGTCTCTGCAGCAATTTAACTTTAATGTACAGGAGGGGGGTTAACTATATACAGGAGGAGGGGGGGTAACTATATACAGGAGGAGGAGGGTTACATATATACAGGAGGGGGGGTTAGCTATGTAGCGCTGGTAGATTTTTCAATCTACCGCTTATAGGTAAATTTAGTGGGTCATCTGTTCTGTACATAGTTCAGATTCAATCTAATGTTAGATTAGCTTCTGTTCCAGCTTGGCTGTGTTGTGTACAGTTCCACATTGTGCCTGTGGGTGTCGTTGTCACCATGGGTCAGTGTTGGAAAGCAACAAGCTAAAGTGTATGAGTTCTCTTCTGTCCCAGAGATAACTCGGCAGAGGTGGTCCTCCGAGTTGCATTCTGGGAGAGGGTATTTATGGGCCAGACGCCATGTTTCGGGGTCTTTTTGCCTCGTGGCCCTCCTGGCCTAGAGGTATGTGTCAGTGAGTTCTATCTCGTAGCCCTCCGGCCTGGAGGGTTGCATTGCTGCAGCCGTGCGGGTAGACCCAGAAGCCTGTCTGGGGCCTGAAATAGCTGGGATGGTCCTGTGCTGTCTGTCCTGCGGGAAGAAGCCGGATAATCGGGAAGAAGCCGGACAATCGGGAAGATCCAGGGGAGGACCCATCTTGGAAGAGACCATGCAGGGCTGGTCTTAAGAAGGGCCTGGTGACTCGATTGGAGGACGTATCCAAAACTACCAAGTTGCACAAGTACTGCCGGGTCGGCTTAAAGGTTCTGGTACTGTGTTTGCTGTTCATCGAAACTACTACATCCTGTGGCAGAGGATCGTATGAGTTTGTTTCATTCAAGTCTGTGGCAGAGACTTTTTGTTCGTGCTGAGTTCCGGCTGCTAGGTTAGTGAGAGCGACCCATCTGGGCGGGCAAAGATTTAATCCTAAACTGAGCATACATTCATTCTAAAGATTTAAATTCCTTGATGCTACGTCAAGAAAAGGTATTTGAACTTCCCTGCAACTCTCCTTCTACCTCTTTCCTGCTACTTCTTTCAGTTATCTCCCATTAAAGCATTGGAAAAGTACTCAAGTGACTGGTGCCTACATTGTCTGATAGTAAACTCAATGGAGACCCCTAGACCCGGTATTGGTGAAATTACAGGTAACAGGGTGATGGTAACAGCCCGCTTTAAACCAGCAGCTCCACCATGAGTTAGTGCTACAGCTATATACAGGAGGGAGAGGGTTAACTATTTACAGGAGGGGTGGGTTAACTATATACAGGAGGGGGAGGATTAACTATACAGGAGAGGGGTTCACTATATACAGGAGGGGGGTTAACTATATACAGGAGGGAGGGGCGGTTAACTATGTACAGGAGAGGGGAAAGTTGACTATATACAGGAGGGGGGGTTAACTATTTACAGGAGGGGTTTAACTATTTACAGGGGGGGTTAACTATGTACAGGAGGGGTTACTATGTACAGGGGGGTAACTATATACAGGGGGGGGTAATTATGCACAGGGGGTAACTATGGGGAGAGGGGAAACTATGCACAGGGGGAGGTGGTAACTATGGCTCTGCCCAGGACACTGATTTAGGGACTGAGGTTGGGAACACTGGTGTAAAGACTGACTGTGCTGGGGGCACCTGATGCAAGGAGGGACTCTGCTGGGGGCACCTGATGCAAGGAGGAACTCTGCTGGGGGCACCTGATGCGAGGACGCACTCTGCTGGGGGCACCTGATGCAAGGAGGGACTCTGCCAGGGGCACCTGATACGAGAACAGACTCTGCTGGGGACACCTGATACAAGGACAGACTCTGCTGGGGACACCTGATGCAAGGACGGACTCTGCTGGGGGCACCTGATGCAAGGACGGACTCTGCTGGGGGCACCTGATGCAAGGATAGACTCTGCTGGGGGCACCTGATGCGAGGACGGACTCTGCTGGGGGCACCTGATGCAAGGAGGGACTCTGCCGGGGGCAACTGATACGAGGACAGACTCTGCTGGGGACACCTGATACGAGGACAGACTCTGCTGGGGACACCTCATACAAGGACAGACTCTGCTGGGGACACCTGATGCAAGGATGGACTCTGCTGGGGGCACCTGATGCAAGGACGGACTCTGCTGGGGGCACCTGATGCAAGGACGGACTCTGCTGGGGACACCTGATGCAAGGACAGACTCTGCTGGGGACATCTGATGCAAGGACAGACTCTGCTGGGGACACATGATACAAGGACAGACTCTGCTGGGGACACCTGATGCAAGGACGGACTCTGCTGGGGGCACCTGATGCAAGGACGGACTCTGCAGGGACACCTGATGCAAGGACAGACTCTGCTGGGGACACCTGATGCAAGGACAGACTCTGCTGGGGACACCTGATGCAAGGACAGACTCTGCTGGGGGCACCTGATGCAAGGAAGGACTCTGCTGGTGGCAGGCGACGTGGCTAGTGACACGCTCAGGGATCCCACTGATTCGGCATTATGGTGAGTTGAATGATTTCATTTTATATTACAATGTAATAATAGAAATAATGCGCTTCAATCATCCTGACACCATAACAATCATGGTGCTGGGATGATTGAAGCGCTAACACCAGGTGTTTGGAGTATCTTTATCTGCTGATTGTTAAACTTTCTAGAATACACATATTTCTATTGTTGTGTAGGATCTGGGGCTGCTGTCCCTTCATTCCTCTCTCCCCCTTTCCCACTCCATCCCTCATTCATCTCAGACTCTAACCATACCCCCTTTGAGCCATGCCCATTTAAGCCACGCCCACTCTTTCAGGTAAACCACACCCATTTTTGTCGCGCGGCACAGTTTTCTTTTTTATTGCTATGCCACGCCTACAAACGCATGCCCCGCCCCCTAATTATTATACGGCCCCACCTACAGCCAAAAAAGTGTCCCACAAATCTTTTTTTGCAATGTTGGCAACTATGCATACTGCTGTCTCACCGTGCCCATAATTGCAGCCTCACCGTGCCCATAATGCTGTCTCAGCATGCCCATAATCGCAGCCTTGCTGTGCCTATAATGGCAGCTTCACCGTGCCCATAATGCAGTCTCACTGTAGTCAGTGCCTGTGCCTGGATTACACAGTCTGCGGGCATCTCCTGCTGTGTGTCTTGGAGCTGAGTGTGAAAACTTTGGCCGCGCTGTGAAAAAGGTCCCGCCCTCCTCCTAGATCAGCTCGTGTGATAGACAGAACACTGCGTCTATCACACGAGCTGATCTAGGAGGAGGGTGGGACTTTTCTCACAGCGCAGCCAAAGTTTTCACACTCAGCGGGAGATGCCCGCAGACTGTGCATGACATATAGCGGAGGAGGAGGGAGCAGAGCGCTGCACTGCAGCCACAGCTTGGCCCAAAGCGGCACCAGGGCAGGCTGCCTACCGATTAAAAAAAATTTTGATTGATCAAAAAAATTAACGATTAATCGAGGAATTAATCGTTCATTTCTGCAGCCCTAATATAAATATAATGTTTAGGAGTTCTAAATAATTTTCAAGCAAAAAAATACTGGTTTTCACTTGAAAAGAAAAAGTGCCAGAAAAGGCCTGGTCCTTAAGTGGTTATAAAACCCACCTTCACTGCAAGCAAAGCTACAGTATGTATTCTATTGTATTAATGCCATTAATATTATTCCATGTTATTGGATATACATTTATTCTATTACTTTGTCCCTAACACTTGCACACAGTTCAAACAACAAACATGGCCGCACCGAGACCGAGCCACTTCCGGCACATTCCTGTACGTACTTCCGCCACACTCAAAAGTGGAAGCGCGCGTGACCTCACTTCCGACGGAAGTTGTAATGAGAGCTTCCGGTAGAGTGTACGGTTAATTGGAATTCAGCGACGAAGTGGAAGATGGTGAGTAGGGGATGGGAAGTAGATTACGGTGTGTTATGGCGCTCCCATGTGCAGGAGGGGAGTACGGGGCGTGTGTTCCTGGCTGTGAGCGCGCTCTCCAGCAATGCTGCATCGTGTGAGAGAGCCGGGCAGTCCGTAGCATGGGGGTGAGGGCTGTACACATGGCCGGGGCTCCGTCTTATTAGTACGATCGGTTTCTCCTCGCACAGCCAGGTCCCGTCCATAGCACGGTATGAGATCGTGATGTAAGCCGGCCTAGTCTCTCCCGTGTATATATATTTGCTCCTCCATCATCTCTCCTCACTACAGACCTCATGGACTCCCCCCTCCCCCATTATCATCAGATGGAAGATAACATTAAAGTGGCCTTACAGAGTCAAATCCACGAATACCTACAGGGAGGAGAGATGATATACTTCTCTCTCTGCTGCTCCCTCTCTAAAACGCCATTGTGAAGCTTCTGCCCAACTGCTGCAAGTGTTCAATAGTTTCAGGTGTGTTGGTCCCTGCTCCCCCTCCCATACACAATGGTTCCAGCCGTAGCCTCATACACCGTCACAGGGCATAGGAGCAGCAGGAGGAACCATTGTGCACAATGAGGGAATAGGTATTTGACCCATTAGGACAGCAAAGTACTTGTGGGAAGGGGCAGTGTGATGGCGTTTCACGACACGGGCTTAAAAATGTTAAGTATGGGGCCTCTTTTTTTTTTTTCAGGTACAGTACTGCTATTTACCGTTTTCATCCCATAGTTACAAGGTCACTTTAAAGCAGTAGTAGCCCCAGAATTGTATATATTGCATCTTTCCAATTCTTAGTTACCATGCTGCAATTGTTTTATTGTTAGGCTTTTTTTATTTATTTTCACCTGGTGAAAATAATAAATATGCCTAAAAATAAAACAATACTATCAGTAGGTCTGTTTTTTCAAATGAACAAGCTCTTCTGCTGATGTAGAAGTTAGTGGGTTGAGACCAACATTGACAGGTGCTTACAATGATTTACTTTTATCGATACAAAATGTTTATCGCAAAAGGAAAAACATTGTTTGCTATAATTGCTTTTAGAGTGTTAGCTGGAATTTGGCATCAATTTGTTGGTGTATCTAAATCTGCTAGTACATCTAACACAATCCTCCCCCCTAGACTGGAAGTACTGCTCTATAAAGCACAGTTTGACAAACGCCAGGTCGCCATGACAACAAAAAATTGTGTCTAAGGACGCAGGCACACGAATGCCCCCAAGGGAAGCTGCTTCCTGTGGGGCACACTCAAGAGGAGGAGCCAGGAACACCAGTAGGGGACCTTAGAAGCGGAGGATCAGGGCTCCACAGACCAGGTAAGTATAACATGTTTATTGAAAAAAAAAAAAAAGGTTTGGAATTACTTTAACAAATCACTTTCAATTATATATTTAACAACTTTAAAGTGAAAATAAGCCCTTTCTGTAAACTTGTACCTAGAGGTGAACCTATAATAAGGCTTACCTCTAGGTACTATGAATATCTCCTAAACCTGCACGATTTAGGAGATATTCACACTTCATGCAGCTAGTGATATCATCGGTGCGTGAGCTCTGAAGGGTCAATATACCCCTGCCGTCCCTTCAGACCTCTGTGCTGCGGTCCGTGACTCCTGTGCGCCTGCGCGGGAGTGACATCCTTGCGGCACGGCCAATCAGATAGCCAGAGGACGCAGAACCAGAAGGAAGACTGGGTGAAGATGTAAGCGTCTGGCAGCGTGGCGCTGCAGGGCTTCTTTTTAGGGTATTTCATAATGTTCTAGTATATTATGCCTTTACTTTGCAGGGTTTAAAAAATAAAAATTGGCGGGGTTTACTACCGCTTTAAGACCAGACTTTTTCTGGCACTTTTTGTTTACATGTAACAATCAGTATTTTTTGCTAAAAAAATTCTTAGAAACCCCCCCACCCCCAAAACTTTTTTTTTGGTGTTTGCGCAATGTTTTTTTTTTACATTTTTCGGGGTGGGGTGGAGGAAATGACATTTTTTGAATCTTATCGCAAAAAAAAAAAGCAATGCGTTACCCAAATTTTTCTTTTTTTTAAGACCTCAGAGATGCTTTTATAGCGAGTAAATAAATACCAAACGTGTCGCGTCTAAAATTGTGCACACCTATGCAATGTCGACAAACGGCGTAAAATTTACTATTTATAGACGACACTTGAAAAGCCTTTACAGGTTACCTTTTTAGATCTACACAAGAGCTCTGGTGCAAGAATTACTGCCCATGATCTGACGTTTGCGGTGATACCTCACGTGTGGGACGTTCACTGTTTGCAAAACTGACACGTGCATTTGCCTTTGTGTACGAGCACAGGGACACTTTAAAAATTTGTTTAAATTGATTAATTTATTTTTACACTTTCGCTTTAATTATTATTTTTTATCACTTTTTATTGCTTTTAGAAGAAATGTAAACCTCCCCTGTGATAGCAATAGGCATGTTACAGGTACTCTCTATGGAGCAGGGCAGGAAGACCCCAAATCCCTCCTCTGCCCTTAAAAGCATTTTATCACACTAAGATTTAAAAATGGTGCCGTGTACATCCTGGTTACTATATCACAGAGCCAAACTAAACCGATCCGGTCTTTGGTAGGCTCTGTTATCAGCTGGCTCAAGCGTCGGCTGGTCAATTGTGATTTCCGGTGGGACAGGAGTTACTGTTAAAGCCTCCTGGCTAGTAAGCTGCTAGGATTACTTTTACAAGAGAGTCGACCAACGGGTTTAACCACTTCAGCCCCGGAAGGATTTGCCCCCTTCCTGACCAGGCCATTTTTTGTCGTGCAACATTATACCCAAACTTTGTCCCTTTTCCCCCAAAAATAGAGCTTTCTTTTGTTGGTATTTGATCATCTCTGTGGTTTTTATTTTTTGCGCCAATTTTGCAAAAAACACAATATTTTGACGTTTTTGCTATAATAAATATCCCAATTTAAAAAAAAAAAAACGTCTTAAAGGAGCGACATGCAGCCACTACGATTTGCCAAACCAACCTGGTCAGCTAGTGGTTTAAAAAAAAAACCCGGTACCGGCATGATGCCTGCAGCACTAGGCATCGTCCCGGTATAACCACTTGAAGTCCAGTGACTTAAGTCACCTGACTGGTCAGCGAGTGGTTAATTAACCACCTAAGCCCTGGACCATTTGGCTGGCAAAAAAACCAGAGCACTTTTTCTGAGTTGGCACTGCGTCGCTTTAACTGACAAGTGCGCGATTGTGTGACGCGGCTCCCAAACAAAATTGACGTCCTTTTCCCACAAATATAGCTTTCTTTTGGTGGTATTTGATCACCTCTGCTTTTTTTTTTTGCACTATAAACAAAAAGAGCGTCAATTTTGACAAAAACGCATTATTTTTTACCTTTTGCTATAATATCCCAAACATTTTTTTCCTCAGTTTAGGCCGATACGTATTCTACATATTTTTGGTAAAAAAAATCGCAATAAGCGTTTGGTTTGCGCAAAAGTTATAGCGTCTACCAAATAGGGGATAGTTTTATGGCATTTTTATTAATAATTTTTTTTTTACTAGTAATGGGGGCAATCTGTGATTTTTATCGTGACTGCAACATTATGGCGGACACCTCGGACAATTTTGACACATTTTTGGGACCATTGTCATTTTTACAGGGATCAGTGCGATTAAATAGCACTGATTACTGTAAAAATGACACTGGCAGTGCAGGTGTTAAGTGTCTCCTAGGGATGTGTTCTAACGGGGGGGGGCGCTGTGTGTGAATGAATGATTTGCATAGCGCTGCAGTTGCGAACTGAATCGCCTCAAGGCGCTGGATCCGTCCTGTGTTGTCAAGCTTCTTAGAGGAGGTAGGTCTTGAGTTTCTTTCTGAAGGCCTGATGGTTTTCTTCCATGCGAATGTGAGTAGGTAGAGCGTTCTATAGCTGTGGTCCTTGGACTGCGAATCTTCGTTCTCCCTTTGTTTTGTAGCGGGTTTTTGGAATAAGGAGGAGGTTATGGTTAGAAGATCGAAGACTGCGATTGGGTGTGTAGCGTTTTATTTTCTCGCATAGGTATTGAGGAGCGTTTCCGTGTATACATTTGTGGGTGAGGCAGAGGGTCTTGAAAGTGATCCGATTCTTTACGGTTAGCCAATGTAGGCTCCTCAGGGAAGGGGAGATGGATTCCCAGGGTTTTTTTTTCCTGTTAACAGTCTTGCCGCCGTGTTTTGGATGAGTTGTAAGTGCGCAATCTGATATTGGGGTAGTCCTATGTAGAGGGAGTTTGCGTAGTCGAGTCTGGAATTGATGATTGTTCCAGCTACTGCTGCTTTGTCCTCTTCTGGCACGAATGGGATGAGTCTACGTAGCAGGCGGAGGAGATGGTGAGATCCGCTGACTACTGATCCAATTTGTGTATCCATTAACATTTCTGAGTGTGTGACACATCACTGATCACTGCTCTTTTTGACCCCAGATCTTATATTTAAGAGGACCTGTCATGCTTTTTTTTCTATTAAAAGGGATGTTTACATTCCTTGTAATAGGTATAAAAGTGACCCTTTAAAAAAAAAAAAAAAAAAACTGTCAAAATAAAGTAAAATAAGAAAAAAAAGTTTTGAAAGCACCCTGTCCCGACAAGCTTGCGCGCAGAAGTGAGTGCATATGCAAGTAGCGCCAGCATATGAAAATGGTTTTCGCCGCAATCGTTAAAGCGAGGGAAATAATTCTAGCTCTAGACCTCCTCTGTAACTCAACTGGTAACCTGTAGAAATGTTTAAACATCGCCTATGGAGATTTTTAAGGGTAAAAGTTTGTCGCCATTCCACGAGCAGGTGCAATTTTGAAGCGTGACATGTTGGGTATCAGTTTACTCGGCGTAACATTATCTTTCACAATATAAAACAAAATATTGGGCAAACTTTACTGTTTTATTTTTTAATTCCAAAAATGTATTTTTTCCAAAAAATCGCACTTGTAAGACCGCTGCGCAAATACAGAGTGACAAAGTATTGCAACGACCGCCATTTTATTCTCTAGGGTGTTAGAAAGAAATATATAATGTTTGGGGGTTCTAAGTAATTTTCTAGCAAAAAAAAATGATTAACTTGTAAACAAGTGTAAAAAAGAGGCTCGGGGCTGAAGTGGTTAACTTGTATTCTTTTGTATATTGTTTTATTGATAAATGCCCTGCTAGATGCATAATAAGCTGGAATCTGCCTGTAAAATTAGGGTGGGTGGAGTATTGACCTCTCCGCCTATCGTGATACAGTTCAGGCTATTTAGAGTCGTTTGCCTAGTGACCGGAACACTTCCTGATGACAGCAATACGAAACGTATGTCGAGGCGCCTTCCGGTCACGTCACTTCCGGGTCTCCGCTTCCGGTTTATCCTCCAGTGGCACGCACACCTCTCCTCTTCTATAGTAAAAGCTTCTTACCTGCCTGCTTGGTGTATGTTCTTGATATACTGTTGTGCTGGGATGCATTCACTCCTGTCCACATGGAAGTTACGTACTCTTGGGTTGTCCAGTCAAAATGTAAAAAAGTGGTGCCAGCGAGGGAGCGCAGACTTCGTATTGCTGGAGGGGAGATTAGTATACCAGACTTTAGTTCCACTTTTTTTTTATAGGGACTAGGATGAAACTGTGTGAGCAGCCTTGTGACATTGCACTTTGTTGTACTTCTGTCACTCATTATTATATTTTTTTGTTTGTTTTGCAGTCTCACACAATCTTGCTTGTTCAGCCGACAAAGAGGCCTGAAGGAAGAACATATGCAGACTATGAATCTGTCAATGAATGCATGGAAGGTATGGAATAAAGTCTCATATGTGATATGCAATAGTGCAGTTGATACACATTAAGTTAAGCTGACCTTAAAATATATTTCAAAATTTGCAGTCAAATTTGGGAAAACCCCACTATGTTTGATTTACCGCTTACACGGCAAACCTAAGAATTTTAAATATTTCTTACCTTTTGGACGTTTGGAGCAGACAGCAAGCTAGTCTGAACAATTTCACAGGGTTCCTGTACCAACTGACAGAGGGACACACTGAGCTTTACCTGATTAGGCCTTGTTCACATGGGTGTTCCTAAAATATTTGTAGACTTTTACCTTGTAAAACCACCCATTTTGTTTTAAAATAGAAATGCAAGGCAAAAAAATAAATGTAATGTTACATGTTAGAAGGAAGCAGAGAAACAGCAGTACACTGATCTTCGCAACAAAGAGCTGTTTAGGAAGGTGTCGCCACAAGTCTGACCATTGGATTGCAGGCATACTGTGCTCCCAAGTAGAATACAAAGACTGGCTGCATTGGGATGCATGTGCTTCTATGCCTAGTGTGGTCAGTTTGAAATAGAAAAGCAGGGAGACTGACAGGGTCGCCACGTATTTCATACAAATGAAGCACTGCAAAGAGAACAATATACTTTTTCATTACAAGTACATGGTAAAACAGACACACGTAGGAATTTAAAAATGTTGGCATAACCTAGTTTAAAGTGATATTAAACCCCAAAGCAAACCTTTATTATCTTGCAACTTAACAATTCTTGGATGTGGTGGCTGCAATGTATTTCTTTTTTTTTTTTTCCATCTGTGATCCATCTAGTTAGTTTGTCGCTTTTCAAAAGAATAAGCTTTCCAGCAGAATGTATTAGTTACAGAGATGAGACAAATCATTTAACACTGACGGGTGCTTACAATAATTGGCTTTTTTTTATGTAAAACCTTTTATCCTTTAAGGAAAAAAAAGATTGCTGTAACTGCTTATAAAGAATTGCTTTGTTGCAAAAAATTAGAACATTCCACGGACCCAATTTGCCTCAGCAAATACCTTGGAGTGTCGTCTTTCCAAAAAGGGGTTTTTTGGGGGGTTTTTGAACTGTTTTGGCATTTTATGCCTAACAATAGAAACTTATGCCACACACCCACCCACTTTTGTAATTTTGGGGATATATGTAATAGATTCCTCCATTTCACATCAATGTGGATGAAGAAATCTTTGCCAGAAAAAAGTGAAAAAAATGATATGCCGACACATAGGAGTGATCTGACCACCCCGGGCCCCTCGTACTTGGGCATACACATTTTTGTTTTTTTGTTTTTAACTGACAGTGAGAAATATCCTCCTGCAGCACTGCAGACACTGACATGTATTCTGAGAGCAGCACCCTGCTGCTCTCAGAATAAACAGATCAGTGCTGCAGCTGATTAGCATTCCTGAAAAGCAAACCATAAAACACAGTAACAATATAACATTAACTCAATAAAACACTTTTTTTTTTTTTTTTTTTTTTAAGGACAATAACATTTCCAGCCTTTGCTTTTAGGGTCTCAAAATGTGATAGTTTCCTTACTATTCAACAACTTTTGAGACCCTTGTGCAGAATTGTGTGCCCTAGACTGTACCGTGCTGTACCCCAAGACTAATACTCCACTAGTGTGTGTGGTAGCGACAGAAGTAGTCCTTGATACAGAGACTATGTTGGCCAGGACAGGAGGGACAAAAATATTGGGTGTCACATCTCATTCCATGTTCATCTTTTTTGCGGTGACCTTTGGGTTGGGGTACCAGGAGGGACATATGGAAAATGTCTCTCATGCAGCTTGCTAACTGCATCTGGATTTTGGGTGTGGGCCACATCACCTTCTGGATGCAAAAAAGGCTATGAGGGTCGTTTTCTAAAATTTTAGGAAGGATCCACTACTTCCTGTGGCTTTGTAAATTACAAAAGCTTTATATATAGCCAACTGAAATAAATCTATATATAGACACCTTCCTTTTTTTTTTTTTTTTTTTTTTTTTGTCTAACCGGGAAACTAAATATGGCTTCATCAGTTGGTCATTGAAGTCTCCCCATTAAAAAGATTTATTTTCGTGAACACAGAGAAGCTTTTCAGTGACATCAGATGTCGAAGACAGGACAAAAACATCCCGTTTTGTCCTTCCACTTCATGGCGAGTATTTCATCATTCTGCAAGCAGGTTTTCTCCCCCTTTCTAAGCTGGATGTTAACGAGCTGTTGGGAGAAGCCCCAGCGCTTAGGTCACGGTGCCACAGCAGCCAATTCTAAGATTAAATAAGTGTCTAAAGTGGAACGTTTGGATGGATAGATGTTGTCCACGTACAAATGATACCCCTTCTGGAACAAGGGTGACATTCTATCTTTCTACTGCTCCCCATGTAGTCTGGGCATTCTGGCAGTCCTTCATTGTCTTTTTTTTTTTTTTCCCTTTCACAGAGCTTAAAGTAGATGTATAGCCAAAGCTTGTTTGGCTGTACTTCTCCTATGGCTCATAGGAGTGCAGCAGAGCGGGCTGAAGTCCCCTCTCTGCTGACATCACCAATGTCAGTCCAGGTACCATGTCATCCCATCCACGGAGTCTGGATTTGACAAGTGCCTGGACTGACACCCCACTCAGCCTCTCAGCAAGCCGATGGGAGAAAGGTTGTTTATGAGGTGCTGAATTTTGTGGAGCCGATTGTAGTCTGTAGACCCCAAGGACAACTGTGTATTGTCACTGAAATGCATAAACTGCATTATTGTCTCGTATCTAATCCTGGCCATTGCAGCAGACAACACGGGCATGTGATGAATCGGGTCTGTGGCTTTATTTGACTGCAATTCCTTTTTATAATGTCCAATGTAAGGGTTAGGCCCAAAAAAGCTTTAAATTCGGAAACCGTGACCGGTTCCACTCCAATGGCGTGGCAAGGTATGAATTTTGGTTAGCGCCAATGTACTGGCTGGCATAAAGATTAGTTTGTGCCACATTCCACAATCAAATTGTACAGTTCTTCTGTGAAAAACAGCTAAAAAATATCAATGAGTGTTTTTAGGTTTCCTGTTTCCACTTGGAATTCCAGGTTTGGCAGGGAATGGGGAAAGTATACAGGTTCTGCTGAATCTGTGGGCAGCCACTTAGGATTTGCAAGCACCTCTGGAAGGACACTATGGGATCTATGGGCCTGCACACAATTTCTTGGTGGCTTAGTACTAGCCACATCACCAGCTTGTAGTGCACTGCTGGAACTCGCCACGTCACCATGAGATACTGCAGTGCTGGTGTGTGTTTAGGGTCAGGATGTACTAGGCTGCTGGTGCTTGCCAGTCCACCATAAGGTAGTGCAGCACTTGTATTTGGACCCTGCTGCATATGAGACAAGTCATGTGTTCCTAGCACTTTAGCTACCAGCGGTCGGGTACACCTGATCTTAACAGAGGACTCTTCATCGTCTGAGCTACCTGTCAGGGTGCTGCTGCTTTCTACATGTTTGTGTTCTGTGGTGGTTTGGGTCAGTGAGTGTTCCCCTTCATTCTCATCTGTCATGCTCAGAATCCTCTAGGCCTCTTCTCTAATGTACCTTTTTGGGTCATTTTGGGCACTAATTTTACAGGTATCTAGTGCAACTCATGCTCTCTGTTGTCGATATTGAAACGAATACCGTGATTTGTAATAAATTCTGTACACTTACAATGTACTAATGTCTGGGTGACGGGTGATCAAAGGGTTAATTGTGCTAAGGTGTGTGGGTGTAAAGTTTGCTGCTTTTACTCAGTGTCTTTCTTCTCTTCCTGAACCGAAAAGGTTTACAAACAGGATAAACTGTCGTTCTGTGATTGGCTACAGCCAATCAGCAGGTCTTGGCAGAAAATCTTTGTCTTGGACCTGCTGACAAACTTAAGCTGTAGACAATCACAGCACAGTTCGGCGGGGGGGGGGTGCGTGCCCCTAGACCCAGCAGAAGCCAGTCACATATATATGGGTGATTGAGCCTGCAAGTGCCGCTCTATTAGAGTAGATCAGGGGTAGGCAATCTTAAAGTGGTGGAGATCTATCTGAACAATATTGGAGAAATCAAAGATCACCAGGCACAGTCGCTCAGCGTCTCCTCCTTGCACCTGTTTTAAACCTCTAATTGCTGTACTACCGTGTCACAATTGCATGGATTGCATGGCAATCATAGGTTTAAATCAGGTGGTGAGGAGGCAGTATATCTCCTCACCACCTGTCAAACACACTCGGATCACTTTACGTAGAAGCAGCAGTGCCTCCTGCACTTGTGAATGAGCCCTTAGTTGCATTTGGCAGCAGCGCCCTTAGGGCTCGTTCACACGTAAAGTTGGGGGGGCCTCATTTGCTTAAATGGGTCATGCTGTGCAGGTGCTATAACCACCAACCATGACAGGATGTAGCACTGCTGCAATGTGTACAACCTTGGCAACTGCAGCTTAAAGGGTGCGGTTGGGGCGAGGGTAATAAAAACCCGTCTAAATTACGGGTTTTACCACCCCCCAAAACTGCAAATGTAGATGAACCCTTACTGTTCTGAGCCCCTTATAAGGCTGCTTTCACACTGATGCTGTTTACCTGCAGCGCAGTGTGTCTGCATCAGTGTGAAAGCAGCCCTATAGTATTATGCCCAGTGTATTACTTCACACTGATCTGAAGATTTCTTTTCTGCTGCTGGCACTATGGAGACCGCTAGCCGGGATAAGAGGTGGAGTGCAGTTGCTATCACTCCGCATGGGACAGGAGCCAGCACTACAGAGGAGGTATCGACTTATGTGGCTTTTGCTCCCTACTACAGCTCCAACTTTTCAAGTAGTCCCCTCTGTATTGCACTCTGATGCTCTGGAATGGCAGGTCAGCAAGCCCAGACCGAGATCTACCAATCACCTGTCTGCGATCTACTGGTAGATTACGATCTACAGGTTGCTGACCCCCACAGTAGATCTACTGCGCTGGAGTGGCAAGTAGTTAAAGAAAAATGTTAAAACAAATTTTATGTACTGTTGGTTACCGTATATGTTTTAATTTAAAGTGACACCAAAAAGTTTTATTTACACAATTTGTGTTTTTTTTTTCTCTTTTTAAAAAGTCTTACTGATGCGTGGTTTTTTTTGTTTGTTTGTTTTTTTGTTTGTTTTTTTTTTTGTCCTGTGTCCGCTCCCTATTTTCCACCTTATAGCTAGCGAGCATCGCTGTTCTTTCTGGTCACATACGCCACTCTCTGTGTACTACAATTCTCATAGAGCTTAATGTTTCTGCATGTAGATGTGTAGTCCATCTTGGAGGCAAGCAGGAGAGGCTACATTAACATCCACAAGGGGGACATGGAGAACCGTAGAAGAGAGTCTGACAGCGAAAAAAAACATCTTTCAATTGAGAGATGAAACAAAGGGATATACATTCATACAAGTAGAATATCTATTCTACTTATAAGCATATTGCATTTTTTATGTTATAAAAATGTGAGTTTAGTGCCACTACTCTAATCATGAATACCACCACCTGTCTGAAATCGGATAGATTGGGTTTCATTACTGGTACTTCTTGACAGATCGGTTATCTACCAGTGTACCAGGCAAATGGCAGCCTCTGCAGTTCTGCCTAATATCCTGTGTTATACATTATAGTGAGCTCACACCTGTCTGCAGAAACTTTATGTATTATTCATGATTCTGTTCAGCATAGTAAAGGACATAGAAAAATGGCTTGCCAAATCCCGCAGTTCTCAATGAAGTGATAGGAGCTCACTGATATTGAAGAGGCTTCACTGGAATCATACTTGATCAGCTGGGGAATGACAGATCTGAACCCAAAAGCGACATAATACATGTCCCTTCCAGATTTTTTCACAGGAGGGAAGATTTGCAAATTAATGTTTGCTGATCTCCCTCCGCTTTTGTCTGGCAACATCTGCCATGCCAGTCCCAGGACCAACAGGTGGGACAGCGGAGACATGTGTGGGATGGGGCTTTCAGGGTGTGTGAGAAAGATAGGGTCTTTGCAGTTGCCCGAATTACTTCCACCTGAAAGCCAACAGTTGGCTTAATAAATGTAAACACTCTCGGGAGAATTTACTAAAACTAGAGCGGACCGACCCTGGAGCAGCTGTACTCAGTAACCAGCTTCTAACTTGAGCTTGACCAGTTAAGCTTTGAAAATGAAAGCTAGTAGCTGATTGGTTTCCATGCAGCTGCTCCTGTCTGCTCCACTCATGGTACATTCCTCTCACTGTGTATTAAAGTTTGCACTTCTTCCTTACAGCGGGAGCAGTGGAAGGGTTAAAAGAAGTCTGCAGTTTTGTGTGTTAAAGCGGAGTTCCACACAAAAATGGAACTTCCGCTTTTTGGAACCCTCCCCCCCTCCGGTGTCACATTTGGCACCTTTCAGGGGGAGGGGGGTGCAGATACCTGTCTAAGACAGGTATTTGCACCCACTTCCGGCATAGACTCCCATGGGAGTCTATGCCTCTTCCCGTCCCCACCGCGCTGTCTGCTGGGAACACACACAGGTCCCAGCAGAGAGCGGGGACCACTTGGGACGGGCAGCGCGACTCGCGCATGCGGAGTAGGGAACTGGGAAGTGAAGCCGCAACGCTTCACTTCCTGATTCCCTCACCTAGGATGGTGGCGGCAGCTGCCGAGAACCGAGCAGGTTCTCGGCGTCCCCTGCCGACATCTCTGGACCCCGGGACAGGTAAGTGGCCATGTATTAAGTCAGCAGCTGCAGTATTTGTAGCTGCTGGCTTTTAATATTTTTTTTTTTTTGGCGGTGTGGGTGGACCCCCGCTTTAACTGCCTCCTTGTAAGCAGCCTGCATACCAGAATGTTTTCATTTATTGGCTAACACACATCCCTATCTCCACAAATAATGGTGCTTGCAGAACATTGTTATATGTATATAGAACACCCTGAAGTTAAAACGCCTAAGTTAGTTTTTGGCAAAGCATATCTTGTAGCAGGTGGTGAAACAAAGTAAAAATTGTCCTTTTATTGTTCCTAACCTTTAAAGTCCTTCCTATCCTCCCAAAGACTGTACCATGTTAGCCTTTATTGACCAGCTATGACACCAGCCATGTGAGGGCTTAAGCATCAGCAGACTGAAAACTGACTTTTTTTTTATCATTAGAGGTATGCCTTCAATGTAGAATACATTGTGCATGAACGAATTGTCAGAATGTAAAAAAACATAGCAGAAACATTGATATGTTTTTAAAGTGGAACTTCAATCCACTTCAGGGCCAAGGAAGAATGTAATTGTCAGATTTTGCTTCGCTATTGCGGGGCGGGTTGTGGGTGTGTTGAAGGGTGGGTTTTGTGTATGTTTCAACCCGCTCTTAGACACAGGCAAAACCCGCTGTTTAACACACTGGACCTGCCGTGCAACAGACAGAAAACACATGGCACTGATGATGAGGCACTGATAGGCAAGACTGGTGGGCACTGCTTAGCAGTTTTTTTGGGCACTGTTAGGTGGCACTGATGAGGTGGTCAGCTGTCTGCCCTGCCAGCAACTTAAGCCGGCACTGTAGCTGTCTTTCGGCTATAGCGCAGGCGCAAAGAGGTTAATAAACTCTAGGGTTATGTTCAGTATGACTTAAAGCGGACCTGCAGTCATTTTATTTTATTTTTTTTTCAACTTTCCATCTATTAAATCTTCTGCACTTGTTGTTTTAACTTTGGATAGTAAAATATTTTTTCTCTTGCCAGTAAGAACCTTATACAGCCTACTTTTTCTTGTCTGGTAAGAAGCCTAGGCTTAAAACATCATGCACCTCTCCCTCTCTCCTACTTTCCCTCTCCCCTGAGAGTCTCCCAGGAAGGGAGGGGGGATGAGTCATAGGAGGGCCAATGAGAGCTGCAGAGCTGGTGGTGTGCCTCTGTGTAAATCCAGGAAGTGAACAGGCAGCAGCTTCAGCTGCCCACAGTTAAAATGGTTGCAGCCAGACTTTGCAGGGAGACTTCTGCAGCATATTTGGCAAGTAGAGAATCACAGTATATATAAAATAATATTCAAAATCGTTGGAGGAAAGCTTCAGAATGGCAAAGATGTTTTTATTACAAATTATGTGCTCAGACTACAGTTCCTCTTTAATAACCACAGGACAGCAAAACGCTTGGGCCCCTTTCATATGGCCTGTTTGTTGCGGTTTCCAGGTTTCTGCATCAAGAATGACCAGATTATGCTATTTAACCACTTCAGCCCTGGAAGATTTTACCCCCTTCCTGACCAGAGCACTTTTTGCAATTCGGCACGGTTGCTTTAACTGACCATTGCGTGCGACGTTGTACACAAACAAAATTTTTTTTCCCCACAAGTAGAGCTTTCTTTTAGTGGTATTTGATCGAGCGACAATTTTGAAAAAAAAAACACAATATTTTGTACTTTTTGCTATAATAAATATCCCCTTTGCTTTTAAAAGAAAAAAAAAATTCTCATTTTAGGCCCATATGTATTCTTCCTGTTTTTGATAATAAAAATCGCAATAAGCGTATATAGGGGACTGAATAGGGGAGATGACAGATCGCTGTTACTTTGTTTGAACAAACGATCTGTCACTTCTCCCTTCAGAGAACCGGGATCTCTGTGTTTACATCATCGAGACCGCCGGGCACTCTCATCGGCTCCAGGGGCGAGCTGCGGGCGCGCCCCTAGTGGCCACCAGAAGGAGCGGCGTAACATAATGACGATTTGCCTGCCCGTGCTATTCTACCGCAGTACAACTGCGGCGGCTGGTTGCCAAGCGTTTTAATCTAATGGGCTGACAGTGGCCGCCACTGATCGCATGTAGCCACACACAGAGTGATTGGCTGCAATTCTGGCACAGGTGTCCGAGCCTGGATTTCAGTACATATTTGATTGCATCATGTAAATGTCATACTTGCAGTACTCTTATAGTACACTCAGGCCGACCATGTGATCAGAAAGGTGTCATAGGAGCCTTTGTCCTGGGGGAGCATTTGTTCATTTTGACACAGACCGGTTCACATATTGGACTGGAAGTTGTATGCCTCAATTTCTAATGATCGGTGCGAACTGCAGCCAGAAATTGATGTAGCCCCCCCTTTTTATGGTCTTTTATATGTTCTTGTTATGCAGGTATGAAGTGTCTCTTTGCTGAGAAAGTCAGTTTTATTGTACCATCGCGATGGAATCTTTCAATTATGCTCCCGTGCTCGCAAATGCCTTGTTGCTGTGGCTGGGTTTAAAATGCAGTTCGGTGTGGTGTACAACAGGGAACATCACATTGTTCACGCTTGCGCTGTATATTCAGCTCACCATGTAGAGTTCCTTGCTTTTCTATGGTAAACTGCTGAAAGATGCAGTGTAACCATCTTGGAATTAACTGAAATCCCTATAACCAACCTTGATCTATCCATCTTGGGTAGTTATGTGATGCCTGCGTGGGTCGGCTCTGATACTGAAATGCTGAAAGTCCTTTGTGAAGTTATGTCTACAAGGTCATGACCAGCAGTGGCCCAGTGTGTTACTCAACACAGCTTGTTACTTTTCTGGGAAGATGAATAAAACCTTAAGTGCAGCTAAAGAGTGGGTTTAAAACTCGTATGCCTTAGTGTGTGGGATCAATGAGAATAGAGGAGAGTAAACTATAAAAAAAAAAAAAAAAAAACTCTAAGAAAAATGGCTGCAGCTCTTCTTGAATGAGGATATTGGGTGCTTCTGTAAACTGTAAATTAAAAACAAAAAGAAGGCGCCACCATCTGAGAGTATATATTTGATAGGTTAAAAAACAAGTTTAAAAAGGAATGCACTCAGGTGAGCAGGTGGAGTGTCTCCTTGTGATGACCAGTGTCCGACCACAGGGGTGACACAACAGTTCTATCCATCCTTCCTGGACCTCCGCCAGCAGATCAAATATATACTCTGATAGTGGCGCCTTCTTTTTGTTTTTAATTTTTATTTTACTTTTCTGGGACCTGCTTGTGTGTTTGACTTTAGTGGCTCTTTAAAGGGCTAATTCATCCTTACAAAAAAATTGCCTATGCAGGTAAGGCGTGTTTGTAGATAAAAACAAACTATGCAACTCTGACGAAAGTTGAATAATGCCCCTGCTATAGGTATAGGCCGTTTGCATACCTTCCGAAAACTGAGTGGAATATTCCCAGGACATTGCTAAGTGAAGCGTAACCATTACGGCTCCCCACCTCCATCACAAGAGTGAGCCTTTTCTCTAAATCGGACCCCCTTTTTCTTTCCCTGATGCAGTAGCTCTGAGTTCAACATTTTGAGCGCTCACTCCTGTGATAGAGTAGGTGAGCAGTAATCACTAGGCCTCACTTGGCAATGTCCTAGGAGTATTCCAGTGAGGCTTCAGGTGGTATATAAATGGCATGGGCATTAAACTTTAAATCGGAGCAGCACTGTTTGTGGTTATCTAAAGACACCTTTTATCTGTATAGGCAGTTTTTTGGTAATGGTAAACCCTTTAAAAATATGGTGACATTTGCTGAAGCTTGTCTGTTTAATCTTAAAATACAGTGCAACGCCACTGAATGTAAATGTTCTGTTTTTTTTTTCTCTACACTTTGTGCATAGATAAGTGTGAAATACAAACGTGTGGACGGTCCCTTGTGTGCTGATCTCATGTCGTGTGTTTTGTTTTTTTTTTTCTTTTTTTTTTTTTTTAGGGGTTTGTAAAATGTATGAAGAACACTTAAAGAGAATGAATCCGAACAGTCCGTCCATAACATATGACATCAGTCAGTTGTTTGATTTTATTGATGACTTAGCAGATCTTAGCTGTTTGGTGTAAGTATTTTTGACGCTTTTTTTTTTTTGTGGAGAATCTTGTGGTATGTATGTAAAGAATTACAGAAAGATTTAAGTAGGTAAAGATGAATGTTACAAGGATGCAAATAGATTACCAGGTGTGTAGTAATCTAAAATGAGTCACATTGTGTCCAACATATGCTAAATACTATTAGATTTTCTATAGATTACACAATTGTACTTTTGTTAAAATATAGCTTGATGATTTCCACACCTATTGGTAGTGTAATGTTTGGAAGGATTTCTTCTTTTACTTAAAATGATTGTAAAGGCAGAAGGTTTTTTATCCTTAATGCATTAGGATAAAAAGCCTTCTGTGTGCAGCAGCCCCCGCTAACACTTACCTGAGGTCCTTCTCTGTCCAGCAATATCCACGAATGTCTCAGCCATCCAAGATTCTCCCACCTGATTGGCTGAGACAAAGTGGTGCCACTGCTGTCAATCAGTCAGCTAGCCAATCGGGGGGAGAGGGGTCGGGCTCCGTGTCTGAATGGACACAGGGAGCTGTGACTCGGCTCAGGTGCCCCCATAGCAAGCTGCTTGCTGTGGGGCCACTGAACAGGAGGGAGGGGTCAGGATCACAGAAGAGGGACCCGATAAGAGAAGGATCTGGGCTGCTCTGTACAAATCCACTGCAACAGAGTAGGAAAGTATAACATGTTTGTTTTTATGGGAAAAAACAAGACTTTACAATCACTTTAAAGAAAAACTTCACTTGTCTTTTACAAAAATGAAGTCAGCAGCTACCAGTACTAGGGAGTAGTGTGATGTTATCCCAGAAGGTTGCTGTGGCCAGAAGAGAAGCTACTTCAGCGGATGGCAGAGAAGACCTCAATGGTCTAAAAGACCCCAGATGTCTCAATAAAGAGAACCTGTCACAGAGAAATGCTGTCACATAGGGGAAACAGAGTAAATGCTATAAACCCAGGGCCATTCATGCTGACTCTAAACTGATAACCTGTAATCCTTAAAAGAAGTTATTTTATATTATTCCTTTCCTCGTGGCACAAATTACAGGCTGGCCTGCCTCACCACCTTCTCCATTCCTCTTGCCTCAAGCACTTGTTATCAAAACGGTCATCTTGCTAGTAGGGTGGCTGTGCACCCCGTCTGACAGCACAGCAAGTCTTGCAGGGCACCTATGAGAATGTACAGATTAGTACATATACATTGTCCCATCAGGAAATGAATAATTCTTTTTATTGTATACTTTTTTTTAAGATGGTTGTTTTGCAACTATTTGTACAGTTTTAAAGCAACATGGATAAAGACCCCACAAGTTGTATCTCTGTATTGTGTTTAATGTTAAAGTTAACTGGGAAAAATAAAATAAAACGTATCATTGATGCGGTCTTTCAGTAGCATGAACACAGCAGCATGGTATAAAATAATGGCTTCATCCCTTCACTGGCATTTTTGTAGCTGTAGTAGTCTTCAGTTAAAAATGCCACTTGCATAACAAGTGAGCATCTAACAAATTATTATCCTTGTTCCCTTTGACTAATATCTGAATTTTTACAGACGTATCATGTTTCTGATAGCTCATGCCTCAAGCTCCAAGCCTTTGCAGTGCTAGCAGCAATAATAAATTAAATATGTTCCCCAATTTTCTGTTCTCTTGCAGGTACCGTGCAGACACTCAGACATACCAGCCCTACAATAAAGACTGGATCAAAGAGAAGATTTATGTTCTGCTCCGTCGACAGGCTCAGCAAGCCGGAAAATAGGGAGGCAGTGAGGCGAGCTGACGTGTACAGCGGGCACCAGAGGGTGTTTTGTTTTGTAATATAGTGGTTTTGTGTTTTCTTTATGCTTTAGGGGACAGAGTTTTAGATCAAATTTGTCATATGTTGAATGCGTTTCCTTTTTTATTCAACCTTGTTTGAGCCAACCAGTTTGTCTGGTTGTACAATCCCCCCTACCAGTCACTGTTCAGTTTAGCAGCATTGGCGGTGTAGCGCTAGACTGCTCAGTGATCTTATCACCCCCTTGTTTTGGCAAGTTAAGTTATGCCCTACATCGGTTATTTTAGAAACCATTAATAAAATCCTAAGTTGATAGTTAAAATGTGTTGTGTTTTTTCTTTATGCTGTTAATTTATAAATCTGACACAAACTATTTATTGTATTAAAGGTTACAGTGCCCTGAAAGTATTCACACCACTTGAAATTTTCCACATTTTGTCATGTTACAACCAACAACGTTAATGTATTATGTGATAGACCAACACAAAGTGGAAAATAATTGTGAAGTGGAAGGAAAATGATAAATGGTTTCCAAATTTTTTTTTTTACAAACATCTGAAAAGTGTGGGGTGCATTTGTATTCTGCCCCCCTGAGTTAATACTTTGTAGAACCACCTTCCGCTGCAATTACAGCTGCAAGTCTTTTTGGGTATGTCTTTACCTGCTTTGCACATCTAGAGAGACATTTTTGCCCATTCTTTGCAAAAAAAACTCAAGCTCTCTCAGATTGGATGGAGAGCGTCTGTAAACAGCAATTTTCAAGTCTGGCCATAGATTTTCAATTGGATTTAGGTCTGGACTTTGGGCCATTCTAACACATGAATATGCTTTGATCTAAACCATTCCATTGTAGCTTTGACTGTATGTTTAGGGTTCTGCTGGAAGCTGAATCTCCTCCCCAGTCAAGTCTTTTACAGACTAACAGGTTTTCTTCTAAGATTGTCCTGTATTTGGCTCCATCAATCTTTCCATCAACTTTGGCCAGCTTCCACCTGTCACCAGCTGCCACCATGTTTCACAGTGAGGATGGTGTATTGAGGGTGATGTGTAGTGCTAGTTTTCGCCACAAAGCGCTTTGCTTTTAGGCCAAAATAAAAGATAGACTTACCGGCAACTTGTTTTGCAGAAGTCCTTCAGGACAGCACCTGAGAGATAGTGATTCCTCCCACCGGACCATAGGAAACACCTTCTTCCTCCAGAACTTTAAAGGGAGGCACCTCCCTGCCATACCTCAGTTGTAGAAGAGAAACCTCCGGCCCCGGCTGGAACACAGACACATACGTTAGTCATAGCATATTAAATACAATAGGGCATACAATACAATAAAATAGGGCAGGATGTTGCTGTCCTAAAAGACTTCTGGAAAACAAGTTACCGGTAAGTCTAACTTAGTTTTTCCCAAGGCGTCTTTCAGGACAGCACCTGAGAGGATAACAGACTTACCCCCTTAGGGCGTTACAACAGCTTGCAGGACCTTTCTGCCAAACGCCTGATCACTAGCAGATGCGAGGTCCAGCCTGTAATGCTTCACGAATGTGTGAAAACTTGACCATGTTGCCGCCTTGCAAATTTGTTCAGGGGTGGCACCAGCTCTCTCTGCCCAAGTGGCTGCTAGTCCTCTGAGTGTTTACAAATTCCTGCTGGTGGAGACACACCTGCATGTGAATAAGCCTCTGAAATGGATAGTTTCAGCCATCTTGCTAAAGAAACCTTAGACGCCTGGCAACCTTTCCTGTTGCCTGAAAATAGCACAAATAGTGAATCTGAACGTCCTAAAGAGCTTTGTTCTTTCCAAGTAGCACAACAAAGTCCTCCTGACATCCAACATGTGGAAACAAGTCTCCTTCTCCCCTGCTGGGTTAGGGCAGAAGGTTGGAAGTACAATCTCTTGAACACGATTCTGTACTGAAGCTACCTTTGATAAGAATTTCTGGTCTGTCTGAAGTATAACCCTATCTGGAAAAATAGGGTTCCTTAAGACCCCTTTCACACTGGGGTGTTTTTCAGGTGCTTTAGCATTAGGCGCCTGTACAGCGCCTGAAAGAAGCCTCATCTGCAATCCCAATGTAAAAACCCGAGCCCTTTCACACTGCCAGCGCCTGAAAAACGCTGGTAAAGTACCGCTTAAGACCTTTCACACTAGGGCGTTTTTTGGGTGCTGGTAGTGTAAAAGGGCTCCGGCCATCTGCGCACCCAGTCCCGGGGCAAAAACACGAAAGCGCTGCAAAGAAGCTGCTTGCAGGACTTTTTTTGATGCCCTGCCAGCGCAGCCCCCCAGTGTGAAAGCACTCGGGCTTTCACATTGAGATTGCAGATGAGGCTTCTTTCAGGTGCTTTACAGGCGCTTTTTTAACGCTAAAGCGCCTGAAAAACGCCCCAGTGTGAAAGGGGTCTCAGTGTGAAAGCACTCGGGCTTTCACATTGGGATTGCAGATGAGGCTTCTTTCAGGTGCTTTTTTTTAACGCCAATGCGCCAGAAAAACACCCCACTGTGAAAGGGGTCTAATTGATAAAGCGTTAAGCTCACTGATTATGCGTGCAGAGACAATAGCAATCAGAAACACAGACTTAAAAGTGAGATATCTGAGTGGCGCTTCTTGCAAAGGCTCAAAGGGACTCTTTGTTAGAGACTGAAGGACTACCGACAGATCCCATTTAGGAAAAGATTTAAGCGGTGCTGGTCTGGATCTCGTAAGAGCTCTAAAGAATCTGATTACCAATGGATTCAAGGCCACAGATTTTTTCTAAGAACACTGCTAGCGCAGCAACCTGCACCTTCAGGGTACTAACTGCTAGCCCCTTGTCAGCTCCAACTTGTAAAATTTTAGAAGGGTAACGAGACTCCTGGGTCCTGGGCAGATGAATTGCACCATGTATTATAAACCTTCCAGACCTTTAATAAATGTCTCTAGTCACCTTTTTCCTACTTGATAATGTTGAAATCAACCTGTTGGAAAAGCCCTTGCTTTTTAGGAGCTGCTCTTCAGATACCAAGCTGTGAGGGCTAAAGTGGCTGCCTCTGGTTGATTTATGGAATTTAACGGAATTAACTAATGGGGGGAAAGCGTAGCAAAGATGGAATTTCCATGGATACGCCAAAGCATCTGTCCCTAGTGACCTGTCGTGATTGTTTAGGGGAAAAAAAATGAGGAACCAGGGCATTCTCCTTTGAGGTGAACAGGTCCACCTCTGGCAGCCTCCATTTTTCGGCAAGCATAGGGAAAATTTCTGGGTTCACAGACCATTCTGCTTCCTGAATGGGGTTCCTGCTCAGGAAATTCGCCACCCTGTTCAGAGACCCCTTTAGGTGGACTGCTGATAGAGACAGCAAGTGTCCTGCCCACCGAAGAATGTTCATGGCTAGTACCTGCAGTAACTTGCTCCTTGTACCTGCCTGTTTATATAAGCCACGGCCGTGGCATTGTCTGTTAGTATCTGAACATGCTGAGTTTGAAGATCCTGAGCAAATGACTTCAGAGCCAAATCGATCGCCTTGTGCTCTCTCCGGTTTGAGGACTTTGCCTCTTTCCTGGACCAGTTTCCCTGAGTGAAACCCTTTTCTAGGTGGGCCCCCCAACTCCAGGAACTGGCATCAGTTGTCTTTTCTCGATCGGAAAAGACCAGACTAACCACTCAGATAGGATATCCTGCCTCTTCCACCACCATAGTGACCTTTTCACCTGAGTTGGAATTTTTACCTCTGATTCTAGGGATTCCAAATTGTGATCCCAAGATCTCAGAAGAAAGGCCTGCAGACGTCTGAAGTGTAGCCTTGCCCACTGAACAGTCGGCATTGATGAAGTCAGAACACCCAGAGCTGACATGACCCGTCTTACCGTCAGATGCTGGTTGGTCTGCAGTAAAGGCACTGTATCCTGAATTTTTTCCTTCTTCTCTGAAGGAAGAAAGATCTTTTGATCTACAGAATTTATTACATACCCTAGAAACCGAGTCTCCTGAGATGGGTCTAGGGAAGATTTTTGGAGATTTAGAATCCATCCAAGAGACTCCAGATGGCTGTATGCTCTGCCTAAATTGCTCTGCAATTCCTCTCTTGAGGGGGCGAAAAATAGTAGATCGTCTAAATAAGGAATTACTGAGATTCCTTGAAGACGAAGCGGAGCTAGCGATTCTGCCATCACCTTGGTGAAAATTCGGGGTGCGGATGATAGCCCGAAGGTTAAGGCTCTGAATTGTATATGATGAATCCTGCCTTCCATCCTTACCGCCAACCTGAGATACCTCTGGGACTGGGACGAGATTGGAATATGCAGGTATGCATCCTTTAAATCCACTGACGCCATGAAGCAACCTGGAGTCGGTAGATTTCTGACATCGAAAATTGAGTCTATCTTGAACTTTCTGTATTTGATGGCTACATTTAGAGGCTTTAGATTGAGAATGAATCAAAATCTTCCTGTTGGTTTTTTTACTAGGAAGACTTGAGAATAGAACCCCTCCTGCCTTCTTGGGGGGCTTCTGGAAAACTCGAGAGTATAGCCCTGTGAGACAGTGGTCAGAATAAACTGATTTGAAGTTATCCCTGACCACTGCGGAAGAAACTCTCGTAATCTTCCGCCAACCCGCAGGGACGAGTCATTGCGATTTCTCAGCCTGCGAAGGAGGACGAAAGAGAATTCCGCCTTTATCCCTTGCTTTTTGTGCGGACCAACTTTTCTTCCTCCCCTCAAACTTGCTGTCCTGCTCTTGAGATTTTTGAGGTCGAAAAAAGACGTTTTGGGACCTGCTTTTTCTTTTTGACGGGAAGGACCTCTTTTTATCAGCAGTTCTGTCTAGGATATTATTTAGATCAGGGCCAAAAAGAAGGTCACCTGAAAAGGGAATACCACAAAGCTTGCTCTTTGAAGCTGTATCACCTGGCCAGGTTTTTAACCATAAAGCTCTTCTTGCAGCATTTGTCAAAGCTGCTGACCTAGCTGACATTTTGATTGCTTCAGCCGAAGCATCTGCAATATAAGCAACTGCAGAGATCAGGGTAGGAAAGGAATCTAAGATCTCCTGTTTAGGGAAATCTGCCACTATATGTGATCTAAGTTGGTTCACCCAGTATTCCAGATTCCTGGCTACACATGTTGTGGCCATTGCTGGCTTTAAATTGCTCATGATTGATTGCCATGATCTCTTGAGCAAAAGATCCATACGTTTGTCCATTGGATCCTTCAGAACCCCCATGTCTTCAAAAGACAGGTCTGTGGATCTTGAGACCTGGGAAAATGCAGCATCCAACCTGGGCACCTTATTCCACACCGCAGAAGGGTCCTCAAAAGGAAAACGCCTTTTGTGGGCTTTAGAAAAAAGGGTTTTCTCTCTGGATCTTGCCATTCCTTAGCAATGGCGTCAGAAATGACCGAATGGACCGGGAATGTTCGTCCCTTAGGTTCGTTTAACCCTGCATACATGCGGTCATGAAGAGATAATTCCTTCTTTTCCTCACTTAAGCCAACCGTAACATGAATAGCTTTAAGGAGCCCGTCTACCTCTTCTAGGGATAGCTTAAATTTGGAGGGGACCACCTCACCCTCCTCTTCCAAATCTTTAATGGAAGGAGCAGGGGACTGCTCTTCCCTGGTTGAAGGGTCTTCAAGTAAAGCTTCCACTACCGGGATAGAAAGGGAACCCTGGGAAGACTCAGAAATGGATGGCTGACTAGCAGCTGGATTAACTAAAGAGTCACAAAAAGTTTGAATCGTGGCATATAGTACCTTCTTTACAGAGGCAACCAGGTCATCACAAACCAAAGCTGATTCCTCCCTGACTAAAGTGATGCAAGCACTGCACAGGGCTTTTTTCGAATTCTCTGCCATTTTGGCCCTACAAGAAGGACATCTCTTTTTTAGGGCAGAGCTTTTAGCCTGTGAGAAAAAGACAAAAAGGGGAAACAAAAAACAGGGGACCTTTTAGTGAGACCCAGTCTCTGCTTCACAAGGATCACCCACAGGTGCACTAAGAGGAAACCAGTCAGCCTCTAGTGCCCAGACAGGCCCCTTGCCACTAGGGGGTAGAAAAAAGAGATAGACCAAACACCAGGTAAAGGAAACAAAGCAGACTTTAACCGCTGCTCCTACCTAAGCTTTGCTGGCGCCTGTGCCTGTCCCCACCGCTGCAGACACTGACTCCTTCATGTCTGGTGTGCAGCTTTCTACTTGTGGCTTCATACGCTTCCAGACTCCCATAGTGCACCGGACCGGAAGCGGAAATAGGCGCCAGCTCCTGGCCACCGAATCTTCGGCTCTCTCAAAGTTCTGGAGGAAGAAGGTGTTTCCTATGATCTGGTGGGAGGAGTCACTATCTCTCAGGTGCTGTCCTGAAAGACGCCTTGGGAAAGTTCAATTTTGGTTTCATCTTACCAGAGCACCATCTTCCACATGTTTGCTGTGTCCCCCCCATGGCTTCCCACAAACAGGACGACTTATGGCTTTCTTTCAACAATGGCTTTCTTCTTGCCACTCCTTCATAAAGGCCAGATTTGTGGAGTGCACAGCTAATAGTTGTCCTGTGGATAGATTCTCCCACCTGAGCTGTGGATCTCTGCAGCTCCTCCAGAGTTACCATGGGCCTCTTGGCTGCTTCTCTGATTAATGATCTCCTTGTCCAGCCTGTCATTTTAGTTAGACGGCCATGTCTTGGTAGGTTTGGAGTTGTGCCATACTCTTTTCATTTTTGAGTGATGGATTGAGCAGTGCTCCGTGAGATGTGCAAAGCTTAGGATATTTTTTTTAATAACCTAACCCTGCTTTAAACTTCTCCACAACTTTATCCCTGACCTATCTGGTGTGTTCCTGGGCCTTCATGATGCGGTTTGTTCCTTAAGGTTCTTTAACAAACCTCTGAGGGCTTCACAGGCCAGCTGTGTTTATACTGAGATTAAATTGCATACAAGTGGACTCTATTTGCTAATTAGGTGACTTCTGAAGGCAATTGGCGCAACTAGATTTTAGTTAGGGGTTTTAGAGTAAAGGGGGCTGAATACAAATGCATACCACACTTTTCAAATAAATGTTTTTTTTAAAAAAAAATTTTAAATATAATTTTCCTTCCACTTCAAAATTATGTTTCACTTTGTGTTGGTCCATCACATAAAATCCCAATCAAATACATTTACGTTTTTGGTTGTAACATGACAAAATGTGAATTTTCAAGGAATATGAATACTTTTTCAAGGCTTTGTATCGTAACTGTTCAGTGTTGATGCAGACCAGCTATAGCAAAAGAAAACTTGAGCTATGGATAATATTATAAGGCAGTTAAAGCAAACCAGCACCCCTAGTGGCTTAAATTCAGAAGAGTTCTTAATCAGCATCCCATTTTGGGAGCCTGGCCTAATGCTGAGACTTTCAGGGCCTCCCCAGTGGCCTGACCATAAAGGCTACCCATTATACCATGCATTCATAAAGTATTCAGACCCACCTTCACTTTTTTCAGAGGACAGTTTGTCAGTAGTTTGCTCCATTCAACTTTCCCTCAACCCTGACCAGTCTCCCAGTCCCTGCTGCTAAAAAATACCCCATGTAGCATGATGCTGCCACCACAATGCTTCACTGTTGGGCTGGTATTGGGCAGGTTATGTGCGGTGCCTGGTTTCCTCCAGACATAATATTTAGAATTGAGGCCAAGCAGTTCAACCTTGGTTTCATCAGACCAGAGAATCTTGTTTCTCAGTCTAAGTCCTTCAGGTGCTTTTTTTGCAAACTCCAAGCAGGCTTTTGTGTGTTTTGCACAGGAGAGGCTTCTGCCTAGCCACTCTGCCATAAAGCCCAGATTGGTGTAGGGCTGCGCAGCGATGGTTGTCCTTCTGGAGCTTTGTCCCATCTCCAAACAGGATCTCTGAAGTTCAGTCCAGACCATCAGGTTCTTAATCACCTCTCTTGCTAAGGCCCTTCTCCCCCTGATTGCTAAGTTTTGATGGGCAACCAGCTCTTGGAAGAGTCCTGGTTTTGCCAAATTTCTTCCATTTGAGAATTATGGAGGCCACTCTGCTCTTGGAAACCTTTAGTGCAGCAGAATTTTTTTGTAGCCTTCCCCAGATGCGTGTCTTGCAATACAGATAGCTTTTGCTCTGATACAGTATGCATTGTCAGCTGTGGGGCTTTTTATAGAGGTATGTGCCTTTTCAAATCATCTCCCAATATTTTACCACAGGTTAACTCCAAATGCAAGGTGAAGGAACATCTAGCAACGATTGGGAGAATTGGGAAGGACCGGAGTTAAATTTCAAGTGTTGTTACAAAGGGTTTGATTACTTATGCCAATGTGATATTTCAGTTCTACTTTTTTATAAATTCAGACATTTCTAAAATTCTGTTTTCACTTTGTCATTATGTGGTACTGAGTGTAGGTTTGAGAGGGGAAAAAAATAATTTTAAACAACTGTCGTAACAGCCTGCAACATAACGATTTTGTAGAAAGTGAATGGGCTCTGAATACTTTATGAATGCACTGTAAGTATGGGCTACGAGTGAGATTTAGAAGTGTGGCAAGCTAGGTTTTTGAATGAATAACTTAATTTTTAAAAAGTTATTACCAGCACTCACGTGTGTCTGTTTAAACGGTGCTCGATTGCCGATTTAATTTAGCAAGATCTATTTTAATCCTTGTTCCTGGCTATTGCCATCTTGCTTGCGGGCATGTGAAGCCCACAAGCACTATCTTCCGGGCTCTGGTGCAGCTGGGCAACCAGCACGCACCGCCCATTCTCGCGCATGCGCTGTATGTACGCCATTACAACGGGCGTTGTCGTCAGGAATGCTTGCCCCGTTGTGATGGCAATGAAGCAGCCCTCGGCGCTGCCCAGTAAATCCTGGGAAATGACGGACATCTCCCAGGAGCACTAGCGAGCACAGGCGCTGAGGGAAATGACGTCAAGCACCAGGAAGAGGCAGATTACGAGGGACCCCTTAGCAACAGACATAAAAGGGTGAGTAAAAAAAATTTTTTTTTTTCCAAATGTTAATTGTTTTTAATGCTGCTGAATAATGCAAACGTAATTTTATGAGTGGAACGCCACTTTAACTTTGAGTAGTAAAACATTTTTTTTTTCTACCAGTAAACAACCTATACAGGCCACTTCCTGTTCCTTGTCTGTTAAAAAGCCTAGGCTTATGACATGCACAGCGCTCTCACTCTCGTGAAATTTTGCCAGTGAGAGGGGATGAGTCATAAGAGAGCCAATCGGGGCTACAGAGCTGGAGGTGTGCCTCCTATGTGTCTGTGTAAATCTGTGTAAATAATATGCAAAGTGGTTGGAGGGAATCTTCAGAATGGCAACAATGTTTTTATTACTAATTAGTTGAGCAGACTGCAGTTCCTCTTTAAGCCTCATATATAATATAAATATATATGGGTACCATTGTCTAAAATTAATTGAAGAAGTTGGAACAAGGAAAACCTGTCACCAAGGAAGGGGGAAAAAAAGAGGGAGATGGACTATTGCATACCAACTTGGAACATAATACACAAAATTCATAAAAATGTTTTATTAATACAAAAAATTATAAGTTAGAATAGGCATCCCAAAGTAACATAGAGTTATACAAATACAAGTTCTAATGCCATTTGGAAATATATCCCAACATTACATGTGTGTCAATGTTACCGAATGTGCTCCATAGAGGAGAACCAATGTATAGTGGATCCTCACAAATTTTGCATTGCTCTTTCTCAACATGTTTTGTGGAGCTTTGCAGCTTCATCAGGAGAGTATTATCTGTAATAGGTTGACAAAAATCATCTTTTCACACTTTTCCTTCACTGGTTCTTCTTTCCTCTTCTCCATTTTCCCTCCCCTTTTTTCCCCCTTCCCCTCATTTCCTTCTCACCCCTTCTAGAACAATAGGTGAACGCAGTGAGCTATTGTGATTATACATGCTGTAAATGCTAATATAATAGTGCTGGTGCAGCACACAAAAATGTGAGTGGGCTGCAGTCAAAGTTGTGTTGCAATTTTAACATTGAACTGTTTTCAATACAAGGGGGTGCTGATAAGTATTGAGCCTTACCTAGAAAAAAAATAGAGCTGGGAAGCTGTAACTGCCACACTATACATATTCCCCCAGGAAGTCAATGCACTTGCGAAATCTGTCCTGCAGCTTCTTAAGTCGCTGCAAATAATTTTGCAGCATTAGTTGCCTCTGGAACACTCTCAAATCATCATCCCTTTAGGTTTTTTTTGAGATTGGGGAACAGATGAGTCGGAAAGAGCGAGGTCGGGCAAATAGGATGGATAAGGCATCACTTGAAAGCCTAAGGAGGTCAGTTTTGTCTTTGTTTCACCTGCAGTGTGTGACGTGATGTTGTCATGCAAGAGGATGACACCTTTGCAGAGCTTTCCTCAATGTTTTTCCTTGATATTTTGCCTTAACTTCGTCAATAAAGCACAGAATTAATGTTGCATCAATGGTTAAACCCTTTTGGAGGTAGTCCACCAGCAGAACTCCCTTCTTATCCTAAAAAATTGTTGCCATCTGCTTCTGCACTGACCTTTGCGCACAGAATTTCTTTGGTCTGGGGGAACTACTGTGTCTCCATTCCTTAGACTGTTCCTTTGTCTCAGGATAATAACAATAGATTCATGTCTCATCACCAGTTACCAGTTTGTCCAGGAAATCTGACAAATTTCTTGCAAAATGTTCCAAAAAAGGGACCGATGTCTTCACACGTTTCCTCTTTTGTTCGGTTGTCAAGTTTTGGGATCCACTTTTCTGCAAGCTTTCTCATTTCCGAGTCTTTGTGGGTAATGGCACCAACTCTCTCATGTGATATTCCCAGATACGTAGCAAGAACGTAGAAGAGCGGAAAGAGCATGGAGAAAAAACCCTACCAAGGAAAACCTTGCTAACTACAAAGCACTCACGGGGAAATACCACAAGGCAATCTTCAAAGCCAAAAAAGAACATTTCTCAGACACCATCTCAAACGCATTAAACCGTCCGCGGGAACTTTTCAAAATAGTGGCTCAGTCTATGAACCCGACCTGCTTGGAACCCCCAGGAAACGATACTCAAGAATTCTGCAATGAGTTATCAGATTTCTTCATCGACAAAATCGACAACATTCGGAAATCAATCCATCAGAAAACAACTATCACCCTCACTGAACCAAAGCAAAAAGAGGATATCGACACAAACATCACTCAACCACCGAAATTCTTTTTGTCCCCAATCACCATAGACACAACTAAAAACATCATCAGAAGCCTTCGAGACAGCACATCACCGAACGACATCATCCCCACTAAACTGCTTAAAGAATGTTCCGACATCTTGGCCCCTATCCTAACACAGCTGATAAATCAATCTTTCAAAGAAGGGACTGTCCCAAGCTCCCTCAAGCAAGGCATCATCAAACCTCTGCTAAAGAAAGCCAATCTCGACCCTAAGGACCCTAACTGCCGTAGACCAATAACTAGCCTCAACGCTATCTCCAAGATCATGGAAAAAGCAGTAGTACAGCAGCTACAACACCACCTGGACACACACCTCCTCCTGGACCCTCTGCAATCAGGCTTCCGCCCAGGCCATGGCACAGAAACGGCACTTCTCAAAATATGGGACGACGCCCTTGAAGCAGCAGACGACGGAGAACAGAGTCTCCTGGTACTGTTAGACCTCAGCGCAGCATTCGATACAGTGGACCACAATACTTTACTTGTCCGCCTCGCTGAAGTAGCAGGAGCTACAGATTCTGCCCTAAAATGGTTCACATCCTTCCTAGAGAATCGCTCCCAGACAGTGAAACTAGGAACATTCACCTCGGAAACCCGGGCAATCTCCTGCGGAGTCCCTCAAGGATCACCCTTGTCACCAGTACTATTCAACATATACATGCGCCCACTTCTCAATATCATCAGGAAAACCGACCTCTGCTTCCATTCATACGCTGACGACACCCAACTCTACCTTCGCATCAACGGACAAAAAGACCTTCATCAGCAATTACAGAAATGTCTCACCTTAATAGATGACTGGATGACCACCAGCTCCCTCAAACTTAACGGATCAAAAACAGAGCTTCTTCTCCTACATGCCAACAAAAATTCCAAAATAAAGACTCCGTGGACACCTCCCACCATCCTTGGACAGACCATCTCCCCAAACACCAAAGCCAAGAGTCTCGGAGTCATTTTTGACTCAGGAATGACAATGGACGCACAAATAGGATCAGTGGTGAGCGGATCCCACCATATCCTCCGTCAACTACGCAGACTCATCCCCTTCATCCCAGAAGAGGACAAAGCGGCAGTTGTGGGAACAATCATCAATTCCCGACTCGACTACGCAAATTCGCTCTACGTAGGACTACCCCAATATCAGCTTGCGCGCTTACAACTCATCCAAAACACGGCGGCAAGACTGTTAACAGGAAAAAAACCCTGGGAATCCATCTCACCCTCCCTAAAGAGCCTTCACTGGCTAACCGTGAAGAATCGGATCACATTCAAGACCCTCTGCCTCACCCATAAATGCGTACGAGGGAACGCCCCACCATATCTCCGCGAGAAAATAAAACACTACACACCGAATCGCAGTCTTCGATCGGCTAACCAAAACCTCCTTACCGTTCCCAAATACCGCTACAAAGCAAAGGGAGAACGAAGATTCGCAGTCCAAGGACCTCGACTATGGAATGCTCTTCCAACTAACATCCGCATGGAAGAAAACCACCAGGCATTCAGGAAAAAACTAAAGACCTTCCTTTTCTGAGAAAGCTGACATCAGAGAATACATCCAGCGCCTTGAGGCGATTCAGTTCGCATTTGCAGCGCTTTACAAATCATTCATTCATTCATTCATTCATATGTAGCAATCCTTTTTGGCTGATATTTGGCGGTACTCCATGATCATGTCATGGATGGCTTTGACATTTGCAGGCACAGAGACAGAAACGGGCCTTCCACTGGGTTTCTCACTGTCAACACCGAAATGGGCAGTTTTAAAATTGACCACCAGACGTTTAACTGTTGCATATGAAGGGCCACCGTCACCCAAAGTTTGTGACATTTCATCATGGATCTGTTTCACACCTTTCCCTTGGAGAAACAGGAACTGGATTATGGTCCTATGCTCTTCCATGCTGCCATGTTCACTTTGGACCTGAAAAAGAAAGATAAGTTAAAATCATAGGTAGTTGATTTTTGCACTATTGAATATTGGCCAGTACACCCAGACCAGGACCCTTAAACCCTGGTCTGGTCTCAGCAGTATATTAACTTTGCCTACTGGCACACCTGGACCTTGGAACTATTTCCATTAGCTGCATTTCTAGCGCTCCATATTTTTCTACACCCTGCAATTTACAGCATCCTAACTCAATTTTTTTCTGGGTAAGGCTCTATACTTATCAGCACCCCCTCATATTCAGTGATTTAAATAAATGGTTTTACGCAATGAGCCTTTTTATCCTCCCTGCTGTCTATGCCCTGTAATATGTGGGGTGTGGTGTGGATGGTGAGGAGAAAATTTTACTTCCCTTGGATTGAGCACTTGTTCATCTTTTGAGTAAAAAGGGTTCAAACTCATCTGGTGAGTTCTCAGGTGGGGAGGCAGGCGCATGACATGGAGGAGACACTGGGGACACGGTGTAAAAGTGTGCTGTGGAGACACTAAAAATAATGCTGCAAATTTAACCACTTGCCTACCTGCTCATGTACATTTACTGCGGCAGGTCGGCTCTCCTGGGCGAACCAACGTACCTGTACGTCAGTCAGAGGAAGGAGGACAGCGGAAACGCCCGCTGCACCACAGGAACAATCCCGCGGACTCGGATGTCCACCGGCGACCCGCGATCGCTGTGTACAGAGGCAGAACGGGGAACTACCTGTAAACAAGGCGATTTCCCCATTCTGTCAGATGACATGTCAGAGATCTGCTGTTCCCATTGATCGGGAACAGTGATCTCTGTCATGTCCCAGTGAGCCCATCCCCCTTACAGTTAGAACACACCCAGGGAACACACTTAACCCCTTGATTGCCCCCTAGTGTTAACTCCTTCCCTGCCAGTGTAATTTTTACATTGGTCAGTACATTTTTGTAGCACCAATAAATGTAATAATGTCACTGGTCCCCAAAAAGTGTCATTTGGGGTCAGATTTGTCTGCCGCAATATCGCAGTCCTGCAAAAAATCTCAGATCACCGCCATTATTAGTAAAAACAATGAAAAAAAATAAAAGTTCATAAATCTATCCCATAGTTTGTAGACACGATAACCTTTGCGCAAACCAATCAATATACGCCTATTGCAATTTTTTTTTACCAAAAATATGTAGAAGAATATATATCGGCCTAAACTGATGAATAAACTAGTTTTTTATATATTTTTTTTGGATATGTATTATAGCAGAAAGTAAACAAATAGGTATTTTTTTCAAAATTGTTGGTCTTTTTTGTTTATAGCGCAAAAAAATAAAGACCGCAGATGTGATCAAACACCACCAAAAGAAAGCTCTGTTTGTGGGTAAAAAGAACATAAATTTTGTTTGGGTACAGCGTTGTACGGCCGTGCAATTGTCAGTCAAAGTGATGCAGTGCCGTATCGCAAAAATGGCATGGTCATTAAGGGGGGCAAATCTTTCCAGGGCTGAAGTGGTTAAAGGCACAGAACACTTGTTTGGGTAAAAGGACACTTTTATGTTTTTTTAAGGGACACAACACTCATAAATTTATGCTTTTTTTAAGCACTTGCCACTTTTTTTTTTTTTAAATAAAATTTTCCCCAGTCGTCTTCCAGGACAGCCCTTGAGAGAAAGAGATGAAGCTTCTCCCATCACCACAGGAAACAGATTGCCAATTCAGTTTAAAAGGCGGTCCCTCAGGAACATGGCTAGTCATTTGTGTTTCCTCCGTCGGAGGAGCATGTTGCTGAGGAACCATTTTTTTGTGAAGACTACATCTCTCAGGGGCTGCCTGAAGGGAAGCGGAAACCTTGCAGGGGGACGTGGCCCTATCCAGCAAATGGCTCTTTCAGTAGATCCTTACCCACTCTTGGCCCGGGTACCATCCAGCTCATCAGACCAGACCCATTCCCGCCTCCTTCCAGTGACCGGTGAAGGCCAGTGGCATGATGGCAGCGATTTCCCGGTGACAGGAGGGGGTGAGCCGCGCTGCACGTCTCTGGGTCGGAGACGCTATACACGCCACTTCCGGCGGAACTGGAGTCATCATCGCACACCAAGACTTGCGGTTCCGGGTCTCCAGGGAGGAAGGGGAGGGCCAGGCTAATCTAGGCCTACAACTCCAGCCAGTGTTCAGCCTAATTAGACTAGCGGCGGGAGCCAGGGCAGAGGGGGACCACAGAGGCTAATTCCCAGGACACTCCGGTTGATTCAGACACAGGTAGGCTGCAGGGCAGACTCTTTTTGTGCTTTCCTTGGTGGTGGTCGGCAGGGCTGAACTAGGAAGCCCCTAGGTGGTGGATTCCTTACAGTCCTAGGAGAGACAGCCTACTGACTGATGTGCGGCATGGGTGTTTGATTTGGAAGGTTGGATGGTTTAAATTCCCCATCTATTCTGTTGTTCCAGGCAAAAGAAACCTCCAGGGAGGACAAATCATGTTGGAAGAAATGCCCTAATTGTGGCACTAAGCTCTCTTCAAGTTACAATAGAGCCTTAGGCAAACAATGCATCACTAATCTTCTGAAGTCTGAGTCAGACTCGCCCCTGGCCAAGCTTCTCAGCTCCTTTAAGGACGAAGTTGCTTTTACATTTAAATCATTGAGGAAGGTAATCTCTGATACAAGCACATCAGCAGCCTAAACCAGTATCATACCTGTAATAGTACAGGGATCCATCAGATCCAGGGAACAGAAGATAGTACTTCCAGAGAAAAAGATCGCCCGTCTGAAGCAGAAAATGTCCTACCTCCAATCCTACCACGGTTGCACAGTAGAAGAAGTGATGTCAGCCCTGGGCCTAATGACAGCCTCAATACTTTGGCCTGCCTCCACCAAAGGATCCTGCAGCGCTTCCTTCTAGGAGATTTGAAAGACAAAGACCTAGAAGAGGAAATAAAAATTCCCTCCAGGTTGAAACGGTTCCTATGGTGGCGGAACAGAGGGAACCTTCAGAAAGGGGTACACTGGATATTACCCATATCTTGCATACAGAACCACAAATGCCAGCAGTTGGGGCTGGGGAGCCCATCTCAACAACCGCTGGGCTCAGGGCAGGTGGACCCAGAGGGAGAGAAGATTCTCCTCCAATTGGAGAGAACTGACAGGTATCTCCAAAGGACTGCTAGCCTTTCAGGAAGTCAAAAAAAGAAAGTGCAAAGACAGGCCACGTCCGTAAATATACGAAGACAAAAAAATAAGTAATACTAAGTATTACCAGGGGGGCGGACTTTAATGGCTAAGAATCACTGGAGAGAAAGTAACAGTATAAAAATATACGTTTATTGAAGGTTACGAATGCATAAAATTAAAAATAGATAAAGATTATAACATAAATGCATCTATGAATAATGTGCAGTGAGCCCTTGTATTTCTATGCGTTTCGCCGCTAGGCTTCCTCAGGACACAGCCAAGGTTCACAGACGAGACAGATAAGAGAATATGAGATATAATGTCATTACACACATAACTTACAGATAAACATGATTTTTATCTTGAACAGTCTGTTTATGTGTAAGTTATGTGTGTCTAATGACATTATATCTCATTTCAGATAGAGAAACATATTCTCTTATCTGTCTCGTCTGTGAACCTTGGCCATATCCTGAGGGAGCCTAGCAGTGAAACGCGTATACATACAAGGGTTCACTGCACATTATTCATAGATGCATTTATGTTATAATCTTTATCTATTTTTACTTTTATGTATTTGTAACCTTTAATAAATTTATATTTTTATACTGTTACTTTCTCTCCAGTGTTTCTTAGCCATTAAAGTCCTTTCAGGAAGTCATCACCTCCAGATCCGTTCCAATAATACGACAGCCTTAGCATATATCAACAAACAAGGGGGTACCGAGAATCCCCGATTAATGTTAGTGGCCAAAACTATTTTTCAGTGGGCAGGACAGAATCTCAATTCTATTTCCGCAGTGCATCTGAAGGGAGAGCAGAATGATACGTCAGATTTTTCAGTCGGCAACAAGTCTCAAACCAGGAATGGTCTCTGCACCCAGAAGTATTCGACAACATAGCATCATACTGGGGAACCCAGAAGTGGATTTATTCGCAACCAAGAAGAACATGAAAGTCCCAAGATGGTTTTCACAGAACCTGGGGGATCAGCCCCTGGCAGTGGATGCTTTTCAGAATCCTTGGGCCTTCAACCTCTGTTACCCGTTTCCATCCCTCCACATCATCATAAGGGTTCTAGACAAATTTCTCTTGGAAGAGACACAGTCTTGGTGACTCAGTTCTGGCCCAAGAGAGCGTGGTTTACAACACTTTTCAAACTAGCAGACCAGCCCCCTCTGATGTTACCCCTCAGGAGGGATCTTCTCTCGCAGGGACCTCTGGTTCATCCACAAACCGCCACACTAAAATTAGCAGCGTGGCTACTGAAGAAAAGATCTTAAAAAACAAGGGCTTATCAGAAAGAGTTATCCGAACTTTACTCCAGAGTCACATACCGGTCATTAGAGCTATCTATGGCAAGATCTGTAAAAAGTTTTATGGATGGTTAAGTAATAGGACAGAGGCAAGCAGGAGCTCGGCAAACAATAATTTCATATGTTGGACGCTAGGAGATGCCTAATAGCTCATCGAGTAACTACCAAGCAGTTTAGTATGTCAGATGCACTATTCGTCTTAGTTTGCGGTAAGGGTAGGCAGGCAGGCCTCTAAAGTTAGACTAGCCAGATGGATCAGATTGGCTATTACATAGGGTTACAGAGTTCTAAATAGAGAACCTCTAAAGGGTATTAGAGCACATTCCACAAGGGCTCTTTCTGCTTCCTGGGTGGAAAAGGCTGGTGCCACCCCGTAGCAGATATGCAAAGCAGCTACATGGTCAAGCTTTTCCACCTTTACAAGACACTATCGGCTATATCTGTTATCTAGTCAGGACCAGGCTTTTGGGAGGAAAGTCCTCCAAGCTGTGCCCCCCCCCCCTAATCTGGTGAGTACTTATGGATCCTCTCAAGGGCTGTCCTGGAAGATGACTGGGGAAAACCGGAGTTAGATTTACCGATAACTCTATCTCCAGTAGTCTTCCAGGACAGCACAACCCCACCCTTGAAATTTATTGTGAATTGATTATATTACCTGTTCTAAATTATATTTTTCAGTTCCATCCTTCGGTTCTTGCTTATGACTGGCCATGTTCCTGAGGGACTGCCTTGAATTAGCAATGTGTTTCCTGTGGCGATGGGAGGAGCTCCATCTCTCTCTCTCTCTCTCTCTCTCTCTCTCTCTCTCTCTCTCTCTCTCTCTCAAGGGCTGTCCTGGAAGACTACTGGAAATAGAGTTATCGGTAAGTCTAAGTCCAGTTTTTATGGATATAAAACATTGCATACATGACATTAAACACAATGAGAAGTCCAAGGAGGATATATGCAATAAATATCAGCATATCATATGACAAGGAGATCCAATAAACAATTTTGTGAAATGTACAAAGCAAATTGGACATTATTACAGCATGAACTATGGGGAATGATATAAAAGGCATCAAGAAGAGTTGTATCTTTATAAACCCATGGACTTGTACCTTTATTACTTTGTTACACAGACACTATGACAACATTGGCAGAAATCAAAGAGCCTGAGTGGGGCCCGGCAGTGGTGATTCAAAATTAGATGATATTACGGGCAAAACATCACACATTAACATAAAGCAATCTCAAAAGGTATTAAAACGGTTCTAAAGGCTGAAGGTTTTTTACCTTCATGCATTCTATCACAGAGACGGACTCAAAGGACACCCCTGACACACACCCGAACCAACCTCAAAGGGCCATCTGATCCAACCATTCACAAGCAGGAAGCTTTCTGCCCCTCTGTACAAAGTCCTCAGCCAGTCGATAAAGGCCCCCATCAGGCCATACTTGCCAAGAAGCAGCCACAGATACTCATGATTGTCCTGATTAAAAACTTTAGCCTGAACCAATGCCAGCAGGTACTTTCTCCAGCCTGCAGCCCTGCACCACTCCAGAGCCACCCAGATAGCTAATACTGCAGAAAAAGAGCTTCTACCATAGGAAATTATTTTTGCCAGTATCTTCCTATCAACATCGATGGGCCTCCAACTCTCAAAAAATCTTTATCTTTTGACAGAAGAATCACTGCAGATTGTCGCATGGAGGGAGAGTCAGAACCCTCTCTCGGACAGCCATTAAAAACCTCCACAAGGTATGGGGCCAGAACCCCCCTCTGTACTCAGAATCCCTGCATGTTTCAATGTCCTTTGTGATTCCTCCTCCATAGAAATCACCAACTTCTCACCCGACGAACCCTTACCCTCCACATCAGAATACATCCCAAATGTATTTTAAACCTCCACCCTTACCAGCTCTAGAAAATTGACATCTTTCCTCTTCTGTCTCCTACCCATTTTCCTTTAAGCATCCAACCATTCCATATTCTCACTTATTAAACCTGATGGCAAAACCCCCTGCCCCCCTGGACATTCTCAACCAAATCACCCCCCATTTACCCCTTTCCCCACACTGATCATCCCACCTTCCACAACATTCACCTCACATTCTACACTAGTTACTCTCTTCCCCTTATCCTTCCCACCTCTCCCCTATCATCATTCAATGCATCACCCACTCCACCCCTCAGTGTCTGCTGACCTCCAGTCACACTTCTGCGATGCCAAGGAAGGGGCGGGTTGGTGCAATCATACATGCTGGTCCACCCTTCACTGCCCCCACTACTCTAGAAGAAACAACAGTTTCAGACACAGACCTTCACACTTTCCAACACCACCTGGGAGACCACAGACTGGGGGGATAACGATGTGGCCTCACAGACACAAATTCTGATGAAACACAGACACTAGGGCCCTGTCACATATCTGTTTGAGGCCAAGCTGATGGGAGGGCTTTCCTTTACACATCCTGTCCTGTTTTCCTGAAGATGGTGACAGGATATAATAGGACACTGAGTGACATGGATGCCTGGTTGGAGATACTGGATGAAAGGTACTTGCAGCAGGCAGACTGGTGGACTGCCAGATGTGGATACACGGCAGCAGGTGCAGGATAGCAGGCAGACTGGTGGACTGGCATGTGTGGGTACACAGCAGCAGGTGCAGACTCTCCACATCTGCACCCCCCCCCCCCACACACACACACGTTTCACAAAACATCCTTAACCCCACCCATAAATCCTCTGGGGCTATAGACTCATTCCCTGTCAGGATAGTCATGTTTTTTTTTATCAAGGGTTGTGGTAATATTACCTTGGAAACAAACCCCTACCAGTCCGGCAGGCTCCTCTACTTGTGCTTATACTGTTCCTAAAACAGATCAAGCGATTCTAGTCGTACAAGTGATAATTTGTATTCATTAGAACGTGCCAGACTAATTAAAGCATATGTATCCTCTGCCTTAAATCCTATGGCTAGGATCCTATCCACAATCACCCTTCTGATATGTGGAATACCCCCTGCTTCCCATCTGAGCTGTACTACATTTCTATGTTTAACCACTTCCCACCTGGACGTCATATGACGTCTTCAGGAAAAAGAGATGGCGCACGCACTTGGGGGCGCGCAGCGTGGGGATCGGTGGTGTGGTGTGTCAGTCTGACACACCGCAACACAGATCTCGGTAAAGAGCCTCTGACGGAGGCTCTTTATCATGTGATCAGCTGTGTCCAATCACAGCTGATCACGATGTAAGCAGGAAGAGCTGTGTATTCGCTTTACCTCTATTGCGTCTGACAAATGTGACTAAAGGAGAGCCGATTGGCTGCTCTCCTGACAGGGGGTCTGTGTGCTGATTGATTATCAGCGCAGCCCCCCCCCCCGAGGATGCCCACATAGGACCACCAGGGATGCCACCAGGACCACCAGGGATGCCCACCACTGATGAACAACAGGTATGCCACCCACGGCCCCCAGGGATGCCAATCTGTACCCACAAATTATGCCAATCAGTGCCCATCCGTAATCCCTGCCAGTGCCTTCTTATCAGTGATGCCCATCAGTGCCATCTATCAGTGCCACCCATCAGTGCTGCATATCAGTGCCCTTCAGTGCTGCATATTAGTGCCCATCACCAGTGCCAATCAGTGAAGGAGAAAACGTACTTATTTACAAAATTTTATAACAGAAACGAAGAAAAACTTATTTTTTTCAAAATTTTCGGTCTTTTTTAATTTTTTTAGCAAACAATAAAAACCCCTGATCAAATACCACCAAAAGAAAACTCTATTTGTGGGAGCAAAATTTGTTTGAGTCTCGTTTAAAAAGTGACAGCGCTGAAAGCTGAAAATTGGCTTGGGCAGGAACGGGGGAAAGTGCCCTGTATTGAAGTGGTTAAAGGAAGATGATGCTTTAAATGAAAGCCCCACAACTGGCCCCCTTCCAGTAGTAGCATTTCCCTGTCCTGACACAGCCCTAGCAAAGCTCCTACCCGAAACAGCTGATGCTGACACAGTATTTCCGGGTTCAAACACATTTGCTGGCTGCTCAGGAACCTCTGGTAACTGATTTAACACATTAATGAAAGGTATATGGGTGAATTGGTGCAGCTAAATGGTAACAACGTGGCAACTTGTGTTATTTAGAAAAATTAAATAATGTAATGTGCTGTCTCTTTAAAACATCATCATATAAAGTGCAAACTGTGTTTTGTGTGCATACACAATAAATAAAGTGCTCAAGTGCTGATCAATGAATATGTCCAATGTGTGTCCAATTCTTCAAAGTTTCAAAAGTGCATAAATCAGCAAAAAATTAACTCCAACGTATCAACAAAAAATATAAACATAAAAGTATATGTATACAAAATCATTCAATTTTTAAAGTTCATAAAAAGTGACGGTAAAGTGAAAAAAGTTATTATAATCATCGGATATGGTGACTCTTCACACGTGCTCTCCCCCTCCGCACTCACCAAAGGGATGTACCCCTGCAGGGGTGAAAAGCCTCACAATAGAGTTAGCTCTTTGTCCTGCTTTTCCTCCTTGGCATCCACGATCATTCCATACACTCACATATAGATGGATAAGAAAAGAAGGGATCCCATTGTGTAAATCCGTAATTAAAAGTTTATATAGGTAAAAAATATTTTAAAAGCACTACCAGTAGCGCTACAGAGTAATACATGACTGTAAACAGAATCGTCTGGGACGCCTTGCGTTGCACAGACGGGAAACTCCAAAACCAGAAGTGACGTAGTGATGCTGAAAGTTCCTTCCTACGCGTTTCGTCATTCAGACATCATCAGAAGCGGCGCCATCATTAGTACACCTCACGTCCTTTTATATCATGCGATTGCCAGCAACATGACCTAGCAGCGGTTATTATCCAGTGAAATCGAATCTATCATAATAGACTCCACGTAGCGCTAACGCTAATAATTAATCTCCTTCACCTCATCAGGACCTATTGTTCTCAATAGTATCTCTATTCAAGTCCTCAGATAATCAGGTGGGACCTATTAGATCCAAAAGCTTTTCTTACCGCACGTTACAAAGGGTTAAACAATCCCAGATATTGCAATGAAAAACACAAACATAGAGATGCATTAACTAAATATACCCAGGATTATAAATTAACCTCTTCCCACCCAAGGTAGGTCATATGATGTCCTTGACTTTCTGCGGGTATATCTGACTGATGCCTGCAGCTACAGGCATGATTCAGATATCGTCTTTTTCGGCCGGCGATTCCCTACACCATAAGAATGATCATAGCAGCTGTTCTGCCGCTTGATCGTTCTTACGGGCGGCGAGAGGGGATGCCCCCCTCCCGCCGCCCTCTGGTGCTTCTACCGACCGAGTTGGAGACAGGATCCGCCGGTCCCCGGATGGTGACCATAGAGATTTCCGTCAGACCAGATGGTGATCGTTCGGAAGCCGAGGGCGATGTTATGACATCACGCCCAGCCTCTGCATTCAAACAAATGGCGCCGCCTCGGCTGGGTAGCCAAGATAGCTTTTTTTTTTGTGAGGTCTTATTGACCCCATATCTCACTGTAAAGAGGACCGATCATGCCATATTCCTATTACAAGGGATGTTTCCATTCCTTGTAATAGGAATAAAAGTGATCAAAATTATTTTATTTTTTTAAAAAGTGTCAAACTAAAAAAAGAAAAGTAAAATTAACAATAAAAAAATTTAAAAAATGTAAAGCGCCCCTGTCCCCGTGTGCTCGCACGCACGCAGAAGCAAACGCATAATAAGTCCCGCCCACATATGAAAACGGTATTTAAACCACACATGTGAGATATCGCCGCAAATGTTAGAGCAAGAGCAATAATTCTAGCCCTAGACCTCCTCTGTAACTCAAAACATGTAACCAGTAAAAAATTTTAAAGCGTTGCCTATGGGGATTTTTTTTTTTTCAAATATATATTTTATTAGTTTTTAATAGAAAAGAGAGGGGCAGAGCCCACAACATACCACAGTGGTATATAACAAAAGGGGGTCGCAGCCTCCCGACATTGCATTATAGTAGTGCATGTAATACATCAAGGCATGTAGCATTATCATATCTTTAAATATATATATATGGGTATCTTTGTTTCTCTGAGTTAGAATCCTAGTATGATATGAGAGTATAAATACCCTAGTCAGGAGGCAGCCACCAGAGAGAAAAAAAAAAAGATATAGGGGGGAAAGAAAGTAAGAAGAAGAAACAAGAGAGGGGGGGTAAGACAAGAGGGGGGTATTAGGCGTTCAGATACGTGAGTCTCTGTTTACGATGATTACTGTAGGTTGTCGATCAGTATGAAATGGTAGAGTTTTAGCTCCTAAGGAGGGATTTACCCTCTTCTGAATACTTGAATATATTCCAGTGAGTCCATGTTTTCCGATAGGTTTCCTGTCTATCTTGAGCTGTCATTATCAAGTCTTCCATTTTATTTATAAGAGAGTGTGTCCGCGCTTAGGATAAAAGTAAGGGCTGCTGCCTATCTCTAATTGGTACCCCTAAGGGTACAATTATATAGTGGATGAATAGAAATGAGACAGTAAGCGGCGCTGCCCTCTAAAAATTAGTGATTAGCAGGAAAAATATCATAAGCTCTGCACCTAGTGCAGGTATCTCTGATATGTGGAATTTCACTAAGAGCAATGAAAACGTATTCTAGGCAGTATAGCGTCACAGACCATCAGTGCTTACAAGTAGATAAATGAAATATGTTCCCCCATCAGGGCATAAGTGTCATCCAAAAATGAGATAAAAACCAAAGTGAATAAAAATTATAATTTCAAAAATATTGGGACAAAATAGCGTCAGAGGGAACGTAATCCCTAATTAAAGATCTATGTTCTACGTGATAACAAAGTGATGTGTGTGTGTCACTTAAATGTGAATGTGCAGAAATAATTAAATAAAGTAATATTAATTAAATATTCAAAAGTATTGGGACACTAATAAAAGATAAAAAGGTAGAGCAGATAAAATTGCTAATGTAAATCCGTGTGGTGATTGTGTATCCCCTTATGTGTTCAACAAACCATTGTAAATAATAAATAATAAAGTGAAATATATTGATTATAATGCCTAATTAACCAAAAGTATTGGGACAGTATGGCAATATGGAGTGTGAGTGATAAAAACTTATTCCTCCTATGCAGTAAAACAAATAATCCTCCTATGCAATAATAGCCAAGTGATACTCATCTACTGCCATATGTAAATTATATTTGGATACTAATGTTTCTAATTAGTTCAAATTGCTCATGTTTAAAACTGGTATTAAGGTTAAAAATCCATATATAAAATCCATGCAGATCAAATGTTATTAGGCAGGTGGGAACAAACAGGGTTCAGCTAAAATGCTGATTATTTCATCCAGGAAGGTGCAACGTAGTGACTTCTGTGCAGTTTTTCATAAGGTGACTTGAAGTGACTTGCAGTGCTCGCCCCCTATGCTACCCCACTCACCAGAGATAATCACCCCTACAGGGGTACCAAGCGACAAAGTGGGTGCCTGAGGGTGGATGGTTGTTCAATTCCAAAGTACTTCCATTCCTCTGCTGCTTTCAATCCTTATGGCTGTCCTTGGTATGTTGTGTACTCTGACATATCATACTGCTCCAGCAGTGTGACCTTAAGATGTTAATCACTCCAGATATCCAGAGAAAAAGAGAAACACAAGGGGCTGCCTTCGTGAAGTATGTCAAAGCATTTATTCCATCACAACAAATCCAATCCACATAAATTTGTAAGCCACAATGAACAAGAAAGACAGCGCTATGAGCAAGAAGGGAACCAGCAACGAACTAACAGCGTGCGTCCCAGCTTGCGTTCCAGCGTTCACTTCCGGGTATGACGTGTGAGCGTGACTCCGCCTTACGCGTTTCGTCATAGGACGTTCTATGACGAAACGCGTAAGGCGGAGTCACGCTCACGTCATACCCGGAAGTGAACGCTGGAATGCAAGCTGGGACGCACGCTGTTAGTTCGTTGCTGGTTCCCTTCTTGCTCATAGCGCTGTCTTTCTTGTTCATTGTGGCTTACAAATTTATGTGGATTGGATTTGTTGTGATGGAATAAATGCTTTGACATACTTCACGAAGGCAGCCCCTTGTGTTTCTCTTTTTCTCTGGATATCTGGAGTGATTAACATCTTAAGGTCACACTGCTGGAGCAGTATGATATGTCAGAGTACACAACATACCAAGGACAGCCATAAGGATTGAAAGCAGCAGAGGAATGGAAGTACTTTGGAATTGAACAACCATCCACCCTCAGGCACCCACTTTGTCGCTTGGTACCCCTGTAGGGGTGATTATCTCTGGTGAGTGGGGTAGCATAGGGGGCGAGCACTGCAAGTCACTTCAAGTCACCTTATGAAAAACTGCACAGAAGTCACTACGTTGCACCTTCCTGGATGAAATAATCAGCATTTTAGCTGAACCCTGTTTGTTCCCACCTGCCTAATAACATTTGATCTGCATGGATTTTATATATGGATTTTTAACCTTAATACCAGTTTTAAACATGAGCAATTTGAACTAATTAGAAACATTAGTATCCAAATATAATTTACATATGGCAGTAGATGAGTATCACTTGGCTATTATTGCATAGGAGGATTATTTGTTTTACTGCATAGGAGGAATAAGTTTTTATCACTCACACTCCATATTGCCATACTGTCCCAATACTTTTGGTTAATTAGGCATTATAATCAATATATTTCACTTTATTATTTATTATTTACAATGGTTTGTTGAACACATAAGGGGATACACAATCACCACACGGATTTACATTAGCAATTTTATCTGCTCTACCTTTTTATCTTTTATTAGTGTCCCAATACTTTTGAATATTTAATTAATATTACTTTATTTAATTATTTCTGCACATTCACATTTAAGTGACACACACACATCACTTTGTTATCACGTAGAACATAGATCTTTAATTAGGGATTACGTTCCCTCTGACGCTATTTTGTCCCAATATTTTTGAAATTATAATTTTTATTCACTTTGGTTTTTATCTCATTTTTGGATGACACTTATGCCCTGATGGGGGAACATATTTCATTTATCTACTTGTAAGCACTGATGGTCTGTGACGCTATACTGCCTAGAATACGTTTTCATTGCTCTTAGTGAAATTCCACATATCAGAGATACCTGCACTAGGTGCAGAGCTTATGATATTTTTCCTGCTAATCACTAATTTTTAGAGGGCAGCGCCGCTTACTGTCTCATTTCTATTCTTCCATTTTATTTATGTCTTCTACTTTTCTCAACCACATTGCTGTGGTTGGTGGGGATTGCTGTTTCCACAACATGGGAATACAGGATTTGGCTGCATTTGTTAAGTATCTCAGTAGAGATTTCTTATAGGTTTTGATTGGTATGGAAGAAATGTGGAGTAGAAAAAATGCCGGGTCATTTGGGATTTGGAAGTCAGTGAATTTTTGGGAAATGGTACGAACTGCAGTCCAGAAAGTTGTCAACATAGGACATGACCAAAACATGTGTAGAAGCGTTCCCTCTTCCTGGTGACAACGCCAGCAATACTTTGAAGTGTCAGGAAAAATGATATGTAATCGACTTGGTGTTAGGTACCACCTTGTCAGGATCTTATAATTCGTCTCTTGGACTTTAGTGCATATTGAGGTCTTAAGGGAGAGGCTAATCATGTTTTGTTTCTGGACTGTCGTAAAAGTGCGTTGGAGGTCTGTTTCCCACTTCATAATGCATGGTAATCTGGGTGGCTGGGGTGGGGTGTTCAATAGGCTGTACATCTTGGATAGGGTCTGCGGCAATGGCTCTGTGTCTTTACAACATTCTTCAAATGTGGTCAAAGGCCTGGTGTAACTTTGAGGGTTTGGGAAGGTCTGGAGAAAGTGGTGAATTCGTGCTGCATCCCAAAACAGAAGTTTAAACGGACCTACTGGGTCTATTAGTTCTAAGATGGAGGGCCATTTATTTTGTTGCACAAATTGTGACGCTAAAACACAATTGGATCTTCTCAAGGTCTGAAATTGCGAGGAGGAGAGTCCAGGAAAGAACTTGGGGTTACCTAGCCTATGGGGATTTTTAAGTACCCATGTTTGTCGCCATTCCACAAGCGTCTGCAATTTTGAAGCATGACATGTTAGGTATCTATTTACTCGATGTAACTTCATCTTTCACATTATGCAAAAAAATTGTGCTAACTTTAAAGATTTTTTTTTTTATAAAGCATGAAACTGTTTTTTTTCCAAAAAAAGTGTTCGAAAAATTGCTGCGCAAATACCGTGCGAGATAAAAAGTTGCAATGACCACCATTGTATTCTCTAGGGTCTTTGCTAAAAAAACATATGTAATATTTGGGGGGTTCTATGTTTTCTTATTGTTTTTAATTTTCTAGCAAAAAATGATGAATTTTACATGTAGGAGAGAAATGTCAGAATTGGCCTGAATGGGAAGTGGTTAATAGACTAAATGCAAGGAAATATAAAAAAATCTTGGTAAACTTCCATATTTTATGTTGTGTTTATAGGTTTAAGGGGTTTACAAGTTAATATCGGGTTCTTGATGGTCTTACAACTATCTCCACTTAAGGGAGATCGATGACCCTTACCCTTTCTTTATATATATGTTTAGTTTAATGCAGCGTATATGTATTTTCATGCGTATATAATTTAATTTATAACATCCTTTTATTAATTTTATGTGACATTAGAGTATGTGTCCTTGCATTTAGTCTATTAATTTCTAATCCTGGGTATATTTAGTTAATACATATCTATGTTTGTGTTTTACACAATTACACATTACACATTTTTACAAATTTACACATTTTGCAATATCTGGGATTGTTTAACCCTTTGTAACATGTGGTATGCCTGAAAAGCTTTTGGATCTAATAAGTCCCACCTGATTATTTGAGGACTTGAATAGAGATATAATTGAGAACAATAGGTTCCGAACAGCTGAAGGAGATTAATTATCAGCGTTAGCGCTATGTGGAGTCTATTACAATAGATTTGATTTCACTGGAAAATGGCAGCTGCTAGGTCATGTTGCTGGGCAACTGCATGGTATAAATGGACGTGAGGTGTACTAAGATGGCGCTGTTCCTGATGACGACTGTAAGACAAAACGCCTAGGGTGGAGCTTTTAGTGTCACCACGTCACTTCCGGTTTTGGAGTTTCCGGTCTGTGTAACGCAAGGCGTCCCAGACGATTCTGCTTACAGTCGTGTATTACTCTGTAGCACTACTGGTAGTGCCTTTTAAATACTTTTTACCTAATAAACTTTTAATTACGGATTTACACGATGGGATCCCTTCTTTTCTTATCCATCTATATGTGAGTGTATGGAATGATCGTGGATGCCAAGAAGGAAAAGCAGGACAAAGAGCTGACTTTATTGTGAGGCCTTTCACCCCTGCAGGGGTACATCCCTTTGGTTAGTGTGGACCTGAGGGGGGGAGCACATTTGAATAGTCACCATATCCGCTGATTATAATAACTTTTTTCACTTCACCATCACTTTTTATGAATTTTAAGAATTGAATGATTTTTGTATACATATAAATTTTTTTATATTTTTTGTTGATACGTTGGAGTTGATTTTTTGCTGATTTATGCACTTTTGAAACTGTGAAAAATTGGACACACATTGGACATATTCATTGATCAGCACTTGAGCACTTTATTTATTGTGTATGCACACAGAACACTTATATATGATGATGTTTTAAAGAGACAGCACATCACATTATTTAATTTTTCTAAATAACACGAGTTTCCACATTTACCATTTAGCAGCGCCAATTCACCCATACACCTTTAATTTATGCCTTCACTGATCCCACACATGTGGACACAGCTAGGTTGGGCTGCAGCTAATTTCTCATCTCCTGGTGCGGAACATATATAGATTTTTAATTTAACACATTAATCACCACCCGCTCCTCCGTCCTTTCCCAAGCACAGTAGTCTCGCTCACCATGCTCCCAGTAGGACAACAATTACTTGCAGTCCCATTATCAGGTAAAGTCCTGTCAAAAAAAAACTTCTGCTGTCTTAGTGTTCATGCGGTACTCCTGCGCTGCAGTTTTATTGTCCATGCAGGACTCCTGCTTTTTGTTCCAACAGCCAGCAGGAACTTATATATGTATTTGAATTCCCGCCATCTCCTCCTGCACTCCTTTTGAATTGCAAGGATCCATCAGCAGATGCAATCTTTTTCTCTGTAGCAGCAATCACAAGAACATCCACCACACACTGAGAGAGATTGTTCACAAGCACTCTCTCACCAGGACGTTCCTGAACAGAAGAGACTTGATAGGCCTTCAGGTCTCTCTCCTCGTTTGAAGCCCTCCCCCGGAAGTGCTCCTGGAAGTCATCGTATGACCCGTGACATCACGTGCGCTCCACGCCCCAGCCTCTTCCTGAAGGCCACAGGACATTTCTAGAGCTGAGAAAAATCTCTCCAGCACCACCGGACAGAGTACCACCAGACCTTGAACTGAGGACCACACCATGGACCACCTTCTTAATGCAGATGATTTTTAACCCTCTATTTCCTGTAAGTGTGATCCTTTATTTTGTGTAATTAATGTATCCTCTAATACTGATGGCGCCTCCTTTTTCTACCTTCTCATGATTCACAAAATGCACTGAGATTGAATTTGTTGGTGGATTTCTTTACAAAGAACCTTAATTATGTACTAAAGTGTGGAAAATTGTAAAAATGTATCCTGGTGCATTTTCCTTGTCTTTAATTCAGTCTATTTTTTATATGTTCTGAAAGAGATTGATGATTTTTTTATTTTGGTGTTTCTGTGAACTCCAAAAAAGTTCCATGAGCAATCTCTTTTGACTTATTTGTAAGTATTTTTTGAATGTATATTTGCCTCTGTACTAGACCTAGCCATTTTCCTTTGTCATGGGAAGAAAAGTTCTCCCACAGGGAAGAATTAAAAATCCAGTTCAACCCTTCTGGCTGTCACTGATTGGGTCTGTTGATAGGATACCAGACCAACTAACGTTTTTTTTGGAAGCTCATGGTACTGAGCGATGGTTTAATGTTTTGGGACACTTTGAAGGCATGCTTGAGAGGGACCCTTAAGTCCACCATATCATTCATTAAACTCTCTTCCTGACAAGATGAGGAAGATTTAACAAAAAAGTATCAAATAGCTGAAGCGACTTTCTTGGAAAAGTCCACCAACCACCTCCAACCGTATAGACTGGGAGTATATGTCTCGCCTGTATTCAGATAATGTTTCTGCTAATGCAAAAAAGAAATAATTTTATGCCCAGCAGAAATATTTTGAATGCGGTAATCTGTCTAGTCAGTTGCTGGCCCATATGGCTCCACAACAAGCGAATAGCTCTGTAGTGAATAAAATAGTACGTCCAGATGGTACAGAGAGATATACTTACTTGCTTCCACAAATTTTATACAAGTATGTATGACTCTACTCTCACATTTACCAGTCAAGATATTGAAGTGTACCTCTCTGATTTGATATTCTCTACACTGACTCAAGAACAAGGAGAATAATTGAATGCAGATATCATGGAAGATGAGGTCAGGGAGGCAGTGGCATCTATGGCTAAGGGGAAGGCTTCAGGCCCTGATGGTCTACCCTTGGAGATATATTGTAGATACCTGGATACTCTTGCCCCTGTCCTAACACATGTTTATTGAACAGCGTTTCGGTAGGTGAGACTGCCACCATCCACGGTGGTCCTTATACCTAAACCTGATAAGGACCCAGCTGAATGTGTGTCTTATCGACCAATTTCTTTATTAAATATAGACTACAAAATATTAGCGGAGATCTTGGCCAGGCGCCTCAATGTAGTAATTCTTAGTATAATTCATCCGGACCAAACTGGCTTCATGCAAGGAAAGTCCACCCCCATCAACATTCGTAGGACGCAAATGATAGTCCAGCTCAAAAAAATTCTGCCTGAGTCTTGTGCGCTGGCTTCGTTGGATACCGCAAAAGCCTTTGGTTCGATAGAATGGCCCTTCCTTATGGCTGCGTTACGCTCTTTTGGCTTTGGCACTAAGTTCCAAAAATGGGTCTCTATTCTCTATAAAGATCCTACATCCAATCTCTTAGTTAATGGTCTATTATCTCCATCTATACAGCTCCATAGAGGCACCAGGCAGAGGTTCCCTCTGTCTCCACTGCTGTTTGCACTGGCTATTGAGACCCTGGCACTGAGATTTCAGCAGTCTCCTCTCTTAAAGGGTATCAGTATGGGCGAAAGAGTGGACTCCATAGGATTATACGCAGATGACCTTATTCTAGGTTCTATATGCGCGATACCTTTGCCTCAGTAGGAACAGCAATGCAAATAATTGATAAATTTGGCACTTATTCTGGTCTTAAAATTAATTGGCAGAAGTCTGCACTGATGCCCTTTTCATCACAGGCCCTTTCCTGTAGAGATACACTATGCCCTCACAAAGTGGTGTCCTCGTTTAAATACTTGGGGATCATTATAAATTATCTCCCTCAGATGCTTTTACGGCAAATTTAGACCCTTTACTCCAAATGATTAAAACTAAACTCAATGTATGGACCAAAATTCCCTTGCCTGTGGCAGAGAGAATTAATCTTGTAAAGATGATTCTTTTGCCCAAGTGTTTATATGTGACATCTCATATGCCTATCTCAGTGCCTAAGACATTTTTTAAAACCCTGGACACGTTACTTCCATTATTTGGGCCAATAATAGGCGGAAACTCAAATTTTCTATTCTACAGTGTCTTAAGGTTGATGTCGGAATTGCATTGCCGAATTTATATTACTATTATTTGGCATGGCAGCTGCCCCACTTGACTGACTGGCTGATACTGGCTACACTGGCGGTGGTTGAGTCATATCTTGCCTGTGTACTTAAAATTAAGCACCTGTTGGTGGCACTGGAGGCACCTTTGACCATGCTGGGTGAGAGACATATACCTATATTGACTTTAGCCCGTACAGTGTGGAGAGAAGCCAAGAGAATCAGAGATTTTAAAGGCACTATTGTGGCTCTTCCACTCTGGCATAACCCGATGTTCCTTTAAAGCAATTTACAAACTATTATTTTTGGGAACATAGGGGGATGGTTACTCTGGAAGATATCTATGATGGAAATGTATTGGCTTCTTTTGATGGATTGCAGAGGAAGTATGAACTGCCCCGTACCACCTTTTATAGGTATGTTCAAGTTAGACATGTGGTACAAACTCAATTTGGTACCCATGACACTGACTTTTCTGATTACCCACTGATAGGGGTGCTGCAATCTCAGGGTCCTAGGGTTTAATATCAACTTTATACTGTACATCCATTTGTTGTCTGCTACAAGTAGCGGGGCTCCGCTGGTGGTACGCACTAAATGACAACAACTTATCCCTGATTTATCTGACAAGGACTGGGAGGAAGCATGCTCATCCCATTTATCTGTATCCCCAGCTGTCAACAATAAATTCATCCACCTTTATATGTTACATCAATCATATCTGACCCCAGTTCGATTGCATGCAATGCATCGTCTGCCTACCTCTAACTGCACTAGGTTTACCTGTCTACGAGCAGACTTCGCACATGTTATGTGGCTTTCTCCAGTCATAGCAAGGTATTGTCAGCAGGTGACAAAGGTATTGACTGCAGTTTTGTCAGTTCCTGTTCCATGTACTCCACTGGTGTGTTTGGTAGGGGTCCTGGACGAGGAACCGTGGCCGAGACATACTCACTGATGGAAACACTATTTTTGGCTCGTAAAGCTGTAGCACTAAAGTGGATTCATATATGATTGTTAAATCCGCGCTTAGGAAATATTCTTGGGCTGCTGCCTCCCCTGGAGATCCCTGGTAAGAGGGATCTAGATTGTGTAAAGTATGTTTAGTGTTGGGGTAGATGGCGCTGCCCTCCAATTAGATAATAATGTGGGTAGAGATGTATTTATGTCTTACTATAGTTTAACTTGATAGTTTATAGTTTAACATGATACTGTTAAATTTTAGTTAGAATACACTCCCTATTGGGTGATTTTAAAATCCTCTCCCTATTGGGTAATTATATCCAAAGTGATAGTGAACCCTCCAAAGTTGTAAAATTGTATTTGATAATTATGTCAGGTTGAACCCGTTGCTTTATGCCACCTATGAAGAGCGAGTCACATTTGGGTCGCTCTTCCCAGGGGTCAGCAAACAGGGGATGTGTGTACAATAAGTAATTACTGCTTGGTCAAACCTCCCTATATAAGCTCTTATGAGGAGGATGATCCTTAGAGTAGGCAGAGTTGTGATAAATACCCTGAAAAGTGATCCTAACCTTTGTCACCCTTCTATGGGTGAGTTTGCAAATTGGTGATAAATAACCTAAAAAAGTGATCCAAACTAGTGTCACCTTAAAATGAGTGATTTATATCCTAGGGTTAATTATACATCCTAAAGTGCACTTGAGGCCAGGTGTCACCTGCAATGGGTGCTATTAACCCTAAAGTGCATTAGTTAAACATCATGTGCTAAACATCAAGATAAATAAACATCAACCTGAAAGACATATAGTGTTAATTATAATTACTTGGTAAGGTGCTAAATTACCTGTTTGGTCTTAGAAACCATTGGATCATTATGACTTATGGCCACTAGAGGGAGTCTTCTGCTTCCTGGCTATTTGTGTATAATGATCGGCATTACAACTTTATTGATACGAATGGAAGCTTCTTATTACGCCAGCTATACCCGCCCCTTTTTATCTTTCGATATAAACACGCCACCTAGTGACCAACGTACGCTTCCCTGAAGACGTTCACAACGAAACGTACGTCAGAGTGGTACGTGGTCACGTGTCCTTTTTTGCCTTCCAAACATCCGGATCTTCTGGTTGTATCTGCGTGTACAGGGTGGAACGCACGCTGAACATGATGCGAACATGATGCGATGCGACGGGTCTATGACAACAACCTTACCCTGACATGCGAGCAGCCCCAGTGCCGGGTAGGCACCTACAAATGTAAGCGGCCATTTGGCTATTTCTATGATATTTTAATTTTTAATAAATGGTTTTACGCTATGGAGACTTTGTTTGTTTCCCATATATTCTTACCTTGAACAAATGGGACGGGAGGGATCCATGCCTAAAGCATCATCCAGCTGTTCAGCCTTCCATGTGAGCAGGCACAATCCTGCATAAGCGCTAGTGACTCTCTTTTTAAGTAAAGGAGTCATTGGTATCTGGTAAGCAGATATCTATTACTTCATGGTGTATTCTTTCCTCTTTGGTGACGGAATTCTTTATATCAACGGCAAGAATTTGGCACATATACTTTGAAGACATCACTTCTCTTTTGAAATATTCACTAGATTGGGACAATTTGTCACCACTATTGTTATCACATGTTGTTATTTCAGTTCTTTCAGGTTATTTACCTATTGTGATTGCCAATTTTTCACATTTTTTTAATTAAGCACATTTTTTGGGGTTTTCCTTCTTTTTACCCAAACCAATTTTTTGTATTTTTTTTGTAGTTTTAGCGCCCCCTATGTATATTACTGTTCACTTTTGATCCTTTTGTTCAAATTTGGGGAGCAGCTTGGTATATGTGTGGTTAAATTCTACACCTCTTATTTTTGGCAATTCTGTTTATGATTTTATGCGAATCACATATGTTTTTTTAATTTGACATTATTGGCGCGGAGGTTGCTATTTTCCCTAGCAGTATAAGTGCCCTACAGTCAGACACCTGTGAGCAAAAAATACAAAGTAAATAATTGTGTTCTGTGTGTGCAAAAAAAAAAATATATATATATAGAAAAAGTCAACAATTGGAATAAAATCACAAGGGAAATTGATACTGGGTAGATATGAGTTCAGCAGCAGTATCCAACATTCATATGATAAATGGAAATGGGAAAATGTAGTTTTCACTAGGTCTTCCAAAAAAAGTGACATATGTGATTATCCTCGATGTCCTATGTAGATTTTATCCTCATGCGTACAGGTCAGGGTGACTTTTGTGCTCCCCCTATGATACCCCACTCACCAGATCCAGGTACCCCTGCAGGAGTAGTGGGCGAAAGTGAGTATGTTGGTTTCCTCTCGGTGTGGCTGTTGCTCCTCCCCTTAGACTGCTGGGTTCCCGGTCCACTGTCCAGATCTTGTAGCAGTACTTTGTTGCTGCTTTCCCAGCGTGCCAGCTCCTGGTGTCCTCATAAGACCAGAGAAAGACAAGCTCGCATGGTGTAATTCCGATTACTTATTAAAGTTCATATTGTTTAAAAGCGATCCAAATCACATCATTTAAATGCGGTAAAGTGCAGATAAAATGAAAAATAAAAACAGCAAATCAAAAAAACACACACTGTTTACAGGCTATGGGTCGGCGTGCGTTCCATGGCTCAGCACTCAATCTTGTCTCAGTGCTGGTGTCAGTGCTCTCTTATCTCAGTGCTGGTGTCAGTGCTCTCTTATCTCAGTGCTGGTGTCAGTGCTCTCTTATCTCAGTGCTGGTGTCAGTGCTCTCTTGTCTCATGCTGGTGTCGGTGCTCTCTATCTCGATGCTGGTGTCGGTGCTCTCTATCTCTGTGCTGGTGTCGGTGAGGTAGCAAGGGAGAAGCCAATATGCTGGCAGTGCCAGCGCAGGATGCGGAGCACCCGGCCCACCATGGCAGAGGATCAGCCCTGGACTGGGACCTCCCAAGCCCCCCCAGTGGAGCCCTGCATAGGCAGGGGTAAGGGCAGGGTGGAGGGAGGGGTCAGGGGCTGTCAATCACAGGTGGACACAGCTCAGAACACTGGCACAGGACTGAGCTGTCCTTACTGTTAGTGACACATGATCAGGAAGAATGGAGTGGGGGGGATGGGGCAGGGATGGATATAAAGACCAGTCTCTGGCTGTGGCTGAGGGATGCTGCAGGAACATGGATGGGGGGTGGCTCTCTCTCATAAAAAAAAAAAAAAAATTTGGTCCTTGACTGCAGAAAAGGTTGTGGCATGGTGGTAGCTTTGCCTCTCCCTGCAGCTGGAGCCCCTGATTCCCCCCCCCCACACACTGATTGACAGCCCCAGAGAGGGGCAGCCCAGACACCTCTTCTCTCCTACCTTCCCTTCGGTCGGATAGGCTCCATACAGCGCTCATGAGGCCTCATCCGTGGTGACTTCCTCTTCCTCTCCTCATCAGCCATATGCCTCCTCCAGGGTGTGCGGAAACCGCTGCTCCGCTGAGCACTCCAGTGGTGGGGGGGCGCAATCTGTGTCTCCCGAGCAGAGGGAATTGTGCTCACTGCTCAGGCTGCTGGAATCTCCTCCCCTTCTCCTCCTTAAGAGAACACAGCGCTGGCCCCACCTCCTCCCCCACGACAGCCACGCTTCGACCCCTCTCTTTACTGCTTGGCCATGCTTGGAACTGCTTGGAGCTCACAGGCAACCTGCTACTGGCCGGAGCTTAACGCCGCGCCCGTGGCGACATTTTTCAGCAGAGGCGGCCCTTCAATTAGCCTAATTGCCAAATTAGAGAGACGCCTCTGCTGGGCCCTACACGGCTGCAGGCCCCATAGCTCAAACGTGGGTCGCTATGGCGGTAGCTCACTGTTCTCTATAGTTCACTATATATTAAGGAAGCATGCCCCTGGGAGACAGCCTGCCGCTGTACCAGGCAGGCTGTCTCCCAGGGGCATGCTTCCTTAATATATACCTCTATGCACAGCATGGTCTGTCCATTTTTGCCAGCTCCAAGCAGCAGTAAGTCCCACAAAGGGTTCTCTGTTTTTGTGATATACACTTTATATCTCTGCTCTGTTGGCTGCCTTTATTTCTGTAGTGAAACCGCTATTTGCCCCTGCTGTCTACTATACTACTCTAGCTATAATTTTGGTTTGTGAATATCCATAGCCTACAAAAAATTTTTTGAGAGACAATTATATCAGCATACTCCAACTCAAGATAGTGAGATTTATTTTCTCTTATCTTTTGTGTCTTTGAACCTTGTGTCCTGAAGAAGCCAAATGGCGAAACGCGTAGACACACAAGGGCTCACTGTACAATATTATTATGCATATGTACGATGGCTTTTATCTGTATTGTTTTGTGTATATTTTGTAAAAAAAATTTTTTAATAAATATGATAGTTCTTTTTGTAATATTCCTTTCTCTATTGTTTCTTGGCCCATAAAGTCCGGTTTTGGTAGTACCCCCTCTTTTCCCATTTATTAATAGATGTGGCTTGAAAGTGCCTTTTCTCCATTTATGTTTCCTAGTACCTCTAGAGGACAGGTTTAAAAGAATTTACTCCAGCCTGTTCCCATGCACTTTGGAATTAAAAACACTCATGCATCATACATTCTAAGAACAGCTGGGAGAGGCAATGGTTGAGAAGGATCTGGATGTTTTGGTAGATCATAAACTTAATAAAAGAATGCAATGCCAAGCTGCAGTTTCTAAAGCTAGCACAATACTTTCTTGTATTAAAAGAAAGAGACACATTGGCTCATGTATCTCATCTGCAATTTGCAGTTCAGTTTTGGGCAGCAGTTGACAAAAAAGTTATTGGAGAAAGTGTAGAAAAGGGCAGCAAAACTGATAAGAGACATGGAGAAGGTCAGCTATTAGGAAAGATTAGCTGAATGTAATGTATTTCCTTTTGAGAGAGCAGAGATGATTAAAGGGGGGGGGATTCACTTTCAGGTCATCACAGGGGACAAGGGGGGCACACTTTACATCTGGTGGAAAAGAGATTTAACCTCCACATACGGAAAGTCTTCACAGTAAGAGCTGTGAAAATGCAGAATAGACTCCCTAACTATTTCTAGCCAGCTCAGTAGATTGTTTTAAAAAGAGCTAGATACATTCCTAAATTCCTTAACATTTGTAGGTAATAACACCACGGGTAGTTGAATCAGGGAAATAATATATCCAATTTCCTGGAGCAAATTTGATTATGCATTATTGTGTTTTATTTTGCCTCCCCCTGGGTCAGCTGCAGGTATAGGATTGTTTATATGGAGGTTCTCTCCAACCAATCCGAACCAACTAAAGATCCCAAAAAACTGGCATCACAGTCCTTAATTGCTCCTTGGTATCTACCCAGGACAATTCTTGACTTTTTTTCCTCCGACAAGCCTTTTTTCTCTACTGCTCTACAGAGTAGAGCAGGAGAAATCTGCTTGAGATCCTCCCTACACCAACTCGGTCCAAGAGAACCCAGTTGGCAGGCATAATTAATCTGCTAAGATCAATGGCATCCCTATGGGGGGGGGGCAAAGGGGACCTTGACCCCCCCAACATTATGCTGTGCCCCACCATGTGCCCCCCCAAATAAAAAAAAAAATTATTTATTTATTTATTTTTTTACAAAAAGGCAATGTCTAAGAGGGAGAGCGTCCCCAGTCAGCTCCTGCGGGTGATTCCTCCCCCTCCCTCTGCTTGCTAACACTGCATAATGCGAGCGCTCACACAACCACGGCCGCCAGATCTGCTCCTTCCCCTGCATCCTCATTGGCAGAGAGAAGAGCGAGTTGCAGGAAGGACTTCAACAGGACTCTCAGTTATTGAAAAAACAGACTGATTTCTCCCGTCCTTAGGACAGGAGAACCAGCCAGTAAATTCCAAGAGATGCCAGACCAGCGCTGTCAATAGCAGGGGCAGGACAACAAAAGGAGGCTGGGGAACCCCACAGTGGCAGAACACCATAGCCCGGTGTCAAGACAACCTTTGCAACCCTGATAGTTCTCCCACTGCTTTGGACCCTTATATTTTCTTGGTATGCTGGTGACATATATCTCTTGTTTTCTGCCACCCTGGGGGGCCCCAATACAGTAGGAAGGGAGTTCACTGCAGAACATGTGAAAGGGTCCGTTGTGGGATCGAAGTAAAGGGCCACAGGATATATATATATATATATATATATATTTGCATTTCATAGTTGCCCCCCTACTTTTGTCCCTGTCCCCTCATGTGCCCCCCCTAAATATGAAAGCTGGAGAAGCCACTGGCTAAGATATGTCCCAGAGCCCTTCCCAACAGATCATTTCTGTTCTCACAAAGCCCTCTATTATACCTAGCTACATAATCTCTGGCATTTACAGCAAAACTGTTAAAGCCTAGATTATCCTGACTAAAAAAACTCTGGGTCCAATTTATTCCTACTTTGCCTAATGCAAGGAAGGCCACCTCTAGGGATATCTACTTATCTAAAAATCCCTCTTCTTTTTTTATCTGCTGTAAACAAAGGCCTGTTTCCTACAGAGTACCCCGGGTTTCGTGGGCTATCCTCCCATCTGGACTTACCCAGAACTTGGCCTTATACACCCAAAAAGTACAGGAGCAACATCTATTTCATCACCCTGTGCTTAATTACCTTACTGTGGTTCTCTCTGCCCTGCAGACACTACCCTTTCAAACCATGAGGAATCCATCCTTTTGTGGAGATTCCCTCCTTATACTTCTAAAAGACCAAATAGCCTTGCACCATAGGCACCATAGAGTCCACTCCACCAGTCAGGCTCTACTGCATGTGCATGTCCCCGCTGCACACACCTACCGGGGAGGATGCGCTGTCAGTGACCATGCAGCCAGCGTAGCGGGCCTGGGATTTGTAATCCACACTCTTTTCCCTCTCCATTCTGCAGGCCTCCTGGGACAACTCAGAGCACTTATGACCAATCAGAAGCACGCTGATCTGCCCCGAAAGCCCCAGAGATGGATGTGCCTCCCTGTGTCTCTGTTAAGATCTCTCTCATGTGCCATACATCTCTGGTGGGGCAGAGGTGGTGGGCTGGATTGGTTGCTATGGCCAGCAGTCCAAAAGGGAACTGTACCTGGACCTGCATGCAAGGGAGTACAGAGTATCTGGTGACATCTCTGGCAGAGTGCTCTACGGGTTCAGGGCAGCCCTTGAGGGGAGGCAAGTCTCTGACTATTTCCTACATAAAAAAGACCCTGAAGATCCAAATGAAAGAAGTTGCACTGCACTTGCAGACATGGGTACCTGACACACGTGAGCAGCAACTTGTATAGGGGCCCTTTTTAAGGTATCCTTCTCTCTGGTAGCAGTGGCTCTGCAGCCTGCAGTGGGAGTCTGACAATCTGCGGGGTATTGTCAAGAGGAAGATGAGAGACACCAGACCCAACAATGCAGAAGAGCTGAAGGCCGCTATCAAAGAAACATGGGCTTCCATAACACCTCAGCAGTGTCACAGGCTGATCGCCTCCATGCCACAATGCATTTATGCAGTAATTCATGCAACAGGTGCCCCGACCAAGTATTGAGTGCATACTATACTGTACATGGACATACTTTTTAGTAAGCAAACATTTCTGTATTAAAAAATTCTTTTTTATTGGTCTTATGTAATATTCTAGTTGTCTGAGATACAAAATTTTGGGTTTGTAAGCCATGATTAGCAAAATTAACCGCTTCAGCCACGGAAGATTTTACCCCCTTCCTGACCAGAGCACTTTTTGCAATTTGGCACTGCGTCGTTTTAACTTGCACTGTCGCGCGACGTTGCACCCAAACAAAATTGACATCCTTATTTTTCCCACAAATAGAGCTTTCTTTTGGTGGTATTTGATCACCTCTGCGGTTTTGTGCTATAAACAAAAAATGAGTGACAATTTTGAAAAAAACACAATATTTTTTACTTTTTGCTATAATAAATATCCCCCAAAAATATATTACAAAACTATTTTTTTCCTCAGTTTAGGCCAATATGTATTCTTCTACATCTTTTTGGTAAAAAAAAAGCAATAAGCGTATATTGATTGGTTTGCGCAAAAGTTTTAGCGTCTACAAAATAGGGGATAGTTTTATGGCATTTTTATTATTTTTTATTAGTAATGGTGGTGATCTGCGATTTTTATCGGGACTGCGACATTATGGTGATGCTTCATATTCCCATCGCACACATTCCTGGATGAGTTCACAAGGATGGGTGCTGCAGCAACAACCAGCTGGATACTGGTTCAAGTCACAATGAAAATATTTGCCAGCACACCATGGAACAATGCAGATAGCATCCAAATGTGTAATTTATTGCATGATCACATACATTTATCACATGCCTGATGAAGGGGTCCTGCGTGACTCCAAAACGTTGCACTCTCCTTGTGATCATGCAATAAATTACACATTTGGACGCTATCTGCATCGTTCCATGGTGTGCTGGCAAATATTTTCATTGCGACATTATGGAGGACACATCGGACAATTTTGACACATTTTTGTGACCATTGGCATTTATACAGCGATCAGTGCTATAAAATTGCTTTGATTACTGTAAAAATGTCACTGGCAGGGAAGGGGTTAACACTAGGGGGGCAATCAAGGGGTTAATTGTGTTCCCTAGTGTGTGTTCTAACTGAAGGGGGGAGGGGACTGTGTAGGGGAGATGACAGATCGCTGTTCATAATCTGTATGAACAGACAATCTGTCTCTTCTCCCCTTTAGAGAACCGGAAACTGTGTGTTTACACACACAGATCCCGGTTCTCCGTGTGTCAGCAGCGATCGTGGGAGCCCAGCGGTGATCATGACCGCCGAGCACTCGCATCGGCTTCGGGGGCGAGCAGCGGGCGCGTGCGCCCCTAGTGGCCACAGGGCGAAGCAAAGTAACATAACGTTGTTTCACCCAGCTGTGCCATTCTGCTGCAGTACAATTGCGGCGGCTGGTCGGCAAGTGGTTAAAAGAAAATTAAAACTAAAAAAAAGAAATGCTTGAAATTTATTGTGTGTAATGAATCTATATAATATATGAGTTTCACTTTTCCAATTGAAATACTGAAATAAATGAACTTTTTGATGATACTCAAATTTAATGAGATGCACCTAGCTTTTCCCATGTTTTTTTTGTATCTAAGGCAACAGCATTATATGAAGTGCTTGTAGTTTTTTACTCAGGCTTTTACAATATCACTACTTTAGGCCAGATGAATGACATGAATAGTATCTACAGTATATCTCTTTTAGGGTCCTCTCACATGAATCTCACAGGTTGCAGGAAAGAAAATCACTTGATTCTCTTATCAACACAGTCATGTTGATGAGGGAATCCCTCCCACGGAGCCATTGAGTTTCCCAGCTGGGGGTGGGCAGAAAACACACGGGTTGATTTATTAAAACCGGAGAGTGCAAAATCTGGAGCAGCTATGCATGGTAGCCAATCAACTTCTAACCTCTCCAATTAAGCTTTAACAATAAAACCTAGAAACAGATTGGTTTCTTTGCAGAGCTGCACCAGATTTTTGATTATTGCTAGCAGCTATATACTGCTGGCAATAATTGCATGAAAAATCCGACAGGCTGGCCATACATGGTTCGAATCTTGGCTGAACCGACTGAGATTCAAACCATCTATGGCCGGCTTTAGGCTACCAGCTTTTATTAAATTATTAGCTGGTGGTGCTAGCATGCTTCTCCTTGTTCAGGCCCTTCCTGTAATAAAATGACAACTATTCAGTGCCTGAGAAGTTAACAGCAGTAGTGTTGAATAAAGCTCTGTTTTTTTTTTGTTCATATTTTCACAGATTTTTTTGCTTTTCTACAATTTAAAGAAGTTTCACCCCAACTTCAAAATCATTTTTGCATTTCCCAGGGGACCAAGTGTGCATGTAACATTTTTCTTGGTTTACTATTGTAAGGGAGCATGTATATTTCTCCAAAGTCGCCAACTGGAGAAGCAGAAGCAAAGGGAGTGTTTCAGGCAGTGAGTATAAGAGATGTTTGCTAATAGCTTATGCTTTCAGCTAACTCGTCACTTTTATTATTTTAAACCCTTAGCATATACTAGGGCTGTCCACAGGTACTTCAATAAAATTACAGCACTCTACACACTTCAATATAATAGTGATGTTATGCAGCCCAGGGCACTTTGTATAACATGCATTATCCACCAGATCACCTCATTTTCATATCCATGCAGATATATTATTTGATAACTGCCTCAGCCCTATTAGAAATTCTTGTCACAGGCACTTCAAGGGACTAGCAGCATTCCACACACCAGTGTAACCTGGATTGTGATTGTTTGCTGCTGAAGAACCTTTTCCTTTGCTGTGGAGCGTTTGCCCCAGGAACGGTCATGGGACGGTGGACTGTGAGCAGTTGTGACAGGTGTAGTATTTCCTGAGCTCAGAGAAGGACAGATATTGCATTCCAGGACCCAGTGAGAGAGCCTGAGGATCCATTTGTCATGTAACGAGGATACTCCCTACCCTTCATGAGTGGTGAGTGCATTTTATACTAGTCAATGAGTGCACCAACAAGGACACACAAGACCCCAACGCTGGCCAACAATATACTAAGTCAACTGGCAAGTTAGACACTGTCAGGACTAGGATAGTAGGTGAAAGTCCAAAGACTGTCCAAAGCTGTTCAAGTGTGTGCTATTCTTCTGCACTCTGTTGGACTCACATCTGCCTAGGGCTGCAGTTTAAGTAACCATTATATTTGTGTTAATTATGTTAATCTCTGTTGACAACGCTAGTTCAGCAACCACAGCACTGATCAGAACGGGCACCAAGCACTATGTGTGCTTGATCTGAAGGTTTCAACAATAAACTTTAAAGTTGTGGTGGTACTTCTTCTTTAACTAGTTTCTTTATTTCAAGTATTTATTAGACAAATTGTCTGTGAGCTATTGTTTACTGTAGTAAGCAGCTATGAGCAGACTGTGTGAAGAGGAGGAAGCTCCCACTCCAACTCTTGTTTATTTCAGTGTCTAGGTAATACGCTGCTACAAACATTATTACACTGGACGTGCTTTTCTACCACACAGGGTTTTTACACCTACAAAAAAACACATCTGAACATTGTATCTTCAGGTAACATTTTTTAGCAGCATAACCCCTTGACTTTTAAGGACATGTATCACACATCACAGCTTTACTTTACTCTAAGTAGCCAATAGGATACAGAATACTTCATTGTAACCAATGGGATAAAACAAGCTCACAGATAGTACTAAGATGGTATTTGGTCCCTATTGGCCTAGCCAGGATGTACCCATCGACTTCAGCAGACTGCTTTAGAGGATTACCTTATGAGGTATGATGCTCCACATATGGTGGGAATGCCGATGTATTGGGGGCTACTGGCGTAGAGTCTTTTTCATGATCCGTGAGGTCACAGGGATCTCCGTAGGTAAACCACCTTCTGTAGCTCTGCTGAACGGCCTGTCAGAGGCCACTATGCGCCCTATGAAAAGTTTGGCGGCTAAAATTACCATGGCTGGAGCATGGAAGATTCCTACTGTATCTATTGGCTGCATGAAGCATAAAATGTCTTGGATCATATTGCATGAGAAGGTGGCTGGTGTGATAAATGATAAACACGCTTTTCGAGCAAACCTGGGAACTATGAGCATACTATGTTCAGGTTCCTCTTTCTCCCACACTTGGCTAGCTTGTTCGCTCTGTGATATTTCTAGAATCCTAGGTCTTCCTTTCTCCTTCTTCTTCTTTCCCTCCTTTTTTCTTGACCTCTCCCTATCGTTTGGCCTTAAGCTTTCTCTTTTATGGATCCTGTATACATTATTGTGATTAAGCTAGATTTGCCAACTCCTTCTAGGGCTCAGGGCTTATTTAGTCTGTTAATTATCAGAAGTTACACTTGTTAAGGTCTAACTGACCTATTCCTTAGTTATAGAATGTTTGCAATAAATGTTGTCCTATTCATTATGTTTTGTTCCTATGCCCTGTAAAGTTTTGTAAAGCCTTGTTGAAAAGGATATTGGCTTTGTGGATGTATTATTTTCTTTGGAAAAATGTTAGATAAAAATCTTTTGAACGTAAAAACAAGCTCAAAGCTAGAACAGCATTCCTAAACTTGCTCTCAGTTCTCTAGTTTTATGCCTGCTTGGTCTATTAATCTCTGTAAGTAATGGACTTTTTTCAGTGGGTAGTAGATGGAAGAAGCATTGTAAAGACACCAAAACCCTACCTGCTGGCTGGATAAAAGACTACATAATATATACGTACAATATTTTATATGTAACAGGCTAAAAACATGAAAAGGAGGAATTTTGACTTACCTGTAAAATCCTTATCTTTAAGTATGCTACAGGACTCAGGCAAAGCATTCATAGACCCTGGGTTATAGGCACATACCCTCAGGTGAGTAGACAATGGCAAGCTTTTAAGAACACGTCCACTGAACGCATTCCCTATAACCCAACCCCAGTCCATGAGTCCTTGTTTTGTAGCAAGAAATGTAAAGTAACCAAGGAATGGAAAGGAAGGTGGTCTTTGTACTGTACTGTACTCCAAGATATGGAATTTACAGGTAAAGCCTAGCCATTCGGCTGGCTTCTGTCAAAGGGGCATGACCAAAAAAGGTCTGCTGATTGGCTCCTGATCAGCGCTCTCAGCCAATGGCTGAGAGAGCTGACCGGAGTGTTCTGGCAGGGGGGCCGTCCCCCTATCAGAACACAATAGCACAGCAGGGGAGATTGCTGTACTAATGTTGGATTGTTAGTACAGCGGCTCTGACCAGAGCTGTCAGTATTGTGTATGAGGCTTAAGTTAAAATTCCTCTTCTCTTATTCTGATAGTAAAAAAGACTTAACTTTAGAGTGCTGCTGTAAGACTTACAGCTGAAAGCTACATCTGCAGAAGCTTGTACGTACACCTGGTAAAACTTTGAAACAGTATGATTAGAGGACCAGGTGATAACCTTACACAGCTACAGAGACCTGGTGTCGAAAAGCCGAAGAAACTCCCACAGATTTAGTGGAATGGGCATGTAAAAGTGCAGGAGGAGATTTGTCCTTAAGAGTATAAGCTCTACTGCTCTGATTTAGTATCTCTCTCACGATGGTGGACTTAGAACGACCCTTCTTCTGGCAGCTACGATCACTACCCGCAGAGAAAAACAGCATGTAATACAAACCTACCCTTAGATAGCAGGTTTGGCCTGTGTACCAGGTTCTTCTGGGCCAGTTTGGTGCATTGAGAATGACAATTTTCCTCTCTTTCTCTACTATTTTGAGTAGATGAGATAGAATTTGCACTCGAAGGAATGCGTAGAATAGCCTGAACTGAGACCAGGGCATCCAAGGCTATCTTTGGCCCTGGCTACAAACAGCGTTATTTTGTTGTTGAATTTGAAGGCTGTCTATATCCAGAGCCCCCCCTTTTCTGACATATCAGATTGAAGATGTCTGGGGGAAGAGCCCATTACCCTTGATCCAGGTGGTGGCAGCTGAGGTAGTCAGCTTTTGAGTTTTCAATTCCTGGGATGTGAAACGCAGAGATCGTTGGACAGTGATTTTCTGTCTATGGGATGATCTGGTTTGCCTCTTTCAAGACTGCAAGATTTATGATTCTCCCTTTGTGGTCACTCACAATTTCAGAATCTACCCATCATTCATAATATCAGACAGGACCAAGACACATATTTGAATGGTGAAGAACATAAAAAAAAATCAAGGTCATACATTCCTAAGCTATCATATACAGAAGGGGAGACAGCAGTCTCCTACATCCTCTGCGACAGGTCTATTCGAGAGATCCCATGTTTAGTATTTTTGAACACGAAATTCAGTGCTGTGACATTCCATCAGCTACTCACCAGCCTCTTGGTTGGTCAGATGGTCTCTGTCAACATCTATCTTTATGTCCAGAAAAGAGGGTCTGCAACGACACTTAACAGTACTCATGTACCATCAAATTAAGGAAGATCTGTCACATTTTATGAGAGCCATTGTACCATCCTGCTCATTGTCTGAAGTTTGCTGAAATAGGACTTGATAAGTATTTTTATTTTTTGAATCCTTTTGTTTAGTTGTTGCATTGTTGTCTCTTTGTTACCTTTATAATACATTTTTTCTGTAAATATTTTATTTGCACCATTTTTTTTACCTTTTTTTATACACCAATATTTTTAAAAGTTTTAAAACTGATATTTATTTTAAATTCATAATTATTATTGCTAATATTGTGAACGAGTGATAGGCCGATACTATCTGGTGAAAGTTTGGGGTTTAAAGAGTCAATTGCTTAGTTACCTAAACCCAGTGACAATCGCTCCCAGCCTGTTGCAGGGTGAGGCTGAGAGTGTTGTTGCATATCAGTGACAGCGTGGTGTGTGAGTTTGGCCAGTCATTGTTTATAAGTTGGTGAAGTTGACAGTGGTCTGACCCGCATTTGTAGCAGTTCCTTCCAAGGGAGAGGGCTTTGGGGAAGACTTGCTGGGTTGTGTGGCACAAGCTTTGCTTCAAAAGGAGGGGCTGAACTTAGGTATGGAAGTTGAAACCTGAGTAAAGCAATTAGGTGCTCTGCTTTTTGCAGAGTTAGAGGCTCCTGATGAGGGGTTGTGGGATTTTCCACTGTGATAGTAAAGCCTTTCCTCTGACATAGTTTATGAATTGGTCAGGAGCCTCTCCAAATAGACACCTTGCTTAAAAAGGCATACGTGTGAGGTGTATTTTACAGGCAGCTTCAGCTGTCCAGGCTTTAACCCTAGGTTCACACCTATGATGATTGAAGAGAGGGAAGTACTGAGGTGATGAAAGAGAAAGAGAGACAGGTTTTCCACAAAGCACTACAGAGAGAGCGCTGACAGGAGACTGAAGAGAGGGAAGTGCTGAAGTGTTTGAAAAAGAAAGAGAGACAGGTTTTCCACACAGCACTACAGAGAGAGTGCTGACAGGAGACTGAAGAGAGGTGACAGGACTGTATGGTGAAAATCCATCTGAAAGAAGAAGAAAGAGCCAGACTGTCTAGCGACACCTGCTAGCCACGCTTTTCCTGAGACTATTATGAGAGTGCTGACAGGAGGCTGAGGGGAGCCAGGAACAGTGACAACTACTTGGTTTGCCACCGTTCAGCCCAGGCACCCTGCTCAGCAACCTAGTGCCACCCAGCAGAGACAATCCACACCACTTCAGGGATCATGCAATATCCATCCAGGTGTTCAGTCGGCCACTGTCCGGTCACCTTGCCAGTTTAGCTACCATCTATCCTGATCGGCCGACAGGAGGTGATCCGGTGCCTTACAACATTGCTATGAGCCTGAAGCAGCATTTGGAATTTCCATCATGTCATCGCACAGATGATTGGTGAGTGGTTGGAAACCCAAAACGTCCTTCTTAACACAGTACAGACACTGCATGCAGACACCTATTCCTTTTTCTAGTGTGAGAGGATGCTTGTTTGGAGCTACCACTTTTAGCCATTCTGTTCTTACCAACCACTACCTAACGGGATTTCCTAGAGGATTACTGTCTCACTTTGCTTGATTAAACCTACTTTCTTTTCAAAGGGCCCCAACTTTTGCTAGCAGAAGATACTAGTACTTTTCAACCCAGGACCCCCTTACAGAATTGTGCTTACTGTACCTGTTAACCCATTTCTACTTTTTGTGTTGTTACTTGAACTTTCAATAGCGCTTGTGGCCCAGAAGATGCTGAGAAGTTGACAAATCTTCTCTCCTCCCTCTCAGCTTCTGTGTTATGGGCATATAGATTACTGCCCTTTTCTAAATTTACAGTCGCTAAGTATTGAAGGTTGCCTTTTCTAGTGTACTAATTCCTTGCAGAAAGGTTTAACAGTGTTGTAATCTTCCATATGCTTTAAACCGTGATAATATATTCAATTTGTTTATCACTACCAGGTGTGTGTCTGTTTTTGGTGATAATCCACAGCCAGGATAACAAAATTTTCCACGTGTGTCCTTAAATGTGTTTGCAGTAATTTTATTTAACCAGGTGTGCCAGGGAGCTGAGGTCATTTTTGGAGTTGAGGCAGAGATCAAAGAATTCAAATTTACCAACCGGCTCCTTCGGGGGGTGGCGCTACATGTGGGGGCTCACCCGGGATCCTCTTTTCTACTAGCAAACCTCCAAGAAAACATCCCAGAGAGTGTCAAGATGGACCCTTCCGCTGCAACCCAGTGGTGTAAGGAGGAAAATGGCAAACGGGAATCAAGTGTGTAATCGATATCCCTGGGGTGACCTGGACTGAGAAATGGATCAGTCAAGCTGTGAAGACACTAGTCCCAGATCAGAAGACGTGGGTAATAGCCATCAAGCCAGATCAAGAGTACTCCCACACGTATGCCCTGATTGGGTGGAGGAAAGGGATCCCTACTTATTTCCAAAGGGCCAGCGTACAGTTGACTGGCGATGTCAAAGCTTATTTGATCCAGCTGAATGCATTGTATGTGAGCCCAGGAAGTTCAGGCCAAGCAGCATCGTCAGAAGACGCTACCCCACGGACACATGTAACAATGATAGGACCAGAGTTTATTGCTGCCTTGGGAGCCTTCGTGGAAAGGTGCCAAAAGAGTAACCCAACATACACTGGGTCCAGATATAGAAAACTGAGGGCTTTTTCAGGAAAGCAACCAGTGCCAGCCGGAGAGGACAGCTTTGAGGAGTGGCTGAAGCACGCAAGGTGTAGATGAATGGGATGTTCCCGAGGCCCAGAAAAAAACAGAGAATTACTGAGAGCTTAAGGGGGCCTGCCTCAGAAGCCAGTCACAATTTAAAACTCAGCAAACGGGATTGTACTGCTCAGGATTACTTGAGTATTCTGCAAGATGTATTTGGGCGAACCGAAAAGGCCTCTGACCTTATGTATCAGTTCGAACATACCTATCAAAATAAAGGGGAGAAGCTATCTGACTTTATGAGGCATCTAGACAAGATAATGCACCAGGTATTACTAAAAAAGGGCTTGGATCCCAGGTCAGTAGATGAGGTACGGGCACAACAGGTTTTGAGGGGGGCTCAACCCCTAGACCTTTTCAGCTGAAAACACGAGGAGATGGAGGAGTCTTAAAATATCCTGACTTGATCTGGGTTGAACAAGAAGAGGAGGCCATGCTGGAAAGCAAAGAGAAGACCCATAAACCAGAGCCTGTTGCTGGGGTTAGAGTAGCTAGTGCGACTGATGGCAACACAGAGATAGAGCTTTTGAAAACCCAGGTGTCACAATTGATGGAGATGATGACTCTACTGACAGCCAGAACCACTGTCTCACCTGTTGAAAAAGTCTCGGAGTCGAAGCAGTCGGAAAACCCTATGGTTGTCCAGGTCAAGAAGCCAGTGAATCGAGGGGTTTTCTTCAACTGTGGAGGAGTGGGGCACTACCAATGTGTTTGTCCAAGTCCACTGAAGTCTGAAACCCAGCGTCCAAAGCCAGTGGGAATCTTTAGAGGGCCCCGGTGAAGGAGCCAATCCGGTTCTCACCTACAACCGTTAGCTCCATAATCAAGGACGCAAAGAAAATACAGTGAAAGCCAAAATCTTTACCAAGGGTCCCCTGCTGCTGTTTCTGAGCAACCATACAACCCCCTCTCCTTGACCCCAGGTGCCCGGTCATGGAGAGTAGATGCACATCAGCCCTCTGGGGCCCAGCAGAGATGCAAGCAAAATCCGAGGCCCATCAAGAAGGGGGCATGAATACAGACAACAGGACAAAATAACTCCCTGACAAACTAGTGGGACCTTCCCCCATCGTGTCAATTCAGGTAGAAGGCATCTATAGGAAGGCCCTTCTGGACACAGATGCGCAAGTTACCCTGTTATATAGAGACTTTTAAAAAGAGTGACACCTCAAACACTTACCCCTGCAGGCATAGGAGAAACTGGAGATATGGGGTATTTGAACCCAAAATTTCCCATATGATGGATACTTACCGGTCAAGACTTTTGACCCCTCTGTGACCGGACAAACAAACATTTGATACCCTAGCCGTTGGAGCCAACAAGAGTTTTCTGATAATAGGAACGAACACAGATCTTGTTAAAAAGACTGCTCACTCCTCATGTATTGGAGTCTGACACCCAAACCAAGGGCATACATCCTATGCTGAGACAAATGTATCAGCACCTAGTCGAAAAACAGAAAGCCCCAGCTGAAGTAGTGGGCAAGATTTGGTGATTTTACAGAAGTGAGAAGATATTACAACCCGGAGAGGTGGTGTGTCTACAAGTTTCAGTCAAGCTCAATTGGGAACAACCGGGCTCATTTGTTGTCCTTGAAGCTGACAGAGAGAGGACACAGGAGTGGAGGTAATCTCAGAAGTCATATTAATTAACAATAAATAATGATATTTGAAGCGCTTCACAATGTGCATGAAAATGAATATATAAGAATAAATATAAATAGTCAAATAAATCCAGCGGTGAGTAAAAATTCCTAAAAAATCCAGCAATCAAAATAGTGTAAAATTATAAAAAAATAAAAAATTAGTGACACCAAATGTGTAAAAAATTCACATAAAAAAATCCACATAAAAATAAATAAATAGATAGGGATGTATTCAGAAGGTTCAATTATACAGGTGTAGAATCCTGATTGGTATAGAGCTTTTGATCACTAGCAAAGCTGTTTAAAAACACTTGCTTAATTAAGGTGCTCATTGATAGTAACAATGTGTTTTTTGCTTCTATTCACAACCAATGTGAGAATCATAAACAGGCAGATAAGAGAAAAAACCAATCATTGTGCAATAGTTAGGATACCAAGGTACACAGGCAAACTTCAATCCACTCACGTGTGCCTTATAATGATAAGGCATATGCAGGTTTTACTATAGCAGTCAGCCGCCTTAGACAGGAGCAGATTCAGTGCAGTACACTGTGTGAAACTGCTGATCTGCACAGAGCGTCCTTGGCTCCTCCATATATTAATTAAGGCTCTGCAAAGGAGTTGTGGCAAGATCCCTGTCAGCATCTGGAATGTTATGGCCTCGCCATTGAAACTACGAGCCCGAATGCTGTTAGGACAAGTAAATCCATTTGGGGAAGGGAGAGACGGACAGGATCTCCATAGAGCAGTTTTACCCACAAAACATCACACTATCACCCGAGTGGAAAGAAAAGGTCAAATCCCAGCTCCTGAGATGGCAGGATATATTTTCAAAAAATGAGTTTCATGTGGGTTGTGTGAAAAGTGCCCAGCACCGGATTCGCCTTCAGGAAGACAAGCCATTCAGGGAAAGAGTCAGACTGATCCCTTTGGGGGACCTAGAAGATTTACGTGAGCAGCTGGCAGAATTGAAGAGCTCAGGCATCATCAGGGAGTCTAGGAGCCCCTATGCCTCCCCTATAGTGATGGTGCAGAAGAAAAATGGGTTCCTGAGGCTGTGCATCGATTATCGGATGCTCAACAGGAGGGCCATCCCTGATCAGTACACCACTCCAAGGATAGAAGATGCCCTGCAGAGCCTATCAGGGGCGAAGTGGTTCAGCATGCTGGACCTGAAGAGTAGGTACTATCAAATCCCCATGCACCCTGAGGACAGGGAAAACACAGCTTTTATCATTCCAGTAGGGTTCTTTGAGTTTGATAGGATGCCTCAAGGTCTGTCCGGTGCCCCAGCAACTTCCAGAGACTAATGGAGAAGACAGTAGGGGACATGAACCTAATCGAGGTGTTGGTGTATCTAGACGATATCATCATCTTTGGCAAAACTCTCGAAGAACATGAAGAGCATCTGGAAAGAGGTTCTGAGGTCACTCTATGATGAGGAGTTGAAGCTGTCCCTGTAAAAATGTCAGTTTTACCAGACTTAAGTTAATTACATTGGTCATGTTGTCTCTGATAAAGAAGTGGCTACTGACCCACAGAAATTGAAAGCTGTCACTTTCTGGCCAAGGCCTACCAATGTGACTGAGCTTAGATCATTCCTGGGGTTTTGCTTATACTACAGGCGATTCGTTTGAGGAATTTGTTAGAATAGCTCGCCCCCTTAATGAGTTACTAAAGAACGAGGATGACGACCCAGACCTAACGAAGCTGGTCAAAAAACATGGAGGGCCCAGGAAGCCTCGGGAGTCAATCCAAGAACAGTGGACTGACCCATGTGAGCAAGCCTTTCAGCAGCTGAAGTGGAGTCTAACAACTGCTCCTGTTCTGGCCTATGCCAATCCAGCCAATCCGTATGAGCTGCATGTTGATGCCAGTCGAAATGGGCTGGACGGGGTACTGTATCAGGAGCCCGATGGACACCTGTGGCCTGTTGCTTATGTGTGCCGAAATCTTGCACCTGCTGAGAAAAACTATTCTACTCACAAGTTGGAATTTTTGGCTCTGAAGTGGGCAGTTGTGGACAAGTTGAAAGAATACTTGTATGGTGAAGACTTCGTAGTCAAAACTGACAACAACCCACTCATGTACATACTCATCACAGCAAAACTGGATGCCACTGGGTACAGGTGGTTGTCCGCCCTATCAGGGTTCCGCTTCAGCTTAAAATGCCGCCCAGGAATTGGGAGCAGAGATGCTGATGCCCTGTCGAGGAGACCAAATGACTTGGGGGTTTCCTCTGAAGAGTGGACTCAACTGACTCCAGAAGGGATACAAGCCTTGTGTCAGGGAGTGGAACATCAGGCCAGAGGAACAACTGGGGCAGAAACCATCGGAGTCTCAGTGGCAGATATCCCCAAATACTACTGTGATTTGTCCCAGGTCAGGGATAATGGCCTACCTAAGCTTTCATATAGGGACTTAAAAAAGGACCAGATAGCAGATCCCCTCTGTATTTCAACACTGAAGGCCCTGGAGGGCCAATGCCCCAATCTACTGCTAACAGACAGGAGCACTACTAGTACACAAGGAATGGGATCGACTGCAGTTACGCAATGGGGTGGTTTACCGAAGGGGCCCCTCAGATGATCCTGAAGATAAGTCGCAGCTATTCTTGCCGAGGATGCATAGAGAGACCTTGCTGACTGCCTTGAATGACAATCACAGCCACTTAGGACCTGAGAGGACATTCAAACTGGTGCGAGACCGGTTCTATTGGCCCTGTTATGTGGGTTAAAGTTGAGGGATATTGTCACTCCTGCATACGGTGTATACAGAGGAGACTTTGCCTCACAGGGCTGCCCCAATGGGTCATCTTCAAAGTCAAGGAGCACTGGAATTAGTGTGTATTGACTTTCTGTGTCTGGAACCTGACTCGAGTGGACAGGGAAATGTTCTAGTGGTGACCGACCACTTCACCCGGTATGCCCAGGCATTTCCAACTAAAGACCAACAAGTACCTACGGTCGCCAAAATTCTGGTAGAGAATCTTCGTCTACTAAGGCCTACCTCAGTGTATTCACTCTGACCAGGGGAGAGACTTTGAGTGTAGACTCATTAAACGACTGTTAGACCTGTTAGAGGTTCAGAAGTCAAGAACGACTCCCTACCACCCTCAAGGAGATCCTCATCCAGGTGTTCAGTCGGCCACTGTCCGGTCACCTTGCCAGTTTAGCTACCAGCCATCCTGATTGGCCGACAGGAGGTGATCCACAACAACATTGCTATGAGCCTGAACCAGCATTTTGAATTTCCATTGTGTCCTCGCACAGAGGATTGGTGAGCGGGTGAAAGCCCAAAATGTCCTTCTTAACAAAGTACAGACACTGCATGCAGACACCTATTCCCTTTTCTAGTTTTAGAGGATGGTTGTGTAGCAAAGTCTCTAACCTTGTCCAGTCTAATGAGGACCTCCAACGCCAAAGATAGCTGACATCCTTCAATATGTAGTGGGTTGTGAGGCAAAGTGGGTGCAAAGATGGTGATAGTCAGAAAGCCAGAGGGGCTGACGTCATTCTTGGAGTTGAGGCGGAGATCAGAGAATCCAAATTCACCAAGCAGCTCCTTCGGGGGTGGTGCTACACATATGCCAGCATTTTTTGTTTGTAGTGAGAATTGGCTTTTATTATTCCTGTTGCACCAATGGCGTGCTTGTAAACTTCTTGCAGAAGCATCTGTTGGGCAAGATCAGTTCCAATTGATGTTGCCACCTTCCCCAGAACTACATTTTCCAAGAGCCCTTACCTTTCCCTACAGTGTGTGGGCAGACTTGCGGGAGTGCAGTAGCACTGATTTGCTGAGAACAAAATGTATTCACAAAAAAATATAGAGGGGCGGGAGATAGGCAGAGTTCTGTAGTCCCGTAGGCAGTTCTGACAAAGCTGGTCGGAATTTTAGTGCAATATAGGCAAGGTTTTCAGCTCGATCAAGATGTTGTGAGCACACCTGGATAGACATGGTCCGAACATACCCCGGTTCGTGCCAGAACTCTCGAACATCGCAAAAGTTTGGACCCGAACGACAAACCCCATTGAAATCTATGGGACCCAAACTTGAAAAATCAAAAGTCCCCATTTTGAAGGCTTATATGCAAGTTATTGGCCATAAAAAGGGTATGGGGGGCTACTGCCCTAGGGGACATGTACCAATGCAAAAAAAAACTTTTTATTTTGAAAGAAGCAGTGATTTAAATGATGCTTAAAGTGAAACACTACAAATGAAAAATGCCTTTAAATATAGTGCCTGGGAGTCCCCTTAGTCTGCCTGTAAAGTTGTGCACCTGTACAGTGTATGGAACCTGCTGCAGCAAAATTGACATTTATAAAGAAAAAATGACATTTACATTTTAGATTTTCTCTGCAAGCTTTTTTTTTATTTGGATAAGCTGGAATTTAGACGCTGGGCATGTGGGTGGCAGGGAGTGTATTTTATTTTTCGATGCAGCAGCTGGGGCAGAGAAATTTGCCTGCTATACTCTACAGCTGGTGGTGTACTACTGGCAGAGGTGTTGCAAGGACCTGTGACACCCTTTGCTATATCATCATCCCTGTCTCTAAAGGCCGCTGAGAGGTCATGAGATATAGCAGGGGTAGACATGAAAGGTGAGGAGGAAAAGAATTGTGCCCCTTTTGTGTGGCTTTCAGGTGCTCTTGCCAATGGGCTGAATGGTGGGAGGTTAAATGCCTTGTCAAGCATGTGGTACCCAAATGACTGGAGTTTTTGCCACGCTTGATCTGCTTGTGGCAGAGATTGCAAATTGCGACAGTGTGATCGGCTGCACATGTGCTAAAAAAGGCCCACACAGCTGATCTGGGAGAAGTGGGCCGGAGATAACAGCTCCATAATCTGATGGCATAGGGTGGCTGCTCTCTACTCTTCCATGATGGCTGCCTCTGGAGGACATCCGGCCTCGTTTCGATTGTTTCTCCCCCTCACTTTCCTCCTCTGCTCTATTCGGCACCCAAGTTGCATCAGTGACCTCATCATCATGATCCCATCCATCCTCATCATCACCAAAGCCAACTTGGCAATACACTGCAGCTGGGGGAACATGACTGCCAATTTGTTGATCAGTGTTCTCTCCTCTCTGTAGGCTCATGTTACTCCCTTCCTCTACCTCAGAACCAACATCAGAATCAAATAATGTCTGTGCTTCCTCAAAAAGCAAGTGGCATGATGCTGTGTTAAAAAAAATTAAGCTGACGCCTCCATGCATGATGGTGGGGCTATGGCAGGAGTAGCTGTGGACAAGAGGCAGAATAAGCCACTCTTGCAGCTGTGGTGGGCTGCACACTAATGTCAGCTTGGGTCATAGAGGATGAGTAGGATGAGGGTGTTTTAGTAAGCCAGTCTACCAGCTCCTCTGCATGCTGTGGCTGGATATTAATAATAATAAACTATATTTTATATAGGTCTTTTAAAGGTGGCTTCTCAATGCGCTTTACAAGGAAAACACAAGAAATACACAGGATAACATAACATAGGAAAAATGGACAATTAAATGAAAGCTTGTCTAAAGAAAAACATTTTTAGATTTGATTTAAATGAGTTTAGAGAAGATGACACTCTGATGTTCTTAGGAAGTGAATTCCAGAGTTTTGGAGCATAGCAGGAGAAGGCTCTGTCTGTCATTGAGTGTAGAGGGGACACACAGCAAACCAGAATTTGAGGAGCAGAGGTTACAAAGAGGGGAGTAAGTTGAATACAGTTCAAAGAGATAATGGGGTACCAAGCCATGAAGAGCCTTATAGATGAGCAAGAGGATCTTAAAGTCTATGCAAAACCTGACAGGTAGCCAGTGCAAGGACCTAAGTATAGGGTTAATATGATCACTTGTACCAGGCCTAGTCAGGATTCTGGCTGCAGAATTTTGGACATATTGAAGTCGATTAATAATGGATTTAGGTACACCGGCAAGTAGAGCATTGCAGTAGTCAAGTTGGGAGAACACAAATGTATGGATCAGCTTTTCAGCTACAGTGTATGATAGCATGAGACGCAGCCAAGCAATGTTTCTCAAGTGGAAAAAAGATGTTCTGACAATGTTTTGTACATGTGGATCAAGGGTTAAACTAGCATCAAATATCACCCCTACATTTTTCAATTTAGACTGAAGCTCAAGTACAGTGCCATCTATAGATAAGCTATTAGGACTGGCCTTAAGTAATTTATGGGGGGTGCCAATAAGCATGACTTCAGTGTTGTCACAGTTTAATTGAAGGAAATTATGGGCCATCCAAGTTTTTATATCACAAATACAGTTAGATAGGAGAGAAGCAGCCAAAGCAGAATCCGGTTTAATGTGGATGTATATCTGAGTGTCATCCGCATAAAAGTGATAATTGAGCCCATGTGATCTAAGCAGTTGGCCAAGTGGAAACATATAAATGCTAAAATGTAAGGAACTCAAGATGGAATCCTGAGGAACACGGTACTTGACTGGACTAACTTCAGACTGTAATCTGCCAAGGGAATCAAAGTGACAGCGATCAGTGAGATATGACTTTTCATATTCCATTTCAGAGCCAATTCTGAGACTCCAAATATAGTTTCAAGGTGAGAGAGTTAAAGATTGTGGTCTACATTATCCTTTGGCAGAACTAAGATCCAGTAGAATAAGAATAGTTAGTGACCCGGAATCAGAAGCCAACAGAAGGTCGTTAGTGACTTTGACCAAGGTGGTTTCTGTGCTGTGTAGTTGCCAAAAAGCAGGTTGGAGGGCTTCAAATAGATTTTTTACAGTCAGGTGAATATGTAACTGAGATATCACAGCCCGCTCAAGGATCTTGGCAAGGAAAGGTAAGATAGATATTGTGCCAAAGTTGTTTAAATTGTCCAGAGCAATGTAGGGTTTTTTTTGGTACCGGGGTGATGGCAGTTTTGAGGATTGTTGGTACAAATTCGGTGCTAAGGGAGTCATTTATGATATTGAGAATAATGGGGCATAGAGAACTAAAACAGGATTTAAATAAATGGGTTGGAATGGGGTCAAGTATGCAGGTGGAGGATTTCATATTAGAGACCAATTTAGTTAGAGATGCCAAGTCAAGTAGAGAGAAATGGGAGAGAAAAGAGCCAGTAAAACTAGGTGGGTCAGGAAATGCTGTGGATAAAACATATGGTGTGGTAAGAATTTGGTGACTTATTTTGTAAATTTTTGAGAAGAAAAAATCCAGGAATGTGTTACACAGCTGTGTTGAAGCTGGTAGTGTGGAGGGAATATGAGGTTTTAATAATCTGTCAATGGTGCAGAAGAATTGTCTAGGATTGCTAAGATTTTTTTCAATAGCATGGGAGAAAAAGTTGCTTTCATTGAACGTAGGTGAGAATTATACCACAGGAGAATTAGGCGGGTCTAGTGGATAGCACAGGCAACATCACTAAACAGAGGCAAAAGTGCCCTGCCTGAGGATGGACCATGTCCACCTTTGTCAGTGGACACAGATGCTACTGGCCCTTTTATAGTGACATGGGACACTCTGCCTCTCCTTGCTGGCCTCCCAGACACGATGGGGGCTTATTACTCAAATTTAATAGATGTGATTGTAAAAATAGTGTGATTAGATGCACTTTTTTGGATGAACCTTTTTTGGATGAATAGTGGTGTTTGGTGCGACCTGTGAGGTCTGACGCTGACAAAAATGTAAAAACTATAAAAAAAAATAAAAAGGGGAAACACCAGCATCGCAGTCAGAAAAACTGCAGCTGACAGTTTAAAAAAAAGCACTGTATACAGCACTAAATATTATGCAATGCTGTGTTAAACACTGCACTACACTAACACAGTACACTGACACTACACTATACTGACACACTATACTCACGCACTATACTAACACTACACTAATACTCTACACTCAGAGTCAAATGTTATGTAAAGCTGTGTTAAACACTGCACTACACTAACACACTACACTATACTCACACTATACTAACACTACACTAACACTCTACACTCAGAGTCACAATAAGTGACCACACTAACTCGCTAGTAGCAAACTGAGCTCTGCTGTATCTAGCTCCACTCCAACACAATGCAAAAGCTTCCTATGGGAAATTACCTTTTATAGTGTGGAGTGGGACTATGAGCACTGAGCCGTGATTGGAGAAAGTCATCATCACTTTGTCCAGTCAGGGCTCTGACAGTGCTCTGGTGCCCTAGGTGGCGAAGCTTTTTACCTGACCAGCGTTCAGGTGCAAGGCTTTATCCAATTAGAGCCCTAGAATGCATTGTAGGGCACTCAGCGGCCGAACATCCCGCCGAGTGACCCGCAAATTCGGGTGTTTGCTGAATAGGCGAACAGGCGATGTTTGGGCCGAACGTTTGCTCAGCTCGAACCGTTTGCCCAACACTACACCTCTTTTTTTAGCAGATCAGAAGGTATTTTTAAGTATTTGCAGGATTGATAAAAGCATGTATTTGAGGGATGTAAGGAAATTGTTTTTTTAGCGCAATTTAATGTATAAGCCAAGATCTTTTCCTGCCTGAAGTCCTAATGGACAAGACAATTGACCCTCAAAATACGACTTGTCTAACAGTATTATTTCCTGTTGACTTCCATGCAGGGGTCATTAGCTCGCAATTAAAATAAAATTACTATTATAAGAGGTTCTTCTGTAAACCTACCCAAAGAGTAACTTAAAGCGGAGTTCCACCCAAAAATGGAACTTCCGCTTTAAGGGAAGGCAACCCTCTGACATGCCACATCTGGCATGTCATCTTCCGGGGCACCGCGGCGCTGGAAGCAAGTTCAACTCTCCCCCTCCCTCTCGGCAATCATCTGGGACACGTCACAGGTCCCAGATGATTGCCTGGCCAGTCACAGCGCGCAGCGCGGCTCGCACATGCGCAGTGCGTGCCCGGCTGTGAAGCCACAGCCAGGCGCCCACAGTGACAATGCCAGTGCCGCAGAAAGGAGGGGTAAACGAGTGGGGCTTCGTTCACCCACATCGCCAGACCCTGGGACAGGTAAGTGTCCGACTATTAAAAGTCAGCAGCTGCAGTATTTGTAGCTGCTGACTTTTAATAATTTTTTTTTAGTCAGAACTCCGCTTTAAGCCATCTTTTTTATGAAAAATAAAAAAAAATCTCTTAGTTCTGGAAGAGCACAAGGACTTTCATTTCAGTTCAACGTAGATTGGTCAGTTTTATGATCTAGAAGGAAGCAGTTAACACAAACAGGTGACAGGATGGGTATATTTCACCATGTTCATTCACTGGATTTCCCAGCAGTTTCCATGGTTTTGTTGCCCAAAGCAACTGTCAAGAACATAAGAATTAGAGATTAGTATAATGCGACAGCTGCAGCTATTTGGAGCTGGTGAAATCAGCCTCTTATTCTCATGTTCACAGCCAGAAATCCTCCGGTAAATATTGACTCAGAGAATAAAGACTAGTAGAGATTATTAAGGTTCTCAGCACACTCTTGTGCCTTGTGCAAACACTTTCCATATGTCTTTGTCTCTTTTGCAATTCTGCTGTGATCAGTCAGTCTTTGAAACATCTTAAAAAACGTGGGGATTTTGTCCTTTCTTTACTGTAAACTGACTAATTATTTGCCGAAAAGCTGCAACTTTTTAATCGGCTTTGTACAATATAAGACAAAGGATCTTTCCCCCTCAATCACAGAATCTCCTGTTGCATTCAACTCCTCGTGCGTATCTAAAATCATCCACAAGATGTATTTTTTTAAAGATTACTTTTTTGTTTTTTACCTGCACTTCCAGATTTCTCAAGGAACCTTATAACTGCCCTCCCAGGATATCTCGTTTCAAAGCTGCAAGATTTCTCAAAATTTTCCTAAATCTTGTGAGATATTGGAGAAACTTATTACAAACAAAAAACAACTACTGCACAGTCGGCTTTGTTTTCCAGATTCTTTTAGTCGGCCATGGATGACGCATGTGCAAAATCTTGCTGAATCTCTTGAGATCGGATGGAAACATTACTTACAGAATTGATTACTGTGTATGCCCCCCCCCCCCCCCCCGTTTCTAAAATGTTGGAGAATGTTCTGGAAGATAGTGGGTGGAGGCTAGGAGGGCTGGCCTGCATATTTAGGGGCCCTTAGCCAATCCCCAGGTTGGGGGCCTGGCAGGGAACCAAGTAGCCCCTAAATAGACATTAGCCATGCCAGCAGGGGAGTCGGGTGGAAGATGGAGAAGCAGTGCTGAGGGGAGTCTGTCGTTGGTCCTTGAGGGGGTTTACCTTGGGCTGGTGCTTGGGAGGCTGGCCTGGAAGGATCCCACCACAGGAGGCAGTTGGAGGGACCCTAAACAGAGAGGCAGCAGAGAGAGCAAAGAGAGACAGTGAGTAGATCAACACGGTGCAGGGACAGACAAGGTGAGAGACTGCCAGCTGTAGCAGGGCTCTCTTGAAGACAGCGGCGTGCCAAGAGGGGCCAGGAGCTTTGGCAGGGGACCCAAGAAGAGAAGGACCAGGGCTGCTCTGTGCAAAAACCATTGCACAGAGCAGGCAAATATAACATGTTTGTTATTTTATAAAAAAAAAAAACATTTATCTTCGCAATCACTCTAAAAATGTTGTGAAGGGCTGCTGTAGACTGTTATTAATCTTATGTTTGGTAATTTCATGCACAACAGATCTGGAAAAAAATGACTACAGACAGCTTGTAAAATCAGAATAAATTATTACACAGTTATACACAAGCAGAGAGTGCATTCTAACGTCACAATGAATTACCAACAATGGTTTTCATCCAATATGACATCTGTAGAATAAAGGGGCAGAAGAACCAAAAACAAAAGTATTATTATAACATATCTGGTCTCAGATACAGAGTTTTAACGCATACTGTGGGTCATTTAAAAGACTTGGCATCAATGGAAATATAATTCTAGTACTGACTGGTCACAGTTGGATTAAAACATCGGCTCAATTTTGAGCTTATTTTAACAGCTTTTATGATTTCTGATTTCTAATATAATTAATAATTATATTTCGCTATTGTATTTTATCCAGCTAATACTAGACTTTTGATCCCACCTTACTAACACTGGCCATTACTTTAACTACATTTACATGGGTGTCTGCAGAACTCCCTGGTACGTGTTTTCACCTTTCAGCAGAAGTCAACACAATTATCAAGACTTGAGACAGAATATTGTGAACCTATATGATGGTTTAACCTTTGGTCTTTCCAGTGAAGAATTCTAATTCTTAAAGCCGAACTCCAGCTAAACGTCTAAGTACAAAGATAAAGTTGCATATAAGGGAGCTGTTTTACCTGCCGAAGATTTTTATTAGTTTTGTCTGGTCATGAGATTTTCAACACTCCATGGCACAGCTACACAACACTTGGAGAGTCTTATCTCTCCTCCCAGCCTGAGACTGTACAATGAAAGGAGCAGCATACTGGTGAGCTCATTTCTCTACCACTCTTCTGTCTGCATGCTTTTTGCCCTGAACCACAACTTATTGGCTCCTTTAATGCGTCTGTCAAATTCAGGTACAAGCACTGCTTATTCAACAATAGAGAGCTGCATTTATATGTGTCTTTTATATCTGCCTGGAGTTCAGATTTAGGTTCAAAACTCATAGCAAACATAATTCACCTTCTCCTTGACTGACCTCAGCAGAATAAATTCTGATTGGTTGCTATAGGTTGATGCACCTAAAAATGTAATCTCTTACCGAATAAGGCAGATGGTGTTTTGGCAGCCATGGGGCCATATAATGTAAACTAAATAGAACCTAAATACCTATGTAGCTCAATAGCTCTGTGCTACAGGGGTTGGGTTGGATTCCTTTAAAGGAAACTATAGTATTAAAAAACAAATGATATACTATTTGTAAACTCTGAACTCTCTATAAGGCCGTCAGGGCTTATCCCTGCAGTCCTAAAGCAAGAATGCTAGTATCACATCATCTAATACGCCATTGACCACTAAAGGAAGCATTTACATATCTGTATATGAGATACAACAATAACTGACCAGCAATCTATTGCTAAATGTGAAAATCACATAATTACTTTTAGGTAAATGTTACAATAACAACTAAAAATGTGTACTCAATCAATATGTACTATGTTTTCCTTCAAAGAAGACCATTTTAAAAAAAAAGTTCACCTATAAAAAATCCCCCAGCCCTCCTTCCTATCCCCCTCAATATCACTAGTTGTGATCACCCCTTTCCTCTGAAGGCCTCCACCAAACAGTTGCTGCCTCCTGTAATGTCTGCAGCCTGACTGGTAAAAGCCAGGTGTGGGGCTGCCTGCACCTGCGCATTATGGTACATCCACTTTAAGTTTATGTGATGATTTTTACTGGCTGGGTTGCAGACAGTGAGGGATTCTGCAGTAATCAGATGATATTACTATGGACCTGCAATGTGGGTAATGAGAGGGGTAGAGAAAGGGGCTGGTAGATTTTTTTTTTAAGGTGAACATGTACTTTAAAGTGTTACTAAAACCACAACAGTAAAATCAGTCTGTATATGCAGTAAGGCATGCTTGTTAAACTCACTGTGGAACCTAAGGCGTCAATCCTGCGCATTGTTTAAAAAGGCTGTTTGATCCTGTCTTCTTTGATGCTATCCTTTTTCCACAGTCCCCAATACATCTTCTGAGACTACAGAGCGTTGGGGGCACGCTGCACATGCTCAGTTTGGTGTGTATTGCTAAGGAGGTTTATTTATTTTTCTTTGGGAGTGCACGTGATTGGCCTACCCCCCAGACGACGTCTAAGAGGACGAAATGCGTCGGGTAGGACCCCACTGCCGCCACTTCTTTACAGCGCTGTTTTTTAAAGGATCTACACGTGAGTGTTTTTCATCATTTTTAATAAATTCCATACTTGTTTACGGATTTACACTATGTGGCCTTTCCTTCTTTTTTCCTCACTTGTCATCATCACTACTTGGTTCCTAATATCGTTCTGAGGGATACATCAACCTATGGTTCATCTCATAAACATCATCCCTCCGGGCCATCTACAGCCACTGACCACCCAAGCTTTGTCTGACCCAACCCGGCGTATGCCCCTTTGGGTCCATTATATCTGGTAAGCCTCTTCATTGTCGGTGGTGGTGTATCTGTCTTCAATCCAGATGTCATACACCTATTGAAGTGCTCTTTGTTTGAATTCATACAGCTCCTGAGGATATCCTATCATTGGGATTAATACATATATGGATGATTTCCTCCCATATTCTATATTTGGAACTGTTGGTTTAATTTTTAATTTTATTTGTGTGCCTTTGATATTGGACATTTTAAAACCTTTTTAGCGCTACACTTATTTTGTTCTCTTTTCACAGGGCCAATCAGCACTGTCCAGACAGAGGATGAGCGGTCATGCAGCCTCATAGAACAGTCACAGGAGAATGAAAACTCCTCCTACAAGCCGGACACTAATAAAAGTCACAAGACTACTATTTACTGCTGATGAGAAAAGTTATTTAGCAGTTTATATTTACTAAAATAATCTCATTTCCATGTTCTGTGTACTATGGGAGACCAGATAAAGTGAATGCAGGGTCCTGGGTTTAGTAACATTTTAAGCCCCTGTTCTTGTATGAAATCATAGTTTAGATTATCCACTGTTCTTTTTTCAAATTTTCATTAATTTTCATTTAGTCTGCAGATTTTTATTACATCCAGCTAGGTAGTCTCTTGTATTAGGTACAGTTTGCATTAACTGATAGAATAAAGAAAAGCTAGAAAAGCCACTGATGAAGCTGTAGTTTGTGAACTACATCACGACAATGGTTGTCAAGGAAAGTCTTATACCCAACTCACTTAAATGGATGAAAAAGAAATGATAATTATAAGGGAATGTTTTGAAAAGGCATTTTAAAAATAGTTATGAACCTTTTCCAATCCTAAAACGGGAAACAGGTGTAAGGGGTAAAGCTTGGATGAAGAAACCATATGAAACACAATCAGATTTATATACAACATAAAGCTGTGGATTGCAGAGCTACATGTCACATACATTACATCTGAGAACATGCAGAGCTAAATATCAGAGAGACACATGATGCTCAGTGTTGCATACTTGAGCCTCTAACATTCAGAACTACATGTAAGAAAGACAGCTATAAGGTAGTTTAGATATAAGAATATGAAATTAAATCTAACATTTCTAATAATGTGACATGCAACTCAGCATTATTGGCCCATTAGTCTTCAACTCGTACTTCTGATGTCATGTTGTTTGTCCATATAGAAACTTTACCGTATAGGAGTTATTTAACACTGCATGATAATAAATTACTAATCAAGTCATTGAATGATCTGAATGGAAATGTGCTTGAGGTTTTACAGGTCTGTTGATAACACAATACATCTTCACTGAGGATCCACAAGACTTGCTTTGCAGTGGACGAGATGAAAAATGCAGCCAGAGATGAAAAAGCATGATTGGATCACTTTATAAGAAATCTCACTGGATAAAATAGAATTCCAAGTGTCAGCCATATCCAGAGGCAGCTGGACCCCAGGGACAAATATGAAGACATCAAGTGATGCCATTTAAGGACTGGCAGTGCCTAACCACCTGCGAAAAGTCTTGGAGTTTAATGTTCAGAACCTGGTGGTCCATGAAATGTCCCAGGATCCCATCTCCGTGGACCATGTAGAAAGTGTTGCTCTGAGTATTCATGTTGCCTGGATCACTTCCCACTGTTGGCTCCCCAGATCTGACTGGCAAGGGTTGATCATAACTCTGGAGGTGTGAGTGTCCAAACACAGGGCACTGCTTAGATGCTGCAAGAAGTGCCCTTTCAACTTCCATTTCTGGAAAAGACAAAATAACTTACGGTCAACATTATTCTAACATCAGTTTAATAGCAAAGTAACTGCAGAATAATGTTAGACAAAGGCTAAACTGACTGGATATTGAAACATACAGAGCTCCATAGTCGATGGAAAGACTCCATATCGCCCTTACCAAGAAATAGCTAAACCACAGTCTAAATGTAATGTTTAGACAAGGAAAATATGTATCTCAAAGTTGGTCCAACCATGTTGGCATGATGGCTGTATTTTTCTGTACAAGAAATATACAGCAGTTTGACTTGAACACGGGACATAACACAACTGGTGCCATGATGACCACATGCACAACATGATATATCATCATCTGTAGAAAGACAGAGTGGCTTTGCTCTGCAAATCATACTAAACTGCAAATCCCAATTGGATTAACGAAGCCAAATCAGAATATTAACCTTGGACAGAGAACTGCGATGCCTGGCTTAATTGTGTTAGAATGCTGTTATTTTTTTAAACAGTCAATTCTACATTTTGTATGACACACTGCTTTTGTTTACTTTAAACAGGTTTTGCATTCCTTATCATACAGGTCTATAGCCATACAAAACCAGCTCGAAGCAAGTCATTTGCAGGTCAGAAGGAGGCAAACAATAATAGGGCATGTCTTTTTTAGATATGACCACTAGGGGCTGCTGTATTTACATATCCATATATTACAACATTGTTTTTGTTTAGATGAAATGGGCTAAGCCTTCATGGCACTTATTAAAGGAAATAACCACAACAACTAGTGGTGGCTGCTGATTAGGATAGGAGCATTTACCAGGTTTCATAGGTATTTTAACAGTGTTCATTATGAGAATTAGGCAGATAGGGGAGTGACAACATGGTCAATCCGGGTGTCCTGGGTGGCTGTTGTTGCCTATAATATACATTAGGAAGATAGGGGAGTTCCAAGATGAACCGATCTGGGTGTACTAGGAAGTCCTTGTTGTATATAAATAAGCTGAAATGATGGCCGTAGGTTTCTAGCACCTGATGATGTCCTTTCCTAAAAGGAAACGCAGTGGACGGTTACTTCTGGTTTGACGTCGCTTCCTCCACTGGAAATAAGCGGCGTCCATTTTTAATACCAGAATTCAATATTTTTCTAAGGCAAACACTATTTTTCACTCTGCGTGTGCATTGTTTTTATATTTTTCGATTAAAAAAGCGGTACTTTTCACTATGTCGTTTTCTCTTCTTTAATGCTGCATATGGAGAATTTTCCTGATATAAGCTGGAACAACTACTTATGTTGGAACAGAGGGGAAAGTCCTTTGGAGTACATGGAAGTCATAACACCCTGGATAACTATGCATGCTGGTTTTGACTCCCTTGTTGATGCAGGGGGTCAAAATCCTCCGGTGAGTACTGTGTGAAGTCTGTGAACCGGATCTTCTATAGAGAACACACTGTGGAGTACAATCTGTCCTTATCTTTGTGTTTGGAGGATTGTAGTTGAGGAGTGGGTCTGTCACCTGAACAACACATTGATTACATTGGTTTACAGTGAATGTGATCACATTTAGGCTTCCTATTAATTATATGATTTATGATTGCATACGATAACGATGTTTATATGTGGTTTTGAGTATAGGTAGCACCTTAGGGTAGGTGGGGATTATTTTGGGTTATAAAGTCTAATACTTTTTTTACTTTAATGCTGCATTAAGGTAAAATCTCCCCACCAACTGTTCTCCCTACCTCCCCAAACACTTCCATCATCTAACATCTGTCAGCTGCAGCTCTTGTCCCTTCAATTCCTGATTTCACAGAAGACACAGTCAGCAGCAGGCCCCATAGCCACTTTTCAGTCAAATCCTGTGAGGAGGAGGAGTGTGCCCAGGTCATGCTGTGTGTGTCCATTGACGCACACAATCCAGCTCGGGAGCATGCCCACATGGGTGCTCCCATAGCGGAGAGCACCAGCGAGGGACTCCAGAAAAGGAGGTAAAATGTCCAGAAAAGCCCTAAATGTATTTATTTACCTTTTTTTAAAAAATGTATGTACAGTTATATGTTAAATATTAAGTTTTCCAAATAGCATTTAAAAAGTGCTGCTACTTCTATCTCAGGACTTGTGGAAAGCCCTGCCAGACGGGCAGAATTCACATCTCCCCTACTGGGTGGGACTGTACTACCTAGGGGTTACGGGTTTGAAAGTGGAAGTGGACTCTCAGCCACCAGATCATAGAGTTTGTAATAGCCTATTGTATGCATTACTGTATTGTATTTGTGCCATTTCTGCATATAAATGATTGCTTGTTTCATCTGTATCTGTTTCTATCTTGTTCCTTTGCGATGAAAATTTAAAGAGGTTTGCATTGGGTCTACTAATAAAACTGTTGGAAGACTTAACATAGACAATTATCTTGTACATATACTGTACATAAAAGATCCATGTAGTAAACTTGGTAGAAAGTTGTTCTATTCAAAGAAGTATCGTCACAAGTAAACCTGCTTGTAAATCCCCCAGGGAACCCAGTGCACATCACACTTGTGTTCATTTCAGTCTGAGCAATGGTTAGGAAATAAAATGTCATTGTTATTACTTTTAGGGCTGGCTGCTGTACCTCCCCAGGCTGAAGCCAAATTTATGGGCATTCCTATTTGGAAGTTACTGTACAGCCAGCACTGAACCCTCAACCGCTCTACATTCTGCATCACTGTAATATTGCAGCCCTATCTGTGCCTCTTCTGCTACCTTATTTGTATATAAAACACTAGCTTAAAGTGATTGTAAAGTCTTGTTTTTTTTCTGTAAAAACAAAAAAAACATGTTATACTTACCTACTCTGTTTTAGTGAATTTGCACAGAGCAGCCCGAATCCTCCACTTCTTGGGTCCCTCTTCTGTGATCCTGGCCCCTCCCTCCTGTTCAGTGCCCCCACAGAAAGCAGCTTGATATGGGGGCACCCAAGCCAAGTGACAGCTCCCTTTGTCCATTCAGACACGGAGCCCGACCCAGCCCTGCCCCTCCCCTCCCCTGATTGGCTAGCTGACTTTGATTGACAGCAGCAGGAGCCAATGGCACCGCTGCTGTGTCTCAGCCAATCAGGAAGGATAATCTCAAACAGCTGGGACCCTCTTGGACATTGCTGGATAGCGAGGGACCTCAGGTAAGTGTTAGGGGACTGAGGGGGGCTGCTGCAACAGGCTTTTTATCTTAATGAATAGAATGTATTAAGATAAAAAACCTTCTGCCTTTACAACCCCCTTAACTGAGCCCAGACCTACGTGCTATTTTGCAGGAGATAGTTTATCAAGCTGTTGGCTTGTTTTCTTACAGCAGCTGCAGAATTCACAAAAAACAGAAGGTGACAGTTTCATAATCCATCTCTGAAATAGCAGGAGGGTCTGGGCTCAGCCAAGCTATGTTTTTTACATGTAGGGAAGCTGAGGCAGTACAGGGCTGTATGCTTAGAAGAAGAGCTGGCAGCCTGCAGAGGAGGGAGCATGGAATGTATGGGCTCTATGTGCACTCTCTGTCACACTCTTTTTTCTGAGTTGTCACTCAGAACTGCTCTCTCCTTCGTCCAGTGTTGTTGGAGAGCAGTAGAAGGTTGGAGGATCAGCTATCCGGTAATGCAGTTTAACAAGCATTTTATACTTTTTCTTTAGCCAATTTTGGGGCAATTTTGATATTTTTTTACCCACAAGGTAAAATCAGTATTTCTGCTAGAAAATGTACTTAGAACTCCCAAATATTATACAGTATATGTTCTGGAAACCGAGGTCCCAGGAAATAAAAAAGTGGCTTTTGCAAATTTTTATGTCACACAATATTTGTGCTGGCCCTTCAAACACAAATTTGCAGCTGTCCAAAACGCAAAATATACTTAAATTAATTTTAATAGTGCGCCCAAACACAATTGTTTTTTGTAAAATATAAATGATGATGATGCATGGAGTCAAACATCTCAACATTTATGCATGTCTGGAAAATGACAACAAACTATGGTACCAAAATTTGTTCATAGGTGATGCTTTAAAAGCGTTTACATCAGTTTGGAGTTAAACATGAACTAGGGCCCTAGAATTATTGCTCTCATGCCGTTGCTGATGGTGATACATCATGTGCGGTGCAATCATCATTTACATATGCGTGGGTTTACATTTGTGTATGCGTTTATCCCCTTGCACTAGCTTTGGCATCCCTCCCAACTTTTTGAGATGGGAACAAGGGACACCTATTAGCAAAAGTATGTAGGCATTGGACACATTCCCTGCCACGCCCCCTTAAAGGAGAATTATACAAAAAAAAACAAAACTATTAGTTAACCACTTCAAGACTAATGCCGCGTACACATGAGCGGACTTTACGGCGGACTTTGCCCGGCGGACTGGATTTCGTCGGACAATTCGATGTGTGTGGGCTCCAGCGGACTTTGTTTTCTCAAAAGTTGGACGGACTTAGATTTGAAACTTGTTTAAAATTTATCCGTTGAAATCGAGTCCGGTCGAAAAGTCCGCCGTCTGTATGCTAGTTCGACGGACAAAAAGCCACGCTAGGGCAGCTATTGGCTACTGGCTATGAACTTCCTTGTTTTAGTCCGGTCGTACGCCATCACGTACGAATTCGACGGACTTTGGTGGATTGTGTGTAGGCAAGTCCGTTCATTCACAAAGTCCGTCGGAAAGTACGTCGAAAAGTCCGCCGGGCAAAGTCCGCCGTAAAGTCCGCTCGTGTGTACGCGGCATAAGACTATTTCTGACACTTGTTTACAAGTTAAAATCAGTATTTTTTGCTAAAAAATTACCTCAAACCCCCAAACATTATATATAATTTTATAGCAAAGACCCTAGAGAATAAAATGGCAGTCGTTTCAATATTTTATGTCACACGGTATTTGCGCAGCGGTCTTTTAAACGCAATTTTTTTGGAAAAAATACACTTCACTAAATAAAAAAAAAAACTAAACAGTAAAGTTAGCCAAATTGTTTTGTATATTGTGAAAGATGATGTTATGCGAGTAAATAGATACCCAACATGTTACACTTTAAAATTGCATGCACTCGTGGAATAGCGACAAACTTTGGTACTTAAAAATCACCATAGGCAACGCTTTAAAAATTTTCAATGGTTACCAGTTTAGAGTTACAGAGGAGGTCTTTTGCTAGAATTATTGCTCTTTCTCTAACAAATGCGGCGATACCTCACATGTATGTTTTAAACACTGTTTAAATTTGCGGGCGTCAGTGGCATCAGGAGGGGGGCTAAGGAGGCTGGAGCCCCGAGTGGGCCCCCAAAAAGCCCCGGGTCTCAGGCATTCTCAAATTTATTTTTTGCCCAGAGCCCGAGCGGGGACCAATCTGACTCGAAGTGCGGCCGAGTGACATAGCAGGTCCTGCCTTCTGCAGCCTGCAGCGCTGTGACATCCATCATAGGCGCTGCAGGCTCCAGAAGGCGGGAATTACAATGCGGCCACGTCACTATGAGAAGATCCCCACTCGGCGCTCAGGGGGGCGGCTCTCCTCTCCCGTCCTCTCCTGTCTCTGGCTGCCTGCTGTTTCCTGGGATGGGCGCGCCAGCGCCGCACACTACGGCTGAGCTGCTGGAGGAGCCGGAGGTCATGGTCACCTGAAGTCTGACGTCACTTATAATAGGTCAGGTAGGTCAGTGCATGTCAGTGTGTGTTAGGTAGGTCAGTGTGGGTCTTGGTCAGTGTAATGGTCAGTGTTTGTCAGTGTCAGGTAGGTCAGTGAATGTTGTCATGTAAGTCAGTGTGCCTCAGGTAGGTCAGTGTGTGTCAGTCAGTGTAATGGTCAGTGTTTGTCAGGTAGGTCAGTGTGTGTCAGGTAGGTCAGTGTATGTCAGGTAGATCAGTGTGTGTCAGGTAGGTCAGTGTGCATCAGGTAGGTCAGTGTGGGTCAGTGTAATGATCAGTGTGGGTCAGGTAGGTCAGTGTGGGTCAGTGTAATGATTAGTGTGGGTCAGGTAGGTCAGTGTGGGTCAGGTAGGTCAGTGTGGGTCAGGTAGGTCTGTGGGTCAGGTAGGTCAGTGTGGGTCAGGTAGGTCAGTGTAATGGCCAGTGTGGGTCAGGTAGGTCAGTGTAATGGTCAGGTAGGTCAGTGTATGTCTGGTAGGTCAGTGTGTGTCAGGTAGGCCAGTGTGCATCAGGTAGGTCAGTGTGGGTCAGTGTGATGAACAGTGTGGGTCAGGTAGGTCAGAGTGCGTCAGGTAGGTCAGTGTGGGTCAGTGTAATGATCAGTGTGGGTCAGGTAGGTCAGTGTGGGTCAGTGTAATGTTCAGTGTGGGTCAGGTAGGTCAGTGTGGGTCAGTGTGTGTCAGGTAGGTTAGTGTGGGTCAGGTAGGTCAGTGTTTTTTTAGGTAGGTCAGTGTAATGGTCAGGTAGGTCAGTGTAATGGTCAGTGTGGGTCAGGTAGGTCAGTGTAATGGTCAGTGTGTGTCAGGTAGGTCAGTGTAATGGTCTGTGTGTGTCAGGTAGGTCAGTGTGGGTCAGGTAGGTCAGTGTAATGGTCAGGTAGGTCAGTGTATGTCTGGTAGGTCAGTGTGCGTCAGGTAGGTCAGTGTGGGTCAGTGTAATGAACAGTGTGGGTCAGGTAGGTCAGAGTGCGTCAGGTAGGTCAGTGTGGGTCAGTGTAATGATCAATGTGGGTCAGGTAGGTCAGTGTGGGTCAGTGTAATTTTCAGTGTGGGCCAGGTAGGTCAGTGTGGGTCAGTGTGTGTCAGGTAGGTTAGTGTGGGTCAGGTAGGTCAGTGTTTTTTTAGGTAGGTCAGTGTAATGGTCAGGTAGGTCAGTGTAATGGTCAGTGTGGGTCAGGTAGGTCAGTGTAATGGTCAGTGTGTGTCAGGTAGGTCAGTGTAATGGTCAGTGTAGGTCAGTGTGTGTCAGGTTGGTCAGTGTAATGGTCTGTGTGTGTCAGGTAGGTCAGTGTGGGTCAGGTAGGTCAGTTTTTAGTGGTCAGCATTGATGCGCACTGGTAAGCCAGGCAGCAACCAGCAGGTGAGCTTAACACCCCCCCCTTTGTCCGGCTCAGACTTTGGGCTGAAGCCCCTGGTCTTTTACGCACCTAGCAACGCCCCTGGCATGACTTATGTATGCGTTTTCTTTGGTGCGCGAGCACGCGGGGACCGGGGCGCTTTAAAATTAGAATTTTTTTCTTATTTATTTATTTATATTTTCTGTTCCTTTAAAAAAAAAAAAATATATGATCACTTTAAATGGGGTTGCCTTTACACAACCCCATTTATTGTGTTCCTCCCCAGCTTTATACTCTCCAGTCTCCCTCCCTTTTGCTGCCCAGGAATAAAACCTGCAGTGTAGCAAGAAGTACCAATAGAGATGGGACCTGCATTTCTAAATAATGTGAATAATGCATATTTTCCAGAACAGAGCTTTGTGGCCACTGCAGAACACAGAGACACTTCCCCATGGATTGATGTCACTTGGTCATGCGATCTGTACTAAGAAATCGTGGTTTAGCATTCCTGAGTTTCACTTCACTGTGCAACTTCCCTGCACAGCTGTCACCTTTAGACAGCACATCTCCCATTGTCAGTGGTGCAATCTACATAACTCCATGCTTTTCTATTGGCAATTAGGGGCAAGGGGTGTGAATAATCTCCCCTAACCTTTAGCCAGAACAGAGGTCTGGACATAGAAGTGACACACTGCGACCTTTGCTCCTACACCTCTGCCGACAGCAACAGCCCACAGCATAAGTCAAATACAGGGCTATAAATACAATACAGGATATATATATCCTGTTTGTTGTTATATTTAAATGTTTTCCACCTCTGTGAAAAGTGATGACATGCTTATTGAACATTACTGTACCTTATTTCACAATTACATTGACTAAAACTCTATTTCATGATTTCACAACAGGATGGATATGTGGTGATAAGCATTACAACTAATCACACATTAGCTTTTATTATTCTTACATATAAACTTCTACAGTTAAAGACATAATTTGCTGTTATAGCTTACAAAACATCACTGTACTTGCACAATGTAATGAAAGTACTAGATATATTATTTATTAATATCTACTGCATGCTTAAAACCATAGCTACCTGTCTACTGTCTTTCTGGTTGCAGTGTTCAAGCATGACGAGGGCTCCAGTGGAGAATGATGTGATGGACAGACACTTATCTTGCTGTCGAATCAAGGCATCACTGAGGACCCACTCCTGAGATTTGGAGTTAGAAAGGAATCAGATAACAGAGCAAAAAGACAGCATACAAGAGATAACAAGCATTGGAAAAAAAAACTAGATCTACATGGGGAATGTTACCAACAAGGAACCCCAGAGCAATGCACCAAGTTAAAACACATCAACATCCCAAAGATGATTTTACTGACACACCTTATAGAACGTTTCTCATTCCCTTAATATCCTCATGTTTAATAATATGCATTGAGCTATGGGAGCTCAGGATCATCGCCAGCGACTTGTGAAAGTGACAGTGTTTTTTGAAGTTGCAAACAACTCAGAAAACAAAACAGCTTTTTTCAGAAAACAAGCATAAAGTAGTCCATAATTCTTGTGCAACAGAAAAACAATTGAAGGGCTCACCACCACTATACTAGTTCCACACTGAAGTTTAGGGGTTTCCCGTCTACTTGGGGTCCCAAAGAGGAGGTTTTCACAGTTCAGCAACCTTGGCTCAGTCTCAAGCTAGTCCTCCCTGCTCACTTAAGTGTGTCATGCTATCTCCTTATAGACACGTGCCGACTGTTTCCTCTTCATTTTCTGGACTCTGGTCCACCTGGGTTAAACGCTTTAGGCCCAAAGTGTTTGGAGGTTCTTCCCTCCCAAAACTGTTTGAACCTCCAACATTTTGAGCCCCTAATGAGGCCTTAGAAATCCAGGAAGTACTAAAAATCAGTCCTGTCTTCTATAGCTGGACTACCCCCAGAACTCTTCACCCTGCGTGGGTGAGAACGCTTGAATACTCAATATTGCTTTCAAATCATCCCCCTTAAAGGGATCGCAATTCAAATAGTGGGGAAATATACCTGCTGTCCAGGACGCATTCCTGGCGTCCTGTACAGTATTTAAAAGAGTCCAAGTTCTAGGCATTTTCTGTCATGTATAATAGTAAACTACCATTTTGTATGACATGGTCACACATAACCCTACAAAGAATTGTCCCCATAAAGCCAGCCAATCACCAGCAGCAGATTGGATTACACCATCAGTTGCATATGAACTGAGTTTTTCCCTTGGCAGCAGTGGCAAAGCTTGGGTTTTCAACACCTGGGGCAAGGCAAGTAATTTGCTCCTCCTAACTCATGGACTTTTATATACCCCCACCCTGGTCACACCCCCCAGATACCCCCCCCCCCACTCTGCTCACACTCCCATATACCCCCCCAATTCCTCCACCCTGATCATACCCCCAGATTCGACCCCCCAGATTCCTCCACTCTGATCACACCTCCAGATACCCCACCAGCTCCCACCACTCTGATTACACCCCCAGATCCCCCCCATCGCTTCACTCTGATCACACACCCCAGATACCCCCTCCTCCATCCCACACAATCCCTCCACATCTGACCAATCCTGCAGCACCAGGGACAGGAGGGTTAGCTGTGTCCAACGCAGGCAGGAGAATGTCTCCAGCAGGACTTTGCTTCTCTCTGCTTTCTCTGTGACAGCAGCTAAACAGCAGCTAAACTAAAATTTTAACGCTGCGACCTCTCTCCTACAGCATGGAGGTTTTATTTGACCTCCAATGTACGCTAAAATGGTCAAATTATTTAAAAAAATTGGGAGCATTGTGACACTAAACTGGGAGCACTGCATGTAATATTACTGCTTCCTATGGCCACAATATTTCTGAATTATCTTCTCTCACCAATCCTCAAACCTGTTGCTTTGGTTATTGACAGACTATGAACAATTAAACCGTCTAAGGCTGGGTTTACACCTATGCGAATTTTCCCCACATCCAATTGGCATAGCAGGAGATTGTGACTGGCTCTCTATGGAGCCGCTTCACACATTTCCGTAGCGGCTCCAATGCGATTTGCACAGGAGCCCTGAGCGTCTTTTGGTCCATTTCAGGTTCGAATTCAGCCAAGAATTTGGGCTGAAATCGGACCTGAAACTGTGAATGTTGACGCACCGGACTCCTGCTGTCAGCCACTGCATGTTATAGTGTGAACCCAGCCTAACAGTTTCCTATGTATGTTCTGCTGTGACCAATAAGGGGGTCTCCACTCATCATGCTAGATTCTGTATTTAATTCTATTATGGAGAATATAACAAGAGGTGCTGAACACACAAAAGTGGGTTGGAACACCCAAAACTTCCAGGTGGAATAGAGGTGGGAAATATGACAAGGAGATCTTGCTGTTGGAGTATCCAAGACAGTTAAAAAGTCAACGACTGACTTCATCCATTAGATTCTTCTTGTGATTAAAATACCACTTTTGGGTAGACGGACCCATTAAGATAAATGACTCATTTCTTGCAACCCAAATGTGATAGTTCTGAATGGGGAGGCTTAAAATATTGATATAAATAAAATGGCTTTTTACTGGAATTCTCCTTTAAACTAACATTAAACGCCAAACAGCTCATCAGTTCGATGTGGATTAATTTGAAAATTCTGCCAAGCCAAGGTATGAATCAGTGTAATGAAGAGATAATATGTCATCTGTTCAGGGTGAAACCATCCTACGAGTACTTATATGTGTAGTATGTCATAATACATCTTATTAGAGGTAAACTACACATTAACTTCACTGATTAGTCTTACTGACCCTGTGGCCAGACCATGTATTGATGTATTGTCTGAATCTAAAGTATGCATTTGGATGGGGGAAGGGGTAATGCAAGGGAGATTATCCTATGGTATATATCACTATATATCACTATATATATATATATATATATATATATATATATATATATATATATATATATATATATATATATATATATATATCACTACCAGCAGAGTTGCTGTAAGATATCAATGCACCGATTCAAAGAACACAGGCGAGGCCTCTTCCCCATGACTTTATTTAATTTGTGCTGCCTTGGGCACGTGCAAATGATGACACCCAACAATGCCCTTTAACCCCATTCCTGTTACCAAATTATCACTGTCACAATTCTAAAAGTTGTGAATATAAGCACATTTCTGTATTCTGCTGCATTGCTCCAGCTGCTGCTGGATAAACTGAGCCAAGCTTTTGTTGATTGTAGGGATAAATATAAATTATGAGGAGTGCACCTGTCAGTGTATGAGGATGTCTGGAAACATTATCAGGAGTGAGTCAACAGGTCAATTTCCTATTTAATTATGGCCACTGCAATCTCCTAGCTCAATAGCTTTGAACAGACAGGTGCTCTCTGTATTGTTCAGCGTACCCTGAAGACGAATACTGAACTCTGGTGACTTGGTAAAATTAGCTTTGCCTATAACACAATTTCAAAGACAAACTTTCATATAACGGACACTTCAGCAGCAGATGACCCAGATAGGTTCAAAGAGGTGGTATCTGTATTACAGCATGGTGCATCAACCTTTGATAAAACCATTGTGGATGTGAATAGTGGATTTAAGTTAAAGTGTTTATAAACCCTAACAGTGAAATTCTCTTATTTGTTCCCCTTTGGGCTGGTAAATATACCATACTACCAGAAATCCAGAGAGCTTCTAACTTCCGGTACACGTTGCCTCTACAACCCTGAAATCTCAAGTAGTATTACCAGCCCTGCCCAGTTCACGCCTATGAACTAAGATACACATCTACCCAATGCTATGGAGGAGAGAGGGGATGTTCTGTAAACCAAATATGGGGGGAGCAGCCTTAAGGTGGCTATACACAAATTGAAATCCGGCCCATTGAACAGGGACAAGCCAATATTGAGTATGTGTGTACCCCCCTCCCAGTCTAACAATGCTGCTGGCCAAAGATATCTCTCTGCTCCTTCATTAAAGAATGTAGGGAATGTAGGCACTCTAACACAGGAGGTGTGTTACTGGCCAGATCAACAGGTGAAAACAGAGGGGAAAAAAGCCTAAAAAGGAAAACTAGCGCAGCCATCACATCCAATAATTGATAAGCAGCAATATATCACATTTTTGGTTTTGGGTTTAATATCGCTTTAAAGCGGTAGTAAACAGCTGCAGAGTTTAAAAAACAAAACAAAAAAAAACAACAACTGTAAGGCAATTGCATAATGTGCTAGTATGCATCGCATACTAGCACATTATGAAATACTTACCTTAGAACGAAGCCCTCCAGCAACGCGCTGTCACCACTGAGAGGGCTGACATCTTCCCCCAGTCCTTCTTCCGGGAGCCCTCGGTTCCAGAACAAAGCTCTGAAGGCCCGGCACGGTATGCTGGAGCTTCAGAGCGCATGCGCCGGTGATGTCATCAGCTGCATCCAGGGTGAATATCTCCTAAACAGTGCAGATTTAGGAGATATTCATTTTACCTACAGGTAAGTCTTATTATAGGCTTACCTGTAGGTAAAAATTACAAAGCAGGCTTTACTACCACTTTAAGGATTAAAAGACACTTTTATATCCTCTCCAGTTTATTACTTGCATGTCTATCAGTGGCCAAAGGTTAAAATGTCCTTTTGTTAAATCGGCCTTGGATCTTCTGTTATTTTATTGCATTACTACAGTGACATCATATGAAACACTTTTTTAGCGCAGATAGACAAGCTATTTTTCTGTTACCTGTGCGGCCAGTGCATTACTTGCAGTTCCCTTGCAGACTCCCACACCAGCCAGAATATTCCCTGCTGTATCTGGTCCCTGAGACTCCAGACAGTTTGCTCCCTGCTTTATTATCCCAGTGATCACCTCCTTCTCTGGGATCCTGCATGCAGAATGATATGCTTTAGTGTATTTAAGAATAAAACACATGTATGATAAAACTAGCTGCATATCAAAAAATCCTAGAATTCATACATGCCACAAATATTGCCCAGTAGATGCAAAGAAAAAAGCTGCAATACCAGTTATGACGGCAGAGACAGTTTATCATCTTAGCAAATGTTTGTGCAATAAGCTAACAGCTACAGGAGATGGAGAAGGTAATGCATCTGGATCAATTGGGCCAGGAAACTCAACAATCATCTCCCACCCCTTTATTTACAAGCTGCATGCTCTAATCACTCTGTACAGATTGAAATGTTATCTTGCCTCCAAAACCCCATTTGTGTTCTATCTGCTCTTTGATCTTCTAGTATCTTCATGGAAAACTAAGGTTCCTCCAAGGGTGGCTAGTGGTTCCTTGAGCTCTACCTAACTGACCTCCTATCTGATGGTACCTGTATAAGTCCAACACCACTCGCAAGGGTGTCATTCAGGCCACCCCTGTAAGCGAGGCATTCTTCCCACTTACCACAACCAATGTAAAGGGACATTTTCCCAATGACCCCTGATTGACTAATCTTACCAGGGGTTCCTTGAGACCTGAAAATTATTTCAAGGGTAAAACGTTTGAGAAAGGCTGATTTAGAGTGATATATATGAGGAGTCAAGTTTACAAGTTTAACCTTTTATTCACTCTTTTGGTTTTATGCCCATGCAAGGCTGCCTTGTGTTTTAGAGTGGAATTGAACTCAAGTCAAGATTTGATGTGATATAAGGAAAATATATCAATGTTAGTTGTGCCTTAGCAGTACCCTGAAAAAGTCTATAATTCCTGAAAAATAATGTTCTTCCTGGTATGTGAGTATGCCTAGGCACTCCTGTGCCTGCAGCTTCACATCTGTATATCTGCAGTGTGATATCTAAGGGACTGTTGCCCCTGACTGCTAGTCTCAGGAGTTTTGAAGTGAAATTTGGTGATGTCACTGTTTTACATGCTGGAGGCTCTGACATGAGGAAACAAAGCCTTGCTTCTACCAAGATGGCCACCCTACACACAACAGAAAGCAGAACAAGGCATGGCAAGTCAGTAATGTGGAAAGACCATCTGCAGGGAGACCACATGCAATCCTAGTGACTAGTTCTATGCCCTCTGTCTGCCTTATTTTGGGCACAGCTTCCAGAGTTCCGTTCCTCTTTATGTATAGGTATACTGTATACAGATGTAGACTGCAATATAAAACTAAGAGGGTGCCGGTACACAGGCACTGCAAGGTTGATTGAACTATGGCCTTGTCAACCTTTATGAGATACCCTGATGGCTAGGGAAAAGCAATCAGCGCATATATTCGTGGGGCTATCGATACATTGTTCCAGGATTTGATGGAGCTCTAGGAGAACTACTATCACATACAACCATATTTCCAAAGACGTAAGAATAGGATTCTATCATAAAGAACGTCTATTAATACTTTAATGCCCCAATATGAATTTCTGCTCTTACCCTCTTGATTTACTTACTTTAGCTCAGGATAGACATTTTGGAGATACCACTGAAAGGATTTACAACTCAACTTCTTTCGCAGCTCCACTCTGTCTGCTATACTGCAGGGAGCACAAAACACATGAACAATATCAGGTTTGGTACACCAACAACACGGCATTTAACAGTCACGTGATCTGAACCACTTGCTGACTGCCTAACTGTAAATGTACGTCATGTTTTTGATGTTAAATCCTGGGGTTAGGGCTGCAGCTAGATGCCATAACCCCGGTATCTTTTTTTTGTTAGGCAGCCGTCTTTCCGATCAAAGTGATCCCAGGCGCAAGATCACTTTTATAGGCGACAGGAGAGGTGCCCCCCTCCTGCCGCTTCCCGGTCATTTTTGAGCTTACCGGATCCATCCGTTAAGCCCAGAAACAATGCGATGCTGCCATTTGCTGGGCAGGAAGTCAAGTGAGGGCAAGATGGCCCCCACTCAGCTCTATGCTGACCTCTGACATTACTTCTGGTTCTCGGGCATAAACAAAGGATTTTTCTTTTTCTTTAAAGTCAAAATGTCCAATTCTTTTTTCTTTCTTTTGCTTTTAAAGGTAAATGAGAGCTCTGGGGACTTTTTGACCTGTCATGCTTATTTCTCTTACAAGGGATGTTTACATTCCTTGTAATAGGAATAAAAGTGATAAAAAAAATAAATAAAAGGGACAGTGTAAAAGTAAAAAATAAAAAGTAAAATAAATAAGAAAAAAATAAAATAATGTAAAGTGTCCCATCTCTCCGTGTTCACGCGCAGAAGCGAACGCATACGTAAGTGGCACCCGCATATGTAAACGGTGTTCAAACCACAATGTGAGGTATCGTCATAATCATTAGAGTGAGAGCAATATTTCTAGCACTAGACCTCCTCTGTAACTCTAAACTGGTAACCTGTAAAAAATTTTAAGGCGTCACCTATGGAGATTTTAAAGTACCGTAGTTTATTGCCATTCCTCGTGCGTTCGCAGTTTTAAAGCATGACATTTTAGGTATCTATTTACTCGGTGTAACATCATCTTTCACATTATAGAAAAAAATGGGGTAACTGTTGTGTTTTTTTTTTTTTTTAACTCATTAAAGTGTATCTTTTCCAAAAAATTTGCGTTTGAAAGACCGCTGTGCAAATACAGTGTGATATAAAATATTGCAACGACCACTATTTTATTCTCTAGGATCTCTGCTAAAAAATATATATAATGTTTGGGGGTTCTAAGTAATTTTCTAGCAAAAAACACTGATTTTAACTTGTAAGCAACAAATGTCAGAAAAAGGCTGGGTCAGCATTAAAAGTGCTTACAATTACTCACATTATTGTACAATCTCAGTCTTTCAGCTCAGAGTTGTAATAATAAATTGTATGATAAAGCACATATCTCTTAATTCTTCCAAGCTGGGCCAGCATTAAGAGTGCTTACAATTACTCACATTATTGTATAATTTCAGTCTTTCAGCTCAGAGTTGTAATAAGAAATTATATGATAAAGCACATATCTCTTAATTCTTCCAACTGTTGATCATTATATCAGACTTTAAAAAAAAGAAACAATTTGTACTTCAGTGTTAAATCAGTACGAGGGATGGGAACTTGATGTGAGCTATGCTGTTCCACCGTTGACATCAAATGCGTTTAGCACAAAGGTAAAATATGATGGGGCTCCACTTTCTTTGACTTTTAGGGTTCAATGGTGTTATACATTTTTTATTTCAATATTGATTTATGTAGTCAATAGTGAATGTTGATCCTGTAAATTCTTGCAAAATTATTTATTCAGTTCTTTCACAGAATGGACAGTACTGAAACCAAATATACATACAGTATAAGAAGCATTAATCAAGTGCTATAAATACACTTCTACTTTGCATGTGATTGGGTATTCTTTGCAAAGTGAATTTTCACCTCTTTCAATAAGTTCAGTGAAAAATCCCTTACAAAGTAAAAACTCACTTTTTAAGGTGAACATATTATATTCCTTTATTAAATTGGCCACATTATCTTAAATGTAATACATCATAAATGTCGTATGGTGTGTGATTAAGACAAGGGTGTATAGTCAACTCACCTCCCAAATGATTTTCCAATGGCAGAGGGACGTGCCTGATAGTAATACTGCTTGTATTCATCCATCCAAACCTCAGCGGTGCGCTTGGTGTTCCTGAAAGAGCAGACCACAATTTTTATGACTTTATTTTTAAACTTTATGTCTAATCAATTATTAAAAAATAATTTCCTGTTCCACCAAAACCACAATGGTGTAATTCAATCAAATAAATTGCCAACAGGATTTGAAAAAAAAAAAATTAAATTCTTAGCCTGCTACAATATTTCTTCAACTACATCTACTACTTTCTTCTTCTAGAACTATCACCCCCATCAAATCATTCTCTGCAGCTATTACCTTTTGTACGACCACCCCCTCCCTTTAGAATGTAAGCTCTACGAGCAAGGCCCTCCTGCACCCTTTGTATTGAACTGTACTGTAATTGTGTTGTCCCTCCTATACATTGTAAAGTGCTGTGTAAACTGTTGGCGCTATATAAATCGCGTATAGTAATAATAACTACTAGAAAGCGATGAGAAAAAAAAAAAAGAGTTTTCTAAAGTGAGATTTCTGAAAACTATTTTGCAATGTAGAGCCTCTGTGTCCTAAATAATATTATTTCATGCAACACTTTTACATTACAATGCAAATAGAGTACTACAAAATTCTCTATTCCCAAAGCTGAAGTCAGATTTGATTGATCAACAAATGTTTTGCAATCTTTGACAGCTGGGCCAATTAATGTTCTACAGCAAGCACAGCCATTAATAACATGTTGTTACATTTATATGGCTTTATTCTGTACAGGTTTTTTATTACAAAACGGACATCTGTCTATTTGTCAAACAGCTAACATTCCTATTATGTGCCTGCTGTTCTCTTTTGACCATTTATCAAAAATATTAGTGTGTGTAAAAGAGCTGCTAATAGCAATTACAACTGTAAATGTAAAATGACCTAAGCCTGTACAGGGACTAGGATACATAACATTTATGTTGCTGTGCTATGAAGACTATTGTTCTTGCTGCCATAAAGGTGACAAAAAAGACAGCTGGTAATTATGTTGCATGGTATCAAAGGACAGAAGTTGGCCATATTGTTCGCTTTGCTTTAAAGAAAAACTGAAATGGTTTTATGTCAGTTTTACTTCATTATTTTTCTAAGTTTACAGTATCTTACAAAAGTTAGTACATCCCTCACTTTTTTGTAACTATTTTAATTATATCTTTTCATGTGACAACACTGAAGAAATGACACTTTGCTACAATGTAAAGTAGTGAGTGTACAGCTTGTATAACAGTGTAAATTTGCTGTCCCCTCAAAACAACTCAACACACAGCCATTAATGTCTAAACCGCTGGCAACAAAAGTGAGTACACCCCTAAGTGAAAATGTCCAAATTGGTGACAAAGTGTCAATATTTTGTGTGGCCACCATTATTTTCCAGCACTGCCTTAACCCTATTGGGCATGGAGTTCACCAGAGCTTCACAGGTTGCCACTGGAGTCCTCTTCCACTCCTCCATGATGACATCACGGAGCTGGTGGATGTTAGAGACCTTGCGCTCCTCCACCTTCCATTTGGGGATGCCCCACAGATGCCCACTAGGCTTTAGGTCTGGAGACATGCTTGGCCAGTCCATCACCTTTACCCTCAGCTTCTTTAGCAAGGCAGTGGTTGTCTTGGAGGTGTGTTTGGGGTCGTTAACATGTTGAAATACTGCCCTGCGGCCCAGTCTTCCACCACCATGCTTAACTGTAGGCAAGACACACTTGTCTTAATACTTCGCACCTGGTTGCCGCCACACACGCTTGTACTCACTTTTGTTGCCAGTGGTTTGGACATTAATGGCTGTGTGTTGAGTTATTTTGAGGGGACAGCAAATTTACACTGTTATACAAGCTGTACACTCACTACTTTCCATTGTAGCAAAGTGTCATTTCTTCAGTGCTGTCACATGAAAAGATATAATAAAATATTTACAAAAAATGAGGGGTGTACTCACTTTTGTGAGATACTGTATATTATTTTAAACTGATGTACTGTATATAGTACATGGCCAAGGATTCCCAAAGAACTATGGGAGAGAGAGAGAGTACAGGAGAACTGATCTCCTTTTTAGGCATTCTGTCTCATTAAAGAAAGGCTAAAGTTCCACTGTCACAAACAGCGAGCAGGCAGACTTTTGCACTATCCCTGTGTGCCAGGATGACGACATTATGAGCACGAGCAATAGTGATCTCATCTCATGAAAGCCAATGAAGACAGCTGAAGACCGGCACCCAGGAGAAGATGCCAGAGAGGGATGGTGACTGCTGAAGGAAAGGTAAGTATCGTACCCTTTAGTTCAGTTTTTTTTAAAAACCTTACACCGAGCTGTGTAGAGGGAGGGGGTGAGATGATGGGGATGAGTCGATGCTCAGGCTCATTTACTTGTGTGGCTAAATTTCACCTTGAGCTACTGAACTCTGTAAAAAAAAAGCTCCACTTGCTGGCTCATATGTAGAATCCAAAAAAATGCAAAATTACACAATTACCTGATTAAAAGCGAATAAAACATTTTTAAGAATGGTATATTTATAAACATGGTAATAAAGTACATGTCAAGCCCAAACTTTGTTTAGTTTTGGATAGAGTGGGAAAGGTAATATCCCTCTCATATTTTAATTGCTAAACAAGGTCTGTTAGGAAGATTTAAAGGAAGACACAGCTTAGCTTTGAAGAGGTTAAGAACCAGGTCCCCGGTACACTCATCAACGGAAGATTGACGGCGATCCTTGAGGACAAGTATGACAAATTCCAACGGACTTGGCAGCCCTAGATAGATAATTTCCCATACTCTCAAATGACCTCTCGATTCTTAGAACTGTAAAGGTTCTATGTGCTACAGATTAAAGACACTTCTCTTCTTCCCTCCCCTCTCCTGCTCTCTTTCTTTCTCTGTTTTCTTTGTTGCCTGTTTTCACACGCTTTCCTCTCTTATTGTTGTCAGGCTCCGGATGAATATGGTAGGCCATGGCCTCCTAAATTTAAAGCTAATCCCCCCCACCTCTTTTTTTTTTCTTTTTGGCTAGGCCTCTCGGTTAGATCCTTCATTTGCGCCTTAGAGACGTGAAGATATCGATGGTTTAGACCAGTGGTCATCAACCCTGTCCTCAGGGCCCATTAAGGGTCGGTTAACACTAGGACGACTTGTCAGTCGACTTAGCCGCCTGACAAGTAGTGTCCCGTTCTGTACAATGGAACCGTTCTAATCGGAGCGACGCAAGTCGCTCCGACTTAGAAAAAGGTTCCTGTACTACTTTGGGGGCGACTTGAGGCGACTTCTATATAGAAGTCTTTTTGCAAGTCGCCGCCCCTGTTGTGTCCAGGTCGCCTGAGGCAGTTGCGCTGCAAGTCGCGCTGCCTCAGTGTGAACCGGGGCTAACAGGTCAGATTTTATGTATTACCTTGGGGAGATGCATACTAGAATACTGCAAACATTGAGCAGCAAATGATATCACCTGTGATGTATTTCACTTATCTTGCAAACCTGGCCTGTTAGTGGGCCCTGAGCACAAGGTTGATGACCACTGGTTTAGACTACATGATTTTGCCTCGATTGCCTGGATTCTGTTCTTTTGGCAATTTTTTATTTTGAGCACAAACGACTTATGTTTTAGACGCTCAACCTATTTGTAAAAAATTGATGTTCTGCAAGTCCTGTCTCATCCATATTGTGTCACAGTATTGATGCCGCTCTCATTTTGTATCTGGGGAGCAATAGTTGTATAATGTGCAACTGATATTTCACATATAAGTTTTATTTCTGTACCGCTTTACTTCTATTGTTATATTGAAAAACATTAATAAAATTTCAGTAAAAGAAAGATTTAAAATTATTATTAGAAAGGCCCTCACTACTTGTCCTGCTGAGAACGCTTTACCAGGTAAGAAGTGTGGAGGACTCTCTGACAGCAGCACAGATAGTAATAAAAATGTTTTACATCCATAGACTAGGGGAAGGCTAGAACTCCTGTCAGATGCGTTTTTATGTCCCTGTAGCAGATTTTCTCTCACTTCATGTCAGGTGAAAACGGAGCCTCGGAAAATAGCACAAACCAGACAGGAGTTCTAATCTTTTCCAAAACTAGAAGAAAAACGTTTTTTACTTGACACACTTTAACCACTTGCTTACTGCCTTACATCTAAAAATGGTGAAGTGGTGGGAGCTTATTTCTCCAATGGCATTTATAAATGATAAATCGGGCAGCTAATGTGCCCATTATTGCCTGTGATGGTTTTTGTTCATATACACGGCAAAGACAGCAAATCTGAGTGACTCTGTACCTTGGGAATCGCTGTGATTGGTCATAGAGAGACCAATCACAGCGATCACAGATGTAAACAGTGTAGTGTTTACAATTGTGAGCCATCCCCTTTTTTTCTTACAGGGTAATAGGAACCAATAAATAAATGAATTATTGATTATTTCCAGATTACATCAAAGATTACGGCAACAGCAGATTCAAGTAACTTTTTTTTGTAAAGTTTTTACCCCCCCTCCTCTCCTATACATTCACTATATGTGACCTTTACACTAACCTCATTCATCCCCTCCTCCCTTTGTGTATGACCTTTAATGCTGCTGCATTTAGTGCACCATTACTAAGCTCCATGTTTTAACCACCTGAACACCAGCATGTTTCTTCATTTACAAAAAATTGTGGCAAAAAAAATAGATCACCTTGCGGTGTCTACTTTCCCAAAAATTGTCATTTTTGAAGTGTCTGTGTGGCCCTGGCATTTTTATTCTATCAGAACAAAGAAACATTTTTTTTTTCAAAATGTTTGGTCAATTTTCCTTTTTATAGTTAATAATACCCAGTGGTTATTAAATACCACCAACAGAAAGCTCTGAAGTAAAACAATCTAAAATTCATTTGGGTACAGTGCTGAATGACGGAGTAATGGTCAGCCTAACTATCACAGCACTGAAAACTGAAAAATGGCCTGGTAATGAAGGGGTTTTACAGACTGGCTGTGAATAAAGCGGAATTTCACTCTCAATCAATATTGACTATTTTTAAGTCTTATGCTGCTAGCATTAGAAAATACTTAGAAAGGTATATTATATTTACTTGTTTTTTACATTTCTTACTTTCTGGTTACTTTCTGTTTTCCAGGCCTAGAAAAATGATGTCATACATCCCAGAAGTCTTCAAGAGGGGAGGAGGGGCTTTCTCAGCTAAGCACACCCCCATGCATGCATGTCTGCGCAAAGGGCAGATGGATTCCAGGAAGTAAATTCTACATGAATCATCTGCTCTTACTCAAGATGGCCATTGCCAGAAATGCTAATGGAGTTTTTTCAAAGTAATTTACTAGCAAAATAAAGCATGGAGACATGGATGGATAGTGAGTTTGCTTTGAATATTAAAAATATTTAAAAAAAAAAAAAGCTTTTTTTTTTCGGTTTGTGGTGCTCAGATGCAGTGTAGTTTTGCTTAAAGAAGGGAACAAGAGTTGTACAAAACCACTAGATGTGTATGTACTTTTATTGAATATAGAACTGTTCCCAATATCCACAGAATTTATTGTTAAACCCCCATAAACCAGATTGTGATTTATGTTTAAGCCCGTTTCACACGGGCTTCAGCTTGTATAAAAGCAGTGTGTACAGCAAGATATGACAAAGCATTTGCAGAGCTTTCAGCAAGCTTAGTTGAAGCTTTTAACCACTTCAGCCCCGGAGGGTTTTACCCCCTTAATGATCAGGCCATTTTTTGCAATACAGCACTGTTTTTTTAACTGAAAATTGCGCAAGTCGTGCGACGTTGTACCCAAATAAAATTGATGTCCTTTTCTTCCCACAAATAGAGCTTTCTTTTGGTGGTATTTGATCACCTCTGCGGTTTTTATTTTTTGCGCTATAAACAAAAAAAGATCGACAATTTTGAAAAAAAAAAAAAACTGTTTTACTTTTTGCTATAATACATATTTAATAAAAAAATTGAAAAAATCTAATTTCCTCATCAATTTAGGCCAATATGTATTCAGCTACATATTTTTGGTAAAAAAAAAATCCCAATAAGCATATATTGATTGGTTATAGCATCTGCAAACGATGGGATATTTTTATGAAATCTTTCTTTCTTTCTTTCTTTCTTTCTTTCTTTCTTTCTTTCTTTCTTTCTTTCTTTCTTTCTTTCTTTCTTTCCTAGTAATGGTGGTGATCAGCGATTTTTAGCAGGACTGCGACATTGCAGCGGACAAATCGGACACCTAATTAACAATTTTGACACTTTTTTGGAGACCAGTGACACGAATGCAGTAATCAATGCTAAAAATATGCACTGTTACTATACTAATGACACTGGCAGAGAAGGGGTTAACATCAGGGGCGATCATCAGGGTTTAATAGGTCCATAGGGAGTGCTTGCTAACTCTGTGGGGATTGTTCTGACTGGGTGAAGACAGAGATCGGTGTTCCTGCTTAGCAGGAACATGAGATCTCCATCTTCTCCACTTTTAGAATGGCGATCTGTCTTGTTTACATAGGCAGATCGCTGCTCTGCCTCTCCCGGGAACGATCGCGGGTGGCCGGCGAACATAGAGTCTGTGGGTCCCACTGATTGGCATCCCCGCTATTGCACGAAATGACATACAAGTAAGTCGTTTAGCGCAATAGACCTGACCTGCCGCAGTACTGCAGTAGGCGGTCAGCAAGTGGTTAAAGTACCATTCAGCTCCAGTTTGTAAATGTTGAACACAGATCCTAAAGGGAGTGTTGTTTGCCACTTTAACCGCTTCAATACTGGTCGCTTTTATCCCCTTCCTGCCCAGACCAATTTTCCGCTTTCAGCGCTGTCTCACTTTGAATGACAATTGCGCGGTCATGCAACACTGTACCCAAATTAAACGTTTATAATTTTTTTTCACATAAATAGAGCTTTCTTTCGGTGGTATTTAACCACTTCCCGCCTGGTCTATAGCAGAATGACGGATGGGCAGTGGTTCAGTTATCCTGACTGGGTGTCATATGATGTCCAGCAACATAATTGCAGGCGCGCACCAGTGGGGGCGCGCATCGCAGCGGTCGTTGTTGCGGTGTGTCAGTCTGACAAACCTCAACTTCGATCTAGGTAAAGAGTCTCTGACAGAGACTTTTTACCTCGTGATCAGCCGTGTCCAATCACGGCTGATCACTATGTAAACAGGAAGAGCCGTTTATCGGCTTTTTCTCACTCGCATCTGACAGACGCAAGTAGAGGAGAGATGATCGGTTGCTCTCCTGACGGGGGGGTCTGTGCTGATTGTTTATCAGTGCAGCCCCCCCCCTGGATGCCTGCCCAGGACCACCAGGATGCCGCCAGGACCACCAGGGATGGCCACCACACAGGGCCACCAGGTATGCCACCCTAGACCACCAGGGATATGCCAATCAGTGCCAATGAAAAATGCCTGCCAGTGCCAGTACCACCAGTGATGCCTATCAGTGAAATCTATCAGTGCCAGCCATCAGTGCCCATCAGTGCCGCCTTTCAGTGCGCATCAGTGCCGTCTATCAGTGCTCAGCAGTGCCGTCTATCAGTGCCACCCATAAGTACCCATCAGTGCAGCCTTTCAGTGCCCATCAGTGTCACCTATCAGTGCCTATCAGTGCCCACCAGTGCCACCTATGAGTGCCCATCAGTGCCGACTATCAATGCCCCTCAGTGCTGTATATCAGTGCCCATTAGTGCCACCTCATCAGTGCCTTCTCATTGGTGCCACCTCATCGGTGCAGCCTTATCAGTGCCTATCAGTGCAGCTTGTCAGTGCCCATCAGTGAAGGAGAAAACTTACTTATTTACAAAATTTTATAACAAAAACAAAGAAAACCTTTTTTTTCAAAATGTTCAGTATTTTTTTATTCGTTTAGCAAAGCTCTATTTGTGGGAAAAAAAGATAAAAATTTAGTTTGAGTACAGTGTTGCATGACCGCGCAATTGTCATTTAAAAAGTGACAGAACTGAAATCTGAAAATTGCCCTGGGCAGGAAGGTGTGAAAGTGCCTGGTATTGAAGTGGTTAATCACCACTTTTTTTTTTTTTTTTTGCTAAAAAAAGACAACTGATAGGTATCATTTATGGGCAATGATAGATGGCGCTGATAGGCGGCACTGATGGGCGGCACTGATTGGCATCACTAATGGGTACAAATTGGCATCACTTCTGGGCACAAACTTGGCATCACTCCTGGGCTCTGACTAGCATCACTGTCGGGCACTATTGGGGCTGCACCGATAATCGGGGGAAATAATGATTATCTGTACAGTCTCCCCTGTGAGGAGAGACTGTACAGTCTCTTTACTAAGATTGGGGTCGCGCTCGCTGTGAGCGCGCTGAGAATGGGGCGATGTCATATGACGTCAGCCCAGAAAGAGAGAGTATCCCGCCCAACGTCGTTTGTCTATACAGCGGGCAGGAGGTAGTTAAGCTAGCTGCTAGCAGGCTTCAGAACCTTTTGAAGCTTGTTGAAAGCCTGCTGAATCCTGCTAGCCGTTGCTTAAAGTGGCAATCAACACTCCCATTAGGTTCTGTGTTTAACATTTATAAACTAGAGCTGAGCTGTACTTTAAAAGCTGCAACAAAGCATGCTGAAAGCTCTGCAAATGCTTTGTCAAAGCTTGCTATTCCACACTACTCATATACAAGATGAAGTCCGTGTACAACAGGCCTTAAAGGGCTCTTTAATTAGAATTGCATCCCATCTACTGACTTTATCCTCATGTTAATGAAAAATAAATGCAAACTCTGTACACCTGTGTTTGCCATGTCTCATAATACAACATGTAGCTGATCATATTTCATGTGCGGTTTGTTCCATCCTGCTTGTCTGTGATCATTCTGTACTTTTGAATAAACAGTCTACTCTTTTCTAATCTGAATGAGAATAAAGTACTCATTGGAAAACTTTTTTATAACATATAAACAGAAAGCATTTGCATTCCAATTGTTATTTTGCTGTTTTCTGTAAAATTACACTTTATACCAGTGGTTGTCAATTTATTAGGTATAGGTGGTCTCATCTGCAGTCCCTAATGCCTGGTACATACGATGAGATAATCGTACGAATGATCTACTGTTTTTTCTGCATGCTAATCTCATATCGAAAATGAAAAGTTTACCAAAGTGATGGAAATTCTCGTACGACAGAATAAAAACTCGGAAGTGATATAATGTGTTGTAGTGTATTTGCATTGTATTTTTAAAATGACAACTGTACTGATTAACTACTTAAGGACCAGAAGGATTTGCCCCCTTAATAAACAGACCATTTTTTACGATACGACACTGCGTCACTTCAACTGACAATTGAGCGGGCGTGTGACACTGTACCCAAACAAAATTGCATCTTTTTATGCCCACAAATAGCGATTTCTTTGGGTGCTATTTGATCACCTCTGCAGTTTTGATTTTTTGCGCTATAAACAAAGAGCGATAATTTTGAAAAAAAAAACCCATTTTTTAAAACTTTTTGCTATAATACATATCCAAAAAAAAAAAAAAAAAGAATTTATTCATCAGTTTAGGCCGATATATATTCTTCTGGATATTTTTGCTTAAAAAAAAAATCGCAATAGGCGTATACTGATTGGTTTGTGCAAAAGTTATTGCGTCTACAAACTATGGGCTATATTTAGGGTCTTTTATTTATTTTTTATTGTTTCTACTTGTTATGGCAGAGACCTGCGATTTTTAGCGGGACTGCGACATTGTGGCAGACAAATATGACCCCCAAATAACACTTTTTGGGGACCAGTGACATTATTACATTGATCAGTGCTATAAAAATGCACTGATCAATGTAAAAATGACACTGGCAGGGATGGGGTTAACACTAGGGGGCGATCAAGGGGTTACGTGTGTTCCCTCAGTGTGTGTTTTAACTGTAGGAGGGATGGGCTTACAGAGACATGACAGAGATCACTGTTCCTGATCACTGGGGACAGTAGATCTCTGTCATGTCCCCTGTCAGAATGGGGATCTGCTTTGTTTACAAAGGCAGATCCCCATTCTACCTCTGTATTAGGTGATCGTGGGCCGCAAGCGGACATCGAGTCCCCCCCTGACCTGTGGGCATGCTCCCGCGGTGGGCGCGAGAGCACGCTGCCGCTGGCACGCCTGCCTGCAGCTGCGCCTGCGCCTGCGCCTGCGCGAGCCGATGTACAATGACGGTTCACGCAGGAGAGCCAACCTGCCGTTAAGTTATTAAACTAAAATCGTATGATCTGTTATTGTATAAGACAAATTTTCATTCTTGTCCATCAGATGTCGGATGAACTGTCATGATCGGCTCTCGAAAGCTGTGTACTAATGATCAGTTTATCGTATAATCAGTTTGAAAGCTGTATTTTTCGTACGATTTTCTGGTGTTGTGTGAGGACCATAACTTTAGCAAAGGACCACATATTTTGTTCAGTAAACGTAATCCTAGAGAGGATTGTCATAAACTGAATATACTATATATAAAATGATAGTCAGAGATTAACCACTTAAGCCCCGGACCATTTGGCTGGCCAAAGACCAGAGAACTTTTTGCGATTCGGCACTGTGTCACTTTAACTTACAATTTCACGGGCGTGCGACGCTGGCTCCCAAACAAAATTGACGTCCTTTTTTTCCCACAACTAGAGCTTTCATTTGGTGGTATTTGATCACCTCTGCGGTTTTTATTTTTTGTGCTTTAAACAAAAATAAAGCGCCAATTTTGAAAAAAACTCACTTTTTACTTTTTGTTATAATAAATATCCCCAAAAAATATATTAAAAAATTGTTATGGGGCGTGGCTACGAGTGACATGTCACTGATCACCGCTCCCGATCACAGGGAGTGATGATCAGTGACAGTGTCACTAGGCTCCGGGAGACGATCGCGGGTATACCCACAGACATTGAGTCCTCACGGAGCTTGCGGCAGGGTCGCACGACCACACGGCGGCAAATTCAAAGGGACGTACATTTGTGCAGCCGTGCCATTCTGCCGACGTATATGTAGATGTGGCAGTTGGCAAATGGTTAAAGACACGCTACAGGAGTGGTTGGAAACTTAAGGCATGATGCAGATGGTAGGGAGAGGCTGGAGACATGTAAAATTAGCTTAGTGGAGCCCACTGCCATTACCCCTTAAAGTATAAGTAAACCCCCCTATCGTTTTCAGCCAAGGAAGCTGCCATCTTTGCTTCTGTTTAATCTACTAATGCCATAATGCTGCACTTGTGACCAGTTTAGACACCAGTCATTGGATGGCTTGACAGCTTGGTTGAGAGCACAACCAATGGGAGTGTTACATTTTGGGCATGTGCCAGAAATGAAACTGTTTTATGCATGGGTTTACTTCCACTTTAACAAATAAATGCCCCATCCACAGACTGCAGGGGTCCCTGGACAGCACAAATACCAAAGAGCGACATTTGGCTGCAGGCTGGGCACCAGGGCTGTAAACAGTCAATTTAAATTCTTTGAGACTAATTTTAGCTCAGTCCTCAGTATACTGCAACAAATGCAATAAGAAGCAGATGTGCAACCTTGCAGTGCGCTGGGAAAAAACAGGTGCACTTTTAGGCTCATATATGCATGTTAAGAGCCCACTGAAAACGAAGTGTAAATGGGCCCTAAAAATACCTGTGCTGAGGAAGTATGGATGTTGCCACTGCTGACCCCTTCTTATAGCAGTGCTAGTTCCCTGGCTTGTCATGTTGATCCAGTGGCTTTAATACTTTCTAAGTCACTGGCAAATTATGAGTAGGACTTTCTTAAGCGGCATGCTTGTTCCGGGTCAGTGTATCAGAAAGTATTGATGCCAGTGACAGAAATGACCAGGAATGAGGAATGACTAGGAATGAGTGTTTTCAGAAGAAGGTTAGTAATGGCAGCCTTCATATTTTTCGCATTACAGTTTTCCCAACATCTGAATACTACATAATAACTGAAGTAAAAACTTTCAGATTCAATTTACTAGAACACTCCATCATTGCCTGTGGATTGATTTGCTCATCTCTATTCAATGGATCCTCATTGATCAGATTGTCCTCTATAAGGTCAGTATTTCCCCAAAGCGACAAAGCAGACCCACAGATTCACTGTAGAAATGTCACTTTCCAGTGCAGGCTTGAAGCTGATTGGTTGCTGGGAGCTGCAGATGGGTCTTACAAGAATACTTTGATAAATGAGGCCACCTAAATGAAGATCAGTCGTACAGGATTCCATATATCAAAACGCTCTGAGTTGTATTCAGTGTGCCATTTTACATTGTTCATTATCTGTTGCAATGTAAAAAAAAAAAAAAACCTTCTCCATTAGGCTCTTTTTTTTTTTTACATAATGCACAGTTTTTAACATATGCTATACATTAAAAATCATATGATTCCATGTTTATCTTCAACTGTCATCTACACTTGTCTTCATCACTCTCAGCTGTCACCGTGGGAGAGATTACAATACCCTACTGTAATTTCATGGCCCCATGCACACTGGATGCTTAGCCTCAATGCATGAGGTTCTGGTGTTTGGCTTTGTAAGGAAGGAACATCCAGTCCCACTTCCGGCAGTCTGTGAAATTCTATGAGAAGCTGAAAACAGCTGAGACTTGACGGAGCTGGACAGTACACCAAGCAGTACTTACATTGAGGGCAGTATGCGCCCAGGGACAAATGCCTGGAATACAACACTTTTACTATTTTCAGTTATCAAAAATGGTGAATTCTCTGCATACATTTATATCCTATTTGCTAAATACAAAAAATATAAGAAAAAATAAAAAAAAAATTCATAGGGGTTTGAGAGTAACTTGGTTTGAGAGCGTTTTGCAAGTCAAGCAACATTTTTTAATAAAATTTGACTTGATATACAAGCGATGTCTTGATATACAAGTAGCGTTATGTCACAACTGCGTATAAAAAAAGAAGAGAGGCGCCTTTAAGTGTAGTAATATGGTTACATTTAATGAAGGTACAACATTTAGCAACATATTGCTACACTTAGAGGCGCCTCTCTTCTCTTTTACACTCTGTAGCTCCTGACTGATTTTGCTTCTAATCCCCTTGTGGAGGCTGCCGATTGTGGATGGACATTTTATAGTTACACAACCTGGTCACATTGCTATAATCTTTTTATATGGGTTATAAGCTAAAGGACCTATGAATAAATGGTTGTGGAACAAATCATATGAGTTTCCATTATTTCTTATGGGGAAATTCGCTTTGTTATACAAGTGCTTTGGATTACAAGCATGTTTCTGAAATGAATTATGCTCACAATCCAAGGTTTTACTGTATATCCTTGTAACCTACCTTAAAATCCTATGTGGATAATGTAATCTTACATTACATTTACAAAATCTCCAAGGCTGATTGATTTGTATAGGGCTCTGGTTTTCAGAATATCTCTAGAAAGTGCATTTGCTAAATATTCTTCACTGGAAATAAAAGAGTTATTTATTGTGATGAAAGAAATATAATGGAAAATTTGAGAAAGACGATTGGAATTCAACCTTGATGATCTCAAGGACCACATTTTCTACACTACTAGATATTTGTCTGGAGAAACATAATAACTGGTATAAAACAGTTGAGGAAAGTGCAAAAATAGAGCTGAACCTGTAGGGTTATCCCACTGATATTGTTATTTTCAAGTATTGATGTTTGGCAGTTAAACTAGCTGATGACAAGGCCTGTACTTGCAATCACACCAGGCAAAAAATAACATTAAAGGTCCAGTTCACTTCTAATCTATTCACATTGTTGACAATCAAGCCCTGATGAAGAGGGTGCTTTTGGACCCCAAATACTGGCGTTGACCACTTTTTGGATTGTCCCTCTGACTTTTATTGGAAGTTGTATCTGGATCTCTTAGCAGTGGTGTGGCGCTTCAATTTCCATTTTTGTTACATTGAAACTTGGTGTAAAAAGCAGCCATGGCATATGAAGCATGTTTCCCCAAACATGTATGACTACATTTTGCCAAGTCCAATAAAAGTATTAAAGTTTAGAAACTGGCACCACTTTTTGTTCTGTAAAATGTTGGCAAACATACATTTCAAGATATAAAAACTATACAGTGAAATTTTATTACACTGCAGTTTTATTCAAACAGGGCATAAAACCATACGGCCCGCTGTAGCTTCATACACCCACAGATCCCCTGGGATACAACAGCCCTTCTATAATCTGGCATTCTGGTTCGTACAGGTTCTCCTCTAATGCTAGTCTGCAATGATAATTTTGACTTCAAATTTCAATTTCGTTTTAGGCATAGTCTTTTGGCTTAAATGCCATTTTAGTTTTAGTTGTATTTTAGTAATCTGAACTGTTTTAGTTTTAGTCGTATTGTAGTCGACTAAAATCTCCAGTACATTTTAGTCGACTAAACTCATTTTAATTGAATAAAATCGAATGGGTTTAGTTAGATTGTAATGCATTATTTAAAGAGGAGCTCCACTCAAAAAGAGAAGCTCCGCTTGTCTGCCTCCTCCACCCCTCCGCTGCCACATATGGCACCTTTTTCAGGGGGAGCAGGTACCTGGTTTTGACAGGTACCCGCTCCCACTTTCGCCTCAGTTCGCACCGGTGAAGTGAGCCTTTCCCCCCGCAGCTGGCCCATTCAGAAAGCGCAGCGTGTTTTGTGCATGGGCATTAGGAAATCAGCAGAACCAAGATGGTGGCACCAGCACCCGAGAGCTGATTCAAGAATTGGCTCGGGTGAGGACACCAATGGATGCCTGAACAGATAAGTGCCCTGATAGTAAAAGTCAGCAGCTACAGTATTTGTAGCTGCTGACTTTTATTTATTTTTTTTTGGGGGGGGAGTCCTCTTTAAGCATTTCTCTAGAATTTCAGGCATTTCATCTGAGGGAAATCCTGAAAACATGACCTGTTGTGGCGACTTGAGGACTGGAGTTGAGAAACATTGATTTATGGTATTAATGGTTGAACATGCACTACAGACACAGATTTAGCCATTGTGATATATATAACCAGTGTTAATTTTAACATCAAATTTCTATTTAGTTTTATGCCACGTACACACGACCGGACCTTCCATCAGAATAGACTCTGATGGTCTTGCCGACGGAGTTCCGACGAAGTTCCACTGAAATGGACTTGCCTACACACGAGTACACCAAAGTCCGTTCGTTTAGAACGCGATGACGTACAACGGGAATAGAAAAAGGAAGTTCAGTAGCCAATAGCTGCCCTTGTGTCGTTTTTGGTCTGTCGGACTAGCATACAGACGAATAGTTTTCCCGATAGGAATTTAGTTCATCAGAGAGATTTGAAACTTGTTCTATTTCTAGGTCCATCAGAATTTTAGAAAAAAAAAGTCAGATGAAGCCCACACATGATCGGAATGTCCGACGGAATGATTCCGTCTGACCTTTTCTGCCGGAAAGTCCGGTTGTGTGTACGTGTAGGGCCGTCTTTAAGGCAGGGCAAAAGGGGCAGCTGCCCTGGGCCCTGTCATTGTTGTGGGGCCCAAAGCAGCTGCCTCATACTTGCCAAGTTTCCCAGTTTAAATTCCCTCGTCCCTTGAGGTTTTAGTCTCATGCTGTGTCCTAATATCTCAGTGTGAAGTTCTGTTATTAATGCTGCCCAGCTCTGTCTTGTTGTGTACAAATGACTCACCTGCAGACCCTGTGTTTACATATAAATACCGGCATTCATATGTAAATAGTGGCAGACCAGCAGCATTCTATGGAAACAGAGGTGGTATTCATATGTATATCATGTCCCCCTGAGGTCATATCCACCATCACCTATACTGAATGCTACCCACTGGGGAGATAAAGGGGCATGCTTGAAAGTCCTGCCTACAACTTTGGTCATTAAGCCTATTATCAGCCTGTTCTGCAAAGGTAAGCAAATTAGTGGGGGAGGGTAGAGTGTGCTGTGCAGAGGTAGGCAGAGAATGAATTGCAGTTTGGGGTGCACAGGTGAGCAAGGTTCAGTCCATGGTGTGCAGCCAGTGAGGAGATGATGTGCTGGAACCTCTAGCAACCAATCAGTAAGCAGTAATGATGTGCAGTAACCAATCAGTGAGCAGTATTGATGTACAGTAATCTCTAGCAACCAATCAACAAGCAGAAATCATGTGCTGTAACCTCTAGCAACTAATCAGTGAGCCGAAATGTTTGCTGTAACCTCTAGCAACCAGTCAGTGAGCGGTAATCATACACGGTAACCTCTGGCAACCAATCGCAATCACTGTCTGATCTGATTCAGTAAACCGATTTTGAGTCTAGCTGCTATTTATTGTATGTCACAGAGCAGGTGGAGTGCAAAACTGCATGGGGGGGCCCCAAGAAAATTTTTGCTCAGGGTCCAATCAATATTAAAGATGGCCCTGTGTACGTGGCATTAGTCAAAGTCTTTTTACTAAAATTTTAGTTTTAGTCATATTTTAGTGATCTGAATGGTTTGAGTCGCATTTTAGTAAACTAAAATAGTATTCATTTTGTCAGCAAGAATATTTTCAGTGACTAAATTAACACGGCCAGTCTGACTTGAATACTGTGAACATTCTCTACATGTACTATATTCAGAAACAGAAATTATTTGTTGCTACATACTTGATGTAGGTTAAAGCATTGCCATCAGGAAAGTCATATGGGTGTCGCTTCCTGAAAACATGTCCAACACGGCTGCAAGGTACAATCTCTAGGCTACCGCCACACATCCAGACGCGGAAGGAGAGCTCTGAAAGACAACAAATCAGTGTAAATTATTTGTTAAATTCTGACTGATCAGTTACCGAGACATGACGAAATCCATGACAATAGGTCTGTGTTGACAAGGTGGCAGTAAAAGGAATATATAGTCCTTTTTATGATTTTGTTATATACATGAAAAACAAGCTTTTTAAATTAATGTTATTAATAAGTGTTAGCATGGAAATAAACTAAAAAAAAAAAAATCTAGTAAGAGTTTTTGTAAATTGTAAGTCTCCTCTACCAAAAAATCCCTTTCCATTTCTTCCAGGATATTTTTTTGAACGAACACTGCCTATGGGGCATGTGCAATACAGTTTACACTCATCCACTCCCAGAATTTATAAAAAGAGAATGGATCTGGTCGCCAGGATAATGTAAGTCCAGCATGCATACGCAGAAGTTACATCATTTAGTGGCATCCCATTGGTAAAAGATGGAAGACACCAAGAATAAGCAGTGGAGACAATGGCAGCAGTGGATGATCAATGACGTGTATGTTGCTGACAGGGCTGAAGGAGAGCGGTCTAATGTGCAGGCATGTCTTACATACCTATATATTTTGGAAGGAGCCCATTCTACAGATTGAAGTTAAAGATCTATCATCATTGTTATTTTCTGTTCTGTCCAATGGGACAATGTACATGTTGATAGGTGCTTTCTATGTCTACTTATGAGGTCTAACCTGCCCCTCCTTTGCTCCTGCAACAGCCAATCACAGCAACAGCTAGGGGAGAGACGGCTAGTTTATAACATTATGAATAATCTGTCTCCTTCCTAGCTGTTTTCTTTGGACCAGCTGCAACAGGAGGGGAGGGGGTGCAGGTTAGGCCTCATAAGTAGTCTTAGAAAGCATATATCAACATGGGACAAAGAACTGCATGTACGATGTCCCATAGGAATCAGAACAATAAAAGATGATAGCTTCTGCTTTAATGTTCTAAAAAGTTTGTTATTACAGGCAGTCCCCGAGTTACGAACACCCAAGTTACGAACGACTCCTACTTACAAACGGCCTCAAATGCCAGCCACTTGTGCTCCACGCTGGTCCTGGATACCTTTCGAGCACCTCCGAAAACATCCCACACTGCCGTACTACACCCCAGATAACATAACAAGTGCCCGGAACATTCCGCATCCATGCACAGGCAGCCGTTACACTTACGAATGCAGTGTTCCGAACGGAAGTTACACTTACGAATGCAGTGTTGCGACTTATGAACAACGTCGACTTACGAACAAACCTACAGTCCCTATTGTGTTCGTAACTCGGGGACTTCCTGTTTACATGCATGGAGTATCCGATTTTTTTGCACATACACAGGCTTTGCTTCCTGTTTTGCAGATCTACAACAATGGTTGATCTCACTGCTCCAATGTGAGTCCAGGACTTTTTTCAGCGGGAACACAGATCTGGCACACCCAGCACTGAATGTATGCAAAGGGCCCAATAATGGCAGCTGTTGGGGGATCTATTGTTGCTGAGGGGTCTTATGTTACTAGTGGTTCAATTGTTGCTGGGAGGGATCTACTGTTGATGGAGGGGTCTATTGTTGTTGGCTGCTCGAGGGTCTTTTAATGCTGGCTGCTTGGGGGTCTATTGTTGCTGGGGGAATCTATTGTTGCTGAGGGGTCTTATGTTACTAGTGGGTCAATTGTCTGGGAGGGATTTATTGTTAAGGGGAGGGGTCTATTGTTGTTGGCTGCTGGAGGGTCTATTAATTCTGGCTGCTTAGCTGTCTATTGTTGCTGGCTGCTGGGAGATCTATTGTTAATCTATATTTAACCAGTTCTAGGGACAACTCCCCATATCCACATCCTGGTACATGACAGAACACACATAAGAAAGGGAGACCCCTTCAGAAGGAAAGCAGGGCTATAAAGTTGTCACTGAGGTGAGCACATGCACAATATTTAAGATAAAAAATATATTTTATTGTACAAAAATAGTTTAAAAACAACGGTTGAGTATAAAAACATGCAATGATATACAGATGATAGCACAGCGACTTGTATTCTTGCATATGCAAATTACAATGAATATATTGGTTACTTCATTTGTACACTGTAGCCCAATGTGTTTCTCAGAAATAGTTTTCTGCTTCTTCAGGGAACTTCAATGCATATCAACTTCAACTGCAGTACCCACTTCTAAACCTCCCAATGTGTGAGAAGAGATAGGGACCATGAGACAACCGTTTGGCCCACAGTATACGTCCTAGGACCAAATCTGATGGACATTGGACCACACAGCCAAGGAAAGGCAGATAGAGTCTGCAACACCCACAGTGCTTCTACACATAGCTCCAGTGGCGACCTTGCCATTCAGTCAGCTTCCATGTAGAAGCACTGTGGGTGTTGCAGACTTTATACGCCTTTCCTTGGCTATGTGGTCCAATATCCATCAGATTTGGTCCTAGGACGTATACTGTGGGCCAAACGGTTGTCACATGGTCCCTATCTCTTCTCACACATTGGGAGGTTTAGAAATGGGTACTGTGGTTGACGTTGATATGCATTGAAGTTCCCTGAAGTAACAGAGAACTATTTCTGCGAAAGGCGTTGGACTATAATGTACAAATGAAGCAACCAATATATTAATTGTAATTGTGAATATGCAATAATACAAGGGGTCTCCCATTCTTATATCGGGGATCTATTGTTGTTGGGGAGATCAATTGTTGAGTAAGGGGTCTATTGATGCTGGGGGTTCCTATGTTGCTGTTGGTCAATTGTTGCTTGGATTGATCTTGGATGGGGTCTATTGACCTTGGAGGGGGTCTATTGTTGCTGGCTGCTGGAGGGTCTATTAGTGCTGGCTGCTGGGAGATCTATTGTTGCTAGTGGGGTCTTATGTTCCTGGGGTGAGCCGGTTGTTGCGAGGCGTTATTTTATTGCAAGTGGTCTTATGCTGTTGGGGGGAATTTGTTATTGTTGAGGGTGTCTACTATTGTGAGGGGGAGGGTGGTCTATTTTTGCTTTGGGGGGGGGGCTATTGTTGCTGGCTGCATGGGATCCATTTTACTGCTTTTCGTATTATAATTACCAAATTCCACAACAAAATGATACTTGGTTCTGTTTTCTCTAAAACTGGGTACTGGGAGGTGAGTATGGGGTGGAAATAAGGGACAGTACTTGGAGGTAGGCAGGGGACGGAGACAAGGGGTGACTTGAGAGAGGGGGGTTCCTGCACCCATTCTTTGAGAAGAAAAGCCCTGTGTAAGTCTATGTGCTAACCTGCTTCACGACAGCAATGCACTCCCTGTACAGTTAATAATGTATATCTGCAGTAAAGATGGGCTGTAAAATTTGGTGGCTGAGTTTGCATTTCAAAATGTTGATGAAAATCATCGCCAATTGACTTCAGTGCATTTGCTGAAAAAATCCCAAACTTCTGCAATGTACCAAAAAAGTTAGCAGCATTTGGAGTTGGGAGTTCTGCCTATAGTCATAGTGCCCACCACAAAACAAGACCTGTCATGACTTTAAAATGAGACATTAATGGTTATGCAGTGAAAGGATAGCAACCTTTTGTATCAAGAAAATAAAATAATCCTTCCAGCATGTGGGAGTGCTTCTGATATTGGTGCATGCTTATTATACATTGCACGGGTATCTCTATGATACTTGATTATTCCAAGCACTGCTCTATATAGTAATATATCTAACAAAATTCACCAAAAGGCACCAAAAACCACAGTAGAGCACAAACTGATATTCCCAGATGCACAGGCACAGAAGGGGTTACTCGGCTGTTTGTTTTTACTATCTACAGACTGAGTAAACTGTGCACATTTAATATTCTGCAGGATATAGTGCTTCAAATCTTTCTTTTTGCCAAGTTAATCAAGCTTCATAAAATCACAGACACACACCGGAGACAGCCGGCTCACCCACACACTTGCTGCAAATCAAGAGATTTATAGGAAGACTCAGGCAGATAAATAGTTTAAAAAGTGACTCATTCTCATTTAATAGTGCCATAGATAAATGGGTTCAAACTGACAAATTTCCATAGATCTTAAACCATGGCAAAACAAGAAAAGAATATCTAATATTGATTACACTTGGCACTTATTGCATTATACTTTGGCACAGTATACATGAAAGGTGATTGATGAAGATACAGAAAATCCAGGAAAGGGTTTGGTAGGGTCTTCCATGCATAGCTTTGCATCATCTGCCACTCCCTTCCCATTGCCTAACACCAGCTATGCTCAAAGCATGAATGTACAAAGAAGGGAGATGCACAAGCATGGCTGGAGGAGAAGAATGGTGTCCCTAAAGAAGTAGGAGGGAAGTTTGGCTCTAAAGGAGAATTGTGTTCTGATACATATATCTAATGTAGGTTCTTATCTGATGATATACTCCTCATTTAGTCCCTAAAGGATTGTGTCTTAAAAAGGGTGTTGGTTGCCCCAAATATGACCATACTGCAGCTCAAAAATGTTAAAATTTGTCAGGATATGGTTTAGAATGAAAGTGTATCAATGTTTTTTTTTTGGTTTTAGATGGAGTGTGGAAGTGTGAGAACCTCTATTTTGTTTTTATTACTGTAATAAGAAAAAAGAATCATTTAGTAAAGTCCAAAATTAGAGTGGCATGCCAGGATGTTGTGCTGGTAACATACACATTCTAGACCTCTGCTGCCACTCCACTTATATGGAAAAACACGCTGTAGCTATTTAAAATGTGGAAGTAAAAGTCCTCCAAGAACCCCCCAGGGAACTCCAAATCTGAGGTCCACTAATCCCTGTGTGAATGTTTTCTTAAAAGGAAACTGCTGGGGTACTGGCCACTCTTTTTCCTACAAAAGACTTATGAGGCTCTGCATCATCTGCCCACCTGACTCTGCGGGACTCAGTCTAGCCACACCAGGCTTCTACCAGACAGCTGTCAAAGGATCGCCTGATGCCACGTCAGACCTGGCAGCCTCTGTGGTGAAGTGATTCACCACTCAGGTGGACCTGCTTCCAGGTGTGTGTTTAGTAAATCCTTCAGAGGAGGGGAGTCCCAGGTGCTGGCTAAATGCAAATTGAAGCAAAGTTTGAAACTTGGATCATCAAAAAATACAGGACAATCAGGCAAATGGTAGAGACACAGCTGACGCGTTTCACACTCTAATTTGAGTGCTTACTCATAGCTTATGTCTTAGTCTATGAGTAAGCACTCAAATTAGAGTGTGAAACGCGTCAGCTGTGTCTGTACCATCTGCCTGATTGTCCTGTATTTTTTGATGATCCAAGTTTTACAATAAAGAAGAATTTTCAACTTTATCCGGTGTGCGGCATCCAGATTCTCCTGTTTCAAACTTAGCCTCTGTGGTGACCTGGAAATAGCTGGTGCACCACAGCAATGTGATCCCAAGGAGTATACTGGATGCGATCAAAACAGATGAATTGTGGCCGTGTTCATATGTACTGTATATCTCTATGTGCCACCCTCCACGGGTTAGTTATTCAGCGCAATGGAAACAGGTGCAACATCGCTACAACCCTCTCAATCAATACCTCCAGACCCAGTGCTCAGACTATGAGGCTTCTGATACCTTCACAAGATACAATCCACTGGAGAAAAAGTTGGCACCCTGGTGGGTCAACGAAATACAGTCTTCTATTATTAAATCACATGAAAACAGCCAAGGTCATGCATGTATTGGCTGCTATAGGTTCCATCCAATACAGTATACTATGTACATCTCTATCATACATGTATTGAATCCCTTGATATATATGTGGTAGGGCTCACTACATCTAAGGCATGCAATAACTTACCATGAGCATGTGCAGGGGAATGGCCTATTAATTTTACTGGGAGGTTCAGAATTGGCCATGTGGAGAGCGTGACCCCTGTAGGAGGGAACTTAAAGCAGCGAATACATGCATGACCTGCGTTGAATGGCTGACCTGTGGGTGGTTGCACGGGGGAATATACTAAGGCTGCACCGATACCAGTTTTTTATCGGTGAGTACGCACAAATCACACAGCAAAGAATCACATGTGATTTGAACAGAAATGCGGTGCAATTCCTGTCCAAATCGCGATTTCCCCCACTACTCCTGTGTTTATAGAAAGGGAAAAGCGCCATCTAGTGGGCAGTCTAATAAAAATGTTAGAACTCACAGTACATATCTGGCCAAATGCAAAATCTGCATAGGTGTCCCGGTCTGGCCGATGAGAGCTCACAGGGCTGGAGGAGAAGTTCCGGGACCCTGTGGGTATAGGGCAGAAGTGATATCAGCTTGGGGGCAGACCGCCTCTACATCTCCTCCAGCCATGTGAGCACCTCCAGCAGCCGTGATTTGCTATCATTGGTGGGAACCTTAACCACTTAAGGACCGGCGCACGACTATGTACGTCGGCAAAATGGCACGGCTGGGCAAATGGGCGTATATATACGTCCATTTGAATTTCCCGACGCGTCTTTGCTTGCGCGCCGCCGGCGGCGTGCGTGCGCCGGCCGGGAGCTCCGTGAGTCGGGTCGCGGGTCCCGCGGACTCGATCACCGCGGGGACACCCGCGATCGTCTCACGGGGAGCAGGAACGGGGAGATGTTGATGTAAACAGCATCTCCCCGTTCTGGCTAGTGACAGTGTCACTCGATCTCTGCTCCCTGTCATCGGGAGCAGAGATCAGTGTACTGACACACACAGCCCAACCCCCCTACAGTTAGAAAACACTCCCTAGTACTGACTTAACCCCTCCCCGCCCCCTAGTGGTTAACCCCTTCACTGCCAGTGTCATTTACACAGGAATCAATGCATTTTTATAGCACTGATTGCTGTATAAATGACAATGGTTCCAAAAATGTGTCAAAAATGTCCGACATGTCCGCCATAATGTCGCAGTCACAATAAAAATCGATGATCGCCGCCAAAACTAGTAAAAAAAAATTATTAATAAAAATGCCATAAAACTATCCCCTATTTTGTAAACGCTATAACTTTTGCGCAAACCAATCAATAATCGCTTATTGCGATTTTTTTTAACCAAAAATATGTAGAAGAATACGTATCGGCCCAAACTGAGGAAAAAAAAAGTTTTTTTTATATATTTTTGGGGGATATTTATTATAGCAAAAAGTAAAAAATAATGCGTTTTTTTCAAAATTGTCGCTCTTATTTTGTTTATATCGCAAAAAATAAAAATCGCAGAGGTGATCAAATACCACCAAAAGAAAGCTCTATTTGTGGGGAAAAAAGGACGTCAATTTTGTTTGAGAGCCACGTTGCACGACCGCGCAATTGTCAGTTAAAGCGCCGCAGTGCCGAATCGCAAAAAAGTGCTCTGGTCTTTAGCCAGCCAAATGCTCCGGGGCTGAAGTGGTTAAAAAATGTTTTACACACAAGATTTTGTGCAATGCAATATTCTTGCCTCATGGGAGGGGGTGGGGGCGTACAGCAAGATTGACACATTGTTCTAAAGTGTCTCCAGGTCAAAATGACATATTACCATATTCATGAACAGTAAATGTTGTAGATTAGCAACAAATGTTAGTATAAGGGGATACTTTGTTATGCTAGCTTTATATAAGCCATATTTAAAGAGGAACTGCAGTCTGCCCCCATAATTTGTAATAAAAACACCTTTGCAATTCTGACGCTTCCCTCCAACCACTTTGCATATTATTTTATATATACTGGGATTCTGTACTTGCCAAATATGCTGCAGAATCCCTCTCCACTGAGTCTGGCTGCAACCATTTTAACTGTGGGCAGCTGAAGCTGTTGCCTGTTCACTTGCTGGATTTACACAGACACACAGAGGCACACCTCCAGCTCTGCAGCTCTCATTGGCCCTCTTATGACTCATCCCCCTTCCTTCCTGGTAAACTCTCACAAGAGTTAGAGAGAGAGCTGTGCATGATGTCATAAGCTTAGGCTTTTTTCCAGACAAGAAACAAGAAGTGGGCTGTATAAGGTATTTACTGGCAGAAAAAAAATGTTTTACTATCCAAAATTTAAACAACAAGGGCCGAAGATTTAATAGACGGAAAGATGAAAAAAATGACTGAAGTTCCGCTTTAAGTTGTTTGTGGATACCTATACGTATAAAAGAATAATGAAGATATTTGGCATTGAAAAATATTGAGTATTATAAAGAGTATACAGGCCCTGCAATGTGTTTTTTAATATTTGTAGGGAATTGTGTACCTATAAAGCGTGATTCTTTAGTATACAATATATGGTAAACTGGATACTGTTTTGATGGCTGGTCATGCATGTTCTCTCATGAGAGAAGTGCTCAAATTGGAGACCAATAAAATTCTCCATAGCCTTGAAAATGTCTAGAATTAATTTGAAAGATTTGCCCCCAACCCTGCAGAACTCTGTGGGGTTTGGAGTTAATGTTGCATTTTTCAAACTCTATGATGGGTTTGATGAGTTCCTCGCAAACTGATCCCAGGCACATTTGCTTATTCCTAATCATGGCATCAAAGGAATTTCGATCGGCAAACACTCCTTTAAATTATCTGTTTTCATCGATGACCTAATAGTATTGCTCAAACTGGATACACACAGATCATAATTAGGCGGGTTTAGTAGGAGCTGACCAAATTTTAATCTGTGTGTAACCCTCTCTATCAGACATAAGCCAATCGTTGGATCAACTTCTATTGAATGGGACTGCTGTAAAAACTGCATTTGATCAGCCACTGCAGCGCTGATCAGAGTGTTTTAAAAGCGGAGGAATCCCTACTGTCAGCATACAATAAGGCAGCGGGGAGCATTCCTCCATTACTGTGAATGCAGTAATCTGTTTTCTTTTTATTTTGTTTATTTTGATCAGTGTGAACATGGCCTTAGGGAGATTTGCTCTCTCTATTAGCCTTTGTAACCACTGTTATCATGAAATTATTGTGTAAATCCAACTTTTTCTGTTGTCACCAGTACAGGAATAAGGCTAGGTTCACACTGCTGCGAATTCTATTGCGAATTTGAGCCGTTGCGTTCGCTCAAATTCGCAAGTCATTTAATTTACATAGATTAACATTAGTGCCGTTCACATCGATGCGTTGTGAATATAACCTGCGGGAAAAAAAGGTCCTGTGCGAGTTTAATCCGTGTGCGATGCGAATTCAGCTCCATAGACTGCAAAATTTGCAGTAGAATCGCAAGAACACATATAGAATTCGCAATGCAAATTCGCAATGCAATCGCAACAAAATCGCGCTAAATTCGCACTTCAGCAGTGTGAACCTAGCCTAAAGGATAAATCAACTAAAGGGGACACCTGTTCCTATGATAATATGGGAATTTTGTTCACTTTGAAGAGGTTTTCTCCTATTTCCCGTTCGGAGAAGGGGGAGACAAATCTCCTGCAGCAACAAACAGGCAGCAAAAAATAAAATGATAGGGGTTTTAACCCCTTGAACTCTATTTTTAAACCCTTATAAAAAGGTTTGGGGTTTACATAAACTTTAAACTGGCAACAAATCAACAAATGGCTCTAGAATTCAATCATCCCGTACTCAGATTTTTGTCAGATATATTTATCTAGGAGAACACTGGATTTCTGACAAGTCAACAGGAATTTTTTTTTGCACTTGCAGTGTTTTAAAGAGACAAAACATAGGGAAATGTGCATGTATTACTGAGATCTACTGAATGTGCCCCCCCCCCCCCCCCCCCGACATACACTTTTAGGTGAATGCAGGTTAGTGCCAGAAGAACTGACACATGTTTGTAAAAAAATGTGTATGATCCTTCATTCCCTGCACAGAGAGCATAGATTTCAGATTACCTGTGCTTCAGTGCCACCACTAACATTAATAAATATAGTATACATGTAAAAAGGCTAATGAAAACGGCAACTGGCATCACACATTGATTGGTAAAAGCAAACTATATCTACAAATTATAGACATAGGTAAAGATAAAAGTAACATCACTACTCGTGAGACCTTTTCAAATGGCCTTCATGGCTTGAAAATGGTCTTTGATTCAAAACTCCTTCCTTGTATGGAGAGGAATATGATCATTGAAAGGACTCTCCAGTAATAGCTTCTTCTGTACTGGAACATTGACAGAATCAGATATCTGACATAATGGCCAACATTTAATAATTCATAAGACCATTCTTACTTATTTCTTCTTTCAAACCGGGACTTTTTATTCAAGATTATCAGCATGGATGCATCATAGTGTACCCAAGCCTTTATGTACATACTGCAACCACATTGTGAGCTCAACTCTAATTGCTTTATTAGAATTTATTAAGTAACATAAAACTGAAAGACAGCAGACCTTCCCTTTACACAAGGACACTCATAAAGCTATATCCTGCATTAACATAATTATATTCACATAGTAGGCTAGTCTCGAAAAATTCTTCAAGCAGGCTGATTTTATTACACTGTAAGAGAATACCGTAAACAACTGGGGAATATTACTTGTTCCATATAAGTCGGTTCATTCTTCTCATTTTCTTTTGTATTCTATTCTAAATGGCTGTTTTGAGTCGCTAAGGCAACCAGACCAATACCAGGTTCAGGCTACTGATGCTTGTTTTTTACTGTTGTGTCATTCCACATATATTTATATATTTAATATTTTGTTTTATAAAATTAAAACCTTAATTCATCAAACTGCAAAATCTGTGTTGTTTTTAAAGCCACCCCTTTTTTTTTGTAATTTTTGAGTAGTGAGGGTTCTGTGCCCACTAGGGGGATTTGCCTTCAATTGCTATCCTGGTTGCAGGCCGGTGGAGTTCCCTTTAAGGTCTGTTCCTCCTATTTCCTGGAGCACTGTGGGAGTCCCTTTTTTAAGGTGGGCGGAGTCCTGGGCTGGGGTTGTTGGCCAGGAGTTAGAGAAACTGTAAGGGGACCTGTTTCAGGGTGCGTACTCTCCCCTTTAGGGGAGGGGTTGAGGTTGTCTACCCTATCTTTGGACATCACAAAGACAGAGGGTTTATTTCACTAAGAGTTTGTTTCACCAAGAAGCCTCTGTGTGATAATCCAATGGGTGAAGTGTTTAACACAGCCAATGCCTGGGAGGTGGAGTGAGTAATGTGCTCACTGGTGCAAACCTGATCATCTAGGTCCTGGAAACTCACATGTGGACCAGGTGAGTGATTACTTCCTTGGAAGAGGGGGGTTAACTGTGTAAGGGCCATGAGGATCGGAAGTTTAGGCCTCAGGCCACCATCTTTGCATGTGATAGTACTGGTCTGGACTGAACCACTGTGATGCCCTGTAACCTGGATTTTCAAAGGCTGGCACCTGGCTCTATGTGAGATCCATATGAAAGAGTAGGAAGCTCCACTCTACACAAAGACAAAGAGAGAAAATCTCTCCAGATTGTGACAATTGCCACTGGTACAGTCATCACTGCTGGGTTTCTCCTTACCTCCCGTTCTAGTGACAGGTAAAACATTTTGGATTTCCATCACTTTCTGTCCAGGTGATAATGGTGAAGACAAAAAGAAAGGGTAACTATTCCAAAATAAAAAAAAGCTTTGGCTTTAGATACACTTTAAAGTGAGCCTGCGCTTTGCCTATGCAGGGAAAAGCTTCAGATTCACAATAATGTTCCCTCCCTCTTCCCAGTAGCTTAGGCCAGCCACAAAGAGCAAATTTCTTTCCTGCAACCACAAGTTGCAGGAAAGAAATTTGCCCAATTTCCCCATCAACACAGGTTGTGTTGATGCGGGAATCCCTCCTGCCAGGCCATTGCCTTCTCTCGGGAGAAGACAGTGATTATTGCTAGGGGCTATAGCAGCCGCTAGTGATAATCGCAGGTAAAACACAGCATGCTGGTTGTACCGAAGTTCATCAATTATTCAACCTGGTACTTTCAGCCTACCTATACCCGGTTCAAATCTTGGCTGGTCCCAGCTGAACTGGCTGAGAATCGAACCATATGTGGCCTGCCTTACACTTTCCTTCCTTTCACTCCCCTACTGCTTCATTCCTCCACCAAGAGGAAGAAGAATGTTTTGTGTAAACTATGAGTTATTGGAGTTTCTACTAAGTCGCACAGCTATGGACTGCCCATACCAGGTATTTTTTTCAGCTTTCTGTGCTGAATGGAGTAGCTGGAAATCACTAGAGCATTATAAAAGTAAAGATATGTAGTGCCAATAGTCAGTGTGTGTGGGATGCTAGTCTGTGCATGTAACTAATTTAATTTATATATATAAGGGGAGCTTTATTATTCTTATTGCCCCTGGTTCTAACAGAGTGTTCTAGTATGGAAGGAAGAGGATTTTACAGCTCAACTGGTATCCCTTTGACTGATAAATGCCAAGAAAAAGGACCCACAACTTAAATATTTTATTTTGAAACTAAAGATGACAAAAACTTTAAGTGTATTTATAATATAGTGACAGTGTAGCGCTACTGGAAAGTGAAAATAAATCACAGAATAAAGACTAAATAACACATCAAATAAAACCAAAAAGCAATATATTGGCTATACTGAATATAACCCAGTGAAGGTGTGGGAAAGAATGTCCACAAAAATTGTCAAATGGTATATCCCTCAGGGGAAGGTAATCCCAATCGTGAAACAATGGTGTAAGGCTTGTCTATAGTCAAAAATAGCGAAACTCAAGAGGTAAATGGGTACTCTTACCAGCTGTGATGGACCCCGGATGTCATACGGCAGAGGGGTCAAACAGGCTTGAGATCTTATGTTGGACCGGTTTCGAAACTAAGGGGTCTTCAACTGGGGCAAAGTTTTGCACCAGTTGAAGACCCCTTAGTGTCGAAACCGGCTGGGCTAGCATTTCTTGTATCCCACATTGCTTTTACTCTATTTTATACCCATTTTTGTGATCACTTTTATTGATTGGTGTTTACCATCTGACCTTTTATTATTAATAAACCCTATTGGTTTTGACCTGCACCATTGGAGTCCTTCTCGTTCCTTCTGCTTTTATATGATTATTCCCTGGAGCCTTCACGGAACATCTTTGGAGACGGCTATCTGACAGGGGAGTACTTGGAGCCTTCACGGACCAGGAGCTGAGGATATCACCTTAAACTGGTTCCATCCATCTGTGTCCAGTACCTGAGTAACATCTGATGAATACAACATAAGATCTCAAGCCTGTTTGACCCCTCTGCCGTATGACATCCGGGGTCCATCACAGCTGGTAAGAGTACCCATTTACCTCTTGAGTTTCGCTATTATTGACTACAGAAAAGTCTTACACTATTGTTTCACGATTGGGATTACCTTCACCTGAGGGATGTACCATTTGACATTTTGTGGACATTCTTTCTCACACCCTCACTGGGTTATATTCAGTATAGCCAGTATATTGCTTTTCGGTTTTATTAGATGTGTTATTTAGTCTTTATTCTGTGATTTATTTTCACTTTCCAGTAGCGCTACACTGTCACTATATTATCCATTTTCAAACTTTGTATGTTTGAGTGCCAGCAGCTTGTGTTCACCTATTTGATTAATTTTAGCGCCGTCTTTTCCCTCACCACCACCATTAAGTGTATTTATGCCCAAAACAATTTTTTTAGTTTTGAATAGAATAGGGAGAGATTAGAACTGCCGTCAGAGGCTTCGTTGAAGAATTTCTTTCACTTCCTTTCTGGTGAAAGTGTTAGGACAGGAAGTGAGGGAAAATCTCTCTAACAGCATCACAGAAAGAAGTAAAAATATCTTATAGGCTAAATTCGCCTTTTCCAGCATATAGAAAAATATTTATTATATGTAAAAAAAATTAAAAAATGGGTACTTTTGTAAAATGTTCATTAATTTTAATCTCATACATGTAGGCCACTTGGGCCCAACTGGAAACCTGGCCAAAAAACTCACAGTTATGAATCACATGTCTTGCTTTGTTGCTAGGGAATGAAAGACATGCTGGTAGTGAATGTCCAACAGTTTTCACTTCCTAGCAACAAGATAAAACATGGGAATTGTGAAGTGGAGTTTTTCGGCAAGGCTTTTAGGGAGGCCTAAAGGTATGGCATTAAAATTAATGAACATTTTTACAAAGATTTGTAGTTTTTTATATATTGTGTGGCTCTTGGACTGCATAAGCTATTTTCCTGGAAAAAGGTGAATTTAACCTTTAAAGGGTTGTAAAGGCAGAAGGTTTTTTATCTTAATGCATTCTATGCATTAAGATAAGAAAACCTTCTGTGTGCAGCAGCCCCCCTCCCCCCCCCCCCCCCCCAGCCCACCTAATACTTACCTGAGGTCCCTCTCTGTCCAGCGATGTCCACAAGTGTTTCAACCATCTGAGATTCTCCCTCCTGATTGGCTGAGACACAGCAGCAGCCACATTGGCTGTCACTGCTGTCAATCAAAGTCATCTAGCCAATCAGGGTGGAGAGGGGGTGGGGTCAGGTCTGGGCTCCATGTCCAAATGGACAGAGGAAGCTGTGACTTGGCTCAGGTGCCCCCATAGCAAGCTGCTTGATGTGGGGGCACTGAACAGCAGGAAGGGGCCAGGAGAGCCGAAGAGGGACCCGCAACAGAACAGGTAAATATAACACGCTTGTTATGTTTCTAGGGAAAAAAAATGAGACTTTACAATCACTTTAAGTTAATAGGGGTATTCTAGGATCTCCATCAGCTTTTATTGTTGTTTGTTCCCCGATGCTGTTTTACCCTCACTTCCTGTCTGGTTAAAGGTTGTCCCTAAACAGAAAGTAAGGAGAAGCCTCTCTAAGGTGTAACGTTAGCAGACCCTGCTAGATTTTGATTGATTCTTTCCCAGAAGTTGGTGCAGAGGCAGCTGGGAACACAGCCTTTTCCACACTCTCTGGCTCAATAAGTATTCCAGGGGATGCCTTTTATGCATTTTTATTGCTGATGAACTTGGATGCAGAGATGGGTGGCATGGGATACTTCCACTTCCTGTGTCCCCCTCTCTGCGCTGACCACGGTAATCAGGGCTGTTAAGCCCTGACCACCGTGGTGAGCGTACGTCCCTCCGTCATCCGCAGCTGTCTTCTCTGCTCTCCTCTCTCCCCCTCACCCCCTCCTCCCTGCCTGTCAGCTCTGTGTTCTGTGTCTCTGTCTCTGCCCCCCACCGCTATTAGTAAAAATAAAAAAAACTACAATGGTGCCATCCCCTCTATTATAGGCCACACTGTGTAAGTTTTTTTATAAAAATGAGACATGTAAATACATTTTTAGAGGTATCTTCAGGTCGGTCACGTGACTCTTGGCCACTTTAAATCTCTGAGACAAGGCTTCTGCGGGAGGAGCTGAGCGGCCTTGTGACCTCCCCGACTTACGTCAGAGGGAGATCTCGTCACCTCTTGCAGTATCCATATATCGGAGCTGTAAAACAGACACGAGTCGCGTGACTGGCCTGGAGATCGCCCTAAAAGGTATTTACATGGCTCGTTTATTAAAATACATGTACAGTGTTGTATGCCTGCCTACAATAGAGGGGCTGGCAGTGATTTCTACTTTTGAGTTAACAAGTACTTTAATTGAACAAGCTGAAGTTAGAAGCTGATTTGGCACTTTCCAATTTTAGTAAATCAACCCTACAGTCACTAGGGCTTTGAGTTCAGGTCAGTACTCACAATGCTACAGGATCTCAGGCTGCATCCTTCTGATATCCACTTGACACTCTTCAGCGAGGGAGATACAAGGCTCACAATGCCACAGGACAGCTAGACACCTCCTTCCAACTTCCACCAGGCACTCTTATGCAATCTCTCAGGACCTACTCAGGCTGGGGACTCCTCCTGCAGGACTGGATCCCAGGACCAACTAACCCCTACTCTAGACTTTAGACTATTTAAATCCTCTCTAACCCCCTAATGGGAACACCTTCCCAAGGATTGACTGGGTCCCCATCAATATTCAGACTGCCCTTCTGCCTCTCCTTATGCCGCGTACACACGGTCGGACTTTTCACCTGCAAAAGTCCGACGGACGCCGCCGGACAAAAGTCCGACCGTGTGTGGTCTCCATCGGACTTCCGACGGACCGTTTCGGTCGGATTTTTGCGGAAATCCGACGTACTTTAGATTTGAAGCCTGCTTCAAATCTTTACGTCGTACCTCCGCTGGACTCAGTTCCTGACGGAAAGCCCGTTCGTCTGTATGCTAGTCCGAAGGACCAGATACGACGGAGGAGCAGGTTGCTGCATCTCGCGCTCGCTGCAATAGGAAAAACAAATCTTCCTATTGAGGCGAGCGCGGGGCATACCAGGCCCTTAGGTCTGGTATGGATTATAAAGGGGAACCCCTACGCCGAAAAAACGGCGTGGGGTCCCCCTAAAATCCATACCAGACCCCGATCCGAGCACGCAGCCTGGCCGGTCAGGAAAGGGGGTGGGGACGAGCGAGCGCCCCCCCCCCCTCCTGAACCGTACCAGGCCGCATGCCCTCAACATGGGGGGTGGGTGCTTTGGGGGAGGGGGGCGCCCTGCGCCCCCCCCCCCAAAGCACCTTGTCCCCATGTTGATGAGGACAAGGGCCTCTTCCCGACAACCCTGGCCGTTGGTTGTCGGGGTCTGCGGGCGGGGGCTTATCGGAATCTGGGAGCCCCCTTTAATATGGGGGCCCCCAGATCCCGGCCCCCCACCCTATGTAAATGAGTATGGGGTACATGGTACCCCTACCCATTTACCTAGGTAAAAAGTGTCAGTAATAAAACACAACACAGGTTTTTAAAATAATTTATTAAACAGCTCCGGGGGGGTCTTCTTCCGTCTTCGGGGGTCCCTCCGGTTCATCTTCTCCCGGCGTCCGGTTGGTTCTTCTCCGCTCTCCGGCCTCTTCTCCCGGTGTCCCAGGTCTTCGGCCGGCCCCTCCGCTATCTTCAGGTAGCTCTATTGCTAGCGGAGGTCCGGGCTTCTGGGCTTCTTGGCTTCTTGTGTTCTCTTCTCTTCTCTTCCCCCAGATGTTGACACGACGCTCTCTCCGGCTGGACTGGTCTCTGAGGGCTGCGTTGTGACTTATATAGGCGGAGACCGCGCCCCCATATGATGTCACAGTCCCTGGGCATGCTGGGACTGTGACGTTTTAGGGGGCGTGGTCGACGGCCAGGGTTGTCGGGAAGAGGCCCTTGTCCTCATCAACATGGGGACAAGGTGCTTTGGGGGGGGGCGCAGGGCGCCCCCCTCCCCCAAAGCACCCACCCCCCATGTTGAGGGCATGCGGCCTGGTACGGTTCAGGAGGGGGGGGGGCGCTCGCTCGTCCCCACCCCCTTTCCTGACCGGCCAGGCTGCGTGCTCGGATCGGGGTCTGGTATGGATTTTAGGGGGACCCCACGCCGTTTTTTCGGCGTAGGGGTTCCCCTTTATAATCCATACCAGACCTAAGGGCCTGCGACGGGGCTCGCAAGGTTTCAATCTCGCCAAAAAAAGCGGCGAGATTGAATTCCTTTTCTAGTCCCGTCGTACCAAAGTTAGGTTCAAAATGAACGGACTTGTCCGTGTGTGGGAAAGTCCGTTCGTTCTGGAAGTCCGTCGGGAAGACCGGATTCCGGAAAGTCCGGCCGTGTGTAGGCAAGTCCGGCCGTTCAGAAAGTCCGGCGGTAGTCCGCCGGAAGTCTGGCGGCAAGTACGTCGGACCTAGCTTTCTAGAAAGTCCGACCGTGTGTACGCGGCATTAGACTTTTATTCCAGAACCCTCTAAAATGCAGGGGGGAAATAATCAGACCAGCAGTCTGTGAAACACTGAGCAGGCTAAAGCAATCAACCACTGCTCCACTGGCTACAGAGGAGCCAGGCTAAATTTACCTAGCATTCTATACTCTAACACGGGGTGTGCTACACACCTGCATTCTCATGAAATCAGTAGAACATGGCAGAAGTTCTAAACCTTTCCCATTTTATCCAAAACAAAAAAAAGTTTAGGGTTAAGATACATTTTACAAAAATTTAGGCCTATCAAAGAGAATTGAATAGGGAATCAAAAACATGTTCTTCATGTCCATTATGAGAAAGTACAAAGATTCAACAGATATCCAATTTTGTTGTACATAAATTACAGTATATTCCAACTTAAAAATGTTGCCTTGTGGCATGTTCATGTAAGAAAGCATCAGAGGATAAAAATAAATTGGTTATGTCACTTTATTACAAGGCTGAGTTCAGTAGTGATCTGTTTACGCCTACACCGCTATGGCTCTCAAAGATACTGGGCTGTACAAACTCTCTTCTGCTGCCAAGCAACTTCACACCTACTCTCACTGTACACGCTGGATCTTTTGTTCCCTCTCTTATGGATTAAAGTGAAGACATCAGACATAAACTGCCCTCATGCTACAATATAAAGATAATCATTTCAGAAGGTTAGATGGATTTACAGTAACTTTAATAGGTTTTGGACTCACCAAAGTTCTCTCCTCCCCAGATGTCCATTTGTGTATCATATTTTCCCAGTTGGTTAAACCAGGATTTGTCCATTACAAATATACCACCGGCGATTACAGGTGTCCTAATAACAAAATAGAAGCAGACATTGAGCCAGAGTATTAGAAATAAGGAGAGAAAGAGTGTTCAAATTTGTCAATCTTGCAAGCATAATCAATAATTTAGCACAGTGGTCTCTGCGGCCTGGGGGCCAGATGTGGCCCTTTGCATGCACCGTGTTTTGGGAGGGAGCCCCCCTGCCCCAAAACACCCCCCTATGTTGAGGTCATGTGGCCTGGTATGTTCAAAAGGGGGGGTGGGGCGCTCGCTCACCCCCCCCCCTTTCCTGGCCTGCATGCTCAGATAAGGGTCCGTTATGGACTTTATGGGGGTCTCAAAATCCATTTTTTATCTCATTTTTTAAATTACTGGCAATTATTTTGTGTACATGCAGCTGTCAGCGGGGAACCCCATTTACAGCTGATGAGTCATCAGTTGTTAAAGATGCCGTGACCGGCTTGCCAGTCCGCTCCTTAGAAGCCAGCTATTCTTCAAATAGATTTTGGATCATCGCTCGAATTGCGATCAATTCAAATTGTTCTGAAAATTATAATTCATTAGAAAACGAATATACAAAACAAAACAAATTTCAACGAAATTCATTACTATTTCATTTGGAGATTTGGATACATCTGAATCTCCAAATAACCAAAGATTCGTCCAAATTTATATTGGGACAGAAACGAATTGCAGATGTCTAGTGTGCTCATTCATTGTTGATGTATTCTGGATCGACAAGTGTTAAGCTGGATATACACTATACAATTTTCTTTAGATTTACCAAAACCATATAATATGAGTTCAAACCTAAGCACTTTCAATTTGTATGCAATCAACCAGGCCCTTACACTACATAGTTGAAGGTAAATCTAAAGGAACCAAACAACAAAAGTTGTGTAGTGTGTATCCAGCTCTCATGCATTGAAAATACTTATCTTGTGTACACTCTAGATTAGTGATTTCTGAACTTTTTTAAATTTATGATACATATGACAATTCAATTGTCTGTGACACATATGGAGCTGATTTACTAAACCATGTTGTTAAAAAAAAGCCACTTTGCAAAGAATACCCAATGTAAGCAAAATTTAAAAAACGCATTTTTGCATGCACATGATTGGGTGATGGAAGTCATCAGAGCTTCACCTCATTTACTAGGCTCTGGGGGAAATTCCCTTACAAAGTGCAACTTCCTGTTGTCTTTTGTACATCATCCCCAAAGCACCATACGTTTGGATGTTCTATGAGATCTTGCGTTGTATAATAGAACAATTAATAAACCAGCAAATTAATGCAGAATATGATATCAAGTATTGTTTTCCCTATTGAAAATTCTATAGGCTTCAGAAAGTCAGTGGATAAATACAGTTACAGTGGAACCTCGGATTGCGAGTAACGCGGTTAACGAGCGTTTCGCAATACGAGCACTGTATTTTTAAAAATCGTAACTCGGTTTGCAAGTGTTGTCTCGCAAAACGAGCACGATTCAGGCCAAAGCAGTGTGCAATGCCGCTTTTGGCCTGAGGTGGGGGGGCGCCGGAGCCTAGCAGAGCCGAACGTCGCCGATCGCAGCCGATCGGCGCCGTTCGGAAATGCACGGAAAGGCCCGAGGACAGCACGGCTGACCTCGGCAAATCTCGTGTAGGAAGTCTTTCCGAGGTTTGCCAAGGTCAGCCCAAGTGTCCTCGGGCCTTTTTGGCCATTTCTGAGGCTCTCCGGCGCCCCCCCCCCCCGCCTCTGGCCGCATGCGGTATTGTATCCCATTGAAGTCAATGAGGAACAAATTATTTTCGTTTCCATTGACTTCAATGGGAAAACTCGCTTCAATATGCGAGTACTTTGGATTACGAGCTCCTGGAACGGATTATGCTCGTAATCCGAGGTTCCACTGTATTACTTGTTTTGGAAGATGGTTCTCATACCAACTCCAGATGAAAGAATTCTTTTCATCCTCCTATTTTGTCCCAACCCATAAAACATAACAATTTAGTGTTTTATAGTGCATTGGTGCTCAAATCTAAAGAGTTAGTTAAACCTTTACCAAAAAAAAGCCCATGCAGATAAGGGGCATCTGTAGGTAAAAACAAGCTGTGCAGCTTTGACCAGAGTTGAATAATTCCCTTGCTTTAGGAGTAGGCCATTTACGTACCTCCGGAAGACTGACTGGAAAACACCTAGGGTGTTGCTAAGGATGTTGCTAAGAGAAGACGCCTCGTGCTTACTGCTCACCTCCACCATCACAGGAGCGAGCTCTCAAATGCTGAGCTCAGTGCTACTGCATCAGGAGAATGAAAGCGCCTGTGAGGGGATTTGAATTAGAGAAAGAGCTCGCTCCTGTGATGGTGAAGGTGAGCAGAAACACTGAGCTTCTCTTAGCAAAGTCCCTAGCAACATCCTGTAAATTTTCCACTCTGTCTTCAGGAGGTAAATATGTAAATAGCCTACAGCTATAGCTAACGCATTATTCAATTTTGGTCAAAGTTGCAGTTTGTTTTTATTTACAGACATCCCTTATCTACATTTTTTTTTGGTAAAGGTGAACTAACCATTTATGCAGCTTTATACAGAAGAAAATAAATGACAAATAATGCAGGTACATGCTAAGCTATGGTGGTAAATGGAACAAATGGTAGCCTTGTACTAAAGCAGGAGATTTATAATATGCTGTGTAAATCAGAGAAGACCACCACATCAGTTGCACCGTATGATAAAGGATGATTTGGAAGTAGCAGGAGGTACCATGTCTATTAAAAATATGCACAAATTTATATAAGTGACCTTATTTTCCCATCTTATAGTTGCCAGAACAACTGTGGGGCTTGCCTGAATCGAGAACTATGTCCAATTAAGATGCAGACTGTTCAAATAGCCACTGGAACTGGTTTTTAAATAATTTTTCTATACATTGGTAACAAGTGAACAGAAGAAGGTTTGCATTTCCAGACTCTGAAAGACATCTTGAGAGAGTGAATTTCCTGATATGTTTCAAAAGAACTGTAGGGATGCTTTGGTCAGGTGAATAGGGGTGGTGAGACATCACCTGTACTGGGACATAGGTTGGAGATCTTTTATTGTTAATCTTCTATTGTTAGCCAGAGATTGACTGACTCAAGTGAATTCCAAATGTCATTCAGCCATTTTATCCAGTGATAGTAGCATGTATAGGTAACAAAAGAGACATCGGGGTTGATTTAATAAAACTGGACAGTGCAAAATCTGGTGCAGCTGTGCATGGCAGCCAATTAGCTTCTAAAGCCTCGTACACAAGATCGGATTTTCCGCAGACAAAACCTCGGACATTTGTCCGAAAGCGTGGATTTTGGATTTTGTCTTGCATACAAACGGCAAGGAATTGTCGGCCAACAAACACAAACGTAGTGATGTACTATGTGGTTTTATAGCTCTTTAGCGCCGCCCTTTGGGCTCCTTCTGCTAATTCCGTGTTAGTAGAAATTTGGTGAGTGTTGATTCGCGCTTTTCATTTAGCGCTTTTCAGTTTGCGTTTTTCAGTTAATTTCCGAATGGCCATTCATCAACCAGACATGTTGCACAATCAGAGGAGGTAACGTGTTATTTATTATTGGCCTTGGAATTATTGCTTTGACCCAAGTCCAGTCCAGGAACAAGAAGAGGAGGAGTTCTTGGACCAAAAATTGGTTGCTTTATTAATCGTGACCAATTATGTCATATGCCTTTGCTGCGGGAGTTCCAGGAGAATAATCCGGATGTTTTTCGGAATTATCTCCGGATGACGGACCCCTGCTTTCACCAACTCTTCGCATTGTTGACCCCCTGTATTAAGAAGCAGGACACATGCATGAGGCTTTTTTTTTTGGTTGAATAATAATGATTTGATTTGTGATATTTTCTATATTTTTGGATGCATAGAATGCACTTTTTGGTTAAGTTCTATTGGCAGATAGCATGTCTAATTTTATTTGTTTTCTTTTTTTAATGCACAATAAAAAAAAAATGTGGAGAATAATACTTGGCTATGTGTTTTACTTCAAATGACAGTTTGGGAGTAGGCAGTTACATTTAATAAAATAGGTATGTAAAATTGACAAGGGACACCAACATAGTTGTATCTTTGATCTTAAAAACTACGGGATAATGATGTTGTGGTAACTTTCCCCCAAAAAAAGCATAATCAGACTCTTACAGAGTAGCTACTATAGGGACTAGACAAATAATACATGTATGCAATAGTTATATAGGATATATTAGATTGTATAATATTGCAGTGATTACATCAAATACTATTCTTGATATCACTAGAAAAAAAAAAGGCTTTGAAAATTTGTTTGCAATAACTCGATCAGTATCACCAGCAAAGCAGCTTCATTATTATCCCATTATAGAAGTAGAGAATTGTGCGCTGCATTTTGAGATTTCATAATTTGCCACGTCACAAATGTTAATTCTCCATTACGAACTCTAGTTTACAAGACCGACCGTTTCCAGCTCATCCTTGCTTCTGAGCATGCATGTTTGTACTTTGGACTTTTGTCTGACGGACTTGTCTACATACGCGCGGAAAATCAGACAACAGCCATTTGTCCACGGAAAATTTTAAAGTCTGCTATCCAACATTTGTCCGTGGAAAATCCAACACTTGTCCGATGGAGCATACAAATGGTCGGATTTTCTGCCAACAGCCTATCATCACACAATTCCTGTCGGAAACTCCGATCGTGTGTACAAGGCTTTACTTGGAAGCTGGCGCTCCACCAGATTTTGCACTCTCCAATTTTAGTAAATCAGCGCCAATCTAGATAAGTATATTCCATTGAATCCATTTAAATAATTTTTAGTAAGCGTGCCAATTAATTTTGCTCAAGTGCTCTCAGTGAATTTATAAGTGTAAAGGGCATTTGGCTGGCAAAACAGTAGATATCTGTCTGGAAAACCACACGATGAAGCCTTTGATAAAAGACCTCCAATATTGGAGTTTTCCCTTACTAACAGAATAATCAACCCCAAAACACAATATATAGCACTTTAGATGACTGGTAGATTGATGGCTCTCATATGAAGAAAGACAGCAGGTTACATAACTGTTAATTCTTGAGGAATATTAATTCCCCAACTTTCCTCCCTCAAAAGCTCACACAGGCCACACGTGGTGAGGCAGAGGTAGCTAGAAGTGATCTACTGCTAGATGAAAGGCCCTCCACTGTGAAAACTAGCCAGGCTGGAGCCTAATAGAAAAAACAGCTCCTCTGGATGACCCAGCTATTATGGGGAGAGCCTCCTCAATTGCTACCAGAGTAATCCAGTTACAGTGGTGAGACATTCTGTCCTTGGACCTTGGATCCCTCCAGCTGTTCACCTGTGTTGCAAGAGCTACCCTGAACTTTGCTGTGAGGGGAATGTTTTATGAGGATAATCACAAGTAGCTGTTTGTGTTTGGTACTGTTTTACTGAAGTATGATTCTCAGCTTAACTCTCTGCTTTTATAGAGCCTAATAGAGATTATGCTGTGCAACCACATGACCATGTGTCACAAAGAAATTGCAGTGAATATTCCCTGTTTGTGCAGCTTTGAGAATTAATATCTGCTTCTAACTTTGCACATGTTTAGCAAACTGAAAGCTACTGTTACTCCCTGTTTGATCATTTGGTCAGTAACCTATACTATTCTGTTGATCTTCCAAGCACTGCTCAGTTGTTACACCGTACAGAACCATTAATTTGCTATTTTTTTCCCATGCAGTGGGGCTGTGCCCAGACTGTATGGGTTAACTGCTAGTTTTTTGTCTAGGGGATTGGGGAGACAAGATATAGTCACCTAATCCTCTGATCCACCCAGAGCAAGACCAATCCCTGTGGTGCCTGCCCAACTCTAGCAGTCTTGCGTGATGTAATGTGTATAACTAAAAAATATTCTCAACAAAAATGCAGGAAAACCATATGTGCATATAGTAAACCAGAAGCAAGTGCAAGGTTTAGATTGATCCAACCTCCCCTTGAGCAAATATAACCATATTGAATATATCAAAACATTGGTGCAAAAAACATAAACGTGAAGAGCTGCAATGTATGATACAAGTAAATAAAAATAAAATGATGCAATAAAAAGTCCATAAACATAAACACCAAAAAAGTGATTTAGCAATCCAAAAATATCCAATTGTGTGAAATCCTAGGTGTGTGGTTCCACCACCATAAATAAAGAGCTTGGCCGCTTACCAGAACCCCATGACCCCCCGTTACAGAGGGTCTAAATGGGCTTTGAAATCCTGCTATTCCGAACCATCAAGGAGTCAGGTGGAAGCTGTACGAGGACATCAGAAAATGTGGTGCAGATGGATGGATCCAAAAGGAAAAAGGCTAATTCCTCAGCGAAGTATTATCACCATAAAGGGAAAAACAGAAGAGGGCTCCGATAGTGTAAAATCAAATGATATTTTATTTTTAATAAATATCATTTGATTTTACACTATCGGAGCCCTCTTCTGTTTTTCCCACTTGTTTCTGGTTTACTATATGCACATATGGTTTTCCTGCATTTTTGTTGAGAATATTTTTTAGTTATACACATTGTAGTTTGTTTTATGCGCGAGTCATCATTTTCCTAAATTTTACGTTTGTGTGTTTGTGTCACATGCAGCACATATTATTGCTAATAATTTTTCTTTGATGCGCAGTTTTTTTCACTTTTTTTCTTGTGTGATGTAATGTTCCTGACATCATCACGTCCATAGACCAGCTCTCGACGTGAAGATGTCAGGAACAGTCTACCACTAGATGTGGGGGAGTGTCATTTTCTGGAGAATGGAAGGATCAGGTAAGTATAAGCTCCGTGTTTACCCCTAGATAAAACCAGCAGCTAACCCATGCACACATTTTTGACCGGAGTTGGGCTTTAAAGTGTTACATCACTTGCATTTACTGGGAAAAGTATGGCCACACTTATTCTTACTAATATCCTACAATGTTGTGGGGCTCCACACTGCCCAGACCCACAAATTAGTAATTCAAAGAGAAGAAATAATAGAAAACGAGTCATTCCTGAAACCCAAGTGACTTTTAAACAAGCCTATACATCATTCATGGCACAGAGAAAAGTGGAAATACATTTATAATGTGGAAAAGAAAATGATCAGTTTCCTCCACACCCTGGATGCCTGCTATCCATTAATACCAAATGTGACACATAGGAATATAGACAGCGAACATTCTACAGATGATTGCAGTAGATTCCTTCAGAACATGAGAGATGGATAACAGTTTTCCCTATTCTTGTGTATAGACAGTGCAGTAATATGTACAACCTGCTAGGATTGTATACTACGCAGTGTTTGGACTGTGTTTTCCTTTGATTATTTTGGCTTCTGGATGGATTAATACTTAAAAATGTGTGTATACAGATGGAATGACATCTTGGATGTATGCATATTTTCTTTTGTAACCAGCTGTGCAGAATATTATTAAAACTTCTTTTTTTATAAGGAACAGTTATTTTTTATGAAGATGCAATACTGTACATTGTTGCAACAATTTTATTTGGCACAGTACAGACAGCTGAATATTTCGATATATTTAGAGATTGGTTTTAGGGATTAAAAATAAACAAACATTTATACTCACTTACAGTACATGGCGGCAGCATTGGTCCGATGCTGCAGCTGTCCCCTGCCAGCTCTAACACCAAGAACTGAGTGATCACATAACAGCTGATCTCTCGGTTTTCACTGAGCAGATGTGGTAACTGTCAGTCATCGGCTCCCTGCTTTGCCCCTCCAGAGCTCACTGGGAGTGAATAGCTCAGGCTCTGAGCAGTTCGCTGAGAAGCCAGGGCAACTGCCCGGTCAGGCATCTGGGTGGATCCTGACAATATTGTCGGGATCCCTAAGGAGCCTGGACCACCTTTTATTTATTATTTATACAGTTTTATTTTATTGGTAGTGTTTGTACCAAAATATACATTGTAGCATAGTTTCCTCTCATACTATATGTATGGCTAGCCTACTCTACGTAATTCTAAAGGATAGGGCATCATTTATGATGAAACACGTAGGGCAGAGCCACACACACACACGCCACAGTGTATGCGCGATCGCTATTTGGCAATCTTTACTATTGAAAAATGACGCGTCTGCAGTATTTGAACTGTTATACGTGAATTACTGCTGTTTACATGTAAGTGCAATGTATTTTAATAAAAAGGGATTGTTTTTACAATTTCACACTATGTGGAGCCTTTGTTTTATGCCTATGTGACTTCTGATGTAAGCGAGAAACCATTGGATGGTCCTATCTGGAATTATATGGGGACTAGACTTGTGAATGGGCTGCTTGGAGCCATTGGAGCTGGTGTATCATCTATCTATAGTGGAGTCTTTGGTTTAAGCGCTTACTGATCTCCCTGAATAAGGGGGATCACTGACTATTCGGTAAGCCCCCCTGTGTGAATATTTTTTGGGTGTCACAACTGCTATCGTTGGATTCCTCCTTTCTTCACATCTGGCAGAAGGACCTTTAGAGGACTTTTGGATATATTTTTGAAGAATCACTTCATACATATAGGTGTTCACAATTCACTCCCCACATCCACTTTAGTTCTCTGCACTTCCACCCCTATTTGCGATAAAAATTACTGTTTTTTACTGCTACTTTTTTTTTCTTTAACCCTTTTTTTTGGCTGCTGCCTGAACTGGAAAGAGGTAGCTGGCATCCGATGACTGAGGATGGTCATGATTACCATGCAAGACCCAGGCTCTAGGACCTAAGCAGCTAGACATGCTGAGATCGCTGGGCAGGTCTGTATGTGAATTGAGGATAACTTAGCATGGCAGATAAAGAGGGGTTAAAAAAAACAGAGAGGGGGTGAAGTTAAGTTCTTATTTAATTCAACTGTATCACCTGCTTTTTTTTTTTTAATGAAAGGGTAATTATACTTTAATAGGACCGTTAATCATTATCTGCTAACAACAGTGTAGACTTATCAATGTGTATCCAGATCCATTATGTTGCTGGCAGACTGACAGAAAACACATTTAATCATTGTATAAACAATATATATCACTTTGAAAATTGTCAGCGTTCATCAATTATCATCAAGTAAGTGACACTTTTAAAGTGCTATGTGGTGACAATGGAATTAAAATGTATGTCAAGACAAAAATATTTTTCTAGTTTTGGACAGAGTGCTAAAGGGTTAAAACCCCTGTCAGGTTTTTACTACTATGCAAGACCCCCAAAGAGCAATTTTCCCTCACTTCCTATTCTGCAGACAATGTTCTATATGACCAGAAGTAAGGGCAACTTTCCAATAGCATTACATCACAAATAAAATGACTTTTTTGAGTAGAGTAGGGAAGGCTAGAATCCCTGTCAAGATTTTTATTTCTACCTGTGTCCCTGTTGCAGATAGTTCTTCACTTCCTGTCTGGTGAAACCATTGTCAGTTGGACAGAAGAGAAAGGAAATCTCTCTAAGGGAGTTATTTACTACTAAGACTGGAGAGTGCAGATTTGCACAGACACCAATCAGCTTCCAGGTTTTATTGCCATAGCTTGATTAAATAGGCTGAAGTTAGAAGCTGATTGGCTACCATGCACAGCTGCACCAAATTCCGAGTGCTCCAGTTTTAGTAAACCCCCGCAAAAGGTGCCCTGGATAGAAGTAACCATATGACAGGAGATCTAATCCTTTTCCACTCTATCCAAAACTAGATAGAAAAAGGTTTTTGATTTGATATTCACTTTAAATATTGATCTGTGAGTTATGTTCAGCCAACAAGCAACTTTTGAACTGTAGTACACAAGTGCACAATGGTGAAAAAGATATATAAAGTGAGCTGTCTTAATATAAATACTGTATAACAGTGAGTAAATACGCAAAGAAAGCAAAATATAGTGCATTAAATCAAAATTATGAACATGTGCACTGATCTTAATGCATATCAAAAACCTGCGTATAACAACACTACATATGACATGTAAAACAAATGACAAAATGCTATGAATTAAGCACCAATTGAGTCTCAACATTCACGATTTTTACTGTTTGGAATAATCCAGCAAATATTTGGAGTTTAACTGGGGCGTTTTCTAATTTTGCACATCTGATTTTACTCATTGGCATTCACGCACATAGTTTTATATATACTTTTGTCATTTGTTTTACATGTCATATGTAGTGTTGTTATACACAGGTTTTTGATATGCATTAAGATCAGTGCACATGTTCATAATTTTATTTGATTTAATGCACTATATTTTGCTTTCTTTGTGTATTTATACTCACTGATATATTTATATTGAGACACCGCACTTTATATATATTTGTCACCATTTTTATCTGCCGGTATTCAGGGAGTTTTAGGTGCAGCAGTCGTTATATTTTTTTTTTCCAAAATCTTTTTATTGGTTTTTAAAAAGAGAAACAAAAGCAGATAAAGAGAACAAACAGTTGAACATACATTGGTCTAATATGATGTCTATGTGATCCTTGCAGGAATCACGCTGTCACCTTATTCATGAAAAATATATTATGAAATCAGTCATAGCGGTACAGTTTACTGGGTCATGAGGTGGTGCTATGTGTAGTTGTACATGGTAAAATAGCATATTGTAGAATATTGTGTACACCTGGCACCCGCTTGGGAGCTACTTTGTGATTGGGGTCTACTAAGAGGCCTCTGAAGCGGTGGAGGGATCTGCCAGCCACTTAGACCAGACTTTTCTATATCTGTTGGGGCAGCCTCTGTTGTCATATGTGTCTTTATACAGAAGAAGCTATTGTTAATTAATTGTTTCCACAGGGAGAGAGGAGGGGGGGTTGGTTTGCGCCAACTAAGGGCTATAGCTTTACGGGCATAGAACAGGAGCAATCCCACCAGTGTGCGACCCGCCACCGTAGGAATTAGTTGTTCTACCAGGCCTAGTATGCAGAGTGACATTGATGGTTGTAGTGGCACAGAGGTGATTTGTGTGATAAAGTCCAATATCTCCCTCCAGTATCCAACAATTGCCGGACAGGTCCAGAAGATGTGGGTGAAGTTCCCAGGAGTCCCACCACATCTAGCAGTCGTTATATTTAGTTGGCTGGCGCATCCTTTCATCCATTTTCACAATGTCATAAATACTTGTATATGGCAAAAACAAAAAACAAAGCTGCACTTCCATAAAGTCTTACTATAAGGTTTAAACAAAGCAGTTGGCATAGAACATAGTCTCTCTTCCAGGCCATGCCCCTCTGATGTGTTTCCCCCTAGCTGGGCTTATTCATAAACGTCTACAAATAAGCTCGGCTGGGGTAAAATGTGTCAGCAAGGCATGCCCTAGGGCAGGGACTATGTTGGAAGCCACTGGCTTTGATTAAACTTTATGGGGAAACATCATGGAAGTCCTGCTTTGTTCTTCATATTTTTCATATATGCTTGAGCAGAAAAAGCTCCTAAAGCCAGCACGCAGTGCAGGGAGGGACCTGAGGAACACACTTGGGACTTGGAGTGGTGCAATCCTATCTTTTTGTCTACATTAAATGATTGTATGTTACTTGTGAGAGGAGAAGCAATTGTTACCTTATTGAGGAGGTTGGATCCGTGCGGGACATCTTTTGTTCAATCGGAATCTGTTCCCATTTAAAATGAAGGCTCCAGTCAAAACCTATTAGTATAAAGTAATAAACTTTAATTATTCAGCAGGCACTAGGAAAATGAACACAAGCAAATGGGATTAAGCAGAAATAAATGATAAAATGTAAGAGGTATCATATAGTTTTTTTTTTCCAAGAATACTTTTTATTTAAGGAAAATAAGCATTTACAGAAATCTTGAACAGTTGTACATAAAGGAGTTTTAGAACAACAAAATTCCATTACATGTAGGATTCTGTCACTTCAGCATAAACCTTTACATGGTAGATCTGGACCTACTATTTAATTCAGTATGATCTACATTTCGTCAGTGAGTTTTATCTAAGACGGGTGTCCATGTAAAGTTCGACTACTGCCAAGATTCTCTGGCAAAGAATAGGGAAGGGTAGGTGTTTTAAGTAATATGCGTGGTTATTGTTTAATACCTTTTGGAGAGAGTTGCAATTAGTAGTAGGGAGGGGTTCACTATGTGTTAGGTCCGTGCCTGGCTTCTAAAGAGCATAGCTGAGGTTTATGTGAAGTGAAGTTGTAGGGAAATTCTGTGGGTATTAAAACTGGATACATTAGTGGGGTGGGAATGGGGGGTAATAGGAGGAGGAGCGGAGAAGATGAAAGGAGGAGAGTGTAGGGAGAAGAGAGAAAAGAGGGAGGGAGGGAGAGAGAGAAGAGAAAAAATAAAAAATATAACAACAAAAAAAAAAGAAAAAAAAAGAAAAGTGATGGTGAAGGGGGGGGGGGGGGGGGGGAGTGTTTGTCTCTGACTTCCCTCCTCAGGTTTTAAAACAATGATGGAATTCCAATTGGAATTTATGTATGCCTTGGAGGGGGATGGACCTTAAAGGGCGAGGGGTGTCAGGTAGAGGTATCATATAGTGATTAAAGGGCCAGGGGTGAAGATTGCAGCAAGTTGAATGAAACTATGACTTCTTGTGTCTCTTGATACTTCAGTGGCATGATCCAGAGTTCCTATGTCTGTCCACCTGTCCACACCGTTTTATGTCTACTTGAGTAATTCTTTATATGTTTTATGTTAGGGAGAAAAAAGTAGGAGTGAGACTTTAACAGGAAAAATCTTTCTGCTTGAGTCTATCACATAGGGTGCTGGTGGGTGACGCACCAACTGCCAAATACAGACATGTCAGTTTTGGGTGGCCTGACCCTTTAAATATTTGTATCACGTACCTCCCCTTAAGTCAGCAGAAGCTGCCAGATAGGCAAAGTTATCCAGGCTGATGACATCAATTATTGGACTGACAACACGGGTGTGATCCTAGAAAAACAAGGAGTACAAAAAAACTTAATTTGAATACTGGCAGCCCCGTCACAGATGACTCACTATTTTAGCTCACGAGCAGAAGGGATTTTAGCACCTCTTGTTCTTATAGTGTAAAAATAACTTGCTGATCATATAAAAATCCTTGCGAGAAACAAGCTAAATTTTACAGTGCTGTATGTCCCAATCAGCTATCAAGCAAGAAAAGGTGCTGGCAGATACAGGTTCTGCCACGTCAAGATTTATTGATTCCAAGCAGATAACAGAGGCAGCTAGATGGCTTCTGGGCTCAAACGATGCTTAGCCATTACTAAGCTACCTGCCACATTGACATCAATAAATCTTTGACTATCCAAAAAAAAATCAGACTGTGCATATTATCTGCAGAAAGACAAAGAGGTATCTAAACCGAAAAACAAAAATTGAATACATTGCAGCTTTTCAATCTGCAGATGTGTTTGCTGCATTTGTTTTCTGTTTTTAGGCTTTTGTTCCTTATTTATTACCTGTTAATCCATCCATAGACAGAGGGTGGCTCCTCTATCTATAAAGGAGCAACAGAGATACCATTGAACAGCAGCATTGTCTAGGAAGGGTTATGCCGCATACAAACGGCCGGACTTCTGGACAGAAAAAGTCAGATGGGAGCTTTCGGTCGGACATTACGACCGTGTGTATGTCCCATCAGACTTTTTCTATCGGCATTTCCGACGGACTCAGATATAGAACATGTTCTAAATCTTTCCGTCGGAGTTATGCCCGTTGGCAAGTCCGGCTGTGTGTGCACGGCATTAGATGGACTAATAGATTCAAATTGACTTTACATAAGTGACTAACAAATTGAAGCCTAACCTCAGCTTAATACTGTCAGTGTTAGACGGTGTGAGCTTAAAAAAGAAAACTAACGCAACCATCACATTTAAGGATTGGTAAGTTACAATATATAATATTTTTACTTTTGGGTTTAGATACGCTTTAAAAGGTGATGCTTGACTATGACTTTGCTCACCTCCTTGACCCTCTGAAGCAAAGGCTGGAGCCATTCATTGTTGACCTCACAGTGACTATCCAAAAACGTGAGAATTCCTGTAGTGGCTGCTTCTGCTCCGCGAACACGAGATCGGATCAGTCCTATAAGGTAAAATACAAAACCAAAGAGACAATGTTGAGATGAAGCAGTGAGTTCCAGTGCTGGTACCATTGCACTAGTATCTTTTGGCACAGGGAGGGAGGATTGCTTTTCAACAAAGGGGAAGTGTCTTTGTAAACAAAGTCATACCAATCTGGCATTTGGACAACTTCACCTATTCTGAAGAAGTGGCAGGTAGTCATGAAACAGGTTATATAGAATATTAACCTAACTAGGCATATAAAATAGATTTATAGGCCCATTCATAACACAACATTGTGTGTTGACACATGTTGTAGTGCATTAAACAGCCTATTCAAAATTAATGGGTTGAAACGTACATGAAAATTGGGCAGGCTGCACTGCAGTGCAATGCATAGGACACAATGCAGCAAGCATTCATTTTGGAGATGCGTTGCGGTGCTATTCACAATCACATGGCACTGCAGTGCACCAACTGCACATTGTGGTTTGCTGCACTGCAAGTGTGTAAATGGATCCTTACAATAAATACAATGGGGTTGATTTACTAAAACTGGCAGAATCTGGTGCAGCTCTGCATTTCAGCTTTCAGGTTTGTCAAAGCTTATTTGAACAACCTGAAGTTAGAAGCTGATTGGCTACCATGCACAGCTGCACCAGATTTTGAACTCTCCTGTTTTAGTAAGTCAACCCCAATAATCCTCTACTTAGCCACTCCATATGTAGAATCCACCATTATTGGGGCCTCTGCAACATGAGCATTTTGGGACCATTTTTTGCAGAACTTTTATCCTATCAATCACTTCTGACATACCCCAACCTGAGGGACTAAAGTCTGGTTCTCCTTATGTATTGAATGTGACCATCCACCAGAGCTGCTGGTAGTCGTCGTCGTCGCACCGATTCAGACGGTGCAGTTGCCAGCAATAGGCTCCAATTTGGCATGCGATTTGACATTTTGTCAAATTGCATGTCAAATCAGCCCGGTGTGAACAAGCTTAATTAAACAAGCTGAAGTTAGCAGATTGGTTGCTATGCACAGCTGCAATAGATTCTGTGTGCACCAGTTTTAGTAAATCTCCCCCATTGTGTCTGTTTCCATTGGGAAGATTCACCCTCTCTATTTGCCTTGTTTTGCTATCTTTGCGACAGAATATGATAGAAAATCCTTTGAAAATACTTTGAGTTTTCACCAGAGCAGGAGAAATCTTTTATTCATCTAACCAAAACAAAAAGAAATTCCTTTAGATATACTGTACCTTAAAAGAGAAGTACAGCCAAATCTTGTTTGGCTGTACTTCTCCTGTGGATCACAGGAATACAGTTCATTCTGCACTCCTGTGATCATTTTCAGCAGACAGCGGGCTAAAGCCCACTGCCTGCTGATGTCACAGAGCCGGTCCAGGCCCACATGCCAGGACCTGCACCCGGCTCAGCCTCTCAGTGAACTGCTGAGAGTCTGGGTTGGCCTCTCCCACCTCCTCAACAGCCCAGCACTCCAGTGAGCCAGGAGGGGCAGAGCAGAGAGGCGGTGACTGACAGTCACCGCCTCTCTGCTCAGGAAGCTCTGAGAACCGAGTGATTGGCTGTGTTTGATCATTCGGTTCTCAGCTTTAGAGCCGGTGGGGGTCAGATGCAGCACCAGACTGATGCTGCATCCACCTAGGTATGATTCTAAAATAAATAAAAAATAAAATAAAAATAAAAATTCCCATACTTCTCTTGGTGCTATATTTTGATGGTCTACACATACTGTATATTGGTAGAAAGAGGTAGGGAGGGACTATGGCGGTGCCAATAGAAAAAGGTCAACCATGAATACTAAAAAATGACAGTTTATTTTATTTACATATATAGATAAAAGACATACACATAGGGTATACATACATATACAAATCTATAATTGATGCGGTACATGTAATAGAAAAATAAAACAGGACAGGCCTAGGTGTTATAGGCCAGTAATACAGGTAATCAATTCCTACATGTTTCGCCAATGCATTGGCTTCCTCAAGGAAATGATATAAGCCTGTGCCAAAATTAGAAGATTCTAGGTAAAAGAAAATGTAAATGATGTAAATGAATAAGGACGTGTTTTTAAAGCAATAAATCTAAGGCCTCTTGCACACTGCAGCTTGAAAAAGCTCAGTACAGCTTTTTTTTTTCCAGGGCTAAAATACAGCCCATTCATTGTAATGTGCCTATGCACACAGGCGCGTAGACAAAAGCCATGCATTCTTCAATAAAAAAAAAAATAAAATAGAAAAATCTGCACTTTTGGTCAGTAATTTACACCTCACATGCACAAATGCACGCAAATGCGCACGATCGTGTGCAGAATGTGTGCAAATGCCCATTTACATATTATGCAGAACAAAAACACGAGAATAAGTTTTTGCGCGCGTGATTGAATTTGCGCAATGATTGCACAAACACATATGCGCGAAAATGTGAGTAAATATATACAAAAAAAAACTGGCTGCAAAAGTTGATGCTCAAACAGGAGTATTGTGTGCAAGAGGCCAAACACTCACCTAACATTCACTGCAGGTGTATTTTACTGGTGTGTTTTACATGGCAGTGATTGATTCCCCACTAGTGAATATTTGGTAAAAGTCACATTTACTGACTTGTACATATACCATACATCAGTTGAAAGACAGTATTACGTGTTTTTAATGTAGGAATGGTTTCTACTACATTTGTCATTATCTTGGGGATTCACAACCACTCTAGAGTAATTGTGAAATCTTTATACAAATCACAACACGAGGGGGAGTTTCTGTCACAATGAAATTCATATCGCACCTTCTCTCCGGCTGTTTCTCAAGCATTTAACCTTCGGAATTTTCGTGAGTAGCTGGCAATCATCGGCTGCGGAAAGAGAAGAGGCAAAAACAAATAATTGGTGCATTGCAATTATGATTCACCTCAAAAGCTAGAGCTCCCAGGAGTGATTCCATAGGAAGAATCTGCTTTCACTTATTATCGTATTAATCAGACTGACAGCACTAATCCTCTCAACTAAAGTGCACTCATGCTCATCTGCTCAAATAGAAACCTCTCCACAAGAAGAGAGGCTGCATGTCTCTCCTTTAGGTCCAATCATGCAGAAACCATAATCATTTGGAGGTACATTGGATCAACAAACTTTTCCTGCACAGTAGGAGGCTGCTGCACCATAACACCATAAATATACTAATAAATGAAATATTATATGTGTGTGTGACAGTCTTTATTGAACTCGCACAACCAGCAAACAAAAACACCTTCCTTCATCAAAAATAAAAAAACTGGCCCATACTCCTGGTATAACAAAATCAAATCCTTGGCTCACCGCCCACCAACAGATCCCCTAACAGGGTTAGGGTCCCAAACAGGAGGTTTCCAGCCCTTATGCAGACCACCCACCAACAGATCCCCTAACAGGGTTAGGGTCCCAAACAGGAGGTTTCCAGCCCTCATGCAGAGTTTCAGCCACAAGCAGTCCACCACTCTGACTCTGTAGTAGTGTGTCCTGCTGCACACTCCACTTTACAGACACCTGCCCACAGCTTTCAGTTCCTCTTTAGGCCTGCCTTGCAGGTGCCCTAACACTGTATTTAGGGATGGGAGGCTATTTACCACCTAGAAGTCTTGCCAAACCCTTGAATTCTGGGTTCCAAATGAGGACTTGCCAATCCTGAGAGCATTATACATCGGTCCTCTCCACGCGGACTGCTCAAACTGTATACAAGTCATACCCCTTCCTGACCGGAGCACTTTTTGTGATTCGTCACTGCGTCGCTTTAACCAACAATTGTGCGGCCGTGCGACATTGTAACCAAATGAAATTAACGTCCTTTTTTTTCCACAAATAGAGCTTTCTTTTGGTGGCAATTGATCGCCTCTGCGGTTTTTATTCTTTGCGCTATGAACAAAAAAAGAGCGACAATTTTGAAAAAAACGCATTCTTTTTTACTTTTTGCTATAATAAATATCCCCCAAAAAATATAAAAAAAACTATTTTTTTCCTCGGTTTAGGCCGATATGTATTCTTCTACATATTTTTGGTAAAAAAAAATCACAATAAGCGTATATTGATTGGTTTGCGCAAAAGTTATAGCGTCTACAAAATAGGGGATAGATTTATAGCATTTTTATTTATTTATTTTTTTTACTAGTAATGACGGCAATCTGCAATTTTTATCATGACTACTACATTATGGCGGACACATTAGACAATCTTGACACATTTTTGGAACCGTTGGCATTAATACAGCGATCAGTGCGATTAAAAATGCATTGATTACTGTAAAAACTCACTGGCAGTGAAGGGGTTAACACTAGGGGGCAGTGAAGGGGTTAACTGTGTTCCCTGGGAGGTGATTCTAACTGAAGGGGGAGGGGACTAACTAGAGGAAGTGACGGATCGTGGTTCCTAGCTAATAGGAACACGCGATCTGTCACTCCTGACAGAACAGGGAAGTGCGTGTTACACACACTCATCCCTGTTCTGTGTCTCCAGCTTACAATCGCTCGTGGCCGGCGCGATCATCACGACCATCGGCCACGAGCATCGGCGCCCCCGCTGTGCAGTGGGCGCGTGCCTTCTATCCGGACCCCGTGAGCCCACGTATAGTTCCGTGGTTTTGCGCAGGGGAGCTAACCTGCCGCAGTAAAACTGCGGCGGCTGGTCCGGAAGTGGTTAAAAAAGCAAACCACAACGGGGGGGAGGGGAATATACCTGCCACCCAGGACACATCATATTTCTACTTATACACTATATTGTCAGTATTGAGACACCTGCCTTTACATGCACATGAACTTTTTTTTTTTTAATTTAGTTTCCATAGAAAATTACAAAAAGAAATATCAAACAACATACTACATCATAGTGCAGCAGTTCCAGTAGACAGTGCAGCTCTTATTAAAATGACAATGGCATCATCATAAAATGAAAACAGAAAGGCGTTAAATCATTGAGCATAAATTTAACTCAATTAGGCCCCTTTCACACTGGGGCGGTTTGCAGGCGTTATTGCGCTAAAAATAGCGCCTGCAAACCGACCCTAAACAGCCTCCGCTGTTTGTTCAGTGTGAAAGCTCGAGGGCTTTCACACTGAAGCGGTGCATGGCAGGAGAAGAAAAAATCTCCTGCAAGCCGCATCTTAGGAGCGGTGAAGGAGCGGTGTATTCACCGCTCCTAAACTGCTCCTGCCCATTGAAATCAATGGGACAGCGTGGCTATACCGCGGTAATACCGCGGCTATAGCCGCGCTATAAGAGTGGTTTTAAACCTTTTTTGGCCGCCAGCGGGGGGTTAAAACCGCACCGCTAGCGGCCGAATACCGCGGTAAAACAGCGCTAAAAATAGCGCTGTTTTACCGCCGACGCCCCCTACCGCCCTAGTGTGAAAGGGGCCTAAGGCTACTTTCACACTGAGGCCCTTTACAGGCTCTATAGCACTAAAAATAGCGCCAGCAAAGCGCCTCTTCTGTCACTCCAGTGTGAAGGCCCGAGTGCTTTCACACTGGAGCGGTACGCTGGCAGGACGCTTAAAAAAAGTCCTGCAAGCAGCATCTTTGAGGCACTTTAGGAAGCGCCCCTGCTCATTGAAATCAATTGGTAGCGTCACCGAAGCTCCGGCAAAGCGCTGCTGCTTTAACCCTTTTCCGGCTGTTAGCGGGGGTTAAAAGTGCCCCGCTAGCGGACGAAAAGTGACCAAAGACGACGGTAAAGCGATGCTAAATAAACCGCCAACGCTGGCCCGCCCCACTGTGAAAGTGCCCTAAGTCTTCCCCTGGAGTGCAATGTACAACATAATATTCATTAAGTCATTCCCAGTAAAGATAAATCCAATCAGAACGGTCAATCTGATACAGAAGATTTGTAATTTTTCCAGCCTCCCCGCACCTTCTCAAATTTGGCTAGTACACCTCTACTGTTGTATGTCGCCTTATAAAAGGGAAGCGCTTTATTCACTAGAGCCTTCCACGCTAGTACTGTAGGGGCTGCAGGTTTTTTCCATGCCAAGATATTATCTTTTACACGCACATGAACTTTAATGGCATCCAGTCAATTTCCTCCACCCCAAACTCGCTCATCCATGTCTTTATGGACCTTGCTTTGTGCACTGGTGTTGGAACAGGAAGGGGCCATCCCCAAATTGTTCCCACAAAGTTGGGAGTATGAAATTGTCCAAAATGTCTTGGTATGCTGACACCTTAAATGTTCCCTTCACTAAGGGGCCAAGCCCAACCCCTGAAAAACAACCCCACACCAGAATCCCCCCTCCACCAAATGATTTGGACCAGTGCACAAAACAAGGTCCATAAAGACATGGAATCAGTGAGTATGGGGTGGAGGAACTTGACTAGCCTGCACAGAGTACTGACCTCAATCCGAAAGAACACCTTTGGGATGAATTAGAGCGGAGTCTGCGAGCCAGGCCTTCCCGTCCAACATCAGTGCCTGACCTCACAAATGCAATTCTGGAAGAATGGTCAAACATTCCCATAGACACACTCCTAAACCTTTTCAGTTTTTTTCACAGGAGAAGGGTGAGAGGGCGCGGAAACACAGCCACACAAGAGAGAGAATGAGGTGAGAGGCTGCTGAGGCAAAGCTTCAATGGAAAGGAAAAGGGGTGAGAGGCTGCAGAGACAAAGAATCACAGGAAAGGAAAGAGACATGACCACACAGGACATAGGAGGGGTTGCAGGGAGATATTCACACTGGGGACAGGACGGGGTGAGATTTTCAGGTAAAGGCTGCCTGGCCAACCACAGTTCTCAACACAGCATAGTGATGAAACAGAAGTGAGAAGATGCATAGGATATATTGTACACATGGGCAGTGCCACTGACATTTGTCACGTTACAGGAGCCAGAAGTGTGTGTACACTCCACAAGCTGACTGTTGGCTTTCTAATGAAAGCAATCCAGCGGCTGTACAGCCACCCAATGGCTTTTTGTACTTTTTTCTCCCCATGTGATATAAATAAAGTTTTAGTGAAAAAAATAGTGTAAAAAATTAAAGTTAACGTTCGTTAAAAAAAATCTAAGCCGGGCATGAACATACACATGTGAATGTAAACACATTCGTTGGGGTGCCTATGTATGAGCATATTGCTTATGCTACACGTTACATATTGTCACGCACATCACAGTGAAAGCAATAATTCTAGGGCCATTCTAGGACAATTAATTTTAGTGTATTTTTTTAATGAACATTTGCACTTGATAAACCTACCTACCTGGTGGAACTACCACCATTTTAAACTCCAGGGTGTTAATTTTTAGAAAATATTTAATGTTTGCTGGTTTTAATTAATCTTCAGGCCTAAAATTTTTTTTTAAACAAGTGTGCAAAAAAATAAAAAATGGCAGCGAAAGGGTTAAAGGGATTGTAAAGCTTCAGATTTTTTTAAATTATTAAAATAAACATGTCATACTTACCTACTCTGTGCAATGATTTTGCACAGAGCATCCCTGATCCTCCTCTCTTGGGGTCCCCCCTGCTGGCACTCCAGGCTCTTCATCTTCAGCGAGTGCCCACCATAGAAAGGTGCTTTCTATGGGGGCACTCATGTGGGCTCAATCCCAAGCTGGCTATAGACACATACAGTGTGGCTCGGCCCCGCCCCCCACCCCCTTGTCACAGAATTTGATTGACAGCAGTGGGAGCCAATGGCACCCACTTCTATCAATCTGCCTAGTAAGGAAGGAGTGAGAGGAGAGAGACGCTGTTCTCGTTAACAGCACTTGATCGAAAATGGACACAGGTAAGTATAAAAGGGGGCTGAGGGGATCATCTGGAACAGAAACCTTTTTTTACCTTAATGAATAAAATGCAGGTAAAAAAAAAAAACTTCAGTGACTCCCTGAAGACGCTAATATGGCGAAACATATGTCGGAGCAGAGGAGCCGCCATTCCAGGTTCTGATCCCACGTCCTATCTAGGCTTGGCATTAGGAGAGATACGGGCGATATCCCTTTAGGACTAGCCGACTTGCACATGCTGATTACACCTGGTGCCCGGAATGGCACTTTAACATGTGAGTGTAATTGTCATTTGCTTTTATCTATTAAAAATACTACACTATGAGACCTTTCTCCATGTCTCTATGTCTCTCGTGGAGTCATTTTTCCTATCCTAGTTTCATCTCGAGGGGCCAGTGGAGCGGAACTGTGCTGTCAGTGGAATCAATTGGTATTCCAGAAGCGCTGTTTGACCTTCCTGTAAAAAGGGGTCATAATTCTCTGGTGAGTGGCCACCCATCTCTTGCGCACTTGTGGTGAAGAACTAGGAATCCGATTTTGAGCATCACAATTTGGTGTTGGGATTAATCTTATATGAACTTTTAGCTTGCTATTTATTTGTATTTGCATTTTTGATTCACTGAACATCACTAATGCCTCATTCTTTAATATAATTTTCCCCCCAAAAAAACCTTCAGCCGGGGTTCACACTATTGTGATGTGGGAACCAGCGCGATTTCAGTGCTGGTTCCTCCATCGCATCTCCCTCGCAGGCAGTTCACACGGCCCTCTGCGAACCGCTGCGGGTCTCCATACAAAGTTAATGACACCTCAGATCGGTTCACAGATCGCAGTGCGAACTGGGAATTCGGACAGGAATTACACCCATGTGATCCGATTATAGTGCTGGGATAAAAGGTTCCTGCACCTCTTTTGTGCGAATCCAGTGCAAGTTCAGCCGAACAACTGTATGGCTGAATTCGCATTGTGCAGACATCGCATGTGATTAGCACAACAATGCGGTGCGAATCACATGCGATGTGTGTGTTTGCATATGTGTGAACCCAGGCTAAGGCTTTAGAACTACTTTAAGGGGTTATGTCAGGCAGATATGCTTCTTTGCCCTTTTCATTATGATGACAAGAGCATACAACAACCACATTGAAAGTCACTGAAACTCTCTGATCTTCCAACAAATACTGATAAGGTCAAGGTGGGCAGGAAGGACTGCAAAAGGAAACCTTCAACACAAAATGCATACATCAATGGATTGCAAGATTAGGATTATATATATCATGTAATCTATACAAGGGCTCCCCTAATATTCATCTCACAAAACCAGAAAATGTTCCTGTTCTGTGTTTCTGGCTCCCTTTGGTTTCTGAGCTGAGTGTGATGCAGTAATGCATTGGAATATTATGCTGGTTTGGAATGTCTTCTTTGATTTATTTAGCAGCTCACTAAATGCGGATACCTAGATTAATGCAGCAATATAGATTGATACCAAAATAGTGTCTGAGTGCCTATATTTTCACATTGGCTTCCTGTGCTTTTCTAAAAAATGCAACCATTGTATACAAATATATTGTAAACTGGAAGCAATTAAAGAGAGCCTGTCA